>LR989995.1:1317000-2634000 GCA_905147175.2 Nymphalis urticae | reverse complement strand
GCGATGCGATTAAGCCACAATGTGTCGTGCGAGCTCGTACATTTTTGCGTTTCGACGTCAACATCGCATTTTTGCGTTCCGGCCCCGAAACTACCGCTGATTTTTATGATATTTTTAAGAGATCATCTTTATTTCACGACCGGTGTAATATCATGATTTACAGATTTACATACTTTCCGAGGTAGATTGTGTAGCACGGTTAACTATTTCTCCACATTAAAACACAACAGCCGAGATGGCCCAGTGGTAAGACCGCGTGAATCTTAATCGATGATCGTGGGTTCAAACCCGGGCAAGCACCACTGAATTTTCATGTGCTTAATTTGTGATTATAATTCATCTCGTGCTTTACGGTGAAGGAAAACATCGTGAGGAAACCTGCATGTGTCTAATTTCACTGAAATTCTGCCACATGTGTATTCCACCAACCCGCATTGGAGCAGCGTGGTGGAATAAGCTCCAAAGCCTTCTCCTCAAAAAGAGGAGAGGAGGCCTTTAGCCCAGCAGTGGGACATTCACAGGCTATTACGGTAAAACACAACAGCTTATAAATGACCCGAACGGAATCCCTGGACCATCGCGGTAGGTAATTTGATAACAAGAATTTTAACTAACATAATTAGAACATCTAGGAGAGAAATTTTATCACCCAATTAAATATAACACTAATGTCCATCCCATAAACGCGTTCCACTAACCTTTTTAAATTCACTCAAACATCTGTCTAAATAAACTTGACAGAATCAATTGGCGCCTTAATAATTAATTTTAGCAACAGATAGGCCGTTTTGTTTACGACCAATTGTCTCTATGGAATTCTTTATTTATATTGAGATTTGGGCAGTTAACCTTTGAATTGATTTAATGTTTGGAATGTATCGGTATTAAATGGTTTTTTATTGTGATTTGTTAGTGACAATAGTGGTTGATAATGATATTATTTATATAGAGCAATATTATGTTCGGCATGCGTTGGAAAGCCTCTTTAAAAAATGTTTTGAGTGTCTGACTATCTTCTAATTAATAAAATTGATAAACTGATAGCACTGTACCAGAAACTGTTAAAAAAAGTGCTAACAAATATAAAGTGCTACAAAGTTTCATTTGAATCGAAATATATATTACATTTACACAATGAATTCGCTGAAAACCTCTTCAATTTTTTATATTTAGTTAGAAAAACGTTCCAAATTTAAAATAATTAAAAATTATTTTTGTATAGGATTTATATAAAATTTGTTCTTAGTGAGGGTGAACGTCACGAAAACGTTGCTAAATTTCAAATCAATTACGTGATTAGTCATTAGTCAGTCGGTGGTATTTCGCTTATACAGGGTGACTGGTGAATTAGTATCAATACTTAAGGACGTGATATTTGACGACCATATATGACCAAAAAAAAATACATATAACATAAATATTAATAAACTTCTAAGTAAAGTTAACCAAAAGTTATGTAATTAATTACGCGTCATGTGGACGCCCTAGCTGCGCTGACGACACAACACCGTTATGTACATTTAGTTATCGCGCGGTACTTTCCCTACGTCCAAACGCCGCCGCGTGTTAACAGGGTAGCAGGCTACCTTTGATAAACAAGCATGATCCAATCCCCCTTCATACTTTAAACCTGGCTTAGAACAGGCAAAAATACCAAAATATTTCACTCGTTTAAGCAACAAATTTGTTGACTAGGTAAATGATATGAACTTGGGACAAAAATTAACTGTTTACCTATCTTGGTATTTCCGGCGTATTTAAAAATGGAATCATACTTATTTACAACGATTGTCAATCATTTAACTACCTATTTACCTACATAACTACACTAACCTTAACAAATGTTCAAAGTGAGCTCCTGCTCGTGTGATACACAGTTCGGCACGTTTACGCATATTGTCTTTCACACGCTTTAACACGAATGGGTCACTTTACTACTCACAGTACTCACATTATTCTGCATTTGTGTATTGGTAAGCCATACCTAATTACTAATTACGGGTCACACTCACACACGAAACATTAGGTATACGCGTAAGATCGATCGCTAGGGGCGCGCGCGCGGGAAGATGGACGAACCTTACGGCGGCGCTCGCCCGACTAACCTACTAACCTACTAATACTAATAAGCCGCGGGGCAGGGGTTGCGGGGGGGCAAACACCACGCCGCACGCGCCGCGGAAATATGTCCACACTTTATTTATTTAAAGTAAAATTTTTGTAAATTTGGTCAAAAATTAAGTACCTATTTTTTTTACATAATTCGAATGAGAATCATGTACCGATTATGCTCCTAAAATATTGATCCTAATTCACCAGTCACCCTGTATATTTATAGATAACTATAATATATATCGAAGTAATACAATCTATATACAAACCTACAATTAAAGGGATGTTTGTAAAAGGCTAATTAAATAAAGTATATTTTGATTTTATATATAGACATGAACTAAGAATATTTAAAAAGTGAGTTACGCCAACCCGTGACTCAAAGTTCTACACTTAACGGGAGAATAAAATGGAATAATTATTAGGATTTTTCTGAAAATTTAAAAAAAACATATTTCCAATTATAATCGTAATCTTGTGACGTTAGCTGATGAAACCTTATTTAATAATGTTGCAAAGTAATTTATAAATGGATTAAATTCGTTTCTAAATCGGACATCGACTGAAATATAACCTGCAGCTGATTGATTCGACAAGTTCTGTTATTCTCACTGCAGACCAGCCAATTGGGAAGGAGATAATAAAGTGCAAGCAGTACAAATCTTTGAAAACACCGCGTGCACCGGTGCACGGCGGTCTGACATGACCAGAGAGGATCAGGTGTAGGAACAACCAGCTTAACTACATTAGAATAGTTTAATTAAAATAGATATGTAAAAGAATTTTACATGACTTTTCTTTTCGAATCTGAGACTTCATTGTTAGTAGTTATTAGAAATAGTGCACATTTTTTAACAATTAAAGCACTATTTCTAATAACTACACGAAATTGTAAACGTTATTTCTAATAACTACACGAAATAAACAGACGCGAAATTGTCCAAAGCCGTATGATATATTTTACACGCATTTTTATGGATAAACGACCTATAATATTTTTTTATGTTTTTTATTATAAAAAATCGTTTTGAGTTTTAATAACACATATTAGCTATTTAGATATTATATATAATACAAATAAAAACGTTTAGTAAGTGTTATTTTAATTTAGAGCAATGGAGCAGTAGTTATTATATCAAATTCTGCTACTCATTTAAGACGTACGCTATATACTTTTATTTCTCATATCTCACTTTGAAATATATTAACCACGTGGTTCGTTATGTATAGCAACAAGTTGTATAGAAATGTATTGTAAGAAAAAAATAAAAATCGCTCACATAGATATTATAACGAAATATCCCGTATTGATTGTCATTTAGTTAGAATTATCTGATTTATAATGAAAATTATTAACCGATTTTTCTTATATATTTATTTTTACGTCAACGTTAAACGACATTACTCAACTTGTACGAGTTAATAATAATTAAATTTGAAACGGCATTTCAACTAAATTACATTTCTTCTTGTAAAATAACATAATGACTACTTACATTGAAATAAGAAACTTATAATAACCTACACATATTCGAAAACTAGACAAGATAGAAAGTAATAACACAAAAAAAGTTCATAACAAAAGTTGGCACTACCTTCGTGACGTAGATAGGGGTAGCGCGGCCCGCCCGCGCCGCAACGATTGCGCGTCCCGTCGCCGAGATAGCAATAAATATGCGCGCACGCAGCCTGCGTACGCACCGAATTCTAGGACCACAGGGTTATATAACATTTCTCACATTTAGGTTATGAGGGGAGCTAATTTTATATTTAGTTAATAAATAATTAGAAATCAATTTAAATAATTAATATACTTAATAATAAATAATTAAATAGTACAATTTAACATTTAATTAAAATAAATGTAATGCTCGGTTAAATCAATAATGTCCTTCAAAACGACTTCGGCTATTTCCTCCTCACTCTGATGGGACAGCAATCTAACATGACTGGAGATATTATGGGCAGGATTCAATATATCTTAATTGAACAATCCGACCCGGGCTACAAACCTGGGAAAAAAATTACAGTCTCAAATAGTAAGCCACATAGAGAGGGGCAGGTAACGGGGTTAAATTTTAATTAATACAATTTCAAGCAATTTAAAAATGTACATTTATAAGCACTTAGCTTTTTGATTTATTCTTGTCTGTATAAACATAAATAAGCGTTATTTTAAAATACTTTACTTTATTTTTAAGGCTGTGTTCACTTCTAGAGATACGAGTAAGTCGTAAAAGTGTATATATTTTATAGCAAGAGCTGTGGTATATATAACGAAATGCGGTCCTTTTATATCTTTGTGGATTAGCAATGTTCCTGAAATTGCCTTCATATGTGAGTGACATGGTTGACTTTGAATCAGCTTATAGTTAATCATACGATATTAATTTTAAGGACACATTTGTAACATATTATTGTATGTCAGTGTTGTTTTCAACGAATAATTATGTTAATAATAGTAAACTATAAAGTCATCTCATTACACAGTTACCATATCAACATATTTATTACAAGAATCAGAGGAATAAAAATATATCTGCACTCTGTTATTTATAAATAAACCTCAAAATAATTTTGGACATCAAAACTGTTGACTACCTCTGCTATCGATATTTAGGCCGCAAACTAATATATATCATATCATAGAGGCATAGCAATCGCGATCACTGGCACACCAATTCTTAGACAAACGACACTTTTAAATGCAGGGGTCAACAATCGCACGCGCCTGCCTATTAGGTACAACTACAGACTAATATTTATATAGAGAAAACGTTTTGAATAAAGCTATCCTTATATTATTTATAAAGGAAATGTATTTCGTGGAGTTGACGGTACATAAAATGATTCTGAACAAAGTAAATAAGTAATAATATACGATATATGTAGCATGGAGGTGCTTTGAGGTCTATGTGTGTTGGCCCGGCTGTAGTATGCATTTAAGAATTCCGAATTTTAGCCGTTGTTTGGGAATTATGAAACATACGTGTCAGATAAGGAGACGCAGAGGAACTTTTCCACAGAACAACTGCTGAAATTCCGTCAAGGACACAGATTTAGACCACTTTCAAGGTATGCGCACTGTATACACATTTATATCTTTACTGAAATGTGATTTCACTTCATTGTCTTATTAATTTCTTTTGCGCTATTGCAAAATCATAATAGCTACTGTTTCTCTTTAGTGTAATTGCCGATTAGAAAATATAATATATTGTAAACAATAAGCTAAGCAGCATGAATAAAAGGCTCTGACTTGACTTACTCTGTAAATATTCGCATAACATTTGACCAGAATATTGAGAGAAATGTCCCTTGTGACAGATTTGTATTTATTGTTTGTTGCAAGACTTCGTTAAATATTGCATCTGAATGTATGTTTTAATATTGTGTGATTTACGATTATCACTTTCGTAACGAACATATAGTATATATGCAGAATCATACACAATTCAACGCAAAGACCTAGATTTATTTCATACTAGCTTTAAGCAAAGCAAAATTTGTGTGTGGATTTTTATTACTTCCTTGAAAAAAATATTTGCCTATGCCTTATATGTATGTGTACGTATTTCATAATCCTTTCAGCGAATTATATGTGAAAACTTAACAAATAACTTGTACATATTCATGTATAAAAAAATCGCAAAAGATAAGGTAGATAAGAAGTCTGCTAAAAATATTTAAAACCTTAGGAACAAATAATAAATTTAAAATCCTTAATAATTTTAACTCATTTTTTTATATATTTATTTTGTTATTATAAAACAGCGTATACATATATAGATAACGATAATAATTGTAAGTTAAAATAATTGTAACAGGATTAATATTTAAAAAAATCATCATCGTGATTGTGATATTTTTTATTTGTTTAATATATTTTTGATGTTATCTAAATAGTATTCCTTAATTTTACTGACCAATTCGAGCATTTTTATTAACGCCACAATTCCTAACAATTGTCTCACTTAACCAATTTAATTAAAGAGAAACATTCAACTGACTTCCCCCACTTAACTATTATTTCTAAAGGCAGAATCCTACTGTTGCTATAAGAAGATTAAAATACTTTTATTTGGTTCAAAAAGCAAACCAGGGCAGCAAGTGGACTGTGGGAACTAAAATGTTATGTCCCTTATGTACGTTATTACACCAACTCACATAAAAATCCGAACTATACAAAATTACAAAGGCACCGTGAACAATTTTATTCAGAACAAGATACATAATTAAGATAAATATGAATATAGATAGATAGATAGACACTTTTATTGTGCACCACACACATAAAAGAAATATAGAATAACTTATTAAAATAAACACGTTTGTATTATTATATTCTTAATATTCTTCGACCGAATGTATCAGATCCTTGTGCTGGAATATATTAAAAAAAAAGTGCATCATCGCCCGTCATAGAAGAAGAATATAACTTTTGGCGCGAAGTTTAGGTGCTTCGATCATACAATTACCAGAATTGCTATTTTTTGTTGGTTTTGTTAGCATTTAAAGTAATTAATGACTGTTTTGTTTGTTATTTGTGTATTTCTTATTATAAAGTCAAATACTTATTAAAGGATCCTTTTCAAAAAAGTAATTTTCACTTCTGGTTTGTAAGAATATAACATCGCATAAAAGACAATTCTTCCGAATAACAATAAACAAAATCAACATTATAGTCTTACAGCGGTCATGTTGTGATATTTTAATTAATTTAAAAGCAAAGAAAATATTGTCATACCTTTGTCATGTGGATTTAAAACGATAGTAAGTTATATAGTGTTAAATTGTTTAAATACTGTGTATTAATATTTGCATGTCGTGTATATCTGCTAATTAAATCTTGTGGAAATACGCCCTAATGTAATAATTTTCCCATATTCATCATTCTTTTCTTCAACATGAAAGAAGGTTGACGTTGTTTGTTAAACAAGTTCTGGAATGTATGGGATTGTATTGGAGAGCGTTCATTCTTTGCTGATCGTAAGTACTTTATTCAATATTGTACATATTTATACTAAAGCTTGAAAAATATGGGATATCATTATCAAATTTTTTTATTTACTAATTATTATTTAAATTTCAAACCAGAACATAGCATTACGATGTATTACTGTTTGACGACTACAGAAATTAAATTTTATTGAACGAATTCATTTCGAAAACTATGTTAATTTTTTATGAGGTGTGTGCAATCCAAGACGGGTTTTCTAAAACCCTACCAATAAGTAACAGTTTAATAAAAATATTCATTATCATATGCGATAATTAACAAGAAACTTAATTGATTAATAAAAACGTCATTTACAATATTATGTTAGTTAATATTCTCATAAGTATTTCATACAATTAATCGAAATAATTTAAGTAACAATCGTATTCCTAGAAGTGACATCAACAATACGTCTATTACTCTCAATACGGCTGACATTAACCCAAATAGATGGCAGAACTGTCCTTCGAAGGGCACAGCAATTGTCTTGAACCAATTCAGCTACTTACTGTTGCAGCTGATTGATATGTACATGACATCATTCGCTGATCACTTGATATGATATGATTCGCGAAATTGTGTCAAAAATATGATGCGTTTATATTTTAGTCACATTGCATTTGCGTGGGATTCTTTCCCACTAAGACCACTTTAGGCACGGATCGGTAAAGTGGCGGTATCGTGTCGATTTTTCTTTATATCTGTCGGGAAGGCAAATTACTACCCCACCTGATGGTAAGTGGTAGTGGATTCCAAGCGCGATGACAGCCAGTACTGTCGGGAAATTCTGCAAACCCCCCCCCACCTTGCCGCCCGCAAGATGCCTCTTCACGCCTCGTCGATATCAAGTATCCGTCTGTTGTGCTCTGCTCGTGGCTCTGAAGAGCTCCCCTCAGGAGAAGTTGGACTCGAGCCAGCAAGTTCAAGAGAGTCCATCCCGTCTGCCGTCTTCCTCAGGACCGCATAAAAGATTTGCCCTAACTTTTCCTTTACCATAGCATGGTCACAAGTACTTTTTCTACTTATATAAGTTATTAGTAAACAATGCAAACATCCGACAAGACGGAATAACTTTCACAGTTAAATTATAATAATATTTAAGGGTTAGAAAAACAAGTGGATGATTAATAACAATTAATTTTAGAATTTAACACGTGCTGAATTTGTGTTTATCTCGAAAATGAGAACTTACTTCGTAACAGCCTGTGTATGTCCCACTGCTGGGCTAAGGCCTCCTCTCCCTTTTTGAGGAGAAGGTTTACTAAGGAAGAATTTACTTAATTTAGCTTAAAACTAACTTCATAAATACCAATAATTTCCTATTGGGGTTAAGTTAATTTCTTTATAAAACGTAATAAACGTTCGTTTACTCTCGTGTTTCTTTCATTCATAAGGTACCTAAATTAAGTTAACATGATTTAATGTGTGATCTTGTGTCTCTTATCTTTATTAGTTTCAAATATGTACATTACAAATTTACCTTTATAAATAAATAAATAATTCATAGCAAATGCGACGGACAATTTCAGAAGGTTGTATGTGTCAAATAAAATTCGCCCACGTGAATTTTTACCAACCCTCATAGTGTTGGTCAGTGGGACATTCAAGAGTTATTGTATATTTAACTACAATTACTTCAATACTAATAAATTCTACCTAACAGTCAACTTGTCTCTAACCTTATCATGACATGATCACACGAGTGGTAGTTCATTATTTCCCTAGAGAATCGGAATTACCATTCGATATAATATGTACCATCTGATAAAGAAATTCAAGGTCATCATGTTTGCAGAACTTAATTTCATTCTGTATATATATTTAATAAAGTATTTTGTCACGTTGTGCATAATATTTAATCTGTTTTAGCCAAGCTTCAGTTAGAGCAATATTATAATTTATAACATGTATTGTTGACTCTCTATCGCTGACTTTCTCCCCGTTGGGAATTCTCGGACTAAGAATAGACGTACATATACAAAGCACACCAATCGCGAAATAATTTGCGACATGAAACAATAAATAATTTATAAATTCGCGCACACACTGTGTTGTAAAGCCCATTACACGTGTATATGGAATACAATGGGCGTCGTTAGTTGAATATTAAAAAAAGTAACTGAGTTTAAACGACATCCCTTATCTGTTCAGTGGCAGCGCGAAAGCCTTACGGATACGTCGTCCTTGACGTAATTTATTTTTAATATATGTGAGCAAACATAGCAATCAATTTTAACATATTATATAACTTTAAAAGGTGATCATCTATTAATTAAAAACATTGGTTTATCATTTCTTGAATCTATTATTAGATTTTTTTTTAATTTAGAATTGTACAATGTACGGATGGTTGTTGGAGAGTGTTCAACACTTCATAGTGGTAAGTTTATTTTATTTTATTAATTATATAAAAATCATTAAATATATAACACGAAAATGTAATAATTATATTATAATTATATGCGTTGTAATATAAGCTTTTAATATAACACTTAAGTTGATAAAATTATATTAAATGTAATAATTTTTAAATGCATTATAATTGTTATCACTGTGTTATTAAGTTACTGAGTATTTCCTGTTAAGAAATTCTAATTTAAAAGCAGCAGTTTGGCAGTGTGTACTTCCATGCCTCAAAAACACGTAAAGCCGTTGGCTCTTTTCCTAGACATTTTTTTTGTCGTGATAGATTTACCTTCCCATAAGATTATACTGCAGTGTTTCCCAACCTTTTTTAGGCCATGTCCCACCTTAACATTTCTCAAATGTTTATACATAATTTTTAACCTTTAAAAATTGTTTTGTAAGAAATATAAATGATAAATTTTAGAAAGAAATCACTATGAAATTGTGGTGAATCCCCGACGAAGTTGTGTCAAGTCCATTTTTAAATTGCCCCCCTTAACCATCAAATTGCCCCCCTGTGGGGCATGGGTCCCACTTTGGGAAACACTGGATTGACTAGTGGTGAACTAGTTATTTATGCGCACACACTGAACTAAACAACAATAAATTTATTTTAAACGTATATTTCATTCGACATTCGAAGCCGAAGTCCCCTAAATTCTCTAATCAATCTTTGTAGAAACTTTTAATGATCAAAATATTTGTCCACTGAAACACAGCAAATGATTTTGCGTAGTTGAGCCACAAACTCAGTACGTGCCAGTGAATAATTTGTAGGCTCTGAAAATAATTAGACAACGTTATTAATCTTAAAATTAAAATTTTGTCCAGTCTCACTGCTATTATAATTAATTTCTATGCATTTAAATAATACATAGCAACTCTATTTATAAATCGTTTATTAACCCGACACATTATTTCAATGGATAACTGATATGAATGAATTTAAATGGATAATAAATACCATAGACATTCCACCAATGTATAAACACAAATATGTGATTAACATAGAGTCGGTATTGTAATAGCAATATTATAAAAAAAAACCCTTTACATATTTCGTAATATACAAACTTCTTTAGAATCATTCAATTCTTCAAAATGGTAGAGGACGCCGCTCTCTCTCTCTCACTCTCTATAAATAACTTCATCTAATCCACCAGTTAATTGTTATTAATTTAAGTAAAAAACCAAAAAAAAATATGATTGTCCAAATATTACGTACGTTTTATGGATTACTTTTGGGATGTCTTTTTACTGTATGAGGACGTAGCCCACCGTCGTATAAGATGTACTAAACACGACGTATCGGTTAGTTTTATTTTTCTATATTCTACTATTATAATTTCTAATATTATAAAACAATTATTTAAATTTATTTTTTGTCTATAAAAACGATATTATAAATATTTATTTTAATATTATTTTATTAAAGTGTTAACTGTAAACCTTAAGTTTTTTTTTTAAATTAAATAAAATAATATTTCTTGACTAGAATTGTATTATTTTCTGTCTAGTTAGACAACATTAACTTAACGCTATTAGTGTGAACAAGTTACAAGACAGAGAATATTGTGTTGCTTAAAATGTAGAGACAACATAAAACGTCTGATCTTAAAGCAGAAAGTACAGCTTACGTTTTAAATTAGTACTAATCCTTAGTAATAAAAACTTTACTACAAAACAAACTTAAGTAAATTCCAGATTTGTACGCAAGCTATTTTTTTATTTGTATGTAAACTAACTCTTAAAATTGTAAAAGTATAATATGAATCAGAAAAAAATTAAATTTTATACTATTAGCTAAGCTACGTACAAATAAGAGATATTTCAAAATCGACCTTTATAATCAATTGCTATTACGATTTTATTTGTTTTATAAAACTATTGAAAGTTTTTAAAAGTTCTTATTCATATCAAAAATATGATGTAATTTGGAGTTTAAGTTATTTAGTCAAATTGATAAATAAACTTTTTATCAGACAACATTTGTACAAATTATTCGCAAATAAATGGAAGCGCACATTCAGTTCGTGACAGAATTAAAACATTTTCTCATCATCATAACTCATCGCACTCAAGGAAAGTAAAAGTTAAAACAATATAATCCATGAATCAATATGTATAATCTACATACCATTCAGAATCCTTTGATTATATTTGAAATCACTAACTAAAATTGAAATTAGGTTCTAAATAAATCAATTACAATAAATTACTTAAGCATAGAATATACCGACAATTTGAGATCCATTATTAATTTATATATTATAAAATTAAATATAAATAAACTTCATATTCAAATTATAGAGAATAGATGATAGGTTTTACATTATCATTGACAAGGGTAAAGGTTGGGGATAACATACGATAATTCGGATTACGTAACTTATTCCAAACCAACGAGACACAGCCTCATATACATATGTCCATGAAGATAAAGTGCTTGTTACTTAATAAAGTAAATTACAACGGACGTAACATCACATATCTACTACATCTGCGACTGCCTCGTTGGTCTAGTGGCTTGATGTAAGGCCGCAGACCTGGAGGTCCTGGGTTCAATTACCAGGTGGGTCAATAAAAAGTTATTGGGTTTTTCTGATAGAAAATTCTCAGTAGCAGCCAGGAGTCTGGAAGATGGAAGAGTGTACCCTCCCGTACCTCGGAAAGCACGTAAAGCCGTTGGTCCTGCTCCTGAACTCTTTCCGGTCGTGTCGGATTGCCGTCCCATCAGATTATGAGAGTTAGAGAATAGAGAGTGCACCTGTGTTTGCGCACACACTTGTGCACTATAATATCTCCTGCGTAGTTGGCTAATCTCTCTTGAGATTGGCCGCCGTGGCCAACATCGGTCTGGAGGACATTATTATTATTACTACTACATTTTTAAAATCACATTAATTATTTTTAATAGAACTAACGAAAGACAGTTGATAAATGGTTATCTATATAACGTAAGAGTAATTTATTATTAATTACCTAGAATAAATTTTACAGCGACACCGATGTCTTTTATTTCAAAAACCTTTAAAATAATGATTTTACGTACTTATTATGAATTTTGGTAGACATGACTATTTTTATAGGAAGAATGTGGGGAAGAAATATGGGAGACGATTCTTCGGGAAGCTGGTGCGAGGAATACCGTCTTTATCACGAGACAAGTAAGTGATATTTATAAAGTTGAATTTATTATTAAAACCATATAAGTATTACTTTAATAAATGATTATTATTAAAAATGAATGAATATACCGCAAAAAGTTCATATCAAAACATATAAAAGAAAATTCTCTTTGTTTTTTTTTTCCTTTTAATCTTAGTGCTTTTGCCCTTTTATACAAATGGCTGACCCTTTCATTTATTTGATTATTTAAATAAATTATTATTAAAAGCTACGTATATGCTTGGACTGGTGGTAGGACTTTGTGCAAGCCCTTCTGGGTAGGTACCACCTACAATCAAACATTCTACCGCAAAACAGTTGGTGGCGCATTGGCGATGTAAGCGATTGTTAACATTTCTTAAAATGGCAATGTCTATGGGCGTTGGTGACCACTAACCATCAGGTGGTTCATATGCTCGTCCGCCAACCTATACTATAAAAAAAAGAAATAAATGTAGTTTTATACATTGACCGTTTTTAAATGTACGATTGATAAAATTTACGTAATCTTAGAAAATATATATTTATTAATATTAGTATTTTCTACTAAATACAATCTTCTTTCTAGCAATATCCTGACACCCTCATGCCGCGACTGGCGTGCGCTCTAGCTAGACTTTTGACAAAAGACCCACTTAGTCCGACACCCTCAACGCCGGGTAGTCCAGCACCGAGAAAACTCTCTTTAAAATCTAAACCAGCATGGCGTAGTTCTTCAGTTCATGGCGATACCAGAACACAAACATTCAAATGCCCATTCACGGCTACTAATGCCCTGACGGCTGTTACGAAAAAAGAAATAGATGCGTACAATTCCTCAGAAGAAATTCGATCCCCAGCACACCGCGCTCAATCTTCTGACAAAATTCATAAAGGCGAGGAGTTTGCTATCGTACCGTATCAAACGGCAGTCAGAGACAGACGAAGCTTAGGGGTGCATTTAGAACGTAATACCTACTCAGAAGAAGATAGAGAGGAGACAGCTAAAGAAACTATCCCAGAAACAGATGATGCTGAAGAATCTGAGAAACCTGAATTTCCTTCTCCAGTTGCGAGTTCTGGGCGAAGGAGTTCATTAAAATCCACTTTAAGAAAAAATAGCTGCACTGTAGCATTGGATATTAACCGACGCCGTAGTTCCGGTGTCCCAGTCCGACCAAGGTTAAATAGCTTAAGTTTGGTAAAGGCGGACCGTCTCAATACTCTGAAGGAAAAATTTGGTACCCCTGAAAAAGTAATGCATTTCTTCGGTAGATGTTTCGTTAAATTCTTTTCTAACTATGGGTAAGCTACATCACACACATCACACAAGTAGTATAATTATACATTCTATATTAATTTATATTTTTCAATTTTTTTTTTGTTTAAGTTATGATACTATGATCCGCGCAACGGGTAGATACTTTTGCACGTTTCTCCAGTCCGTGGACAATATTCACCAGCGTATGCGTTTTACCTTTCCGCGCATGCGCTCGCCGAGCATGCAACTCACCAGAGCGCATAGACATGGCGCAGAGCTGGTGTACAGTAGCGGAAGAGCTGGTTACACTCAGTATCTCATGGGTAAGGCTCCTGTTATTTTCAACATACATAATATTTGTCTATGAAGTTTCGTATTGAAATGAAAAGAATTAATATAACGATTCTTATTTTATTTTTTTTGTAATATAAAAACTGACCGACTGATGACAACGAAGTGAAATAAATAATTATGATTTCACAGGTCAATTATATGAAATAGCAGAAGACATCTTCTCTCTGAAGTTGAAGGTATCTATCGTAAAAGAGAGCTTGGAGGGTAACTATTACGTAGCTGTCTTGAGACTCGAATTTGATAACAGTGACTATGTAAGTAATTATTCTTAGATGTATATTAATATATAAAACATTAAAAAATATGTAGTAGGTATTGTATTAATAATAATAATAAGTAACTTTATTCACCAAAAAGAAACAAAGACAAAATTAAGGTACAAAACCATAAAAAAGTGTTAACAATATGATATTTGATGATTTGGTAAAAAGGTCGTAGTCTCAGCTAGGCTGCTTTTCAATCTAGGCCTTGTACATATGCTGCCAACACAAACGTAACAGTCAGTGCAGTAAAAGGAAAACGAAGATATAATTACTAAATAATAAAATTGAATACAATTTATAACACGCCCAATAGGCTAAAATAAAAAACATGCAAGCATTACTATTACTAAAACAGAGAGGTTTGCTTTTTTTTTAATTCTAGTATTATGACTAGTACTATGACAATACAATCCTATCACTTTTTATTGTCTGAGTTTATTGTCTATACAAAGTCATAAAACAATAAAGTTCCTATTATAAAAAACATATCGGTTATCGTAAAATAACTTTCTTTGGGTTAATATTGTCATATATGGTACCATAACAACTAACTTAATTTTTTGAATTGATGGATTTTTTTTAATATAAATTTACTAAAATACATATAGAATTAATTATTTTATATTTGTATATTAATATACTATGGCCTAGTGGTAAGGACGCGTGAATCTTAACCGATGATCGTGGGTTCAAACCCGGGCAAGCACCACTGAAGTTTTTCATGTGCTTAATTTGTGATTATAATTCATCTCGTGCTTTTCGGTGAAGGAAAACATCGTGAGGAAACCTGCATGTGTCTAATTTCACTGAAATTCTGTCACATGTGTATTCCACTAATCCGCATTGGAGCAGCGTGGTGGAATAAGCTCCAAAGCCTTCTCCTCAAAAAGGGAGAAGAGGCCTTAGCCTAGCAGTGGGACATTTACAGGCTGTAACCGTGTATATTAATTAATACTAGTATCGGCTGGGGTATTAGACCAATTTTTGTGCATTTGATTTCAATCGATGTAGTTCGTTCCGTTTTTATAATTAAATCTAAACAAAACAATACGACTATTCTCGATGTTGACGTACTTACATATATTTCAAGTAGTCAATAGAACAAATGTAATATAATATGATATCATGAGCGGTTATGCAAAACCCCCGATTACCGCAGCTTAAACATGAAGGTCAGTTTCGATGGCATATGAAAGAATCAGTCGTCAAAATCGATTATCGATTCCATGGCATATGAGAGAATGTCGTCAAAATAAATAATATTATCGAAATATGGGATTCATAAAGCTTTAAAATTTTTTTCTTGTTTCAATTTCTTGCAGCAAATGCAAAGAATATTAATTAATATTTTTAGTATATGTAGATTTTCCTGTCTGTATTTAAATGATTTTTTTTATTTCACTTTTGAGCTATAAAGAACAGCAAATTGATACGCTCAGAATATAATAATAATATTTAATATTGAAAAAACATTCGTTTCTCGACATCATCAACTAATATTCTAATAAGGCAAAGATATTTAAAAGTACATGTGCCATTGTACTTGAATTGTAATTGCTTACCTTGGACTGTACAGCAATTAAATTTATTTTATTGTTATAATACATCCTTAACAGTCGTAATGTTCATCATCCACACAGCTAGCAGCTATATCATCAAGTGTATATATTGAAAAATAATATTTACAGGTTCAATCTCTGATGGCTCGCAAATCTCTGCCTTGTCCTCTGCCAGCGGTGCCAGCCTCGCTCCTGCTCCAATTGTTTCCTTTCGGCGTGATGCTTGATAGAAAGATGAAGATAATGAAAGCTGGCGAAAAGGTCCTTTATAAATAATATATATAAAATAGTATATATTTGCTTACTCTCCCCCATAGACATTAACTCTACAAAAATAAAAACCATCCAGGTTTACAATAAATAATGCCCTACTTAGCGGTAATCACATTAATCCATTTCAATCCAGGTGTTGACTTAGTCCAAGAGTTAAGTTAGCATCGCAATGAGAAAAGGATCACAAATGCAATGCAAAGATTACTAAATAGTTTAGTAGATAGGTACATACACCAACAGGATTAGAAAATGTATTCCTATTTCCCATGAAAACTAATAGTGTATTAGTTCATAAACTAATTTCCATAATATTGGATTGCACATATGTGCGTTATTTTCAATCATAATGAATCTGCGTTCTTCGTTTAAAATTTAATTTCCCATGAGTCGCATGTTTCGCGATAAAGGCTCAAACTCAAATTCGTTTGTTCCATATATAAGCAAGAATATTTATATTCAAATTAAGAACTACCCGCGGTTTTCAAATTAAGAACGGGCATAAAATATCCAGTGTTTTTTTTTCTAGTTTTTAATTAAATTAATCTTTTTAAAATGTTTATGCGTTTTTATCTTTAAGTTCTAAGCTTCGTAACATCTACACGTTTTAACTTTTTTATTAGTAAGATATAATAAGAAAGTTATTTGTTAACAATGTAATCTATTTCAGTTAAAGGAAGCTTGGGGTGGACCTTACAATCGAATTGAAAAAGTTTCTGTTAACGAGATTCTCCGTTTAAGGAAGCCTAAAGTTTCGTTCACATGGGACAAGGTAAATTGAAACAATAATATTACGAGACGTATGTAACTAAATAGCCTGATAGCGTAGTCGTGTTATTAAATTGACTATCGAAATTTATTTAGACGGGTCGTTGGCGTTGTAGATACTTGCCTTTCAGGCCGAAGGTTGTGGGTTCGATTCCCACCCAGGACAGACATTTGTGTGCACGAACATGTCTGTTTGTCCTGAGTCTGGGTATAATTATCTATATAAGTATGTATTTACAAAAGAAAAGTAGTATATGTAGTATATCAGTTGTCTGGTTTCTATCGTACAAGCTCGGCTTAGTTTGGGACCAGATGGCCGTGTGTGAATAATGTCCCAGAATATTATTATTATTTGAATTATTTAGAGTTTTGTGTTCAATTTTTTTTATTGTTTCAGTAAATTGGACTATTTTTATAGAGATATATAATATATTGTAGAGGGCTTGTCGCCTTTGCTTCAAATATATGTAACCCGTCACGGATGAAATCAGTCATGTTTCCAGCTCTAATTTGCAGGTAGTCTGCATGCAGACGATGATGTTCGAGCTGGAGTTGATGCGCTGGCGCGCGCGCTGCGTCGGCGACGCGCGGCGCGGCTCGCAGGGCGCGCGCGCTATTTTACTTAAAGGACCGATTTATTTCCTTGAAGAAATTGATGCTCTTATATTTTTATGTAGCCCTATGTAAGTATTAAGTCAACTCTTTTCTAAATAATCAGATAAATGTCGAATACGAACATTCGGCTTGAATTTTTTTTAAATGGAATAGGAAGGCGGACAATCATATGGGCCAACTGGTGGTAAGTCGTCACCAACGCCCTTAGACATTGTTTTTGTAAGAAATGTTAACCATCGTCTACATCACCAATGCACCACCAACCTTGGGAACTAAGATGTTATGTCCTTTGTGCCTGTAATTACACTGGCTCATTCACCCTTCAAACCGGAACACAACAATACCAAGTACTACTGTTTTACGGTAGAATATCTGATGAGTGGGTGGTACCTACCCAGACAAGCACAAAGATCTACCACCAGGCACAATAATACGCGGGTAAGCAGATAACCGAAACTCTTGTTAATATTTTGTATTAACCTAAACCCAAGCCAAAAATTCGTCTCCAATAACTGATGGAATTTGCACCTAAATTGTATATACCATAAAATACACGAATCGTTCATAGAGAATAATATTAAAATGAAAATGATTAACAATATAGTAAAAGAAATCGTAGTTTTAATTAGAACTGTAGAGATAAGTAGGTTGAAATAAATATCTTAGGACCAAGTGTGAGCAAGAATAAATCTACTAATGCTAAATGATAACTACAGGTATGTGATTTCATAATTTCAGCTTCAACGACCTCGAAGAATTAAAACAAGCTGGTCTTTATCTAGCAGATATGAACGGTCACGGGTTGTCTAAGGAAATGCTCCTCCAGGGCTGGCAACACCTTTCACGATTGGAACTGCTCTTTGAAAAAGCCGAAACGAGAAGTCATTCGTTGGAGAAATCTTGCAGGCTGGTAGAGCAGTGGAAGAAGAGGGGAGATCAATTGTTGTACTCAATGATACCTAAGAGTATTGCAGATCAATTGCGTTCTGGAATATCTTCGATGCCTCCTATGGTAAATTTGGAATATAATAATCATATCATCATACATTTCTAAAATCATAAAAAAAGCCGAGATGGTCCAGTGGTAAGAACGCGTGAATCTTAACCGATGATCGTGGGTTCAAACCTGTTTGTGTTTGTAATTCATCTCGTGCTTAACGGTGAATGAGAACATCGTGAGGAAACCTGCATGGGTCTAATTTCATTGAAATTCTGCCACATGTGTATTCTATCAACCCGCATTGGAGCAGCGTGGTGGAATAAGCTCCAAACCTTCTCCTAAAAAGAGGAGAGGAGGCCTTTAGCCCAGCAGTGGGACATTCGTATGCTGTTACGGTCCGGACTATTCTAATTCCTTCATTTATAATATTTATATTAATAAAAATAAAAAATAAAATATTTTAATACCAAGTCAAGAGGCTTTCAACGAGATGAAGTATTCTTACGGAAGATTTATAATTGTTTTTAATACATTTGTGAATGAAATAATCAAAAGTTACTATTGATATACGCATACTATTATTTTGTTATTAGAAATTCGATTCAGTGACCATAATGTTCTGCGGCTTACCACTCAATGAGGCAATAACGAGAGCTGACGTGATGCAGACAGTCGCCTATATGAATGATGTGTACTCCAGGATCGACAGGCTGCTGGACACTCACCGGGTTTACAAGGTAATCTCGTATTGCTGACTAGTACTGATGATAGAGCTCTGTGCAAGCTCGTCTGGGTAGGTACCACCCACTCATCAGATATTCTACCGCAAAACAGCAGTACTTGGTATCGTTGTGTTCCGGTTTGAAGGGTGAGCGAGCCAGGGTAATTACAGGCACAAGGGACGTAAAATCTTAGGTCCCAAGGTCGGTGGCGCATTGGCGACATAAGCGATGGGTAACATTTCTTACAGTGCCAATGTCTAAGGGCGTTGGTGACCACTTACCATCAGGTGGCCAATATGCTCGTCCGCCTTCCAGTTCCATAAAAAAAATAGTTCAAAAATGGTAAGAATAGGTTAACAAAACAAATGACAATAATGAGTTCCAAGCCCCTCCGTGCGCAGGTGGAGACCGTGGGCACGGTGTACATGGGCGTGTCGGGCGCGCCCGAGAAGCGGCGCGCGCACGCGGCGGCCGCGGCGAGCGCCGCGCTGGCCGTCGCGCAGGCGCTGCCCGCGCTCACCGTCGGTGCGGACACTCTTTGTTCCATACACGAGCTCACACTTGCTTATTGCTTGTCATAAATCTACTACCGGTTCGGAAACACCTCAGACCTGAGAACCGGTCTTTTTTTTTTATATCTCAGCCCTTACAATAGTAATATACATCAGTAGCCAAATTATATACTCTCGTTAATGCCGACTTACATTAACTTTTTTTTTTCACTTGTTATCAACAGCGTTACAGAAATGGTTGTACAGTTATCACTTATTATTAAAGTAAGGATAGGATTACAATTTTATACGAAAATTGAAAAAAAAAAAAGTATACACATAGTATAAGTATTAATATTTAAAGTAAAAAAAACATTCTTAGTAAAACATCATTAGTTAACTATTAAATATTTGCTTCCACGATTTGCTTCCTCGTTTCTGATACGCACCGCCAAGGTCTGGAATACCCTCCCGACCTCCGTTTTCCCCACCACCTACAATATGGGTACCTTCAAGTCCAGAGTGAATAGGCACCTTCTAGGCAAGCGCGCTCCATCTTAGACTGTATCTCACTTTCCATCAGGTGTGATAACAGTCAAGCGCTAGCTATACATTTAAAAAAAAAATTAAAAAAAAATATTGGACAAGTTATAAACTAACGATTTTAAATTTAAAAAATATAGCTTACATTTAAATTTCAAGCCTTAATAATTACCTATCCTTCGCGTCGCGCTAAGAATATCAATTTTGCCAAACACGTCAGAAATCAAAGATCATATATGTGTACATGTAAAAAATTCCTCTTACAATAAAATACAAGTCATTGCAATTAGGAATTTATAAGGCGTTGAATTTCTAATGTTAACAATTAAATATTATTAGCTATTTGAAATAGATACCTACAATTAAACTACTGAAACGACAAGTGTAAACTATCAAAAGCTTACTTCGATGATCACGATTTAGAACTCGGTAGCGTCGTTTAACTCAAAACAATGAAGGAATTTAATCTGCTTACAGGTCTGCATTCGGGGTTGTGTTACGCTGCGGTGCTCGGCTTCCGGCAGCCGCGCTACTGTCTGGTCGGGGACACCGTCAACACCGCGAGCCGCATGCAAACGACGAGCGAGGTAACTAAGATATTGTCTTTTCCGAGATGGCCTAATGGTTAGAACGCGTGAATCTTAATGGATGATCGTGGGTTCAAACCCGGGCAAGCACCACTGAATTTTCATGTTTAATTTGTGTTTATAATTCATCTCGTGCTTGACGGTGAAGGAAAACATCGCGAGGAAACCTGCGTGTGTCTAATTTCATTGAAATTCTGTCACGTGTATTCTACCAACCCGCATTGGAGCAGCGTGGTGGAATAAGCTCCGAACCTCTTTAAAAGGGAGAGGAGGCCCAGCAGTGGGACATTAACAGGCTGTTACTGTCTATTTAACACAAAGTAACAACTCGTAAATATCATACTATCAAATATACAACCTTTCCTGATTATTCCACCACGCTGCTTCATTGCGATTTCCGCTGCATTGTACATGTGGCATTATTTTATTCTACGCAATTTTCATTACAATGTTTTTCTTCACCAAGAACGTTTTTTTTTTAATTATTACCTAGAGCCGAGATTAGAACGCGTAAATCCTAACAGACCGATGATGACGATGTGATACATAAATAATAAAATATATATTCTGTTTTCAGCCTGGGCGCATTCAGATCTCTTCTCAAACTGCGTCTGAGCTCCCAGCGGGAAAATTTCGGCTCCGACGCAGAGGCCTCATCAAAGTTAAGGTGAGATTAATATTTATTTTTGCTATTGGTACATTTATATAAATACGTCAAGTAAATACTAAACGGATACAATTAAAATACAAAACTATCAAACATGACAGACGATGATATTAACAATTCAGAATTCTTTAATCTACATTCCAAGGACATCTTAGTATCGTAAAAACTCTTTACAAATTGTAACTGTAATTGTGATTGAATAGTGCTGATAAATACGAGGTAATGAAATAATGATACAATGATATGAAATAATGATACTCAAAAATAAACATAAATAAATAAACAAATATTCTGGGACATTATTCACACACGGCCATCTGATCCCAAACTAAGCCGAGCTTGTACTATGGAAACCAGACAACTGATATACTACATATACTACTTTCCTTTTGTAAATACATACTTATATAGATAATTACACCCAGACTCAGGGCAAACAAATGTTTGTCCTAAGTGGGAATCGAACCCACAACCATCGGCGTGAAAGGCAAGTATCTACCAACCACGCCAACCGGCTCGTCAATATGACATGGTGACATAACCTTGTAACAACATAAACATTTTTTTCTTATTTATGTATATATAACAATTTAGCGGAAAAAAACATTTATTATACATTGACATAATGATATCGAATAGCATGACGCATATGTAGGGCAAATAAACGATATTAATATTTTTATTGTAAATTCCGTCAGTTCGAAGTTCGTCCATTCGATCAGACCGTCCTTTTTATTATCGCTGGAAAAACGCGTTACGCGTTTCCAACAGTGGGAGGGTGTGGGGCTCGCCGGTGTTCAAGGCGAGTGCGATCCGAACATCGGAATACTTACTAAAAAACCAGCGGTACCCTTTCCGTCTTAACGAGGAGCGCCACGGGCGCGCATGCTACCGTGACGCTCTGACATCACAGACCGTCCTAGGACAGGTGTCAGGATCACATTCTCCCAGCAGCCTGACTACAACTACTACTAACTTACCTTCTTATTTTTTTTTATTATAAAATAACGTAGACCAACACGGCCGACCACCTAATAGTAGACACTAGACACACACACCACAGTAGACTTTGGCGCCGTAAGAAATAACCACTAACCTTCCCAGTTAGTAGTTTTGTCCTTTGTGCCTGTTAATCTGCCTCATTCGCCCTACAAAACGGAACACAACGATATTACGAATTAAGAAGAAGCTTGGCGGTATTGAGTTGGTGTTACCTACCCAGCAGGCTTGCACAAAGGATTACCGCCAAGTGTATCATTATTTCATTGCCTCGTTATTTTATCAGCAATACGCACACAGTCTTTACGATACTAAAATGTCCTTGGAATGAACAATGTTAACAAAATTTGTTATTAATATTATAGTTTTTAATTTAAAATCTAATGTTTCAGGGCAAAGGGATGATGGAAACGTTCTGGCTTGAAGGAGAAATCGAGGAAGAAGAACACGATGAAGCTCTGCAACTACTATCAGCTCTTTGTGGCGAAGATTGAAGAGTTAATTATTCTAATTAATTTCGTTTATTGCAAATAGAATATTAAATATCATATTATTAATTAAAAAAAAAAAACGTTAGTATGTCTGTGTCAATGTGATTATTAAGACAGAATTTAAATTTTTAAATTAAGATTTCATATTATTTATTTTTAAACAATTGGCATATGTTTTTTCTCAGTAAGATCTCTTAAAAGCACATAGGTGAATATTGTTATCAATAAAAATAAATTACATTACTTAATATTTTAATATCAACAGCGAATTAAATTCGTATTTTTTATTAACGGGATTTACAATAATATTTAAATATAGTACTTAATCACATGATTACATAACAAAACTCATAACATAGTACCTAATAAAAATAACAATAATACGCAGAAAATAGAAATGTAACGTAACGTTTAAAAATGCTATCTTATATATATTATCTGTGTTACACAAGTTAAAATATTTATATTATCTATGACAAATGTCGAGAAATTTAAATCGTTACATATATATTTTTTAATATATTGATGCTACGTAAGTATATAAACGTGCAATATCAACTAGTCATAATTTACGAATTATAAAAAGGTTTCATATAATATAATTTGTAAACGGGAACATCTTTAAAATGAATAAACTCTATTGTAGCAACTGCTTACTATATATATTTAAAAAAAAGTTTTTTTTTTAATTGTGTAGATAATCATGCAGTTCAAGACACTGCATATGAAGCATAAAATCGAGATCAATTTTTTTTATTGTTGTATAAAAAAAAAGTGTCGTGTTGTACTATAATAAAATATATAATACTGTTTGGAATATTTTATTTAAATTATCGTTTACGATATCGTATTTTATACTTCATATATAAATGTTACCACAAAATGACATTTACACGTGATCTATAATAATCCATAGAATTATGTAAATTAGGTATTCATGCAAGCATACAACAAATATAATCAATTCATAGTAAAAATTACTAAGAAACGATTTATTTAAACTCGATTGTGCAGATACAGAAGATATAATAATCAATTTTGAATTTTAAATTAAATTATCATTTTACTACTTATATAATTAATCTAGTATATTGGAATATTATATATATCAACTAATTCATAAATATAAAGGGTGCCATGTGCAATTTTTACATACATTGAATTAAGTTATTAAACTTAACGTTCCCGTTCAAAGTGACGTGTCGTAGAAAATACATTGTGCAGTTTTGATCTAATTTGTTTGGTCTAAATATCTTAAAATTATCTAATATACATATTAAATATATCAACAGTTTTATTCCCTATAAACTACAGCCGTGTTATTAATAAATTACTCATAAAGTTTGTATATATAATCTGTCACTGTCTAACATATATAAGGCTGATAATGCGTGAAAGAGACAAAACATAATCATCGTTACATTTTCATATTTACTAATAACACGGTATACATTATTGGCACTAATGTACACTAGGACGGTGAAATAGAGAGTGAGCTGAGAAACTTTGAACGATAGAAATAACTGCAGAACATATAGTGAAATATCTACCTTTTAATATCAAGATTGGTAATTAAATGGGAGTATCGAGAAACAAAGCTAAGGCACTGCGAAGTTGGAACGAAATTTTAATATTTGACAGTACACTTAGCACCGGCCATTTTATTCTGGAATCTTCATGTGTGAAAAATGTTTGTTAAAAATAATAATATCGGAATGACCTTTGAATTTACAATTAAGTTGAAATCGAATGTTTCAACGAATTAATATGTTTAACACGATAAAATGTTTTAATTAATACAAGGCAAGAAACAACAAAGTGAAATAATATATCTTCTCTATAACATTTAATATAGTATTCGTGGTAAGTACATTGTATTGTAATAAAATATATTTAACGAGCGTTTATTATCAGTCTTCCTAACTTTAATCCGAAATCGAAGACGAACGATTTCATTGAGTAAATACGAGGTCCATTAAAACTTTTCACAAAGATAAAAAAAAAAGTTTTCAAACGAACAAGATAATACAATTTCTATCACAATTTTTAGTGTACGCTTATTGCAATATTAGGTTGTCTTATATCTAAGGAATGTTGCTTAGATTAAATACATGAGGTACAATTATTTCTTAAAAAGAGCTGTCACTTCTTCAATTGTCCTGTTCTTCGTTTCGGGCAATTTGAAGTAAGTAAATGCGAAAAATATAATCAAAAGTACCGTGAACGGCAAGAAAACGAAGTTACCGAGTAAATTTGATAGAGGAATGAACGATAGACCGACAATAAAATTAGCGAACCAATTCACGAGTGCGCCGACACTGACGGCGGCACTTCGAGCACCCTGACCGAATAGCTCGGATAGAATCATCCAAGGTATGGAACTGGGACCGACACCGAAAAAGGCAACGTATAATAATGTGAACAAAACAGCGAATACGCTCATCGTGGTGTTGTCCTGGTATGTGAAGAAGGCTATTGTCATTAAAATTGAAAACAGAGTCATGCCGCCGAGACCACACAGCTGAAGAGTTCGCCTGCCGAGGCGATCCATCAAAGGTATAGACACTAACGCCATTACAAACAACATGCTGCCGACACCGATCGAAGCCAATCTTGCATCCCTTTCTGTTAGTCCAGTGCTGACGAAAATCGATGCCGAATAGTAGAGAACAGCGTTGATACCTCCAAGTTGTTGGGACAGATGCATAACAATTCCAATAATCATAGGAGTACGCAAACTTTCAATCCTTAATAAATCACCTATAGTAAATTTTTCCTCTTGCTTTTCTGCTCGATCCTCGTCGTGCATATCCTTAATCTCATCATCAATTTCTGTCGTCCCTCTTATTTTTGTTAACGCACTTCTCGCTTGTTCCTCATCGCGCTGTACGAGCAGAAGATATCGAGGAGACTCTGGAGCAAATGGCAACATTAAGCACTGAACTGCTGACGGGACTATAGCTAATCCCAGAAGCCAGGGCCAGCCTTCATTGCTACCCAATATGACGTCAATGCCTAAAATCTGTCCTCCAACCAGTCCAAAGGCTACGGCCAGCTGATTGACAGTTCCAAATGCACCACGTAACCTGACGGGCGCAACTTCTGACACGTATGTGGGCGACGCCGTGGTAGCAAAGCCACAATTTATACCGATAAGAAACCTACCGATGATCAACATCGCGAGTGACGTCGATGCTTTGCTGAAGCCCATGAACACTGCTCCTATAACACCGAAGGCGGCGTTCACAATTAAAGCGAACTTGCGACCACGTTTATCAGCGATCCAGCTGGCTAGTGGACAACCGATCATACCGCCGATGGCGAATATGCTCACGATCACACTGAACACTGTGCCGGAGTTTACCGAGTAGTTTTCATTGATGAAGTTTTCGATAAACTCTCTCGGTGCGTTGATGACTCCAGTGTTGAAACCGAATTGAAGCATTCCCAAAACTGCCGCGGAGACCGCGTACAGCAACGGACCTGTCGCTCCCCCACCCGACATCTTGCGGCCAGTCGACTCTGTAAAGAGAATTAATTATTGTATTATAGTAAGTTATTGTTAAATATGAGGAATGGTTATTTTTATTAATTGAAATAATTTAAAATTTAAATAAAAATTCAATGACCACATAATCTTTATATTACAACAATAGTGGTGTTAAAGGGATATGGAATGTTTATTAAAAGACAATTATTGCAAAACTGATTACGGACGGACGCGCATAAAACAAAATCACGCTATTTATTCATATAATACCTAATCACAGTGAGCGCGTTTTTATGCAGTTAACAATGTGTATTATGTAATAATGAATTGTAGATAATTATTTATTTCCGTTGTACATTTATACCTTATACTTAACTTATGTATTATATGTTTATACATATATTATGTATTATATAATTTATTTTAAAAGAACTCTTTATTGTCGACTGTCCGGTCGCAAATTCTCAAAGACCGTTAAATATTAAAGAAGTACATATGTAGTATACAACAACATAAGATTATAAATCAAAAGAAATAAGTGAATCGTCATCGCTGTCAAAACTTGTACAATTGCGTGCGGAAAAACCCGTCACAATCTTGACATTTAAAACGTAAAATTGCTCTTCTGTACAATCGACTCTTTTCAGAAATCGGATATTACGCAGGAAAAAATAAATATAGTTTCTTATAACAAAAATAGTTTCTTATTTATTAACAAAAATAGAGTTAAATCCTTCTTGAGAACATAAAACATAATATAACACGCTAATTACATTCATTGTGACTGAAGTGAAACGAATTATAGAATATATTTTCAGCTTTAAAGTTCATTGTTATCAAATACTATTTTTAAACCACACATGGTATTTCATATTCATAAAGTATTCTTTATATACAAATTAATATTTCTTTATTTATCTCTGTAGTGTACACAGAACTACAATAATGTATTAATTATTATTTTATAATATAAATATATATTATCTGTGTATCTATCCATCTGTCATCTCGTATGACACACATCGCGGAGCGCGGGAAATAGAATATATATATTGGTATTGGCGCGAAGTGAAGACGGTGTATGTGCATAGCGAGCTGATATATAAAATATAATATGTATTATTTAATTTGTAATACCGATATTACGATTTGAGTTAAAGCACGGTTAAAGGGCGAGATGGCCCAGTGGTAAGGCCGCGTGAATCTTAACCGATGATCGTGGGTTCAAACCCGGGCAAGCACCACTGAATTTTCATGTGCTTAATTTATGATTATAATTCATCTCGTGCTTTACGGTGAAGGAAAACATCGTGAGGAAACCTGCATGTGTCTAATTTCACTGAAATTCTGCCACATGTGTATTCCACCAACCCGCATTGGAGCAGCGTGGTGGAATAAGCTCCAAACCTTGTCCTCAAAAAAGAGGAGAGGAGGCCTTTAGCCCAGCAGTGGGAAATTCACAGGCTGTTACGGTTACGGTAAAGGGCGAACATTACAAATGGCGACGAGGAAAAATTATTGTGAGTTTTTCTTTTCTCAATTAAAGGAAAGTTAATAACTAGGTATCCTTTTTAATTATTCTTATATTAATAATTGTATAATATCTGTTAATTAAATATGCAGAATAATTAAATATATCAAGGCTCGAAATAAGGATTATATAGTAACATGAAATGTTAATAATAAAAAAATTATAAAGCAATTTGTGGTAGATGGATCAATACATTTACTTCTACTATTATTAAAAAATAGTTCAGTATCTTATAAAATATACGATAGCATAAAAGTGATTATTATTACTAAATAAAATAAGTAAATTAACACGAATTTGATTCCCAACGGAATAAATTATTTAACATTATACTTATGGTATTGTAGTTCTTTGTAGTAAATAATAGCTAGAAATCCTTACCAGTTGTTCGATTAATGTTCATATTACATTTTATTTACAAGGACTTAAATACTTTAAGATTACATTGGTTCGAAGTTAAAACTTACTTTTTTACTTAAATGGTTTATTTATTTAAAAAAAATGCCTAGTTGGTCTAGTAGCTAAATATAAGCCCACGGATGAAGAGAAGCCACGAAGTCCTGGGTTCGAATCCCAAGTTGGGCCAATAAAACAATAATTGAGTCAAAGATTCTCAGTGGCAGCTCGGAGAATGGAGTTTGGAAGTGTGTACGCTCTCGTGCCTCCAAAGGCACGTAAAGCTGTTGGTCCTGCGCCTGAGCTCTTTCCGGTAGTGTATGATTGCCGTCCCATCGGATTATGAGAGTGGGGGATTAGAAGGTGCACCTGTGTTTGCACGCGAGCTTGTGCACTGTAATGTGTCCTGCTAATCTCTCTTGAGACTTGCCATTGTGGCCGAAATCGGTCAGGTGGACACCGAGGATTAACATTAAACTGAGTTCATGTTAGAAATAATAAGTAGTTGCTATATTATATTGTTAGAGGTTATTCTAAATATACAAATAAATAATATAACAAGATAAATAGTATTCAAGATTACCTAATGGGTATCTGGGTAAGATATACTTATAAAGCATAAAATTGCATAAAATATATCTGTGCATTAAGTTGCGAAATGTATAACAGATTTCTTAAAGTTGCAATTGACATTGCGAGACATATTTAGGTGCATTAAATTGCGTGAGACATGTTTGCATTAAATTGCGTGAGACATGTTTGCATTAAATTGCGAGAGACATGTTTGCATTAAATTGCATGAGACATGTGTGCATTAAATTGCGTGAGACTTGTTTGCATTAAATTGCGTAAGACATGTTTGCATTAAATTGCGTGAGATATGTTTGCATTAAATTGCGTGAGACATGTGTGCATTAAATTGCGTGAGACATGTTTGCATTAAATTGCGTGAGACATGTTTGCATTAAATTGCGTGAGACATGCTTGCATTAAATTGCGTAAGACATCTGTGCATTAAATTGCGTAAGACATCTTTGCATTAAATTGCGTAAGACATCTGTGCATTAAGTTGCGTAAGACATCTGAGCATTAAATTGCGAAAATGGGATAACAGTAACATTAAATGTGTTACGCTGATTGTACTCTAAGTTGTAATTGGCAGCAACAGTTTTTTGTCTACAAATAGCCCTAAAGGCACTATATACCTAAGAAAACTTCGAATGCGAGGGTCGTAGGGTCAGTTTCTATCAGATTGGAGTGAGGGAAACGAGGCCTAAATATTTATATTGAGATGGCAGGTACTGATACTGAACTAAAGAAAAGAGCAAGTCTTTTGCACTTACTTTTGCTGGATATAAGTTAAAGGAAATATTTTATAGTATTCTGAAAGCTAATGCTAATGAAAGTGATTTATTTAACATAGCTATTCTAAAGTTAAATAAGTATTTTGAGACAAAGCAAAGCAAGGTAAAAACATCACGGCATCAGCATAACAGCAATTTCTAGTACGGCTAAGACACCAATCTTCTAAATGTCAGTTTGTGCATAAATAGGTAAGATTATCGGCCGAATAGTTGAAAATGTAAATCAGACTATTTGAGAAAGAAAATTTTAAAAGCAGGAGTTAAGATGACTTTGGAGACTTTGGATGAAATAGTAATAGAAGCTAACGTGTTGAAAACCATAAATAGACAATTAGAAAACTTTGAAAAAAAAAAGATAATAACGAAGTAAAAAAAAAGTAAGTAAGTAAAAAAGTACTAGGGCGCCTTACTATAACCTTTTAAAAGTACTTAAAAAAAAACACAACTTTCAACAATTGAAAGTAAGGCATTGCCGAAGTGTCAAGATGTGTTGGTAGTTATACCTATCGATGATTCAGTCAAATTTATAGTGAAATATTATCGCCGGATTCCAATTACGCTTCAGTGAAAATATCATCCAAACTTAATGAATTGCAAAACAAAGATAAAATAGAAGTCAAAGACCTATCTAGTTGGGTTTCACCTATAGTTTCTATTGTAAAAGAAAATAGCGACGTTCGTATATATGTATATACAGCGATCAAATGCGAAAATCATCAGTTGCTGATCATAGTCCGTTGATCCATAGATTACCAAGAGTCAAAGACGCAGGTGTATTTACCAAATTTAATTTTCAAGATGCCTTTTACCTTATAAAATTCAACCTAGACTCTTGAGTCTATCAAGGTATATCAATACTTTCATAAAATTTTACACTTCATAAAAGAATGATGTTTAGAATAACATGTGCACCAAAACATAAAAAAGCTATACAATTAGGGTACGAAAGCATAATCCATTTTAACGACGACATATTAAAAAAAAGTAATGGAAGTATGGAAGAAGAAGTCATATGCACATTCAGAGTGAATGCGATTCATTTTCTGAGCTATGAACAATCGGAAGAAGGGGACAAGCCCGTTGATAAATACATATGCACTATAAAAGATTTTAGACCTCAGAAAAATTTCGTAGAGTTTTATAGGCTTAGAAAATTGAAATAATAACGAAGCATAAGTTATTAATAGTAATATTAATACAAAATTTGTCTTGAAGGTTGAACAATCATATAATTTTGAAGGCAAATATATATAAAAAAAAACTAATATAGCAGATCTACTTTTAAGATTCTGATTCTGACAAATTGGCCACAAAGCCTACAGCAACTTATGACGGCTACGTATCGTTTTGGATGTAACTGAAATGGCCAGACCGATTCAAGGATTTCGAGATACAAAAAGTAAAGGAAGGGCTCTATAAGAATAACTAGGATGAAAGTGTTCACACTTACATGATATTGCAGATTGAGTTCTATTTTTATAGAGATATTCTGTTGAAAGGCACGAATATTGTAATTGCAACAAATTTAAGAAGACGAGTGTTAGCTGTACATGTAAGCCATCCAAGCATCGATGAATGATATGATGTTGCGAGAAAAAATAGACAAAGAACAAAAATTTGGTGGCCGAAGTGCAATGAAGATGCTGAAAATTGTTTTAAAACCTGGTCTTTGCTCTGAAACCCCAGACCATCTAAAGCAAATGGAATTGTCAACTGAACCGTGGATCGACATAGCAAACGCCTTAATGGGGCTACTACCGTATGAGTAATACATATAAGCACTAGTTAACTGTTATTCTAGATATAAAGAAGATAAAATATAACCAGGCAATAACGAGCACATGAATAATTAGTCATTTAAAAATATAATAGCAGGCTTAGTAACCCTATTTCCATAACTGAAGATAAAGTGTAAAAGTTTACAAGTGAAGAGTTGCTGAAAGGAACATTACAATTTATAACACCATTTCTTATTGGTCTCAACACACACGCAAAACAGGTTGGGGAGGTCACACACGCAAAACAGGGATATACTAAAACAGTTAAAAAAAATTCAAGCTGAACACAAGGATTGAAAGGAAACTCTACATGCAAAGCGCCACACTGCATAACAGGAAAAGCTTGCTTCCTCAGAATTATTCTTCCTTCGTCCCATCCTAGGCAAACTACCTATGGTTCAGGATATTTCATACACAGAAAAGACATACAGAAGAAGGAGAAGAGAAAAGAATTTAGCATAACAATAGACAAGCTTGAGACTGTGAACTAGTAGTAGGTAATGAGGTATACGCCATGGACATGACATGAAATAATAAATTGAGTTTGACCCTCACATTGTAGAATCGAGCAAGGGGGGATGTAACAGTATGATGAGACTGTCAAGAAATGAGGTGAAATTTTAAAGGATAAATATTGTGATAAGAGTAGTGATCCAAGTGATAGACCGATTGGATAGTTAAGTGGCGGTTCAAATTAATAACCGCAATTCAAACCAATGGAGATCACCAAAATAAAATTAACGGCTGTACAATGTATAAATAAACTGATTATAGAAAGTCAGTTTATTACTCATATCATTTCATAAAATTTTATATTTACAACAAAGAAGGGAAGTGTACACACAACTACAATAATGTATTAATTAGTATTTTATAATATAAATATATATTATCTGTGTATCTATGCATCTGTCATCTCGTATGACACACATCGCGGAGCGCGGGAAATAGAATATATATATTGGTATTGGCGCGAAGTGAAGACGGTGTGTGTGCATAGCGAGCTGATATATAAAATATAATATGTATTATTTAATTTGTAATACCGATATTACGATTTGAGTTAAAGCACGGTTAAAGGGCGAACATTACAATCTCCTTTATGATTCATCTTCAACTCACCAAGTGGTTCCACTAACGCCCAATGAGACCACGTGGAGGGTTATTAGGAGAACTGCGGAGATCACCTTTTTTGTGTTATAGGCAAGACGCAGGAAGGGCAAATGAGCCACCTGATGGTAAGTAGTCACAGACGCTGGTGATGTAAGAATTAATAACCTTTCCTTACATCGCCAATGCACCACCAACCTTGGGAACCAAGATGTTATGTCCCTGTAGCTACACTGGCTCGCTCCCGCACCCTACAAACTAGGACGCAACAATACTTAAGTACAGCTGTTCAGCGGTAGAATATCTGATGAGTGGGTGGTACCTACCCAGATGGGTTTGCACAATCCTACTAAGGCGAATAGTATCAATATTACTATTAAGTCATTACATGAACATTATACTAGTTTCATTATAATTATAATTATAATGAAACTAGGATAATGATAATAGAGAGAAGAATAGAGAAAAAATATACGATAAATTGTCTAAAGTTACATTTTTTTTATAGAATAGGAAGGCGGACGAGCATATGGACCACCTGATGGTAAGTGGTCACCAACGTGCTTTGACATTGGGATTGTAAGAAATGTCGACCATCGCTTACTTCGCCAATGCGCCACCAACCTTGGGAACTAAGACTTTATGTCCCTTGTGCCTACATTACACTGGCTCACTCACCCTTCAAACCGGAACACAACAATATTAAGTATAGCTGTTTAGCGGTAGAATATCTCATGAGTCGGTGGTACCTACCCAGACGAGCTTTTACAAAGCCCTACCACCATAGTTGCCAACTAAAAATCTATGCTATTTAATAAATTGTCGTAGATGTCGTAATGTGATACTGAGAAAATTATCTTTATTTGTATATACAATAATGTAGAATTGTACTTCATTTACAAACTTAGCATTTTCAGTATATCTTTCGACCATAATCGTCTCTGGTTTAATTTGAGTTGTTTTAGTTTCTTTACATTCGGTCATTGCTTTTATTTAAGAATTAGTATTTATTTGATAATACACAAAAAAAAAAACAAATCTAATCACACTTTATTCAAGTGGGTTTTTGCCTTCAGTTTTGAATAGTAATTTTACAATTTGAAATAAGTTATGTAATAAAAAACACAACTAATTTGCTAATGTATTTCGTTATATCGTTCGTTGGATATTTTTGATCAGACATTATCAAGAATTCATACTTAACACAATTAATGTTGTTAAAAACAGAATATATAAATAACTATACATCTTAAACACTATCATCAAAAGGTTTCTATTCTACAGTCAACTATATTATTTAATTTAATGAATTATTTATTTAAAAATCGAATAAAACCCGTTTCATACATCTTATTATTATTCGACTGCCTCGTTGGTCTAGTGGCTTGATGTAAGGCCGCAGACGCGGAGGTCCTGGGTTCAATTCCCAGGTCGGGCCAATGAAATGATATTGGGTTTTTCTGTCAGAAAATTCTCAGTAGCAGCCCGGAGCCTGGAAGTTGGAAGTGTGTTCACTCCCGTGCCTCGGAAATCACGTAAAGCCGTTGGTCCTGCGCCTGAACTCTTTCCGGTCGTGTTGGATTTACGTCCCATCGGATTATAAGAGTTAGGGAATAGAGAGTGCACCTGTGTTTGCGCACACACTTGTGCACTATAATATCTCCTGCGTAGTTGGCTAATCTCTCTTGAGATTGGCCGCCGTGGCCGAAATCGGTCTGGAGGACATTATTATTATTCTCTTAACGTGGTAATCACGATGGCGTGTGAACCTATGCAAATAAAAGTTATCGACCTTTCTGGAAATAAATAACAAATTCAAAACGACTTACTGTATAAATACTGAGAAAACGCATTAAGCAGTAGTTTTTATTTGTTGTATAAATATAGGACAATCGATATGCGGTTAGGAAGACTGGTGGTTGGCGAGTTAAGAAACCTGTTGTTATATATATATATATATATATATATATATATATATATATTATTTATTAGTTTAAGTGCATTTTTTTGTTTACCTTCTGCATACTTTAATAAAATAAGTATATAGAAAGAACGTAAAGTCGTTGGCCCTGCGTCTGAACTCTATCCGATAATTTTTTTTTATCTATAAATAGTTTCATGAACGATTAATACCTTGTAACACATAAACAACAAATACGGATTTTTCTACATATACACAAACATTTTGATAGCGATTTACAGAACATTTTTTTTGTTTATAATATTTTCTAAGATAGCCTACCACAACCTGAAACTATAAACTATTATATATTTTAATTGTAAAGAATTTAAAGTACAAAAATAAAGCTTAGTAGACTTTAAGGACGTATCATATAGGTACTCGTAATTCTGATGATAACCATTATATGGTAATCTATTCTTACAAACCAGAAGCGAAAAAAACTTCTTTAAGAAGAATACATAAATATTTGACTTTATAATAAGAAATACACAAATAACTAACAAAACAATCATTAATTACTAACAAAACCAACTAAAAATGACAATTCAGGTAATTATATGTTCGAAGCACCCAAAGTTCGCGCCAAAAGTGATATTCTTCTTCTATGACGGGCGATGACGTGATTTTTTTTTTTAATTTATTCCGGCACAAGGAACTGATACATTCGATCAAAGATTGTTAAAATCTATATTAATTCATCAGTGTTCCAATTTTAAAAGTTAGAGTTTGAAACGAATCACTGTTACGTACCCTTATATATTTATACAAAGCACACATTTCATATTTTTAATTGACTTATTCGGCGATTATTTTCATTTATATACATTCAGCAAATCTTACTTCTAACAATCAATGGATACTTACAGAATATAAGCGTTCGTCACTATTGAATGGTTAACTAAAAGTAAGGTTATCTCCAAATATTACTTCATCGATAACAAACAGTATCAAGTCATTGAGATTATATAAGATACGACCGACGTTATAACAATAAAAATACCTTATATGACGGCAAAACTATATTGATCGTTAACAGAGATCTATTCAAATTATACAAAAGTTATCTTAATTAGAATAATATAAAATATATTTTTTAGTATTAAATAATACTTACTTTTAATATATAAATAATATACTTATTGGAGTTAATAGACTAATTTAGGTCACAGTTCGTGACCGTGCTATTGTACATAGTGCAGCTAAACGCCCTTATCACTTGGGACACTGCATTCTATATTGTGCCTAGTGCGAGTTTTTTTTTACTTAGTCGATAGCGTTAACGTTAACTACGATTTATATGATACGATTTATATGACATACAAATCGCAGTCATAGTCAATCGAAAAATAATAAATCTCGCACTAGGCACACGGGACTAATGGTCTGACACTAGCCGTAACGGACGAAATTAATAATAATTCGTAAAGAACATTTTTAGTAAGGATGCCAACAATCAATCTTATGTAGCCGACTTAAAAAAAATAAGAGCTTCTCAATTTGATCTTGTTTTTTCGTACTAAATGTACATAAGTACGCTATGAAAAACCATAAGAACGGAATGAGCGTATTTGATCGGTTTGCGAATACTGTCAATTTACTTCGACACTTTTTTATCGTATCAAAATATTATCTATACATAAAAATGCAAAATCAAACCAGTCTGAGGATCACTAACCTTGAAATCTTGAAACCGATATCTGGTTATCAATGTTACATTAGCAAGTATTCTTTTTATTATGTCCCGTACATGTCTTGACACTTACACGGACAGACATCGACTGAACTTATGTATTCATGTTACAAGCTAGGAAAATATCTACCTACAATAATAATTCAAGCGCATCGAATGTTTTTATATACCAAGTTAAGTTGATCTAAGTATATAAATATAATATATATCATAAATATATATATATCATAAAGTCACATTTCTTTTTTCTCATGACGAAACTCTAAAATCTTCTCTAGTGAAGATCTTCATATTACGCATCGGCTTATAAGCTTATAATAATCGTCAATGGGTTAACCGCATACCAGCTGCCTGATGTGGCTGACTGATGTGAGGTCGCTTTTAGGCTGTGTTCACAACTACATCGAGATTAAAAATTAAACACCACACAAGGCTTATGTAAAAATATAATTATTACTAGCCTTTACAATTTATTTACATAGCAATCGTAACGACATCAGTTCCAGCTGATAAGATTAGTTCTCTCGTTGAAGAATGGCATATTCACTTATTATTAACAAATACTAAACAATTCAACTAGAAATTATGACGATAAACATCCTTCTTAGTTAAATTAACTTTATATTAAACAACGTTCCAACCGGCTTCACCCGTGTTTTAGGGAAGAAAGGGTATGTCCTTTTCTATATACAAAATTTTAATTACGATCATACATTTTTATTCTGCCCGATGTTACTACAAAGTTGGAATTGTCGTGGTCAGGATCAGACTGTCGAGCAAAACAAGATAAAGTATGACCGCGGATGAATCCCAAGCGTTATTGGTAGTTGAAAGTTAATCCCTGCAACTACGAGTCCCGATTTGAAATATTTCTGCGTAGAGCTCATTTATTGAGGAAGGTCTAAGGAGCGAGCGAAACTATAAATGCCAAACACCAAACAGTATGACAAATTTTATAAACAGGCATTCTTTTTTTATTAATAAAGGTAGATGGACGAGCAAATGGGCCACCTGATGGTCACCACTGCCCATAGACATTGGCATTGAAAGAAATGTTAACCAACCAACCAACCTTGGGAACTAAAATACAATGTCCCTTGTGCCTGTAATTACAATGGCTTACTCACCCTTCAAACCGGCACATAACAATACCAAGTACTGCTGTTTTGCGGTAGAATATCTAATGAGTGGGTGGTACCTACCCAGACGAGCTTGCACATAGCCCTACCACCAGTGTATAATGCATAACATAACTAGTAGGTAGATAGACTATATAATAATATTAAAAGTAGATTTTTTATTTCTGGTTAGCACGTGATCGGCGGTAACTATCTAAGTAATCTTATCTTACTACGAAACATCTTACACCACTACAAATGTAATAAAAAACATTGAAAAATATCTTGCTATATCAACCTAGATATATATCATAGAATCTTTTATTTATTCATTAAAACCGCCAGTATTATGAGAAATAAATATATAAACATGGCGGCTTGATATTTCAAGGTCACGCTAATATTTTTTTACGGGTCTTAACAATTAAATTTAATTGATTTATCAGGTCATAAAATGTAAGCTAACATCATAAGTCAAAATTTTATTGATATAACTATAATACAAAGATGCAATAAAACCAAAAACATACTTTATACTTTATTTATGTTCATAATTATAGTATTTCAAATATTATTTACTAAAATTTATCACAAACAACATTAAAATTATATTTATTTTATATATCACGTTTAAATATTTATTCCAAATTTAAATATTAGCTATATCTGTTTCTGAGCAAACTCGAAACTCACCGTAGCAATCGGTCGTAAATGACAAAAATTGTTACGCAAAATTGATCATTATAATTACAACATTTCAAGAAAACACGCATCGAAATGGTATATCACGATAAGTCGATTTGTATCGCTCTCCATATTTATAAAGGTTTTTCTTATTGGGGAGAAGTAGAAACATATTCCGTTTAGTCAACATGAACATAGGAATTATGAAGAAAGATAAAGAACTAAAGAAAATATTAGCTTTATTCACGTATTCAAAATAAAATTGTAAACTATTGTATAGGAAAGTGGATTATATCGATTTTGCTGTATCGTTAAAATATAAATATTGCAAAATTACTTTAAAGCTGTTGTATTTTTAAACAAGATAAGCCGTTTTCCCTTTGTTACAACACGTAGAAAACAGTCCAAGCTAAGATATGCGACCTAGGTCAACTTCTATTAAAGTCAATAAAAACGAGTATAATGCAACTAAATTAAATCGCTTAGAATTTTATGAAAAAATCAGTACCGCGATTTCATCTCAAATCTGACGTATATCTTTCCAAACCGATATTACGTTCACAAAGCCAGTGTAACGTTTCCACATTAAAATTAAAATATCACATTTGACTTTTATAATAACTATAATGAATTAAGTCATACAAAAGATTCTACTCAATACTTGATATAAATTTTATAATATAGGATAGTTAGCACGTATTAACAGACGTATGGGAACTGGAAGACATTCCGGTTTCGTGTATAATTACATGCAAAAACAATTGCGAGTGAGATCTTGCTATCCGTGAACAAGTGCCGAGGTCGCTCACTACAACTGAACGTAAACAGTAACCCTAAACTGACAACTTTATACTACAACCTGTTGTTTTATCAAAATACATAACGTACATATAGATAATAATAAAAGTGTATTATAAGGCAGAGAAAAATATTATGCAACTACTTTTTTTTACGTTCGATGATTTTAAGAAATTTTAATTTGTTCATTTATATTTACAACGGTTTTTTTATGATTGAAAGTGATTTTAATTATTCAAAACATATTTTAATTAAAAAAAATAAAGTACTTAATTTAAAAAATATATTAAACTGTTTAAAAATATATGGTGGTTTTTTTAGCTATAAATAAGATCGCTTATTGGACCAATCAATTTTTAAATGTTTTTTTCAAATGTTTTATGTACAATAAAGCATATTGTATATTATTTTACTCGTGTACATTTCGGCATCCATATGGATAATGATGATATTCTTTGCATTCTACTAAATATAATCACAAATATTACTGAACTTAACATTAAATAAAAAAGTTCTCAAGTATTGTAACTTACGTTTATCAATTAAACGTTTATTCCACGTAGAAATTTCACTTATTGGCGACACAACACAATTAAACAGCACCTAGCGGACGGAAATGCGACGCGAGCGGCGAAGCGAGACCGACTGGCTTTAGTACTTGACATGACTTAAGGAACAGGGTTGCCAGCATATAATAATAAATCAAATCGATTTACTTTAAAAAAAAATCTCAATTTAATTCTAAAATACTTACGTAGCATAACAATAAGTTGTAAAGTGACTGCCGTTGTTGATCTTCGAGTTATCCTTACAAATATTGTAATGATGAAAAGGTGTTAGTTAATTTGTTACGCTTTTACGGCCTAACTGCTCAACCGATCATCATAGAAGTTTTAATACGCGTTACTTGTGGTAGAAACTAGTTTTAATATAAGTAGTATACATACACTTCGTGTTTTTTAAACACTGTATTCAGATAGCTTTTTAGTTTGTTGATTTTTCTTATAGTGTAATCATAAACACATAAGTGTTTTTTTAACTTTTAATATAGCAAAGATATTTACTTGTCATTGACATACTTTATAAAGTAAGTAAACCAAAAATTTTTTTTATAATTGAAAAGATTTTACTTACATATAATCAATACTCTATACAATGTCATTTTAAGAACATTAAGTATATTTAAATAAAAATTATAGTAATGTCACTTAACTAAATTAAGTTATAACTCTATCGAATGTCTTAAATGTAAAGTATCATATAGAACAACATAACAAATATTGTTCGCTGTGAAATGTAATTTATTTTTTACATACTTCATTGAAACTAAGTTCATATGAGATTACTAGCTGCTATCTGCCTCGTGACTTTGTTCAAATGGAATTATTACACTTGTTATAATTTATAAGTGCGTTAGCAACTAATTTTCTTTTACAATACCTCCGCTTTTCCCAATATTTCAAGTTCAGATTGTAAAATAAATGCTATCATAACTGGTATAGCATATTAATCGTAACAAAAAGAAGCAGACATTTTTTTATTTTTTTATTTAACCAATTATCAAAAACATATATTTTAGTTCCTATTTCCTTGCAAAAAATTTACAAAAAATCGACAACCCTAATCTAAGTAAGAACCAAGTTTAACCAAATACATAACCAGATATAACAGATGCTGATTGCAAATTACATGCTACATACCTCATCAACTAACTTATTTAAGCCCCACCAGCTTACTCGTCGGTATCTTTAGCACGGCTTGTCTTGTCTCATATTTTGTGTTTGCACGTCTATATTAATAACTTGATTAATATTTGTAAAATATGAGTATATTTCTATAACGACTTAATGGTAATAAATAAATATCTATACAGGCAACATTAAGATGTATTCATTCTGTAAATACATACAAACTTAACGAAGAACGATAGTGTCAGAAGTCAGTCAGAAGTCAAAAAGTGATATGAGACATTAAATATAAAAATTATAACATTTATCATTTAAGGTTAAGTTAGTTCTTAATTGACTTCAAAATAGGAGGTTCTCTCGTCTCTATGTATATATATTTTTTTATATTTGTTCGGACATAACTTCATTGATTTGTAACAGATTTTCAGGTTTATACTTTTGACTTGATCTTGAAGAAAACAACAGCACAACATTATATTCAAGTAAATAAAATTGAAGAGTATGACAATGATTTTAAAACAACTTATATGTACTTAATATGGAACTAATTATAAAAACAAATTAAACACAAATATTCAGTGGTGCTTACCCGGAATGCCCGGGTTTGAACGCACATTTTGCGATTTGATTTAAATGTGCAAACGCATAAATACATGCCTGCACACATGCACACAAACACATGATGATAGCAATTAATACAATAACTTCCAAATGGAAACTAAATTACAATTAAAGTCATTGAGCAACTGTCATTTATTTATTAAATATTACTTGGAAATATTTAACCTGTATATTGCTATCCTTATTGATTCCATGTATGTGAAGAAGACAAAATAATATATCTTTTTTTAGAAAGATTGTGGGCCAGAAAATCATCGTAAATGTGTCGTGTCACACGATAATATACTAACATTGTACACCCTGTTTATAGCATCAGGGGAACCTTGCATATCGTGAAATCTACAGATATGTTAAATACCAACCCCACGTTAACTGTCTTAGGACTTTATGGTTTTCCCCACACACCCTGAATCATATTATGGCAATCTTTATAAAGTTTCTTTTAGGCTTTCACTAATCAAAGTTGAAGCTTCTTTTATATTAGTTTTCTTTTTCCGTGTGTATACAACAAAGGTCGACACGAAACCTGTTCCTTCAAATAAGTAGATAGCCCTTTAACCCTATTTAAATTAATCTATAATCCATAATTATATAATGACACGATCAGAAGGAATTTTTTAAATAACACTAGAAATATAATTCGAAAATTATGTAGCTATATTTATGTATATATATTAAAAGATAATAGATATATATTATCTTTTAGGCTCCAATTAGCACACGTCCTTCCTAATCAAAAGATGAATCTCGAATGGCTGACGGTCAACTGTCAAGTCGTCTCATCGAATATTGAATGAATGTATCGTAGCAATAAGAAGTGTTAGTTCATAAGATATATAAAAAAAAAAAACTAAAGTAAAAAGTAACAGCCGACGTTGAGAAGAAGGTTACGAGCTTATTCCACCACATTGCTCCAATGTGTATTCGTTGGTAGTGGATATACAAGTGGCGGATTTTCATCTGATACATGAAGATATCTTCACGATATTTTTCTTCACCTCCGGGCACGATATACGTATATTTTTAAATCGATAAACTCGCGTATATTAATAATAAGCGCTACCTCCTTAATATACTATAAAGTTATCATTTATTTTAACTAAACCCTAGCGATACTGTTTTGTATTATATTGTAATTTAATTATAAATTGATCTAAGCTATATTGACATCTCATATTTATGTAAACATTTTATAGTTTCACTATTTGACAGGACAATGACCTCTTTCGTTGTTTCTTTATTTCCTTTATCGCAATTAAGAACATTTTAGGTGAAGGACCTCTAATAGCATAAAACAGGTAACCTTAATAACTTGCAAGTAAATAAAATACCCAAAGTTTGCGTGTAATGAATGGCTATAATTACTTAAAGGCGGTATCAATTGATTCCCTAATAGTGTGACCAGACCAAATCGTTTATAAAGTGTACGAGACTTGAAGAGATCAACATGCTATACATATAAATAAAATTGAAGTGTCTGTCGGTGATTTAAAACAACTTTTATTAACTTAATATGGCTCCAATACGGGTTTGTGGATACACACGTAGCTGAATTTCAGTGAAATTAGACATATGCAGATTTCCTCATGATGATTTCCTTCACGATATGAATACCGTAACCGGATCAGCCTGTAAATGTCCCACTGCTGAGCTAAAGGCCTCGTCTCCTCTTTTTTTTTGAGGAGAAGGTTTGTAGCTTATTCCACCACGCTGCTTCAATGCGGGTTGGTGGAATACACATGTGGCAAAATTTCAGTGAAATTAGACACATGCAGGTTTCCTAACGATGTTTTCCTTCACCGTAAAGCACGAGATGAATTATAATCACAAATTAAGCATATGAAAATTCAGTGGTGCTTGCCCCGGTTTGAACCCACGATCATCGGTTAAGATTCACGCGTTCTTACCACTGGGCCATCTCGGCTTTTTTTACGATATGAATAAGGACATAAAAATATAGTGGTGCTTGGTGGGTTTGAACCCGCGATCACCGGTTAAGATTCACGCGTTCTAACCACTGAGCCATCTGGTATCTCAAGTATAAACAATTCCAATCTTAAACAAAATAAAGGCATTGTTATTTAAACACGATTAATCGCAAGCCATAAGTAGAAAAGAAACGTGATCCCTCATAGGTTTAACGACTTCGTAAATGATAATAGACAATGCAATAATTTATAATTATTGCAATATATCATTCTATATTTAAAATACTCTACTTATCTTTCAATATTTATAAAAAAAAATATCTTATAATATATTTTGGATAAAAATGCAAAATTCTACGCAAGCAAAATGTAAATATAGTTATTTAATTGTCTATATAAAAAACTAATACGGAAAACTAACGGCCTTACTTATTTAAACGATGTTAATAGTGTATAGGTAGCAGGACGAGGATATGGGCCACCTGATGGTAAGTGGTCTGCAACGCCCATAGACATTGACATTGTAACAAACGTTACCCATCGTTTACATCGCCAATGCGCCACCAATCTTGGGAACTAAGATATTATGTTCCTTGTGCTTGTAATTACACTGGCTCACCCTTCAAACCGGACCACACAATACCAAGTACTGCTATTTTGCCGTAGAATATCTGATGAGTGGGTATGTGGCTAGTTATTGTGCCTAGTTAAATAATCAAAGTTGAAGTGAAGCCGCTATTCTACTAAATAAAATTTAAAAATGACTAACTGACATACCGGACTAAGGTCTAATAGGATGAAAGTTTGCACAGTTTTTTTTATGGAACGTAGGTGAGGACCAATACAGGATTATTGAAAATTCATCTCCTAAAAGTGTTAAAAGGGGGATGAAATATTTGTATAGAAATTCGCCTATTTTCCATATTGGCTAGTTTATAATAAAATTATTTTTAATAAAGCATTTCTATGAAGAATGTTCTCGTGTTATACTTGACATATTTTTTGTCAGTAGGCGTATTATTCCAAGACAAATCAGAAAAGTCGCCCGTCTGGCGCCGAATAAAGCGTGACGTCTAAGGGTGTATTCATATCGAACAAAATTCACACCTAAAATTACTAAAAATAACGATCTACTTATATTAAAGGCATGTTTTATTCAAAATTACTTTTATTTAGTACTAGTTTTCTTCTGCTGCTTCGCTGGCTAGGGGGAGAAGGGTAACCTGCACCTGGAATAAATTTTTTTTTTTTTTGTCTTTGTTCTTTCTTGGTTTGTGTTGCTTCATACCAAACTTCATCAAAATTGGTTCAGTGGTTTATCCACGAAAGCGTAAAAAACAGATTGAGCTACTTTCCACCTCATAATATAACTATATATTAGTATATTATAATCTAGCTTATTGAGTATCGAAAATCTACCACCAGTTCGATAAGAACTGCGTCCGACTAACCTGTTAAAGTAACTTAGAAAATCGCAACTCAATATAAATCTCAATAATAAGATCAGTCTAAGATCCACTGAGATCTAATCTGATTCGTGTAGGTTTCCTGTGAAAGTTTTCTTCACCGTAGAACACAAAATTTCTCGACTCGTAATGTGTACACTTGATTTCATTAGGCGTCAGGTTTCCTTTGAATTAGCGTGAATTTAAAATTAGCAATTATTTTAGCACGTTATAGCATGAATCATTCAAAATTAAGTTGGTAGTAAATTAAGAAACATTAAGGTAGCAAATAGAACGCCTGTGTTTTGTTCATTGAATTTCTCAGTTTTTCTACGTAGTCACTCAAGTGTAGACCGGCCCTAAGGATAAATATGTATTATCAACCACGTCACTGATATTGGCTTTATTCAGTTATGACGTGTTCGATCATCGAAACTATATTTAGACTTTGTGGTAGGGCTTTGTGCAAGCATATCTAGGTACCACTCAAAATACACACTCATCGTATGTAGCAGCAATACTTAGTATTGTTGTGTTCCAAATTGAAAAGTGAGTGAGCCAGTGCACAAGGCACATAAAATCTTAGTTCCCAAGGTCGGTGGCGATGTAAGGGATGGTTAATATTTCTTACAGTAACCATTAACCACAGTGACGACTAAGACAGTCTACCTACCTAAAATAGTAAAATAAATCTAACGAAATCCCTAAGAATTAAAAAATGATTATGACAGAAATAATAGTTTAGTTTTTTTTTTAATTTAATGATTTAATTACAATTTCATTATTAACAAACGTAATTCAATTTTAGTTATTTATTATAGTTTCGGTTTATGTGTATTTTGACATATCTTCACGACTAACAGTTTTATAGCAAAGAGATATGTTGTATGATACGAATACATTTGTTAACTTTACGAAATTAAAATGTCTTTTGTAATGTTACCTTGAGGCATTTATTAGAACCTTATTTCTATGTAATAAAAATGATAACAAACTACTAATATTACAGTGCTTGCTTTACGCTTTGACGTTCAACTACTTCACCAACCATGTAAATAGTACATACATCGTCAGGGATACAGAAATAGACATGGGAACATCTAATACCCACCCCCAGCAAAGGCGGGCGTAAAAAGTAGTTTTTAATATTAAGGAGGGCAGAGAGAATTGTTAACTCTTCGCCCTGAGAATCGGAATTCCTATTTAAAGGGGTAATACTCCTGGAATTCACGCCACCATTACACGCGGTCACGATTTGTTCAGCAGCTTTTTTTAATTTTATTCACATAATATACTTATTCAATTTCTCAATTTATTTCTGTGAACTGTTTCATATTTTCATACGAAATTAGTATCAAGAATGTCACGTACATTTCAACATTATTTACTTAATGATTCTCTTTAATCAAAAATTGATTCTACTTGCATGCATAATGTAGTTCTTTTATTCATAATCACCTAGTTTGCTTATATTTATTACTTAATATAATTTATTATATATATTATATATAATAATTTATTATATATATTAAATTTTGAAATTATTGAGGTTATTAAAATATTTACCAAATTGAAATTATGAGGAATAATGATAATTGCAGAAAAGAGACTTGTTGACTTGCAAACTAAAACACACTTTATAATTACGCAATTCGATAGTGTGGCTAATAAGTATCAAATACTAGGAAGTAATGACATACGAAGAACAAAAGGAAAATGAAGGATTTTAATACACTGATTAATATTTTAAAGCAATATCTTTGATTCACACATTACCCGTACTTTGTTCGAAATTACGCTCAATTTTTTTTAACACAGAAATTAATTCTTTTTTTTGTTTACAACATCACGTTCTATTAAATATATATATTCGCGGTTAAAGGCCACAGCAACTGGCTAGGAATATTGATTTTTCGAAATTCATCTCGACCTTGGCGATGAAAGAATACAACGCCAAGAACCTGCATGTGAGTTACATACAAAAGTAAACCAAATACTACGCCACGCTAAACAAATAAACGAATTGTAAAAAAAAAATATATTTCATTTTTTAAAATCCCGTGACGGAATTCAAGTCAAAGTCATAAATAATAACAGTTAAAATATAATCAAAATCACTCGAACCAGTTCCATTAACATGGAAGACCTCAATCCATACTTTACTTTTAAATCGTTAAAGTAATTATCATTAGTCATATACTTTTCGTTCTACATATATCGCAACAACAATCGACGTTTGGTGAAAAAGTTAATATAACCTTTAGGTTATATAATATATATATAATATAACCTTTAGTAATTTATTACTGAGCGTGCAAGGACCACAAAAATATATACTCGCAATTTTCATATTATGAGGGACAGTGTGCCTAACAGTGCGGGTTTCTTTACTTCTACGATAGCGTTGACGTCAACTGCGATTTATCTGGAATGGAAACAGCGCCGTCAGAGACAATAATCGGAATTCCTTACTAATCGCAGCTATCGTCAAGTCGAAATCAATCGAATTATCGAGAATTTTTTTTTCTTTATTTCTAGATAACGAAAAAGGCTTTTAGCATATCTTGGTCGACAATTTAAGTTCCGCTTTTCTAAGCACTCTCCAATATCTGAAAATCAGCGATTCATATGCATATAATGACTGGCTATCTGTACAAAATTAATGAGCATTTGTCAATATAGATCTAAAGCCTTATGTTTAGATAACGTAGATTTGAATTTCAATAAATCCATTTAAGAAAAACGAATTTGTAATCCTAATAATAAAAACCACAGACTAAAAACAAAAACCACAGTCTTCAGAATGTTACCACAGACTAAAAACAAGAACCACAGTCTTCAGAATGTTATAATTCTATATGAATGAGTTTTCATTTTCCTCATTGTTACACGTCATATCACATACCTACGTTATTAGTAACTGTGTGTATGAATATAAATGAAATGCCTAATAAACAAATTCCAAGTATAATTATAAGGTAACAAAACAATTATTCGCTTAAGTTATTCAGAGAAAATACACTTGGTAAACTATGTATACTATACTATAATTTAAAATGGGGGAGTTTAAAAATAAATTAAGATAACTTACGATATAATACAGAGATGTATGCTACTAAAATGTATATATTAGTCACATCCACACGTTAGCCAAAGCTTTGCTAACGAGTGAATTTAACTTTTGTAGTTTCTGCCGATCCGGCAGTCAATTTTTACTTTTCATTTACAAATCTAGAAAAGCTCATGGCGAGGCCAAGCGAGCTACGTAAATGGTTACTAGGTAATATTTATGTGAAAGACTTATTAAGTATTTATAAACAGTATTATTAAAAAGACTAGTGAAACAATACAACATTTTGATTGCAGTTACTTATTTGCTATGCTGTGCCATACATGCTCACGAAACTGCAGAGCTCGCAAGCTTGCGAAGTGTAATCAATATAAGGCTGCATTTGCTGAGTATTTTGTAAAAGATTGAACAATGGTATGTATGCAGTATTAAAAGTAGCATATGTTCTTAATACATAAAATAATGTACGTTAATAGATGATCCCTCATATACGAAACCCTTGATTAGTGTGGCGAATGAAAGTCAAAAGATATTCCTACCACAATTAGGCCTCTATCCAAAAATTAAACGTTTATGAGTTTATTACTTATTCATTTTAAAACGTCTGTAGCCTGATCGATAATAATTATATGCAGTATATGTTTTTTAAGCAGTATTTTTTCTATACACTTATTAAGTCCATCCTAAAATTTTTCATCGCGAAGAAACGAACATGAGCAAATGCCTAGTGACTAGACACTAACGACTTAATTGGAAGAGCAATTATTTGAAAGTTCTCATTAGCTACCATTACTACACACCATCGAATCTCGATATGGAATAAGCTTATTTGTATTAACGTTGCAAGTAAGATACAATAATATTACTTTCATATCTTTGCAGTCAATTAGAACTTGAATGCCATTACAACCCTACCAACGATAAAATTCACTAACAAAAAGAGCTGGTCTATTTTTCGTCTGAAAATCATTACAATACGACTACCATTCCGTAGTGCACATTACACAAAATCATGACGTCGAAATAATGACTCATAATCAAGGCATATCTTCTAAATTTTACTAAATGTTATCATTTTTTACAGTTTTTAAAAACTAAAATACTAAAAAAAAAATCTCTCTTGTTCAAACATTGTGACGTATCTATATCATATTTAGGATTGTTGAACTGCGACGGTCCCTTTACGAATGTTAATTAAGACCAATTGTTTATTAATTCTAGTGAATTGAATGCACATACGTGTGCACGAGGAGTAACCACTTGTTTAAGCAAACCAAGAAACTACTCATGTATATAAATGGTTTTTCTTTTTTAATTTAAAAAAAAAACAAAAAGCAATGGTCCAATTTTCAGTGTTTTTATTTTATTGAAAGTTAATTTTATCTGACAAATTGATCGAGTTATATTTGATATTTAATCTGTCAAAATGTCCATGTTTACTATAATTAAACATTTTGAAGGGAAACGGTATTCATATATGTAAATACTGTGTACTTAAAAATAATATATATAATATACCTATAAATCACAATTACAATTTTAAAAATATATTGCTATTGAAGCCAACGTGGTTTTATTCCCACGTGAATCGATTCTCTTAATTTATTCAGTTTTATATATACCTATCAATTTACTAATTGAACAATTACGCTTGTTATATCTATTATGAAAAATATACAATTGTTTTAATATCAATTAATTGATATGTTTCTCAAAAATTTTTGTTTTATATTTTTGTCTCTATGTTTGAAGTGATTTAAATGTTAAATTTTGGTTTAAAATTAAGCCGTAGTGTAATTGAATTAGAGAGCATTATTGCAGTAAAATATGTTTAAAATTTGTATTTACAATTGAATTTAAGCAATGCTGTGTATGTGTATTTCAACTAATAAGGAACATTTACCTTACTAGAATAATATTTAATCAAAATATGCTTTATGCTGCGCTCTTACAAGCTCATTGGGATCGCTACCACGGTTCGAATTTTTTTTTTTTTTATAGAATAGGAAGGCGGACGAGCATATGGGCCACCTGATAGGTAAGTGGTCATCAAACGCCCTTAGACATTGGAACTGTAAGAAATGTTACCCATCACTTACATCGCCAATGCGCCACCAACTTGGAAACTAAGATGTTATGTCCCTTGTGCCTACAGGCACTAACCTAACCTAACCTAACATCTTAGTAATTACAATTACACTCACTCACCCTTCAAACCGAAACACAACAATAACAAGTACTGCTATTTGGCGGTAGAATATCTGATGAGTGGGTGGTACCTACCCAGACGAGCTTGCACAAATCTCTACCACCAGTATAAAAATTGATAGTTATCGTAAACGGGTAGATTTAAAGTGTGCCTAACACGTAGATCATCCATCAATTTATTTATTTAAACTTGCGTTTTTCTATTTTGCGTTGCATTTTTTCTAATTATGTGATAATTATCATCATTTTCGCTCGGTCATCGTCATTGTCGTAATAACCTACTTGGATGTCGTATAATTAATAATTGTATCCGCTTACCTTGAAGCAATTTAATGTAGCCTTGGTAAATTTAAACCCATGATTTTTTTATTCCTATTCAAATTTCATACAAAGAGCCAGTTGTTATACTTTTAATACCCATTGATAGAAAGGTACTTTATTTATAAATATTCTATAACTTTCTAATAATTTTAACTATACTCACATGTTAATTTTTTTAAGCTTTCATCTAAGTTAATATTTTAGTACTACGCACATATATATACAAATTTTACAACTGAATCAATTCTAGTCAACTGTTTAAAATTACTTTCTTTACACAATTTTATTGCTCGCGAAATGTATTTTCAATAATAATTTTGTTCGTTTTAAGATCTGCTTACATTAATTAAGAGATTATTAAACAATATTAAATGGAAACACCGAATAAGCGTGTACATTTTTAATAAATAGTAGCGTGCAATCGAATCAAATATTATTCGTTCGAAAATAACTCGACCGGTTTTTCTTGTACACAGCACAGAACCTGTCGAAAAATATAAATTCCATTTTGCTCCTTATGACAAATTTTTAAAAATATATACTTGATAAACGAATTATGTTATTTTTACTGAGATATTTTAAAATAATTATTTCTAATAGTTTGAACAATGACAACCTTTTTTTTGTAATTCACAAGAAAAAAAAACAATGAGTCGTATTAAAAGTTAAATGACCGCTCAAAATACGTGTGACTTTTGTTCTTTTATATGTCAATCACGTGATCTGTAGCAATCAATTATACTTACATATTGTTTGAGTACCTTGGTGAGGATAAATACGCATTTGGATAGTTTATAATAACGCTACTTCTCTTTCAGTGGAAGCGAATCACGTGACACGATACTCTGGCGACAGCTGACAATTGGATGAAATAAAATTATGTTTCCTTTTTTAAATAATAGCAAGTTATAGCAATTGGTATGATGCAGATTTATCTTACTAAAAGATAATGGCTGAATGAAGACTAATATAGTTTTAAGGCTTGAATCACGTAGGTATTCCATTATTTCGGAATCATTTATTTTTAATGCATTTATTTTTAGTGTAACGAGCGCAGGGCTTAAATTTTCGAATCGAATTTATTTTAAGTTAAATTTGGTTTAAATTAACGTAAATTGTTTAATTTTTAAACAATGTTAATAAGATAATAAGTATAGTTGTCTTGTCAGGTAAAAAATACATTTGTACATAATAAGCAAAAATGTAAAAAGTATAAATTAAATCAATACCTCTTCAATGTTAAAGGCACTATAACATTTTGTGAACATGACAAACTAACCCCGAGCTGAAACAGGATAAATAAAAAAAAATAGTTGTTTTGTTATTTAAAATACTTAAAAGGCGTATCACGTTTTTACTAGCGAAATCAATTCTACAACGTGAATGCTAGCATTCATGGTATTTCAATATCCCGCGTTCATGACATTGCATATGCTACATAGAAAGACTTAACAAAACGACACCAGTATTTATGTTTTCGAAGAATAGAATAGAATCGATCGTATCGAAATTTAAAACGATGACGATTAATTTTAAAATTTTCTATTAATTCTTTCATATTTTTTATTATTCTTCTCATAAGTGATGTGCGTCTAATAAGTGAGCCAATTATTAAAGAATATTAAACCAAGTTTGCTTTTATTATAGTATTAGGTAAGGTTACAAATTGCATTAGCGTTTCGCGTATCCAGGACACCGGTTATTCAAACATTAGAAACAGTGATACCTTAAAATAATTCTAATAATCTGTAAAGTTTAACATTTCAACACATAGAAATCTTAATAAAAGACTTGTTTTTTTTTAATCTAATATTCAATGATCGAAAGACCTTTATCCTTCTCAAAGCGTAGCAATAAAAAAATCTTGTTCAAAATTTAATTGGTCCATTGTTTTATTTAAAATAATTATTTAAAAAAAAACAAACCTTGTCTTTGGAGGAGAGTTAAAGTATTTTCACTGTACATTTTAAATTGTTCTAAGCAGCTCGTTATAACACCGAAAATACGCGATGTAACTTCCACTCAAGTTCAACTAACTGGTTCGCATTCGTATGTAAATGACATAAAATATTTACTATTAAAAGTAAACATGCATGTCAAATCAATTAAACAGGTTTATGCGCAACGCTAAATCAAGCATAGAGTAAAACATAATCACTTTTACAATTGACTATTGAGGAATGATGATAATATAATATATATGTAGTGTAACAACTGAGAGCAGACTGAACGTGGTCAACTTCAATATGAATATTGGACACTGAATTAGCTTGTCGGCTGTCGCCCTTGTCGCTATAACTCGTTATTACTAACTAAATATAGTTCGTTGTTATAAAATAAATTTAATTTAAAAAAGTGAGTATATTTTTATTGACTATTGATTTGTTTATTTTCATTTGATAAAAGAATTAAAAGCATAAAAATTCTATAATTATGATGTACAACATGATATCATTAAAGTTAAAATTTATATATGAAACGATATTTGTTTACAATAAAATTAAAGCTACATTTATTTTAGCAGTGCAGTACAGATCCGGGGTATATTTTAATAAATATCAAAGTTAAATAATTAGAAAATATATTTGTAAACATACCTCGATTATTGAAGATCAAAGTAGTTGCTCCATCGTAGTCTACTAAATATTTTGTGCAAAAATGTACCGTTTATTTCGACTTCTTGCTCATAAAAATAGTTTTTTTTTAATTCATAAAGGTAATAATTATCAACTTGTTACCGGTAGCTGATGTACAAGGTATTTTTTATTAACCAATTGCATTGCCGATAGTCCGAGGGATAGATAATCAGTATCACAGATAAATAAAATGCGAAATCAGTATCGACTCCACAGACTGTCTCTGGCTCTTTTCTTTACCGTTTTATTACACAGATACCAAATATTTTTAACAAAAGTTTGACGAAAACGAGTAATTAATTTATTAACCAAATTGATGATTATTGTTATATTAGCATACCAGTTCATCTTAAATGTGTTGGCCTTATATTCATTTATTTATTTTATTTTTAGATAGACACATATATTTAGGAGTACAAGCTTGTTGTTACCTTAAAAGTCTAAAGCCACCAGCACACATTGGATCAGCTTGCTGGACCAATACTGTGGGCTGTGTGTGTGCAATGTACAGGTCCAATTTGCGTATTTTTTCATTGGTGGAAGTTGCTAGCCAACCGGCCGAATAGTGTTGGTTTTTTGTGCACGCTTCAAAGAATTCCAGGCGCCTGCTAGCAAAGGAGTTCATTCGTTGGCATCAACTTAGATAGAAATTGTAATACCCATGCACATAGTTTACGTATTTTAGTTAAGATGGTGATATCGAATAGATATGAAATTTAACATTTCATTTTCATTTAAGAATTCCAGACTTGACAAATATCAAAACAAAGTTATGTTACCACAGTTTAAATCTCAATTTATAATAAAGTTCAGAAGAAATAATGGTTTATTATTATTTTTTTTTATGATTAAATCTATTGGCGCATCAAGGGCCTAAAACGACTCGTATCTCTTGACGGCAAACGCAAGCCTCTACGCCTCTGTTTGTTTCTACTCCCTTGTGTGTGAGTGACGCGTTTATTACAAAAATAATTATTTTATTAACAAATATCTATGTTTTTATTTATTTTATTCCTATCTATTTAGGGTATGTCTTGTATTATGTCATGTCTCATTTATTACGTACGCATGTACGCCTTTTAACGTCTCTTTTCTGTGCACTTTATTATATAATACATCTGTTTTAGCCACCGAGAAGAATGAGCGATATGCCAAATTGCCAACATGCATGCAATGCGGTGCTTTTACCTTGATGCCCAAGTTTAATGTCGAACATACCAATCAAAGTAGTAGTAATAGAGGCCCAAGGTCCTGATTAAAATTTGTGCAAATGTGTTGTATAGTTTTTAAATTTTAATAAATAATAACTATTATTTATGCATAATTCATATATTTATTTATTTTTTGCAATTCGGATGTATAACGAGAATCATGTACCTATTATGGGATAGTATAATCTGTGATCGATTAAGTGTTGACATAGCTTTACTATTTGTTTGTTGCGCAATAGAAAAAGTCAATACAATACACTTACAGTTGAAAATTAAAAACATTAAAAATATTCTTGCGGCCACAATAAAATCGTCGAGTGCTTGACAAAATGTCCAATTATACGTTCATGGACAGAATTCGTTCATTTTTGGGAATACGACCTGAGCCTCCAAGGAACGACTTTCGCAACCCTATATGGGGGTCGGACGACGATGATGACGGTGATGAACTTTATACCAGACAACAACAGATAGATATTTACAGCAATCCATTAGAATTGCACCGTGAATTTGCTAAACATATGCATGACATGTTTAACAGTTTCGGCAGTATATTTGGAGATATGAAAACTTTTTTGGGTCACAATGATCTAGAATCTTTCGGAACTATGACAGAATTTCCATTATCAGAGAATGAACCAGAGAATTTCGATAGCAACCGCATCAGAGATTATTATTTAAAGCCTGGGTATCATGATAAATATGATAATCCTAAGGAAGACACAGATCTAGACGGTAAAATATCTTCTAATGAAATATCTGGGTTACTGCAACAGAAAGAAGATGGGCCAATTGTGCCTCATACACCATTTAGCGGCACCCTTGTACCTGGAAGATCATTCTGCCAAACTATAATAGCAACAAGTGTTACAAAACCTGATGGCACTATAGAAACTCGTAGAATTATTAAAAAGGGCAATGAAGTCATTGAGGAGACCACAACATCCACGGAACCAGACTCGAGAAATCCCTACAACCCGGGCTTGAATCCTATTGAGACTACTCATTTGATGCTGTCACAACTTTCAACATTTCTGAGAAACTTTTACTGATTTCGTTGTAATTCATTAGAAATCTACAAATTTTAGCTTTTAAGACCATAATTTATTACTTAATGTAATAGTTTTAAATAGAATATTCTTTCTTCAGTCACTCGAACAAAGTACAATATTAAATATTTTGACATATTGCACCTACCACATTGATGTTGCAGTATTTTGCGAAGACATTGAAAATATAGAAAAGTAATATAATTCTTAACTTATCTATTTATAAAATTATTACTACTACTATATTTCAATCAATTTTTATTTTACTTTATTGTGCCGACAATAGTTTTCTAAAAATTTGTCATATAAGTTTTGGTTAAATTTATCTTTAAAAAATAAACATATATTATATAATATATGTATATCCGAGTATATTTATATATTATATATCTCAGCTTTGAAATGCTATAACATATGAAGAATACTGTAAAAATTATGTCTTAAAAGATTTTCTTAATGTAGTTGACTGTTAACAGTAACTTCATAATTCCATTATCATAATTATTGCCATTGTAGAAATAAAATAGTGTTACATTAATGTTTTTTCTTTTGTTTGTTTGATCTATCCATCTCAGTAATACAGTTCCAGCACCCAATAATATTGAAATTTATTAAAATAATTCACCAAAATTACTTCTTTAAGAACTGTATTGATCAATAAATAAATATAAATAGTAATTATTAATTAGTAATCCTATTGGCAGTAGCAAGCGTCCCGAGTATTGCTTTTAATCCATGTTAGATAGCGGTTGACTCTGGAATACACTCCTGGCCTGTTTGGTCGAGCACATCCTTCACCCCATGACACAACGCCTGAAACAATATCATATTTCTTTATAATTTGTAAAAAAGTAAATGTTCTGTATAAACCTGACATAGAACATAAAAACAGAAAGTATTCTGAAAAATTATAGAAATCTTGATCAATATTTTGATGATACTTTGAATATCATTATTTGTAGATACTGGATGCATTCAATATGCATGAAAAATGCTGAATTGAAAAATAATGGCGCCTTTTGAAATGTAAGATATATAATAAGTAAGTTTTCATGTATATAATGAAAAGCATGCATTTAGTAAATCATTTATAGTCCTACTAATACATTGAGAATTCACACACACACACATGCAAGAAAATTGAATGAAAATTGTTCTTCCGAAACTAAGTAAATAAATTTGTATAATGCAGTTTCTTCTATTTAAAGCTTGTAATATGTTTACAAACTTTTGATAGAAGAAAATTATGCACTATATGCAAGCTTATATACTATGCTTTGAGAAATCGAACAGGTAAAATTTACCACGATGATCTTATTCATTTGCAATCTAGATACGCTGTACCCTTCACGTGATACAAACACTAATAGACAAAATTTATCATTGACTTTTGATACGATTGGAAGGTCCCCCGTTTCCCTAAATAGCAAATGGTTAACGCTATGAAAGTACTTTTACTCAGAGTATTTTCATGAGATTTAGAACGAAGTAAAGTAAGAAATGAATCATTCTTCTTCTGTGTGTGAATGGAACGTTAACAACCGAGGACTTGCAGATAATATTTTTTTAATTTAGCAACATATTTAATTTAAGAAATCCAGTAATACATAGACCATGAGTTATGAGCACATGTCCACTCACCAACAATCTGGTACTTGTCTGAGTTGAGCACGTGTAGCGGCCCGCCGGAGTCCCCTTGGCACGCGTCGCGCCCGCCCTGCTCCTCGCCCGCGCACAGCATGTTCTCCGTTATGCGCTGTTTGTAAGCTGTCTTGCGACAATCTGCGTTTGAGATTATTGGCACACGCACCTATAGGAAAGCGACTAGTTTAGTTTTATGTTGGCATATTGAACAATATTAATTAATTGTTAAGTTCATAACATATCAATTTAGTCAGAACATTATCAAAAATATGTATGTACTTATTATATAAAGTCGCAAATACATGTTATTTAGACGTAATTATTATTATATTTCATAATATTTCATTTCTTCTACACATATACTTGAGTCATTTTTTTGTTATTTATACCTCTTGGAGCGTGTTAGAGACGCTACCACCCTCTTCGGTAGTACCCCAGCCAGCCACAAGACCAGTAATGTTGCTGTACGAAGCCCCAGCTGCAGGCAGACATACGGGTCGTATTCCTGTATCGTTATCCTCCTCAACTTCTTCAACATGTGCTCTCTTAAGAGCTGTACTAAGATCTACCTGGTAATAAAATTTAGATGTAAAAAATACAATTTGTTACATAAAAGTATTTCTCAGGTGGTTTCTTAAATCAGATTATACCAGCGCCAATTAGTAATCGAGCTATTTATCAAATATGTATTTGTAAAAATAATTAAATATAGCCATGTAAAAAATATGCATTAGGTATATCTAAATGTTAACTTAAAAAATAATCTATCCAAATTGGCAATAGTAAAAGCGCAGAACCATCAAAGCTAGTGCCCAGTGGATAGATCATGTTAATCTTTACCGAAGCTCTATGGTTCATTCACACATTTATGCATATAATTCTTCTCGAGCGCGACGGTAAAGGAAATAAAACCGCAATCGAAACTTGTATGTGTCGGATGAAATTCTACCGCATGTGTGCATTTTTGTGGAAGGACCAGCAGTGGAACATTTACGGATTTTACATAAGTGGCAAAACTTAACTGAATCGGACTTAACTGATGAAAACAAGTTTAAACTATAAAGGTCTATTCAAATCCATTGGTTATCCATCTTATTGTCTTCGTTAGACTTTTTTTTCGCCTAGAGAATCGAAATAGCCATCGAACAGGCAAATGCATTTTTGCTAACATTCCACGCTGGACCATGATATGTACATGAGTTGTACAAATATCTCTATACTCTTGTACACATATTATGAAACCTTTTATATATATAATGGTTATGAATAAATAACTTATTTTCAATTTAAAATTATTACCCTCTTATCTAACTTTAATAAGGCGATATCGTTGTCGTAAGAGCCAGGATCGTACCGCAGATGACGAATAATGGCGGAAACTTTTCTATCAACTGTTTTAGTTTCATTGGCAACAGAACGATCATGTTCCAAAAACCTTACTGTCATTTTTTCTTTGCGGAATCTAAAATAAGAAAGAGATCAGTCACGTTTTAACCACATTTATCTAAGATTATCTAGTTTTTAAGGTTTTAATATTGTATTTTAAATAATTATTAGTCAGTATTTTAAAAATTGAAATATAGAGATTTAATCAAGTATTTGGATCTATACAGATCCCGGGTTCGATTCCTTAAAGGGGGTAGTAAACATTTGACGTTGTTTTTGTTAGGAAATTCTCAATACCAGCTTGGAGTAGCTTTGGTGGTGTGTTACACTTCTGCTACTTCGAAAGCATCTAAGCCGTCGGAGAACATCGTAAGAACATTATGAAAAAGTAGAGAGTAACTTTTGCGCACACTTTGCACTATAATGTCTTCTGTGCAGATAAATATTTCATGATTAGCAACTACGACCGAAATTCGGTTAAGAGAAAGAGAATATTAACAGGATGTTGATCCTGAAAAGCTATTGTGTTAAAAAACGAATTTGGCACTCCATTGAAATTACGAATTTGAACAGTGAAGCTCTCTGAGTAAAGTTGCTGCATCTATATAGGTAATTATGGTTAATTGTAATTTTCGATGTAAATATATTTTTTTTATATAGTGAGTAATGAATAATAATAATAATTTACCCAGAAGTACAATGCGCGGCAGTGAGCACATACAGATCGTTGATCATCGACCCACCGCAATAGAATCTACCATTGTACATCAGCACTACTATCCACGGTATTTCCAACTTCTTAGTTTCGTACCCACCAACAATTCGCCTACGAGTTCTGGCGATACCACACTCTGTAATAAAATATGAAAGTGAACACCACACCCTCATCATTGACTAACTGAACGAAAGAAACAAATTAATTTGATTCATAAATCTAGAACTTAAATAAAATACTAACGGCACGTAGGACAGTCGTTTGGCGGTAACGGATTGGAAGGCCTGGACGTGGTAGTGGAAGTGCTTAACCAACTGTTGATCCAGTCGACAATGTTTTTTTCTTGGGGAGGAGGGGGCCCTCCTGCCTTTGTATCAATATTATGACAACTCGTTGCTCCAATCAGGCAAACGAGGAGTATAAACCAGTGCATATTTCCCTGGAATAAAGAAAATTATTAGGATCAAACTGGCTGGATCAAAAGGCTGTCCCATGACCAATATCATCTGACTAGTTATTTTTTAAGTAATTCTATTTTCTTATAAGAATATTCGTTTTGTTTAAAGAGAATCACACTTAAATAACAATATATATTTATTTTTTCTAAAATATAGGATTTCAAACCTATGGCCGATCAAGTTTATGTTATATTTTAAATTATTCTAAATAAGTATAATTATTTAAATATATATTCTTTGGTTACAGATATTTATTATAATTCGTTTAACCTTCGGTTTAACCTTCACAAGGAAATCAAAACACTTGCGGGCCTTAATAAAACTCACAATTTGAATGCACTATGTGATGATCAGGGCAATCTTCTTCATGACTTAGAAAGAAAGAAAAAGGTTTGGAGTGACTACATAGTCAAAATGTTTGAGGATACTTCTAAGAGCTCCGCGAATATTACTGTTACGGATGACTCTGGACCACCAATGTTAACAACAGAGGTGAAACAAGTGCTTAGATCTGCTAAAACTGGTAAAGCTTTAGGTCCCGACAGTATACCAGTAGAAATTCTCAAACTGTTGGAAGAAGAACACGTAAACGCCCTAACCAACTTTTTCAACCAGGTGTATAACTCAGGCTCTTTACCCGATGATTGGCTAAAATCTACATTTATAACTACCAAAAAAGGCAAAAGCAAAGAAATGTGCAGAATATCGCTCAATAAGCTTAATGAGCCACGTACTTAAAATATTCCTGGCGATCATCCAAAACAGGATAAGACCACGATGCGACGAACAACTTGGGGAGAGTCAATTTGGTTTCCGATCCGGCATGGGAACTCGAGAAGCGCTTTTTGCATTGAATGTTCTAGTACAAAAATGCAAAGACATGCAGACCAACGTCATCTTGTGCTTCATTGATTATGAGAAGGCGTTCGAACGCGTAAGACATGACATACTCATGGAACGGCTAATGGATGTAGGTCTAGATGGCAAGGACTTATGGGTTATTAAGAACTTGTATTGGAACCAAAGAGCAGCTGTGAGAGTTGAGCATTCGGAGACCGATTAAGTTGAGATTCGCCGTGGTGTCCGTCAGGGGTGTATATTGTCTCCCCTGCTTTTTAACATATACTCGGAAGCTGTAATATCTGAAGCTCTGGAGGGGTTAGAGGTAGGCGTCAAGATAAACGGTAAAGTCGTGAATAACCTACGATACGCCGATGATACCGTGCTTATAGCCTCTTCAGAAAAGGACCTACAGACTTTGGTGAACAGGGTTAACGAGTGCAGTGTGAAGGCAGGGTTGAGCATGAATATTAGCAACACCAAGTTTCTGGTTGTATCGGGGGATAAAAATCTAAAGCCAAAAATTCAGGTGGAAGGTTAATACCTAGAGCAGGTGCGTATATACAAATACCTCGGTGATTGGGTAAATGAAGAATGGGACTGTGGGCAAGAAATTCAGACCCGAATTGAAATTGCCCGAGCAAGCTTTAAAAGGTTGGGGAAGGTTTTGTGCAGCCGTAAACTATCTATAAAGCTCGGACGAAGAATACTCCACTGCTATGTCTGGCCAGTAATGTTATACGGTAGTGAGGCATGGACTCTGCGAGCTGACACCCAGAAACGTCTAGAAGCTTTTGAGATGTGGTGTTACCGCAGAATGCTCCGTATTAGCTGGACACAAAAAGTTTCGAACGTGAGAGTACTCCAGCGCATCGCTAGTAGTTGGAAGCTACTGCAAACCGTCAAGAAGAGAAAAGCCGCGTATTTGGGCCACGTCTTGAGACACGAGCGATACCAACTGCTCCAAATTATAATGATGGGCAAAGTAGAGGGCAAACGACGCGCTGGAAGAAGAAAAAAGTCCTGGTTGCGCAACATCCGCGAATGGACGAAGATCGCCAGCGTGGAAGAACTATTTCGCTTGGCGCGAGACCGCGAAAAATTTGCTGAGCTGAGGGCCAACCTCCAGTAGTGGAGAGGCACAGAAGAAGAGATTATAATTCGTTGTTTGTTTTTCGTGTAAAAGACGAAATATAAATAATATAACCACTGTGGCTGATTAACAGACATATCAGTAAAGAAAACTATAAACACAAATTACGAACTGATGGAGAAAAGCAAGGTATGATGCGAATTTATATAAAAATTGCATATTCTGAAACGAAAATAAAAAGAAAAAAAGTGGTACGTGTACCTTAGTAATATCGGTAATTTGAATTTCTTCCGAACCTTGCTAATACAACTAATATTACATGTACTATGTAGAAAAAAATAATTTGTACAGATTATTCTTACACAAAAATTTGCTCCAGTTTCTGCCATGATCGTTATTGTATAATGCATTTATTATTTATCTCTTTGCCTACAAAAATATTTAATATATAGACTTATAATAAAAATAAAGTTCGTTTATGAGAATAAGCAATTAAAAACTAAATATTATAGAAGTATTTCAATACAGTACAAATTCAATTCGTGATCTTGGTTGAATCAAGGACACTCGAAAACCGGTAAACACTTTTCGATATCTGAATACCGTTAAGATCATTTATATCATCATCTCGATTAAACACGTTTTTGTTGGATTTGCAGAATTAGCACTTGATTATTGTAAGAGATTTTTGCTCGTTAAATAAATATTACCGTTCAAAGGGATTATGCATACAACGCCATTACTAATAGCTAATCACCTATAGTTATACCGTAACGTACCCTAATATTATATTTAATTCGTTTTAAAAGAAAATAATTAATTAATAAAATGCTTAATTATATCAACCAGTAACAATCAGAAACTACGCAAAAACTACTTGGTTAATATAGAATAATAATCGTGTAAATAAATAATAGTAATGCTGTACTCTAGGAAGCAAATTACAACTACCCTCGGCTTAAAATGTACACCTCCTTGAGGATTGACCAAATTTTTACCGTAAAAACTTAGTTATTATAGATCTTGTTTATTTTATATCTTTATTTCAAAATGGATTCAAAAGCTACGAAAGCATTTAAACAGGTAAATAATTATGTGAAGCACGTTTCTAATTATTTATTCTATTACACTGGAACTTTGCCTAGGCTTTCGATTTGGATATATGCCAAGCTATATATAAACATTAGGCCTGCATAATTGTAAAAAAATCCTAAAGGAAAACATTACTTATTAGTACAATGAACTGTAAATTATCATAACCGAGAAAATAATGCTGGTATAATTATGTGTGTAAATTATAGGCATTCAAGTATCTTATTTTGTTTATTACGCACCTTAAAATATTGGCTATGTCGAGTTGTGTTACAATTCTGAAAAAAAATATGGAAGAAATTGCTACTTAACTTTTGTTTAAGTTCTTAGCAATATTTTTAATCAATCAATCATAATCTTCAATAGTTTTATGTTATTTATATTGATATTTTTTATATATGGGCTGTTTAATAAAGCCTATATTTGTATTATAAAATGCTAATTAAATGCCTCTTTTTAAAATACGTGTCTATGACAATTCTGTATGTTGCTGCCTAAGCCTAAAGTGTTCGCTGTAATCTTAATTGTTTCTATTCATATTTATTGTGTACTTATTACATTTGATTATTAATAATTATATAATTAAATATGGAAATTAACTTTATAAATGTATGTAAAAAAACTGTTAAGTAATAATATTTAACTTCAAATGACTATGTTAAATCAGCGTCGTTGTTTCAATTTCGATATGCCAGGTACCCTGATAGTTAAAGTAAATATATGTTTACGATTATATCACTCGTGGCATCGTGATCGGAATAAAAATAAATCACGCCATGTTTTGTATGCAGTCAACATCGATTCCTGCGACTCGTTCTAGGAGAGAGTTGCCAGTTTTCCTGTTCCTCTATAACATGCTCAATAGAAAGCAGTTTTTGTAGGTCATTTATTAAATAAGTATTTAATAAACATACATATTATTTTCGTACATATTTTTTTCTTTTTGGCAAAATTTGTGGCAAAATTAAAATGTGATATTATTTTTTAATTTTTAATTACCACAGATTATAACATCTATTGTCATTATTTCGTAAAATAATTTAATAATTTGGTTATTTTTATAAAGCTGGAAGTAGAAAGCTTACTACAACTTCACTCGCCCGATTTTTCTTATATTTTCGAGTCGCTAAGAAGTAAAATTAAACATAATAAATTGAAATTGTTTTCTAATCACTTAATCTAAAATGATAAATATCATTGTTATAATAAAAAAGAAAATTTTACCGTATCGAGCAACTTAGCCTGGCACGTCCGCACTTTTAATAATACAAACAAAATACTAAACCCAAGAACCAGTTTCCCCCAAAGAAGACCAAACGGATAACAAATAAATAATAACATATTTTTAAAATTGGCCAATTTTTCCTTTAGCTAATTGTTTATTTTTTATTACATACGTAAGCTGGTTCACCTCACAATATAATAAGCACATTATCACTATACATAGTTAAAAAATAACTCACAGCAGTAAGTCGATCCCGTGTTGATAGAGGAAAACGAGTGATCACTAGCAAATCCGTGCAGCGCGACTTGAAGACGGAAAGAGAAAGAAATATCTCCACTTTCACTCAAGCTGCTCCACTTAGTCCTGGCAAAATCGCCTCCGGTGTGCACCACACGGGCTCGCACCTCCCATTTTATGCTATGAATCGCCATAAATTCCTAACAGTTACAAGGTAATTTCAGCAGAATCATTATCGGTTAATGCTATAATTATTACCATTTTTTCCTTTCATGTGGGACGCTAATCTCGAATAACATGCAATAAATCGTTATATGCAGATAAATCATTTATACATTAAAATTGAAATGCACTCAACCAATCGACTACTGATATCCGATATTTTATTTGGATTAACTTTTTAAGTTAACAAAAAAAAATACATTATAATTATCTAATAATAACTCTCAAGCCATGTTAATATGCAAAACAAGTCTAAATAAAAAAAAAGTATTAAGTGATTTTCATTTTTCTTAAGTCATTATTTTTTTTTTAAAAATTAATGGGAGAAATTTTGTTAAAGAATTGACATTTCGCCTGCGGCTTTGCCTGCGTTTTAAGTGAAGGTATCCATAAAGCCTATCCTATGTCTTACCTTCGGGTTCAAGCTTTCTTCATACGAAATTTCATCAAAATCGGTTCAGTTGTTTAGCCGTAAAAGCGTAACAGACAGACGGAGCTATTATGAAATTTATAATAATCGTAAAGATATTATACATTACTTATTACTGTTTATGCTTGCTACTGTGAATATATTTTAACTACACACATGTTATTTAATTTTCAATCTCGATTATTAAATCGATTAAATTTTACAGACGATATTATTGTCATGGTGCATAGTGAAACGATTTTTCCAAAATAAATCCATTAGATATTTCACACTTATTTGATATTAAATAAAATGAAAATTATTCATATATTTTATTTTATTATTTTATTTGTATTTCATTATTGTTTCTAGGGTGTTTATGTAAAAGTTGGGATTCTTTAAAATTTATTTTGTGCTACGATTGTTTTTGTTACAGATGCATTAATTACGTTGCTTGTGTTTGTTTAAAGTCAATTTAAGGAGGAAACAGAACACAATTGCGCAGTTGATGGCATATTTTCAATTACGAGTATTAAGAACATATAATTAAATTCTGGGCAACGTTAAATGAAGTGTTTTAACAATACTAAGTTTTAAGGCGCTTAGAACTTTCATATAACATTTTTCAATACAATTCTGGTTTGGTTTTATATTTCTTATTAATTGCTATAAAAATACTATATAAACTTATTTTGAGCGACAGGTTTAAAAATAAAAAATATGAATTACTTAATAACTTTTGTAAATAATCTTAATAACAATAATTTTCAGGCGCTATATTATAATAAAATACTATTGGATCACATAAAACGCTACAAATACAATTATAAATAATAAAAATTATATCGTAGGTAAAAAAGAATTTTCATACAACACTAATAAACAACAAAATAAAATTCAGAAAAAAAAATTCTTGCATGTTGTGCACAGCCTTAGTTATGAAATAATGAAATAATTTTAGTTTTGATAGTTATAAATTTTCCTATCATTTTTTAATTTTATATTTATATGCGCAATGGTTGACTGCCTCTTAAACACTTGGTATGTTAATTACTACTGTAATGTGTCACAACTCCTTCCATTTACAAATAGCAATCACAGTTTTCTTGATTTTAAATTAATTTACCCAGGCGCAATATATTTTCAATTAATTATCTCGAGTATTATATTACAGTGAAGGAAAACATCGTGAGGAAACCTGCAAGTGCCTAATTTCACTGAAATTCTGCCACATGTATATTCCACCAACCCGCAATGGAGCATCTTGCTGAATTGAGCTTCATACCTTCTCCTCAAAAAAGGAGAGGAGGCATTAACCCACCAGTAGGACAATCACAGTCAGTTACTATTACTGTTACATAGCCTTTGTAAGTTACAAAAGTAATCGAAATAAATAAATCAGTAGCACAACATTTTCTATATAGGTACATATTATAACATTTAAAATAAAGTTAGTTTCATTTACTAATTTAATTACTAATAAGATTCGCTAGAGTTTCTAGAAAAGAAATGAATTTACTTTTCCTAAAATCAAAATGTCATTGCTGAAATAAAAACTGTGGGTATCCGAAGGAGACAATTGCTTTTTAACATTTATAGGCACTGACAGAAAAATTGCCATAAAATATATTTAGGCGTATTAATATTGAAAATTATTTATTAATTGTTTTATTTCTATTGTAAATAAAATATAGATTTTGACGTAAATTAAATTATTTTTTTGTTAGTCGTTCGTTAAAGGTTTTTATTTTATTTAAATTCGTAGTTCGTTCGAAGTCGTGGTGATACTTTAGCAAATAACGTGCATCTATATTTTTTTAAATAATTTATAATAAGTTATGATGTCAATTTTATTTAAAATCAAACGCAGTAATCTTTTTGATATAATATCTTATTAATTACTCATGCAATATTTCTAAGTAATAAGGAAAAAATCATAAAAATGTCAAATATTTTTTATATTATGATTATGTCATAAACATCTTTATTGTAGCGTATATTTCTTTGACCTCTTAACTCTGCAAATTGGATACGAATAAAATTCAAATGTACCGGTCTTTTACGATTTCTTTAAGCGTTTGTAACGATTGTATTAAACAGTTACAACTTATTATTAAAATATCAAACGGAATGATATTTTAATAACTAATAATCTGATACTGTTCACAAGTAACTCCCTTAACTTACTTATCTAGTCGAACTGGTTATTCACTCTGTACTCTGACTCTGTTCCAACTATATTAGTGAACCGAGAAGATAATAAGTATATATAAGGCCTATTTCGGTCCTACTTTTCAAACTATATACCAATATACTCTGGACCAATTGCACCGCTTCATCAACGAGAACTCACAAGAGCAAACACCATGAATAGCACCTTTTCCTTTATTCGGCGATAAAGGCTTAAAACCAACTGGTTTTATAAACCAAATCACTTTCCATTCTCATGCATCTCTCAAAAACTTTTTCACATACTTTCATATTATGTGAAATAATAATGATAAGAGCTTTATTTATAGATAAAATATTTTATCTTTTATACATTTTAGACGTAAAATATCACTGTCTCTTGTTTCTACTGTTTCTTTTTAGCGATAAAAATCTATATCGGCTTATCTTATGCTGCAGCTGTACAAACTACTAGTGAAGTTTCATTTCGCTTTCTTTTTACGTTCTTTGTGCACCACGTATTGTCACCTTTATTTATTTACATTAAATTTTCATTCTCAACCTTTTGTTTTTCCTTGAGTCTTAACGTTTCTACTCTCCTAGAATATCCCTCGTTAATCAGCAAAAGCAATTTGCTATTTCGATCCGTCAAAAATTTTATCGGTTTTTCTTTAATTCTTCCAATTTTTATTCTGAATTAACTCGCATGCTTATTTATAACCAATCTTAGAAGAAGATTGTTTTTTACTTCTCAAAAGCTGAACTAGTTTATAAATTGTAGCCTATAATTTTGTAGCCGAAACTTTTATAAGGTATATTTTTTTTCTTTTTCGAAACATTTTATTATTATAGCCAGGCAAAGCCACAGAGTCCGTGCAATCCGGCGATATCTTTCAAATATGACTATTAACTTATCTACAATTTATAGATATAGACTTATGCTATTCACATAGGTTTAATAAAAATTTTCAATTTGCATAATGACTTGCAAAAGTGAAATATGTATTCTTCACCTATCTTTACTATGCTCTCAATTGGGGTTTTGCAAGCATGCCAAAATTATCCATCATATCTTCAACACATCGTTATCCAGTGAGAGATCCAAGCTGCAAATCTCAACATTTTTTTTTTCTTGATTCGATCTCGCTTCTTCGTCACCCCAACCTTTGACTTGTCTAGATTTACATGACGTCCACACAGCCTCTATATGTCCTGAAACTGAAACCTCTAGTTCCATATAAATCGGATGATTTTTTACCAGTAAATTATGTGAGAAGAAAATACATATAACAATATATAAAATATTGTTGCTAACTGCTGCCCATTATACAAAAAGGACATACCTACATGACACACATAATAATATAAATAATGACCTTCAATTATATGATTAATAAAATTTAATTAGCACAGTTTTGTAACACTAGAGTTATATAAATAAGGCATCTATCTAGGACGTGGCACATGGTCAAACGTCGCATGCAGGCTGATTATCACATCAATGGCGATGCATTCAACCGAAACGTATTTAGTCACAAATAAATTAGATTAAAGAAACTCCTATTTGCATAACGCACGCGTCTTGTGTGACGAAAGTTGATGATCAAATGTCAAGACGCAGTAACATAAGAACATCTGTTGAAAAAATGATAATGTTATAACAACTCTATAAACTTAGGTGCGAAATAAGTTGCTTAATGCATTTTAGTGACAATTTTATTTCCTGTCGTCATATTTATTTACAAGCATTTCTCGTGGCGACTTTTCGGAACATTAGAATAAATTATATACTAGTACGTTTTCAACGCGACTAGCTTATCAAACACCGAAAATGTATAAGTATAACGATATTTGTTTGTTTTAGAATACTTAAATATTGATACTGAACGAATTACTTGAATTCGAGTATATTTAATATTTTATTTGGATTTCATTTATGTCGTTAAAGAACGCCTAATATCAAAATATAATATTTCTAATGACGAAAAACGAAGGTCTCTTTTAAATTAATTTTTTTACATTTTTTTTTAAAGATTACTTATTGAAAGTATTTCTACAATATACTTAAAGGAAATTATTTACAACATCAGTAGAATTTGCAATGTAAACATTAATGACAAGAGCACTATATTAATGTCGGACTACTGTTAATGTGTTTGTTCAAAAAATCTTCAAGTTAATCCTAATTGTGTACCATGTACATATCAAATATTTGATGAAATCAACGAAATACACAAGAACGATTATTTAACTTAACATATATGTTACGGATTTGCACTTATCAAATAGAGGCACGTTGGATAATGAGGTGGATGAATTAAAAACTCCACAGCAAGTAAATGTCAAACCGGGCAACGGAACCTTTGGATATTCCTATGTGAAAAAACTAAGATCGTCACCTGAAAATACAATAATACAGAAAAATCAATAGCTTTTAGTCTGACATTATGTCCGGCATTCTATCCCAAGACCTCATGATCTACAGCGGTATACGTTAGCCACTACAACAAGCCAGATACTAAGTATGACTATAACTACTATATGCTAAGAAACGCGCAATTAGTAAATGTCAAATACATGAAATGACCACTGCGCTACCTAAGCATAGATAGCCGAGATGGCCTAGTGGTTAGAACGCGTGAATCTTAACCGATGATCGTGGGTTCAAACCCGGGTAAGCACCACTGAATTTTCATGTGCTTAATTTGTGTTTATAATTCATCCCGTACTTGGCGGTGGAGGAAAACATCTTTCTTATTCAGGTCCCAGCCTACCTATATTTCAAATCCTCCTCTCCAAAACCTTCTCCTCAATACCCTAATTGAGGGGAAGGTTTTGGAGAGGAGGCCTTAGCCAAGCAGTCGGACATTTACAGGCTCTTACTTACTACCTAAGGATGAGATAGTCATCACTGATGAAAAAAATATATCAATACACTAATTAGTGCGAATTCCTTTTTCAAATAAATACAATATACTTGATACCTTTGGTTGACCAATTAATATATATGGTTTTCTTAAACCATGCGTTCCCATGCGCACCCAAGTAAAAGAAAATTATGTCTCATACATAGGTATTTATGTAGATCCGTGTAGACTAGTGCAGCAATAATTAGGCAACGTGAACATAATTTTGTCAAACTATAATATGCTCTTGAGCAACTCAGCATTTAGATTAGGTAAATTTCTTGCCCGAATTGTCTAGTATTTGCTAAATTAATTATTAGCTCTTACAACATTTGATAACTAGTTCTAGTAAGCTTACTCAAGTTTTCATCTGTACATAGGGTTGCCAAAAGTAGTTTTAACCGGATATGTTTGACTTTTTACGGTCATGTCCAGCCAAATATTTACGTATCTGCCTTAAATTATATCCGCTGTTTGTAGTATATTATATTAAATATTACCCCTAATTTGGGGCCATAGCGTCTACAGCTTACAAAAGTGCGAAGGTAATGTCATATAAATATATAAATGTCCAGCTTTATAAATATATTTTTGGCACTTAATAGAAACGATTAAAAAAGCTATAAAAATTGACTGATTTTAATTACTAAATGCTGGTCTTATTTAATGCAGAGCCGGAGTCTGGTTTTTAATGCGTAATTCCTGGCAACCCTATCCATACATTAATTATATTCATTATTTTTGACATACCCCTTAAATACACCTTGCAATAATTTCTCTAATTAAATGCTTTTTCATTTATTCGTTCTAATCGTACGAACAGGAAAATAATATTGATTATAATATATTAAGAATACACTGCAGAAAACCTTAAGGCAACTTAAAAAAAATAATAATAAAAAATATATATTGTTACTATTGTCACATGCAGAAGGCTGCATCGTTATCAATATACGGGCGCGCCATTGCCTTGGCACAGATACGCGGTCTTCACTGATTCAAGCAGAACGGCTTTTTCCACCTCACACACCCACACGCCCACTAAACCGTTCCAAGGCCAATATTGTTTGTCTACAAATTCTCTCTTAAACAGCAATAGTAATCGCATTATCCACCCTTGACAGACCCTTGGCCCCATAATTCTTTTATCTATCTGTCAAACTGACAGCTCATGAGTATACTCTATGTATAACTTAAAACTGTTTTCATCATATGGGTTAGGTAAATAATGCATATATATTGATCTTTTTAAATTATCAATCACTTGATGATAACGCTTACTTTCTCATATTATTTCGAGGATAAAGTTTTTTTTTAATTAAATAAAGTAACATATTTTTAAAACTTAACGTGTATTCATCTGCCGTGTTATGCTTAACCATTTCTCCGTGACTAAGAAACCATTCGGCCAATCGACCATTGTCATTCACTGAAGCATTGATAACAATTATACGGAAACTGGACATGCAAGTATTCGGTTGATTAAATGTGATCAAGGGACATTCAGTAAATCAGTAATTGTATATCATAGCGACCGGTAAATAATTAAGAAAGTAGGATGGCGCCAAATTACTTCGACGCTGTACGCAAGTTAACCAAGAATTTCTGTGAACTCATTCCTTTTAATACATTCACGTACTTTCAACTTCGTAATTGAATTACGATTTTCAAATAAAAATATCACGTTTGAAAATTGTGTTATGTAATGGGAAATCGACCTCTCACTAATAATATACTTTCTCTTAAATTGTAAAGAACTACAAATATCTCGTGATTATTGTTCTTCCTTTTTGGGCCTTAGCCATTTTTCTATACAGTTATTTTTTAGAGTGACATTGGCATAATATTTTACGCTAGAGCGTAGAAACACGCCGCAAAAAGAGGAAAAAAAAATGGTTCAGAGACGCATAAAAGTAACAGTCCGTAAATATCTCAACTACCGGCCTTTATTTAATCAATATCCTAGCACAAGAGTCTAAATATTAATAACTGTACGAATATATTCGTTTGTAATTCTTGTATTGATTTTCATTTTTTTAAATCGCACTGAAACTTGTTGGTATTGTATCCGACAACAAATACGAAAGCGACTCGACTTTTTTTAATTTTATGGTAGGTCAGTACAACTGCGCAAAAGACTGTGTAACAGAATATCGAAAATTGCAAAACATTAAACGTCGCTTTAGTCCTGGAATTACGTAAACTGTTGGGCAAGATTGTCCAAATATAAAAGAAATAAAGCGAACCGCTCGTCCATCCGGCAGCGAGTAAAATTACGTATGTACACATTGCGTAACAAAGCTCAAGAGAGGATAAATGCGCAAAAACAAACGGACCCGAGTGCATCCTAGTCATGACTACGCAAAAAAATTGATATTAAAATAAATAAACTGGTATAGATATACATCTGCCTTACATTGACGAATTTCCATGTTAAAGTGAAGTCAAATCTGTATGTACACGTAAACTACAAACAATATTATGAAATAACTACGTTACATTACAAATTAAATGTAATTTTAACTTAATGTAACGTACAAATTAATAATACGCATATTAATTAAAAAAATATATGAAAAAACAAAATTTTGAGCTAGGTGTTTATGTTTTTATTACAGTTAAATTAATAAAATAATTATCTGTTAAATTTTTAAGATTAAAAAAAAACCTTCTCGGTTTTATGTTTAACAGTTAATATAAAAAAAAACTGTGAAACTGCGAATTTATAAAACTGGGGCGATAAACTAAAACTTTATCTTACGATAAGTAAAAATGAAGTTAAAATTGTAAAACGCTTCATTCAAGCTGGTTTACTTAAGCTTACTTTATTTGCTTCAATTTGATTTCATTTAATCGGCTATCTGATATTTTCACTTTTACAATAAGTATAAGTAAAGATCGTGAAATTTTGTTTTTTTTTTATCCGCTTGATTTATCTGACAACAATATGAATACGTACTATTCCCTAAGATGTATTTTCGACCAGTCATATAGTACGTCATAGGTACGTTATTGACTTTTATAGTACTATTAGACTCCTAGTTTCGATCTAGGTCACCGACGTCGGATTTGCTTGAATAAATAATTACGTAATAAAATGTTTTACTGCGACACAACGACGTACAAATAACACATTAATATTACATGATGCAACGTTGTCCTGAGATAAAAGATGTTAATTTAGAAAATACAAAGTATAATTTAATTTATTAGCATACATGAACGATTGCAATGCGACTTTTCATTTCTCTGTCTTCAATAAGGTGAATGTGTCACCACTTAATTATGCCAAATAAGAATCGAAGTGAGGAATTGGGCGAAACTTGTCGCAAGGTGTCTCGATTCCGTTATATTGGTATTTATTACTCGTGCCGCTTATGAATGGCCATCTTTCTGCAATTTTTAGTCTTATAACATGCCTTAGAGCTGATGCAAGTTAACAGCAATTTATTGATGAATGGCCGATTTATTTTTAATCCGCGTAATAACTAACCTCTTGTAAATCTGTCATAAATAACAAAATAATTAACACAACTATAAACAACGTACGTAATACTTGAATATAATGCACCAGTTAACGGGGGGCAGAGAAATAATTAGTGGAATATTGAATATTTACCGAAACTTTCGAATATCGGTCAGCTAAATTTCGGTGACCCAATGACTCAAGTGACCGTAACTCAACTATTGAATAGATATGAAGGTCACTATCTAATCCTTCCATCGATCCTCCAGTGCGATGTACCCGGGCCGCGAGAGCAGTGGGGTGACGCGTCGCCCACCAGTGTCACTCGGTCTGCGTTCAGTCGTCGCGTATCCGTGAACTTGGCCTGGTCCGATCACCCTGGCCCCGAGGCCTTATCAGAGGCGCCGCCCGCGGCCTATAATAGCTGGGCCGGCGTCTCCCTTTGCCTCCAGATTGGACTGCGACTCCGGCAGACATGTTTCGCGCTTTGTGCCTTCTAGCTGTGCTTGCATCCGCCAGCGCCTGCAAGCCCTGCAGTGAGTGTTAATATCAATCTAATTCCTTATACTTAAGATCAAAGCATCTACAAATGATCAGTGACTGCTTTTGTGTCCACCGTGTTATGTAGCAGTCTAATACAAATCGAATTGTGCTCAAATATATGTGATTGTTTATTGTGTTTATATCTTGGTAAGTGATGAGTAATAATGGAGAGAATTAATAAAAATGAATTTAAGCACAGATAAATAATATAATTTATGTCAATTAAATATCGATTTATAAATACGATCATATCAACTAACAAAAAATATGTTAAAATACAAAGCCATTAAATAGAAAAAAATATATATTTAATTAATTATTTCTTACATAAAATAAAATGTAATTGTAGTATTAGTTTATTTAACAGTTCTAAATTAATAAATCAAGATGCAATCACTCGATTATCGGAACCAAACTTCCTTATACTAATTTAATATGCGGAGATTATTGATGAAATGCAAATCAGTTATAAAAACACTCAAAAAAGGAAATCGATGCACGTACATGAATGTGAAGTGTTCATTTTTAATTTCTAAATACATTCAATTTTTGTTCCTCGTCTTACGTCACGTAGTGAGCTAATATCTTTGTGTTTTTAGAGAGTCATCCACTTATACCAGTGTTGTATATGCCGCAAGAGATGTTATAAAAAACAAACAAATACTAACGATATCTATTTATAACTTTATTATTATATAAAATATAAGCGTTTGTTTGTAAAGTAATACATTTATTTCATATTCAATAAAATATTACATAAATAAGTATATATCGTATTCTCTCACAAACTTTTTTATTTTGACACATCCTCATAATGAGGTTTTATTTGTGACGCTTATATATTTATTGATTGACATGATGTATTATATTTATTTATCTCTAAACGGAAATAAATATTCTTTTAATAATTTTGTTATCTTTTACTAAAAATATATTTGAGAACTTTAATTATTAATGACGTAAAAATAGTTCTTTGATAGTTTTAAATAATGCGTAGGTATTAAGAATTGTTTGTGTAAAAAACACAATTATTTAATCACATTAAGTTTTGTTATATCTTATAAATTTTATTGGTTTAATTCTGTTAGTAGTATTGTTTGTAAATATATTTTTTAAACAAAATATTAGCAAAGAGGTCAAGTCATTAAGGCGTGGGAAATTGAATTATGTGACCTGTATAACAAAGAGCTTCGTTTATGATAAAAATATATGTGGATATAAAGCTATTGGTGCTTATAAGTCCATTTGTGTACTTTTTGGGTTATTTCTATTTTAGATTTCAATTATTAAGTAATTATAAAAGGAAATATAAACAGTAAAGATTACCAAGGATTGAAAAAAAAGTTTCTTCGCTGTAGTTTAGTTGCCTTTTTTACTTTATTTATCACAAAAACGGACATAGCTTGCATATCAAAGTAAGAACAATAACCAAATTAATTAAGATTCACAATGTTTAATTTTTTTTTAATAATTTGTGTAAATAATATTGTTATAATATAATTAATGGAAATTATACAAATAAAAAAAAAGTATCACAAACATTTATTATGGACTTAGATTTGACTTTGAGAGCTCAATTATACAATAAATATTCGTCAATTATCTAGTAAAGATCCCGAAAAATCGATTAAATGGATGGCAAAATTTCAGACAATCAACATTATTGTGTCATCTTTACAATGTTTTATTATGAGGATGGGAAACTCGATGTCACTCCGGTCGTGTGTATCCATAAGAGTAAGTGAAAGAAAAATGCACGTATGTTTGTGCAGTTAGTGCAATAATATCATCTTCAGCGCATTTGACTAGATTCACCTGAGAGTAACCGTGGCCGAAATCGGTCATTGGGACATCATATATTATTGAATACATTCTTAATTATTACATTACATAAATATTTTGAAACTATGCCAATGCCGTTAATTGTTAAAAAATATCGGACCACACATTGCGGTAATTTTTATTGAATGATTTACAATAGTGCGTTAATTGCCCCGGATACTTTATAGTGTTGTGACCGATTGGCCGAGTTATTTGTGTTTCATTGATAAAAATGAACAGACTCACACATTATACATATAATAATTTTTTGAAAGATTAATTTATTTCGAAAATCATTTTTTAATATAACGAGAACAAACGGGCATTTTAAAGTATTCTCAGTTCATTATTTGATTATTTGATATCAAGCGAAATACTAATTAGTTATTATCTATCAGAGATTATTTTATAATTATATTATTAACATGATTAATGAGAATTATTACATGTATACATTCCATATGTTTTAAATCAAGACGAGAAATTTTGGGTTCCAATAAGCTTTTATTAAAACTTAAAAAAATGTTAAGCAAAACATGGTTCTAAAATAAAAGCAACGGTACATATCTGTCCACTGTTTGGTATAATGAACTAGCTATTCCCGCGACTCTATTGCTTTGATCTCGTCCTGTTCCCGGGCCACTATTTGTCAAACATCATAACGATCGGCTTAGTCGTTTAGAGGTGTAACAAACAGACGGACTTCGTTTATTTCTGTCTTTATAACTTTAACACGATGATACATTCTTTAATTGCTTTTAAAGCTTGTTCAAAATATTATACTACTTACACTGTAGTTAAAGATATTCTTCAAACAGTATATACTATAATAAATTTCATTTAGGTGGTACCGGAATGGTGAAAGCTAGCAATTTAACAAAAAACAATTAGGTCATTCTCACTTAATTTGTTACCTCATACCGTATAGTTGTGCCAAAGGTCAACCTTATAAAGGCAATCCAAACGTGAAGCGGATAGCTCTTTCAAAAGATTTATTTTATAGCCTAAATGTCTAAACATCGTAAGGTGAGATTCCACTCAGATGGAAAAAATTAGTGCTAACATTGGAGACTTATATTCGTTTAATTTTAAATTATAGATCTTATTCTGACTTGATAGTCAGCAGCAGCAGCAGTGTGATCACTGCTAACCTTCTAATAACGGCCAGTTACTAAGGATTTCTTAACAGGAAGGCTAACTTTATTTTCATTAACCGAAACAGCTGGATAAAACATACTTGTGACCCATAGCAAAATCTGTTACATGGACGAATATCATTTAAATCTATTCAGTGTTTTCCGCATTTAATGAGGCCAGGCCGATTGACAGATATTAAAAAAAAAATATGTTTTTTAATAATACATTTTGTAAACAAACAAAGCCCTGCCGTGCCGTAATCTTACGTAGATAAATAATTTAAAATGCTATAATACCATTTAAGTGTTCACAAGGATATATTAAAATAAAAAAATTACGTAATTCCAGAAGATATTAAGAGCTAATTTGATTCAACCTACCTAAAGATTTATTTTACATAAATTTATGCGTATTTAATAAGGTCTAGGCACTTGACATGGAAACTTTCGCTACTGAAGAGCTTATTACTCAAGCATAATATTGAATTATGGAATTACAGCGTTCAATAAATTCGTAGTTTCCTCCTTGCCAATCCTTCACGTAATAGCAAGTTACTAGTACTTACAAGATCACTACGTTAATCAGTTCGAAAGGAACCCAACACGGTCAATAGCCTTATGTTGTTTACGCAAGTTATCAGACTAATATTATAAAAGTGTTTATATCTATGTATGTCTGTTTGTTACTACTTCTAAAGCTGGATAAATTATGATTTTTTTGCATAAAGTAATGATGAGTACTTAGACGCATATATTATGATTTAGGTACTGTATGGAGTCGCGAGGAATGGCTAGTCTTAAGCTACTAATAAATTAGTTTTTTCTTTAGATAATCTTTTGATATTAAAGCAATTTAATTCAATGCAAACGTATGTGACAAAACCATATATACATACATCATATATTAGAAACGTATTTACGATTAAATATTAAAGTTAACACACAAAGTAAATAAAAAAAATAACAAATAATTCGAAAACAGTCAAAAGCCTGATACATATTGATGGAAAAAAAGATACATAGAAAATCAGATGTTTCGAATTACTCTTAAACATTTTCTGTAATTATGCAGATAGTTCAGGTCTTCATTTTCGTTATCGCCGAGAATTAACCCACTTAAGCTGCAGTTTAAACGCAAAAATTTTGCAATGTTCATACATTGAGCTCCGTTATGATTGTCTCCTCAAACAAAGGCACTGTTCACTCGTTACTTAACGGCATAGATAAATGTTTAATTTTAAAAGAATTGACCCCTAAGCTGCCGTGTTATATTGTAGGAATATGTAATTAACATACCTATGTTATTTAATTGCTGGAAAAAGTCATTTTTCGTAAAATCTATATTCTAAACTGGTACTTGCTTTAGATATTCTGAATAAGTATGTTAGGTAATTAACTTTTTATTCATTTTCTAAGTAATTATTAAGATCTTCATCAATATTACACTATTTTGGCGCTTACCTCAGAATACCATAATACGACATGGGCTTCACTGGTGGTAGGACGTTGTGCAAGTGCGTCTGGGTAGGTACCACCCACTCATCATATATTCTACCGCAAAACAGCAGTACCTTATATACTTGTGTTCCGGTTTAAAAGGATAGCCAACCAGTGTAATTACAGGCACAACAGGACAGGACATAATATCTTAGTTCTCAAGGTTGGTGGGGCATTGGCGATGTAAGTGATGGTTAACATTTCTTACAGTTCTTCTTACAGTAATGTCTAAGGGCGTTGGTGACCACTTACCATCAGGTGGCCCCAATGCTCGTTCACCTTCCATTTCAATAAAAAAAAGCTCTACTAAGTAGTAACTTCCGGAAAAAATAAATTGGCAAACATTTTGCTCCCCGATTTTGAGCTTTACAGAATTAAAAGAAAGACTTATGAAACGAAAATTTCAAATCACTCCTATCTTACTTAATTGCGCTAAAAAAGAAGCCGCAAAATCTTTAAGATTCTTTTATTAAATATCATATAACATTTGTTGTAATTGATAAGATTGTCAAAATAAATGCATTTTGTTCTCGTTACACGATGAAACATGATATGAAATAACAACCTATATTCCTCATGCCTACATTAAGAACGCACAGTAGGAGCCGTAATGTAGGACGCAAAAGAGCGAAATAATATTCATCATCAAATTCAAGTGATTGGCAAAAACATATTTGAATTATTCAAATGACAATTCATTCGAATTTATTGCATTAGCGATGTCAATTTTATTATTACTAGCGGTCGTTTATTGACCGTAAACGCAATTCATCTTAAATAATGTTATAAACGCGAAAGTGATTTAGTATATTTGTTTGTTAGTTACATTCTTACGTTTTAACTAATCAGCGTATAGCGCAGCATAAACGTTGTCTAAAGTACAGAAAAAAACATGGGGTATCTAACACCTAGACGCTAACAAGAGGCCTAAAACGCGGGCGGAAACAGATTCTAATAAAAATGAGACTTAACATTATAGACGTATAGGATACATTGTTTCTAATTCCAATTGCTTTTTTATTTTTTTACGTACTATCAATACTAATCAAAGGTATTAAAATGAAACCATAGACAATTTATTACTTTCTTATAATCTAAATATGTCAGACAAGAATCTCATAGAATAGAACTCTGGAATTTACTTTGAAAAAAGATCTGTAACTCCACCACTTGTTGGACTAGGAAGACAAAGTGTAGAAAAAGCTAATGATATAATTATAATGTTCGCATATATTTTTTTAATTAGTAAATATTTTTCAGCGTGTGGGATTGTTCGTGGGGCTCGGGTAGTGGGCGGTGGAGCAGTAACACCTGGAGAATTTCCCTGGCTGGCGGCCGTGAAGAGAGACGGTAAGCTGATTTGCGGAGCCACAGTCGTCGCTAGGGACCACCTCATCACCGCTACACATTGTGTCTACGAGTTGGTATATTTCTAATATTATAATATTTCAGATTTCGTCATAATATAATTATAAGTATTATTAATTAACTCAAAAACTAACCTAACCCTTTACTTAAATACTCAAGCTTTACTTTACTCAAAATGATATACAAACTACTATTAAATCATCACCAGAATTCCGGAAACAGTCGACGGATGCAATTATATTATTCTGAATCACAAATACGATCACATTTGTTAATAAATTTTACCTTAATAAATATTATTCAAACTTTCCCCGTTCTTATAACAAAAAAACTACGAGTTAGGTCGAAAGTAATTCTTATTTCTTTCGTCTTAAAGTTTTATAAAAATTTAGGTCAACAAATTTGAATTTTGACCGAGATATGCAATACGTGGGTCAGACTGAATAAATTGCCAATATAAACTCCATAAAAGTTCCAATGAAACAAACCTTTACATTCCCGATACAGTAATGGGGTTATTACTTTGCGCTGAGGCAGACGACTCATGCCCACTTTAACGGCGCACTGTAATAAATTGTTTTTTTTTTTACAGATTGATTTATTAATGTTTTCAATAAAAATGGCATGTAAACACACTTTATTTTAATTGAAACGACGTACGAAGATGTTGATGATGTGTGTTATAAGAGTAATTCAGCAATGAAATTTACATATTAGTATAGAACGTTTATTGTTTATGAGTATATAAACTTTTTCGAGCTTTTAAGAGTCAAGATGGCCGATGGCATAACTCGTGAATCTTAACATTTAAAAACGTGTAATGTATGCAGTAGATGGTTATATAAAAAAACAAATTAAAAAGCCATTACATATGTCTGAATATTAAACAAACCACCTCAATACAAACTATTAGTTTGTAAATATAATTAGGCACCACATTTGCAAACAATGGTATTATTTTAGGCGAGGTGAGGAGAGTAGGTGAAAGTTGATAATTATTGACTAAATGCATAACCGTTGTGTCAACTCGATACCGAACGTATTTAATTAAATTTCACTTATTTATTTGCTTTTAAATAAATATGTGTGAAGAGGTGTTAAATGAGCTAATTTATTTACTTTCATAAAACTATTCATAGCAATAACGTGAGAAGCTAACAACTACTCTTAGTCTCAATATTTGAAATAAAAATCAATTGACCCTATATATTAATGTGATAGACACTTCCCCCTTTTGGAGGTTTGAGATTTTTTGGAGGATTTAGGAAAGTCGTGGGTAATTCACATTCGCATATCATTTGTTTTCAAATATTAATATCTCAATTTAAACTGGAATTTAATCGCACAAACGTATTATCAGCGTGTACTTTTATCTTTATCGCGTTGGTAAAATATTTATAAAAACATAATGAGTCACTTTTAAAGTTGTTTTAAATTGAATGTAATATTTTACGCTGCTATAACCCACTTACTTGGAAAAATACTTGAATCGATACCCAAAAGTATCGACTGTAATTAAAGGGTAGGTAATATCCATTGCTTTTTACATGAAACCTCTTTGATACTTAAGTACTTACACGTAGGTGTATGAACATACTTTTATATAACTTAGTATAGTGAAACTTAAAGAGTCGAAAACACACGTGGTGATAATTTACAATGTATTTTATTATTTTATGTAACACAGAATAGTTTTTTATAGTACTTATTCATTATTATTTTAAAATATAATGAGAAGAAAAAAAGAAAAGAAGAAGAAAAAAAGATTTTCTAACGCAAAAAATACGTTTAATAACCGGCGTAAAATTAATAATACAGGGCATTACTTCGCCGTTTCTGCAAGCGCTACGTGTAACTTCGTTTTGACACCAAGATGCTGTCAAAATATTTACAAAATTTGGTCTACCTGGCTACATAAGTATACCAAATACGACTATAAAAAGTCCCGTGTCCCGCTAAAACCTGCACTCCTGGAGACCGCAGTATCTCTAAATCTGATTTAAATAAAATAATTACAAAGTAGGAACATTAGCGGTTATTTTCAAAACAATCCGCATTCCAAATCGGTCATATCTAACATACAAGTAATAAATAAAATAAAAATTTTCAAGTATGATAAAATTTTAATTTAACAAATAGGTACTATTAATATAATGGAAGGTAAATTGTGAAGGAAAACATCGTGAGGAAACCTGCATGTGTCTAATTTCACTCAAATTCTGCCATATGTGTATAACACCAACCCGCATTGGAACAGCGTGGTGGAATAAGCCCCAAACTTCTCAAAAAGGGAGAGGTCTTAGCCCAGCAGTGGGACATTCACAGGCTGTAACAAAATACATTGGAATGGAATTAATTTGTTAGTCAATAATTATGTAGCCATAATTCCATTCTTCATTCATTTTGCTTATTAATAATTGAAGACACGAATAAGCAGTATCAAGTTTTTCTTACTCTAAGATATCAAATATAAAAATATTTTTTGCGTTTATTCTCACTCAAAAATTCGTTACTCAATTTACTTTATTTAGAATGCTGAAACATCATCAAAGATCAAGAAAAAAATTCATACGTTGCATAAATCATGATGAAAAAAATTCAAAATGAATCTTATGATTATATTACTACCTATATATGGCCTAATGAATGCTGTTGTTTTACGGTAGAGCGTTGGTTATGCATTTATTACATTGATTTCAAAATATCTTTGTAAGTAATAATTATAAAAACTTTCTCAAATTTTATAATTTTTATAATAACACGTTAACGATATATCCAAGACCTTATTATTATAATTTACGTAACAAAAGAACTTTCAAAACAGCCCTTTATATCATTGATGTGTCCTCTGCCTTAGGGCTCGTTCAAATTACACAACTGACCTCAAAGTATGCGTGTTATGCATGCTAAGTGTTTGTATAAGTTGCTTCTCATCTTGTGCAAATACAGTTCGCCTTAAATCAGAATATCTCACAACGAAAAGCAAATTTATATAAAATGTTAAATAATTATGTAGAAAAATATATTAACATTTAATTCAATTATTTTTTATAGAGTATCTATGATCATTTTGTATGCTATGGACCAGACCAGTATGCGACTATATAGAACCAAGGTCAGACTTGGCAAATCGGGTCTAGGTCAGTCGAGTTGGATGCGCCCGCGCACCTTTTCTTCGTTTCGTCACGCAATTACTGATCGTCTCGCTCACTTACAACGTGCTTCGACTCCGTTATGTCGTTTTTGTTAGAAATAACTTTAAGCTGAAGCTGAATTTGCCGTAATTTCGCAACCAACCAATTTAAATCGATATTTAGCTCACAATGAAAGTAATGACCGCGAAATGAAAGCGAGAGCTTATTTCTATTTGATTCGAATTGAATTTCCTCAAAAAAAAACTTGAAGAAAGTTTTAATAAAAATAAAACTTATTGTAAATTCATACTTAAATTTATTTAGAACTCATTTAAAAAAGTAAATCTGGTTACAAAAATATATATAAGACAATTCCTATGTATCAATATGTATATGAATATTGTTCTTAGAATACCTATCTACTTTACGTATAGATAGATTGGGTTAACGATGCTTATGTGTACCTATATTTGTTACAAGTCACCAGGCATTCTTGTTTGAACCTACTTCCTACTTTCTACTTGTAGTAAAACCTAGTGCAAGTCCATCTGGGTAGATACTACCCACTCGTAATTCTATCTCCAAATAGCAACTTTGTATTGTTATGTTCCGGTTGAAAGTTTAATGAGCCAAGTCATTAATAAACATAGGAACATAGATAGTATCATATATTAATTAGCATTTGTTACTAATGTTACACTTCTAACGATGACAATTTCTAAGGGAATTTGTGATCGTCGTCTGTAAAAAGATGATGATGCTATGTGGTCAAATCCGTGTATAAATATTTCAGTCAAGGGTGTGTTAGTATTTACACTGGGTCAATGATTATCACACAGCAATTAAGAGCATTGGTATTTGACGATACATGAAATGATGAGTGATGTCCTACTAAGAGCTAGGACAAAACCACTAGTAAAGTTCTTCTTATTGTTCAGTATCGAATTGATGATTACAAATATGTTATTCTTTTACAGAGTCGAAGCCTCTCGACTGACGGTCCTGGTGGGAGAACACGACGTGAACAAATCAAGATCAGAAGGCATCCGTGTATCGCACGTCTTCCAGCACCCAGATTTCAATCGGTACACCTACGATAATGACATCGCTGTACTGAGGCTCTCAGAGCCTATACCTGATAATCTATACCGGCCAGCGTGCTTGCCAGGTTTGTTGTTACGCATAAGTCTTGTGATATGGTCCTATGTGATATATAATAATAAATATAAAAAATACAACTACCTTATGGATTACATAAATTCTAATAACGCTCAATAATTTTTTAAAATCAAGTAAACACAACTTGATTCTTATATTTTTATTTTAAATTGTTATTCTTTGAAAATGGGTAACAATTATTAAGACAATAATACGTAGATGGTGGCTGATTTCGTCCATGATGACTATTCTCAAGCGAGATCAATTGATATCAGATTGATGATTCAATATATTATTATGCACTTCCCTCGCTCTCATAGTCCGATGGGACGGCGAATCCGACACGACTAAAAAGAGTTCAAGTGCAGAACCAACGGCTTTACGTGCTTTCTGCGACACGTTAATGTAATCACTTCCAACTTCATGACTGAACCGAAAATCTCATAACAATTAATCTGCCCGACCCGGTTTTTGACAAGGCAGACTAATAAATAGCAAGAAGAATAATAAACAAAGTACCTAAGCAAATTAATTTTCTAGATGATGAAGATACACTTGCAGGAGTAGATGCAGTTGTATCTGGATGGGGTAGCACAATTGAAAAAGGACCTCCATCTAATATCCCCATGAAAGTAAGTTTTGAATTTAGACAGTGTGTTAGTTAAAATAGACACCGTTGTCGGTTAAGACTGTCGGTAGAGTTGTGAAAAACGGTATGTACGCTTACATAAAGATCCCGCCATAGTGCGTTAGGTATAAATTGACGGTAAGTTTTTCTGATTTTATTAATTTAATTTTTTTTTATTGAAATAGATTTAATTTAAAAAAAACAATTTGGAAAAGCATTAAATGAGACATAAGATAGTAGCGTGTTCACATATTAGTACCTATTCATTGTCCGAACATGTCAACGTGTCCCCCTACACATCTCTACATCTTAATTATGTTTCCTTTATTCCCACAAATACAGCAAATACTTACTACTTTTTTGTGTTGCCGTCCATATTTATTTGGATCAGTAGCTTGTTACTACCCTTATCAATACGCAAGTATTTCGTGTGTTTATATCCTTAATTGTTTTTAGAGCCTTACCGAAACAGTTGATTCCTCAGCAATTACTTTTATTTTAAAAAAAATGTCATCACGACTATGATTTCATTTTTATCTTCCAAATTGTTCATTTCAGGCGGAAGTACAAATATGGTCACAAGAAGAATGTAGAGGCGCAGGTTACGGTCGTAGGAAAGTTACACCGCGAATGTTATGCGCGAACGCACCCGAGAGAGATTCGTGCACCGGGGATTCCGGTGGACCCTTGCTAATGGCGCAGCCGCATTATACTGTTGTTGGTGGGTACATTCCTCTAAGAAAATTAATTAAATGAATTAAAAAAACAACACATAGAAATATGAACGTTGATTTCGCCCGAATCCGTATAATAGCTTGAACAATGAATTCCAAAATAAGATAAAACTCGCACGGAAAAAGCTACGCTACCTCTAAAAAAGAGTACAATTATGGATAATTTGAAATGGTTCTTCTAAAAGTAATGATTTTGAAACATGTCTTACGTTGAATTAGAACAATATTCAATTCGAAGTCGAAACATAATCCATAATTTCTTGAGTAGACGACAAAAATTAAGATACATTTGACAAGATAGACAATACTCAAAACAATTTTAAAATCGTTTTGTTATATCTTACTAATAATTATTTCTTGTTTATTTCATAGGAATTGTATCTTGGGGAAGAGGATGTGCAAGACAGGGCTACCCAGGTGTCTATGCGCGAGTGGACCGCTTCATGTCCTGGCTACGAGTAGCTTTAAGACACGCCTGCACTTGTCTACCGCCATCAGCGTCTTACAAATAACAATAGAGGTTTACATAGAGGCTAAATAAATAAATTATGTACTTAGATTCAAATGAATCAAACAAACTATATTCAATGACTTTACAAATATATGTACATTTGTAGAGGCTCGAAGAAATCCACATTTAATTTTAAATGCCAAAAAGTTATGTCTATTACTATATAATGTTTACAAAAAATAGGGGACATGATGACTCAACATGTATATCATTGGTTATAAAAATCTGCAGTGAAAACTTCCTAAAGCATAAATCCATTGCTCTTTTCATTACTAGTATGAAAGTAAGTTGACGACTGTTGACATAATATTTACAAATCCAAAATGATGGCAATTTTACTTTTTTTTTTATTCTGTAAAATTATTATTAAGAAAAATACGAGACATATTATGTAGAAGGCAGAATATATTAACTAAATTTTAGACATATAGGTATACATTCTTAGTTATGCAATTTGTTTTTTATAAGTACCTATATAACATATTATGTTTTATGTATATAATATTTGAGGATAAATGAAAAGCTTTAAATGAGATCAGAATGTCGTTTTACGTAATATAGCTGTTATTATCCGAAGTAATGTTGCCATTCAAACCAAAGTGATATTGCAAATGGCGTTTAATTTTTATTATAATTAAATGTAAGTCTATTATCATATTTATATGTATCTACGTACATAATTATCAGTATTAAGTTTAATTTTAAATATTTTGTAATTAATATAGAAAAATGGCTGTGACTTATACATTAAGAAACTAATTAATGACATATTATTATTATGTTTTTATTTTTAACATATTTATTAAAATAACATCATCAACCAATAATTGTTTGTTACCATTATTTTTACAAATCTGTTCCTTCTTAACCTAATGTAAGTACTTAATTGTTACCGTTGTATTTGTTGTAGATGTAATAAAAACATTTTTTTTTAATTTAGACCTATTTTTTGTGTATATTACCTTCGTGAATATTTTAAAATATAATAATAAATAAAATATATCTGAAAACAATAATAAAAGAATATTGCTTAAAATACATTTTTTTTAATACAGTAGGTTTGGTGGCAATATAATCTTGTAAAGAATACAAGATTATATTGTATATTTACTATTTACCCTATGTAAAAATGCATAATATAATCTTAAATTTTTGTTTTTAATATTTTAATAATACTTCTAATTTAAGCAACATTTTATATCATTCACATCAGGACTAGAACCAAGAGCATATGACTTAGTAGAAGTTTTTTTTTTACATTTTCACAACTACGTTGTGAAAATGTAAAAAATGCGGTGATGATGCGGAGCCATGTATGCCACATTTGTCTTATGGATTTTCATTGTCTTGACCACCGGCATCAGATGCAGACATGAGCAAATAATTTGATACTCTTTTTAATCTTTACAAATGTGAATAGCTGTAGGACGACGTACCGAATTAGGACATTAATTATCCGAACTAAATGGATTCGTATTGATAAATAATTATATTTAAAAAAAGTAGCTTTTATCATTATTAATATGAAATATGAGCAAATCATATACCAAAATACTCCCTACCCATTATAAATTCGTTAAAACTATATTTTATTTATCAAGCTTAGCAACACTTTATGTCACTGGGACTTGGCTTCTCCCGCGAAAATTCGACTTTGACGTTTAGGACGCCACTGTCAGCTGATAATGACGCTTTAGTGAGGAGAAGTGAATAGTGATAAATATTAATGTATTTGTATTAAACATAGTATTTTGTATATTTAAGTGTGGCTAATTCTATTGAAAAAAGCTTATAGAATGAACTTTTCTGACAATGAGGCTGTAAGTACAAGTTAATTTATACCTTTCTTTGTGATTCAACAACCTGACTTTGTACTCACATTGGAATTTAATATCAATTCATACAAACATTTTTTTTGTATTACATCCTTTGCGATACTAATTTAATTTTGTCTTATTAAAATTATCACACAAAATATGTGTAATTAATAATTTTATGTCTGTTTTTATACATTACCTCCATACAAATTTGTTTAACTAGGATGATACTTCGAGCGTTGACAGCAATTCAAACACAGATAATACGTCACGTAGCGAAACACCAACAAATACTCGCGTGAAAAAAAGAAGACGAGGGAAAAAGAAGGTTACTAAACAAGTGAAACCTCCATATAAGTTTAAGTATGTGATTATAGCTAATAGCTATTCATGTGCGTATAAATAAATTGTAATCTTAACTTTTGTGGCTTCCAGTTGCAGTGCAAAAGAAGACCATGGTCAACCTTTATTTGGGTGCCAATTTAATCATCATCTGGGGGAGGGAGAGCCTCTTATATTTGCTGTTGTTGGGAGCAACAGGGTATCTGTATATGAATGCCCTGAATCGGGTGGCCTTAAGTTTCTTCAGTGTTACGCAGACCCTGATGTGAGTGAATTTATTTAAAGATATTTCAATTTATTAGACTTTAAGTAAAAATTTATAGATTGAGTGAAATATCGAAATCTTAAAGATAATAATTTGCAAGCATCATATTTAATCAATTTATAGTACTTAAGCAATGTGGTGTGGTGTCTCTGGTCTACCGTAACAGCCTGTGAATGCCCCACTGCTGGGCTAAAGGCCTCCTCTCCCTTTTTGAGGAGAAGGTTTGGAGCTTATTCCAGTACGCTGCTCCAATGCGGGTTGGTGAAATACACATGTGGCAGTATTTCAGTGAAATTAGACACATGCAGGTTTCCTTACGATGTTTTCCTTCACCGTAAAACACAAGATGAATTATATTCCCAAATTAAGCAGTGGTGCTTGCCCGGGTTTGAACTCACGATCATCGATTAAGATTCACGCGCTCTTACCACTGGGCCATCTCGGCTGTCTCTGGTCTGTATCATTCCAATTATTAATTTTTCTAAGTGTCATTTGGAAACTTACTATTATTTTCAAACAACTAGTCATTTTAAATTTCATTGTAATAAATTGTTTTACTCATATTAAAATTATAAAGCTGAGGAGTTGTATGTTTTAAAATGATAATCTCAAGAACTATTAGTCTGATTAACTTTATGTGCTAAATAGCATATTTATTGAAAATATTATATACTTTCAAGCAATGTGCTGAAGAAACAGAGCAGTAACCGTTCTAATCTGGTATGCTGTCCAAGTATTTAGTTAATAAGCATTTTACTTATCAAGTCTCTGATACAGGCACATATAATTCAAATAAAACTGTAGAGCACCATAGCTATTTATTTATATGTTTCGTATAAAGGTGAATACTATAATTCCAGGTTGATGAAACATTCTACACATGTGCGTGGTCTTACGAAGAAGAGACAAACCTACCACTCTTAGCAGTAGCGGGATCACGTGGTATCATACGTGTCTTCCACACAGCAACTCAAACTTGCATAAAGCACTATGTTGGCCATGGACATGCTATTAATGAAGTCAAATTTCACCCTCGTGACCCCAACCTTCTCCTCTCAGCAAGCAAGGACCATGCATTAAGACTTTGGAATATTATGTCCGATGTTTGTATTGCTATATTTGGAGGTGTAGAGGGACATAGAGATGAAGTCCTAAGTGCTGATTTTGATTTAAAGGGGGAAAGAATAATGTCATGCGGAATGGATCATTCGTTAAAACTGTGGAGATTGGACAAACCATCAATGAATGAAGCTATAAAGCAGAGTTATAATTTTAATCCGCACAGAGCTTTAAGACCCTTTAATTCGTTAAAGGAGCATTTTCCAGACTTTTCTACTCGAGATATACATAGGAATTATGTAGATTGTGTTAGATGGATGGGTGATTTAATTTTATCAAAAGTAAGCGACTCTTTACATATTAATATAAAGATTTGAATTATTAATTTGAAATATAGTATTTTTTTTTTTTTTTTTATTATATTATATGAAATTATATGGTTTATTTTCAGTCATGTGAAAATGCAATAATATGTTGGAAGCCCGGTCGTCTAGAAGACACCGAAATCCGTCCTGGAGACAATACAATAACAATTGTTCATAGGTTTGACTACAAGGAATGTGAAATATGGTTTATACGATTTGCAGTTGATTACAGTCAAAGGGTAAGATTATTTATTTCACAACTATACTTGTACGTGTTTGAAATAGATTATTAATCTTGTTCAAATGATTCAGGTGATAGCTTTGGGCAATCAGTGCGGCAAGACGATGGTGTGGGAGCTGGGCAGCGTGGCGGGCGGCTCGCGCGTGTCGCAGCTCATGCACCCGCGCTGCGTGGCCGCCGTGCGACAGGTGCGCCCTCTCACTCCGACACCCACCGCTGTCGTATAAGTTTCTCTTTCTTTTATTAATGGAATGTCTGTTTCATATTTCAGGTGACACTGTCAAGGAACGGCCGAGTGCTAATCACGTGCTGCGACGACGGCACAATTTGGAGATGGGATCGAGTCAACAATGGAAACAATTAGCATAGTTGAATCTCAAAAGATAAGTGGATTTATTATACCACTCTCTAATGTGAACTACGTACGGCTGTGAAACAAGTTTACATTACAGTCGTTTCAAAATAGAATCCGTATTAATTTTGTCAAATTTAATGTTATACAAAAATTACATAGATATTTTCAATACACATAAAATTAAAGTGACATACAAATATATATGATATAGTAGAATAAAGGTATCTTTAATTTAGTATAGTTTGTAACAATCAATAATAAGACTGGTTTTAGTCAAATTAAACATAATTGTTTCATTTAATAGGCCTTTCACATTTTATACTCTTTCCTATTATAGTTGTAACAACCTTTTCCAAAGTAAGAAAAGTTTATAAAAATGATAACTTTGGGCAATTTTAATGCCATCGATCCATTGCAGCGGTATCATCTTTTAGCAATACAACTTTGATGAAAATATAGTGAACATATTTTTGTACATTTTAACTTTGTAAAATGGGTAAAAAATTATTTATATGTATAAGGTACTCGCCAACCTATTTTTGAGCTTGTTGAAAATATGTGTAGAAGTCAAGGGTATAGAAATGTTTTGTAACTTATCAAAGTATGTTAATTCTGATTATCATTTACACATTATCACCTGACGGCGATGTTTTTGTTTCATACAAATTGTTATTGCTATCGAATAAGTAAAAAAATATTATATAATACTTCTATATTTTTTACAGAACGACAGCATTAATAGTTTTATAAATTACAAAGTATATTAATCCAAACTTGCAACTTAGTATCGTTGAACGTGTCTTCAAAACATATTGCATTTCTGGCTTGATAGAAAGTTTTATTAAAAACAAAAAAAAAAACAATATTTTTATGACAAATGTCGTTTAATTATCAACAAATTACTACATACCAACAAAATGAATCACAGGGGCCTAGGTGTTATCTCGTGAACTACTTATTACTTCTCTAATCACGTGATCTACATTTGCACCCTTTTATAGCTCAAATATATTCAATATTTTCGTATAATTATACATATTCGAGATACGAAAAGGGTAAGCTACATACATACATTTTAAATAACTTTTTATTTATCTAAACACCGATACACGACCCTATTATATTACTACGGAATACATAATATATAATTCGACACAACCTACAAACTAAATTACACTTAATGTAAATGACAGAATAATTGAATTTAGTCAATTTTTTCATTTAAATTCAGTCTTTAAAATTTTCTAATTAAACGTACAATAAAGACTGGCGTACAAAATAACAACTGAACAGTTCAAATTTTACATCATCAACATTTATGTGGAATAAGAAAAATTTATCGTCTCAATATTTTAACACTATTTTCTCACTAAATTTATTATTAAAATCTTATGAATGAATACTGAAACCCCTGCAGGACGATAATGTTTTATTCGAGTGAATTTATCCATCATAAGAAACAATTTATCTTAACTATTAAATAAATCTAGGCGAGTATCAGATCTATATTTTATTATTTTGAATTATAGATTTGCTTCATATCCTATTTTCAATTAAAACCAACAATTTTAACACTAGTTTTCACTTCAAAGGCACGGCTGTAAATTATTAAAAAATTACAATCAACAATTTATTAATTAAATAATTATAATATCAACGCTTTCATATGTAATAACTCTTGATAATAATTTAAGTTCTTTTTCAGGGAGGTAACATTGTCATATGTATATATACTATGTAAATAAGAATATTAGTTAAAAAATGTTTTTAAATACTCATGGACTTGATATTCAATACTATTCAAATTTACAATAACAACAAAAAGAAAAAAAAAAGTTCTGCTTCCATATAAAACCTATTTTGTTTAATTAGGTAACATTTTCATGTCATTAAATGACGGACTTAAAAAACTTTGAAAGCTGACTCCACTAGCGCTAATAATTACGGACCCACCTCTCTCAAAACAACTCGTTTCCAACTTAAAACTTTAAAATAAAATCATTATTACATACTACACAATGAACATTATACATAAATAGTTTATACATTCATGCTACTTCTACATTCGAACGACTATAAACCAACAAAAACCTTCCTGGATATAATATTTTTTATTATTCTCACGATTGCTATTGTTGTCAACTTTCAACAATACCGGAAATAATAAAAGGGATCCTGCTATGATAAACTGATATTAAAATCTTTTTAAAAATATTTAAAAAACGAAATATCTTCATGTATCATATCTCCGTCCACCGTTAATATACTCGACCAGTAACGTCGCTAGACTAACCAGTTCGTTTAATGTAAAAGTAACAAAGGCCCGACTATGTAAATTATAATCATAGGTGTACACAGAAACTGCGAATACCTCAACTCTTTCTCTTTCTCCTGCTAACCTTACATTGGTGATCACTTCTACTAATCGAAGGTCGCGTAATCTTTGAATGACATCTTGTTTACTCTAGCTGGGAAGAAACACAATATGTCTAAACACGAAAAACGAAAAAAAAAAATGAAAACAGTTTATTAAAAAGTGTATTGTTGTCATTGTTTTAAAATTATAAATAATAATTATTACACATCACACAATAAAAATTCTATTTACATAGTATGGTATTTTTACAACAAGCACAGCTTAAATTAGACAATTAAAAAAATAAATTATCAAATACCATTATACACTTATAACATATACAATACAAACAATACTACAGTTTGGTATTTATGTACGCCATTGATTTAATTCCATTCAGATTTTGTAAACAAAAGTGGCACATAATTTTTAAAATATCCGAATACGGACATGACTTACAATAATAATACAAAGTTCTTCTTACATATCACCAAATATTTGCTTCGGAATAATCTCAATCATAGAACCAAGCTAAGCTTTACTTCTAATATGCCAAATTTAGCACCGATTACATTTATATAAAATAAACATACTAAATTTTGATTTATAGTTCCAAGTTCCTTAAATCAACTTCTTTGATTATGATTATAATTCATTATAAATATTTTACACAACACATCAGCATTTAATTAATATCAATATTTATTTCATATTATAAACCAATGCAATAATTGAACTACATACACACATACTATTTTTTTTAATTCTGGTGATATGTGCATAGAACTATAGAGTTAATATGTCTATGATCAGTTCAAAGTTATCTATTATTTCGCTATTAATTTTTTTTAGTTAGTTTTAAAGTATTTAACTGCAGTATACATTTTAAAATGAGTTTATTACCTAAAAAGGAATTGACCACACACTACGTTAAGCGTGGAATATTTAACTATTTTCAATCAGTCAAACTGAACTGTAACTATATTTGGCTTTTGCTTTTTCCCTTATCGTGTCACTAGTTAATACCACTAATAATAATATAAAATTGTTTATATCACTTTGTTGGGGCGGGTTAATTAAATATTGTAAGAAAAAAAAACAATATAGAAAACAAAACCATTACAAAATATAAATAAATACATTATAAATTGAAATATTTGCAGTGGTTACCGTTTTTATAAGTTACATCGATGTTTTGCAGTAGGCTAAGTTTAAATCTACACATATGAACATAAAAATCTATGAACAAGCAACATGACAGATAACTAATGTTTTATAAGTTAGTCTATGGTTCGTTGGCAGCGCCGGCTCTGGGGAAAAAAGAAGGGAGATCGTTCGAGGCGCCATGCGAAAATATCAACAACAATTTTCAGGGGTAACATTATATCCACATAATGATCATGCTTGATTTTTATAAATGTGGTAATTATTATTTGTATAACTGAAATTTATATTATTAATTTAAATGCAATTGATCAAATGCAAACGACGCTGAAAGTACCTTGACTACAAGCCGGCGCTGTTTTTTTGGCTGTGGAGTGCTATGTGTCCAAGGCTGTGCGTCCGAAAACTTCCGATGTAACTTATAATCGTAGTATTACTGTATATAACATTTAAAAACTGTATATATACCCTGACTTATAATATATCTTGATTATATACATATTTAAGTATTCAATATGTATATATTTTCAGAGAAAGCCAACGTTAAAATTTGAAAGTATGAACATTAAAAATTATTAACTTTCAATTTCTAGTCTACACTACCTACTGGGTATCACAACATCAATTTAAGTAGCTTATAAATAGTATATATATATTTATATATAGGAAACATTTTCGGTATTATATCATTTGTAAGATTCGGAAGAAAATTTGAGGACTTTGCTATACATATAACTGATGCATAATATATTTATATTCATTCGAAAACAAACTTTAATGACGAACTGGCTGAGTTAGAGTTAGAGACTATATTTCCATAACAAATTTTACTCAATATTACCTTCTATTCATACGGAGAGACATTATTAAATTCTGTAATATATGGCATTACATAAATCGCATTATCAATTGTGCTTTGTTGCCAATTATTTTCGATTCAATTAAACTTATTACAACTACCGTCTACCTTTATAACAATTATTTTTCACAATTTTTATTTTAAAAACGTCTCAAATATTAATTTAGGATTCTAAATCCAACCGTTATAGACAAGTTAGTCGTCGAGGTTACATAATAAAGTTTTGTTTTAGGAACGCAAGGTTGGTTTCGAAACAAACGAATAAAAAATTATAATACATATATGCTATTTAATAAATATTGCTGGAAATAATTTAATCACAACAAAATAAAATTTAAAAAAAAAAAAACAAAGATATTTTGTCTTAGTAACATTAAAAATTTTGACAGCTCGAGATTTTATGCAATCAGTCTAAAAGTGAAAACAGTCAACTTTTCAGAAGAAAAAATAAAGTTATCAACACTTTTTCGTTAATAAATTTATATAGGATTTTTTTTTCTTTTTTATTCAATTTTTAGAAACGACGCTTTAGTACTCGCTATTATTACGATATTGCTGTTATAGGTGCGTGTGGTTGCATCTATAAAAAATGTTACCCTACCTAATTTTCAAGTTAAAATTATTGTTTTTTTTTAATGTTTTAAGATTCATATAAAACTTTCGATTGCAATTGTGATATTTTACGATTTGTCACAACATATATCGTTAGAATAACAGAACAAATTATATCTTTCCGATTTTCTTGTTATCTGGGTTGTGAGTTTTCTGAAATCGTTTCCTAAGTTAAATCATGTAATAACTAAACGAGCTTGTTTGCGTTTATCAAATTCCGCATTTACAAAGACGAAACATTTACTAAACGAAACTTGCACATTATTGCGATAAAATTAAATATATGGTACTTTGAGTCTTCTTTTGAGGTCACATTATGATCGATGTTTATTTACAGGATAACATATTAGAAAAGTTTTATATTTTTTAAAACACTAGTAACACTGTTCAAATGTTTCGTTTAGTACCGGTCTGACTTTATAATATTATCCGTTTGCTATGAAGTAGTGGAATAAAAAAAAAAGATAAATAATACACAGAAACATAATCGTATGGAAGAATTAAAAGAGTCCTTTTAAACGCTCGTCAAACATTAGATATAATGTGCTTTAAAAGGTTAAAACATTTCCCAGTCGCCCCTTAGATATCAACAGGATTCATGTCTCCAAATATATCCAACAATATAACGTATGTTTCGATTAACGCAATTTATATACAAATATTAATAACCTTAAAATAAATTCAATCAAATCAGATCCATAAAAAAACGCATACGATGTTAGCTATTTATAATTTTGAGCTCAACTTCTTTCTTTCATTAATTGCTTCTCAAACGTTGAAATGCTATGTCGCCAAACGCGCGATTCGTATACTCGTTTTATTTGCTTCCGTCCGTAGACGTAAAATAAATGATTTGCGTTGCTTCGGTATTTAAACAACTGTTCTTAACAATAATAAGTTAGAATGAAAAACTGTTTTAATCATTTTTTTAATCAAGAATACAAATGCATTGCTTTAAGACTTCAATTGTTTTAAACTTTGACGAGGCGGTTTCTTTGCTGGAAAATATTCAGATAACTCAAGTGGACCACGATAAGTGGCGAGACCGTTAATGATGCCAAAATATCGTACGGACATACGAGACCAAGGAAGCGTGTGGCCAATCGCGGTCATATCATTTCAAACGTCGAGCGTCAATACAACTACTATTTCTAGCGAACGACCCCAAACGGAACCGTGAGCCAGAGCCCAAATCGACGAACCCAAAATTCACGAAATCCAGTCGCTCCTCCGGAATGATATTTCCTAACATCGAAGTCGGCCGCCCCGATTCGAGGCGACGCCCGAAACGCAACGAGAGTCACGGCAGACAGAGGTCGCGGCCGGGCGGTCACCTGACGCGGCCGGACGGCGAGCGCAGGTGCGAGCGGATGTAGCCCGTGCGGTAGTCCACGGCGTCGCGGCTGCGGCCCGCGCCGTCCGCGCCGCGCTGGCGCCGCCGGCTCCACCTGTCGGGCCGCGCGCTGTACACAGGCAAAGCTTCCGGGGGTCGCCGGGGGTGGTCGCGGCGGGGAAATAAACTAATACTCTTTATCGGATTTTCTTTATTATGTACAAATCAAGTGGTAGGAAATCATTACATTATTATTGTATTACAAATTGTTCACTTTTTTAATTGTTCCCGTTTTTTATTAGCATTGTTATAAACGTGGATCATGCACAGCTTTAATGCGCGAGTCGTGAGGCGCTCGTCCATCGTTTGTCAACTGGCCGAGGCGAAGAGAGCCGGTTTTGTCAGCGGACGGCGTGTACGTGCACGTCCGTGTGAGGACACGCACACACCGCCGCTCTTTGTAGTGTACCTACGGTTGCGCGGCTGTATGAAGCTTTGCCTGTGCTGAGTTTTACTCGAGTGGCCCGCGCGTGCGCAACGGAACAGTAACGGGAGGACGAGTTGTCGCGATCGCAGAAGTAGCGCCCTAGTTTACATATATGTGACAATGATGTTCCGTCTTCGTTACTGTTCCGTGTGAAAGCGCGGTTATACGCGACTAACAATTTAACTAGCATACATTAAATTATATTAAATTCATATACAGAAAAACGTCCAAAACCAAAATTACAAATATTAATAATCATTATTTTAGTACTAAAAATATTAAAAATATCGACGTAAACATTTGTAATACTCTGAGACAAAATATTAATATAATTTTTTACTTACCTCAAAAGTCTCATTATGTAATCAGGCCAGTTGTCCGGAAACATGACCAGGAAAAAGCCAACAGCTATCAATATGATCCCGGCCAGTTTCATACCTTCGAACTCGACGCCGTACAGCACGACGTCGAGAGCTTTATAAGAAAAAAAAAATATTAATATAAGAAAAAATCGGTTACGTTCCAAATTTAAATAAATATATAAGAATAAATCCAGATTCCAAATTTAAATAAAAAACAAACGCCGTTAACTCACCGGCGGATATAGGAACAGCTGTAATAAGTCCGAGAGATACAAATATATTGTACGTCATCAGATTACCGAACTGGAATACCAAATGAAACACTGAAACAAACAAATAATAACACAACACTTAAAAAGCTATATTATAAATGAAAAAGTTACTCCATATGTCTGTTACGTTTCACGGCTAAACCAATGAAATGATCTTGGTGAAATAAGCTTGAAACGAAGGACATGGCTACTTTTTTTTTACTTAACACTTGCCCAATACCCCAACACGCAGGCAAAGCCGTAGCAGAAAACTAGTCAAATATAAAACCGTAATCATACATTATGTTAATTTTAAATAAAATATTAGGGATGTATGTGGTGGTTTGGTGATTACCAAAATGGAGGGCGATAAATATCATCACGCTATAATTTTTCTTGGAATATTTTGGTAACCTTCTCGCCGCAGCCATGTTTTTATTACTCTGATTATCGACTAATCGAACGTTTAGATTTAATTTATTAACGACTTGCTGTTTCACGCGACTCTATTTGCGACAAACTCAGTAATATATGCCTGTTTTTATAATTCATCTCGTGCTTGACGGTGAAGGAAAACATCGTGAGGAAACCTGCATGTGTCTAATTTCATTGAAATTATGCCACATGTGTATTCTACCAACCCGCATTGAAGCAGCGGGGTGGAATAAGCTCCAAACCTTCTCCTCAAAAAGGGAGAGGGTGCTATAGCTCAGCAGTGGGACATTAACAGGCTGTTACTTTTCTTATTCAGGTCCCAGCCTACCTTTATTTCAAATTTCATTACTATCGGTTCAGTAGGTTATCGTCGTGACGAGGCAACGACAGACAGACAGTTTTTTTCACATTGCTATAATATTAGTCTGTTTATGAGTCACCGTCCACTTGCAGCAATACTTTGTATTGACGTGTTTTACTTTGAAATGTAATTGCTCCAGTTTAATTACAGGCACAGGGGACATTATCTTGATTACATGGTTTGTCGCGCCATAAAAGTGCACTTAATGATTAATACTTCTTTAAATATAAGTACGTATTTACAAACGAAAATTAGTATATCGGTTGTCTGGTTTCCATAGTACAAGCTCTGCTTAGTTCGGGATCAGATGGACGTGTGTGAATAATGTCCTAAGATATTTAATACATTGACGGGTACAATCAGATGAACAGGGGCCGAATTCTACTAATTTATAACGATTACCTTTTTTTCTTTTGTTTTTGTATTTATGAACTGGTTTCCATTTTTCATTCGCATGTTGTGTTTACTTTTAATTAATCTCTACACTTAGTTAATAAGTTTGTATTAATTGTTTCGTTAAATGAATCAGTGTAGGTGATTGTAAGTAAACCTAATAAATAAAATAAAATAAAAATAAAATTACGATACGTTTCCGATTCAATTCCGATCCGACTTTCAATCATCTGCTCATCATTTATTCGAGTCGGAACCGAACCGATAATATGATAACATATAGCGTTATGTATATCAAAAACAAACGTAATTGTTAACTTTTATGGCGATAGTCGATAAATAAATTAAAGAACAGGAAAACGGCAACGATCACGCTTCGATTCGATCACGATTAAGTGACAATTTGTTAGTAGAATTGAACCCCTGAAAGCTAATCGACAATAGGAATAATAATGAACTACTAAACGTACAATTGACTTATTCTAATCATATATAAATAATATAATATATTACGTGTGTAATGAATCAGAAGAAACTAAAAATTTTTCTTCTAACTAAGTATACTTTAGACGTAGCCATTTAGGTTTTGCATCTCTCGACCTACATTCCCGAGGGCTGGACAACGTCTCTGGCTTTCGGAGCGAATAATGAACGCATTTATCTTGCATGCACTAAAAAACCTTGACATTATTTTATATCTGTAAGCCTAAAAATAATATGACCAGTTTTAATGTTATTAATATTTCAAAACTTTGTATGTGTACGATGTTTTTGTGGCATAAATAATATTATAGGCGACTAGAACTGTAGTTGCTAAGTGTAATGAAAAAGAGTAGTGCTTTTGTAATGACCAATTTTTGTCTTTTTTTTTTTGTTCTGAGAACGAAAAACATAGTGTAACGTTTGAGGCTCGATGAGTGTAACATTTCAAGGTCATATTTTACGTGCAGCGTTTCTTTATGAACCGTATTAATTTTTATCACGTGAATCTGTCTCAAGATGAATATATAATCGCCTTTGGCAAAGGAATAACAAATCTTTATCCAATATGGTGCAAATGTTGATTACAGACGTCTTAATTAGGGTCACGAGCGCCTCTGGCAAGATTTCCATTACGTGCCCCCGAATACATATTTTTAGAAGGAATTAATTAAAATTGTAATTAATTTAATTTAAGCATGAAAACTGTTCTTACTATTAGGAACTCAAATCTAGCCAAACAAGTGGAAATTTATTATATTTAATTGATTTTGCCTGCGCCCTGGGTCTGATATGTACGGACCCCTTGTTGTACGTGGTATGAAAATAATATCGTTACGCTCATGTCTGACTGAACTACCGCTTTTTTTGAATGTGTGTTAAGGTTGGGCGGTATGCCAAGTGTCTATCTATACCGAAAGCCAATCCGGTTTATTTTATTCAGTAAATAATCTAGTTTATCCGTCTCCCAATGTTGAAAAGTTTCATACGATTCGATTACCTATAAAATATCGTAACGAAGGCGCGCGTCGTGTCGTGTGTGTGTCGTGTGTGTGTCGTGCGTACTCACCGAGCAGCGCCACGCTGGCCAGCAGCAGCGGCAGCCACGGCATGCGGTGCGCCGGCAGCTGCTCCGAGCCCGTGAGGTACAGCGCCAGGCACACGGGCCACAGCAGCGTGGCGTTCACCACGCCCAGCATGGAGAAGAACAGCGCGCGCTGCCCCGTGCTCACGTCGCCCATCACCTTGCGGAACAGCACCTGCGGCCGACTGGTCATGAGCACGGCGACCGATTCACATATTTGAAATAGATACAACTTTAATCTATACATATGTTGTTTTGTGTCGTAGATCCTGTATACGAGATGAAACAAACAATGACAAATATACATTAATATTTCAAATTATATAAATGCTGGTTTAATTTTACAAAATTGTTTATAAAATTTCATATGCTTAATCGAAAAATCTTTGAATTACAAATAAATACTTTTTGTTGATTTATTTTAATAACAAACGTCAAACGATTAAGTAACATTCAAACATTATCAGGAGCGGGTAAACGTGTCTTAATTAGATGGGTTGATAGGATCGCGCCGCAAGTACAATGTGGCACGCGATAAGTTTACGATAACTGATTCGTGCTCGTAGTTTGACAAAAAAAGTTCGAGTTTAATCACAACACGGCTAAAAGTAAAAATCGATTATGAGTCTTATTATGAAAGACGGTAAACCATTTTTAATAAAAACTTAGAATACAGATTAAAAACAAAATATATTCGAGTTTATACTAATTTATATGTAATAATTATATTTGTGTAAAATTACCGACGTAATAATATTATAAACAGGAAAGAATTTTTCTTTGTTATTTTTTTGTTTTCTGATTTTATTACTACACTGATTGATTTAGTAGCACAACATAATGATTGATTATAGTCACAGGATAAATGATCAGAAAAAAAAAACATATTTTTTTCATAGAATAGGAAGGCGAGCATATGGGCCACCTGATGGTTAGTGGTCACCAACGCCCATAGACATTGGCAATGTAAGAAATGTTAAGCATCGCTTACATCGCCAATGCGTCACCAACCTTGAGAGCTAAGATTTTATGTCCGTTGTGCCTGTAATTACACTGGCTCGCTCACCCTTCAAACCGGAACACAACAATACCAAGTACTGCTGTTTTGCGGTAGAATATCTGATGATTGGGTGGTACCTACCCAGACGAGCTTGCACAAAGCCTTACCACCAGTAAATTAGTATCAATCGAAGTTACCCGAATAAATATTTTAATATCACATCGCCCTTAAATGCATATTTGTCACGCACTAATCCATGCACGTATATTGCGTGTTTACAGCATTATATTTTGCCTGTGATCAAGTTAACCGTTTAATTTCACTAACAAAACTAATTAAGTAACCATGCAAAGAAAAATTTAATTAAAACAAGGTTTATTGTTATATAAAACGTACGCCACACTATGACCTTTTCCAAATAACAAATAATTTTGAAAAAAATATATCTGTTGTAAAATAAATTTTGACTATAATAAAACTGTTCTAATCCAAGAAAAGTTTGGTAAAGGTAAACAAACCTTGGAATTGCGATTTGCTAATATATCTGGTGTATACACTACAAACAGTCTTTGATGAATATGATGCCTGCAAAGCTCCACAAGCGCTCAGGGCGGCGCACCTTGAATATGGCGAACCCGGCGGCCGCGCACGCCGCCAGCACCACGCCGCCCAGCGTGGAGCTGCCCGTGATGCCGTCCATGTACGCCAGCAGCGCGATGCCCGTGTCGCACAGGATCGCCGCCACGATCTGCCGACACGGGCTGCTTTAGTGTTACATATTATTTACTTTATGGCGGGGAGGTAGGGAAATATTCACGTATAATATTCTATTAAATATCCTTCATTTTTAAAATTAATTGAAACAAACTTATAAATTATGTAATCGATACAACTCGGTGACCAATTTCAGTCCGTCGCACTTAGTATTGCGTTTATTATACATCCTTACTATTTTTCGCAAGCGTTTGGGGGGGGGCGTCAAGTTTTGAGTACCTCCCAACAACGTGGATACAAAATCTTCACGATCATCGATTAAGCAGATAAGACGTAAAAGCGTAACAGACAAACTCACAGTCGCATTTATAACTTTCTAAATTTAAATGAAAAATACAAGATAATTCAAACTCACCCTAACACCGACAAACTGCTCGTGCAAAATGACCCATGAAAGCAAATAGACGCACGATACGTTGGTGGCGAAGAGAGCCACCACATCGGTTGAGAGAAGTATCTTCAAGGCGTAAGTGTACATATAGATGGTCACCACCCACAGCAAGCAGAATAGACCACAGCGACTAAGAAAGCGGGCTGATGAAATTGTTAGTTTGTTAGTTGATGAATACGAAAATAAATATATATTAGTACATATAATATGTCCTAATAAAGAAAAAAATTATAAATCAGAAAAAAACGTATTGTATGAATACCAATTTCAATTTATTGTATTAAAGGAGGGATATAATGTACCATTTTTCAGAAAATCGGGTAAAACCATGTTTATTACGAAGTCAATGTCGTAACGTCTCAATCAAGATGATTTAAACTTATTGTGACTTATATTTATATACATTTAGTAAAATAAAAACCTATTTTCAATGATGTAATATTTTTTTTCTTCTAACCGTATAGAGTGCGACAGAGATGCAAATGCACGTGCGAGTGAGATGCAACGAAATTACCCGCAATTTGTAAATATTTTCTTTATCAGCACAGATTATAACATTAAATTAAAATATTGAGTATATTGTCTCACCAAATGTGAATCCCTTTTCTTTAAAGTCCGTGAAGGCGTCTGCGACAATGGCATTCGCTGATTTGCACTTGTTGTGTATAAGCATGATGATCAGGTATAGTGGATAGAAGAATATGAGCCAATTTGTACAGAACCATGCTGTGAAGAACGGCGCGTTGTAATAATGCTGAAAAAATAACAACTTGTAATGCCATGATCAGAGAATATATTCGCTGTTTTATATAACTCACAAATGTCAGTTACATATTATATTTATTTGAGATAATTTAAAACATGCAATAGTTTTATGTTTGATTAACAACTTATCTAAAGAATAGCATGGTTTTATTATGAATTTTGTTTTTACGGATACTTGTATATAAATTATAATATTCACTAGTTTAGAAGCAATACAAAGCAAGTTTTGGTAGGTTTTTGAACAGGGTCGTATGTAGATACCATCTACTCACATCAATAATCCTATCACCAAACACCAGTATTATTTATTTCCCTGTATTGTGTTCCGATTTATTGACTGACATAATGCACAAGGGCTAATAACATCTTAAATCTCATGTTTGGCAGCATTCTAATGTTCTAAGTTGTTCCTTGACTTTGGGTTCAGGTGACCACTTACCAAGAGGTGCTCGGCGGCCACCGTAAGTAGAAATAAAAAAAGAAAGTATCAGCTTTGAAATGTTCCCTACTGTTACTTATAGACAAAGTTCTCTTCTTTAAAGGAGGTTTGGAGCTTAGTCCACCGATACAAGTTTGTGGATACACATATTTGTGTTTGTTACAATATTTTCCTGCACTGCCCTCTTAAGTTTAGACCCCTTTTTTTAGCTACTGGGCCATCTCAGTTGGCTTCTAATAAAGTTTTTTTTTATTAATTTATTTCCTAACACACATATTTTTTAATTAAACACTGCTTATGGAAGCTATCCACTGTATAGTTTTACTGGTAGGCTTAATATATTCACTAAAAACAGGCTAATATAGAGTTACAACCTTATGATTGTCCTTTTTATTACTACAACTAATATGAAATAAGACATAAATATTTGATATAGAAAATAGAAACATACTTATATCTATTAATTTTATAAAACATTTAGTCATTTTTAATTCATTTCTCTTTCAGGTCAAATATCAAAACACTGTTTATTATAAAAGTATTTACTACATTTACTTAATAACTTAAATAATAAAAAAAAACAATCATCATTTAAGGGACAAATATAATCTTTAACCCACATGAAATAGTAAAGTAAATTTTGCACAAGTACAGCTCATAATGTGGAGATAAACCTTGATAGGTTACTGTAATTTAGTTAAATAGTAACAAATATTTTATAGAAAATATTTTTTTTATTTTTATAAACAAATGATATAGTATGTTTTTTTATATTATAAAAAAAAAGTTAAATTATCAATGTTACTTAGAATATATTTGTTATTAAAATGCTTACATAAGATAAATAAATTTTATTATACTCACATGTGTGCGAATTCTGGATGTATAATTATTATTTATAGGAGATTCAGTGCTGCTTAAAGAACTATCGGTGTGTGGGTACTTTTGATGGTACATGTATTTTATGCAATGTGTCACAGTTACCCAGGATGCAAATATAGTGGTTGTGACACAAAGGCCATAGTACATCTGTAAACAATACACAATCAAAGAAGATACCCTATGAATGCACATATTACATATAGAATACTGATTATGAAATTATAATCTTAATATGTTAATAACATTTACAATAATAATAAGACAGCATTTTATTGAACCTACTTACCTTCTTCGCCACTTTTGAGCAGCATGAACGCGGGCATTTTTTATCACGCAGTTGGCGCTCTTCATCTTGACTACTTCCTGCAGATTCGCTGTAGGCCTGCTGTAATGAAGGCTGAGTTGTGAGCGGAGGAGCTGAAGATACAGAAGTTTGAGGAGCAAGCGGCGCTCGAGGACTAAGTGGGGTGGGCGGACCATTTGGCCGTTCGCGCTCACCAACACCACCTTGTACGCTTTCCGCTACCTCTTCGCTAGTTATTATAACAGAAGGCGTACGTACTCTCTTCGGATTGAAAATGGTAGGCACGTCCCCATCCCTAGCCATATTTCTTATTGCCTGACTATGTAAACATTTTTACAAATATGATTTTTTACTCCAACAGTACGTGGATCCACTAAATTCAATTTACAGCGTAACCATTTCGGTGCGTATAAACTCGACCACATCTATATCTTCTCCACATTTCGTATTTAAATAAAATAAACATTTATTAACACATTGCATGACAATATTATTACAAGAAAAAGACGTCTCTTATCAACTGAGTCTCTGAAATACAAATATTTCCCGACCATTTTCCACTTTTCCCCACCTATTCATATCTTACACTAGACCTCAGACGTTGGTAAGAAAATGTTATATATACGATATGTTTTCAATACGCCATTTAAGGTTGTATTGAAACTGAGTTAAAGACTATGATTGAATAATCATGAAGTTTTGACTTTTTGAGTACCTAATGTCTTTAGCATTTCGCTGCGTTTAGTTAGGTACATAGTATTAAAATAATATATTTTAAAGATATTGTTTAAATCAATAAATATTAATTATTGGTACCAATAAATATTTTGAAATCAAACAATAAATGATATAAATACGTAATTTCTAATAAACTTTTAATTATTTAAATGTTTGTGTATAATGTTTGTAACCACTAATTTTGTTAATATATATTTTTTTAAGTATTTAAAGTTAATAGAATTACTTGAGTATTTTATTATACTTTAATGACCTATAAGTTCATAGAACTTATGTAAATGTGACTAATTTTTAAGATTCCAAGCTAAAATAAAAAAGAATATTGTCTATGAGCAACATATTGCATTTTTCAACGCAGATGGCAGCACAAAAAAGTTCAGAATTGAATCGCCAGAGGGAGATAATTGGTTAGCCTACTTGAAGCATCCGGGAACCTCGCCATAGTAGTAGACATGGCGGGTATCAGCCTGACTAAATGACGAAATAAATTTGTTTGCTAATATAAGAACGTGTTAATTTCGTAGAACAAGTGTTGATACTAAAAGACTAATTAAGTTATATTGGATTAGGATAAAAATGCAGAATGTCGGACAGTCTGAAAACCGAAATATCGATAAGGTGAATGTGCAACTTGATGTGGTAAAATCGTCCACTCCTCAGAGTTCGGCTTCGAGTCCGGCCAAATCTGAAACCGAAACGTATTCAGGAGCACCTGCCAAATACATGACAGACTCTTCGGAAAGCGAGGATGACTCTGTGTCTGAGGTAAAACGTGTTTTGTTTTCGATAGAGGCGGTGGCAGTAGTAAAGGATTGTGATTATCTGTACCGCTAAATGCTGCAAGGGACATCTTGTACGTGACTGACCATTCAGTTTCTTTTTGTAACAAAATTGCTTTTCAATTAATTGTATATGCCTATAAACGTGCGAAACGCGTTACAAAGAAAAAATTTTACATTCTCGTTACGGTACAAGTTGCTTGCCAAATATTCCGTAAAACGTCAGAAAGTCATAGGTACATACGTCCTACTGAGTAATGCATGAAATTATTTATGCCACTCGCTCCTAGACGATACTCAATTGATTCTTTGTAATTCGACGAAACGGGCTAAATCGCCGTAAGATAGTTTTCATTGTCTATTTGTGTTTTGGATGAGGCTCGATCTACGGTGGCCATGTTTCCGAAATCACATGCATAATAGTCAATGCAAAGTGCTGAATATTGTTTTCGTGACGTTATTTCAATATGATTGAGTGAATTATATAATTTTTGTGTGAAATAGTTACAAATATCGTAAACGATGTTGTGTTTTGTGTCGTCACGCGTACACGAGTATTTCACTGTGGCCGCTACGATTCGCGCAAAAATGTTGGTTACTGGTGAATTACAAGGACCATTTTCACTAACAAATAGTTATAAGCTCGTCCGCAAGCACCACATTCGCGGTATATCTCACATTTTTCTCATTGGTGTTATAGATCTTGCTGGCTTGTTTGTGCCTTAGCAGGCCAGACCTGTTGGTAAGTGGAAGACCACATTGAGTGCAGAATAAAAGCTTCACCAACATCAATAGCTGTTGCAGTTTGAGTGGCACTTAACTTTAACCAGCATAATGTGTGTGCTATGGACATATTCCAATTCCACATAATTTTTTGTTTTTAATACTGAATGGTCCTTGTGATTCTAACAATTTGTATGTATTTGTGTTTATAACTGCATACTTTTTAGTGCTTGTCTTGCCTTTGATGTTTCTAACCTATATTTATGTCTATACTAATAAGTAATGTCAACTGGTCATATTAGAATCAGAGCACAGAGACTAAAATAGGACTAACCTATAAGCAGGATCTATGACTGTAAATATTTCCAAACAAAGAATAGTCATCAGAAACCATAGTAAAGAAAACATTTGCATAATGTTAATGTTTGTTGATAATATTAATAGCAAATTAAGCATGTGAACTTGTTTTGTTAGAGTAATTGTTATGAAATTGTAACTAATTTGTTATTTCAGCTAACTAAAACGTTTCCTCTTGATTGTTAACAACTAATTTGTAAATATTAATAGACATAAATATATCCTTAAATATTGTATATATCACATAAATTTTATTCAGGCGGAGATGGAAGAAGAAGGAGGTGGTGCAGAGTCATCTAAGTTCCTACTTACCCATGATGACCCCGAGCGGGCCGTTGACCCAGAGATGCAAGCTCGTCTAGAAACTCTCCTTGAAGTAGCTGGTAAGTTGGATCTTGATTATACTTTAAAACTACTATCTTTTGCGATAAGATAAGCTTATTGTAGTCAATTATCTGGCGCCACATAATATATCACCATAACAATAGTCTCCTTTCATGTTATAATAGAATGACCTTTGTAAAAGACCTTATGCTAAGGCAAAATTTCTGAACTGTTTATTTTCATGTTGTTTCATAAAATTATAAGTATAATATTATATTATGAGATCTGAGGACAAATGTATGTTTTAAATTGTGACTGCTGTGTGTTTGTGGCCCTTTTTTAGTGTAATGTTATGTACATTACACTAAAAACAACAAGAATATAAACATATTTTGTATATTTAATGAAGCTAACCCATTATCTAAATGAACAAATTTAGTGTCAACAACATAAAACATATATAAATTTTAAAACATAATTAATGTCTGATAAATGATAATAATTGTTATAATTTGTTATTTATTGTTTCGGCATTTAGTGATCAGACAGTAATTACATGATTCTGTCAGGCTAGACTACAGTCTCCAAAGCACACAAGTTAATATAAAACAACATAAGCAAGAATTAACGATAATTTTCATTATTTAAATCATAAAACTATATTTATATAAATAAATATAAAAATTTACATCCACATTAGGAATATAATTAATTTAGTAATAATTAGTACAAGGACTATATTAAAATAATTAAGTCTGATTTTAGAAGTTAGACAAATGTAATGTTGAAATAACCTCGCTCTGTGAAGTTGATTTTTAAGTTCAATGTTGCCATAAACCGCCTGCTTTAGGAATAAAATTCCTTAACACAAACATTATTCACATGTAATTCATCCTTTTAACTTTGTTTTGCTTATGTTAGTTACATCTGTCCTCTTCTTATCTCATTCTATGATATCTACTATTATTGTGACGAACAAAATAAAAAATGCAAAAACACTTAAAATATACTTTACCTTAATTTATTAAAAAAATAATATGCTAGTTCTTTATATATCAAGTGTAACTGGTTCGCACACTATGCCCGATGATCCTGGCTAAAAAAAACATAAACATTTCTCTTTACATAGGTTGCCTGGAAGAGATCATTGTAAGTGATAAGGCCGCCTTTGCATACTATATGTACTACTTGTTATTATATGCTTGTAAATTGTGTGCTATAAAGGATTAATAAATAAATAAAATAAATCTACATTGCTTAACGTTGCTTAGAATTATATTTTGTTGTTCTAAAATAACTAATACATATTGCTCCTTAATGAACCAAGATTCTGAAATTGTTGTTTTGTAAATAAACCATAATATAAAAGATCAATTTTAACATGACAAACCAGAACTACATTTAATTTTATAATATTTTTAATAACATTTAAGATATTAAAGCAAATAGTTCAAGCCACAATTTTGCATAGAAAATAAATATATCACCAAACTTTCACTCCATATTTACAATGAATATTTACATTTTCATCACAGATTTAATATTTTTAAAATAGTTATAATATTTGAGAGCTATAAAGGAAAACTAAAAAGAAACATTAGTTTAATGTAGAACATTTTATATAATATTTAAATGTATGTATGATTTCTGTATTATATGCAAAAATCTGATCAGATTGATAATATTCTCGCAAACTATGTTAATTACATAGTATGAGTTGAGTAGAAGTATGTGTTGAAATTCAAAATTATTGTAATATATATAATTGATTGATATATACTTGTATTATTATTATAGTAGTGTATTTGTAAAAAAATATTTTAGGACAAGTTTAAATTGATTGTAACCTTGTTGAGTAGAAGTATGAGTTGAAATTCAAAATTATTGTAATATATATAATTGATTGATATATACTTGTATTATTATTATAGTAGTGTATTTGTAAAAAAATATTTTAGAACAAGTTTAAATTGATTGTAACCTAACCTTATTTTTTTACTCTTAATCAATCATATAGTGATAATCTCACAAATAACCTACATATATTATATCTATAATTAATTTTTAATACTTAATATATTGCTGAGGCATTGAAAGCTGGTAGTCTATACTATCATTGATGAAATTATATGATATATATTTAAAAAAAAATAGTAGTAAGTTCGGAATGTGACATGTACGGTGCAACGTCACTTCTAAGCAGAAATGTGGAGGGCAAACAGTTGACGCAGATGAGTATTTGTTGGTGTAAGTTAAGAGTTTTTTTTTTTTTTTTTTGTTATCACAACGAATTATTATAGTCATGCATTAAAACGAATCGCGCTGTCTTAAAATAATCACAAATAGACCGTAGATAAATGATTTAGAATTAGAATTTATAATTATCTATCTAATCTTAAATGTATTTCGTAAGGAACCATGAAATTACTTTTATAAAATATACGTTAAACAATTAAAAAAAAACAATAAGTACAAACTAGATTTTGAACATGAATCGATAATTATCGTTATCACTTGTAATTTGGACCGCTACCCTCTCCATACGGATTGTTGAGAGCGGTGGGCGCCTGCATAGGTTCGGCTTTACGCGACCCGAGCGCCGCGCCGGCCAGATGTTCGGTTGCCGCATCGCGCCTGCTATCACTGAGTAAACAACGCGGGTTTTTTTTTTTTTTGTAACTCGTCTCGTATCATTCGAGCATAATTGTACTATGATAAATTTAGTGCGTGTACAATACGCCCGCATGAAGTAAAAGCGTAAAAAATAACGTCACACAATGGTCAAGCTACAATGAATTCGATCTACAGAAAATATGATCGTTAAATTGTATAGTATACGTTTTTATTATGCGACCATTTGATATTAGGCTCTATTTTGAAGATTGTTTGCTTGGACATTATTAAGATATTAAAAAAAAAGAGTTCGTCACAAACTCCGCTTGCACTGTCTTAATTGAGTGCGACTTTTTTTTTAAATTGGAATATAAATTTTGTTTTAGAAATAGTGTATTGATATTTTATTGCTTTTGCATATATTTGCATTGCAAAAAAAATATCCAGTTGTGGTACTTATTTTCCTACTCGCTAGTAAAGTTTTGTCAATCAATATATATTCAGAAAATTTAATACGAGACTAATTTCATATTATTTTATCTTAATTATTATGGCTTTGAATATTATAGATTTATAATTATCAAGTTACAAAAGAAATTGTCGGGTCGTTTAACTTTTAAATGTATACCCTCGTTACTACGCAGAGTAATAATGATTGTCAAGAAAATATTTGATTGGCAGTAATTTGAAAAGTCATTGTTCAAACAATGATAGCGTACCTCATGCCTTGACCTTTTTATGCACTTGCGAACGCTACGCTTGCCTACCACCTACCTATTTACTGAAATCGATCGTTAATCTACACGATATTCAGGATGTTTCATATCTCGTAACAAACATTACATATATAATATATAAATAAATATGTAATAGAATGTTATTTATCGGGCTTTAATTTTTTTTTTTATCTTACTACTACTTACTGGTGGTAGGGCTTTGTGCAAGCTCGTCTGGGTAGGTACCACCCACTCATCAGATATTCTACCGCGAAACAGCAGTACTTGTTATTGTTGTGTTCCGGTTTGAAGGGTGAGTGAGCCAGTGTAATTACAGGCACAAGGGACATAAAATCTTAGGTCCCAAGGTTGGTAGCGCATTGGCTATGTAAGCGATGGGTAACATTTCTCGCAGAGCCAATGTCTAAGAGCGTTTGGTGACCACTTACCATCAGGTGGCCCATATGCTCGTCCGCCTTCCTATTCTGTGAAAAAAAAAAATCTGTATAAAATACTGAATTATATAAATTTATTTGTTTTTAATGTAAAATATTTTATCCATATGCATGAGTGTATGATAGAGACTAAACGCTGAACTTAAATATCTGAATACAATGTAAGGCCAGCTCGATATAATTGATTACTAAAAATGTAATCAGTACCTCGAAGGTAAACAACGCTTTTCAATCAAATTTACCTTTTATAATGTTCTAGATATTTATCTATTGGAATTTCGCCAGTCTAGTCTAGTAATAATTACAATGCAATGAACATTGAAAAATAATTCAATTTGACGAATTAGTGACAATAGTGAAAATATACATTAGGTCTTCTGTGAAAGAATTTATATACAGACTCGGTTTAGACTATCGACTATCTCCGAAGTACTATTATAAACACAGAGCTAGATTGGATGTATCGATCGCAATCGTTTTAAATGTCTGAAACTAGAGTAAATTATTCATTAGAATTGTATATAAGTGTCCTTCCATTGTATTAACAATGAGGGCGAATAAACGATAACGTTTTTGACGTATTTTAAATATTATATAATACGTAATTGACTGATTGAAAGAACCCGAAGACTATGCACTTATTATTTTAATGCTGATTTGCTCGTTTAGTGCGACATCCTCGCACATTGAAAAGACAAATCGTTACTTGCACGTGATCACGTGATTGCAAAATATGACTGAATGGTTATAGAAATTAAAGAATTTGATCAAATTGACAACATATCAAGTATTTCGTCTGCGGTGGCTCTAAGTGTTAGGTCTCAGATATTATTTATATATGTTCGTATGCAATATGTACCTTATATCAACGGTTTAAGGGTTAATTAACGAAATAATTAAAAGCAATATATTATACTGTTAAATACCAATATTAACATAAATGCATGTCTGTTATATTTTATACACGAGAAACTTGTTAGCAACGCATCGGATTGCTCGGAGTCATAATTTTAAATATTATTTTAATTAAGTTTGTATCATTACAAAACACTTTGCTTCGTTTTATAATCATCATAGTTCTAATAATAGATGCATTTAAGAGTACGTCGTTATTCTAGTTTGTCATATTCGAATTCCGGTTTGGGTCAGTAAAAGTTATATTATGTTTATTTGTCAAGAAATACTCGTAGCAGTTTGGAGTTGGAAAGTAGGCAGTGTTGACTAGAAAAGCGCGTAAAATCGTCCTGTCCATCTAGAACTCGGCTCCTGCGCTCGTTCTGTCTTCGTTCGTTACGCTTTGCCGTCTCATCAGACTATGAGACTGAATTAATCTTAAAGGTTGGATGCCGTAGCCAAAATACGGTCAAAAGAACGAAAAAAAATATTAAAAATCATAATTAGAATTTAGTTCAGACTCGAAAGATACTCTAGTACAAACAATGTGTACTTTTTGTTGCTACATACTGATTCTAAAAGAGCGAATGAGTCACTGTAGGAACAAGGCATATAGTATCTTATGATCCCATGCTTGGCAGCGCATTGACATAAGGCATCGCTTACACATTAATAATGCCAACGTTTGAGCTGAGGTAGTATTCGTACAGATATTGACATTTGAAATGAAAGCTTTATAGTATTACGATTGCGTCGATCATCAATTTGTATCAAATTATACTGACGCAACATATATTGATAAATATGTCGAATCACTATTATGGGAAAATCAAACAACCGTAACAGCCTGTGAATGACCCACTGCTGTGCTAAAGGCCTCCTCTCCTCTTTTTGAGGAGAAGGTTTGGAGCTTATTTATATTACCACGCTGCTCCAATGCGGGTTGGTGGAATACAGATGTGGCAGAATTTCAGTGAAATTAGACACATGCAGGTTTCCTCACGATGTTTTCCTTCACCGTAAAGCACGAGATGAATTATAATCACAAATTAAGCACATGAAAATTCAGTGGTGCATTCCCGGGTTTGAACCCACTATCATCGGTTAAGATTCACGCGGTCTTACCACTGGGCCATCAAATTATGGGAAAATCAAACAACACTTTTTGGTAATTGGTAAATTATGTTTCTTTTGTTGTGGTCGAGTAAAAATTCAACAGTATTTTTTTATATAAAAAAAAATCTAGAGATATTGATAGATAGACGTTAGTGTTTTATGTAATCTAATTAAAAAATATAAGTTATTAAATAAATAAAGTTGGAATGTGTATACGTTTACTTTTTATGTAATGGTATTAATATATATATATTTTCCGAGATATTTATTTCCGCATCAGTGAGAACCACGTTACGATAACAATACATTTAACCTCATAGATTTTAAATTCTGTTTGTTAATTGTTGTTTAGGTTTTGTGACCTAAAAGTTAGTCAAATTCGATCTCACAATATTCTCATACCGTCCAAAGAAGTTTTCAATATAAAACATCAAACGTATTAGCAATGAGGGTTTATATCATGGTCCGCCATGTCGTAACATGATGGGTAAGCGATTATAATATACATCTCCCATTTTCTTACGACACGTATTGTGGAACGTCACGATAAATTCATTACGAAGCACGAGACAAACATGTTATGTCCGGATTAAATTCTTATACTTCATTCACATACTTCTTCACTTAATAGTGTTTAAATGTCGTCCATACAAATATATGTACATTAGGAGACAGCCAAGTCCGGTCGAATGTGGGGACATCATTCTCTTTACATATATTTACTTAGTTTGTCATAATAATAATAATAAATTTTGTTGAATTTGTAAAACATAATCAAATATTAAAAAAAAAAAATCATTTCTGCAATTTCGATATCCAGTACACGCTAAAAATATAATACGCTACCGCGCCACCCTCCTGGTCGATAGAAAACTTTACATTCGAACTTACGACGCCGTAACCTAATATTATCATCTATGTCTTTATGGCTTGAGCTATACGGATATAAATTATATTTGTATCTATCTGATTTGATTTTTTTGGACTACTGATGTTGGGTATGTATTTACATTAAACATAAAAGTGAAAAAAGTACTTCAATGTAACATAAATCTTTGTCTTTTTTCGTTTATATACTTATTTTTTTGTACACAGCTTTGCAGGTTTTTTTATTAAATCTATAACATGATAAATAGCTTATACTATACTATGTTGTGTTACGATATACGCCTGAACCCAAATTTGCCCTTGTATTGATATATAATGTTGGCTGCGAGCTTTGACAGTGATTGCTATATATCCGTTTTTATTTAAAGGACATTTCCTCAATTTACTTTAGATAAATTAAAAATTAAGTAAAAAATATTTTATCTCTTTGCAACTTGTATTACGTTAAGCTGTAAAAAGCGAGTACTCCTACTGAACCCGAGTCCCGATCTCACGAAGTATAAGTGACGTATAAATTTAAGGCAATCGATTGGCAATGCCTCTCAGTCCTCTTAATGCCAATTTACAATCAGATGTTACATATGATTGTTTATATGCATTGAATAATATTTATTCGTTTACATACAATAACCTCGACGTGAAATCTATGACCGATAAAAATATCGACCGATTCATCAATAGTTTTTGCGACATTAACTACGTGAATTACAAAACGCCTTTACCATTCCACCTAAAGGTCGTTTATTTATACATATTTGAATTTAGATATAATTCCGTTATCCCAAAATACAGTTTAGTAATAACATAATTGATTAAGTTTTAAAGGAAACATTTAATCCTTTGAAGATTTATTAATAACGTTACCTATAGTGTAAAATTTATCTTATATACTATATCTCTAGTTACCTCTCGTTATATCAATGCATATAGCGAGAGGTAATAATAATGTTTAATTAAATTAATTTATATAAACAACTAAATTGTGTAATATTACACAATATAAGTTTCAATCGAAGCTTTGCAAAGCCACGTTTTAGTTCGTTCCATTTTAATCTTTATTTATAACTTTATAAGATTGACCTTCGTATGGGTATTCCGTTCTCTACTATGCACGTTCAAAAACCGCTCGAAGGTCGTTACTATAACGTTGCAGGTTTAAACATGGGATTTTTTTCAAATGTCAAACTCACAACACTACACTTATAATTGACATTTGCAATTAAGAACAACGCCTAGTCAGATGTACTCGAGGACTACAGTACTAATTTATTTTGTGTAATGACTCAGAGGTTAGCATCAGTACATATCTTAGGAGTAAACCTCGAGAAATTTATCCGATCCGACTAGCGTCTAACATTTGAGAGATAAATCGATTTGCACTATAGCGAAGCTATTATTGCTTCTTAACTTGACCCTAAAGAATATTTAATGAAATAAATCAAATGGAAATGGTCATTGCAGAAATAGAACTCATTGAAAATTTAAAAGCTTTTGAGTTTCAAAACGGATTCGCTTGCAGATTTTTTTTTAAAGTAATACGATTATTATTTTATATACTATTCTATTTGAGATGTGAAAAATTCGCAGGCAGCGTCTCGTTTTTATATGATTTAATTACACTGGTTAATAAAAAGTTTTTATATTCCTTCGAATTCTTAATATGAACCGAGATGGCCCAATGGTGATAAAATGCCTTTAAGAGAAGATCGCCGGTTCACATTAAGGCATACTTTCACAATTATGTGAATAGCTTTCCTATAAATTTATAACAGATGCATTTCCACCGACCTGCAATAAAACAAATTGGTGGATAAGCCACGTAACCCTTTTCTTGGAGACGAGAGTTTTGTTAAGCATTGAGACCTTTTCGGAGTTATAACTGTGTACTGTAAATTATTATTAGTCAATTAAACCAACGACATTAGTACGAAATTCCAATAATAAAGCCGTACACCAATTTGCTTTGTGTCTTTGCGATCGCCGGAAACTCAGTTTATGTTTATGAACCTCAATAATAAAATGAATAAATAAATATATTTTCATTTAAACACGACACATACTTAATTCGATATGTTTTATTGACAGGTATCGGAAAACTGTCAGGCGAAGGTAAACACCTGGCAGACCCTGAGGTGCTTCGGCGACTCACTTCTTCTGTTTCGTGTGCGCTAGACGAGGCGGCCGCCGCCCTTACTAGGATGCGCAGCGATCAGCCCCCCGCGCACCATCGTCACCATCACCAGGACAAGCCGTTAGTAACATTAGAACATTATACTCCATACTATTTTATCTCGCTTGTGTGATATTTCCAAGTAAATCTGCTATTTATTTTGCGATACATAATGGTAAATACAACATTGTTATTATTTTATGTTGTTATACGATCGTGATTTTTACCAGGAGTAAAAACTTGTAATGTTTCTATAAATGAAATATTTTAAAATACTATATAATATCGTTATACGATTCAGACCAATACGATATTTATTTTTTAATAATTGTCTAAGCATTTATCACGCGAGTACTATCTCATGGATTTTTAATAAAATACTAGGCAGAATTAAATGAAAAAAACACCTCCTCATCAACATATCCTCAAGTCCAAAGTCCACGCGAAGTCACGGGAAGATTTCGACCGTAATAAAAATACATCACGACCTTGAAATATATAAATATAATCCCAAACAATACAAAGTCAAATTTTGCTTTCTATTTATTATATATAAATTGACAAGATTTCTTTATTATAAATATCATCCGTATTTAACAAAATGATCTTAATTTTAACTTCCTTATTCGTATTCTGATTTAGAAAGTTATTATGATGACAATCCGAGATTGAGTCGTAAGCGCTAGGTGCCTCTCAAATCGGTCACGATCGAGTCGATGATTCTCGGATCGATTTGGTCGAGGCGCGGCGCTGACCATGATTCGTGAAGCTTTGATCTTATCTGACATTTGAATTGAATCTTTTATGAATTTAGAAGTTCTCGACATATGCTAATACTTCACTTAATTACAGCACGCAGTGCGGTTCGACTGCTACGGGTACGACGCCCACCGTGGCGTCCTCGGTCGGTGCAGACGGAGCGCCGTCGCTGGCGGAGGCGTGCTCCGATGGCGACGTGGGCACGGTCCGCAAGCTCCTCACGGAGGGCCGCTCCGTGCACGAGACCACAGAAGAGGGCGAGTCCCTACTCTCACTCGCGTGCTCCGCGGGATACTACGAACTCGCACAGGTGCTGCTGGCGATGCACGCGAGCGTAGAGGATCGCGGTATTAAGGTGAGGTTACCATACCGGATAGTCGAAGCCCATTTGAAATTAATTGACTTGTGAGCTATTATATAAAAAATACATATGAATTTTTAATCATTTCAAATTCGTATAGGGTGACTGCACTCCTCTAATGGAGGCGGCGAGTGCCGGCCACGTGGACATTGTGCGGCTGCTGATCGCGCACGGCGCGGACGTAAACGCGGTGTCGGGCTCCGGGAACACGCCGCTCATGTACGCGTGCGCGGGCGGACACGAGGAGTGCGTGCGCGCCCTGCTCGAGAATGGCGCCAACGTCGAGGACCACAACGAGAACGGACACACGCCGCTCATGGAGGTCAGATACTATTTGGCTTCTACATACCATACTCAAACATTTTTGTGCAGCTGGGACATTTTTAAAAACTAAGCCGCAACAAGATATAAATATATTAAAAATATTTTTGATTAATGTAAGCATTAACATTATCTTTACATATATATTTTGATATATGTGTAAAGATAATGTTTGTCTTTATATTTGATTCAATGTTATTAAAATTTTAAATTACAAAAATATGTTAAAAATTAAAGTTTCACCACATAAAAAGTGTGATATTAATCATCGTCAATTTACAGGCCGCGTCGGCGGGCCACGTGGGTGTAGCTAAAATCCTTCTCGAGCACGGCGCGGGCATCAACACGCACTCCAACGAGTTCAAGGAGTCCGCCCTCACGCTGGCCTGCTACAAGGGCCACCTTGACATGGTCCGCTTCCTGCTGGCGGCGGGCGCGGACCGCGAACACAAGACGGACGAGATGCACACGGCACTGATGGAGGCGAGCATGGACGGACACGTCGAGGTCGCGAGGCTGCTGCTGGACTCGGGCGCGCAGGTTTGTTGGCGTTTCTATCTCCAAGTCGGGGCGACCAGGTGACCCCTGACTTATTTGAATGATTAGAGTGTTCATTTTGTATTATAATTGAAAACGATATTTCGAAGGTTGCTACTGTACTGACATTTTTGTTTGTTCGAGTGTATCACAGTTTCGATTAGATATTTGCAGTAATACGGTTATACTACACATGTTTTTTTGTATAACCGATTACAAGTCCGTCCAATAAACCTTCTCGCCGTCCACCCCCATATATTCGTAGTTATCGTATAACGGGCTGCCGGCGCAGGTGAACATGCCGACGGACAGCTTCGAGTCTCCGCTGACGCTGGCGGCGTGCGGCGGGCACGTGGAGCTCGCCATGTTGCTGCTGGAGCGCGGCGCCAACATCGAGGAGGTCAACGACGAGGGGTACACGCCGCTCATGGAGGCCGCCCGGGAAGGTGAGATCATTGATTAGTGGTTTTTTATTATACTAAAAAATAATATATGTATATTGCATAATAAAAAAAAACAAACTTCTAAGTGTACTAGTACAATAACAATATAAACATTACATATACCTATAAATAAGTTAAAATTTGTAAATTTCCATGTAGTACATAAATTCTTCTTAATTGATTCCGAATTCTTAATTTTCAACGAAATTTAACAAAAAGTTACTGCCATATGAAAACTCGAAAATTCTTAGGACTTACATGAATAAAATATATTGCACACCTCGAAACGAAACCGCGAAACGAGCACTAACATGCTCTATGATCGGCTCAAATGATTCACTTTGACCATTTTGATTTACGATTTTACAAATTTTCTTAAAGGTCACGAAGAAATGGTAGCGCTATTATTGGGTCAAGGCGCTTCAATAAACGCGCAGACGGATGAAACGCAAGAAACGGCTCTTACACTTGCCTGCTGCGGTGGATTCCTTGAAGTCGCAGATTTTCTTATTAAGGCAGGCGCAGACGCTGAGCTCGGAGCTTCCACTCCCCTAATGGAAGCATCTCAAGAAGGACATCTAGAGCTTGTACGGTAAGTATTTATATAATATAGTGTGGTAGCTAGACAGATATTCTACCGCCAAACAGCAATACTTAATATTGTTGTATTCATGTTTGAAGGGTGTGTAAGACAGTGCAACTACAGGCACAAGGGACATAACATCTTAGTGCCCAAGGATGTGTGAAGGGCATGGAATTAAGGGACGGTTAATAGTCTTACAGCGCTTGTGCCTATGGCCGATGGTGACCACTTACAATAAGGGGGCACATTATGGTAAACCACCTTAAAAAAAAATCTTGTCTGTTTATGATTAATATTTATATGAGGCATCATCCAAACTAAATACGGATTGTAAATAAAAACAACAAACAAAAAGTGTTTTTATATTTGTTATTTTGTAATTTGTCTATTTCACACTTTCAGTATCAGTAAAAATGTGGCCCTAATTTACTTTTTAATTTGTACACAAAGAAACCTCGCTACAGGCTATATCTGCACTATAAAGTAGCAACAAACTCTTCGGAAGTCTGTATGTGCGTGTTGCATGCAGCGCCAATTAACCCTTGTGAACCGGCGCGTTGTCTTTTGCAACACATCTTTGAATAATTTTAATACATTTTTCTTTCATGGCTTTCAGTCAAGATAATATGAAAGTGTAGTACTCGCCGATTATTGAAAATGATCTCTGGTGTCTTCTACTACTATTTTATAACAACATCTAACGTAATCCTAAATCACATATACATTTAAAGAGTACCGAGAAATAATTCCTGACACCAACACTTCCCACCTTTCTGTAGACTTTTATCCCGCTAAAGTCATTATAATGTAGTGTATTAGCTATATTGATTTCGTGGCGCAGGTACTTGCTGCAGGCCGGTGCGGATGTGCACGCACAGACGCAAACGGGTGACACAGCTCTCACCTATGCATGTGAGAACGGACACACGGACGTGGCCGACGTCCTGCTGCGCGCCGGTGCCGTACTCGAGCACGAGAGCGAGGGTGGCCGCACGCCGCTCATGAAGGCGTGCCGAGCCGGACACCTGTGCACAGTGAAGTTCCTTGTGGGCAAAGTGAGCCATATAAATAATCACATGCTTACAATAACATTATTTAAGCATTTACATTGAATATTAATAATACCTTATGTTATAATATTATTAGGGTGCCGATGTGAACCGCATGACAGCAAACGGCGACCACACGCCGCTTTCTCTGGCGTGCGCAGGCGGGCATGCCGACGTAGTCAAGTTCCTCCTGGCATGCGACGCAGATCCCTTTCGCAAGCTTAAGGATAACTCGAGCACACTCATCGAGGCCGCCAAAGGAGGACACACCGCCGTCGTGCAACTGCTGCTCGACTATCCGCACTCTGTCATGTTGCCTAGAGGTGACTAATGTTCAATTTTCAATTCGTGATCGTATAATTCAGTTCTAATTACTTTATAAATACTTATGAAATTTAACTTCTATAATAGTCAACGCGCGGTCGCAATCAGGTAACACGGGCACGGAGGAGAGCGGAGGTCTCAGCTCGGCGCAAGCGGCAGCCCTCGGGCTGAGTCACGCCCCGGCGCCCGGGGCGCCGTCTCAGCGCGCTCTGTTGCCAGCACACATGGCGGGCGCACACGCGCCGTTACCTCACCCCCACGTGCACGCGCACCCGCACGCGCACGCACCTCACGCGCCCCACCCGCACGTGCACGTGCTTGCGCACGGGCAGACCCCTCACGCCGCGCAACAGGCACACCCGGCCGCGGCGCCGCAGCAGGAGATGTCTCCTAACTTCGCGAAAGTTTACTTGGATGGTTAGTTCTGTTTTGTGTCATTATCATAATTATTGTTTGCTCATTACAATATATAAATTCTAACATTAAAATTAATTGATCTCAATCATGGTATCAATGTCATAGGGCGCAAAAAGCAAAGCGGCGGTAACAACGGCAACGCGCAGGTCGCGAATCCACCTGCGGCGCCGACGGGCGGCGCGGGCGCGGCCAAGCACAAGTGCGGGCGCAAGCAGCGCCCCGCCGCGCCGCACTCCGACCACCACTTGCCGCCGCCGCCTGACATACTGGACGACCATGTAAGTAGACAAACAATATTTACTATTATAGAGTCATGACCGGTTGAGCAGTCGTAGAAAATGATTGGGAGCTTTTGCGTGCAATGTGCTGTACGCGGGCATTATTGAAATAATCATTCGTATAAGCGCGTATTCTTGAGCGATCTCCAAGAAGCGATTAAAGGATTAGTATTATCTTTATGCAAAGCAGGCAGCGTTCGAGTGAGAAACTAACGCAGTTGTAGGCCAATTAACATCATAATGCTTGCTTGGTCTAATTTATATACTGCACAACCGCACGCATGCCTTATGGGTTCGCTCTTCATACGCATTACATAGCAGAGTGTCCGCAACCTCCCTTAGTTACGTAGACAAATATCATCCACTTGAGTAACATTAAGGTCCTAACGCAATTCAACTAATTACATAACAATATATAATATCATGCTTATACATAGATATAATTAACTTTCTATGAATTATATGGATGGTGGTCAATTTGATATGGATTTTTAAAGAAATAATATGTTAGGTCGATTTAATTTATTTATTTCAATTTGGAATCATCCTGCATATTTTTTTATAATATAATCTGGTTACAAATATCACCGATACGTGTATTTTAATTTTAAATAAGTAGATATCAACAATGATTCTAAGAAATTATTTCTAATATATATTTTAAGCGTATATTTTTAAACAAACGAAACATACCTGACATTTTATCTACGACATATAAATTTGTAAACGATTGCAAAACAGATAATGAAAGTATAAGTATAAATGAAATGAAATATAATATTATGTCAATATCTAGAAGATTAAATAATTAGCTATAAGCATAATCAATATTCGCGGATTATAGATTTAACACCAAACTCAGGAACATGTTTAAAAAAATGATCAAATAATTGGAAAAGCATACAAATTGATCATCACTCATTATTGTTCTTATTGGCTTAATTTTAAAATACTATCATTTGTGCTTGCTTTCCACGGTGTAGATGTGCCACCACAACATGGTGCATAAGCATAAGCTATCCCTCCCGCCCGGCTTTACGTGGAAGGATGTTAACAAGAAATTTAAAAATAAAAACAAAGTTGAAAAAAAATCCAATGTGAGTGGACACATTTCTAAAATATCATGTTTCGTAGTGTTGTGTCTGAAGTTATTTTAATTTAAATAAAATGTAGATTTTATTTTCGTTCAATGGTGATTATGTTATTTTTATTTATTTTTTAATTGCTCCATAGTAGACCATTAATATAGAGCATGAAACTGTAGTACATTATAATATGTTTAAAATTAACTTGAACCCTTTTGTGTTCAACAATTTATGCTTCAGTGGGTGTCTTGGATATTTTATTATTTCGAAATTAATTATTTAAGTATTTTATGAATGTGTAGAATAGCTGTGATATGTTTTAAATATTGTAAATTAAACAAATTGTATTTTTTCAGAGACCTGAAGCCCCTGCAGGCCAACCACGAAATGAGTCACTGCCAGAAACCGAGAGGAACATCCTAGAGTTAGCTGAAGCCTCCGGTAAGAAACCTCTGTTGCCATAATTATATCTGCATTCATAAAGTTCTTTAACAATTAGGTTGATCATATACATCATTGTATAAAACTCAGAATAAATATTTGCTATTCTTGTACTCACAATACAATTTTAAAACTATTAACTCATTATATTATATTATTTAAAGAAAATCATATTGCTAAGACCCACAGAGATGCAAGATAATCAAGCTAAAAACAAATTCTTTGCTAATTTATATATAGCGTATACATCAGTGGACTAAAATAATAATATATAGTAATGCACGACTCAGGAGCGTCGCCTGCACCCGCTACGCCGCCCTACCCGCCTCCGCAGCCGCCGCTTCCCGCGCAGCAGCTCAGCGCGGACATCGATCAGGTACTAAACGCACCTATTTTTTATAAACGTATTCAAATTATAGCATTCAATCTCATAAGTAAAAATATAATATTTTATACTTTTATCTACCACCAGCAACAGTTTCAAGAGCTACAACAGCAACAATGGCAGCAACTGGTGGCGCAGCAACAGCTACAACAGAAGAAACAACAGCAACAGCGTCAACAACAACAGCAGCAGCAGCACCAACAACAACATCAGCAGCAGCAACAACAACAACAGCAGCAGCAGCAACAACAACAGCAGCAGCAGCAACACCAACAACAGCAGCAGCAACAACAACAGCAGCAGCAACAGCAATATGTGCAGGAAATGCAACAGAGACCAGAAGCATATGTACCACAGGTAATAACAATAGAGTTACAATTATATTCCTTTTTAATTTATAAACTTTTTAAAATGACAAGATACCATAAACTAATAATAATTCAAAACCTTTACTGAAAAAAAAGTATATATAAGTGTTACACATAAGAAATCTTTCTAGTTTTGAAAGCTCAGTTAAACCAAGAGCCATTAACCATTCCCAGGCGGAAGAGGGTGGGTCAGTCGAAGCGCGCGAGCTCGGCGCGGTTCTAGCCTACCTTCAGCGTGAGGTACCGTCACTAGTCGCACTGCCACCGAACGAACTACGTTCACTCGTGCTGCAGGTACTGGCTAACGTCTGGTCTTAACCAGTTCAAATTTAAATCACAGTTTGTACATAAAAGTTGATTTACATCCATCAGTACATAGCCGGTTAACCGAAAATCGCAGGAGATCGTGTGTACGATCCGTCACATCGTAGATAATTATTCATATACTCTCTATATACGCGGTGCATTCATTTTGGCACCAGACACATACAAACATTAGGACAGTTAAACCAAAACCGTACCGAGAGTGTGTCTCGTGTCAATCCGGATACGATACTTAATCCAAAGTTAATATATGGGTTTATCTCTACTATGTATCGAAGTCAAGATAGAAATTGAACCTAATTAATAAAGAACTATCTACTACGTCTCCTAGGTGATGCAACAGAAATCTCACGAGATCCTGTCGGGCAAATGCGGGGATGAGAGCGTGGAGGAAGGCGCGGTGGGTGAGGGCGAGGGCGATGCGGACGGCGACGTGGAGGGCGAGTGTGACGAGGGCGACGAGCGACGAGCGCGCCTCCTGCTGGCCGCCGCTGAGGAGGCGTTCGCCGCTGACTGGCCCAGGGATCACGATCTTCCGGTTAGTGTCGTGACTTGAATCAATATTTTAGTGCGACTAAGTTATCTGTTCTACATTTATGAATTTCGTGTATCTCATGCTATATTATACATTATTTTATGAACAGGGTGGTGCGGGTTGCCAGTACCGCGCTCGTCCGCCTTCCCCCTCGGGCATTATGGACGTCTCCGACCTTTCATCAGCACAGGCTCCTGTCCCCGCGCCTGCACCCCTTGATCCGCAACCTCACTTCGCACTACCGCCTCCAACACTGCCCTACGACGACTATAGGTAAGCAAATTGTAGTATCATAAAAAAAAATTAGGTAACGGGTACCATATAGGCAACGGGCAAGCAATGTTAAATATAAATAGCTAATATAATTTCTTGCGCGCATTGTTCTAACGACTGAGATATCCTCTTAGAACTGTTTTTTAATTATTTATTAATATCTGATCTTGGGTTATCCATAACTCCAATGTATTAGTAATCCGTTTTAGTGCTTAGAACTAATTCAATGACAATGTTTAATACAATATGTCAATAGAGTAAAAGTGTTAACAATATTTGATATAAATTTAATGTTTTAATTGTAGATCGTCAACCTTTGGTCCGGCGGCGGGTGGGGTGGCCGGTGTGGGTGGGTTAGTCCCAGTGGGCGCCGCGGGAGCGGTCGGCGCAGTGGGTGCGGTAGGCTCTGGCGCTCCGCTGGCCGCGCCTGCCGCAGTAAATCCACCACAAGCGCAGCCCCACTCCAAAAGAGATCAACATCACCATGCCAATAATGCTGCTCTTAAGAAGAAGGTATACAATATTTTTAAAGACACGTGAGTTCGGATGAGTTTAGTTTTCTGATTTCTTTTCACAGTATTTTTCAAGTCAAACTCACCTAAATGGTCTAATTTAAATTTTTTATGTCGATCAATAATTAATAAAGTACTTCGTTCTTAGGGTCGATTCACCGGCGGGCCACGAGCTCGTGTGGACGCGTTCGGTGCGCACGCGCACGGCGCGCACGCGGCTCACGCCACGCCCCCACAGCCCGCCCCCGCGGCCTACTCTGCGATGGACGTGGATGGCGAGACCGACTCCAACCATGACACGGCGCTTACTCTCGCCTGTACCGGTGGCCACGAGGACCTCGTCGAACTGCTTCTGTCACGCGGCGCAGACATCGAGCACCGCGACAAGAAGGTATGATCGAGATAATTAACTTCCTTTGTTATTTATGAAATTTCTTTAAAATATCAACATATTATTCGTGAATTATTTTCAATGTCTAAATCACTGATCGTTTAATGTTTCATTGGCAGGGTTTTACTCCTCTGATCCTGGCGGCCACTGCAGGACACGAAAAGATAGTCGAGATTCTTCTCAACCACGGTGCGGATATCGAGGCGCAGTCGGAGCGCACAAAAGACACGCCGCTGTCTCTGGCGTGTAGCGGCGGCCGCTACGAGGTGGTGGAGCTCATCCTTAGCCGCGGCGCGAACAAGGAGCACCGCAATGTGTCCGACTACACGCCGCTGTCTTTGGCCGCGTCGGGTGGATACGTTAACATCATCAGGCTTTTACTGCACCACCAGGTAATTTAACTAGTTTGTGTTTTCAATGTGGTATCGAGTTTACTATTATTTAACATTTAACTCACTTTGATTATCTAGAAAAACAAAATATATTAATTGGTCATACATAGTTGACAACAAGTTAATAATAAGAAAATTTAATTAAAAAAATTCTCGTAATAGGCGGAGATAAACTCTCGCACGGGGTCGAAATTAGGCATCTCTCCTTTAATGCTGGCTGCCATGAACGGGCACACGGCGGCTGTTCGGCTGCTGCTGGACTGCGGCTCTGACATAAACGCGCAGATCGAAACCAATCGCAACACCGCACTCACGCTCGCCTGCTTCCAAGGTAAAACCAGACCTATCCTATTTTTATGTTAACCTTTTTTTCTATATCACGTTGCACTATTCTATAATTTGTATTTTAGCGAGCGAAAAAAGTAAAATGAAAAGTCGCATTAGTGTAATGACTACCCTAGTACTGATTTATCTCGTCATTGAGACATTCAACAAATTATATATATTTAGAGTACATAAAACAAAATGCGAAGGTATTATTCGCATAAAAAATGTAAACCGAACAACGATAATAACATAAGACGTCCGACCGGCCAGGCCGTCACGAGGTAGTGAGCCTGCTGCTGGACCGCAAGGCGAACGTGGAGCACCGCGCGAAGACCGGCCTCACGCCGCTGATGGAGGCGGCCAGCGGCGGATACGTGGAGGTGGGCCGCGTGCTGCTGGACAAGGGCGCCGACGTCAACGCGCCGCCCGTGCCGTCCTCGCGCGACACCGCTCTCACCATTGCCGCCGACAAGGGACACACCAAGTTCGTCGAGCTGCTGCTGCAGAGGTACGTCCATACTCATTCTCCTAATGATTAACTATGATTTTTAGTTATATTAGGCTACAGATGATTATGAAGCTGATAACCAAGATTACGAGCACAGAGGACGATGGCGATATCTAATTCAGCTTCACATTATCAATGCAAATATCTGATCCTGACCCTGAAAACTCCAGTTTCTATTGGAAGAGGTTACTTATTTCAATAAAAATAGAGAACTTTTCGAAAAAATATTACGAAGTGTGCAAAACTTAATCATAAATATGTGACATGTGTTAGTGCTTAAGTTGGTTGTGATAAACATATTACACTGAATCGTTGTAATTGTCAGACGAGCGGCGGTGGAAGTAAAGAATAAGAAAGGCAACTCCCCACTCTGGCTAGCAGCGAACGGAGGACACCTTGCCGTTGTAGAAATGCTATATGCCGCCGGGGCGGATATTGACTCACAGGACAATAGAAAGGTAACCTAAAAACTCATTTATTACTTTATATTCAAAGTAGAAAATGTCAATTGATATCATTTGAGCGCTTATTAAATACACAATAGTAGCCACAGCTTATATTTTTAGCTATGGTATGGCAATATATATTTGTTTCCAGCAATTTTACAGATGATACAAAATGTATTATTCAATTTGTAAAATGTTTTACAGGTATCTTGCCTAATGGCCGCTTTCCGCAAGGGTCATACTAAAGTAGTCAAATGGATGGTCGGCGTCGTGACGCAGTTCCCCTCCGATCAGGAAATGACTAGGTTTGTATAGCTTCTTGACATGTCTGTTGTTTGACTAATAATTTATTCATGTTTAGATTTATTTTTTATACTTTAATAATTAATATTATTAAAGTTGCAGGTGTATATGCATTTTTTTTATAATAGAAGCTGTGATGCATTTAACGCAACGCTAAATAAAAAAGACAAATAAACAGTTTGGAGTTTTAACAAAAAGTGTATATAAATGCGTTACCTCTACCCACAGGTACATTTGCACAATATCGGACAAGGAGCTACTGGAGAAGTGCCAAGAGTGCGTGCGCGTGATCCGCGCGGCCAAGGAGACGCAGGCGGCGCGCGCCAATCAGAACGCGACCATCCTGCTGGAGGAGCTCGACGCCGAGCGCTGTCGCGAGGAGAGCCGGCGCCAGGCCGCCGCGCGCCGCCGCGAGCGCAAGAAGAAGAAGAAGCTCGAGAAGAAGGTGCGCCCCCCTCCCTAACGCACCATAGTGTTTAAATGTTGTGATAAATAACACTTATATAGTTTTCAAGCGTTAATCAAAATCTTAATATTAAACTACAGTTTTTTTACTTTTCGATAATTCACCAGGAGGAGAGACGCAAACTCCAAGCGGAAAACGAGAAAAATTCACTTTACTGCGAGAAAGCACTCGGCGATTGCTCAGAGGGAGGCGAGGGTGACGACGAGCCTGTTGCTCGGGAGGAGGGAGACTCTGGTATCGACGCCAACTCGCAGGTACACAGAACTACTAAATACTTTCACTAGAAGTAAATTCACATTCCTTTAAGGAATATATGTTAAACGGCTTAGTTTAATAGGCTGAATTTTTTAAAACCAATTCATGATATGTTTTATATTTCATTGACATCCAGAAATTACATGTCTCCCCAAATCTTGAAATTTTATATTAATTAGTTATATGTGTTCATAGGGTTCCTGTTCATCATCGGACGTAAAAGTACCACCCGCGCAAAGCGCAAAGTGCAAGAAAAAGAAAAAAGAGGAAAAGACACCGTCCGCGCCGCAGCAGCCGCCGCCTAAGAAGCAACCGGACAAAGTAATATAATCCTTATCATATACAATATCCCTATGTATTTTGTGAAAGAACAAACTTCTTTTCAAATTTATTTTTAAAATTGAAATTTAAGAAGAACTATACTTTTAACAAGTTTTTGATCAAGATTTATAAGTTACATTACAGATTAGTAAAATTAAGTAACTATTATTTGTATTTTAATTTTTAACATTACTATTATAAAAGATGTTGAAGTAATGTGTTAGATTAATTATACTATAGTGTATTTATAATCTGTTAAATTCATACTTTATTGCCATATTATTCATATTAAATGCCTATACAGTAGTATGCTTTATCAACATTTTTTAACTTTAAACAGGTCAAACCGAAAGTAGAGGCCAAACCAGAGAAAGAGACACCAAGCAAATCAGATAAGAAACAAGAGAAAGAAAACGTCGCTCCGAGTTCTCCTCCTGCAACACCCGCCAAGCCCGCCGCTCCCGAGCGACGACCTGAGAAAAAGGACAAGTTAGTACAATTGTGTGACGTGTCTACTGAGCGAATCTCTTGTTTTAGTATGATTTTAATACTTACAATGCTTGCATTTTACTTCAAGCACAATGTTTTGACAAATAAAAAAAAGTGCACACCACACCATCTATTAATATTGAATATTTGTTAAAATACAAATTATATGCAGTAATAGGTTATAGGGACGTGCAACGCCTTAAATTCCCACATAGATTAAAACACATAATTTAAAATAAAATAAATTAAAAATATATCCTGTTGATAGCCTAACCAGACCAGTTTATTTATGGATAATAATAGTTAATGTAAGACTTTAAATAAAAGTCTCAACTGATATTATTAGAAAAATAGATCTACCAATTCTAATTAAATAAGGCATACTGTAAAAGGCGCGAAATCCCGGTAGTTATATTTTTACCTATATCTGTGGAAATGGCTATGTAAGTCATTCTTATTATATTAAAATGCAAAGCAAGCTATGTCAGATACATAGTATGACTGTGTATTGAAAATTATGTTCATACAATTAAAACTAAAAGGTACAATATGTCTGGTTGCTGAAAAATCAATTATACAGGGTGACTGGTGAATTAGTATCAATACTTAAGGACGTGATATTTGACGACCATATATGACCAAAAAAAAATACATATAACATAAATATTAATAAACTTCTAAGTAAAGTTAACCAAAAGTTATGTTATTAATTACGCGTCATGTGGACACCCTAGCTGCGCTGACGACACAACACAGTTAGGTACATTTAGTTATCGCGCGGTACTTTACCTACGTCCAAACGCCGCCGCGTGTTAACAGGGTAGCAGGCTACCTTTGATAAACAAGCATGATCCAATCCCCCTTTATACTTTAAACCTGGCTTAGAACAGGCAAAAATACCAAAATATTTCACTCGTTTAAGCAACAAATTTGTTGACTAGGTAAATGATATGAACTTGGGACAAAAATTAACTGTTTACCTATCTTGGTATTTCCGGCGTATTTAAAAATGGAATCATACTTATTTACAACGATTGTCAATCATTTAACTACCTATTTACCTACATAACTACACTAACCTTAACAAATGTTCAAAGTGAGCTCCTGCTCGTGTGATACACAGTTCGGCATGTTTACGCATATTGTCTTTCACACGCTTTAACACGAATGGGTCACTTTACTTCTCACAGTACTCACAGTATTCTGCATTTGTGTATTGATAAGCCATACCTAATTACTAATTACGGGTCACACTCACACACGAAACATTAGGTATACGCGTAAGATCGATCGCTAGGGGCGCGCACGCGGGAAGATGGACGAACCTTACGGCGGCGCTCGCCCGACTAACCTACTAATACTAATTAGCCGCGGGGCAGGGGTTGCGGGTGGCAAACACCACGCCGCACGCGTCGCGGAAATATGTCCACACTTTATTTATTTAAAGTAATTTTTTTGTAAATTTGGTCAAAAATTAAGTACCTATTTTTTACATAATTCAATTGAGAATCATGTACCGATTATGCTCCTAAAATATTGATACTAATTCACCAATCAGTCACCTGTATATGTGGTTTTAATAACCTCTGTCAACTAGTGGATTGGCAATATTGAACACTATTGCTGATCTTAAAAATGTACAAAAATAATAATTATCCTTAATTCATAATTTTATATCACATTATTTAATTATTTTATCACATTTTATTGCATGGGCTTTATATTAGAGCATCATTATGTTTTATTTTGTATAACATTAATGTAACTATATAGTTCTAGCTTAGAGTTTTGGGGGCTAAAGAAAATTGAAAATTGTTGCAGAAAACCAGAGGAGGATGCAAAGAGCATCACAGTACAGAATGTAAAATACGGGAATTGTTCTCGTAAGAGTCAAGTGTTTGAGTCCAGTAGGCACAATGTGGACAAAGACGATGATGCTACCGATAAAAATAAAAAGATTCACACTAGCCATCAGTAAGTTATACACAATCATAATTACCTACACAATTGCAGTTAATTGTAAACAAGGACTGTTAGAGGCGGATTTGCGTATATTTAGAAACTTTATTGGTCACGAATGAATATCAATTTTTACATTTAAAATAGGTAGGCAGTCGGGTACTTGGGCCACCTGATGGTAAGTGGTCACCACTGCTCATAGATATTGGCGCTGTAAGAAATATTCCTTAAATAGTCAATATCTCCACCAACCTTGGGATCTTACATGTGACGTCCCTTGTGCCTATAGTTACCCTGGCTCACTCACACTTCAAACCGTAACACAACATTACTAGGTATTGCTGTTTAGCGGTAGAATATGTGATAAGTGGGTTGTACCTACCCAGATGGACTAGCAAAATGCTAAACCACCAAGTAAAACTATTACTGTAAATAAATAATATGTTAAACATGTTTTTAGAAAGTACTAGTAATACTAATAAAATAAAATCAATAAAAGAAGTATGGAAATAACCATGTTGTATTTAAGATGGGAATAAATACACTAAAACCAAACTGAATTAACAACAATAAAAGTCACATCTTTATCTAACATTTTGCATGCCAATTTTTTTTAAATTATGTATACATACATACATACACACATAAATTTGCATGATCAAAAGTATGTAACATTATCTCTTAAATTTAGTTTTATTTATACATAAATGTCATTAAATAGCCAATTATATATTCAGTTTGTGTTATTTGATACATTTAGTTAGAATTTACATTCCTTATTTTGGCGTTTCGCTAATTTACATTTATATAAGAAATAATATATATATATGTAACACAACTTTCTATATATATTATCTCTATTTAATAAATACACAAGAAGAATATACATTTATTTTATGTATGGTCGTAAATATATGTATTACTTACAATCTTCATTGAAATCATTAACGAATAAAATAAATAAATATCAAACTGTAAAAACAGTTGTATACTCCACAAGTTATACATAAAATTCTGAAAAAATAATTAAACAACCGAACGTATCACCTACTATCTTTAGTGTTCTATTATTTGTATTTAAGTTTAAAAGGTATCACTTGCCGGAGAAAGTTATAATATTGTTATTGTATGTGCAGGTGGGAGGGCGACAACAAGAGCACATCCCCCAAAGGGAGCGGCGCGCGACGCGAGGACGGATGGAAGGAAGTCGTGCGCAAGTCCAGCGTGCAGACACTCTCCACACTCGAGCCGGGGTGAGCAGTACATACTCTTAATATTACATATTTCGTTTTATTTTCATTAGCTGTGTTATGTTGTTTAAATTTTGATTATTCGTACCTGCTTCGTTATATACATATGACGAATAATTAACCAAGCTATATTGATTAGTTGACATTTATGGTTATGGCATTAAAATATCAACAGCCTTTTTTATAACCCTCATTATAAAGCGGATTCTAAGATCAGCGCGTCTTGGTCTCCAGTTTAATAAAAGATGAACAGGATAAACTTCATCAACATCATTATATTATCAACTAAAGTAATAAATGTTCTAAACAAACAGATGCAAGAAGGTATCTGTAGCTGCGCACGCGATATCGCGCGTTATCGGACGCGCCGGCTCCAACATCAACGCCATCCGCTCAGCTACCGGCGCACACATCGAAGTCGACAAGCAGGTCAAGGGACAGGGCGAGCGCATCATCACTATCAAGTTAGTCATTTGTTTATGTTGAAAAATATACGAGTCTGGAATTTAAGTGATATATTATAGCAACATAGTAGTCAATATATAACCATTGATTTGTTCGTTCCGCAGAGGATCATCGGAAGCGACGAAGCAGGCGGCGCACCTGATCGCTGCGATGATCCGCGACCCAGAGGCTGACATCGCACAGCTTTTGCCGCGAGCGAAACTGCCGCCCGCGCTCCCCGCACCCGCGCATCCGCACCCGCACGCGCATGCGCACGCCGCCAAGCCCGCCGCGCACAAGCAGCCTGCCGCCAAGGTAACTAATCTCTACTTACCCATATATCAATGTATGTTGCTAGGATACCAAGGGTGGAGATATGTATCACACACTTGTCAGCTATCCTCTACTGCCAAAGATTAATACTACTGATTTTACTTTTCAGTTAGTTACTCTCATCATGCCATGTTCATATACCACATGATTAGGATAGCATAACAATTATTAAAATGGCATATAAGTTTTGCACCCACATACCATCTACCATATTTGATATTTGACATATTGTAACGTCACAATTGCGTTCGTTCGTCAGGCGAGCAGCGTCGTCGTGAGCTCGGGCGTCACATCGGTGGGCGCCAGCAACAGCCGCGCCACGCCGCCCGTCCGCGCCGCCGCCAAGCCGCACCCGCAGGCGCGCCCGCCCATGCCGCGCCTGCATGCGCAACGTATGTATATTTACTCTTATTAAAAACGACGCAATCATCTGCTAACAAACCTTATCGATATAGTTTAATAAGGACAAACATTGCGTGTCGTACAAACATTTTCTTTAAAATACAGGGTGACTGGTGAATTAGTATCAATACTTAAGGACGTGATATTTGACGACCATATATGACCAAAAAAAAATACATATAACATAAATATTAATAAACTTCTAAGTAAAGTTAACCAAAAGTTATGTTATTAATTACGCGTCATGTGGACACCCTAGCTGTGCTGACGACACAACACAGTTAGGTACATTTAGTTATCGCGCGGTACTTTACTTACGTCCAAACGCCGCCGCGTGTTAACAGGGTAGCAGGCTACCTTTGATAAACAAGCATGATCCAATCCCCCTTCATACTTTAAACCTGGCTTAGAACAGGCAAAAATACCAAACTATTTCACTCGTTTAAGCAACAAATTTGTTGACTAGGTAAATGATATGAACTTGGGACAAAAATTAACTGTTTACCTATCTTGGTATTTCCGGCGTATTTAAAAATGGAATCATACTTATTTACAACGATTGTCAATCATTTAACTACCTATTTACCTACATAACTACACTAACCTTAACAAATGTTCAAAGTGAGCTCCTGCTCGTGTGATACACAGTTCGGCACGTTTACGCATATTGTCTTTCACACGCTTTAACACGAATGGGTCACTTTACTACTCACAGTACTCACATTATTCTGCATTTGTGTATTGATAAGCCATACCTAATTACTAATGACGGGTCACACTCACACACGAAACATTAGGTATACGCGTAAGATCGATCGCTAGGGGCGCGCGCGCGGGAAGATGGACGAACCTTACGGCGGCGCTCGCCCGACTAACCTACTAATACTAATTAGCCGCGGGGCAGGGGTTACAGGTGGCAAACACCACGCCGCACGCGCCGCGGAAATATGTCCACACTTTATTTATTTAAAGTAATTTTTTTGTAAATTTGGTCAAAAATTAAGTACCTATTTTTTTTACATAATTCGAATGAGAATCATGTACCGATTATGCTCCTAAAATATTGATACTAATTCACCAGTCACCCTGTATAAACGATTTGTTTTTAGCGATAACCCTACCAGAGAAGAGGGTGTCGAGTGCGCCAAGCACCGTCACAAGCATTGCGGCGAGCTCCACCAGCAGCGCTGTGAAGACGGGCACGCTATCTTATACCGGAGCCATCGTCGGTGCCAGGAGTCACACATTCGCCGCCAAGCTTACTGCCACTCCGCCCGTCGACACCAAGCCGCGACCCGTGCCACAGGTAAAATTTTGAAGCGACAAACTGAATTTCACTACACTAGTCGTCGCATCGATGACTCAAAAATTATCTTTTATATAAATGATGTTACTTATTTATGCCTTATTTCTTTGTCAAATCTTATAACCATGAATTGTTTATTAATCCTTATTATGTATTAGGTTGTGGGCAGCCCAGCGCCCAGCAACGTAGTCGTCGGCGCAGTCAGCGCAGGAGGTGCTTCTCCGCTCAAAGCGCGAGATTCTCCGCCCGCTAAGATCGAAGATGAGCCACGTCCTGTCCGACTACATACTGACGCGTTGCAGGTAAACGATTGTAGTAATTGGATCACTGGCTATATTAAATTGGTTTTGGTATTGGAAGTCTTCTAAGGATTTCATTATTTATTTTTAAAAGCTTAATTAAACTACCTTCTCATGTAATAAATACTCGCCTTTTTATTTTTCGTCGAAATTGAACCTTGATACAATTATGTTGAACTACTTAATGATATAAAATTAATCCCCTTTTACAATAAATATTTTAAAAAATCTAGCCATAAATATTCTAATCTATTCCATATTAAATATCTATTAATTAGTAACATTTTTCATTATTTTTAGCTAAGCCCAGACAATTCAAGCACATGGAGTAACGAAGATATCCCAGTGAATTCCTCTTCAGCTCTTCATATAAATACTACACCACAGGTAAAACGAAGATACTTTCCAATTATATATATTTTTCGGATAAATTTTTAATTATACTAATGGCAATATGTAACAGGCGACCGTTAACGTGCCGTGCTCGAGCTCGTCGGGCCCATGCGCGGGCAGCGGCAGCGGCGGTGCGCAGGAGTACTCGCTGTTCAAGGACCTGTCGGTGGGCGCGGCCGCCGTCTGGGGCGCGGCCGAGCACAACGTCGATCCGATGCCGCCTCAGGTCGCTAAACAAATTACTTTTACATTGACAGTAGGAAGACAGAAAATAATTAATGAACCATCTGATGACAGATCTTCTATTTTGTTTTTTTTTTATGTTATACGTTTTTGAACCATATATTTTTATATGGTTCAAAAAAAAACATATTATATAACATCTTTGTTCCCAAGTCACATACAAGTTATATAACTTGGGAACAAAGATGTTATAACCCTTGTGTTTGAAGTTACACTAGCTAACTCATATTCAAAACGGAACGCAACAAAATTAAGTATTGCTGTTTAGCGGTAGAATATCTGATGAGTGGTACCTGAAAAGACGGGCTTGTACAAAGACATTTTAAACGCCTTTTTACCACTTTGTAAACCTTACCGAAAAACAACTTTGACCCAGATGAGCTTATACTGAGCCGAAGCATCAGTGTAAAATATCAATCAAACATATTATTTTTTGTTTACAACACAATATAAAGTGTCATAAAAAAATATGTATACATACAGGCTGACGCTAGTAAGGCGCCAGGCTACCGCGGCGGAGGTGGAGGCTGCTCACCCTGCTCGCGCACATCCTCGCACGGATCTACACCGCCGCCACCACCGCCGCCTCCATACCACCACCCTATGCCCATCGGTAAGCTGGACCACACTCCACGCTATGACACTATCAAATAACCTCCAGAACATCTTTAAATTAATTTGACAATGTCGCGCAACAATTTATTTATTTAAATTTATTATTCACATATTATTCCTATCTTATAAATTTATAAATATTTTTATTTTATTTTTCTTTTCCTTCATTATTATTTTAGATGTCATTTTTGCATGTCGTGGTTATCAATAAGTATGGCAACTTTTATCCTTAGACCTATTAGTTTGTAAACTTTTATTTTGTAATTATTACTGTATGTCATGTTGGTGATCCTAAATAAATAAATATTTTAAGTATACATTAGATTTAGATGATGAAATCAACATTACAGCATAAAAACCCTATTTTTTCGAGTTTTCGCAGTATTAATTTTTAGCGTACATATTGTTCATCAAACTCATGATTAGTATTAATCACTCTTTGATTATGAAATATAAAATCAATACCGAATTTCCAGGCAATGCTGTAAATGCAATGGATATGAGTGGACTTAGCAGAAACGGGCCTATTTATCAAGACAATTCTCGTAATGGACACAATATGATGGCAAGTGTCACTAATAATATTTATTAAGGAGATTAGAGTAAGCCCCCTAGATATATCCTTTTAATAATATTATCGTACGTGTGTAAGCAGGTGGGTATGTCGAGTGGCGTGTCGGGCGTGTCCGCGCTGGGCATGGGCTACGTGGGCGTGGAGAGCGTGTCGCGTTTGAACCCGCGAGCGCCAGACTTTGCACAGCGACACCCACTGCTGCAGCAACAACAGCAGCAGCAGCAGCAGCAGCAACAGCAGCAGCAGCAACAGCAACAACAACAGCATAAGCATGCCGCACAGGTACTACGATGTTTTACTTATTAACTATATAATGTTTTTTAATAAGTTTCGTAAAAGCAGTTATTTTTAGACGTAGTACCCAACCGAAAATATGTTTTTGACCAAAGACCAATGTTACGTTATGTCACTAAAATGTGCTAATCGTGTTTAAGTATAAGGTCTTTAATTAAAACTTAACATTTTGTTGAACAGCAACTGTTCCCCGGTGGTAGTGGTGGAAACCTTAGCTCGATGCTGGCCATGTACCCGCAAAGCGCGCCTAAGATGTCGCACGCGCCTCATGCCACACACCACCCCTACCAGGTCAGTCAGAATTTTGTAAGTACCATTGGAATCATTTTTTATAATTTAAATCGCGAGGGGGTAGATTGCCCAGTTGATCTTATCTTAACTGACTATTATTACTTTACTTCTCTTCTTATTTTTATTTTATATTTGTCTTGCATTTGGCAACTATTGTATAAATTTTGTGACTTGATGACATTGATTTGTGTAATATTTCGAAATATTGAATAAAATAATAATAATGTTTTAAAACTCATTTTTCCAGTCGCTGATGGACCGTGGCGTGGGTGTGGGCGTGGGCGGTGTGGGCGCGTGGGGTGAGGAGGAGGAACGCAAACCGCGGCCCATCGGCACCGAGCGCGCCTGGAAGCTCACAGCGCCCGATGACTGGCACCACGCGCACCATCACCACCGCACCGATCACGACAGATACCAAGTATACATTCGTTTTATTATTAAAACATTTAATTGTGAATTATTTAAAAAATAATAATGTAATAGATCTTATATTTAAAAATTTGCAATACAATACCATTTTTACATGAATGTGTAAATATGTAGCCAACCATCAAACATAAAACAACAAATTTAATCAAAGGCAAATAAATATGACAAACAATTGTTGTTACAACTTCCATAAGTTGATATTATCTGTTTGTTGCTTCTTATCGCATAAAAAAATACTTTTTCTTAATTACTTGTTCGCAAAAAACTGACTAATATTTCCGCTACAGCAAAACATGGGCATGGGCGGCGTTGGAGTGGGTGTGGGTGTAGGAGTGGGTGCAGAAGCATACGGCGGCGCCGGAGCGGTCGGAGGAGGCGCGGGGGGCGCCGCCACTGCCGCCGCACTCTCTATGATACATACGTTGCCGCTGCAGTACCTACCGCCACCCGACCACCACCACTGGGACCAGCCGCCACACCACGCCGCCGAAAAACAGGTGAGACCACGCAGCTACTCATCTGCCTATACACAAATACGTCAATGATCAATAATTGAAAAGTTTTATTATTGTTCAAAGTGATTAATTATTTTACTTTTGTTTCCGCAGCAGACCTGGAGCAAGTGGAGCCACTAGAGCGCCGACAACCGCGCCTCCACCTGCGGACCTATCCCACGAGGATTATATATAATTGTAACCCTTGGAAACGGTGTAGATATTAGTGAGAAAGAATTATATTATACAGATTATCTATATACATAATAGAGAAAATGTCCTATCGAGAAGAGAACTACTTATACTGTACGATCGACTGAAGTGAGCATTAAACGATTCATTATAATGAGACACGTGAGGGGAGCCGGATGTAGTTTTATTTGTTACTGCCGCTCGCGCCGACTGTAGCTGTAGAGCGTAGTCGCGGCACTCGCCTGTAGGCCGCTTGGAATGTGATTCCGATCGCTACGCGCGCCCTCTGTTATAAATATTTTACACTATATTATATGGCATACGATATTGAGTTCGTTGGTTGGTACGCTCGCAGACCGTGACGGATTATTAAACGTGTAATAATAAATTTGCTTGTACATGAAGATTAAATATCATATATTGATGCACTGTAACCACTGGTGTTTTTAATAATACCACCTGTTTTTCAATGATTCTTTTTTTATTAGGTTTATTTGGGTAATGTGTATTATATTATAAGTAAATTATTACCGAGAACTTACAATGTCTCGAATATGATTAAAGCAGGATAAGCGGTAAGTTCTAGGCAAATAAACCGTTATTGAAACATAATGAGTGTGTTCTTGAATAGGTCCTCACATTGATGACATATTACTCTTATATTTACAATTCCCAATTTAAAAAAAAAATATGTTAAAGTAGATTTCATTTTTAATCTGGTGTTTGCTCAGAGTTCAGTAAAAAAAAATTCTTATCAATTTTTTATTGCTTAAAATTTTACAAGATAATGTTATCTAACTTCAGACCATAATCATTAGTTGTGTATGTGTGTATGTTTGCTACTGAATAAATTATGTGATCAAAATACGCAATTGAATCAAAATTTCATACAACACAAATTAGACAGAGAAGATAACTCTAATCTATCAATATTTTGGAATATGAATGTACAACATAATGACGACTTGTAGGATATCGCCAATTATTAAGGTATTTTTAAGTAATATTTGCCCAACTTTAAAAAAATAACTTAATTTTTTATAGAAACTTCAAAAATAGGTAAATATTAACAGAAATGAAATAAAACTGTATTAATTTTCTTATGTTTTAATAGTCAAAATAAAATATTATTAGAGATTCTTTACTTAAGTCTATTGTAAATTGTTAAAAATAACAATTAGGTATTATGAAAAATAAGACTTAATTAATATCCTCAACCAGAATGAGAATTAATTTATTTAAATTTTTTAAACTTTTCTTTGGCAAACTTACAATAATAAATTTAGCTGGTATGAAGAAAAGCATTAAAAAAATCTAGCATTTTATTAAAGTTCAGTGTGTCGTGCCAAGATTCTGCTTTCGAGATCGGCGTGCAACTTCTCGACCTTTCGAGTGTGTTTCTTTAACATTTGCTGCTGGTCAGCGAAATGGTCCATCTTATCACCGGCGGCTGCAATCTATTAAAAGGGTAAAAAACGCAATAAACATCTCTACTGTTAAATATATTATAATAAAAACTATGTCAATTGTTTGAAAATATTATATAATAGCATAAATTATACGGCCTAATCAAAAGTCAAAATGTGCAAATTTGAATAGTCATTTTACAATTTTAATTTATAGCTACTCCCAGTTCAGAATAAAGATACCGAGAGGAAACGGCAAGAAAGTCTTGCTAGTAATTACTCTTTTTTTATTAATCAAACATGTACATATAATAATGTTATTATATAATAATGTCTTCCAGAACGATTTTGATCACAGAGTCCAATCTCAAAAAAGATTAGCCAACTGCGCAGTGTGTGTGCGCAAACACGGGTGCACTCTATCTCCTAACTCTCATAACCCGATGGGACGGCAATCCGACATGACCAAAAATAGTTCAGGCGAAGGACCACCGGCTTTACATGCTTTCCGAAGCACGAGAGTGGACACACTCCGGGCTGTTACTGAGAATTTTTGGCAGAAAAACCCAATATTAATAACCCTTTAACTGAAACACGCCAAAACTACAACTTAGCTTGGTTACAGCAACATAACATTCCCAGGTAGAACTTAGCTTTTAAAAGCTGATAACCGCTACATTTAACACTACTAGTATCAGCATTTTTATTACAACCCAACTATGTGCCGGAACAGTTGCCATACCATACAATAATAAAAATAGAACTACTAAAAATATTTTCTTGAAGTAAGCTTAAATAATTTGAAGTGTGCTAATAGCAACCTACTAATTTATCTTTGTACTAGCTTTGGATTAACTTCTCATTAACTTAATTGTTACAACGTAGCGAATGGATGAAATTGGAACACCTTTCATAATATTTATTAACAACATGTTCCATGGCAACATTCAACTAATACGGAATGGCCGAATATCCGGCCATATACCTATATTAAACTATTCAAATGTCAACTCCTTTACTCTTAAACATAAAAACAAAAAGAAAATTGAAAAAAAATAACCTTACTATGATGTTTTTCATAATTGCTTACATGATCTGCGTGTAATGTGCGCAGTTTTAAAAGACGAGATTCATAATGTTGTAGTTCAACCTGAAAACAGTAACATTTTATAGTTAAAAACACCTAAGTAAATTTATTACAATTAAATGACTTTATTACATTGAGTTAAAATTGTTCATATTACATAAAAATTACTTGTGCCCGAATCATAACATCATAGTGGTTTTTTTTATTAATGATTGCAGGCATTGGATGTTTTATCTTTAAAATAATAAAAGGTTATCAACAAATATATTTTTTAACATTTTACATAAAAAAAATTAAACCAGCTTACTTTTAACGATGCCAGTTCTTCAACAGTAAAATTTGCTGCTGCTGCTATACGCCATAATCCCTGCACTTTAGGCTCAATGAATTCTTGATTAGTCGGTCCTGTAGGCAAATTGGGTTTATTTATCATTAATTTTTACCACTGTAGTAAATAATTATTAACAGATTAGTAGTAAAGTTAAAAAACATAAAGTTTCAACATAACTTTGTTAAAATTTTATGTAGGTCTAACTGATAATCATTTTAATAATTTTGGAATTGAAAATTACAATTCCAATGTCCAATGTTATTTAATTTTAATTTTAAATTTGAAATATCTTCGGAATATTGGATACTTTTAAAAAAACATTGACAGAATCTAAGAATCAATACATTTGTAAAATATTTCATCAAAATATATGTCTAACCTTTAGCAGCAATCCTCTGTAACCTGTCATAACCATCTCTTAATGCTCTGTGTTTTTCTCTGACTAAATTAGCTCTATTGACAAAATCTTTACTAAGATTCTCACCGTTGTCTTTCTCATAATTAATTTCATTAAACTTGTCAATTTCTTCATCATCTACAGCATCTTTAATAAATTTACAATATTATTCACACAAAGTAAAAACTTACAATTGAAATATCACACAACAGCACAATGTAATCCAATACAACGGATTACTGTTAGGTACTTTAGATAATTGTTAAACAGCACATTGATTTATCGAACAACAATTTAAATGGTTTTTTTTTCATATGATGTGTACCTATAGTTGAGCACAAAACAAGGAATGGTTTTAATGGTGTGATTCTTCTTTCCAATGTCAATTAAATAATGAAAGAAAGAGAAAAAATCTGTTTTTAAACAACCTAAACAACCTCTATGCAACCTTAATAAGTTAGACGGCTAATTAATGAAGTCTTGAAAAAAATATTTTTATATAGAATATGCCATCTATCCATAAGTAAAACCAAATGATATAGATAGAAGCTAATTAAATAATAAAACTAAAATATGGCTATATGCCCTAAAAATGTTACATTAATAAGTTTAAAAGCATACTTTTATGAGATTCTGAATCAACAGTCTCCATATTCACTAACAAATCATGATATTGATCTATTTTTTCCTGATGATGCATAAATTCTTCTCTCAAAGCTGATAACTCTTCACTAGTAAAACCAGAAGCCTCAGCTTTAGCCCATAGCATGTTGAGTTTTTTATCTTTAAAAAGGCTCTTATTGATATACCCGTCCATTGCAGAGTTGTAAGCCTAGAATTATATGGAAATTTTATTATTAATAATATTATTGTTATCTTCCAAGTATGTTAATTAATTGTTACCAACGAAAAAGGTATACACAATGTCATTCTAATAATATCACACTATCAGCTCAAAACAGATGTCAATGACACTTGAAGTCATTGTAATGCTCTATTTATCTGGTAAATCAATCATATTTAGTTTCAAAGTTAACATAATACTCTTTTAAAAAATTTATGTATATTGCAGTTTTTATTGTTCTATTTTATGTATCTTATGTTTAATAAGTGAAATATGTAGATTTTTAAAATTAAATAATATAAAGACAAGCATTTCATATAATAGTATCAATTAATTTTTGTTATAGAATAAAAATCGCCAAATGAGCAACCTGTTGGTAAGTGGTCACTGCCCAACCACATTGTCATTGTAAGAAACATTAACCAACATTTAGGTTGTTAGCACATTGGACATGTAAGGGATAGAATTGGAACTAAGATGTTATGTCCCTTGTGTCTGTATTTCCTAGCTCGCTCACCCTTCAAACCTGAACACAACAACACTAAGTACAGCTGTTTTGCAGTATATCTGATGAGTGGTTTACCCAGATGAGCTTGCACAATGCCACCAAGGCCATTAAATTATTTTTTTTATATATGACTCAATCTATTATAATACATACTAGAACTAGCTATGAAAACATCTTACAGGATCTTGTTTTTGCCTTTCAGGTACATCTTCAAAATGTTCCAGTAGACCATACACTTTCATAATATTTGTTAGTTTACGACGCAACTCAGCCTCTTTGAGACCTTCTTTGTCACCCCCTTCGCTTTTAACTCTCTTATACGTAATTTCTTCTTTATCTTGAATCATTAAATCACTGTACAGCGATTTTAGTTTCGGTTCTGTTAGGCGCTGTAATTTTTAATATGTTGTTAAAAATAATATAAATATTACAGATACAGTGTTGTAAAAAGTAAGGAGTTGTGCAGTAACTATACCTGTTGGGCTTTTATCCAAACAATATTCAATTTATTCATTCGAAACGGTTTATCCAGTGTTCTAAAATTTACATCTTTTATCTTCTTTTCATTAGATGAACGACTATACTTGTTTTCACTAAGAATACAAGTAATAAGCAATGTGAAAATAATAAAACTTATACATCGGTGTCGAATCATGTTAATTAATTATAAGAAAGCTTGCAATAAAAATCCCGATAGGATAGCCAAGCTATCTTATGACTTCACTATACCCGAGAAAGTTTAAACCGATAGTTAACTTATTATTAATAATTATATTATCAATGTTATGTACAATCAGTGTAAACTGTAAATTTCCGCACTGACATTTCTTTGTCGTTTTGCTTTTGACGGTTCCGTGACATTTCTCCGTAGACAGAGAAACAAAGTTGTTTTCTCCGTCCACGCGTTTCTCAAATAGTACCTATTGTATCAAATTCTGATTTCAGTGGCGAATTGCGATAACAAAAACCAGGACGAAGGTTATTTGTTAAAAAAAAAAATATAATTTATGCAAAAAATATACAAAACAAGCAAACGATTTGTTGAAATTTTTAATATAAAAAGATATTATGCAGTGGAATAAACCACCAAATAGCATAATTATCTTCAATTAAATCATCGTGTTCAATTACTATTAGTATTTTTTAGAGGAAACCTCATAAATAAATTTAAGAGCGAAACCCAATCAAATTTAAAACTTCTTTTTACATTTATAACATCATTGGTGAAACCCCTTCGTTAGGAAGTCTGCGCTACACTGGATTTCATTTGTGTGTGTTTTGGCTTTTACTGTTTTAAATAATCTGAGTTATTATGTTTCATGAAAATAATTACTTTTTATTAGTTCGTTTATATATAGCTTTGTTTTTAATTAATTATATGAATATGTTTGTGATTCCTTTATTCATTTTTAAATTGTTTCAAATCTTACTGATTTCATGCTGTTTGGTTTTATAAAAACTAAAAAATAAATAAAGATAGATAATAAAATGGAAATAACATTAGATGTGGTCATTAATAACGAAGCAAAGAATGTATGTGTAATATGTATCAGAAATATATTACAAAGTCTAATGCCTTTTTCTTTTAAAAAAAAACGAACACTTATTTATACTTATAAATAAATGTAAACCATATTTTTAATAAATATTTCGAATTTTACCTAACACAGGTTCTTCATAAAATTACTTTTTTTGCTATTGCAATTATTTGTGGATTGTTTTTTTTTCTATTTTTGATATTGAATTCGGATACACGAATAAGCAAACACATAACATAAAACATTACCTAAATTGACATCGTAAAACCTTACCTAAATTGACATCGAAGTTTATAAAAAAAATATTTTTAGTTTTAACTTAAAAATATTTTATTCTAAATTAGTGGTTTTTATTTATTCCCAAGGTATCCGATTTATTGTAACTGTGAGTGAACTTCAAGTTTTACAGATGACATTTGAACGGAAAAAGTAGATGTAGTGTAGACTTGTAGAGGTACGAAAGTAGGTACCTATGTAAACTTGCTACCTACGGGCTACAATACAACCAGTGTTCGTGATCAGTCGGACTGTTGACGCTCTGATTGAATTTTTTTATTTTGATAAAAATGGCTTCGATTCTCTGATAGTCTCATGTCTGTTTTCATTTTATTTTGTTCTTTAAACAGTTTAGTAAGCTGATTCATAGTTTTATTGAAATAAAAATTTAACAATTTATAATGGGAGTCTGCTATCTGCTATCTTCCTGTCTCAAATTGCATCTTAAATCGTGAACGTGAACGATACGTCCAATAATCGGAACTTTCTCTTGATGCGTTGCGACTGTGAGTGAACTGTAAACTGTTACTCAACACTCGGTTGTGTAAAGAGGTCTGCGCGATTTAATTCTTATGATACATAACGGTAGTTTATAATTGACGTCAGGCGTGTGAAGATCAGCTTGAGGATATTCGTGAGGTGTAATGTTTAGAGTGTTGTGATGGTGGAAAGCGAAGGGATGAGGCGCGGTGGCTGTGGCTGGGGTGGCGGTGTTCTTGGCCGCTGGTCCCTCCGTCGATTACTTTTGGACAGCCCTTTAGTTGGAAGGAGACTGGCTCATTCAGGTAAGTCATGAAAATAAAAATTTAAACACATTGTTGACACCACTGATATTCCTAAAGGAAATAATTATTGCTTAAGGATAAGCATTTCTTATCACGTTTAGTTTAGCTTTTACTTTCTGTAGTATCTCTTTCATTTCAAATATCTCTTATGTTAGCACTGTTACCATTTTATGTATATTTTTTTATGAAATTGTTGAATGCTATAAGCCCTGCTGTCCTTGACAACATTGTTTATGGCACTATAATCTCAAGCACAATGTGTTGAGACTTAAGCAAGAATTATTATCACAACAAAACTATCAATATGTACTCATAATATATACCAATATCAATTCATTTTTTCTGATTTTCATTATAGTTTTTTCTAACATAATATCCATTGCTCATTCATTCAAGAAAAATATATATTTTTTTATTGTTCTTAAATTTTTATGATTGCAATCAATTATGAGACAAAAGTATGAAGCAATATAAGGTCTCCAATCAAATAGGTCATTGCCATCACTTGATCATACTATTGTTAATAACAACTTCTATTCCTTATTAAATATGCAATATAATACATGTAGCTAATAAAACCTGTAATAATTCTTATTAATATAGAATGAAAATGATTGTCTAAAACAATATCAGCTGTGTTTTCAAAAGATTAAAAAAAAAAAACACTGGTAAAAGCAGAACAGTATTAATTTTAATTGTATTTAATTACAGTGGAAAAAGTATTTAAATGGACTTGTTAAATTATTTAAAACATCTTAAACTTTTTGTTTTTAAATTACACATGAAATTATTGGTCATATTGATGAATTTGATGTACTTTTAAATTGATATATCCTTTTATATTAAATTACTTGCATTTCGAAGCTGCAATTGACAACTTAATTATCTAAAATTATTTTTGTATCTGTGGAGAATTTATAAAACAATGAAATAACTCTCACGTAAATGCATGGTAATTCTTACTATGATTTAGTTATAAAAATCAGTCATTGTTCTTTGTAAAACAATACTGAGAAATTATTTTTCTTATGAGTTGTTAGATTCACACATGCTATAAACATGGAAGTTATGAAGTCATTTCATTATAAAAGTGATTAGGTTAATTTTTTGTTGAGTCAATAAATATTAGTATGAAGAGAAGTTTATATTTTAACTTTATGAAGTAAATTAATTGGCTGGTTTAATTAATGAATTAACTAAGCTTGGCCAATGTCTGTCTGACCTCGAACTTAGCCATCCAAATGGCTCCAGTATTAAGGCACTTACTTTGATATCTTGGAAAATAAATTGATTTCTTATTCACAACATATACATAAATATTTATAAACGTAACTGATTGTAATGAATATAACCAATTAAATGATATTCAATTATAAGATAATTTATCTCATATTAAATTAACATAACTTATTCAAGCAATCATTGCAAGAGCTATGGCCTTTCTTACATAAAATCAGGTATTTGTTTCATCACAAAAAAATGTATTATTTTTGCAATTATTAAATACCTAAGAAAATATTAATTCAGTAAAACTGCTACAACTTCAAGTTTTGCTCATCATAGAACTTATATGATATTCAATTTTTCACATTACATTTAGCATTGATTAATGTATTTACTCAATTAATAAACAGTTAAATTTAACAGTGCCACTAGTGAATGTATAATTCATTAATAGATGACACATTGCACAACGCCTTAACCCAAATACTTTAAGGTCAACATTACAATTTAAATAAAGAAACATTACTTGGAATTTAATTAAACAAAGCTAAGGAAGCAACCAACACTGAAAAATTAAATTAATTTTCAAGGTACTTAACATTTTTTTTGGTGTTCTTAAATTATAATTATAACAATGTATGAGGAAAATGTATCACAATTCACAACTGAATTAAATACAATCATCTTTTTTGTGGGAAATTTTGATCATACTTTATTAACATATTAACAGGAAATTGATTCACGTGATTCATTTATTAAAGTTATTATTTTTAAGCATTTTGCTATTTTAGTGATGAATAATAAAGATTTAACACCCATTGGTTTCTTAAAATATGAGTATAGATTCTCCTAATGTAGTATCAAGTGATATTTGAAAATTATAATACATAATTAATTATTTATTCATTGCAAATAATGTGTTGGTAACACTGATAATTATTTTCCGACTAATTTAATTTATTTAATAATTCTATTCTGGCCCAATTATTTAGTTTTAATTAATATTGTGTATAATTTTATTGGACATTGGCTAATTGGCCCAATGATCATCTAGTTCAATGACCAGCTAAAGAAGTTTTGTATAATGATATTAACAAGACATTAAAAATTATTTTGGTGCACTAATTCTTTGTATTTTATATATTCAGACCTCGAAATACCTCGAAAACTGTTAATTTGAAGCAAAGGTTAACTTAAAGATACTATCAGAACACTTTGTTTTGATCAACCTTAAATGTATAAGAAGAAGGTTTAGAATTGCAAAATAAGCAACAAGTTGTTATTTCTGAAGTTTCGTTTTATTGTTGCCTTGTCTGCAAGGAATGATATTAATCATATATATTTATATATATTTAGAACATAATATGTTGGTCCTAACTAAATGTAAATTTAATAAATAAATAAAGTCTGATTCCTATTTTATTAAACAAATGAACAAAAGTAAAAAAAATAAATTAATTATAATTCTCTATTGGTAAGAAGAAAAACTTCATATGTCTTGACTCTACAATTATATAAAAAACTATATAATCTTTCAAGTAAAATAAACTTTTTTTATCAAGGTTGAAACACGCGAAAACTTATTCAGCCTTATATATACATATATAAAGGGAGGTTCACATGAACACAACTAGGATAACTTTCTGTTAATATAATTTTAAAACTAATTTAAATGTGTTAATTTTTTCAATTTATTTAAAGAGAAGTTTAGACCACACACACAAGTAAAATTAATTAATTTTAACAATACGCGTAACACAATATCTTTTTAAAAACACACATTATACTCTATTGAGTACAAGGCTTTACATTTACTCGTGTCTCATTGGGCCTCGTCTCGAATGAGACTTCGCGATAAATTATTATTTATTAAATATTTCAACAAGGGTTGAAATTGTGAAATTTAAGATACAAAATACCGTTTGTTTATTACTTCAAGAAAAGTACATTAAGTGCTTGGCCTTTATTCCATTTTCTTGGGGTCGGCACTTTGTTTTTTTATATCGGCAAGAAAAACTACTTGGCACACTTGCGTGCTCGGCCGCCTGCCTGACGCCATCCCTTCGGAATGCTTTTGCTGGTGGGTTGGTTCTCCAACATTAATACAAAAATAAATATAGCTTAGCCAGTTCTCACGACCACTGCATGGAATGGGGTGGCTCCATTTTCCGCCGTCAGAAGCCGCACGTCACTTTAAGAGAATAAAATCATTGACTGGATTTCCCGAGCTCGTCGTAAACAGACGTCGTTTCCTGTTAATATTAAGGAAACATACGAATATGGTTTGTTCAAATTGTATGGCCATATTAAGTGTTAGCAATGTATCAAAAATACAAATCCAAATCTGTTTTAAAAGTCTGAAGTCTAACTTTAGGGCTCATTTGAATTCGTGTTATGTCAACCTTAGTTTAAGCCACTCTATCAATTAATCAAGGCACAGCGAGTGAATCATTTTGATATTTTTTTTAAATATCACATAGCTTAAAAGAATAATTTACGACACTAGCAATATATTGTCATATCATAAATTTCATTTAATATTGGCTCATTATTGTTACAATGTATATCAATAATATCAAGAACATTTTATTTTCTTAATGTCCTACATTTTATTAGCAGTTTCGTAAGTATGTCACAATTGGATAAAGAATTGCTCTTACATATTGTATGAAGAAAGGGTTTAGTATAAGCGGAAAGTGGAATAAAATAAATGCACTATTTTTTTAAAATAATTATAAAGTAAATGTAAATGTACATAAAAAAGGTTTTATTTGTTCCTCTTTCTCTTTCTAATTCTATAGGCGCGGCGTTTAATAAATGATATATGTCGCAAAAAATATCTACCCGCCAACATATAACTCAGTCTCATACCGTTACGAAATGAAAGTAATCAATTCGCAGTTATATGTTTAACATTAACTATAAATTCGTCATCTTATACATCTTTACTGCAGTATGTATATTGTTTCTATATGTTTTTTTTTGTGACAAGTGACATTCAAATGCCATTTATACGGTCAGCATATAATTGTGACTCAAAGCAAATATTAAATCCCTCGCAGGGGGTGTAAAGGAATATTTAAAACATAATTTGAAATCATATATGCCAATGCTCATGGCAGACGGTCGAAGTCTATTAATAAAAAAAAAATATAAATATATTTTTTAAATTTAATATTATATTATTATGTATCTGAATAGATGACAGTCCTCTAAGAACATAACACGTCTATACATGACATTGTTAGAAACTGTGTTACGTAATTAATTATATAATCTTACTTATTATTATTATTATTATGAATGTGAAAGTTTATGTGTTCGGATGTTTGTTACTCAATCACGCCGAAACTGCTGAACGGATGCGAGTGAAACTTAATACATAGTTAGATAATTGAGAAGGTTGGGAGAACTAGGATACTTTTTTAAATAAAAAGAATTACTACATTTTAATTTACGGGTATAAGCTGGTCAGTTAGTAACTTTAGGTGAGGGTTATTCCATAGGTAATGCGTATGTTCATGTTCATCTCGTTTGATTACGCTCCAAGTTTTTCAATGTCCTTGACATGTGCCAAAAGCGACGGATAACTTGTTTTATTTTTTTGGAAGTGCATTATGAAAAAGGAACCGCTTTTGCCGTTAGTGACTTTATTTACGATCGTATGTAAAACTAGCTAAATCCTCATTAACACCGTTCGCCGAGTAGTTGCGTTCCGTTCGTATTTCAAATGACTAAACTTGTAGGCATTTGTGACGGTGCCACAAAAAAATGTACATATATTTTTTTGAATTCACCGTTACCGAAGTATACGTGCCAACGGTAAAAGTTTTTCGACCGCATTTTTTAATATTTTAATAAGATATAATTTTTCGCTTATTAATCAAAATCATTACCTAAGTAGGTTCACAAGCATTTTTGACTAGTTTGTTTATTGAACGCAAAATTTACAGCTGCAGTGCTTATTCCGTAAAGTCACTTTATTAGTCACGCGTGAAATGTTGATAACCGACTTATGGTGATATACTATTTTGATGCGTGTGTTCTTAAAATGTTATAGTTATAAGGGTCAATGTCGCATATCACTTGACATTTCTCGACCGATTTCTGTGGTTAGTTTCGAGTTTGCCTTTACAGAATAGTCCTATGCTTATGCCCTATGTTGAACACTGGGAACCCTATTACCGATAGATGTAAGCATTTACTGTGTAAGGATTAGCTTCGGTATATTCTCACAGTGCCAATGTCAATAGGTGATAGTTACCATTAGTCAGCCTGTGTGTTTGTTTGCCTGCGCGCGACATATAATTTAAAAAAAAAAAACAACTTTTGCATTGTAATAAATGTTAACCATAGCTACATCGGCAATGCGCCACCAACCTTGAGAACTAAGATGTTATGTCGCTTGTGCCTGTAATTACACTGACTCATTCACCCTTCAAACCGGAATACGTACTACTGTTTTGCGGTAGAATATCTGTTGAGTGGGTGGTACCTACCCAGACGAGCTTGTACAAAGCCCTACCACCAGTTGATAACTTATGATAAAAAAAACAAATATGATATGTTGTATATCTTTAGTTTATAGTTTATATTTAGTTTAGTATAATTATAATCCGCCGATACCAGTACATCATAGTTTTTCTTAGTCATCAGTGTGATATCATCACCCGCCTAACTTGACGATAAATGACGAGTTATAGAAACCATTCACGGATATCAATAATTCGGTTTTATATATATATAATTAGTTTGCACTTTTACTTTTGACGTTAAACTTTTTTATATGTTATGTTTTTTAGTAATGAAAGGGTAAAAGTATATCGGCTTTACTTATAAACGTTGCTTAGCTTACGTTTACTTAAACACTGATTTCTCTCTTTCCGACATTAATGGTTTGACATGCGAAAGAAGAAACAGCATTGTATAACTAATCACTCGATAGAACTAAACTAATAAGTAAGGTCGTTAATTGTTATTACAAAGCTACAGAGTGAGTTTCCAGGATCTACTAGTCCAATTAAAAAAAAACTTTTTTTAATTTTTTATTATAGAAAAGGAAGGCGGACGAGCATACGGGCCACCTGATGGTAAGTGGTCACCAAACGCCCTTAGACACTGGCACTGTAAGAAATGTTAACTATCGCTTACATCGCCAATGCGCCACCAATCTTGGGACCTAAGATTTTATGTCCCTTGTGCCTGTAATTACACTCACTCACTCGGCTCACTCACCCTTCAAACCGGAACACAGCAATACCAGGTACTGCTGTTTTGCGGTAGAATATCTGATGAGTGGGTGGTACCTACCCAGACGAGCTTGCACAAAGCCCTATCACCAGTTTTTGCGTTAGATAGACCATTTATTAAGAAACGTTAAACGTATGGTACATACCATATAACATCAGGCTACGACCCACTAGCTAGAAATTAAGTACCTAAATATGTGTTGTTGTTTTTGCATAAATACTGGCAAACCAAACAATATATAAGTCACCTGACACAGCTTTATCAAGCATGAGACTTAGATGAAATTCTTCGTGTGTCCGTAATCATACTGACTCACTCACTTAAACAGACGTAAAGGAAAAATGTAATTGGTAAATAAAAACATTGCTATCGCAGCAATATTGTTATCAGTCAATCTATTATATATCTTATCGATACAAAGAAATTCAAATATTTGTACTCGTTAAGCGCATTTGATAATACATTAAATTAGTTTTTTTTTTCCATATAAGGAAAGCAATGCTCATTACGACACAGTAAATAATTCTGATAAGCCTTTTTTTCCTTGTCTGCATATATAACGCAAAAAATCATATTCTCTACAGTAGCTACGTTTAATTTTCAAAAATTTAAACCTATAATTAATACAGATCATAATTGTAGTTACGATTTTTTTTTATCGTCTGTAATGTTTTTTCTTTGCTATAAATAAAAGATACTGGTTACAATTAAAAAAATCCTTTGAATATAAAATGTTGGATATTTATTTACAATGAAGCCTATAACTATAGTCTATAACCTTAAAATCCGACAGGTGGTTCCAGAGATAAGCACGTTCAAACAAACATAATTATCAGCTCTATTATATTGTTACAGATGTTACGATTATTTATATTGTGCTCAGTGAATCATAATAAATAAATTAATAGCTTAATATAATAATCATCAATTATTTTCATGTTGAAACAGTACAGTAACCGTCTGTTAATGTCCCACTGCTGGGCTAAGGTCTCATCTCCCTTTTAAGGAGATGGTTTGGAGCTTATTCCACTACACAGCTCCAATGCGGCTTGGTAGAATACACATGTGGCAGAATTTTCCACTTGCAGGTTTCCTCACGATGTTTTCCTTCACCGTTATTTTCATGCATTTTTATTATATTATTTTAATGTTTCGAATAATATAATGGAAACGTATTTATATAGTGTTGTTTGTATAATATTTTGGGATCGAAAATCGGGACAAACGAACTCGTGAGGAATTAAATATTTTAGAAGTATTTGTTGTTTGGCACATCGCCTACTATTTGCATGTGTCTTGAAATTGTGTATTATAGAATGTGGTTAATAAATAACGAAGCCGGTGATGACAACACACGACAGCCGACGTTTTACCATAAAGCGCTTTTAGAATGTTCTTAGTGCCAAAGAAGTACCCGGAATATAGAATTGTCTTGAAAATATCGTGTTAAATATAGATTGTTACAAATATATATATATATATTTATATAGAAATATTTTTGAATTATTCGATTTTCTTATTCCATTCCGCTCCAGTACCGGTGGATTTGGATACACGTGTGGCAGATTTTTTTTTCGACTATAATGGTTTACTCAAGATGGCTTCCTTCACCGTCGAACACGAGATGAATAACAAACACAAATTAAGTATATGAAAACTCAGTACCTAGGCTAGATGAACCCACGATTCTCGGCTGAGGCAATCTCTGCTTTAATTAAATCATCATCAGCATCAGATCGCAATCCACTGCTGGATGAAGGCCTCTCCCAAAGTTCGCCAATGCTATCGGTTTTCCGCCATCCGCATCCAGTCGGTTCTCACCACCTTCATTTTTCTTATTTATTTTTATTTTTCTTATTCGATTAATGTAATATCATCGTTCGTTTCTCACGTATAAATCAACTCGTTTTCGTTTTTAGAGTCGACGCGAGAGGTGAAAGTGACGTGTGGCGTTGTTTCTTTACTCTTAACTGGGTTACCTTAATTTATTTAAAAAAAAAAATAACGAACTCTATTGTGATGTTGACGTTTTGTTCGGTATTTAATAGTTCGCGGCCATTTTTCTCAACCGCAAAAGGCTTGACTTTAAATGCTGGCTTAATAAGCGTCCATTGAAATTTTAAACATTGCAATTGCAGCAAAATATATATTTAAAACAGAAAGCGAAAGAATATCTTCCTACTGAAAAAGTTTTAATAGTTTAGTCATAAAATTAGTAAGTTAATACTTATAAAAAATACAAATAGCTATATTACAAATCAAGACCACGTGGTATATAAATAAAATCTAACATTTATATATAATAGAAATCTATAATAAATGTTTTATAAACAATAATTATTGTTATTTCCTACTATATTATAGTAGGAAATTAATACCTATTTACCTTTTGAGGACGCTAGAGAATGAGGAAGCGCCGTTTCTTATGCAAAACAAATCGTACAATCGACAATAGGAACTTCTTGAGTAAGTATTTATAGATTTGTCCCTGTTCTTGGTTCGTTGTTTTATCTTTTATTGTTTCTAACGACCCATCATTGCACTTCCGTTTAGTATCTGGTTCTAATTCAAGTGCAGTTTTAAAGAGTAATGCATTAAAATACTTCTTTTAAGTCGTTTATTTAGTTTATTTACATATTATTTCGTCTTTATCTCATCTAAATAAATATAAGCTTTCATTTGTTAAAAAATATACAAACTACACGCTAAGATTACTAAACGCAAATGTTTTTACGTCTTTGTCTTATTTTATCTGTTTTATCTGTGTTATTTTTGTGTGAGTATATGAAACTACGTATTATGATATATATATTTATGATATATATATTATATTCAATAAGTAACTTTATTAATCGATAGTGTGAGTAGATAAAAATGGTAAATTTATATTTTTACTAGATCCCTTTGATAAGTATACAGATTTCCCCAGTGAAAGGATCATAAATATTGACTGTAGTTTCGTAATAAATGATGCATACAGAGATATGAAGAAAATGGAAACCTACCTTTTTTTGTGGGTTAATAAATACAAGGTACCGATACGAAATATTATTGGAATATATTAAGTAATGATTAAGAATTTTGTCTCGCCCCTATCCTTTGTTGTCTGCACAATGCACTACGTTCGATCTTAAATGTACGAATTTTTCAATTTGTTGAATACATAAAAATTGACAGCTTTATTCTATTGATATTGTGTGGTTATATTAAAAAAAATAGATATAATATTCTAAATATGTGTTGCCAGTTTTTAAATTCATATCTCCCTATAAATTATTAAATTTATATATCATAGGAATCGCAATTCATTAAAATTTTTCACGGCTATGACTGTTTCATACAGTTAACCATATTGATTGACGTTTCTTGTTATTGTTTCGCTACTAAGAGTCGTAACCTGAATTTGTGAACGGCTATTCAACGCAAAAAAAAATTTCAAATCAGGCCGATAGTTCCCTAGAATAGCGCTATAACCTATTATATATAGAGGCCCTCTATCTTATAATTATAACAATAGTATATATAGCCCACTCCGACCAAAGAGGAGTAAAAAAAACAACTTTGACATTGAATAGACGCGTTATCATTTTTCTCTTCTCAGAGATCTTAGATAATTTATTATTTTCATAGTGGATTCGCAAAAAAATGCCGTTTTGAATTTCGATGATGTTGTCGTCGGAGCTGGAAGTGAAATAATAGTGGGATATGAGTAGTTATTTGGAACGGTGTATTATTATGATTAAAGATATATTAATAAAGGACTGTTTTAAGTACATAATATAGCAGAGCTGTTAACAATCGTATGAAATATGTTAATGAAAGGTTAAATTATCTCCACCCCTTCGATTTGAATAAGGAATAGATTATATTTTGAATATTAAAATATATAGTGTATTAATTGACCCTAATTGAAGAATAAGCTAAGAAGATTATTTGAATAATTTTGTTGTACGTTTTACGTTGAATTCGGATTAGATTACAAGATTACATTGATAATCCCCTGTGCGAACGGCGTGGTGTTTACATATTAAATAAAGTTATATTTGATTATGATTGTGATTTCAATGGTTTATGAACATTGTAACGATAAACATTACGAAAAGCGATTTGCGCATTTGTTTTTCGTGTATGGTTATGTGGGGCAGGTGAGTGTTTGTTAATACGCGTTCATTGTCTTCTGTCTGTTTTCAAATCTGTAACTGTATTGCCAATTTAAAAAAAAAACTATGCGATGTGTTTTCCATAGAGTGTAATTATATACTGAGTAGAATATTGCCAATAATAGAGTATTGCCAGTATTAAAAAAAATGCAATGTGTTTTCCATTGGATGAAAAAAAACCGTTCAAGGGATTGTTTTTGTTTTTTATACGTTTTCATTGACTTCTACCCATTTTTTAAAATGTGTCGCCTTGCTGCCACTAATAAAAAAAAAATGCGATGTGTTTCTCCACAGTATAAAAAATATATATCACTTAGCTAACTTGTTTAAAAATTAATGCTCTTGATTATGTTAGTTTAGTTTGCAAAGAAAACATGTTATTTAATATTTAAAGTATTAATTAAAAATGTACATATTTATCGTTATATATCTATACGAAACCGGTTTTAACATCGGAAAATAGGTAACATACGTGTAATGTAACTACACAAGACGATATATTAGCTTGTTTATTATATATTTTATATTTTCCTGTAGAGCAGATAAGCAAATTAGAAAAAGAGAATTAAATCTCAAATTCCTTTTCTCGAATATTCGAAATACATACTTTGTTTTAGCCTGTCATCTTGCACAAAACCCAAAGATAGGTACCATCTATTCATCATATAACGATACTTAGTATTGTTGTGTTCCGGTTTGAAAGGTGAGAGAAGAGGTGATATATACGGATATAAAATTGCAAGGTTGGTGGGTCAGTGACGATGGGCGGTTTACTTACCATCATCTGGCCCACTTGAGAGTCTGCCTACCTATTTTTAATTTAGAAAAAAATTGTTCCATTACAACTTATTTTGTTTTATTTTTTCCGCAGTGTACAATTATTAATTAGAATGCTTTCAAGACATAGGAATAATGCAGCATTATTACGACTGTAAATAAAGAAAATTCTAAGCTAAGAAATAGAAATGTAGGTCATCAGAAACCGATGTTGAATAGCCATTGTTGCAAAGTGCAAGATGAAGCCGGTATTTATATTTCGAGTAGGATTAGCAAAAATATTTTCTAGAAATTTTTTCGCGAACTTGCTATGACATGTCTTGAATATGGTAATCGTAAGGGCGTGTTTTACATTCGTTCTACTTTTTGTGTAAGAAAATTCGAGACTTATGTTTTTAATTCGACGTAAACAAAGGACTTGTCAATTTTTTTTGTATGGTATTACCGAATATTATTATGAGATAGAATGATAAAACTAACAAGAATGAAGTTACTAATGCTTAATAAAAATGTATTAGTAACAGCCTGTGAATTTCCCACTGCTGGGCTAAGGACTCCTCTCCTTTATTTGAGGAGAATATATATATATATAACGTATTATTAAATAAATGAAATATATAATAATAATTAATATAGAAAGGCAACACTAAACCATAAAATGAAACAACATCAATGATGTTGGGCGTTTCTTTCATTCCTAATCACTTTCAGTTTTACTTACAACTTTGCGCTTAAAACAAATTTTAGAAATTTTGTGATGTAATATGTTTCTTTAGTTTTCACATAGAATTGTCACGTACTAAGTATTTTAATATTTTTTAAATGTCAACACTGAAATAGATTATCTTATTTTATTACCTAATCGATTGCTATTAACGAGGATAGTTTACTTTTAGTTTAATGTTATCATAGATATTTTTAATAAACACGTGTACTTTTTTTTTTTTTTGAAACTGATATCGATTCGCCGCTAATGGTTTTTTTTTTATATTAGCAAAGCGGACGAATAATAAGCGGTCTACATACCCCGTAGATATTGGAACTGATTGAAATATCAACAACTATACCCTGTACAAGTTAGCTTGATTTTTGACAGATATAAATTTTTCATTATTAAGTTATTGTTACGAACGGGGCTCCTTTTGGTTGGGGTATCTTTAGCTGGTAACCCTTTTTAGAAAAATAAGGTAAAAAAAATACTTGAATTCTAATTTGAATTACGAAAAGTGAAAAAATTCAATCACGCTAAACAAGAAAGATCAAGCTAACTTGTACAGGATATAGCTTCCAGCCGCGGCTTCGTCCGTGCGTATGTGCGTGTGTAGGTATTGGTTATGTTTTATGTCTTATATGTCTAAATTATAAATTTCATAATGATCAAAACAAAGAAAAAAACTCACTGTCGCATATATAATATTAGTTAGGATGCGACGCCAGCACATTGAAGTGAGGAATGGTTTCCATGGTAACTAAGATATTATTTCCCTTGTGACAGGATAGGCGCTACCTTATCATATAAACATACACTTTATGACAAACTGTTGCCGTTTGGCTGTAGAAAGTCACATACATATATCGTCAGACTGGATTGCACTGAGATTTAGTATTTAGTTGTATCAAAATATTCTTTAATCAATTAGGCTCTTATAAGAATCTCTGACTTATCGTAAAGCTTCCATCGTTTTGGAGTGTAAATTCTACAGTTGGCAGTTGTTACGTTTTTCTATCAATTAAATTTATATTAATTAAATACAATTAACATATTATTCTGAATTCTCACTTGCTTAATTGTGGGTATATTCATTTGATACTCGGCGGTGCAGGAAAACATCGTTAGGAAACCTGCAGGGGCCGGATGAACATCTGCCACATGTGTATCCCGACCGGAATTGGAGCAGCTTAGTGGAATAAGCTATTCCCAGCAATGTTAGGATATCTGAAGAATCACTTACTTTTTTATTGTATCTAAGCTTGATTTTTATACGTGATTAGATTTCTATACTAAGATTATGTTACAGCTCTCATGTTTTTTGACATCTGACCTCGTAGCTTACTAAGTCATAAAATCTTACGTAACTAATTTATTTAATTATGTAAGTAGTTCGAATGTGAAAATACATAATTATAATAACGCTGAACGGTGAACGCTCGAAGCGAACGACGGATGTAAAAATAATTAATATTAATTATATTAAAATTTCACATCTTCAAATCGGATTATATGGACGTTTCCTGGTTTTTGTAATAACGTTGTATCGTACTGTAAAAAAATGTGCATTGTTACAAATAAAGTCATATTTGAGACTATTTCATACTTGTATGCAAACTTGTCATTGTATTAATTACGTTTAAAAAGAACGTAAAGGTTATTTTTTTCGGATTGATCAAAACAGGGAATATTAGTACTATGCCATTGATTAAAAAAAAACATTAAAAAAATTATTTTAACAAAAAGTCGTAACAAGGTCAAGGAGTCAAAACAATAGGTTAGGGAAGCGGTTCTAAATTTAAAATTTTAATATATAATTAAAATATTGCCATTATAAGGAGGAGAAAAGGGAACAAAAATTTCATTCAGTTTTCTTTTAACATTTAAATAACAAATGTCATCACAGATATCAACATTTGTATAAACTAAGAGCACACCTGCGCTTATGTAATGTACCATGTTTCCCATGTCCAATTTAATTTTACTTTCAAAGTTACGATAACAGCTTTGCCAACGTTTAAAATGCCATAGATTGTTCAAAATCTCGACCAATGACATCGCGTGAATTCAATGTCAAAGTTGTTTATTTTTTTTTACTCACCTGTAGTTGGAAAATGTATACATATAGAAACTTCGCCGTTAAAACCTTATTCTCAGAGCGTTTAAAAGCCATCGCCTTATTTAAATATAACTTAAATTGTTAGTAGCGTTTTTGACGACATAGCCGAAAAGTAAATGGATTTCCAAATTCAAAAGCTATCGTATATTTCGTCGCATGCACACTCGCTAGTCTAGTACGCAATAAAAACTCCCCCGTTCCCTTTGTAAACGGTCCCCGTTTGACTTTTTCAGATATTGCCATTCGTTCTATATTGACTTGAAAAACGTCATCGTTTAAACCCGCTTTATTTGCAATGATCTTGAACGAGTTTGTTCTCGCACATTTGTTTGTTGATCCGAAATAAGCGAATCGTAATTGTGAATGTACGCTTTTTTTTCTGTTTTCGTTTTGTTAATCCCTACACAATGGCGGACTGTGCGAAATTTGCGCCCTGGAAAAAAACAAGGCATAATGAATATTTTGCAACAAAAATGTACGTTTGTATGTATTTAGTTGTATTCGGTTTTACTTTTTAAACGGCTTCGAATAAGGAGAAGGAGGTATTTAATTGGTCTGTTTAATATGTATATATGTATATTGAAGTATAACTTTTTTCGTTTATGAACCAGTTTTGATGATAATATTTTTCGTTAATGTTGATTGTATCCATTTCATAATAATAATAATATCCTGGGACATTATTCACATACGGCCATCTGATCCCAAACTAAGCAAAGCTTGTACTATGGAAACCAGACAACTGATATACTACATATACTACTTTTCTTTTGTAAATACATACTTATATAGATAATTACACCCAGACTCAAGACAAACAGACATGTTCATGCACACAAATGTCTGTCCTGGGTAGGAATCGAACCCACAATCTTCGGCCTGAAAGGATAGTGTCTACCAACCACGCCAACCGGACCCGTCTTCATATATCCATTTAATTGGTAATAGCGTAAATTCGTTAAATTTCAAATAGTAAAGAAATCTATGATGTTTATTGTAAAAGAAAATTTGAGAGCCGTATGCGTCAGCTTTATTTGCTAATATTGACGGACGGCGCCCTGTATTACATATTGTTGTTTTTCCGTTTTTACAACCAAGGTAGTTTGAGCTGATTAAGTGTTGGTGTGTAATTATGAAATCGTGTCTAATATCCGGTTGCAATATTAATTTAAAATGGTATTATTTAGTTTTGTTTGTATATACATAGAACTGAATTCGATAATAAATATAAATGCAATATTAACAAATAAGAGTTTGACATACATTGTGTTGATATTTTTGTGATATTTCACCTAAGCCGAGTTGTGTAATATCTAATTTTCGGAACACTGAATATATATGAAAATAAAGTAACGGATATATATCAAAAAATAGCCCTTATCAATTTTATAGATTTATATAAAATTTACACTTTTTTATTTTTTTGAAAAGTAGGTTTAAAAAAGTATTCCACGTCTCCAAGTGTTTTATATCTACAATTAATTTTATGTAGTAAACGTAACAGTGATATTTCGTCGATTAATTAAAACTAAATAAGATATTTATATGTACCTAAATATATGACATTGCAATTAAAACAATTATCCGTATAAATTAAGTTTTTATTTTAACATTCTAGTTCGGAGTAGCTCTCAAACTCATATGTACATTCGGTAAATAGAATGTTAGCAATAGGTAGGTTAAGCTGTTGGTGGCAATTGGGCATTAATATCAAGGTTATATTTATTAAGAAATAATATATATATATATTTGTATTCAATTTCTAAGAATCATTTTCCAAATGTCATAAAAACCCGGTCCAGTCGTTCTGTTGCGTCGCGATTGAGTAATAAATATCTAAACACAAAAACTTTCGCCTTTATAATAGTAGTAGACCTTACTTAGTGGTAGGATTTCGTGCATGCCCATCTGCGTAGGTACCACCAATTCATCACATATTCTACCGCTATCAGCTACTTCGTATTGTGTTCTGATTTGCAGAACATTACTTACCTTGCCAATGTGCATAGATGGCGGTTGACCACTTGCCGTCAGGAGGCTAATTTGCCAGTCTCCCTCCCTGAAAAAATATATACATATATGAAAAAAAAGTAATGGTAAATATTCTTGATTGCAATAAATGCAATATATAATTTAACTTCAAAGTTAAAGAAACCTTTAGACAAACGAGTTTGAAATTAAAAGCAAAAGAGTCCGCCCACTCTTGCATCTTGGTATTCATTAGAAAATTTAAAGCAGTGCGCCAGTAATTAATTCCGACTTGGAAAACGCTAATAGCCGTCTTTTGCCCAAAGAAAGATGCCTTATAGAATTTCCATTGAGAATGTCAACAAGACCCTTATGGTAACCTGGTTGCCTACATTAGCATTTATGGTTTTCTCTCCTTTTTTTTTGTTGAAAATATAACTTTTTTGATAATACAAATTACAAGAAATTGGTAAGTAGGTAAGGAATTTGAGGTCAGTAATAAATTTTGGAGCTTATTCCACCGCGCTGCTCCAGTGCGGGTTGGTGGAATACACATGTGGCAGAATTTGCTCGAGCTCGCTGAGCTACTTTTATAAGTAAGAGCATGTCTTATAAAATTAGTTTAGTGAGTCAATATAATATTTTTTCAACTTAACTACTAAATCAACTTCAGGAGTTTGATTTTGATTCAGAAGAAACATTAAGAGTTACGGAGTATTCAGTGTTGCACTCCTGTGCCTCGGATAGCACATAAGTTGGTTCTACGCCAGATCTCTCAACACCGGATGGTGTTCCACATCGCATGGCGATCCACGTGACTGGATAGTCACGTGGATCGCCATGCGATGGCATATATGTGAGTGGGAATAAATTGTGCACATGTGTTTGTATACACACCTGTGCACTATATCTCCTACGCAGTGAGCTAATTATCATTACTATACAAAAGTGATTTTATTTTAAACTAGCTTATTGTCCTGGCTTCGCATTGGTAGATAAGAAGAAAAATGTATTTTCGATAGGCTTTGCGTAAAATTCGTTCTTAGTGAGCGTGTACGTCGGGAAAGGAGTAACTGTGACAAATTTCAAGTCAATCGGGTGGATAGTTTAGGAGATCTCGTGATTAGTGGTATTTCGCTTGAATGGTAAATGGTGGTTCTAATTTAATCTTATGGCATAAAAAAAACATTAATGTATTATATTTTCTCGATTAAGCAATTAGGATTAACATATTTGGCTTCGTTAGCTTTAATATACAATAAATTATTACCATGCCAACAATTTGTTGCTTGCGTAGATATAAAGAAATTCATTACTCACATATATACATACATTCCTGAATTATAAACAGCCTTCTTCATAGATACGCTAACACGGCAGATTGATTAGAATTTGTGCTTAATTACAAATTAATATGTTTTTCAATATTTGTATTTAAATAATAATTACACAGATTAAAAGATAACATAAAAAAATAGTTTAAATTCTTAAAGTAATTTATATGTCTACATTAAAAGTTCTTTTGTTTCGTCTTTAGTATAAAGCGAATATATTAAAGGATCTACTGAATGGCGAAATTATGCTGAGTCGGAATGTTGCAATAGATTTAAAAAAAATAAGTTTATAAGTCACTGTTACATTGAAAAAAAGAAATAAAATTTTACTCTTTATAATAACAATACAACTTGGCATTCTTCTTAATGCCTATGCATGAAACGAGTTTAAAAAAAAAACAATACAAGGTCTATCGTCAGCCTTTGTAACTGTTATGTTATTTACATGTGGCAATACTCTTTATAAGTTGTGGCCCGAGCAACTCGTTTACAATATGTATTTCGATAATTATTTATTATTGATTTTATCTCAACATACTATCACAGCTCATGTACTCCTAATACATTAATATTAAGATTAATATTATGACTATGCGAACATAAAAAATCACGATTATATTGGTGTGTGTAAATCACATCCCTAATGTTTTAATAAAACATTTGTAGTTGTATTTATAATAAAATAGGTGCCAAAAATAGTATGCATGTAATCAGAAATAATTTGCACTGGATTTTTTTTGTCAATGTGTTGGTATTAATGTCTGTCAGTTTGTTAACAGACATTGAATAGCTACCAAATTATCATGGCTTACGTAAGTTTATATAAAATTGTGAAATGAGGTATATTTCTATCAAGCCAAACGGGTTTACGGCATCAGACAGCAGTAAGCTGAGAGATGATGATGACTTCCTCCGGACTGATATTGGAACAGCGGTCATTCTTAATGTTGACCAGCCTACTAATAGGTTATAACACACATGTGTGAGCGCAAATACTGCTCCATTCTCCAGTCCCTTTAATATCCGATATAATTGCCCGATAGGACAGCTAAGCGGAGAGAGGTCAGGGACAAAAGCAAAACCTTTGTTATACCACGGTAGTGTATGACTGGCTACTCTACCGACAAACTAAGAATTTATCACTGAAACTGGTACCTCATGATTTGCAGCCGAGATACTAGACCAATTAAGCCCTTTAATATAAGCAGATAAGACTTCGAAAAAAACGCAAAATATTTGACCGCTATTGGCTGTAGTTTTTTTTTTCGCGACGTAATATTGCGTATGCAAATCGGGAATGTGTAAAAATATCACGACATCTTTATCAGTGTCGGTTCTCTGTTAGCATATTTAATATGCGGTTTACGTTCAGCCCGCTTCCATGTCAGTGAGCACGGAAGTGTATGTAATCACTCGCTGCCTTTGACGCTGCAACAAAAGTATTTTAAGAAATAAATACGCCATCACGATGAGTAGTGCAAATAGATACAAATAGTGTGGAAACATACACTTCCTTCGCTGTTCTCCGGAGCTATTTTGTATGAACAGACTCGATACTCGACTTGGAACGCAATTGTGGACATTAATCTTCTGTGGAAATGAGAATGAATGTTTGTACTCTATGCTTTTCTTAACTATTTTTTTGTCAGGAAATTCCTGGCCCAAAAAAAAAACATAAATTTTCTTTTGAAATAAAAACACTTGAAGTTGATCCACCATATAATAGCAGTGACGGTAGTTAGTAAAATTATATATGTATGTTTAAATAATAATTAAAATAGCATATCAGTTACTAATCCGGTCGCACATCGAGTGTCAAATAATTTTCCTGAAGAATATATTTGCTGTAGTCGTGCAAATATTGTTATCGTCCTTTCTACGACCGTTGCATCGTATCAACATTCCACGTGGTATTATAATATGTCATTACTGGGTCAGACACGCTATTATCGGCGAATGGAAGGCCGACGTTTGCGACTCGCGAAAAATAGATTATCGTTTCGATTTATCGCTGTTTTTTAGAGCTAGCGATAAAATTCCTTTGATTTTTACTATATGTATATATATTGTTGTTTAATGATATCGTTTATATTAAATATACGCAAATTAACCGTAAACCTATCTGGTCATGGAAATCACTTCCATAAAAACATATTTTTATTTGATAGTAAGATTATGTTTACGTGATAGTTGTTTTGCAAGATACTGTATATATATCTAATCTATAGCTAATCTCGAACATTGAACGTGAATTATTATAGCGAGAAAAAATATCGCAATCCATAGCTTTAACTTCGTCGTCGTCGCCAGCCAATCATCATTCACTGCTGGACATGTCTCTCCAAAGTTGCACCAAAGCTCCCGGTTCCTCATCTAATTCATATCATCGGTTCACCTGACGGTTGACGCCCTACCGACTCGCGGTCTCCAGGGCTCGTTTGCGCCAATAGAGTTATTTATTTGCATATATAACTTAATCAAGTTGTACACAGTAACAATTTTGAAACCTATATTATTTCGTACCTCGTTGCTAGATTCGAAACGTTGTTAATTTTTAAACTGTTAATAAAAAATTACGCATACAAACATGTGTACGGGAAGTTTATCGCCATAAAGACAACTAACACACACTGAATATATAACGCTATAACGAATATACGAGATAAACATTAATTAGTCGTAGATTTATGATGATTTTTATTGATTGATTGAGATTTTTATGCGGCGTAGTCGTAGGGCGCTAGCTAATTACCGGTGCTTGACTTGATTCGCTTATGGCAATATTATTTAATTATATCGACATCATTAGCTTGCCCTTATCCCATTTATTTTGGGTCGGTGTAGTGTGTTCTAATAACACTACAAGGAAAATTATTTTGGCAGACTTACGGCTGGCCGGTAGCCTGTCGCCAACTTTCCTTGTTTTTTCTCTGGTCGATTGGTTTATTCGTTTTCATTTACTATGTTATCACAAATACGTATAACTATATATAAAATTAAGTGCGCGTCGTCTGTCTGTCTGAACGGGATCAACTGAAAAACTATTGAATGGATTTTCATACGGTCTTCACCTTTATACGGAGTGATTCATGAGGATGGGATAAGTATATAATTCATTCATGGTTTTATATTAATGGGCTGAAATATGACGGTGATCGTTGAAGATGTCGGAAAAAATCACACAATACAATAACGAATAAGTCGTTTAACAGTCGAAACAGAGTAATATGTATTACGATAGAAAAGTTTTTTTGTAAGCTATTATTCTATCTGTGCAAAGTCGGGACGGGAAGTTATTGCGTAATATACATAATAGAGTAGAAACAAAAAAGGGTGAAAAATAATTAAGTATTTATATACAACGGCAGTCTTATCGCTTAAAGAGCAATCTCATTCAGACAACCTTTGGATAAACCACATAAGATTGATTAAATAGATAAGCCAATGTACGATAGCTAAAAAAAAACCAATTCAATTCGATAATAATTCAATATAATGCAATCATGGAAGTAAATAAAAAAATATATATAACAAAGCTAACCATTAATCGCAGCTCAGTAAATTCAAAACAAAAAACATTTGTAGCCGCTGATGTGTATCATATTTATAAATTCCACAGATAATAAATGAATACAACATCATAATCATATGAAAACAAATACTGTTATTAATTTAGTAGTCGAACACCCTTATGTCGTTTCATCCCGGTGGTATTACTTATTCACATCTTATTCAGCTCAAAATAGCGGCATTGTTTCCGTGATAAATTGTTTCCATCTCAAGGAAATAACTCGTATGGAATGATAATGTTACATATTTACTACCACGTAGTTCGTACTTATCGACCAGCACTCGACTTGCCTGCCCTTGAAACATAAAGCAGACATGCATTTGCATGTGTTTTAATATTAAACATGCTTGGTATATAAATCCGTCGCCATGAAAACAATTAAATTTGGTACATTTTTTTTTTTGGTGGACTTTTGTTAGACTTATTATTTTTTTTATGGCAAGGGAAACGGAATAAAATCATTGCATGCTTGCATATTTTTTATTTTAATTATTTATTACTAATTTAATCAATTATTAAATATTATTCTTATTTTCGTTTATTCATTTAATATCTACTCGTTTTTTCCGATAAATTGCATTGTTTCAAAATCGATTAATAAGTAGTTCAATGTCTTTTTTTTTATTTTCACTTCTTTTAACTCGAATTAATGAGTTATTTTATATGGTAAATGTGTTAATTTAATTTTTTTATTTTCTAAGTAGGGAAGATAACTATTCTTAACATAGTCAATGGGCACGGGCAATTAACACAATATTTGGCTTGGCATTAAGTAACTGATAAGGCTTCTTCTCGCCTCGTCTCCTTATGAAAAGAAAGTTTGGAGCTTATTCCACCGTGTTGCTTTAGTGTTGGATACAAATTTGGGGGAATTCATTCAACACACGCAGGGAACAAACTCGCAGCGCCGGATGATTTCTTTCGCCGTCGAGTATTAGATGAATTATTATCAACACAAATTAATCAAATCTTTCGTTACGATTAATGCTTTCTAACGACTTGGTCACCTCGCCTCTAGTTTCAGAGGTTGTATCAAAATATTTTTAACGTAAATGTTTTACATTATATTGTATGAGCTAAAAACCATTTGCATAATTATACACCTATATTAATACGCAATCAATATATTGTTCTTTGTAATAATATGTGCAAGAGATAAGTGCGCTTAACTTGTATTGATTTTGTTTGTACTAGATTTTTTTTTTTTATGACAATGATCTTAATATAACTTTTTGATTTATTTATTCATGTTTTAACTGCCTATTTTCAAATTATTATGAATCAAATTTAAAAAATACATATTTATAACTTATATCGCAAACTCTAATTATTTCTTAAATATAACCGTAATATCTTAAGAGTAATAGCGTAGCCTTTAACGCCTTTGAATCGGCTAGACAGATATTCGTTTCGCCAGACGGCTGTGGTTTTTATGAGTTCTCTGACACGCGAGTGTGCGACGTGACGACGTACCCAGTTTATTTCGACCCTCAAACGCCTCTTAAGTATGAAAAAGGCCATTCAGTCATTGTACTTTCTTCAATGCGTGTGTGAGATAGCCCGAGCCGATTTTCGAGCTCACAGCGCTATTGGGACGTGCGTAAACACGTGACGCCTTGAGTGATATCACATTTACTGTGTATATATATATATATATATATATATATACTATATGTATATGTAACACCTTCAACTTTAACAATGAATTAACTACGTTGTTGAAGTTACATGTTAACTTTGATTTGATTAGAAGCTTTACACTTTAATCCAATGTGTTAGTTCTTGGCCTTTTGGTAAATTTTTAGTGTTTGGAAATCGTCTGGAAGAGGAAGACAGTCTTCAATATTTATTGCACTATAAAAATAGTCGTGTAGTATTTAAGCAAATATTAAAATAAATAACGAGAAACGTATAATCTGATATGATCAGTGATCAATACAAAACTATTTATAATTTATCTTTAGTAACATCCTTTGAATCCACCATCCTATAGTCCTATAACCTAAGGCCTTCTCTCCCTTTTTTAGCGAAGCTTATTATACCGGACACCTCTAGTGCGGGTTGGATACGCATGTGTCAGAATTTCAGTGACATTAGACACATGCAGGTCTCTTCACAATGCTTAAGGCTTAGAGCACGAGATGAATAATAAACACAAACTAATCACATAAAAATAAGGCATGCTATATATCTTTAATTCAATTAGACTTATACACGCAATTTTGAATCATCAAAATGACGAAAAGATTGGAGTTATGATAAACGTCGTGCTTAGGGATACATATTATGTAATATGTCTCATTGTTGATTTTGCTAAATTCGAATTTATTGTAATATTAAAGTGCATTAGGAGACTTACGTTCGACTAACTTCAAGGAAAATCCAAATCAATTCATACGGTAAATCGCGTTATATATTCGTTAAATTAGAAATTCATATATTTTATATGAATAATCCGAGGCAGCAATTCATAGTTTTTTTCCTGTTAGTTTGCATGAAAAACGGATGTAACGGCTGCGTAGCTGCTCCCTTTCTGCACATATTTTTAAATGTATTTAATTTTTACCAAATGATGGATTCTTTGATGGAAATCGTGTTAAAACTTGTACAGTCGTTGTTTTTGATTTCGATATGTACTGCAAGTAAAAAAATAACACAAATAAGTAACAAAACCATTGCCACCATTCCATATTTATAATTTTACAATAGATATTTAATTTTTTGATATATAAGACCTTTATGTAAATAATTCTTGTGTAATAAAATGTCTTAACATAACGATTTACCACAGATACCGATAAACCTCAGCCAGACGTATTTTCAAGCAATCAAAGGTTATATCATAGATTGCACTTGCGGGAACTGAATAATACACAATAACTATTCATGTCATCAAAAAACGAAGCAATAGAACGTGGGACAGTCGGTTCCATCAAACGAGATCTGAAAGCGATGTTAGAACACGAAAAAAATTAGTCTTTTTTTGCCTTACATATAAATCGATTTTTTAATACCGGGTTACTATTTTTAACGAATCGTTTTGGTACATCAGTAGCCGATTGTTTTTTTAGTTACGGGTAGCAGGCCGTTAAAATCGTTCCCATATAATTACATACATGCAACTTCGACAGTTACGAAACGCTGTTTTAGAGGCACGTATTCAAATAACGCCTCGAAGACAATTCTACTATCTGTATGCAAAATATAGAAACCAGATATAAATCAATATTAATGTTTTATAAATATGTAGATGTCAACCAATTTATTTCAAATAAGCAATTTTGACCATGACATGGTTGATCAATTCGTGTGTTACTTTAATATGAACAATCGCAGTAATAAATTGTGCGATTGTGCCACAATATATCTAGGCTATCGGGCTTTTAGTTGATATTGTTTTTAGGCTAATTATTTTACTTTTGAATTATCGTACTTTAATCATTAATTAATCGTGATATTTCAGCAACCATTTTTATTGTACGCTATAAAAAAGGTATGCGCTGTAGCGATGGGAATCCTAATTTGTACGCCATCGTCTGTAATAATTGTTTACTCAGACCGTAACAGCCTGTGAATGTTCCACTGCTGGGCTAAAGGCCTCCTCTCCCTTTTTGAGGAGAAGGTTTTGGAGCTTATTCCACTACGCTGCTCCAATGCGGGTCGGTGGAAAACACATATGGCAGAATTTCAGTGAAATTAGACACATGCAGGTTTCTTTACGATGTTTTCCTTCACCGTAAAGCACGAGATGAATTATAATCACAATGACATATGGCACATGAAAATTCAGTGGTGCTTGCCCGGGCTTGAACCCACGTTCATCGGTTAAGATTCACGCGTTCTTACCACGGGCCATCTCGGCTCATTACTCATTACTTCATAAAACCATTGCTATTCAAATTATTGAATAAATATAAAAGCATGGAATTTATTGATACCTGCGAAGAACCGATCAAAGAAACTCAGTCGGTTTTTTCCGTTTTCAAAGAAATGGTGAAATGCCAAGAAGCGTTTCAATCCCAAGGCGAAGCTAACTATGTAATAATCTTTTAAATCTTAACAACATATAGTTTGTTAACGTACATAACGTTTAACGTTATGTACGTTTAACGTAAACATAACGTTTTATTCCTGTTGTAAAATTGTATACCCAAGGGAGCCGACAAAATAATTACTGTCTAAATAGTCCAGTAAGTTTGTGGTTGTACCATGTATACCAATAATGTTATAAATATCAAAATTTTGGTAATAAGAGTAAGATAATAAGAAACTTTATTCGACTTTTTTTTCTGAATATTATATTATATAATAATTCGATTTTCTGAATATACATATTCGAAAGTTATTCGGAAATATATATTGAGAAATAACAAATATTTATCGATAGAATAAGTAATAAGTGAGTATTAACAAAGAAGGTTTCTCTGAGCTGAAATATTATAAAAATGAATGTGTTTTTTTACGTTTGCGATATTTTTTCCTATTATCATGGCTTTAAGTAGGAGGTTACAAACGTTTGTTTTTTTAAGTTATTGTATATAAGAATACGTAGGTTAACCTTTGATTCCATTCAGCCACTTAACATTTAATATTATTTATGTATATAATCGTTCATTGAAGCAAATATCTTTATAACTTTATTTAAGTTTTGGTTGTATATACATAAACAAAACCTCTAATGTATAATAAATCTAGCTAACGGAATATCCAATATTTTCATGTAAAATAAATAGTGGTCGAAATATATTAATTTGTATTTTATATTGAATATCTTACCCAAAGTTATAAAAAAAAACTAAACAATGTTTTTTTTTTAAAAAGCTGTGCTCGTGGTTTAATGTGTGTTAAATTTTGTTTTCAAGCGCCCGTTTCATAAATGTTGCCATATTGGTTTATGTTTAGGGCTAATTTTTTAGACCATATTACAATTTTATAACATAAAAAATTTGGAATGACTGAATCGAAAATCGAATATAATTGTTAAAATATTGGCAAAAATAAAAATAGATTACTTTTTTTTCTTAATCAAATATTGATTGTATTGATATTATTCATTGCCTTTCCCTACATTTTTTATTACTAACGATAATTACTATTATATAATTAGTATTAACATTTTAACTTTTATTTACTAACCTTGCGAAAGAAAATCGCGATCATTGTCAATCTCATTTACACAAGGAATTCCATAATTAGTATCAATTATTGTGAAGCTATTGTTTTTGCTAATAAAAATGTTTATTACTGTTACGTAATTTATTATTATTGATAATAATGATTAATACATTATAATAGATCATTTTCAATTCTTTTCATGATAATGTATGACTCCTTCAGCGCAAGATTAGTGTAATTAGTGAAAACGATTACCACCAGTCTGTACGATAAGATGTGAACAAAGGTCGCCTTAAATGTCCCCCGATATAAATACAGTGATATCACTAATTTGTTTATTGTTTACGAGACAGTTTGTGAGTTCACACGTTTTAAAAAAAAAACTTAGTTGTGTTAAAATGAACGATATTCTGTTTGTCGATCAGCTGAAATGGTTGATCGGACTTGTGCGTATGAAGAGTGACCTATGTGAGTAATGTTATGACTTTATATATTCACGTCTACCGTCAATTATTCTCGTATGACGATTTATGTGTGCATGTGTGTGTGTGTCGTTAAAGTACAATTGCCTCATGATAAATATTAATGTTGCGGTCAAACGTCACGTACACTAGCGAGAATTCGATCCGTTGAAAGGATACGTTCTAGTAGCGACTCGACTCCTTTATCTAGTGTCTAAGAATAGTCTTAATGTCTGTGAATTTGCATCGAATACCGGATCTGAAGCGGAATGGGAGCGGTGCGAGCACGCGACAACTAGTCCGCCCTGATGTCACTGATCTATTCAGATAATAACCTGCGCCCGCGCATTTTCTAGATTTATTTTAAATTTTCGTTTTTGTGATTTCAATAATGTTTGCAATTCAATTTTTTTTTATAAAAAGGTTATTATTGCTTGCTTCCTGTTCTGTCGCATCTATACTAGTTCGAAATTTTGTTCCGGAATTTCTTGGCTCGTATTTATCTTCAACGAATTTCAAAGACTATCTCGTTTGATCAATGGAACTCTAGGATCATAAAAATTTAATGGGTGCAGGCAGTCAACGACTAAAGACTAACAAGTGATTTGTCTAACTATTCGAAGCTTTCGTGACTTATTCGAATCGTAAATATGTATATCTCTTGCTCAACATTCCTAATAGTGTGTATTTTAACATTTGTATATAATAATTATATACTGGTGGTAGATCTTTGTGCAAGTTCGTCTGGTTAGGTACCACCCACTCATCAGATATTCTAACGCAAAATAACAGCACTTGGTATTGTTGTGTTCCGGTTTGAAGGTTGAGTGAGCCAGTGTAATTACAGGCACAAGGGACATAACATCTTAGTTTCCATGGTTGTTGGCGCATTGGCGATGTAAGCGATGGTTAACATTTCTTACAATGCCAATGTTTAAGGGCGTTGGTGACCACCTACCATCAGGTGGCCTATATGCTCGTCCGCCTTCCTATTCTATAAAAAAAAAATTGAATGAAAACTTCAAAAGTTAACGTAAAAAAGTTAAATTAACGTTAAGTAACGTTTCGCTGTAAAAAAAATCTAACAAATTGTAACAATCCACTTGATTTGAACGTGCGTTTTGTAAGTTTTCTTCGCAGTGCAGTGATGTAACACATTTAAATGACATAAGTACGTGTGTTCGTAACGATGATATGTCTGTACGTTATTGGATTGTATTTACGGTGAACGATTTATCTATTTATACTCTTCACGTATGGTTTTGATCATTTGTTAAGAAGTATTTCAAATGATATGATCGGAAAATCATTGTACTGACTCATTCGTTGCGTTAGATGATTACTTAAATTCCAGTCGCTGATTTAATTGTTTTTGTTATTTGTTTTGTTATATTTAATACTAATTATCGTTTCTAGATAGTATTATCTTTTTATCATACACACCTTTTAATATCAGGATGACTGTACTTAATTACGAAGGTGTATATCGTTATCACCAACGATTATTTTTTTAATATTAGAAGTGAATAACAATTTTAATCGTTAAAGATAATCAACAAAATATACAATTACTAGTAATTTTTGTTTGATTGTGATTTCATCTACACGTGAATTCCACAGCTTATTTATTGAGTATTGTATCATTGTATTATAATTTTATTCAAATCTGATATTATTGACGCGTTGCGTTGAAGTTTTAGGATTAGACCGACTTACGATTAGAACTAACGATAATGTTTTTACATTGAATAATGTGATAAGTAGAAAATTAATAAACAATTAAAAGATATGAAAGCCTTAAGTGATTATGAGAACAACAAAAATAATTTAACTATATGTAACGTTAACGTAGCCGAGTTGGCCTAATGGTTAGAACGCCTGAATCTTAACCAACGATCGTGGGCTCAAACCCGGGCAAGCATCATTGAATTTTCATGTGTTTAATTTGGGTTTATAATTCCTGTCGTGCCGTGACGGTGAAGACAAACATCGCGAGGAAACCTGCATGTGTCTAATTTCATTGAAATTCTGCCAATGCGGGTTGGTAGAATACACAATATTCTACCTCCTCAAAAGGGAGAAGAGGCCTTAGCCCAGCTGTGGGACATTAACAGGCTGTTACTATAACGTTAACGTATATAATATATAAAAAATGTTCTAAGTTTTAAGCCACATATTCTAACAGGTGGTAAAAGCTTGCAATATATGTTATATAGACTTTTTACTGTATAAAATACGCTTTTTAAGTAAATACATTTGTGTTATTGTGTTCAGCTGTTCGTGTATTGTCAGTGTTAATAATAATCGATCCAATGACATGTTATTGGTTCGTTAATAGGTATCCATTAGCGTGTTCACGCCGCACAATTAGACACCCCTTCGTGTGACCGAAGACGATCAGCTGTAGTTTCATTATGACTATATTTTTTATTACCAATAATATTTTTATATGAAACTAAGCATTGCTGAGAAATTAATCTAAATTATCTCGATGTACGTTTCGATGCATAATAGATGATATTATATTTGATCTCATCTTATTCGTGTATGAAAAGCCGAGATGGCCCAGTGGTAAGACCGCGTGAATCTTAACCGATGATCGTGGGTTCAAACCCGGGCAAGCACCACTGAATTTTCATGTGCTTAATTTGTGATTATAATTCATCTCGTGCTTTACGGTGAAGGAAAACATCGTGAGGAAACCTGCATGTGTCTAATTTCACTGACATTCTGCCACATGTGTATTCCACCAACCCGCATTGGAGCAGCGTGGTGGAATAAGCTCCAAACCTTCTCCTCAAAAAGAGGAGAGGAGGCCTTTAGCCCAGCAGTGGGACATTCCTAGGCTGTTACGGTATTAGTGTATAATTTGTTAATAATTTCAAAAGATAGTCTCTATCATTGTTTTATTTTTTTATATAAATCGCACGATGGAACGGCAAAGATTCGTTTAAAAATAAATACATATACTTTGTATTATTTAATCTTCAGTGGGCCTATTGATATATTGCAGACTTGTTGACAGATGTGTGAAATGTATCTAACATTCCGTCTGATCTGTTTTAATTTTAGATTATTATTTATGCTGCAAGTACCTACTGCTATTTCTGTTAATGGACTTGGTGATAGGGCTTTGTGCAAGCCCGTCTGTATAGGTACCACCCACTCATCAGTGTTATACCATTAAACACCAATACTTAATATTTTTTATTCCGGTATGAAGCGTGAGTGAGCCAGTCAGTCAGAGACAAACACAAGGGACATATCTTAGTTCCCAAGGTTGGTGGCGCATTGGTGATATAAGGAATGGTTAATATTTCTTACAGCGCCAACGTCTATGGGCTGCGTTGATCACTTATTATCAGATGGCCCATTTGCTCGTCACCTATTTAATATATAAACAAAGTCTTTCTACTATTATATGTTAGCTTCATACAATCAATAGTAAAAACAAAAAAATAATGATAGTTATAAATCTCGTTCTCGTCATTACAGTTTTTGTTGTTTGCATTCGTGCTCGTTCAGTCATTGGTCTTTCCCAACTACGAATGTAGGTCGATGCACCGCAGTTTGGGAAACTGCTATCCGTGAGCGTTTGTTAATCTCGCGGAATTAAAATCGATTTGCGAACGTGACGTATCCGTATTACAAATAAGAAACTCGTAAGCGCGTTAAACTACATATAATACAACAAAACACTAATTTAAGTTAAGTTTTAGATGATTGAACGAAGAAAATCTACTTTTTATTACGTTGGGTTATACGATAGTTCTATTGGTTGAACATTTCCTTGATCTTTACAAGTTGAATAATGCAGATGATGTTTATTATGATATTTTTATAATTAAACACAATACCTGTTTTAATTCTTAGTATTTATTTTATATGATATATTTTGTTCATTTATTATTTACATAGTTAACATATATGTTACATATAAGATTTTATCTATGAATGTATATATTTGTGATAAATTAAAATATGCTTTTGTCATTTTAAATCTCAAATTCACGATGATAGACAGAGAGAAATCATTGTTTTATTAATCACAAGTTAATAAGTTTTTAAGAATATCCATTACTACATATGTACATAGTATAATTAAAATACGATTATATGTACATATAACGACTAGAATGTTGGCAAGAATACTATTGGCATTTCCATGTTGAATCATAATAAATTGTGACTCTGAAAATGGTTTACACATGTTCGTCAGTGGTTTCTATAAAATACAATGTTTAGTATTTTATTGAATTGAATAATTTACATCATACAATTTAATAAATGCGTTGTTTATTTATTGTCTCTAAGAAACTGTCTAGAATTGTTTTAAATATTAATATTATTATGTCAATGAAATACTATGAAAACGCTATAAAAGTAAGGGTTTTCCATTAGATTTCGAAGACGTCACGTTCACGGTATCGACAAAGCACACCGCACCTAGATTCTGGGCTATTCCCGGGTGTAACCTAAACCGATAAATAAAGCTACTTTCCTCGTACGTAGTTGTTTTAAGTTCTTTTTAATGTATAAGAGTTTTGTTTTATTTAGTTGTAGTTTCCACATCGCCAAGAGAGTTTAGACTGTTTTCTTTATCGCGGCAGATAAATGGACGCCATGGTAGCAAAAAGAGGTACGATGCGATTTTGTTTTTAAGATTAGTTTAAAGTCGTATTAATTTATTTGAGTGATGTTATGATTTATTTGTCTTAAGTTTAAGCAAGCCAAGTTGGCCCAATGGTAAGAATGCGTTATTTTTATCAAATAATCAATGTGCTCAATTTGTGCTAATTTTAAAATTAGCACAAATTGAGCACATTGATTATTTTCATTTCATTCATTAATGAAATTCTGTCACGTGTGTCCACCAACGTGCATTGGAGCAAGATGATGGAATTAACTCTAAACCTTCTTCTCAAAGACCTTCTCGGAGACCTTAGTCCAGTCCAGTTCCAGCAGTGGAACATTACTTCACTAATAAGCGTAATCTTATAATGAATTAGCTAAAGGTCGGCGTACATTGTAATGCTTCTGTTATATTCTCGTGCGCTGCTAATGTACTTTGGTTGTAATATGTTTGAAACCATAAATTACGAACTAAATGATATAGATTACGGAAAAAAATGATCATGAAATGAATTCTGTGTTATATAGAATTACAAACTACATACATCTCTCCTATAACCGGTATTCAAGTCTTAGATAGTCAGCCATCACTTTCTCTTAAAGACATAATTGTATACTATATGTAATATTCTATATGTAACTCGGCTAAGTGTGGGAATTATTTAGTTCACATGACACATTCCTACAGGTTTCCTTATATGTTAGATCAGATTTAGTCTGAGTGATAAATAAGAAGTAGAAAAAAATTATAACATGTATATATTTAACATATCGTTTTTTAATTAATAGTATGATTTCTTTTTCCATAGATATTGTACGAGGCATTCCTTACAATTGTAAAGCACTTACAACTAAACCTCTTATAGCTTGTTGTATCCCTTGTTGTACTTAAATGAAACTTATTCACTATTTATGTTAAAACACAGCGAAGTAAAGTACGCGATAAAAATTACACTGGTAATATATATTGTAAACAAAAGCGCTTTTTTGCTTTATTGTATAAAGGTCAAGTCAACAAGAAGTACAAAAAAAAACCCAATAGGATATGGATGTTCAATAATATTGCGTCATAATATACGATTGCGCAAAATATAATGGAAGCAAGTAATGAAAACAATTTCGACCCAAATCGAAAGTAAACTCTTAAAACTACCGTTGAATTATATTTCTGCTGATATGGCCAGGCTAACCAGTTGTTCAGTATTTACTCGGACAGTTCTTTTTTTAAATTTTTGATTGGGTTAATAGATTTATGTACAATAAAAAACTTAAACATAAGTATCTCTATATATAAACATGTTAATGGAGTAACTAAACAGATGGATTTTTTTTTAAATGTTTTAATCGATAGATGAGATTTACAATTACAAAAATATAATTATTTTATTTTAATTTCTTGTAGCGCCTCTTTCACTATTTATCAGTTTCATGTCTTTTCTGTTAATGTTCCTTCTTTGTCCGGTTGTTTTTAAGTGTATCTGGTAAGCCTGGTAATGGCAAATTGTGCAAGACATTTGAGTAAACGAATTCCTCGCTGACGATTCGATTGTTTATCGCAATGTCACGTTTACCTTACGCTTGCATTACACAGCCTTCGTTATTCATTGCCCGTCTCGATCACGTTAATTTGCTGTTAGAACAACCATGTTGTTGAGCACGGTTAGAACAACCATGTTTGCAAACTTCTTAGGATATTCACGACCTCATTATTAAAACACTTAATTTATAAATACTCAATATAAATATTTACGGCTTTACATATAACCGTTCTTTAGTAGGTGTTTATTTAAACACTGATTTCTCTCTCTGTCACCATAGATTTGACATTCGAAAGAAGAAGACAAAGCATTGCAATACAAGCCGTTGAATTAAAAAATCGTTGAGTAGTCTGTTATGTTTCGTTTCCGACGACCGAATAAAATAAGTTTTAGCTCAAACAACACTCGGAGAAAGATCGTCCAGGCGCCTGGTGGTGCGCCGTCGTAAAACTGATTCATATTAAAGTCGTTCGGAAGTTCTGTTTTATATTTGATTAAAATCATATGATTTATGACATATATCGTCGAATCGATATTTTTTTATAGAATAGGAAGGAGGACGAGCATATGGGCGAACTGATGGTAAGTGTCACCAACGCCCTTAGACATTGGCACTGTAAGAGATGTAACCATCGCTTACATCGCCAATGCATCACCAAAATTGGGACCGAAGATTTTATGTCCCTTGTGCTGTAATTACACTGGCTAACTCACCCTTCAAACCGGAACACAACAATACCAAGTACTGCTTTTTTGCGGTAGAATATCTGATGAGTGGGTGGTACCTACCGAGACAAGCTTGCACAAAGCCCTACCACCAGTTAGAATCCATCCTTACCGTAATATCAATTATCTCCTATATATATACATTTTATTTAAGCTTTTTAATCTCAAAGACGTGTTGCGACTTTGTAAGTGCATTTGCTGTAAAGAAATATAATTTCTGTATCCAGCAGTTTTTATTGCTTGCATATTTTTTATGTCGGTAGCATTTAACTATTTAATCAATAGTACCTAAAGAGTTTAATATTAATTCGCATTTTTTTATAAGATTTTAAAATGCAACAGTTATTCTATAATTTCCTACCGTAACTCATTGACTGGTGTGACTGGTCAACATGATGTAACGTCGATGTAATATCGTATTACAAAGGCTATTGACCACACGAAACTAACAAGGCGTAACGTGGGTACTGTGAATAAGGACGAGTATTATTACGTTGTAACGTTTGGTCGCACTATTTATATCAACGATGTCTCACGTTATAAGCTTTACTATCAAATCTCGACGTAGAATTCGTTCGTGTAATGTCAGAAAACGATGAAAAAACTGCAACAAATTATAATGATAATAAAAAAGTAACAAAGATGAGCCACTGTTGGTTTTTTATTACGTCTCCTTTTGAGGAAGCTTGGAGCTTCACTATGGTGCTCCAATGCGGGTTACCGTAGTAGATTTTCATCCGGCATATGAAGACACCTTCAAACTCAGAAGGATATTAGGATAAAGGATTATATGCATATAAACAAATGGTGGTTTATAATTCGATATGTAACTCGATTGTATAGTTTTTTTTTAATAATATTATATTGAGCCAGCTGAGTCACAATACGGCGCTTATCTGGAGTTTGTTGATACCGAGTGTTTACGTTCTCACTTTAACTGTTGCATGAGTTATCAAGGAATATGGCGTATGAATCAGACTAGTATATATAGCTAACTAGCGCATTACCCGCGACTTCGCCCGTTTTATCATTCAGGATTGGTATATACCAATTATGTATCAATCAAATACCCATATCCGTAACCGACGTAAGTAAGTTCATTGCCATTTAGTCAATTGGTTTTATGTTTGTTTCAGTATTGGACCAGGGGGAGCGACCAGTCAAAGTCAGCACAGAAACACAGGCAAAGCCGACAGTGCAGTACATTGCGGAGGACGAAGAGGTAAAAATAACAATAATACTATTATTATTATTATATTATTACTGAGCCAGTTACAGCCGTGCTAGTTTTTGTGGCCATTGCGTAGGGCATTTGAGTGATTTCGAAGTAAGAAATCTATTATTAAAGATATAGAACCTAGATAATCCGTAAGTTATGAGTTCAAATTCGTAGAAACAATTTAATTTGTTGTATTGTTTTGCTCGTGGACTATTCAATGCGATTATCTATACTGACTCGGAACGAAAAGCAAGGTGCGAGCTAGCGTGAGCAGGCGCGAACATAATTCACACTCGTGTTCGCACTATTTCATTACTATACACAGGCTGACTTTACTGCCCGGCGCATATAACATAAAATATCTTTACTATATTTAAAGGATTAAGAATATTATTATTAAAATTCCGCAATCTAAACTTGAGCAGCCAATTAATAAACTTGAACTAGTTCTCTTTATACTATCTAATAAGTAATATATATTTATTACTCTGTGTCATAATATCTTACTGCATTTAATTAGCGATTTCTTGTCCTCGTGTTAGAATAAAAGGTGTATATATATATTGGTACCTTATTGCGTAATCATTTATACGAATTTATATCTTATATTGATTGCTTTTACTGTGCATTTTGTTTGGTGGTCTTTTCGTTAGAACTGACATTCAAATTTGGTAGATAATAAAGTAAAATATTATAAAAAACATAAATGTGATCAATCTCGATTTGAAACAAATATATGTTTTTGAATATGACATCTCTAAATGTAGACAGTATTTATTAACTAAATAACTCGCTTTCTTGTTATATATACATATTGATAGTGATAAAAAAGGGTCTTATATAAAAAAAATTAACGTTTTACAGTTTCGTTTAAGCAGCTTTCACAAGAAAATCTTTGAAACTTTTATACTTTTAATGAAAAGATAAAGAATTGTATACTTTTTAAATATAATACTTTTATAATTTTATACTTTTAATGAAAAGATACAAGAAAAAGCTAGCAACATTTTTGTAAATATGTCCCGCGCTATAGCTACTATGTCTAGACAAATTTTGCCGTGTTCGTCTAGTCTAAGTGAAGTCACTTTTGTCCAACTCGAAGGGAGACGTGACTAACTTAAAACAGTACGTGATAAATTACTTAAATAAGCTATCGCACTTAATTTGATCGTTTTCTTTGTTTCGTGAAAACGTTTAGGTGTATTTTAAAAGGAAGCTACTATCAAGTACATATATTTCTGTTGGAATTGGAATATAAAATTTTACTTTTAAATTGTACCGGTTAAATGCAATTGTTTGGATGATAATACATCGGAAATCGATCTTAATTTCGATGTTTAATATTTATTTAGTGTTAAACAAAGGATTCCAAATGTTTACTTTTTTTTAAACATGAATTTTTTTTTCCTCAAGTCATAAAAAAGAAATAAACAAACCTTCGCAGTAAAATGATGATAAATTAAAAAAGTGAATTTTTAAACGCTTAACCTTTAGTATCTTGTGTTTTTTTTTAATATTCGTCAATTGTAATTGTATTATAATAGCGTGTTCATTGTTATTGACATAATTATATGCATTTTTTATTTTTTTAAATAAAAATATATTTGATAAATAAAAATGTACCTATTTTTTTATATTCTGTGTCTTGTTACTTTGGTAGTATTTCTTTTTCATACTGGATGACTAGTTTCCACACGTGGTTTCGCTCGCGTATAAGGTATATCTATAAAGATACTGAAAGAGGTACTTTAGCATTTATAATATACATTAGTATAAATAGTAGATCAGTAGCTTAAGTAATAAATTGATTTAAGAGTAATGAAAGCGCTTCGACGCTGATGAGTCTGTCTTTGTGAAAATTCTAAACGTTGCTAATTAATTCGGAGTAAACGAATATCCGCGCAGTATCGAATTGACCAAGACATGTTTTTTTTTTAAAATTTGCATTGTAATTAGATGATTTAAATTTAAACAATTACAAAATAAAAATAATCGTGATTTGTAATTGAAAACGATTATCTTTCTGTACAGGACAAGGAAACAGTGCACGATTTGTTTTTAACTTTATCGTTTACTCCGATTCTGAATAAATTAAATTTAAAAATCACCTAATATAAAAAAGGTTTTATACCATTGTAATAAAGTAAAAAATCCTTTTGCACCAAGGAGTACGTCTCAAACTCAAATCATGTTTAATCATGTTCAATCATGTATATTAATAATGTCCTCCGGACCGATTTCGGCCACTAAGGCCAATCTCAAGACAGATTAGCCAACTGCGCAGGAGATTTTATATTGCACAAGTGTCTGCGCAAACACAGGTGCACTGTCTATTACCTAACCTCTCATAACCCTATGGGACGGCAATCCGACACGACCAGAAAGAGTTCTGGCGCAGGTCCAACGGTTTTACGTGCTATCCGAGTCACGGAAGTGTACACACTTCCAAATTCTAAATGTTTAAGGTAACATTAGTACAATTGTAATGAACACAAATTTTCGATGAAACAAATAAAATTAAATCATAACATTTAATGCTTCGTATATTAAATATAATATAAAGAAAAAATACTAATACGTAATTATAAATATGTGTGTTTGCGTAACTACAATAACACTCTACCTTATAGGTTTTGTGTACTACGCATAAAAATGTATACAAATAATAATGTTAGCACAAGGTTTTTTTTTGTAAGGTTTTTTGGCGATTTTCTTACGATCTTAATTTGAAATATTAATATAATTGCTCTGAGGTATATTTGATTAGTAGCCAATTCGTAGTGGCCTCCACAGGTATTCTTATTGAAATATTAATTTCCATAATGACTCTTATTGCAATTGGCATATGGCATATAACTCTAAAAATCTTACTAGTCTTAAAGTTGATGTTTTTTGTCCCAAATTCTAAATTCGCCGCACATCTAAATGGAATCAAAATGCATCGCGTGCGTTGTCTTAAACATCACTTTCTATCGGCTATAAACACGCTGCGCAGACGCATGCAAAGCGAACGTTGCGAAAGCAATAACATAATCGAAACTCGATCTTAATTCATAGATTGAACTAGCTCTGCCCCTTGTTTACACTCGTTTATTTTTGATTATACATAATAAATAAAAGATCGCGGAGTAGACGCGGTTATGCATATAAATTCTTAAGTCTTCACATTTAAAATATTATATATATTAATGTAATGTAACTTAATTAGGCTTAAAGAATATTCAAAATATGTTGAAATATGCTTAATAATAACTGTACTTGTTTATTTTTTATAACGAATTAAAATTTAAAACAATTACTTTATTAAAGATATGGATTCGTTATTTTCACATCTTCAGTTATGTACGTGTAAGGTTATTTAATTTAAAATAATTAAAAATCCAAGGTGATGATTTTATTTTGATGATAAATGCCCTTTGTACATACATAAAAGTTTGTAAGTTATTTAATTTAAAATAATTAAAAATTCAAGGTGATGATTTTATTTTGATGATAAATGCCCTTTGTACATACATAAAAGTTTGTAATTTTTAGTACTATAATTATTAAAAATGAACAAAGAACGAAACGGACAGTTACCGCTTGTGGGCAGTCGTATCTAGTTTGAGGCGGTATCTGGCAGTTATTACTTATAAGTTTTAATTAGTGAATATATTTATGATTCATGATTGATACTGATGGATTTATAATCTGTGTATGATGATAGTTTGCTCAATAGCATTAGTCTTAATAATAGGATATCCTCTGTATATCCATGAGGAGAGATAAAACTAAATAAAATAAAATGTGCAGACAAATTGTATCTAGAATACGTATTGTTAAATAAAATAAGAATGTAACTGAAAGCATTAGGACGCAATGTATTGTATCCAATGGTTTTACTTCCAAAAACAACATGTCTATTTTTGACGTCGACTTCAAAGTCCACTGTTAGGCGGTGTTGAATGACGTGTACATATATTTAGGGGTTTTTAGGCTACAAAGACACGTGGACACATTTAATTTAAAACGAGGCCCTTTTAGAAACCCAAACATTCAACAAACATAACTGAGTTTCGGCTATTCGGGTTCTCATCCGGCAAAGGCTCTGGAGTCGTACACTTGAGACACAGAATGAATATTTGTAAAGAATGCAATATTCTTACTTTAGATATAATTTGTAAATGACTATATAGGTCATTAGTCTTTATAAAAATCTTGGTTCAATATAGTTAACGAAATCCTTAGACTGTAAAATTTTTCGAACCATTTCGGGATATGTTGTAAACAGTATTCATTTAGAAATGATGACGTCCCTATTTGTACGAACCGTATAATCGTCTCGTTTCCATTTATCCGGAATGTTTGACAAGTAGACCGAAAGCTAAATCCTAGGTGGGCGTAATACAAATTTATCCTAAATAGTGCGCTTTCATTAGTACGACTTGTTCACTGAACAGGAAGGTATAACGATGAATGTGGGTTTCGCTTTAATTGCCGAATGTTCTAAACGATGTGGTTATCTGTTAAGTATTTTTACTTCCGGTTTAAAGGGTGAGAGAACCAGTTTTAATTACGGGCATAAGGGACATCTTAGTTCCCATAATTGGTGGATTCGATAAGAATTAAAAAATAATGAAAATCATAAAATATCAGAAACTGAACTAACAAAATAGCGTGTCACCGTTAGTGGATTTTAAACAAGAATCTATAAGACAATTATATAGGAGTATGATCAATGTTAAACGTTGGATGTCAAATTAATATTTAAGATGAATATTTTCTATGTGAATAATTCATCATTTCGTAGAAAGTATTACAATTTCTTTAGCTAATAATTTAGCTAAATCATCGTAGCTGTCGAGTGATCAATCACGATTCTTCTTGCTCTAATGAGCCGAAGAAATCGAACACAACTGTCTCAGTATGAAACTATTTTTATTTTTTTTGTTATTAATGTAATGTAACCCACATTTGAAAACAATGGTGGGATTAGTGAGGCGGCGCCCTGACAAATCAATAGAGGTAGATATCTCTCTATATCTAGTGAATTTGTCGGGACGCCATAACTGACCAATATTGATCAGAATTCATAATTTCAATTCCCCTAGTAAGTTGTTACTGTCTGGTATTTGCTTCTTGGGATCAGTACTAATTCGATATAATTCAATTGTTAGTTCTTTGTGTACGATTGGGCTCTCTTGGTAAGCAACATTGAGTTTTCATATCGCCGTGAAGGGAAACATCCCGAAGAAAATATATATGTGGAAAACTAGGAAATTCCTCACTTATTTCCACTAAACGGGAGATTCTCCTAATCTTAATTGAGCAGCGCATTTGAATATGGGTAATAATTATCAAAAATAAAAAACACGTTTATTTCGATTTAGTGAATTGGTTTATTCTCATGGGTGAGGAAATAAAAGGATTGTTTAACTGAACAGAATTTAAGTTATTCAATACACTGTTCCACGCTATTTCTTTTTCGTGTTCTCAAAACAAACTTAGTTCTCGTGTAAACGATATTACGTATTAAATTTAACCCTTCTGTTATTTATGGTTTCTTGGAAATTGATATCTTGAAACTTTTAAGCCATGTTAAAAGTTGTCGCCTTAATTTCTACTTCTATTTATTACTAGCTACAAGCTAATACATTTTCGTTATAAATATGTATTGGTTTTATTTCTTTGAAACTTTTTTTTTGGCTTTTAATTGAAATTTAAATTATTTATTTGCAAAGTTGTAGATTCATTTCAGATGTTACAATGGTTAAAATCCCGCCACCACAACCGTGAGATGGTATTCAAATGTCATATATATGTATGTTTACATTATATGTATATATCCTTATTTTAATTTATAGGAAAGGTATTAAAGTGTCATAAAAATAGTTTAGAAAACGGTTTACTTAAAACGGTTAATATTTGTTACAAACTTTATATAAGTAATAGATTACTCGTGTTAATGATACAATCTTCATGTAATAATGTCGTCAGTCCCGTCACTGTGACGTCCGTCAGTACCGTTTATCGCTGTTTGTGATCGTGATAGTCGACTAAATGACTTGACCGGTTCGTTACACACAATCGTCCACTGCTATACTAGTATCCGATGGATGACACTGTATTCCATTTATAAATATATTTTTTTTTATATTGGACGTGTAACGCAAGCAAATTTAAATATATAAAAGTTTTAATTCGATGTAGCGTCAACATAGAAAATCATAATCTGTTATTATAAAATTTCCATGGTTTCCTTATAATATAATTTATACTGTTTAATATTCCTGTCTAATATTTATAAAACCTAAATGATCACGAAAATGCTTGAAAAATGTATAATCTAATACAATGAAATCGAGAAATTTAAGATATATGTATAGTGAACATTTTTTTTAAATTAATTATGCAACGGTAGATGGCTGTAAGTTGAGAACCTAATTCTAAGATTATCTAGTCATAGTGTAAATAAAATCCACTCAAGTCACAGTCGGTCAAGCCAGCCGCATTAGGCTAGACTGGATCACCTTTGCAATTATGTTGTAATGGCACAAACTCCTTTCCCTTGTATACAACGCCAATTATATAAATTCGTATTTCGTAATCAATATTAACAAGCGATTCATGATGATTTCAATTCGAAACAGATTTTTGTTTTCTGTGACGACGATCGCAAAATATTCAGCCAATGCACGATGTCATTATAAAGTAATTAAAAGACAAGAATTGCATTCTATCAGATCCTTTATCAGAATCTGCTAGGATGCTCCTGGAATTTTATCTAATAGCAATAAATAATAAATGTTACAAAATATAGAAGGGGCAATGAGACCGACGTGCCCGTGTAGGACCAAAATTCCTAAATTAAATAAAGAATTAAAAAAAATCTTAGTTCTATTCCGTAAATAACTTGGAGAAAAGTTAACCAAATATCCTAATTATTTTTTTTGTATTTTTTCAACATACTATTAAATTATGCGAAAGTCTAAGGTTTTGATGCCTGTTACTCGATCACGCTCGAACGGATTAATTTGTGATTATAATTTATCTCGTGATCTGTGCATCGGATCGGATCGGACCTGCATATTTATGTCGAATAAATATCTGCCACATATGTATCCCGTAATGGAGCGTGGTGAAATACGCACTAGTGAAAAGAAAGGATGCCTCTGACCTGCAACGGGACCTTTATAGTTCGTTCAATTACTTAGGTACCACCTTTAGTAGCAGCCTGTGAATGTCCCACTGCTGGGCTAGGCTGGGCCTCCTCTCCCTTTTTGAGGAGAAGGTTTGGAGCTTATTCTTTTTTTTTTTTTTTTTTATATATTTGCCGGGAGGGCAAATGACTCTACTCCACCAGATGTTAAGTGGTAGTAGAGTCCAAACGCGAGGACGGCCAGTACAGTCGGGAAGAAGGTTCTGCACTAGCCGCCCCCGCCTTGCCGGCCCGCAAGATGCCTCTTCACGCCTCGTTTGAAGGAACCCGGGTCGTAAGAGGAGGGGAATACGTGAGCTGGTAAGGAATTCCATTTCTTAGAAGTGCGACAAAGAAAGGAGTTGCCAAATTTCTTTGTGCGCGATGGAATTGATGCCACAGTTAGTCGGTGACATCGAGAGCCAGCACGCGTGGACTTGTGAAGGAAGGGGGAAGCAGGAATTAGGGAAAATAATTCCTCGGAACACTCGCCGTGATACAGTCGATAAAAAGCGCTCAGCGCAGCTATCTCTCGACGCAATTGTAAAGGTTCGAGGGTGTTAGTGACCTTTACGTCGCCAATAATGCGAACTGCACGTCGCTGCAACCGGTCCACGGCCTCAAGAAGGTACTTAGCGGAGCCATCCCAAAGGTGCGAGCAATATTCAACGCAAGACCGTACCTGTGTTTTGTACAGCAGGCACAGTTGTTGTGGCGTGAAAAAACGCCGCACCTTGTTCAGAACTCCGAGTTTCCGTGAAGCTGTTTTTATCACAGCCTCGATGTAATCCCTTGGACTAAGGTCGCAACGAACGTCCATCCCCAGCATGGCGATTTTGCTTTGTATCACCAGCGGAGTGCCACAGAGGGAGGGAAGAGGGGAAAATGGTGACTTTTTTGCTGTGAGAGCGCATACCTGTGTTTTCTTGGCATTAAACTCAACAAGATTATCTGAGCCCCATTTGGCGATAAGCTCTAACGTCCTATTGAGTTCAATGACAAGATCCTCCCGCCTCTCCTGAATTTCCGCTCGCCCAGCCACTGCGCGTCCGTGGTATCCACCATGCACTGTACTATCATCTGCATAGCAATGAATGTTCCCGAGAGAGAGCATATCATTGATATGCAAAAGAAACAGAGTGGGAGATAGCACAGATCCCTGGGGGACCCCAGCATTCACTACATAGAATTGTGAAGCGCAACCATCAACTAAAACACGAAGGCTGCGCTTGTGTAGGAAGCTGGCAATCCAGGTGCAAAGCTGAGCAGGCAGACCATATGCCGGCAGCTTGGAGAGAAGACTTCTGTGCCAGACCCTGTCGAAAGCCTTGGAGATATCGAGGCTGACAGCCAACGATTCCCCATGCTTGTCGATAGCTTCACCCCAGAGGTGTGTTACGTACGCTAGAAGATCACCTGTAGACCGTTTTGGTCGAAATCCGTACTGACGATCATTAATTAAACAGTGATCTTCTAGGTAATGGATCAGTTGGTTGTTAATAATCCGTTCCATCACCTTACAAAGTACTGAGGTGATAGCTATTGGCCGATAATTTGCCGGGTCAGACCGATCCCCTTTTTTGGGAACCGCTTGCACATTAGCTCTTCTCCAAGCCTCCGGCACACATCCCGAAGAAAGAGAAAGTTGGAACAGGCGCGTTAACACGGGAGACAGCTCCGCCGCGCACTTCTTCAGCACTATGGCTGGTATTCCATCGGGACCGCTAGCTTTCCGTACATCAAGTGATTGCAGCTCCGCTCGCACATCACGCTGCCTGATTTTGATGTCAGGCATCGTGTGGCCACAAGAAGGTATTACTGGTGGCAGAGCACTACAATCATCGATGACGGAGTTGTCGGCAAAGAGTTTAGCCAGGAGATCAGCTTTCTCTTGCGGGCTGTGAGCTAGCGATCCGTCCGGACTTCTGAGCGGTGGCAGCGAAGGTTGGCAGAAATTGTTTTGCACAGACTTGGTCAGACGCCAGAAGCTACGGGAGCCCCGAGGATGAGAAATAAGGTCATGACCAATCTGTACAATGCGCTGTGCGTCCGCTCTCATGTAAGCCTTCTTACAGGACTTGGAGTTTTTATTGTAGATTGCTTTCAGTGAGTCAATGTTAGATGCCCCGTTAATGCAGCCATTGATCCACTCGCGATATGCTGCCTGCTTAGATGATACAGCGTCGGCACATTCGCGAGTGAACCAACGGTTACGCGCACCCCTACTGTCGAGATCTGAGCTAGGAATGTAGTATTTCATTCCCAACATGATCTCGCCAGCAACAGCAGCGGCACTAGCTGTCGGGTCATTCCCACTCCACCACGCTGCTCCAATGCGGGTTTGTGAAATACACATGTGGCAGAATTTCAGTGAAATTAGACACATGCAGGTTTTCTCACGATGTTTTCCTTCACCGTAAAGCACGAGATGAACCGATCACAAATAAAGCACATGAAAATTCAGTGGTGCTTGCCCTGGTTTGAACCCACGATCATCGGTTAAGATTCACGCGTTCTTACCACTGGACCGTCTCGGTTGTTAAGTACCACCTAGCTATATAATTTTATTGCGTCGAAGGTCGGTCAAATAGAATTAATTTATATAATAACACTCTTATCTGTGAAAGTAATTGCGATAATTACAGAATTAAGTAACAAGGTGATTTTTTTTTATTTATATTTTTTTATATTCTAATATAATAAAATCTTCCTGTCATTGTTCTTGATCCTTTATATATATTTTTAATACTTTTTAAAAAGTTTTATTAAGTGTAAGGTAGATCAAAATTTTATATGAAAAAGTAATTTGATAATATGACTTTTTGTGTAGAAAAAAATCATATAACGTCATTTTTATTCTATATTTATGTCCCTTGTGCCTTTTGTTACACTGGCTCACTCACCTCTTCAAATTACCATACCGGACCACAAGAATACTGAGTATTTCCATTTGCGGGTGGAACATGTGAAGCTCTACCATCTAGTAAAGAAAGGTGTAATTCGAACGAAGTTATCCGTTCGTCATTACCGGCGCGGAGCTCAGCGGGGCGTTAACGGCTGCTACTTTGACTTAACGAGGTTGAGACATAAATACTTTGAACTGTTCCGATAACTGAGCAAGCAAAACCTTTTCATAAAATCAAAGCTTAACCCGGATTCTGTAGTGAGAGGTCATTAGTTTTGAATGGCCATTCAGAAACCGTACCATTCCTTTTCTTTGGAATATATGTTTTTTTAAGAAATTAGTGTCATTTTTTTTATTGTGATACTGACTGGAAATAAAAAAATGTAGGCACATCAAACTACCACATAGTAGAAAGAGCACATGTACCAAAGGCACACAAAACATGTCTGTGGAGTTTAAAAAGATTGAATATAAAACCTTTTTTAATTCTTTAAGTATTTTATCTTTAGCCTTTAGACCAAAGTCCATAATTACTAATGAATAAATTATGCAGATTATGATGGGCTTACTGTAATGAAAAAATGTCTAGTCTTCGCTTAAAAAAAAGTATTATTTTTCATTACAATGAGAAATTATATAATACCTTCTGTTTATATTTACATATATTAATGAATAATAATACTAGGCATTTTATAAGTATACCTATTTAAAATGATATTTATTGATTTCAGAAACTATTCATTCATATTGAATACAGATTACTTATTAATGCAATGGCACGAATTGCAATGCCACTTTGAATGTTTCGTAAACAGTTATCCCGTACAATTCGCGCGCCATCTATTGTATGTTGATAGTACCATGCCACAAATCTTCAGGGAAGTCTCTACTAGACGCCTACAAAATTTTAACTCAGTATGAACGGATGAACGATGCGTGAACGCATTGAATACAAACAAAGAAACAGTCACTTATATATTATATGTATGTATCGTCGTATAGACCTATAAAGCTTCTTATGTATTTTTAAATTCTTAATGCTAACAATGAATGAATGAATGACTGAAATGAACGAATGAAGGAGGTACAATTTATTTATTACTTAATAATACTTTTTGGTGTTAATAGTATTTTTTTTAAAGTAACTTGTCTGTGACCAGGTCTGTGTGTGTTTTGTTTGTGTATGTAGTAATGTAAATTTATTTTTACATATATGGGTGTTTTATCTCGCATACCGCGACAACAAATAATAATATCGAATAACAAATCGACCCGAGCGTAAAGAAAACCTGACTAAAATTCAATATAAAAAAGCAATAAAATGTGGCATAAAAACAATATTAATATTTGTTCGAATGAGGTTTATTAGGAAGTGGTTGGTGTAGGCAGAACAAATCACACCCAGATCAATATATAATCATATTTCACCCTCAGGGTTTGCTAATTCTAATTTAATTTCTAACGTATTTACTAAGAATGATTGCTATCTGACCTCAATTCTTGCTTAACAAGTAACTCTACCTTGACTTCAATTTTATAGCCAGAATTTTTGAGGTGTATAATTTACTGAAAAAAAAATATAGTTCTTTTTTTGAACGCATTGTTACAATTAATGCGTGGCTAAGTAATCTGGACCTACCGACTTTCCATTAGAAAAAAATATTGAAAGCATAATTCCTTCGTTTGTTTAATGTATTCGAGGATTTTCAGGACAATTCTCCTCTTAGATTGACTTACTGAAAATTTTATTTGCCGCTATAGGAAAATTAGAAGTCACTTCGATCATACCACGTCACTAAACTAGTAAAACAGATACCATTTTTATATGATGGACATTATTCGCTTCCTATCTTATACCATTTGTTTTTGTAGGCGTAGTGTTTAAAACACTGCAAGGAAAATGATTTGGTATTTTTTTACAGTATACCTAATCCTGACGGCTGAGACCCTTCTCGGGAATGCTTTTGCTCCGAGATATTCTCAAAGCGCGACACTGATGGTGTACTTAATGAATACAAATTGCTTAGTCTGCTCATTCGACTCCAACGTCGACGTTGTCACTACTACTTGAAACTACATCGAAGTAAAATTTAGTCACAAAGGCTGAAGCTTTTGGATGTATGTAATAGGCAAAAAATCTATGCGAAGTCTTCTTCTTCCTAGCGTTTTCCCGGCCTAGTAATGCCAGAGTCCGCTTTCCTACATCTTTGCCTCCACTTTGCCCGATCTAAATAAAGCGTCGTCTTTAGTGAGATCGTGCTCTCTCATATCGTCCCTCACAACATCGAGCCAGCGCTTCTTGGGCCTGCCGCGGGATCTAGGGCCTTCGACAACAAAGTCCAGGCATCGGTTCCCAACATAGTCTGGCGGTCTGCGGCGAATGTGGCCAAACCAACGGAGACGGCTTTCCTGCAACTTATCCGCTACATCGCAAACGCCAAGGCTACCACGGATGTGCTCGTTACGAATACGATCTAGTCGCGTAACGCCACACATCCACCGCAGCATCTTCATTTCCGCGACGTCAAGTTGCTGAACATGTCTCGCGAGATCTGACCACGTCTCGCTGCCGTACAATAAGAGTGGTCGGATAATGCACATACGAAGTAAACAGGATAAATTTCCCGTTTTTCTATATCATATATGAACCCTCAGATAACTAGCATATTTTTTTAACTAGCGTTAAGCTATCGTGGATGTTATGTCATAACTCGGTTTATGCGATCGTCCTGCTCATACAATATTTTATTGTCAAATGACAATTTTTTTACGGTTTTTTACAACGTATCAATTCTTATTTGTTATCGGGGTCAACGACGTTACGAAGAGCATTATCCCTTTAAAGTTGAATCCATGTGAGGAATTAAAAATAGAATAGAAATGAAGGTGAAATTCAAAACGAATCCGATTAATACGGCAGCTTTTTAATCATGTGTACTTTTTAATCATGTTTACAATCAAAAATAATTAACACAATTAACAATTTAAAAAATATTTAATTGAGAGTTGAATTAAAATGATTCGTATGCCGTCTCTCAAAGCGGATTTGACTCGAATAACGACTTCCTTTGCGACTTATCTCAATCAAAATATTTAATTATTTATACACAATCATATATAAATAAACAAGTCACCGGGTTCCACGTCAAAGATAAAGACTAAAGTAAACGATTATCTTGAGGTCACTAATACTTAAGCGTGAATTGTCGTCATCAGAAAATATATCCTTTTGATTAATAATAATAATAATACAAATAATCAATTTTTATTATGACGATAAATTAATTAGTCACGATTCAACTTATTTATCGTAACAACCGTGGAAATTCGACGAAACTTCCATAGTGCGTGACGGATTACACAATTATGTGTAACGCTGACACATAACTATTGATATACATAATTCGTGTAATTGATCATGTAATATATTTTTACTATAGTTTTATGTATGAATCAAACTAGTTTTGAAATATTAAATAATAATTATAATAATGTATATTTAAATTTATTTTTCGATATCGTTCCAAAAAAGCGTTCCATTAAGGCAATATGACTTCCGAAATCTATGAGTAAAGATTGCTATCCATTTGAGGATTTATTTGGTCGTATATTGATCTGTCAATAAACAAATTGAACAATGTCCGTAAAAGATATTCGACAGTCAGAGTAATCCATTAACCGAATGGGTTACTGTCATGTCTCGTTATTTACATTTTACTTTAAAATACATTTGTATCATTTTATGTGAGTATCGGTAGCAAAAACTTCAGTTTATTTTTTTATTTTTATGTCAATGGTTATATGGTCGAATTTAGAACGTTAAAATAAAAAAAAATATCACAATTCAAAACTGGCAACCAGTCCAGATTGACTACGTTTCACAGATTAAACGTGCTGAGGTGATAAAGTTTCGAAGATACAAATGGATTCGCAAACAGAACCTCAAGGCGTAACAGTCGAGAATTTCTCACAATTTATGCAATTGAATGGGTTGAGGACTACCGTTGAATTTGTTGTCTAAGCTTCATTGGAAGCATCGCTCTTATCTTATCTGACCCTATCTTAACTATATTATGAGATTAAATTAAAACGTTGATGTTTATCAGTTATACGCTAAACAAGCTGCTCCGTGGGTCGTAGCGTGAATTTTACATTCTATTATCTTTCTCGATACCGCAAAAAAGATTTTATTTCAAAATGATCCTGTAGATGTTAGCCCGTGAAAACAAACAAACTCGTATATTAAATATAGATGACGCCTATTTTAATCATTTTTTATACTCGGCGAATGCAGGGTGCTAATTCTACTAACAAATTGTCACTTTATCGCAATCGAATCGAAGCGTGGTCGTTACTGTTTTTTCGTTTTCCTATTATTTTATTTTATTATCAACTATTGTTATAAGAGTTAAGAATTAAGTTTGGTTTTGACACAACGGTATATGTTAACATCATATCGGTTCGGTTCCGATCCCAATAAATACAGATGATTAAATGATGGATCGGAATTTAATCGCAAACGTATCGTAATCGTTATAAATTAGTAGAATTCGGCCCCTGAACAGAAATTTCCGAAGTACTAGAAATATTGATACTTGGCGCTGGTCTGATAAGAATCTGAATGTGATCTGATAAGAAATTAATATAATAATGACCTTGTACACGGTAAAATCTTCTCTACATTGATATAATTGTTTTAGGGCGATGTACTCGACTGTCCACTATGCCTGTCCACATTCACCGCAGTCAGTATGGAGCGACTAGCGTGGTGCTCCCACCGCTGCTGCGAGCCATGCCTACGTCAATACCTCGCCATCGAGATATTCGAGGCGAGGGTGCCAGTCAACTGCCCAGTTTGCCATGAGAGCATGCATCCGTCTGGTGAGTAATCTCTTATTGCATAATACCAATGTATTATTGAAATAAGGTCTTTATATTTCTAATTCGAAAGCGCGGAGTTTCTTTGTTACAATCATGCTTCATCTTGAAATAGATCTAATTGTATGCCAATGCAGTTTGCCAAACGCGGGACAAAGTTATTGTCCTTGTGCCTGTAGTGCAGTTACTCTGAAAATACTTTAAACTATACATACGAAAAATTTAAATATGGCGGCTAAATACTCGTGTCCTAAATTGCTTCATCAATATTTATGTTATTTTGTAATTTGAAAATGGAATACGAACGTAATTTTAGTTTTATAAATATATGCCACAAAAACCTTGACATCCAGCTACCAGAGACACAAATAATAAAATTTATTATATAGTAATACAAGTTTTGCAGATAATTTATGAATAACAATTTATTATTAAATAAATATTATTAAAACTTTTGTATATATTTTGTGTAACGAGTTGAGTAATAATACATAGTAATAAAAAGCGACATATTCGCGTAGGTCACATTTATTTTAGTTATTACCTTGGCATTCAAAGATTCAATACTTAGTCACACATAGTATACATATTAGAATACAATTAATAATCTGTTGCAGATACTAATGACTAAACTAACATTGACTGTTGGCGGTTTGCCCATTTATCTCTGCTATTTAACGTTACCAGATTATTTAGATAATTGTGATCAAGTTTTGCCACATCAAACATATTACACATAATTGGCTAATGACCGACCCCTTCATTTGATAAAAAACGTACGACAAAGTTTTAAATTAATATTCATACTACTGTTTATATAAATAATTCATTTGACAAATAATAACCGAACGAATTTTAATTTAATTGAATGTCATTTGACAGACAATTGATTTATTAATCACGTTAATTCGTTAATCATCAAGCATAATGGACTTTCATGAAAATAGAACAAATTATATTGATTAGCATAGATATAAATATTATTCTAATTAAATGTTTATTATAACATTTCTAAAGTATACATTTGCGGATCATGTTATTGTAAAATGATGTTTTCTAAAACGATATGTTTATATAATAGTACGTTTGACGTCTTTGTGCGTAGTGCGAGTTCTTTTACTTCTTCGATAACGATGACTTTAACTACGATTTGTATGGAATTCATATTATTGTCACTAGACGGCGCTGTTTTTATTTCAATAAAATACTCGCACTATGCACTCTGAACAGTTTTTAAAACGTATTGTTTTGCACAAAAAAGCAATAAAAAAACAGGTTTTAAAATGTTTTCTACTGCTCGTATCGTGATTTTTTGAAATGACAATCATTTCGAAACACGTTGTTATAAATTATAAATGTTATTCTTTTTTTTTTGCGATATCGGACTACATAATGCTTATAATTTATTGTTTACATATATTTTTAGTTTCATTATCATCCTCATCATCTTGTCAGCCGGAAAACATTCACAGCTAGACAAAGGCCTCCCTCAAAGATTTCCACGATAGCCGGTCTTGCGCTACCCGCATTCGACGGCTTCCCGCGACCCTTAAAATTGTCGTCGGTCCACCTTGTATATTTTGTTTATTGGAGTGCAATAGAATAATGTTTATAGTTCAGTTCAGTTCATCTGCTATCTGAGCATAAAGTAATCCAATAGAGCTTTACACATGTATTATATTTGTTTACGTAGTGGAATCGAATGCCAAAGCAATGGTTATTAACAGTTCATAAATGTTCCATTACTAGGCGAAGGAATTTTATCCAATTAAGGAGGAGATGATCAGTTTTGTTAATTGTTTAACCTAATTTCCAGTATGATAGCTCAGATTTACTGATTGTCGTGTCGACAGCGGCTTCTTTAATCTTTATTTATAGGTTATGTACCGTCCCATCGGATTATGAGAGTTAGGGAATAGAGAGTGCACCTGTGTTGCGCTCACACTTGTGCACTATAATATCTCCCGCGTAGTTGGCTAATATCTCTTCCGAAATCGGTCTGGAGGACATTATTTACCTATTAAGATAAATGAATGAATAGTTAAATTCAAATAGAGACTCATTATCTTGGAAACCAGTCGCTTTTAGTTATACTTTATCATACGACAACGGAAGTAGTTGGACGAGCAAGTTCCATTTATAGACTTTTAGGCCGGTCGTGACATTTGACTAGTTGAGTTTTATTATCGATTCGAAGTAACAATTTACCAAGTCTACATGCACTACACTGCACTTAAAACTTTCGCGAAACTTGCCTTAAGTGAAGTTCTCCGAATGGAAATATCTATATTGTAATATAGGGTCTATGTACACTGTATGTCCGAACCGGTGGTTTATGACAATCAAAAAGCAATCGTAACGCTTCTATATTGAATAAAGATTTTTGACTTTGACTTAAATGTTTTAGTTCGTCGATATTTGTTTCTCGTTTCGTGCAGGATATGCAGCAGTCTTTAAGATAATTGTCCGATTTTCTTGATTGATAAAATCTAATAACTTGTATCGGCTCCACCCGATATTACGTAACCTTTAGTTTTTACGACATAGCCGTTATATACACGAGGCAACCAAATAGAAGAATATTAAACGAAATTAATGATTTGAATAAATTGAATAAAATTAACGCTAAATAGCAATACTAAGTATTGCTGTGTTCCAGTTTGAAAGATGAGTGAGCCAGTGACTGCAGACACAAGGGGTTCCCAAGGTTGACGTATTGGCGATGTATGTAATATTTCTTACAGCGGCATTGCCTATGGGCGATGGTTACCATTTACCACCAGATGGCCCATTTGTCCGTCCTACTTTATAATTTTATATATAAAAAACTTGAAACGTTAATATGCTAATTGAGAAATAAAGTATGAATCATTGATTTTTTTATCGTTCGTTCGACTAATAATTATATGTCGATAATGTTCTCGAAATTATTTTTAATAAATGGTTGTATATTATTATATATTATATAAATAGTTAAGCTTCAATTATCCGTCGTCGTCGAAGGATATTAAAATAAAGACAGAGTAGCTAGTTTTAAAAACAAACATTATTTAATTATCTGTTTTACGTAGAAATTGCGACAGTGAAAACAAGTTGTTTTTTTTTTACGAATCAATAAGCCCAACGCCCAACGATAAATATTATCGTTAATAAAACGCAAACGTTAAACGTTCTAACAACGTTCTATCGCACTATTTATCGATAAAAATTTTAACATAATCGGTAAAAAAATTAATTATATATTTTTTTATGATGTGTGTTAAGTTAAACACATTATGCTTCCGATGGCGAATAACACGATGATTCTCTAATTGTAAATATTTATTAGAAATCTGTTACTAATGAAACAATAGAAGAAAAACAGCTGTAGTTCCGATGGAGCGTGATGGAACGAAATTGATTCGATACGCACTAAATAAAACTTGTTCTCTATTTATAGCGATTAATGTCGCATAAAATATTTGTGCTCATTTAAATAATCAAAAGCTAATTTATATGTTACTATCATATAAAAATGTTTCTCGTACACTTATGGAATATATTTAAAAAAAAAAGGTATAATTCTAAGCCCGGAACGGGGACTCCCCATCGTCGAGAGCTTCGCTTTCGTCAGTTCGCTCGTTCTTAAATACGTATTGCATTGTTGTCAATTGTTTATTATCATACATTTTGGCCTACAGACGAAATCGACAATCACTATGTTGTCTATGACCACAGTGTATGAACCTTTATATTCATCACTACTGATGAAACTATTCATAAGTTATATCGCCACTCGACAATAATTTATGTGTTGACAATGTAAGCACGCGAGTGTACTTAATGTAATGTGTTTGTCTATAGACAATGGTGTTCGATAAATAACCACATTTACTTTACCACCATACCAATTTCATATTTATTTAGATATAATGGTATTGTATATAATAATATGTAAGCGGTACTCAAGATGAGGTCCGGGCTTTTGTGGTTGGTCCACTTAATGTTACTTTATTTCGAACTATTTTAAATTTCAAAGGTTTTTATTAACACCTTAATAATTTGAATTAAACTACTGCTTGTAGTCACAGACACTGCATGAATCCGTTCATAGTTGTTCAATTTAATTTGTAGCAATCCCGAAATTTACTGGTGGTAGGGCTTTGTGCAAGCTCGTCTGGTTAAGTACCACCCACTTATCAGATATTTAAAACAGCAGTACTTGATATTATTGTGTTCTGGTTTGAAGGGCGAGTGAGCCAGTGTAATTACACGCACAAGGGACATAAAATCTTAGGTCCCAAGGTTGGTGGCGCTTAGGCAATGTAAGCGATGGTTAACATTTCTTACAGTGCCAATGTAAGGGCGTTGGTGACCACTTACCATCAGGTGGCCCATATGCTCGTTCGCCTTCCTATTCTATAAAAAAAGTTTATTACTTAAATGTTTTTTGTTTGCGGTCCGCGACACCATGACTAACACGTGTTTGTGACCCCTATAAAGAAAAGGGTGAGTATCGCTGGTATAGGCTATTTTGTCAAGAGGTACATTCGCTTGTTGAACTTCTTGATTCGTTAAAAAACATCATCTCGTAAAGTGGTTAAGTGGTATCACACGATTTCCATTTTAAAATAGGCCGTTAAAAAGAGGTTTTATTCATTTCAATATTCATAGATTTATTTATAATCGTTTTATATTTAGAAAATCTTATAACAAATGTTAAAAACACTAAAAACAGTGTATTTTAATAATAATAGAATTTCATTTTTAATCTCAGATATCTCAAACTGATAGTGATCATACGAATATGACCTCTAGTGATATAACGTTCTGGGTTTAATATTGATTGCTCAGCCAAATAATTAAGTGATTATACTAATGTTTGTCCGAGATAACGAATGACGATAATTGTTCGCTGATTCTCCCATATTTACTCACGAACGCGTTGATTACGAGAGGTCATGGGTTAGATTAAATAAAGTAAACGTGGACTATATATACGGAATATTATAATTGTTTTTGTATTAAATAATAAAATTGTAGATTTGAATAAAAAGTATTTAAAAAAATTAACGTATATACATAAAAAATCTATGAAACATTTATTATTTAAATTCATACGTAAATATCTAAACATGCAGAATGCCTTATACAGTTTTAGTGTGTTTTTAATAGATCAAAAGACCACTTAGATATGAAGTCATAAAACATTTTTATATGATACGTAAAAAGTGTTTATTTATAATATCTATTGCTAGTAATAAAAAAATGGGTCGAAGATATTCGTAGAAATATCTAGTAACCTGTAATATTGGCTGTGGAACAGTTTGGTATCATAACTCGGGGCGTCATAGCTGTATGCGTAAGCGAACCTGTGACGCTTTATATAATCCGTCACATTAAACAACAATACTTATTGTACTTAGTTGCGTTCCGGTTTGAAGGTAGCCGAGATGGCCCAGTGGTAAGAACGCGTGAATCTTAACCGATAATCGTGGATTCAAACCCGGGCAAGCACCACTGAATTTTCATGTTCTTAATTTGTGATTATAATTCATACAGCTGGGCTAAAGGCCTCCTCTCCATTTTTGAGGTTTGAGAAGGTTTGGAGCTTATTCCACCACGCTGCTCTAATGCGGGTTGGTGAAATACACATGTGGCAGAATTTCAGTAAAATTAAACAAATGCAGGGTTCCTCACGAGGTTTTCCTTCACCGCCAAGCACGAGATGAATTATAATCACAAATAAAACACATGAAAATTCAGTGGTCTTCTGGCCTTTGTTTGAACCCACGATCGTCGGTTAAGATTCACGCGTTCTTACCACTAAGCCATCTCGGCTAACTTTTATAGCATAGTTCTTATTAATATGTTCTCTATATGAATATTAATTAAAATACGCAGGTGCTAAATTGTTATGCGTTTATAACTACAATATTTGTTATATTAATTATATACGATATACCGTTATAATGTTTTAAGAGATGTTCTTTGAGAAAAAAAAGAAAGTAAACTTAATAAATAAAAAATGAAATCCATCGTTTTATGCGTAACACTTGTGTGAATAGTTTTTGGCGTAATAGAGATTTTAATTCTATCACTTGTATAAAGTTGCGGTCGATTTAGTTTTTTATTATACAAAACATAGTTTATCCATGCGAATTTAGTTGCTGATTAAGAATTTAGAGAGAGACAAAATGAGTACTAACAAACGTGTCGGTTTTCATACGATATATCCTTTCACCTCTGGCACGAAATTATACTTAAATTTAAACACTAGAAAAGTCATCGGTGCTTGCACGGTATGGAACACGCGATTAAGATCACGCTTACCAAATAAAACGCTCATTAGCTAATTATCAATTAAAGTAAAGTAAATCGTAGTGGCTCGATGTAAGGCCGCAGACCCGGAGGTTGTGGGTTCAATCTGGGTTTTTCTGTTAGAAAATTCTCAGTAGCAGCCCGGAGTCTGGAAGTTGGAAGTGTGTACACTCCCGTGCCTCGGAAAGCATGCAACGCCGTTGGTCCTGCCCCTGAACTCTTTCCGGTCGTGTCGGATTGCTGTCCCATCGGATTATGAGAATTAGGGAATAGAGAGTGCACCTGTGTTTGTGCACACACTTGTGCACTATAGCATCTCTTGCGTAGTTGGCTAATCTCTCTTGCGATTGGCCGCCGTGGCCGAAATCGGTCTGGAGGGACATTATTATAGCCATAAAATAGTATAAAAACAGTCAATAAATTTCTGCCTGTATATCAGCTAGCTTCTTCTAAACCATGCAACGGATTTTGATACGATTTTTAGGCATAGAAAGATCATTAAACAAAGAAAGTAAGTAAGTAAAGTATAGGCCAATAGAACAATTGGCGAATGCTTTTTTTTAATTAATTAATTTATACACAACTTTTGTTTACAATTCTCTAATACAAGCACTGAATTCCAAACTAGCTTTCGCTGTGTTTTGAAAGTCAGTTCCTTCCAACATTTTCGTTACCATAATTGTTTCTTATTATACAAAACAAAAAAAAAACAAAAACACAAAAAGAACACATATTTTTTATTTATAATTTTCTATCTCATTGGTTAAAAAATGCACGGGATAAAATCTTTATTTTACCGTTAATTCGGATTGGACAGTTAGTAAGATATGAAGAATACGAGACAACTCGGCAGACACATCTGACGTACGCGTGTTATCTACACGTAATAATCTTACGTGTGAACGGTGCGAGTGCATTGGCCAGATATTCGACTGGCCACTATGATGTTATGTCCCTGATGGTGGTTAATTGCACTGGCTCACTCAGCCTTTAAATCGGAACACAACAATACAAGGTAGTGCTGTTTGGCTTTAGCACATGTGATCAGTGAGCAAGGAATTATCACCATAATTTAAAGAAACAATTGTTGTAATAGTATCTAGTAACAAAGTAGTATTAAAAAGCGTTTGAGGTTTTATGCAAGTTTTAAAAAACAATCGTGGAATAAAATAGATTCGTTTTAACTGCATGAGAAATGTTTTTTTTTCTGGCGTGTGAATAGAATTTCGTGGTCTTGCGACGAGAACAACTGCGTCAATTCACGCCGCATAGTGTGAACGTGCCCTTATTCGGCACGTTTCAAAGTTAAACGCGTTACGTGTAAATTGTTGTGAATCGACACTTAAAATTGAATGCTCAATAAAAATGTCATAGCTATGTCATTTACGGTTTTCTGTTCGGACGACTTTACACGTTTAAATTTAAACGATTTTTATTGATGTTCCTTTGTCTTAATTTTAGCTATGCGTGTCTTCTAAGACAGCTTTACAATGGATGACTAACGGCTACAGAAATAAGATTTCGAAAATAAATTCGATGTGAATAATAATGTTTGTTTGTGTTTGACTGTCGTTTCGTCACAGACTTGACATCAATGTGTACAGTCGATGGAATTCGTATGCAACTTTGTTTTGAAAACTATTATTTGAAATTGTAATTGTAGATATGGTTCATAACATACTGTCCGGCGTGATAGGGAAGGAGGAAGATATTGGTGTAGGAGAGGATAGGGTTATAAAAAATTAGGGTGGTTTATAAATGTCCTTCGGGGTTCTTCAAGCTTGCTTCATATCAAATTTCATTAAAATCGGTTCAGTATTCTAGCCGTGAAAGCGTAACAGAGGGACAGAGTTAAATTGCATCTATGTTGTATTAGTATAGATATGTACGAAATTGAAGTCAATTATAGTTTATAATTAAGTAGCCAGATTCTTCTCAAGGTGACAGTCAGTGCTGTGATATATTTATTAGAGCTTCTCAAGACGCAGCTTCACGATTAACATCGGATTTTATACCGGAACTCCCGATGAAATAAACCATCACATCCAAATAAATACGTAAATTTTTAGAGTTATAAAACGTTATAGTCTTAAAACCTTTAAATTATAAAATATTGAGAGAGTTGAGAGCGGCCGCCGCGGTCGAAATCGGTCAATCGTTCGTTATCATCGTCAATTATAAATCGCGCTTTAAGAGCCGAGAAAGTAGTAAAAATATATCTAAAATCTAAAAGGAAACCTTTAAATTATTAAAACAAAGTCACAATTAATGTCCGTGTGTGAATTAATATCACATATTAGTCATATAAATATAACGCGCGCGTTTTTATGGGGGGGGGGGGGGTTTTGCTCGTATGCAAAATTTCATGATCATCCGTTGAGTAATTAAGACGTGAAAGCGTAATGATAAACAAAGTAAATCACTTTCGCATTTATAATAATAATTATTATTAATTTACTCTATGTACTTTATAATTGATCAGATTAAGTAATTATGTCACGACAACGGCCGTGAATCAATAAAGCATAAATACAATGTCCCTTTATAGATACAGAGGGGAGTCCCGTAATAGATAAATTGACGCGATTTCGCAATTTTAAATCGATTATATTACTTTCAACTCACCTCTTCACTACGTGAGATGTGTATAGTTTAGTCCAGTAGCGATATTGATGCGCCCACATGCCCAAAAAATCTTCTGCAATTACGAAGACCAAGGCCTAAAGTCATGTTATACTATTCTACAGCTTTTATTCTATATACAAAAAGATTTTTCATAGAATAGGTAGGCAACCTCAATTCGGCATATTTAATGCTAGTTGCGACACAGAGGTTTGGCTCGATATAAAAATGATTTTATTTAAAATTAACTGTTCCCCGTAGTTTTACTAATATGTACTTAAACTAAAACTTTAAGATGAAGGAAATAAATAAGTAATACTTAATTATCCATATTAGTTTTCATTATTATTTTTATTTTAGTTTATTAATTTTTTATTCATTGATTTGTTTTGTTTTGTTTTGTAACTTGCTATTTTGATTAGTCTTTTATTGGCTTTTTTGTGCTTTAATGTATATGTTGCCTTACTGTTCATGCAGTTATCACCTGTAATTGAGGTACCACTTCTTTTATTTTTTATTTTACGAACTGTGTGCTATCATGTATCAGTGTGTACTTTGTTGGTGATCTAATAAATAAATAAAATAAATAAATCAGAGTTTTGACAAAATAAAGACTTAATAATCAAATTATTTGTAATTTTTAACCATTTTGAAGATTAGCGTTAGCATTTAGTCATATTAACTGAACTTACTGACAATTCAATATAATTTATTGCAATAAATTAACTGTAACACATGCTTATCTCATAGACGTGATGGGTACATAACAATTTGCCAGATTGTCGGACGGGTATAGTCACCACTCCGCTCCGGAGGGTCATAGTATAAATGGCCAATCAGCAGTGCATCCTTAGATTAGCGTCTCGAAACATACAAAGTCTCCAGCTACATAATATTAGTATCGATTTTCATTTTGCAATAAACTGGATAAATCTGAATAGCAAATATTTTAAGTGGGATTATAATCCATTAAGTCTCCGTAAAGAATATAAATAATTTCCGGAGTTTAACAAGTTTTCCGTAATCGTTGTAATATATTGTCAGCCATTAAAGTCTCTTTTGATAACGCTCTGTGCGATTTAATTTCTTTTTCTGTAATGGAGTTTCCCGAACAGTATTTTTTAGATACTTGAAGTAGTTTATTATTGTTTATATTGAATCATTGATATACGAGTATTATGTTTAGCGGTGACGGTTTTTATGATTTGGAATCAAATACGATTAAAACCTTTCCTGACTAAAAGGTCCATCCAAGTATTAGTTTAAGGGTTGTTACTTCTTACGTAAAATTCTATATGACTTTTATTTTAATTGCAGATGTCCGACGAATAGTCGACAACCCTGTACTCTACGATAAATATGAAGAGTTCTCAGTGCGTCGAGCGCTCGCCGCTGACCCCGACACGCGGTGGTGTCCAGCGCCGGACTGCAGGTAATGACGATAAACTTAAAACGTTACCTAACTCATTCTTTAGAAGAATACTCTATTTCATTTGCAAAACTTCCCTTTTTCTCTACTTACAATATCGACAAATTCTAAAGTTTAGGCTTTTTAATTGATTTAATAAAATTGTATGCATCCCGTGGAAGTTTGATAAACTACTTGGTAGTAGGGCTTTGTACTAGCTAGCTTTGGTGATTACCTGATGGCCTGGTACCTACCCACAATATCTTATATATATATTATTATTGTGGGTAGGTACCAGGTAGGTAAAGTTGGTCGTTATGGGCAATGTATGGAATGGTCAATATTTCTTATGGCGCCAATATCATATTTACCAATGCCAATATAATATTAGATGGCCTGATAGATAGAATAATATAATATTAGATACACGAAAAAGTTTAATTGGTTTTGCAAATAATTTTTTTTAACCATTTACCAATAGCTGTAATCTAATGTAAATGTAACAGCTGTAATGTAAAGAAATATCCACGTATGTACCGTGATGCTATATAATTATTGTATATCGTAGTCCATTATCAATAACATAAGTGTCGTGTGTGTCGTGTTTCACTTGAGGATATTTAAAAACTTTCATGCAAAACCACTTCTATAATCAAAACAATTATTATTATCACCCTGTTCTGACCTTTTAATCTAATTAATATAATCCAACGGTGTCCACCGGCTAATAGGGACTTGTCCATTAATTCGTATAATTAAAGCCAAGTGGGTTCACGAAAATTGAACATTCGCTTAACGGAGAGCCTGACGCGAGCTCCTCTACTGTTTAATCTATTATTCTGTGTACGTTTTTTAGCCAATGCAGTTAGCATTGTTTTTGGTTATTGTAATATTTTATCAGGACATTTAAAAAAGCTATAGTTAGTAAGTTCACTTTTATCGTGGGGTTTTCTTAATAGTTTTTCGGTCGGCTTAAAAAGTTCTCCTGGTCCTTTAAATTCTGTCATTGTACCGAAACGTATCGTACCTTTGGTACCGAGCATTGGAATACTTCTATCCTCTTACTAAATGAGGATAGGATAATCTTCTTCTTATCCTCATACTAAAATATTGACCATGTTACCATTCTTGTTAGCAACATTGGCTCATGAAATCGTCCCCAAATTCCTTGCAAATAAAACACTGACCTCGTGTGGAACAGTTTCGCAGTGGTGGCCACGGGTTGCGCGTCGTGTCCGAAGCTGACGTGCCTGGCGCCGGGCTGCGGCGCGTCGTTCTGTTACCACTGCAAGGCCGCGTGGCACCCCACGCAGACCTGCGACGCGGCGCGACGGAGCCGCCAGCCGCCGCCGCGCGCGCCGCAGCCCTCGCACAACGAAATGGAACACGGTGAGGACATTTTATGAACGGCGCAAACTCGACAGGAAATACGACGACAGTTAATTATTATTCTAATTAACAGTTAGTTTTATCTTCTGCTGCCTTCTAAATAACTTCTGTACCGAGCATTGGCTTCGTACAATCCTTAAGCAGATGAAACCAATAATAATCTCGCCACAACATTCAGTTTTAGTTTAAATTTAGTATCAAAACCAGAATACAAACGATAACGCTTATCATCAATACAACAACACATTTTGTTATGTTTTATCAGAACCTTACAAACTATGACTTTACCTTAGATATATCATTTAAAATTATAAAAAATATGTAAAGAAAAAAATGTTTACTGAGTGAAGAATTATAGCCAATATTGATTTTAATGTTCATGTTTCAGGTGAAGTTAAGCCATGTCCGAGGTGTTCAGTGCTCATCGTCAAAGTCGAGGACGGTTCGTGCAATCACATGGTCTGCTGCGTTTGCGGCGCGGAGTTTTGCTGGCTTTGTATGAAAGAAGTCTCAGATCTGCATTACCTAAGGTGACTACTAGCTTTAAAGTAAATTCTATGGGTCACGAAATGAATTCTTCGAACCAGAGTTTTAATTCTTACGCATAATTATAGAAATACATTTTTTATTTTACCTTTTCAGTCCAAGTGGCTGCACATTCTGGGGCAAGAAACCTTGGTCAAGAAAAAAGAAGCTACTCTGGCAGTTAGGAACTCTCGCAGGAGCGCCCCTCGGTATCGCCGTGGTGGCGGGAGTCGCGTTGCCCGCGCTGCTGGTGGGGCTGCCGCTGTGGGCCGGGCGCCGCGCGCACCGCCGCCTGCGCCGCGCGCGCCCCGCCCGCCGCCGCGCTGCCGTCGCCGCCGCCGTCGCCGCCGCGGTAAGCAATAGCGCCCTTCATCATTCCTTATCCGATTATCTTGAGGTTCCAGTGTGTTTTACAACTCTATAAGTAGTAGGATGTCTTAGTCCCGGCCCTCAAACTGCCTGCCAATCCTCTTTCGAGATACTTTTACTGTTTGGTTTTCCATCAAACCAGTTGGGGGATTGTTTTTGAGTCGCCAAGTACGAATTGGTATTGATATATCCGCTTGACACAAAACAATGCAGAAAAACCATAGAGCCTGAAACGGAGTGGCTAGTTAATTCGGCTCGCGAATAACGAGATATTTTCTGTGACAGCTGATCGTATCGCCCCTGGTAGCGGGTCTGGCCGTGGGTATCGGCGTGCCTATCCTGCTGTTCTACGTGTACGGCGTGGTGCCCGTGTCGCTGTGCCGCGCGGGGGGCTGCGCCGCGCCGCCCGACGAGCGCGACCACCCGCTCGACCACCCGCTCGACCACGCGCTCGACCTCGACGCCGCCTCGCGCCGCCTCGAGCCCAGTATTGGTTAGTGATCGATTTGCTTATTGAGAATTCGTTAAAAATGCTCGAAAGCGTTTTTAAATTATTCCAGTTCCTGCTATAATTTAGTCGAACCGTTGAAGCGAGAAATTACGACGATAACAATATAATTATCGAAGTTTTCACTTCGACGATGAAGGAAGCGACGAGAACGGCGATTATCGAACCTCTAATTCCAGGCGATGCATCGCTGTCGGCCGGCTCGCAGCAGGCGGAGGTGCGCGCGCCGTCGCTGGCGGGGCTGGCGGGCTCGCTGGGCGGGCACGAGGCCGCGTCGCCCGCCGCGCACCGCCTCGAGGTGACGGCCGACGTGGCCGCGTCCGACACGGCCAGCGCCGCCAGCTGGCCCGACGACCTGCCGTCCACGTCGTCGCGCACGGCGGCGCGCCTGCGCAGCCTGTTCCTGTACGGCTCGACGCACCCGCCGCCCGACCCCGAGGCGGGCCCGTCGGCCGCGCCCGGCGCCGCCGCCCCGCCCGCCGAGCTCACCACGGCGTGCGAGACGCGCTCGCCGTCGCCCGACGACTCGTAACGAATCGCGTCCCCGGCCGGCGGCCCGCGCGGCGCCGCCGAGTGACGGCGCCGGGCGGACACGACGCGACCGGGCGCGCACGCTGCGCTGCGAGGACTGAGTGTGATCGGAAGCGGTTTTCGATTCTAGAGAGATTGCCGAGCTTCGCCCCATTCTCATTATATTTAAGATGCCGATAAGGACTATTGTGTCGGTCGTTCCTTTCCTTCCTTCTAAATATTAATTAGTATTACTTCGAAACGACTATGACAACTTAATTAGATTTAAGAATCGCCAAAATTAACGAAACCTAGACGATATTCACGGCACCGACCGGCGGTCCCTACGATAGATGCTTCGCGCTTACAGTGCAGTGTTATTCTATCTGATATTTGTGATACTTTGAATAATAAATACTATAATTATCTAAATTATTTAATTTTTCACGTTTGTAGGCGAAATGTAATTATAAGCGATACTATATGTTTATGTGAATCATATTAAATGTAAACTATGATTAAAATGCGATTACATATACTTTGTTTCATTTACTCAAAAACATTACTTTAACATATAATTATTCAATATAGAGAAATTACATTTGCTTTGGATTTGCTACCGAAAACATATAGATCTTAGTATTAAGAAATGACGACATAAATTCATATTTTTTTACAACGATAATCGTGTACCATGTATTGAGAGGGCATGTACACGATCAGCCCCGCCCCTTGCTACCTGGCGCCTGCAGCGATCGCTCGTCTCGCTCTACCCCAGGGCCTACATAGATGTAACTATGAAACGCATTACAATTTTCTTTTTTTTTTAAACTAAAACATTTACGGTTTTATAACGCATGCGAAGTAACGTATGAGAAGTCATAAATAATATAATGAATAAGATTAGGTAGTTTACATCTTTATTTATTACACATTTTTAAGTTAACTTTCATGTAACCTGAAACAGTTACGTTCTAAGAGAGATATCAGAAAAACAAATAACCAAATCGACAGAGTATACTTTATATTATATCCGTTGACACACATTTTTTTGTAAAACAGTATTTTTTTTAATCTTTTCTTAGATTTTATTGTTAGAGGTATATATATACACGGAGGTATGTATACACAGGCACACACAACAAGGTTACAAGTCGCAAGAGTTACTAACCCTTTAGTCGGAGGTTACAACCTTATGCGTGTACCTTCTGATAATATATGTATACGTATGTAGATCACAATTTTTAAAAGTCCTGTTTTAACGAACATATTCACATCAAGTATATAATAATATTAAATTATAATAAATTTAATTAAATAGAAATTTATTATTATTTTTTTTTTTATATTACATAAACCAAGTTTCAAAGTTTTTCAAAGTTAATATTTGGGTTAAATAAATAAAATTCGTAAAAAAAACGATATTTATTTAAATATCACCTGTCTGATTTATTACTTTATCACATTATGCTTATTAAATACATTAACGTTACCTTGCACTTCAGGGAATTATTTCATACAATTTCACAATCTATAATAATATTAAGGAGGTTAATATTTCATATTTCGGTTAAATAACATATAATTATTTCAAAACTTACATTCAAGCATTTTCATATAAACCTGAGATATTCAAATATGTCGTTTGAAAACATGGGATCGATTAACACTGATTGATTAAATTACACTTACAATTATTATTTTTTAATAATTATAACCGTATATGCATTAAGAACTGAACAGAGATATTAATAATAAAATACAAAAGCGAATAAATTTCATTTATTCAGGCTTAAAGTAAAACTTGTACACTAAAGGCTTTATAGAGTGTGACTCGCTTGATTAGATGATTCTAAAAAAAAAGAAACAAAAAATATATCTTGTTTATAATCAATTCTTCGTACGAAATGTATTAGTTAGGTTAGGTTATTAAGTAAACTAAATTTAAAAAAAAAAATTATCACAATATCCAAAATAAAATCTATAGATCTCTGGTTCACGCAGCTCTTAACCCATATACAATCGCATAATTTGTAATCTATAGTTTTATAAGTCATTTGTATTTTGGCAGCAAACTCTTAAATGCACTATGTATTACAATTTTCAATAAGGATTCAATTGTAATGGCAAAAATAAGCCGGAATAGTCACATTATAGCTCATAGCATACCCCATATATTTAAAAATTTGACTTGTACAATAAAAAAAGGCATTTTAAATTAGTTATGTTATTTAACTGTTTAAATTTTTGAAACAATAATATTTACAAAAGTAATTGTATAATGATTATATGATATTTATGATCATTCCCATATATTTGAATACGAAAAACAAATTAATACATTAGTTTAAATGTGATTTTTAAGAATGAATAAAAATCTTACAAAAATTTGCCAGTTTCATATTTAATCCTTATTGAAAATTTTAATAATAATTTCAAATAAAACTAATTCTATACGTGGAAAAATTTGCTGTTACAATAATTAGGGTATCTTTATTTTAGTACACTTTGATTATATAATTATACTTCAAGTAACAGCAATATTCAACATTAATCTATAATATAATATATTTATTACATTAAGGAACGATTATATCTATTATTTACATATGTACAAAAACTGTACATTTTATATATATATAAAATAACTAAATATTACATTCTAAATAAAACTTTTGGGTTATATGTTTTTGTCACACATCGCCAGGCGCATAATATGCCAAAATTTTTTTCCAGAGAATAGGGAAATAATCAATATTGAAAGGTTGTTGTCAACCATTATTCAAATTGCACCAGTACTATATATTTTTTTAACATATATATTAGTTATTTTCTATATAAACTTCAAATATTACAATCAATAGCTTATTAAATATAATACATTATTAGCGACTTCAAAATTTTATTAAACCTATTGTTGCTACATTATAATATACAGTAATCAGAAATTCGTAAGTTGTATTTTATGGCATAATTAATTTCAATAATATATATAAACGATTCCATAAAAAAAACATTAAGCCGCTTTATCAATTCATAGAAAAAATAAAAAATATATATATTTAAATAATAATAATTGAGTTAAAAATATTAATGAATAACATATATTTAATAAAATAAAATGTATATAAATAAAATATTCTTTTATAATATATTAAATAATTTTAGGAAAGGATAGGAATTAAGTTCCCTAATGAAGAGAGCAAGAAGGAATGAATATTTATAATATTAGGCCAATATCACACTAATTATATAGCGATAATACACCAAAAATATTTAATTTATACTGCAAAATTCCAACACATCTTCCTTATAACACACACGCTATGAGACTTGTTTGGTTACACATATGTCAAAATTAATCATTCAAATTAATAAGTAACATTCATAGCCACAAGAAATTTACTCAGGTTATTCAAAGTCAGGCTTAAAAATATATACATTAAACATATGTCTTTGATTATAAGTCTAACTGAACAACTAAATTGAAGATTTAGAGGATTTGTTGATGGTTTCAAAATGGTGGGGAACCAAGGGACGTTAAAGGTGCTGCGTGTGTCACCTTCAGCTTACTGTTATACGAATGGGATAATATCTTATTGGAGGTAGTTGTAACGTAAAGGTGCTATTAAAGATGTTGTTAAAAACTTGTAAAATATTTGTCCTCATTACAATTGGAACGTGGATCTTATACACTCAAAAATTAAATAAAAGGTTCTTTCTTACTAACCAATTAGCTAACGAGTTACTATAGTACTACATATACGGAATGAATTTCTTGGTGCAAAATTTTTATGTTTATGAAAAATACAATACAAAGCCATTATCGCTTGTAATGTTCTACCGACTACTTTTGATAGCGATTTTAAAGCTATATATAGTAAAAATATTATCTATGGAAACAATGCTAGATATAGTAAGGAAATGTGATAAGGACGTGACATAATTGAAAAAATAAGAGTGGAAACGTGTGATATATTGTAGACCTCCTTGTGATACAGGGTAGAGCTAGTAGAGCTGGAAGTCGTAGGTGGTGGAGCCGTCGCGCCAGGTGGGCTCGTCGGCCACCTTGGCGCGGCACAGCGGGCACGTGTGCTCGCGGTCCAGCCACGCCGCGATGCACAGCTCGCAGAAGATGTGCGAGCAGCCCAGCCGCACCGGCGTGCTGTAGTCGTCGTGGCAGATGGGGCACGCGTCGCCCGCCGACACCAGCTGCTCGCACGTCGGCTTCGTGCCCAGGTTCTGGGGGCGTTACGAGTGAGCCGACATTGATAAGCACGGTGAAAGCAGGGAAGGTTAATGTATGTATATGTAGGAGAATTTCATCCGACCCATGCATGCAGGTTTCCTCACGACGTTTTCCTGCGCCGCTGAGCACGAGATGAAACTTAAATGCTTGCCCGCGATTAACATAGCCCAGTACAAATCAGTTTCTATATACGAAACTGTTATAGTTACAGATTTAGCATTGTGGCATTTTTATTGATTTAATTTACAATTTGCCTCAAAAAAAATTTATTCTACTTAAAAATTTAATTTTTACACAACTTTTCCTCGATTCACTCCTCATATAATATTATTTGATAATAATTGTAATACTACCAACTTGAAAATAAACTTATCGATCTAGCTAAGACAAGTACGGACAAGATAAGTAAGGGTTTTAATAGAAAATAGGTAAAATTTGAAGTACAGTACACACACATATACACACAACACAACAACGTATTTTCTTATTCAACGTATTGAATTCTATTATCTGAAACGCGATTGCGTAATCGAGAGAGACTGTGATCACATTACGTTTTCTATTTTCTGCCTCGCTGATCCAGTGGCTAGGTTATAAAGATTCCAAGGTCGTTTGTTCAAACGTCGATTCGGACCAATAAATAGTTAATAGATATTTTTCGATTATTTTTCAGCTTTTATTTGCAAAAAGAAGATCCTCTTGCGCGCCTGAACTCTTTTCGGTCATGTCAGATCCTTCCCATCGAATTATGAGAGTAAGGGCATAAAGTGCACTCTTGTGCACAATATGTCCTGCGCAGTTGGCTGGACTCCCTTGAGGTCGACGGCCCTATACTTGCACGCTTATTCATACCACTTATTCGCTTATTCATTCTATGGAGTTTATGACCCATTGCGAATGGAAATCCGATTGATAATGAAATATTACTCACAACACTCTGCAACAACGTCCACGTAGCATTTTTAAACAGTTGCAGTCGAACCAGTATTTCCACGACCTTCGCGATCCCGTACACGGACGTGAGGAACATCCCGACCATCTTCTCCGAGCCCTCGTACGATTGCATCAGATAGAAAATCCAAGGCTGGATTGTTATTAACGAGCGGTACAACTGTGACACGGCCTCGGTGAACAGGTATACCTTACCCTGAAAATTATGTACAGAAATGTTAGGTGATGAACTTTCAAACTTGGTAGTATGACTTCCTAAATATTGGGAATTAGGCTGTCGAATGTACAAAGGCGAATGTCGAATTTAACATTTAACATGATCAGTAACGGTGAAAATACAAGGAGCCTCTAATAAGCAGATAAAAATTATATGTTTTTCTTTATATTAGTTCATACCTCATTTAAAACTGTCAATAGGAGATTTAAGAATAATATATGTGATAATTAAAAAAGCTTACCCTCTTCTGGAATGGCAAAATGAAAGCTGGCATCATTGTGATCACAATTTTAATATTAACTGTTATGATCTTAACTATGAGATCAGTGAGCACAACCAGCCACAGTAGCTCCCATACATCTATGGGCTCCGTATATCCCGGGAACATTATCACATTCGACAAGAGTTTCCCGTGACCGAACAGAAAGTGAACAATGAAAATGCAACTGGATGCAAGAATTAATTCACTGAACAATGACAATATACTGCGATTCATTTGCTTGCCATTTTCTCTGAAAAAAAAAAATAGATGCACAAATTATTGTAAAATTTGATATAAAGGTACCACAGTTTGGAATGTCCATTCTGGCTCTCGCCTTGACATGAAACTCAGTAGTTACACTTTTTCTTCAATCAAAAAACAAATTACATGTTATAATCATGTACAATTAATGTATCCTGTATGAACATCAGCAAATACTAACTGTACTGTATAATAACTAATAAGCCTTCTTTAATAAAAATGTATAACGCAGTATTAATGTCTCCCAGACAGATATCGACCACAGGGGCCAATCACAAAAGGGTAATCACATATATTATAGTGCAAATACACAGGAGCAATCTCTATTGTTATCTATTGTTGTCTATTCCTATATACACATATTTTAATAATTAGAGTAATAAGCAACTTACCTCATTACGATACTGTTACTGTGGGAGAAAGTGCAGAACAGAACAAAGAATGTGAATATACCCTCTCTGCTGTCGTACATATATTTTATGAATAATATGAAGTAGAATGGAGCATAACGTAACAACAGATTTAATGTTGCCCTAATATCCACCACCTGTAACAGAAATTCAAAATAAGAACTGAATACATATAACTTTAGACACATTTAAAATCAAATAAGATAATAAATTATGGCTCATACATACATCAAGTAAAATCCATCAATCTAAAGAGGATTTCAGAAAATATAGTGCTTTAATTAAGCATACAAAAGTATTAACGATTTTCTTTATAGTTATGTATTGTCAAAATTATTTCAACACAAATACTAGAAGTACATGTGACATAATCAGTTACAATATGACCTTAAAGTATTGACACCTCACCTGTTGTGTTCCATCTTCGCTCTGACTTTCATTATCAGCATTGTCATTTATATTATTATTATTCGACGGATTTACGGAGACATTAATGTCAACGTGTTCTGGGGCTTGCTCAGAAATGTTAGATTCATTAGATGGACTATTGCTAATGCCGTGACTAATACTCCTTTGTATAACTGGTGTTCCTCTTTCAGTTACAATGTAAGTTTGAGCTCCAGGGCCTAAATTCACATGTGCTATGGAACTTTGCGGTCGTTGAGGTCCTTCGCCAGGTTGGTGTGTTCCAGGAGGATTCCTTGGTAGCCATGTAGGAAGTGACAATCTAGCATTATTGCCCTAAAATAAAAAACATTTTTTAAAATATGAATTTCACTCATTTAAAATAACTAAGAATTAAAACTTTATATGTATAATTAGTTTCAAAGTACCAATACATTTTATTGAATGCAATAATATTTTTAAAAACTTTTATATCAAACAAATTCTAAAGAATTAATTTCTTACAAATAATGATTAAAAGGAAAATAATCCTGTGCTACATCCATTAAAATCTCATTGTCATACTTCTCAATTACACACTTATATAGAATCTTATCTATGTCTATAATCAATCACAAATCATAATAAATCATCATAATATGACTAATATTGTTAAGTCATTTAATCATCGCAGTCATTTACAACAAATTTACATATGATGTATTTTCTTAAAATGAAATGAATAAAACTCTATTTAGACAATTGATTTCACTCTAACGATTTTAAATGTATTAAATATGTGGAAGCGGCGCAGCCTATTACGGAACTGCGTTGCGTCATAATAATAAAAACATAACAAAAGCAAAACTCACCATTCTGGCATGTTCTACCAGGGGTCTAATTTCCCTAAAAACACTGTTCAGTCGATCTCCTAGACCTAAATTATTTCTATTTGGAGCCAATGGCCTGGAAACAGAGTCCATTCTATGTATTGCATTATTACGAGTGCTACTCTCTGCTTCCGCTTCATCGTCTATATCGAGGTTTACTTGACTCGGTTGAGCCATAACTACCGCATTAATAAGACTTATACACTTATTATGACTTCAAAATAATCATTTCAATATACGTTAAAATTCGGCGAAGGTCAAATTAAAACTTGACATATAAGTTGTATTTGACATACTCTTGACATTATACCGTAGACAGAGAAACAAATAGACCAAGGGGTCGTGAAACCGCGATTGAGACAGAGATAGTTTGTCAATGTGTGTGTATAATGTTGCCATAGTAACTGCATTTCCCTGTTTCGGGGAAAAATATTATTAGGATTTAAAACAAAACGAAATGTTTTTTATTTATTTAAAATTACCAATATGACATACAGTAATAATTACATAATTATATACGTATGATATGCTTTAAATAAATGCAAATAAAAATTAAATATAGTTACTGTACAAATAATGACCGCGAAGAATGGTGGCAAGAACCAGCAGCATTTCTCCTTTGAACGCCCTCTGGGCGAAAAATTAACCAGCCCTTCTGTCACCAATAGAGGCAATAAGAAGGGGTATAATATTTTTGATAAAAGTTTTTGCACTATTACTCACTAGATATTTAATATGTTGTGCTGTAACACCACACTAGCACAGCACAGGATATGTGGCACGTTGTAGGAGAGGCTAGTAGGCTGGCTCTGCCTCAGCTTAGGAACTCCACACCCCTTTCTACTTCTGAGGATAAAAAGTAGAATCAGTTTATAAATTGACAAAAAATTTTGTTTGATAATAATCAGAATCAATTTAATACAACAAATCAAATCAAATCAATTTTTCAATGGTAAATTATGATGGTTCAATTTAACTAAGTTATTTGTAAAATTAATAAACGTTAACAAAATCATGGCCACCAAGACGACCACACACTACAAGCAGCACCCGTTCTCGAGTATAACGCAATGTAATGAGATAATCATGTCAAAAAATAAAATGACACATATAAAATATTATTTAACTTGTCAGTAAGCTAAATACCATGAAAGAATATAATAATATTATCATTACCTATTAAGGAGTATACCTCATGCAATGAAAAAGGAGATAAAAAGGAGATTACATTATATAGTTTAGTGCATTTACATGTTTTAACATATTACGCAAATCAAAATATAATAATAATAAAAAAAAAAATTATATTTTAATAATTTCTTACAGCATTTGGTATCGCATCAGGATGCAGAAATGTTTTGTTTTTGTTTTTTAGTAGCAATTTTTCTGGGAAATGATTGCTACATATTTTAGAATATATTCCGGGAGTCCAATCTTTTCTTCCAGTTGCTTCGATCCATTTTTTACGTAGGTCTGGATCGCTTGGAAAACTAACGATAAACTTAGCTATATTATTAATAAGTACTCACAGGTATTTTAGTCATTCTATCATGTCAGATGTGTAATACTTCAATCACAAATATTATTATATAATTCTTCGATCACCAATATAAAATAAATGTAAATTAAAATAAATAGTTAAATATAAATTAAAATAATATTTATATATATAGATAAAGAAGCATTATAGGCTTTTATTAGACTCCGTCTTTATTTGTTTACATTGTCGAGTCAATTTTTTTCATCGAAAATCGGGGTATTTTTTCGCTGACACTGGTAACATTTACCTGATAAACAATTATAGGTTATGAATGATAAAAACTCGACAAAACCTATTATTTTCAGGATTTTAAGACGATATAACCTTCCATCATGCTATAGCATACATAATTATCACTGGGAAACTATATTTAGAAACAAAAACGGTCGTACTTACGTGTGAAAAGACACACCGGCAACTTTCTTCTCACTATCACTTTTACATGAAATAACACTACAACGCATTGTTGTATAATCTTCGATGTGATGTACGGATAAGTTCTCTTTGTACTCACTGGGTTAGAATCGTTTTCTAACATGAAAATAAGCAAAAATTGAACAATAAACACAATTAACGCACCAACTGTCAAGTTTGTTTCGCAACTAACTTGCGAAACAAACACCAAAACTGGTTACGCGATAAGGGACAAAAGATTTGTTAATTCTATCTCTGTTTAAACCATTTGTAACGTAATTTTCGTTCTCTTTCTTGTGTAAGTGAAAAGGAAAACGTCATTGCGTCTATTTGTTTCTCTGTCTACGCATTATACGCTCAATTTATATTGTTTTTTTTATTTTCACTAGTCGGAGTGGACAAAAGTACGTGATCAAACAGCCATTAATTATGAAATAAACAATTTTAGTGTACTCGAATCACATTTTTTAATAATCAATTACAGTAGAACCTCGATTACCCGAACTCTCAATAATCCGAACTATGAATAAGTTTATGCGAACGGTCAATTATTCAAATGTTGGCGCGAAAGATAAATGGTTGCTCACGGCGATGGCAGTGACCATGTATCTTTGTCTTTGTCTTATGCGGAGGCAGTTGCCTCTTTTGAGACGGCACTCAAATAGTTCGAGACCGAGAGCCTACAAGAACATCCCAACGCATGCAACTTTTCCTTTTTAAATGGGTGTGAGACTTGGCCGTTCAAAATCGCGTTACAAACGTTCTTCAATAAAAAACAACAATAAAAAAATATCAAAGAAACATTTGACTCTTATCAGGTATTTAAAATACATATTTACATATTTCACCGTTATTACATATGATAAATTTTAATATATATGGATGTACTATTTATATGTAAAAAATGTTGTTTATAATCTCGTTCCAAAAAACCTACGTTTCGATTATCCGAACTTGATTTTTGATTTAATTCTTAAATAATGTTTATAATTCATCTCGTGCTGGGCGGTGATATAAAACATTATCAGGAAATCCACATGTATCGAATGAAACCCTTACACATGTTTAGGCTATCGATTCGTGTTCGAACAGCGAAGTACAAAAAGCTCTAAGCCTTCTTCTCATACAGCATTGAAAGCCTTAGCCCTACAGTAGGACTATTATATATTGTTAATCCACTTTTTAATTCGACATAATATAACTATGGATATTTATAATTATCAGGATAACCTTATAAAGCGAAATCGTCTATCCAATGACTTAATTGAAGAAAAATAAAACAATTTGGCTACTTAATTTATTTGTGTGCCATTTGAAACATTTAAAATTGCCACGCCGAGCAGAATTCATAATTATTAATCATATTGGGCAAAACGTGTAATAATATATTTGAAATAAAACAGCATATATAAGTACCAATAATAATTTATTTTTCATTTAAATAATAGTCAATAGACCGAAATCAATGTCGTTTTGATTTGATACGATGAGCAATAGTCACAATAATTACCACACTTAGTATGTTATAGACGTGATTTGATTAAGTAAATTCAGTCTTTCTTTAGGCATCGTTTCACGCCATCGGGCTCAGAAACGTCTCCATTAAAACAATCGATGTTACTACACAAAAATTAATAATAATACACAAATACGTAAACATTATTTTGTGCTTATACCGAAATAAAGATCTAGACGCTATGAAACTGGACTTAATCTGTGATCGTTAGTTCGAATACATAATATTTCCTTGGCACTCGTTGTCGTTTTACAAATCTTCACGCATCAGAGTCAGCTTTAAGGGCAAGAATACCTTGGGCGTGCAGATCGCGAACTGCTTCTAGCAGTCTTCTCTCCGCTCTAGGTTCCCCGAGAGCTACGTCTACGCTGCCCGCACACAGTAACAGTGCACGTAAGGCAGCTCTGGGCCAGTCCGGTTTTAAGCTGCGTCTGACTATGGTACCTGATGAAGCCGTCCCTAATCTTGCACATTCAGCTTCTAGGCGATTACCATAATCTTCTATTAAGGATTCGCCAGCTGCCCTTCTCATTTCGGGTGTGAGAGAAGAGAGAAGCAATAATGCCACGTCATCCATCGGTCTTCCTAATGAAACCATCTGCCAATCGAGCGCAATACATTCGCTTACTCCTTCTCTTTCTCTGAATAGGAGATTACCGCTCCAGAAATCTGCGTGAGCAAGAGTTGCAGGTTCAGCTGGTCGAAGCAGTGTCTCAAGAAGAGAAGGTGCCCGCGCACTGAGGGCTGACACAGCAGCGGCTTCTTCAGTGCAGTCTGTACGACCTCTGAGAAATGCTTCAAGTTGGGGTAGTCCTCGTCTTACTAATCGGAGATATCCAGCTGCGGCTCGCTCACATGGAAATAAGAAATCAAATCTTTGATCCAAAGGACCTTCTCTATCTCGCAAAGCGAGAGAGAGGGCATGGAGTCGTGCCGCTGCATGCAGTGCTGCTCTAGCTTTTTCTACAGTTAGCCCTTCCGCAAAGTCCGCTGATTCGAAACCCTCAGCCGTCACATCTTCTAAAACTAGCTCGCTGTCTCCACCAATTTCATCTGTAAATTAAAATAGTGTCATAAATATTTACATACTTATTTAAAAAAATAGTTTATATTAAAATAGTAAATAAATTAAATTAAAGTAAATTACAGTAAATTATTTTTTTATTATTAGTTTTATTTGAGAGTGATCAAAAACATATCATCAAAGCGATTGAATTAAAACTAAATAAACGACAATATTCGTGTGGCTTAGCAAGACAACTATTCGTCTGCAATAAACGAGTCACGTAATTTTATTGTTAGTATGCGAAATACGTGAACACGTATGAGTGAACATTAGAGCGACACCGAGAGACAACTGAAAAGGTATAAATTATGAATAGTTATGTATATCTACTTTTAGAAATACTACAATTATGTATTATAAATTTTCAAATAATTTAATTAAATAAAATCTGAGCCGAGATGACCGATTGGAGAACGCGCGAATCGTGATCGATGATAGCGGGTTCAAACCCGGCACCGCCGAATTTTCATGTGTTTAATTTGTGTTTATAATTCATCTCGTGCTCAGCGATAAAGGAAGGCAACGTGAGGAAACCTACATGTGTGTAATTTCACTTATATTCGGCCACATGCGTATTTACCAAACCACATTGGACATTGTGGTGGAAATCTTCTATCTCCAAATTTTCTCCTCAAAGGCCTTAGCCCAGCCGTGGGACAGGCTGTTACTTTTTTACTTTAAACTAAATCAAGTTGCGGTACACGATAAGTCTAATTTGTAAGTATGTTTTTTTTTTGTTTAATTTTACTTAACATATCTTTTTATTACAAACATTTGTTAAGATAAAATAAAACATTCCTTTCTAATTGAAATAAAATAGTTTGAATTGAAATTTCAAACAAAACCTTTAACATTAAATATCATTTTATCAGTTTGATAAAGGAAGTATCTACAAACAAAAATATGCTGTTTAAAAAATAAAATGTTGAATTTGAAAATTATTACTTTATATATAAAATCGCGGACGCATCTTGAAGTAGTTATGTGGTTATTAATAAGTATGGCATCATGACGGCAAAAATATTTTTATCCCAGAAAGCATGACGAATCGGAATTGCAGTCAAAATATTATAACTCGACTCGAATAATTAATTTGTGTTCACGGCTTTACTCGTATCAGCTTTTGTTTAAGGATAAAATATTAAATATCACTAATTATGTATATTTAATTTTAATACAAATGAAAATATACATCTATATCATATAATTTGATAATTGTAAATCGTTATTCTGGGTAATTTTGGTTATCTAGGGATTTTTCATTACTGCTTAAATTATTTGGGATTACGAGATTATTTTGAAATTAAAGCTACTAATAACAAGAAATAAATATAAATATAATTATAACATTACTTTTAATACCTGGTAACCTAGCTTTAATACATCTTGGCACAGGAAGCCCTTCGCCTGGTCCTAAGGCTTCCTCTGCTAATCTATTGAGCGCTGGTGCTAGTTCCGTGTAGAACAAAATCTCCCTGGTATCGAATTGAGCTTCTGCTACGAATAATCGCCCAAAAGGGTCTCTTGGAGGCAATTTGACTACAAGAGGCATCGCCATACGGTCGCCGTTGCTTTCATAGCGCACGGTCACGGCCAGCACTCTACTGAGCGCTCCAGCAACACCCGCTCTAGACTCTACTCGTATCTACGAGAAATACAAAATTGTTATTTCATGCAAGTTTCAAAAACAGAACAATATTTTTTTTATTTTGATATTTAAAGATATGCCTTATAATATAAAATTTACCTAAGAATATGAGTTATGTCCTATTTTTTATTGTATTAAATCAATATAAATTTATTATAAGTAATTTCTCTATTTAGATAAATTTAATTTAAAAAAAATTACCTCTTGTGGGGTGACCACGCCCGCGCCCACTAAGAGTTCTCTCGCCCACTCCTCTGTGAGTGCGGCGTCTGCATCGCCTTCAGGGCACGGTTCGCAATCGGACTCCTCACTGCCGCTGCTGGGGGCTTCCGAGACCGCAGCGCTATCCGGTCCACCGGCTTGCATATTAAGCACTTCACTCTATACCTCACCAATATTTTATAACACAACCATAGTTCAATATATTTATTGCGACAAAAAAACTTATATTATAGTAAATAAATAACAGCAAGGCTACGACGGGTTAAAACAGATTACTCGCTTTAATTGGAATAGCATAGAATGTTCAGAGCCGTCTGGAAGGTGGGTGCCGCGCTTGCGCGTTCCCTCCGTCAATTATTCATAGGGAGTTCCATACTGTGTCACCCGCCGCTCAATGCGAAATTACGAGATAGCTATGCATAGAAGCACGGTCTCACTTTTATGTCGACCAACCTTTTAAGCGAGTATACAATATACATTCACTATCTATACTCCCCGACTAAAATCATATTTTTACCAGTTCGAGGATATTATATGATATAATATGATACTTTCAAAATATATAAATACATTTCTTTATATAATATATATGTATGTAATAATACAATCAGTATCAATCATTTTGTTCTTATTGCCCTAATTCATATATCTCATTACACGCCCGAATATTTTTTTTATATTATTTTTTTTATATACTTTTTGATTTATTGTGTATTTAAGTAGGTAATACTTTGTTAGCTTACGCTCGAATAGCTCTTTCTCTTAGTAATGAAACATAATGAACCATATGTTTCATTTGGACTAAAATTCCAAAATCTAAAGGGCGATTCCTATTTACAGTCGTCAGCTGTCTTTATAACAAATTAATTAAATTAAAGTTACCAATTTTCTTCAACCTAACCATGTAGGCCTAAAAACCATTTTTTCAACGACTGGATTACATTACAACGTAATTATTCTCTGTTATTTCTAAATTAAATTAGAATGAATGAATTAGAATGAATCTACATATAAACTTTCTGGAAATAACCGTTTAAATGAAACTGATACCAGCATCAAATTCCTGATTCCGGTGCGTAACTTATATCAATATGGACAAACCGACAGATTTTTGAGAAACGGCATAATCAGCATTAGTTTTGTTCGCTCGATAAGTATGATAGAAAATGAATTATATTAATCAATATTATCAATAAATAATTTACTGCAAAAATACGGACACAATTTATTGTGAAGAAAATAAATTGATTAAGCTTGACCTTATTTTATTTTTATAATATTTTAGTTTGGGTTGTGTGTTTAAAAAGTAAAAACCTATAACAGGCTTGATCAGTCTGTTTAGTTTTAGAAGTTTGACAATTGACATTGACTTTTTCGTTTACCGAAATATAAAAATATAAATCCTAAAATCTCCTTTATTCCTTTCCTTCGCCAGAAAGAAAAAAAAATCCTATCCGTTTTATTACATTTAAAAACTAAATAAATAAATAACATTACATTATGGGAAAAGAAAAATCAAAAAAACGACGGCGTTCGTCGTCTTCAAGTTCGTCGTCTTCCAGTTCTAATTCAAGTCGCGAAAAGAAAAAACTACGCAAATTAAAAAAGAAATTAAAGAGAGAGCAAAAGAAAACAGAAAAAATTCTTAAAAAGAAACTTAGAGATGAAAAAAAGAAACTTAATAAAAAGAAGCAGGAAGATAGAGGTCAAAGCATCGATAGTAAACACAAAATAGAAGAAGCATCAGCTGATATTCCTTTGGGTAACATTTACAAAGCAACTGCGAAATTATCCTGTACTGAAATTATTTATCCAAAACTTATTCTCTACTTTTGCTATTGAGTATTACATATGATAAATGATTTATATTTCATTTAAAACAATGTTAACTCTTTATATTATGTGAAAAACTTGTCGGTAAAATTTCAGTTTTAAACCCTACATTATAGACATATATTGTTTTTAGAACTAATGGAAAGATCTAAAGCAATGGCTCCTATGACTAAAGAAGAATGGGAAAAACGACAGAGCATAGTCAGAAGGGTGCAAGATGAAGAAACAGGCAGATACAGGTTATTCTATCCTTCTAAATATTTTTTTAACTTATCTAAATTTCAAAATTTTCTAATTCTGTTAAAGACAAGAGGTATTTTAATGATTAAATTTTATTTTTGATATAATACTAAATGCTAAAAATATTATATATATATATGTATATATATATATATATGTATATATATATATATGTTATATATTTAATATTATAATGTATTAAATTATTTTTTATTATTTTAATATAATTAAATTTATGTATTGAAATCTTCCTGTTTATATTAATTCAGGTTTTAATAAAATCTAAAATTAAATCAAAAGATCTATTACTGTGCCTCAGTTCTGTCTGCCTTCCAGGTTAATAAAAGGTGATGGTGAAGTGTTAGAAGAAATTGTCTCAAGGGACAGGCATAAGCAGATCAACAGGCAAGCTACAATGGCTGATGGAGACTTCTTTCAGTCTCAAACTGTGGAAAAACAAAGGATCAAATAATCCAAGCTCATCTAAGTAATATATTACGGAATCTTAAAACTATATTGATTGATATTTTTATAAGATTCCTTTAGCTAATTTCAACAGTTTTCATTTGTTATGAGGTAAGTACAGACGTATATTAGCTTCAAAATGTATATAACGGAGGTTATTTTCATATTGTCTAATGATTGTCTTCTGCAGATATAATAAATATTCTAATTTGTAGGTAGATGTCTTTTCAGCTCACATTTTATTGATAGATTGCACAAGTTATGGATTTTTTTTTTCTATATAGAAAATTGTAATGTTTGTGTTACAAGGGGGTTTAATGTACAGATGTTCTATCTTAGATTTATTGAATAAAATATTTAAACATTTACTCTGTTTTAATTTAAATACCTTATGTCGATTGTTAGGAATATGCTATACAGGGTGACTGGTGAATTAGTATCAATACTTAAGGACGTGATATTTGACGACCATATATGACCAAAAAAAAATACATATAACATAAATATTAATAAACTTCTAAGTAAAGTTAACCAAAAGTTATGTAATTAATTACGCGTCATGTGGACGCCCTAGCTGCGCTGACGACACAACACCGTTAGGTACATTTAGTTATCGCGCGGTACTTTCCCTACGTCCAAACGCCGCCGCGTGTTAACAGGGTAGCAGGCTACCTTTGATAAACAAGCATGATCCAATCCCCCTTCATACTTTAAACCTGGCTTAGAACAGGCAAAAATACCAAAATATTTCACTCGTTTAAGCAACAAATTTGTTGACTAGGTAAATTATATGAACTTGGGACAAAAAGTAACTGTTTACCTATCTTGGTATTTCCGGCGTATTTAAAAATTGAATCATACTTATTTACAACGATTGTCAATCATTTAACTACCTATTTACTTACATAACTACACTAACCTTAACAAATGTTCAAAGTGAGCTCCTGCTCGTGTGATACACAGTTCGGCACGTTTACGCATATTGTCTTTCGCTTTAACACGAATGGGTCACTTTACTACTCACAGTACTCACATTATTCTGCATTTGTGTATTGATAAGCCATACCTAATTACTAATTACGGGTCACACTCACACACGAAACATTAGGTATACGCGTAAGATCGATCGCTAGGGGCGCGCGCGCGGGAAGATGGACGAACCTTACGGCGGCGCTCGCCCGACTAACCTACTAACCTACTAATACTAATAAGCCGCGGGGCAGGGGTTGCGGGTGGTTAACACCACGCCGCACGCGCCGCGGAAATATGTCCACACTTTATTTATTTAAAGTAAATTTTTTGTAAATTTGGTCAAAAATTAAGTACCTATTTTTTTTACATAATTCGAATGAGAATCATGTACCGATTATGCTCCTAAAATATTGATCCTAATTCACCAGTCCTGTATATAAAATTATCTAATTTTTTTTAATGATTAATTCCACAGTAAGTGTACAAGAGTAATACGTTTTTTATGTAATTGTAAAAAATTTAGTATTACCTTACCACACTTTATGCAGGAATTATCCGATGCGTGTACAATTTAAAAAAATTCCTAATTATATCATCTAAATTCGCTAACAGGCTCAAATCTTGAAAATCACAGCAAAGGAAAAGTTTAGCTGTACAGGTGGTAAAACCTGTAAAGTAATCATTCTAATCATCTTCATGACTAAAACTAGACTTCCAATGAAGCTATACAAGTTAGTCACTATTTAGATAGTTATCTTGTTTGCCAGGGGAAAATTTTTAATTTAATTTTTTTTATATCAAATTAAAAAAAGAAAAGAAAGACAATTTGTTGACAATTATATATACATGTTTTTTTTTTTTAAATATTTCTTTATTCTTCTACCTAAACATTATTTACAGTTCATCTTTTGGTGGTAACTCTTCTCGCGTCACATTTTCTTCTGGAGTCAGGGCAGTTTTTGAATCTTCAAGATGTTCATTCACCAATGCTATTAGGCTTTCTAATGGCCGTCCTCCATGATCTACGCTTACCACCTTCTTATTCTTATAAAGAATTAATGTGGGCAGACCATTTATCTATAAAAAATATATAAATATAAAAGATATAAAATTAAAAAATAAAATGCTTTTTGTTATATGCTACTTTAATAATTTTTTACCTTTTCCATTTCACATATTGTTTTTGATCGTACACAGTCAATATCAGCAATTATAACACGACTTTCGTTTTGAAATTTTTCACCTAATTTTATCCAGAGTGGGTTTAATTGCATACAATGGGCGCACCTGAAATTAAATTTACAATAAAAGTTTTATATTATAAAATAATAGACTTGTATTCTAAAGTGATCATATTATGTAAAATTATATTTAACTGCTTTGTATGTTTATTTCCCCAACAAAATAGTAGAAAAGGGTATTTTATTGCAGCGCTAATTTTAAATGATGACATATTTACCAAGGAGCAAAGTAATTAATGAAAACTAAATCCTTCTCCAAAAAGGTTTCAAATGTTTCTTCAGATATCCTGGCAACAGGGAGAGCTTTCTTCTTCTTCATAAACTTATCTGGATCATGATTTTCAGTCAGCAACATCCTTTCTACATAGGCCTTGAGTTCCTCAAATGTTTCTTCCTCTGCTCGGCCCATCTGGAGACAACATGTTAAAGATTATTATTTTATCACTGCAGTTATATTTTCTAGATAAATCCTATTGGAATATACATAATAGAAGCCGACACAACCATTACCAAACACTGGTAGTGGTAGTGCAGATAAATATCCATTTTTGAATAATTATGTAGCTATATCTTTTTCAAATCACATAGTATAATTAAGAGAAGAATTAAACACAGATACAGATATATATGAGATAATTTAGCGTTTAATTCTAAAAGTAACAAATTTTCATGATTCAATTTGAAAAGTCAAAGTGGAGCAACTGCAGCTCAGTGTAATGGAAATTTAACAAGCATGTAGATGCTGTTTTATTAATAAAAGGCACCTAAGTTCTATTCTGTTCATAAGATATGTCAAACTACTTACTATTCTTCCATTGACAATCCAGAGCAAGAAAGGATACTGTTTGATGTCAAAGTTCTTACAAGTCATTTCATTTTCCATGCAGTTCACTCGTCCTATTTGTATATATTCATTATGTGCATAGTGGACTGCTAACTCAGCCCATTTAGGAGCTAAACGCTAAAATATTTAAAAACATGTTATTTTTTAACTCATATTTTAATTTTAAAATGTTTTTTTTTTATCGACTTACATAAATTGAAGGTATAGTTTGTCAATATGACAACACAGTTTAATTTAATATAAATAAAGTTACAAAATAAGATGACATTTGTAGATATATATAATACCAGGGCCAACATAGTGTGAAGGGTAACAGGAGAATAATAAAAAAAAAACACAAAAGGAATGGCATATTTTCTTCATAATATCCATTCTTAAAGCATGAGGTGTATTATTCAAAACTGATTATAGATTTATTATAATAATTAATAAGCAATTGTAATGATTTTATTATATTAATATTATATATCCGAAGTAAATCTGTCTGTCTTTCATGGAAAAAACACTGGACTGATTTTGATTAAATTTGGTTTGGTTTTTAGGAAGCTTGAACTACGGCTACTTTTTTATTCATAACACCTCACCCGCGGCTGAAGCCGCGGTAAACCTAGATTGAGATAATGAAAATCAATGGGGAAAAAAATTATAACTACATACTTAAATACCTGAGATGCTTTGCACCATGGAGCATAAAACATAACAAAATGCTGTCCTTCAGATACAAATTTTTCAATGTTGTGATCGTTTAAGTATGCCATGCCGCTATAAATTTTAACTTCTGATGTAGGTTTTTCAGATTCTACACCCTTCAAAAAAAAGTAATAGCTTTTGTTAATTCATTATATATTGTATTTTTAATAGAATTAAAAATTAAATAATGCATGTACCTCTGATTTCATAGCAAAAACTTCACTTAGGAATAGAGTCAAGGAAGGTAGATCTCTGGTGCCTTTGTATTCTACAGGCGAAAATGAGTTCTTGTGGAAATACAATAGTGTTGGATATCCTAAAAAATTAGTACATACAAGTTAAAGACTTACATTTTTTTTTCAATTAAATTCTATGGACACTATAAAATTTCCTTTGGTTGTTATATTATTCATAATCTGTATAATTAAATAAATTTCTTCTATAAGTATGTAAATTTTGATTTTAATGTATTAGAAATGTCATACCGAATTTAGTATTTATTAGATAAACCTACCCGTAATATCATTTTCATGGCACAATTTTGAATGTATTGTACAGTCTACTTGAGCGATTGCGAATTTTGAGTTTGCATTAACAAGCTCTCCTAATTCTGACCAAATAGGATGAAAATCCGTGCAATGACGACACCTGGAAATACGATCAAAATATTACATCAAAAAATATATTACGAAGATATGTGTGGGTATATTTATAATTGTTCGTACAAAATACGTACCATGGAGCATAAAACATAATAAAGTTCCCGTCCATTTGCTCTATTTGTTGCTTAAAATTATCCGGTCCATATTCATACACAGTGTTCTCTTCTGGTGCCACATAATGCAATAAAAATAAGCAAGGAAAAAACAATATTAGCCTTCGATACATTATTAAATAGACTGGGTTTTATATAATGTTGATTTTTTTGTGTTAAAAGCAGTACTTAAAGTTAATCTATCATCATATTTTACAACCGCTACTCTTTTAACTTTGATCACTATAAAGTTTAATGTCAAGAAAATTGCGTTATTTAATTCCTATAAACATATGATTTTGACATATTTGTTTGACAATCAATGAAAAGAGAACTAGAGTAAACAGTGATTCGTAGACAGATAAACTAACAGTGATTGCTCTATAGTCATATTATTTATTTAGGGTCTGTAAAATGAACTCTACTATAATGCTAGCATTACACGTTCGATTAAATTTCGTTAAGTGAAGTTTTCGATCATTTCTGATAGAATTTTGAGTGCTAACATTTTATATAATAATTGGCCGGCTAGAAAAAAGACTTTTTACAGATTAATTAATTAGTGAAAAATGTTATTTTCTCCATTTATAAAAAGTTTGCATGATGATGAGGTAAGATGCATGATTCTATGTTCATTAAAGTCTTTAATTATTCTTATATTTTATAGTAATATCTTATTCATATGAAAAATTAACTCCTTTCTCGATAAACTTCAAATAGGCTCAAGTTAGGATAAATAATAAAAAGTACAAGTATGTTTAGATGTTTAGTGCAAGCACCGTCTGTAACGTGCGGTTTTTTTTGCAGATATTTCATGTAAAGTTTATATTGATATTATACATATAATTTATGAAATCATTTGTTATTCTAATTATTTTTAAGTATTTTTTATTAATAAATTTTATTACATTCTTAAAACTTAAATTCAATCTGTATACTCTGTTTATTAATATACATTAGAATATTCTCTAACACTATCTCAAATTACAAATATTCACAAACTATTATTAATACACAATTCTCCCTGATAATTGTGTATTTATATTAGTTTTCGATAAAATGTGGTAAATTAAGTAGTATAATATTATTAAATCTACCGAAGGAAAAAAGAGCAGGAAATGACAATATTTGTTATAATTATGATGATATAAATTATTTAATTGTTTTCGATTAATTTATAAATTATACATTTGTTGATTGTTTAAATAAAATATATAAATATGTATATCATTTAAGAATCGTAAACATATAAAAAAATATTTCGAATCGTAAATGTCATTTTGGCGTAGCTTTTACGGACACACTATGGAATGTGGTAATTCTTCAAAATGGTCGCTTTGTATGGTTTGCCAACTTGCATGTCTGTGTTTTAGAGTCCTTTGTTTTCGTTATTTGTTGAATAAAGTTTAACATTAAGGCCGGAACCCACTCTATTCACTACTGTTTCGTGTATGCATGAACTTTTATTCTATATTCATAATTTGTGGTGTATAAGAAAGATGTCATCGGTAATGTGAGAGCATTCTACTACATTTTTATTTTACGGGATTATGACGTCTAGGATTCACATTTGGATTTACAAAGAATAAAGAAAATCAGGTAAATTATGAATATTACAATATATTAAACTAACATAAGGACCACCACAACCACCACTGAAATATATTAAACAAAGCTGGCTCTAAATTTGGCATTCCTTAGCTCTCTGTCAGATTGGATTGTGTAGAGTGTACGACAATTTTGTTACTGCTAATACTGTTTTTAATGAAAAATAATTTGAGTTTAGATCTTAAACTAGGTAGACGGTTATCAGTATTAATTGTAAGGATAACTTTTTCTGCAAATAATTAAGATATAGCAACATAACATAACATTGTTATGATGTATTACGATATTACCTTCTGTCACTAGTTGATTCTAATCAAACTGAATTCTTATTAGTTTATCAAATTAATACATTACTATTAAAATCTTATTTGTCTTTTCAGTTTTCAAGTTGATTTAAGTCCAATATACAATGTTGATATATGTGGAACATTGAAACAAAATCACGATACAATACACAGTACAAGAAACTTAAGACTGTTGAAATATAAGTGCAAATTAAGAAGTACAAATGCGAACTGTGAGTGTTTGTGGGAGCAGGATGCTCATGTGATGGGAGGGGTGGGGTGAGAGGTGAGGCGCTCGGGCGCGGGCGCCATGAACCCGCCGGCGCCCGGCAAGACGGCCACGCGCTCATCAGGGTACAACCAGAAAGCGCTCGCCGAAATACGTAATTCATTACTCCCGTTTGCGAACATTGGGAGTTCCGAGCCTCCAGGCTCGTCAGCTGCCAGTACAGTTAGTTCTGGAGTCAGCTCTGGCTTCAGCTCATCATCTGGCAATGGACTGGATAAGGACTTGAGTGTTTTACCTCAGTCACTCAACCAGCCAATAGCTCTAGGTTATGATGACGTAAGTACAAATTATTGTCCTTCTCATTTTGCATGGAATATATTCATCAATCATGTAGTTCGAAAAAAGGAAAATGTAATGTAGACCAAGATGCTATACCTGTTAGAGATTTATAGTGAAAAGAAATTGATCCAAATCAGAAATATTTTTGTTTGAAGAAGCTTAAAGTTTTATATTGATTATATCAAATAATAATATAAATATTATAACAGAATGTTCTGCATGCATCATGTTGCTTTATCAAAACTTATCAAGCTTTCTTGATAAATAAATAAAGTAAAACTTAAGTATATTAAAAACAATTAAGCATGATAATATTACAAAATTCTTATATTAACAAATTTAATAAACTTATTGGCTTGCTTGTGTGAATTTTAACTCAAAATAATATAGCTTGTGCTGTAATTATTACCTAAATGTTGATAAACAAATCTTTACATATTGTTTGTATTTATCTGAAATGTTTTCACTTATATTTTAAATAACTATGTCTATGTTTTAAGATTCAATTTTTTTGAAATTCATTGGTCTAGAGGATTTTTCTAGATTTTTATAAATAATACTATAAATTAAAGTTCCACCACTAATTGGTGGTGGTCGATTTTTATGTAAATTCGAAGAACCACTTTGGGTAATTTAATTTTTATCTATATTTGTCGATAACATTGGCAAAAAGTGTGTCTAGTCAGATTTTCAATGACGTGTGTGGTGTAAATGGATACAGTTTATGTAAAAAATGTATGTTGGTGTATTATTGTTAATAGTGCGAAAGATAAATTCTTGATCTATCATAGACTAAAACTAGATCTATGTCCTAACCCTATAGAACGGAACCTTCAAATTTTAAATTTGTTTAAATTGTATAGAGCATTGTTTGATGACAGTTTATTTATAATTAATTCTTATTCAATGGTAACAAACAAACATGTGGATCTATAAATATAGCGTTAATATAATGAGATCCTCTACTCTGCAAATTCATAAACGATTCATCCGATTCACAGGAAACTGTAAAATTATCATTGTTAACACTTGCTTAAAGGTTTTTGCCAAAGAATAGTTTGTTGTGACTTGTGAGTGTTGAGTCTTATTAGATAATGGTTTACAAAAAAGAATTAAAAGTTTACAAAAATATTTTTCTTTTTTCAAAAAATATAATTAAACTAAAAAGCCAAAAAGTTTTTATTTCAAAATCTAATTTTTTATTTTATTTTATAGGTAGCCAACACAATGCACAATTTTTTAAATGTTTTATATATATATCTGTCCTAAAAAATAACTCCAAATAATGACATTTATTAACACTATACATAGCAATTATAGGCTAATTCATCTTGCCATTACACAAATTCAGCTTCGCTCACTCCAACTTAACATTTGTAAACAAATTGACAATATATATATAATAATAATAAAAATGTGTAACAAGAAACAAGCATCCGAGCAAAACAATATGCATATAAAAAATTAAAGAAGAAATACAAGAAAAAAATTAAAAAAAAATTAAACTAACATATTATGAGATAAAAAATTATACACAAAAACCCAAAAAAAAAGGAAATTAAAAGGGTATGAACCATTCGTGACATTTAACATTTAAATAGTATTTTTGTGTCATAGTATTTTTTTTTTGTTATTACATAAAATTTAATTTATTTCATACATTCTGCACTATTTTTTTTCAGTAATATTATTAAATCTGGCAAATTTATTAAATAGCCCTTTTTAATGAAACATTTAAGACATTAAGCAATTTTTATTTTCAGGATCCAGCAGTTAAGGCCCTTAAATATGCAGGTGGCCGTTTTGATGCGGCACTCGATTATCTTTCGAAGAAGCAAGAACCACTCAACGGTGTGCTCAAATCGAACAATTTAAGTGCCCTTAGTACGAAGCTTATAAGAAAACCTAGCTTAGAGCGAGAAATTAACCTTCACAGAGGAAGCCCAGCTCTCGATTCAGGAGCGGGAAGTTCGAGGTCGGATAGTCCAAGACAATCTGACGCCCCCCCTTTGCCTCACGAAAAGTTAAGTCGGCAGTATTCGCCGTCAGGTTTTTCAGAACCTCCCCCACCACCGCCGCCGAGATGTCCCTCCACGCCTCCCGTTCCGCCTTCGGTGCAACAGTTCATGAAGCGCATATCTCCAGCGCCACCCTTGCCGCCGGCTCGAGGGACGAGTCCCGTAGCTGCGGGAGCGCCGGCGCCCCCGGCGCGCCAGCCGATGATAGTTCAAAATGGGCCCCAAGTCCAACAACAACTGACGCAACAAATTCAAGCATTAAGCATCTACCAATCGGGCTCAGCGGGTGCGGAGCTCCCGCCGCCCTACCCCGTGTCTGGCGTTCCGCCGCCGCCTCCGTATTCGATGTCCATGCAAAATCGTCAGAGCCCTACTCAATCGCAGGACTACAGAAAGAGTCCTTCGTCAGGTATTTATTCAGGAGGAACCTCGGCCGGTTCCCCGAGCCCGATTACAGTGACGCAATCGACAGGCTCGGCGTCCGGAATGACTCGCCCTACGCCTATGCAGGCGTGGACAGCGAGGCAAGCCGTTCAACCTCCGATAATCATGCAATCGGTCAAGAGTACGCAAGTTCAAAAGCCTGTTTTGCAAACTGCCATCGCGCCTGTCGCCCCACCGCCCGTAGCGAGCTCCGTAGTCCAGCCGCCTCCGCCTTCGTATGCTAGTTCAATACAACAGAAGCAGGCGCAGACGCCACCGAGTTATCCCCTGGCGCCAAAGCCTTCTTCCCCCGGCTCCACGCCGCCCGTCATACCGACTGCCACCACTCCCACCGTACCTACCACTGAACCTCCAAGTTACGCGATTACGATGCAAGCTTTAGCGGTACAGAGGGGAATGCACCCAATCCCTCCGCCTCCATATGGAAACCCGAACGATAATACGACGACAGTAAACTCGCACCATTCTCCATTACATAAAAAGTTTTCCAATAATTGTGATATTAAAGGTGAGACGTCACAGATGGAAATAAAATGTCAAAACCAGAACTGCAGTCTTCTTAAAGATAATGGTCCATCCGGTTCCGATAAAAGTTCAAATGGTTCGTCGGAGAGGCGACCGAAGGGCGGGCCTGAGAAGATTAGACATCAATCGCCAATTCCCGAACGAAAGAATATTAGTAAAGAAAAGGAAGACGAAAGGAGAGACTGTAAAGTTAGAAATTATTCCCCACAAGCATTTAAGTTTTTCATGGAGCAACACGTCGAAAATATTCTCAAGTCTTACAAACAACGTACTTATCGTCGCATGCAATTAGAGAAAGAAATGACGAAAATCGGTTTAAGTTCAGAGGCCCAGGATCAGATGAGAAAAATGTTATCACAGAAGGAATCTAATTACATAAGATTAAAAAGGGCGAAGATGGACAAGTCCATGTTCACGAAAATAAAACCAATAGGGGTGGGTGCGTTCGGTGAAGTGACACTGGTGAGGAAGATCGATACTAGTCATCTGTATGCCATGAAAACGCTACGAAAAGCCGATGTTTTAAAACGTAATCAAGTAGCGCACGTCAAAGCTGAGAGAGACATCTTAGCGGAGGCCGACAACGAGTGGGTGGTGAAACTGTATTATAGTTTTCAGGATAAAGATAATCTGTATTTCGTGATGGATTACATACCGGGTGGTGATTTGATGTCGCTCTTAATAAAGTTGGGTATTTTCGAGGAAAATTTAGCAAGATTTTATATAGCGGAACTAACGTGCGCGGTGGAGAGTGTACATAAAATGGGTTTTATTCATAGGGATATAAAACCTGATAACATTCTTATTGATCGTGATGGACACATTAAATTAACCGACTTCGGTTTGTGCACAGGCTTTAGGTGGACGCATAACTCGAAATATTATCAGAGAAATGGTAAGTGTTTTATGATTTATTTATGTCCATTTAGGTTATAATCTTTGTTTCTATGTAGATAAGGTTGATTACTAATAAAGACACAACCGTTAGCAGAAAAATTATATAATTATATTATGAGGATGCTGACAATTTAAAATTAAAAAAATATATATTAGATCCTTACATATGAAATTGGCGTTTTGTACGGGAGGAATATAAAGTCATTTTTTTTTTGTAAAATATATTTAATTAATCAAAGTATGCACCGTTGTTATCTATGCACTTTTGCCATCTCATAGGTAGTTCATTGATCCCTTTACTAAAAAAACCATGGGGGCGAGAATCAATAAACTACTTGAAGGCGGTTTGGACTGCCGCATCGGAGTTGAATTTTTTTCCTTGTAAGAAGTTGTCCAAATTCCGGAAAAAATGGTAATCTGTTGGAGCAAGGTCCGGGGAGTCTCAGACATTCCAATTGTAGCTCACTTAGTGGTTGTTTGTTGTGCAGTGTGTGGTCTTGGGTTGTCGTGAAGCAGCAGTGGGCTAGAGCGATTGACAAATCTCGGTTGTTTAGCAGCTAGATCTTCCTTCATGGTTTGCAGTTGCTGACAATAGATATCTGCCGTAATCGTTTGGCCAGATTTTAGAAAGCTGTAGTGAACGACACCGGCGCTAGTCCACCAAACACTCGCAAGTAATTTTTGTAAGTCAATTTTCGCTTAGGGCAGGATTTGGCTGGGTCTCCAGGGTTCAGCCATTGCGACAAGCGCGTCCGAACAGTATCCACTTTTCATCACAAGTAATGATTCGATTTAAAATCCCTTCATTATTGTGTCGGTTGAGCAAAGTAACACAGCAGTCGACGCGTGTTTGCAAGTTCGAGTCACTCAATTCATGAGGTACCCATCGTTCAAGTTTTTTTACTTTCCGGATTTGCTTCAAGTGTATTAATACAGTTTTATCACTTACCCCAAAGCGTGCAGCTATCTCTAAAGTGCTTTGTGATGAATCATCATGTTTTTGCTGTTTCTGCAGCACTAGTGCCGCGGTAGAACTCGTACTCGTAAATATACCGATATTTCATGTTTTCCATTGAAAAATTTTTGTAATAAGCGACGCCAAAGAAAAAAATAATGAGGCAAAAACAAATGTATGAGTTTTCAAAACTCAAATGTACCAGCTAAATGAATTTATAAATTTGAAATTTGAATTCTTAACCAAAGAGGAGATATTTCAGATCAAAGTAGTCAGATCAGATTTACTGGTGGTAGAGCTTTGTGCAAGCTCGTCTGGGTAGGTACCACCCACTCATCAGACATTCTGCCGCAAAACAGCAGTACTTGGTATTGTTGTGTTCCGGTTTGAAGGGTGAGTGAGCCAGTGTAATTACAGGCACAAGGGACATAAGATCGTAGTTCCCAAGGTTGGTGGCGCATTGGCGATTTAAGCGATGGGCAACATTTCTTACAATGCCAATGTAGACATTGGCGGGCGACAGGGCGTTGGTGACCACTTACCATCAGGTGGCCCATATGCTCGTCCACCTTCCTTTTTTATAAAAAAAAAAAGATCAAAGTACGACAAAACGCTAATTTCATATGTAAGGACCTAATAGAAATCTCGAATATATTTTTATTGTTGTCTGTACAATATATAGTCCATTTGTATAAAATATTTTTATATGATGAAGTAAAACCTCTTTTAAGGTATCTCATGATTTTTTGCTTTATGTCATCTCAAAAGGCTTTTAGGTAAATTTTAGTTAATGTGGATATTGACAATATAAAAATACATTTCTTCCAAAAAACTAGGAAAAGAATATCTTATACATTCTAAATATTTATGTATTTCATATTATTTTCATATATATTCCATATAATTCATACCTAAATAATATAGTCTTTGAAATAAATTCAATGTTTACAGTTAATTATGACATGAAATATTTTAACTTATCTTTGTATTATCATTCGGAGATGCCAATCAGTAATGTTTTATTGAGATATATCTATTACTTAGAGTATAACATCAGACGTTATTGCAGAAAACATGACTTCCATGTATTATTCGATAATCAATCAATATGTATTATTCAATATGTATACGTTTTTCCTTAAGAGTTAATTATTTTCAAGAATGTGGTGTAAACTGTGATTTTTTAAATGTGCAAAAAATGAAATATTTATACATTTAATTTCAGACCATGGACGGCAAGACTCCATGGACCCGGTGGACGGCGAGTGGGGCGCCATGGGCGAGTGCCGCTGCCACCAGCTGAAGCCGCTGGAGAGGCGGCGCAAGCGGGAGCACCAGCGGTGCCTGGCGCACTCGCTGGTGGGCACGCCCAACTACATCGCGCCCGAGGTGCTGCAGCGCACGGGCTACACGCAGCTCTGCGACTGGTGGTCGGTGGGCGTCATCCTGTACGAGATGCTGGTCGGCTCGCCGCCCTTTCTAGCCGCGACGCCTGCTGAGACTCAGCTTAAGGTTGGTGGTATTTATAATGTTGATGATAACATGTGAAGGAACTTGTTTGGAGTTGAGAGTAAAATTGTTATAATCATCAATCAAATCTGAAGGTCTTTGAAGCATTGCTAAAATAGTTGTTTTGACTCCGATTACAAATCGCGAGCAATTACCTCTATACTCTGCAAGACCGAAAGAGATAGGGATATCAAAAGTGTCTCATCATCATCATGTCATGTAATGGATATCCCAATGATTCTCGTAAAGTGTTTTGATCTATTTTTGATTTGAAGGACCATTATGTGCAACACTCCTTTGGCTTCAGATTTTCCTAATCGATATAAGCGAGTTTGTTAAGGACTAGAGTTTCATCTTCTGTGTAAGTGAGTTTCATAATCTTGCCATCATTGTCATAAAGTACGATTTATTTGTACTACAAACGCAAAACCGTCTCTAAGCTGAGTAGACTGTACTTTTTAAAATTTACGAATTCAGAAAAGTCATATCGCAAATTATTTTCTTTTATCTCAAATATCATAATAATAATATATAAACATCTTCCATTCCTTCATTGAGGGTTTAATGGCCACCAGAAAAGAGTCAATACTGATTACTGTAATATTATTATGGGAATATTCAATAATGGTTATTATTAATTGTTTTTTTATGTATCGCTTTACAATTATTTGTACTTTACACTCTATGTACTACTTTTCAGGTGATAAACTGGGAAAGCACACTTCACATCCCAGATGCTGCGAATTTGTCCCGAGAGAGCAAGGATCTGATCCTTCAACTGTGCTCGGGACAAGAGATGAGACTCGGGAAGGACGCGAACGAGGTCAAGAACCATCCCTTTCTCATGAGCATCGACTTCGAGAAGGGTCTTCGGAGACAAGTGGCGCCCTACATACCCCGGATAGACTACCCGACAGACACTTCGAACTTCGATCCGATCGACCCGGACAAGTTGCGCAACTCGGGCAGCTCGGACTCCAACAAATCGGACAGCGAATTGCTCGACAACGGAAAGACGTTTCACGGTTTCTTCGAATTCACTTTCCGAAGATTCTTCGACGACGGCTACACGAACAAAATCAACCTCGACGACAACGACAACCAGGGCCCCGTGTACGTGTAGCGGCGCGCGTGTGCGTGCAGCGTGCGCGTGTGCGTGTGGCGACGCAGTGACACAGACACTGGTGCAGTGCGTGCCTTGACTCTCTATTATAACGATAGATTCCCTGTAAACATAACGAATGTAACGTATTTAAAAATTACTTTTAGAGCCGTATTGTTAATAATCCCGGTGATAATGTTGTAATATTGTATCGTTATGTATTTGTAAGATTAAACTTATTGTAATATATGTAACGAATGGATCACAGTAGTACGTAGCCGCTGTAACCATTGGTGCTGTCAGCCCGCGTGTCGGGTATTCGTCGTTCCATTCAGTGTATACTATTTTTGTAACTAGAGAAATTATTTATGAGATAAGAACAAGCTTACGTGAATTAGTGAATGATATGTCACTATATTTTCTTATGTATTTATCGAGGTAGGTCGCTTATAAATGTGTGTTTGTTTATATACATTTAAACCGTAACATATGGGAGTCATTAACGTAACGGAACGGTTCGACAGATTGGCATAATTGCGGTTGTGTGGAAGTGCTTCCAGTCCGTTGGACTAGATCTTGTAACGTGTGCCTTATTCACTGTAAATCTGTTTACACTGATATTTAAGGAGAAAGAATTTCAGAAATATTTTAACTAAAATGTAGGCCCGAATTTTATAACTCGATATAATGTAGAGTGCAATAAATATTTATTAACAAAAAAAAAAAAACGAAATCGCATGTCTTTGTTGACACGTTTAATTTATGTCGAAGGAGGTTTTAGTTGCGTTCCGAAATGCGTAATTTGTTACGTCATTCGAGTTCATATTCAGAGGTTTAGTTTTTTAAATTGTGCAAAATGTATTTTGTTTTCACTAACATCATCCAATGTTAATATTAAGTCGCGAATAACGTTAAATCCGAGAACAAATATCGTGTGACTAGCAGCTATAATGAGTTAGCTTGTTTGTGGTCCTTAAGGACAACTTTTTTGTACAGTATGTTATAAACGAGTCACTTCACCTTAAATTATGTGTTATTGAATGTAAATTGTTTTATTCAAAAATGAAACATGCTTTTAAGTAAATGAAAATAAAATGTGGGAATTCTGTTGATTTTTTTTTGTTTCCACTCCATCGTTCGATATCATCATAGGCGCGTTAGTTGTGCCGTAAAATAATCGGGTGAGCTTGTAAATGAGAAAGAAAACTATCAGCATAGATAAAGAAACAGTTACAAGTGCCGCCAAAAAGTTTCCATAGACAATACTATACTATAATGTCAAAATGAGTAAATATTAACAAATACTAGATTTACATATTCGAAGCGATTATTAATATATCATTATTTATAATAACTTATATATTTTTCACTTAACTACTTATATATTTTCCCCTATATGGTTTTTATTTAATTTTACTTCCAGAAAAAACTTCGCGACATTCAAAACGCCATTTTATCGTGAACCTATAATAATAAAGATAATATTAAGGTCGCGATCAATTATGTTATTTTAGTTCAATGTCAAAGTTGTTTATTTATCTTTAGTACTTAGAAATAAGCTATACCTACAACACTGATACAAATTATTTTAAAGTCATACGTATTGCCAAACTTCCATTATGATCCATACAACACAGACGACCGTGCCTAAGCAAAATTAAAGGTCTCAAGGCAATTTAAAAAACTTGTAGTTATTACAATCGCGTGTTTAATTGTATTATGTGATTGATAACAATATTACTAAAGCAATTGGATCAAAATGAATATTGTTTCTTCATTGTTAGGAAACTGGATGTTTCAAGGGTCACGTTTTGGTATCTTTCCTTTCAGAGAGAAGTCAGAAATACAAGTAATGCTTATATACAGATGAGGTATTATATTTAATGCATAATCAATATCGTCAAATTCATTTGGTTTTCCTATCAATATAAAAAATAAATTTGTTTTGTATAAGCAACAGAAAAGGACTTCAAATTGATCCTTGGAATGCTTGGTTTTTAGATCAGACGTAGAAATCTTGATTGTGTACTATTTCGAAAATTTACTGATATTTATTGCCTTTTAATATTATAACCATTATAAAATAATAATATTCCTTTTTCACTATACGTATATTTTACTTATATCAATGAATTAATATTTTTTTATGTATTAAAATTTCAAAAAACTTAAAATTAAAACAGAGCAGATTTTTCGATTTTTCACTCGAACCATTTCAGTAAAAAAATATGACCCGAACCGATGATGAGAAAAATTATAGCAATAAATAGCTCAAGTGATGATATGTACGCTATTATATAACCGGCTCCAGTAAGAATTCTTGTACTCTTTTATTGAAATCATCGGCAAATTGGCTGTGAATGTGATGTTCGCCGTCTGGATATAAATAAGTTCTGCAAAAAAAACATTGTTATTACATCAATATTTTGCGTTCATTGGGAAGTTTGCTTCAGTGTTACAATAATTACAAATTAGTTTTCATTTTATTTAAAACTATAAATGTTAACTTAATCTTTTCTCCGGCTCGAAGGACCAAATGTTAAAGCCTTAATAATAAAATTTTATCATAAATCCCAGAACAGCTATAAATTTAATATGGACTGTAAAATTTTATTGACCATTATATTGATAATTAACAATAGTCAGTGTGTGTGCTTGTCGCGTTTGTATACCTTGGGCCTTGTTAATATTTCTTCCTTAGCCTAAGGTTGACAGCAATGCATTTTTTATTTAAACAATAAATTAAAAATAATATAGAAAATACACTAAGCTAAGGCCACAGACTGGAGTTTAAAAATTGTATGTGTGTGTATTGCCTGATTATGTGAGAGGAAATAGAAAGTGTATAGTGTAGGCGTCTGTAGTGTAAAATTATACATGTGTTTTGCGTTCATACTTTATTTATTGTCTATGAAATAGCTACATACATTTGTCAAATGCCCCGATCTTTTCTCTATCGATTTCTTATCGATTCTCTAGGATAGATAACATCAACTGGCTTGCAATATTATAAATGAGTATCTAATTAAACACACACATAAAAAAACAAGAACATAAGCAGCATGAATTTAATTACAATACCGATTTTGCTCCGTAGTATAAATTTAACTAAGTATTAAAATCTGGAGGTACAAAAGGAGCGCCTGTGAACTTTAAATGTCTTCGAGTGAGGCAACAAAAAATTCTTACCTAGAATTCTTAATAAGATTTCGCATGTAATTCAGGTGCGAACTATCCACTATCGGGTCTTTTCCACCATGAAGTATTAATGTAGGACATTTAATTTTCTGCGCTGAGCTACAATAACCTAAATAGCCTTCGGAAATCGCTTCCCTTACCGCAATCATATGTTCAATTTTTTTTCTAAAATTATCTTCACCGTACATTTTAATCATCGCTTCTTTCGTTCGTGGTGGCCAAGTATTTAAGTCTCGCAATGCTGGAAAAATAATAAAGGCATTGTTAGAAATAAGTATCTCGATATCTTTCATAAGATTGACAGTCCGACTCAAAGCTACTACAATTAATACGTAAATAATAATAAACAAAAACTAATAATAGTAATATTACAGCATGTGGAAGATTACCCGGAATATGATTCACCCGGCATAATGCTGTATAACAATATGTGTATACGTATAAATAAATATCAACTTATACATACTGTAATAATATTTTAACTCATGAGGCTTTACAAAGGTGCTACATGCCCATATAACAACTTTTTTGACCACATGTGGATGACGGCTGGCTAGCAGAAGACTAGTGCAGCCTCCATAGCTCCATCCCAAAAGAGAATATTTTGGAATTTGTAATGTCTAAAATAAACAATGACGATAAAAAATCGTAGGTAACAAAAAGCGTGCGTAAGGCTCTGCAATATCTTATTAGGAACTTCGTTTTATAGTGTTTTGGGTAAATTATAATGTAAGGCGTGGTTATACGTGATACGGCTTTGAATTTGAATTATATTGATTCCTCGATAATTGTTACAGGAGACTTAAATTTTTTTATCTCTTCATTAAAAAAATTAAAGCAATGATTAGTAGTAATGAAATAAAGACGCAAATTAATTGAATTTATTTTTATTATTATTAATTGAATTTATTATTTTTAGCTTTTTTTGTTAAGCTGTCTATAAAAAGACTTTATATTGACAACTGAATATAAAATAACGACACGAAGGGAAAGTTTGCCTTATTTTAGCATGTTTTCTCAGGGGGCAGAAAGCTTCGGTGCAGCATATGTATCGGTAACGAAACGAGCAAGGTCAACGACGTACATATATTTACATCTTAAATTACATTTAATAACGATAATAAATGACACGAGTGCATGATTAGATAAGTGTCTAAGGAGTGCCATGTGAACATATAAAAAATATATAATATATAAAAACATATAATACTTATACCTTCATAAATTCATAAGCAATATTTGCGTCTCTAGAACATTCGTCCAACGTTTCACTGTTATCTAGGGCGATGCTTTTTCCATAGCCTGGAGCATCCCAGATCAGTAAGCTGAACTTGTTGAGGTCAAATCCTTCAATTTGTTTTTTAAAGTGGCTCCATATGGTACCCATCATACCCGGCACACAAAACACATGGTGAGGTCCGTGACCAACTTTCAAATAATTAATTTCGAAGTTCTTTATTTTTATTTTCTTCTCCTTAAATAACCGAATAATATATTTTATAAATCAATTGTAAACAAAAAAAGCTCAAGTTTTTTTTTTAATACAATAATAATAAGAATTACTTCCATCCAGTCTTTAAAGCCTTACTGTTGGACATAAAACTCCCCTAATTAGCGCCGCTATAACGAAATATATTATAATATTCGACTGCGCAAATTTTTCATTACCATTCTCTTCACACACTTATTCTACAGAGTCTAGGTTGAAAGATCTCATATGACATTGGCCCTACTTTCATTGAAAATTCGATTTTAAATTTCAATGAACTTATCAGCACACTTAGCAGAAAGTGTATAAATTTGTGTTCCTCTATACAAATGTTAATTCCAACTTTATATTCATTTACAACCTACACTAATAGTAACAGGTAATTTTACCTTTGACTTTGGCAACATCGAAGAACTCGAAGGATGAACTATTGAAGACGAAAATCTAATCTTTTTACATGATGGGCTACATAAAAACTTCTTGAATAACATTATTATGCACGTTCCTGGAGACATAGAAACAAAAAATATAAATTTAATTATATGCATGATAAAACATAAATTGAACGACAACAACATTCCTTCTATTATACCAAGAAACAAAAATACCTACGTAAAAACTGAATCTATTACGCGTTTGAGTTGGCGTTTCATATCACAAAGGAAAATTATTCCTGTTGTGTAAAAATTATGCCATGTTGCTAACAACAAATTTATCTGCAATGAATCAACGATGAGATTTCAGGCATTTACGCGTTTCCCCCAAATGCGCGCTGGAATACCTTTTAAAAAACCAGCGGTACCCACTTCGTCTATTCGTGGGGCGCTATGGGATCGCTTAAGCATGCTACCAAGACGCCACGACGGCTTGCTCACCTATACCCACCTAGCTCCGGCAGCGTGTAAGGTGGGACAGAAGGTGTGAGTAGCGCCGACGACTTATCTTACTTGTGAGCGGTGAAAGCGCCCACCCGTATGGGTGGACCGTACAGCGACCTGAAGCGCACCACACCGGCGTATAGGCACCGGTATGGTGATTCGGTCCCTCTCACTCTTCGATCACTAATAAAAACTACATACAAAACCAGCTTTAAAAAAACATCCTCACCAACTGAGCACCCATTTGAACATTTGGGTGCTCTTTAATGTAGTACCATTCGAACTCACCGACAGTAAACATGCTTCAGTACTCTTTCAAAAATGCAGAAATCACACGTCTAGGACGCTGAAATAGGATGGAGTTTCATATTTTCGGTAAGTATTAATTATTGTGTTGTAAGACTGCCTCGTTAGTCTAGTGGCTTGATGTAAGGCCGCAGACCCGGAGGTCCAGGGTTCAATTTCCAGGTCTGGCCAATTATATGATATTGGGTTTTTCTGTCAGAAAATTCTCAGTAGCAGCCCGGGGTCTGGAAGTTGGAAGTGTGTTCACACCATTGCCTCGGAAAGCACGTAACGCCGTTGGCGCCTAAACTCTTCCCGGTCGTGTCAGATTGCCGTCCCATCGGATTATAAGAGTTAGGTAATAGAGAGTGCACCTGTGTTTGCACACACACTTGTGCACTATAATATCTCCTGCGTAGTTGGCTAATCTCTATTGAGATTGGCCGCCGTGGCCGAAATCGGTCTGGAGGACATTATTATTATTTAAGTATTCATTGTACCATTATATAATTGTGACTTGATAAACGTGTTATTCATACTATCGCGTACACACTTGGATTGTTTGGGTTACATGGTTTGTTTTAACCACAGTGGAACACATGCGGTGGCGACGCTGTTGTTAATTTATTTTCTTTTTTTTGTGTGAATAATATGATTATGCATTTCTATTGTTTGATTAACTTATTTACTGTGTTTAAAAATATATTAGTAAAATATTATTGATTTAAATTTTAACTGACTAAGTAGAAGAAGGTTCTCAATTTAAATCGATTTTTATTTTATGTATGTATACCGATTATTCCGTGATTAATAGACAGTTTTGAATCATTCAAATTTATTTTTGAATGATTATAATAGGCTCTGGAATTAGACTTATATGAACTAAACCGACTAAAGCCAAGTTCTTGTTTTTACTAGACCACCTAAAGGCTTGGTATCGACTTCAAAGCGAGACTAAAGCGTTATTGCAACAATTTTACTTAGTTTTGTTTCTTTGTTTTTTTTTGACTATATGTGATTAAATTGATGATGAGAAATTTTATAATGGTTTTTAGCTTTCCTCTAGATCCTGTGCGGCGTGGCGAATGGATATCTGTTATAATAGCACGTCAAAGATCCGAAGAATTATTTTAGCGGACCCAACGAAGCGTTGCATGTTCCAAGCATTTTTTAGAAAGTGGTAAATATGTAACTATATTTTGATTTTGATGATTGATTATGTTATTATTATTAATGTCTTGCCCTATTAATAATAAATTATTCTTATAAAACAAAACACACCTTTTAAATAATTTAAAAAAAAATTGCATTTTAAATTTGAGTATGAAAATAAATATATTAAACATTTCGGCTCCATTCAGTCCTTGTGCTAGCAGCGAGCCTACCTAGTAAATTTTATTGCCTTTTTTATCGTTTTTTAAATGCTACTTTAAGTTAACCATATGAGGTTGAATTTGTAATGTATGTAGACCAGCTATTGTCGGTCGAAATATGTGTGTGTGTAAATATGTGTATGAGTTGTGAATACAACTTTAAACGATGATCTTAAGATTGAATTTGCATTAATGCGGTTTTGTTTCAACTACAACTACATAAACACATTAAGGGACAGTTTTAAAATGATTTTTGTACGGGACTGTGTATCTAGTTCTTATTAGTGATCGAAGCTGTCATTGTGTTTAGGAGGCCGTCCAAAGCAGCAGTAGCGTTGAGGAGCTTTAGGTCCAGTAGGACAAAATCCTGTTAGATACTTTATATTTATCTTTATCACCCCCTGGACGGTGCTACACACAATATATAATTGTATGGATAATTAACTATAACGAATCAACTTGAACTAAATCGTAAATCTTTTTTTTTTAAATACATCTTTTGGAATAAAATATAATATTTTTATTACTTATTGCTAAATATTAAATTCCACGTTTTAAATATGGTAAATGACGAATCGGAACATCTATACACACGAGTATCTTTATTTAAGCATCTAGGGTCATCATTTTTTTAAAAAGCTGTACGAAATATTGCCTTTTATTCATAAAGGCAAGCTTTAATGACGAATATAACGATTATGACGAAAATACGGAAAAACCGACGATCTTACACAAAACATTCGTCCTTTATTAATCATATATATAATATGTAATAATTGTGACATGCCTACTAATTAATATAAACTTTTTACCTGAAGATGCAGTTGACTAATTCGTTTTTCGGTATCGCTTTGAATTAGTGTGCACTCACTAGTTGGTTAGTTAGAGTAGTACTAGTTTTTACGATGACACAGAAACAAATGGAATTCGTATAAAACAAGTATGTACTTATATCCGTTTTTTCTTATTACAGAGGGAGGGTAACTAAATGTGGGCTAGTGCTTTAATATGGGGTAGTAACAATTCTCGAAAGCCCACAATCGAAAGACGCAACAAACGACGATCGTCTATCGCATTCATTCGCTCTAACATCGCACTCACTCATTCTCGTCAATCGCGCGCGAACTGTCGCCAGTGTCGGCCGTAATTGTGTTGCTGCTGTCGAAAAATTTTCTGCGGTACGTATCAATGTGTTTTTTAATTATTGAAAATTAGTTCTAAATACTGTAACTATGTGTTTTATTGCAGAATATAAGTTTAATTTTATGATTTTCGGTAGATTTAGTGCTTGCTATATATGATTTGTAAAGTACACGTTAAGAATTTCGAATATGGTCTATGACTATGGTCCTGAATATGGGTATATGGTCCATATTTAGGTATTAGTATTTTAGGTGGTTGGTTATGTGGTTCTAAAGGTACCTACTTATATTTTTTTCAGAATGGCGCCAACACAATCAAAAGAACCAAGGAAAACTTGGGACAAGGAAAACTAAAGAACAAATAATTAAAGCCATAAAAATGGTTCGCAAGAAGAAAATGGGCACTTTAAAAGCAGCAAAATAAAGTACCAAGAACGACATTGCAAGCTTAACCCTGAAAACGAAACTTAGTCCAGAACAAGCGGCTGCCACGACATAAGGTAGTAAAACAACGTTGTTAATGTGAATTAGAAAACGTTTTAGTAGAATATATTTTAACGTTGGATAGCAAATTTCATGGATTGTAACCGTAACAGCCTATGAATGTCCCACTGCTGGGCTAAAGGCCTCCTCTCCCTATTTGAGGACTGACTTCATGGATTGACAAGGACTGATATTCTCAGAATGGCATACATGTTGGCAGTATGTAACAATTAGCAAAATCCGTTTGGTCAATCTTGCATAGCAGGAAAAACATGGTTAGGGCTATTTTTGAAACGTCATAAAGACAAACTGTCGATTAGGAGGCCTACAGGAACGTCATTTGCAAGAGCATTCGGCTTTAATAAAGAAAGCGTGGACAATTTTTTGCAACTTCTGGAAAAGATGAACGAGAAAAATAACTATTCACCAGATCGTGTATACAACGTTGATAAAACCAACCTGACAATTGTCCAAAGTCAAATTCCGGAAACATAACATTACTATTTGCGGTAAAACACAAAACGAACACGATAAGAATTTAGATTTTTTTTTAGCTGCAGCTAGAAAGTATGGCCTCACTATTAACAAAGATAAAAGTAAGTTCTCTCAAACTACAATAAATATTTTAGGCTATAATATTAAAGAACAAGTTATAAGACCCGATGCAGATCGTCTTCGACTTCTGACGTCCTAACGCCACTAAAAGACTTATCGTCTTTACGTAGAATCGTTGGTATGTGTGCACACTACAGTCGATAGATACCTAATTTCTCTGAAAGAATGCACGCTATACTATAAATAATCGCTCACAATAAAATATTTCCATTCTCTGAAGATTTAATACAAAGATTTCAATCACTTATATCAGACATCATGAAATCAGCTTTGTATGCAATTGATTATAGCCGTCCTTTAACTGTCGAGACTGACGCCTCCGATCATTTTATTGCTGTTGTTTTATCTCAAGATACCTTGGGCGACATGTCGCTTTCTTTTCTAAAACACTGAATGTAATAGAACAAAATCATTCAGCCATCGAAAAAGAAGCTTATGCATTCGTAGAAGCTTTAAAAAAAATGGAGACATTATCTAATTGGGAAACCTTTTCGATTAATAACTGATCAAAGATCTGTATCATTTATGTTTAATAATAAATTGACAAATAAAATTAAAAACGGGAAAATACAGAGATGGCGTTTAGAATTAGCACCATTTAAGTACGACATAATTTACAAGCCTGGTAAAGAAAATGATGTTGCAGATGTATTATCACGCATATGTTCCTCAACTCAAGTACATACGAAATTAATTTAATTACATGAAGCTTTATGTCATCCTAGAATTACAAGAATGGCTCACTGGATTAAAACAAAGAATTTACCATACTCTATTGAGGACATTAGAAACATGACAAGATCTTGTCATGTTTGTTCAGAAATAAGGCGTAATTATGTACGAAATCTTATTCCCAGTCTTAATTTAATTAAAGCAACAGCTCCATTTGAAAGATTAAGTGTAGACTTTAAAGGAACAATTCCCAGTAATATGAAAAAAACTATATACTGACTGTAATTGATGAATATTCGTTTGCTTTTCCTTGTGCCGATATTTCTGCAAAAACTCTTATTAAACATCTAAATGAAATTTTTCTTATTTTTGGTATGCCATGTTTTATACATTCTGATCGTGGTAAAGCATTCATGTCTTCCGATTTAAAAGAATTCCTATATAATTGTGGTATTGCCACGAGTCGAACTACACCATACAATCCTCAAGAGAAGAGTAGAACGCCTTAACAATACTTTATGGAAAGCGGCGCAACTAGCATTACGCTCGAAAAACATGTCTATTCAGAATTGGGAATTAGCCCTGCCTCAAGCATTACATTCAATCCGCTCTCTTCTATGTACTGCTACAAATTGTGAAAAGCCGCCGCATAAAAGAATGTTTATGCACACTAGAAGATCAGCAAATGGTGTAACTGTGCCGAGCTGGTTAATTCATTCAGATAATGCTTTTATGCGAAGATTCAACCACGCCAGTAAATATCAACCTCTAGTCGAAGAGGTGGAACTGCTTCACTTAAATCCTGATTATTCTCACGTTCGTTTGTCAGATGATAGAGAACCGTGTCAAATCGCAATTTAGCACCTTTAGGTCAAAATAATGGAGAAATTGATATATACACTCAAGATAATTAATCTTCCAAAAAAAATATCGAGTGATGTAGAAAATCATTCAGCAAGGGAAGATGAAAGCTTATGAATCTACAGAAGAGCAACCAACTACAGTAGATCACTCTCGTTCAACAGAAGAGGAATCAAATTTACGTAGATCAAATAGAGCGCAGACATTCTATTCGTTTTAAAGACTATGTTTTAAATGAAAGTGTGGGTTAATGAAGTTATATTAAACCTTTAAGTCAAGGTTTTGTCTTATTAAAACCATATTCAGCGATGCAGTTTTTCTTGCAGCGGAACAAAATGCTGTCAAAGATGGATGCACATATATTACTCCAAAAAATCTACCCGCAATAATGAAGAGTCATCGACAAGTCAAGATTCCCCCTTTCACCATTGACTTATATTCATAATGATGAGAATTTGATTTCGAACGAATCACCGGACTTGAGATCTAGGTCTGAGACCCAAACAGAAGAATCTACTTCTGGAACTGGACATGAACCATCATATGACTGTCAACCTTCGTCTTCCGGAATTTATCGTAGCAGTCTAGATCTAGTATCTCCTTATGACATAAGTCCCGTGCCAAAAAAAGTCAGAAAGACATCTATTAGAGATAGAAAAGCTGCCGTGTCCTCGGTTATAACTTCGTCTCCATATAAAAATGACCTTATCGAAACAAATAAGAAGAAAATTGAAAAAGAAAATAAAACAAAAGACAAGAAACCCAAGCAAATGAAAAGAAGTATAGGAAATAAGAAAGCCAAGACTAGGGACGAAAGTGAAGGTGAAGAAGATATCGAATTTGATTCAGATAGTGAACCAGATGAGATATAGAAAGAGAGGCTCCTGACACTGCCGATGCAGCGTGTAAGTTTTGTTAGGAACTTTTTTCCGAAAACGAAGCAGGAGAACTGTGCATATAATGACTGTGCTGGGCCAGAGTTTGACACTTGGTTATGTGATTTTTGTAAGTAAATTATGTGATTTCTTCCATCTTCCAAAGTAATTTGATCTTTTATAAGATAAATATTTATAATTGTTATTTTCGTACAAGATATTGGACTGTTTCAAGGTTTTTAATCTTCCTTTGTTTGCGTTGCGTTATGTTTACGTTTTTTTTTCTCTTACCGTGTATAATATTAATTATTAAATTAGCTCAGTAGTTTTAGAGTTTATCAATTAAAAATAAACAAATCATTTAAAAACGAGACAGACAAAAACAGCATAAAATATATGTACAAATAAGTTTGCGTTATCTAGTAATTTGACATTGTATATTTCTTGTTTCATATCCGCTGAAACAAGTTGTGCAATTGGGCCAAACTTTTAATCGATTGTAATGGCGGTTACAAAGTATTTTTTGAGTTTAATTTTTACTATTATCGGTTACAAAATTGGAGTTAGGAATGGTAGTTTAATTTTTCAATAGCAGTTGTTGTTGTTGTTGTGAAACTAGTAAATTTTTGTAATTTTATAGTAAATTTTCAATTAATTGATCCTATTAGGAACACTTACTTATAGTGCCTGTAATGTAAGATCAGCAATCAAAATTGGTGACAGGCGGTCTCAATGTGGATTTTAGGGACTTTATGGGATTTTATTGAAGCCTAAGGTTGAACTTGGCACCCATTTAGATCTCACTTCTTTTGTCGTTGAAGTCAACAACCAAGACATATATCATAATATTGAACTTGGCTCTAAATTCACATTTATGTTTTTGATGGGATTCTTACCTACCCGTGCGAATTAACGATTAGCTAGTTATATATTATATAATTAGAATTACGAGAAGTTTTGACGAATCTACCATAATTCATAAGAAATACATTTTGATACAGAGCTCATGCTATCTATGTTCTATGCTGAGAGCAGCTACTGAAATATAGCTATGTATCATAGCGGTTACAGCCAATAAATTAAAGGTGTCATTCAAATCAAGGTTGCCACAATCATTACACAGACAAATAATATAGATTTATCTTAAATCTTAGAATAGATAGAAGATAAGCCTAACCTAGCCTATATCGCCTAGTGTTTAGAACGCGTAAATCTTAACCAATGATCACGGGTTCAAAACCTGGCAAGTATCGTTTAATTTTCATGATTAAATTGTGTTTATAATTCATTTCGTGCTCGGCGGTGTAAGAAAACATCATATACATCATAAGGAAACTTGTATTTGAAATTCTGCCACATGTGTATCCGTCAACCCCTATTGGGGCAGCGAGGTGGAATAAGGTTCAATCTTCTCCTTAAAGGAAAGAAGGCGTTAGCCCAGCTGTGGGACATTCACTTTATTTTTTTGGCTACTCGACTTGGGGATTGAATCCAGGACCTCGGGATCTGCGGCCTTATTTCTAGCAACTTTAAGGCATTTTAAGACGCGATTTTTAAAGAAATTCCTTCTTCGCACAACCACTATGTGGAATAAGCTTTCGCCGGCAACTTTTCCAAACCGATAAGACATATGCAACGTAACAAACCTGTAAGCCCTTCGGCGGTGCAGGTGTATGTTGTGCCTGTTTGCTCTTATATTAAAAAACATATTTTTAGTCATTATTTGCGAAAATTATGTACTACTAATATTAAGTCAAAGAAAAAAAATATACAACTTTTTCGAAAATATATTTATATAATTAATATAAAAAATTAACACTTAAATATATAACAAAGTAAATCAAAAGTCGGCTAAACATTTATATAAAGCATATTTTTAAATTGATTTATTTATATATTATACTCAAATAATAAAACAGCAATAAAAACAAAGCAAGAAAATTAAATTAATAAAAGAAACTCTTGCACTCTCTTATTAAAGTCTTCAGCGTAATGCAGGTGAATATGATGCTTTCCTTCTGGGTATAAATGAATTCTGAAAAAAATTACAATTGACATGTGCAATACTATATAACCACTTTTGTATATATATACATTTTAGTGTCTATATACAACTGTAGTCAAAAGTTCGAAATTAAATAAATATTTTGATTATTTCAAGCAATCTAAGGTTTTTTATAATACATTTCAATGAATGATCTTATACTGAATTTAAAAGTCAGTGACTAATAAATTAAGTATAAGTTTTATCATTAATTTATAAAGGAATGAGATAGATAGCAATTTAAACTGGTAACATTGTTTTTATTTTATAAAAATAAATAAATACTTTTTACTTTTATGGTATATATATTTTTTATTTTACCTTATCAATATAATAATATATGTACAAATTTTAATTAAAAAAAAAAACTATAAACTTGAAAATTACATTACAAAATCGATAAGACATTAAAATTATTATTAGCTAAGCTAGTTATCTTTAAAGCTACATAATTACCTTGATCCTTTTATATGTGTGTGTAAATGTGAAACATGCACACAATCCACAAGTGGATCCTTCTCTCCATATAGAATGAAGGTTGGACATTTAATGTTTTTTAAAACTTCAGAACAAATGTTTCCTTTGTTTGCATGGTATATTCTTTCCATGCCATCAACCCAGCTCGACCAGTAACAAGGAAATTTTTCTTTACCATACACCTCAATTAGTGGATCTAATATTTTTTTAGACCATTTATTTGTATCTCCTATTGCTAAAAATAGAAAATTAAAATATTCTACAATCAATTGGTGTCAAATATGACGATATAAATACAATATACATACAAATATTTACATAAAGAGTTTTTAATGTACCAAATGATTGTTGATGTTGAAATAAAATGTTTTATATAAGTCATTTATAAATTTATTCATTTAATTTGAAGCTATGTACAGTCATTTTTAAAATATATAAAAAAAAACAAAAGTCATTAGTCATTGAGTGAAAATTTAAGCTATGGTAATTATGTTATAATATTTAATTACTATACCTTTATAAGATTCCATTTCTTTTGGTAATATAAAGGTGTTGACTCCCCATGCAACCAATTTGTTAACAGCATCTGGATATTTGGCAGCAAGAATAAGACTTGTTATTCCTCCATCACTGAAGCCCATAAGGGAAAACCTTGGTATTTGCAACTCCTTAAAATATGATGACATACATTACGATTTCTGATAACACTACAGATGAGAGTTGTATTGGATAATATTACTACATATAAAAAAATCTAATAATAGCTTGTAGCTTGTGTTTGTACTGACTCTAAAAGTGCAATTTTATAAATACAGAATATAATAATGATGTTCATAAAATATTACAACAGATGTTAATGCCAATTTTGTGAAACTTGTCTAACAAACAGTGTCAGACTTTTTTTATTTTCAAGAAATATTAAATACATTAATGGTAATTTTTTTAATAAGCATATTAACTAAGTTATATATTCATCTGTCTCGATGAAGAGACTTCATATTATTTTATAAAAAGGTTTTATATACCTTCATTAATTGAAAAGCAGTATCAGCATCTTTTTCATAAAAATTTAGTGCAAATTCCTTATCATGTGGATAGCTTTTCCCATAGCCTGGAGGATCCCACACCACTAAGGTGAATTTATCCCGCATAAATCCTTCAATTTGTGGTTTGAAGTCCGTCCATATAGTGCCTAGTGCACCTGGTGCACATAATACCTTATGTGGTCCATCACCAACTTTTAAATAGTTGATTTCATGTTGCCCAATCTTTATTTTATTCTCCTAGAAATACATTTGAAGTAGGAACATAATCAATCATAAGCCTAGGTATCAATATCAGAAGATAAATCATAATATAAACAGGAAACTTTTGTAGTAGTGTAATGTGATTTAGTGGACAATCATGCAAATTAAGAGTTATTCGAGTATACATCAGTATATATACAAAAACCCTTTTATTATTATCTATACCTGCCCTAGTTAATGGCCGGATTTCATGGAGAGCAACAAGGTCCTTCAACATTGGGGCCTCCACAATAAGAAAGTTTTAATTTTTTAGGTAAATAAATAGATCACCTGATACATAAACAATTTTTTTTATTCGGGTATAATGTTATACGAGGACTTCATTTCTTCATTGCCTCAGAGCCTCCAAAGATATGAATACGGCCTTGGAAGTTATAATTTGGTCTTTTGTTATTATTTACCTTCGCTGAAGTTTTTGATGAGAAAAATACACGAGAAGCACGCAAACGTGTTGAGAATACTAGTTTTCGTAATATTAACATTTTTAATAACTAGTTAGCTATTGCACCAACGTCAAACGTATTAACATATTATCGAAAATGTAAATACTTTTTATGCAGTAATTTATCTATCGTAAGACATAATTATGTAAACATTAAACAATTTACATGCTGTCACTGTCTGCCTTGCTGATAAACTTTATAGTGATAAAATGTTAAATATCGTGTTATTTCAAGTATTTTTAAAGTATTAAGACTACACGACAAAAACTTATTATAGCTGTTCTTTTGATTTTGTTAAGATATTACAAATTATTTTTAAGTAAAAAAAATAGGGACAATAACTCTGCTTCTTTGGACTCAATTACATTAAAACTATATAGATATGCTATATATAAGGGTTAGCGCGCACGGGCTGCTATTTTGTCTGTGACAGCCCGTGAGCACTAGCCTTAAAAAGGCTAGACGAAAAAAACATATCCCTTGGCAGCATTGAGTACTCATACCGTAAACAGGAAATTAATAAACCAAGGGGCCGTAAAACCGCGATTGAGACAGAGATAGTTTATCAATGTTTGCGTATAATGTTGCCATGGTAACTGAATTCCCAGTTTTGAGAGATAAATAATTTTGTAGTTTCTCTGTCTACGATTTCGTAGGGTAAGTTTTATATCACTTATATTTCACTACATTGCCAAGAGGTGTAAAAAATGTAGCTAGTGCGTACTTAACAATAGAAAAAGTCAATCAAGAATGGGGAAAGATAATATTATGCATAAAAATAAATAACATGACGGAAATAACTTTACTTTAAGAAAACATCAAACTGATAATCACGATTACTGAAAAATATCATACTGTTAGGTACTTAACTAATCGCTCGATTCATTCGTTCAATACGAACGAAACTACATACATGTACATAAAATGTAGTGGTGGTCTACTAGGTGGTAGAAATTGTGCAAGCCCATCTGGGTAGGTACCATCCACTCGTCAGATATTCTACCGGTAAACAGAAATACTTAGTATTTTTGGGTTCTGGTTTGAAGGGTGAGTGAGCCAGTGTAACTACAGGCACAAGGGACATAACATGGCGCATTAGCGATGGTTTTTACATTGGTGACAAGTTGGAGAAGGAAAGCCGCGAATAGATCGGACTGAAGAGATTTACTAGACCAGGCTAAGTAACGCCTCAGATGATGATGATGATGTTTGTATATGTATGGCATAGTACATACATACTGCGTAATAAACAGTCAACGTACAGTCCTATATAACAAAACAAAGAAGATAGGATTCAAGGATATTTGCTACCGCTTTCGTTTGGAGCACGACGTCACTGGCATATCATTTGTTTTACGTACTTACATGTTTCTATAAAATCAATTGAAAATTATAAATTTTAAAAGTACAAAGTAGGTAAATCTCATTTTTTGACACTAAAAAAGTAAATGTCAGAAATTGCTTGTTAAATACGATGTTATTAGTTTGGTCCGATGTTCTTATAAATCAAAAATAATCATATTTTATTTTGATTTTAAATAATAATTATTTTAATGCTTATCAATATGCATATATTTCGTGTTAATGTTAAAACGGAACACAAAATTATTCACTAGATTCAAAAGGTGTCTCTACCAGTTATTACGAGTGACCGCTTTTTTATTACACGTGATTTAGGATTTGAATTATATGTATCACAGTCCACAATATGGCGACGGCTTTATGAACAAGCTTTACATAATAGGATACCCGCTAAAAAGCCTGCACTTACAACAACATACATAACACAACGTCTACAATTTGCACGCAACTATTTAAATTAAAATGCGCAAAATGTAGTTATCATCGACGAAAAAATATTTTGTTCATCTGCCTGTGGTGAACGAAACATATTGTCTGGTAACAGAAGTGGAAGAAACACACTGGGAATGTGTCCCGAGACGGGCCGGGAGAAATAATTGAGATTGGCGGAAAACTAAATGGTCAACGTTATAAAGACGTTCCTAGTGATGTTTTGTTGCGTACGAACCGGTTATTTTATCTGAACCTAACAAACCGCTCCATACAGGATAGCTGTACTGTCCATAACTCAAGGATAGTTCGAAATTATTTACGTGGATGTAGGGACTTGGAGCGATTAAATTTTTCCCCAAGAAGTCCCGTCTCAAATCCAATTGAAAACTTGCGGGAGAAATTGTACAACTGTGGGAAAATAGTATATTTAGAAGCACTGAAAAATTAAGACGAAACTACACGGGGGTCTTTACAAGGAGACAGTTTCTGTTTTACCGCGACGCGATCCATGCGTCTGCGACTTATCGATTTTATTGGTGCTGAGGATGGATCAGTGATGCCAACTCCTACAGAATATTCCCCCTAGGACCAACTTCAAATTCCCCTAAATATCGAATAAGAACCCCTAAATTTTTTGTCGTAAACTCGGTTTGAGAGGTCATTTCGAATACAAATTAAAAATTCTTGAATGTAATATAAAATAGCTATTGTATTTATGCGGGTGCATTTTACACATTTACATACCTACATTAATTAATGACATCTTGAATCCAAATCCGAAATTTGGGGGAACCCCCAAAGTTGGTATCATTGGTCTGGATTAATTCTACATATTTTTTTATACAAATTTTCTATTCTATAACTTTTCTTATCTTGTGTTAGCACACACATTTCAACCGGTCAAAAGGAAATTATTAATACCGAGAAAATGTAAATATAAGAACGAGTGTCCATACTCTCCTAAATATTTAAAATATATAGATATTACCGCGAAATCTTATGATGTTATTTAAAATTAAGCACCTACCCATTGATATAATTAGTATTAGAAAATTATAGTGATTAAGGGGAAAAATTGTCAGTGGAACGGCGGCTGAGATATAAATAAAACAATTTTTGTATTAAAATTATTTGTATTAATATATGCCGTGAAGGCCCTAGCGTCATTAACTAACATTACAGTTATAAGCAAAAAAACAAAGACATACTTTGTGAAATAAAGCTATTAATAAGTAGGTACACAATAATGAAATTATGTAATGACATAAAATTATTAGTTTTTCAGTGTATTTTGACAGATTTTTAAAACAATAGCAATAATTTAAATAACCATTTATTGGTAAAATATGTTATCAATTTGTTTAGTGGAATAGACAAAATTTGCGTGATATTAATTAAATATTACATACACGCCAAATCAATTCATCGCAAATGAGCAAACATCTTCCAGCAATGTTATTTTGATAGTAAATAGTGAAGTATTTAACAATACAAATCTGCTAACAAAATATAAGAGAACATCATTTATATTTCAAATGATAAAGGCAGTTTGTGAAGACCGTGGTTTAAAATATGTATACAGGTATAAAATTAATTTTTCGCTGTGTACATTGTTTTATACCACTCAAAGTGACAATTATATATTTGTGTAGTTTTTAATACTTGGAAATGAAGCACTGTGATCACTATTTCATACACTAGTCTAGTTCTCCAGCATTGCACGCGTCTTCGTAAGTCTTGCCCTTCTGTTCTGGGTCTAGTTTGATCATGTCATCGATACGCAGGATCGTAATGGCGGCCTCAGTTGCGAACTTGAGTGACTTGATTTTAGATATTGCGGGTTCGAGTACGCCAGCTGCGAGGTTGTCGCGGAGAACTCCCTCGGTTAGATCTAGGCCAACCCATTTGAGGTTTGCATGTTCAACCTGGAACAATGAGCAATGAGATTATTATAACTAAATGATGGGTCATGATAGGTATTCATATTTATATGATTCATGAAATAGTTTTTAAGCTACCAATCAGTCTTAGTTTTATAATTTATTTTGAGGTTCTTTTTAAAATATATTACATGTTTTTCGTTTTTGTTGTTCTTTAGCAAAGCAGCACTGAAGAAGGAACGCGAACAATGTAGTTCTGCTAAACCACATCGCCGCTAAATGACCACGTAAAGATAGCGCAATGACATGATAAATGTATTTTTTTTCCAGTTTCCATGATCTTATGTAATGTTAACGGAGTAATATGGCTCTGTTTTATAAAAAAATGGCATAATGGCGGTACCTTGGTCTGCGATGAGTTGTGGTAAGCGCGCAGCTTGGCCACCAGGTCGGTCGCGTCACGAGCTGCGTTGACAGCCAACGTCTTGGGGATCACCAGCAACGATTGTGCAAACGCCGCTATCGCGAGCTGCTCGCGGGAGCTCTGCAGGAGGAAGTAACTGTTAGCTTACATGTACAGTATGTTTAATTGTTTATTTAGTAGATCTATAGAAAAAAAATATAGTTCAGGATCTATTTATGTTTGATACAAACATATCAAGTGTCTGATATTGATGTCTTAAAAAATGTAACCTTTGGTCACAAAAAGCCGATAATTAATAAATTATAACAAAAGAAATACAAACCAAAGTAGTAGCAAAGTTGTCGAGGTAAATAGAAAGTGCAGCTTCGACGGCTCCACCTCCAGGCGTTAGTCTACCAGACTCTAGAACCCTGCGAACGGCACAAAGAGCGTCGTGTGCGGAGCGCTCCATTTCGTCGCAGTAAGCGTCGGTCGGACCGCGGAGGATTATGGACGCAGCCGTTCTTGCTGATGGACTGTGGAATTAAGTGCTATTAAGATTTGTATTCAAAATAATATCCTATCCGAATTTCAGCCTCGGCGGCCAACCTTAATAACTACCAAAAGGCGCAAGATATCTTACAGTATGGGCGAGTCTGCTGTAAACCACACTTCCTATAGTTGCATAGTCCAATGAGACAACCTTTCGTATCAAGATTAAAAGATGGTTCTAGGAATGTAGAAAAGAGCCATCTATCTGAATATTTGGGTATTGTACGTGCTGACTATGGGATAGTGTTAAGCAAATTATTCCAAATCATCCGCACTCAGTGCCTACCAATCCACAAGCAAAACATTCCCAAGGAGAGGCAACCCGTCATAAGTTTGACAAATCTTTCTGCAATTATATCACTCTGTTCCAAGCTCATCTAATTGAAAAAGACAAGCCAATGGGGTTGATAAAAATTGATCAAATCTTACCCTTTAATCAAGATGAGCTGATCATCACATATTTGTTCTTGGACTACTTCTGCTGCCTCACCAATCATGCTTGGTTCAAACACTTCTTCACCTGTCCAGATAATAACACATATTAGAATTTCGATTTGCGAATTTTATGGTATTATTAGATATTAAATGATTTGTATGTATGTATGTATGTATGTATGTATGTATGATGAAGAGTATAAAAATAATTACTACTACTATAACCACTGTGAAACTGCCATTTTGTGGGCTTGTTTAGGTAACTTGTTATGGTTTATCTATTTTTTAATGTGGACTTTTATGATTTTTTGTTTATTGTATAATACATACATCGTTTTTTAAATACAACATAAATAAATTGAAAAAATACTTTTTTTTTGTATGTTGCTTTGGATTTTGACTTTTTATTATTACTATTATATTATTATTAGTATTATTTGTTAAGTAATAAATAATAACTTATTATTATTAGGTGAATAGTGTGCTTAGTTACAAATATTTTGATTTGTGATTAGATTACAATTAGTTGTTTACAAATTAAAATATTTTATTTTACTGGTGGGCTTTGTATTGTTGAGTTTTGGTTTGAAGGGGAATTGAGCCAGTGTACATAAAAATGCCCAATTACATGCACAAGGAACATAAGATCTTAATTTCCAAGGTTGGTGAAGCATTGTTGATGTAAGCGATAGCTAACATTTCTTACAATGCCAATGTCTATGGGCTTTAATGACCTCTTACCACCAGGCCTATATGCTCCACCTACCTATACTATAAAAAAATTATATTGAACTATGGTTAGGAGATTTAATTCATACATATATATATGGTTTGGAATTTGTAAAGGCAGTTTATTAAACTGTGGCATGGATATATTGGAAGTTGGTAAAGATAAATACCTAGAAAAATTGTCATTGAAGAGAATAAAAATAGCCAAAAAATATCTTCTTAAAATTACACTCTTGAACTTTGAAAAAAAATTTGTAAAAATTGTAAAAATATTTCTACCTTAACATTGACATTTGTAAAATTCTAGATTTAAACTAAACAATCTATCCCACTTTGTTCAATAATTTTATATTATTGCTATACATATTTAATTTTTAGTAATTACCTTCCATATTAGTCAAAGAAGTTAAGAAAGTTGCTCCTGTCGCCTTAGCGATTCTCTTCAGATCAGCTTTCTTACAACGTCTTACACCCATCGCTCCAGCTTCAACGAAGTATTTGAGACACAAGTCGTCAATACCACCAGAGCAGAGAATAACATTGACACCTGTAGCCAAGATTTTTTGCAGTCGTTCCTTTGTGATGTCTAATTCACGAGCGCGGATCGCCTCTAACTTTTCAGGGTCAGATACAAGTACCTAGAATATTACAGACAATATAATATTATTCAACTGTTACACAATCTTTCTGCTTATGTTACTAATAATTAATAATAATAAGTCTATTAGAGTTGTGCAAAAAAAACAGAGAACAATATCATCATAATAATGAATATTAATTTAAAAGAAGAATGATATTTAATTTAAATAAAATTTTATATCAATGACAGTGAATAATAAATGAAACAAACGAAAATGAACTTTTGTTTAAAGACAAGTTGAATGAAAGTTTTATGAGATTTTTAAGTATACAATAAATCCTATTGGAAAATGTTTATGTGCTACTTTGCTCTATTAGTATATTTTTCTTACCTGAACACCAAGCTTCATCTTAGTCTTTTGCAGTGAGAAATCGAGACAAGCAATCTTAGCATTAGTAATCTTCTTGGGCATGGCTTGAGAAGCGACCGTGCAGTTCAATGCATAGCCTTTAATTAATACACTCTCCCTTGCACTACGTCCATGGGCTTTGAGAATGTTAACAGCCTTGATTGGATATACTGCATTGCCTTTTGCATCGGTGACTCTGATCGCTTGAGCTGCATCCACTACCATCTCCGAGAAGAAATCTGCATCACTGGATTTGTTATGGTCAAGGATGTATTGTATATTTATTAGAATCATATTATGGAGATTCCATACCCCCAAGAATAAATAATAATTCTGAATTCATATTCAATAGAAAACACTATTCTATTCCTAACCCTATTCTAATCGATATAGAAATAAAGGTAAACAAACCTTAGATTTACAAATTGCATGCGATTTTATAATAGTTCTGCTGTATTACGCACTATAAATAGTTCTTGATTAATTTACCTTAATTTATACTACAACACTATTGCACTTTACTAGTTATAATCACATTAATTTAACTTTCGAACTTCCGATTACAACTTCACTGACTTTTTTTTCACGAATCCATACTCAATATCATAGATTATTCACTATCTCGACCAATGATATAGGTGTCAAAGTTGTTTTATACCTTTTGTGGTTGGAATAGGCTATAGTTTAGATTTTTTTTAATGATTAAAATAGGACAATGTTGAATTTCTTTTTAAATCTGATACCATAGTAGACTTTAGAAAAAGGATACGCTCCAATTAACTTAGAAGACATTGTAGTTTTAGCAGCATTGATGAGAGATGGTCTGCCGAGAGACTCAACAGTGACGGTCAAGTTGTCTTGGATGTATTTAACTGCCTCTTTACAGGCTAGCCTGTAGCCTGAGATGATGCTGGTGGGATGGATCTTGTTCTTTACCAGTTCATCTGCATTCTAAAAATATATATATTTTGTTTAATGTATAATGTGATAAGAAATTTTAAATTTAAAGCTAAAACTTTATAAATTTGATTTCAAGTTATCAAGTTTAAGAAAATTTATGTTTTATACAATATACATACATTTTAGTAGTACAATTTAGAAAAATTAAAACCTATACCCTGTACAAGTTAGCTCGATCTTTTTGACAGATGTTAATTTTCTGATCGACATAACTTTGCAATGACGAATATATTATTTTCTTAATTTAATGATTTTAAAAATTGTAAAAATATTAAAAAAATACATATAACACAAAAGTCCCTAAAGATAAGGAATAAAGAAGAAAGAAGGGTTGACCTTATCCGAAAATTTTAAGACGTTTTATTGCTTCAAAGTAAAATTTAAATAGAAACATTGAAAATAATAGACGCTTGTACAATGTTACATCGGTCGGACGGATGGGACACGAATAACAGGCAGTAACCGTTACAAATATTGATTACAAAAAATCATTATTAAAGGTCATTGTTAAGTTATTGTTACAAACCTTTTGGTTGGGTTTTCTTTAGCTGGTATAACTCTTTTTAGAAAAATAAGGTAAAAAAAAATATTGAGTTCTAATTTGAATTACGAAAAGTGAAAAAAAAAATCGACCCATGTTTCTTTGGGAAAGTTGTTTACTTTCATGGTCTGGACCACCTATTTAAATTTGGCGGGAGGTCCAAAAATAACCTTGTAATATTAAATAGGTACTTATTATGAATATTGACCCACCATTGCTTATCTACCCAATGTTTTATATGTCTAGTGCAATAAAGAATTTCACACATAATACACCCACACAATCTCGTCACAGTTACAAGTATTTTAAAACATTATTTTTTGGACTACTATTTATAGATATTTTCTGTTTCCCATCACTGGCCCGTCTGTAAAAAAGATCAAGCTAACTTGTACAGGGTATAGTGCAAACATTTAGTCAGTATGAGAAAAAAATTATAGCAATAAGAATAAAATAGCTAAAGAAAAATTTATTAGCCCCAGATTAGCTTTCATTCAGAAGTGTACTAATGAAGTTATTAATATTATTTGTATGATTTACCTTCAGTAGTTCAGCAGCAATGATAACAACAGACGTTGTTCCATCTCCAACCTCTTCATCTTGTAATTGGGCCAGTTCTACTAACACTTTAGCCGCTGGGTGTTCAACTTCTAACATCCTAAGAAATATTGAATATGTATTAAATAGACATCATTTTTTAATTTCTGCTAGTAAAAAAAAATTTCTGATTATTGCACTAAAGGTCTTAAAGCACTGTATTCATTTAAACAAGAATTTTTTTCACATGTATTGTAACGGAAAAGCTAAAAACATAAAAACTAGTACACCTGGGGTGAGACATAAAAGTTATATCTTGTTTATAGTAGTATGTATGTATATTGTACATAGTATACTATATATATTAAAGCATTTTAAGCCATTGGTGTTGAGCCATGAACTCTCTTCGGTCATGTTGGATAACAGACCTATCCTATTAAGGGAGTGTCAAATTAGAGCTTGCACCTGCACAAACTTAATACTATAATACTGAATTCTATGGGGTAGTTGGCCATTCTACAAAACTCTCGATAAGGATATTATCAACTGTGTATATCAGATTGAACAAAAAACTCACTTAAGAATAGTAGCACCATCATTTGTTACTGTGACATCTCCAATATCATCAACAAGCATTTTGTCTAATCCCACTGGTCCAAGAGAACTTTTTACAATGTTCGCTATCGCTGCGGCTGCCATCACTGAAATATTTATTGAATATATTAGGTAAGTATATAAAGTACACAGAAGATATTTTTTGTATATTTCTTAAAAACAATATATGATACTTACACAATACATGTATTAAACAAATTCATCATATTTTTTCATACATATATTAGTGTTTCGAATGGTTCTTTTGTAAAAATAAAATCAGTTTAAGTTGTCTCGAATGACTAACTCATAGGTTATATTACTGTAATTTATATAAATATGAACTCAAATAACAGGAACTGGTAATAAACATGCATTTTACTATCAGTTATGTCTAATTTATTTAACATATAGCATTATTTATTTAATTATCATGTAATAATCTTGATGTTTAAAACCATAAGCAGCATCGCATGTGATCTACCGGGGTATCTTTAGGTTGTGTACTTTACCATTTTGAGTTCTAACTGAGGCTCCAGAATGTCTCGTCCCCGCAACGGACAAAGGTGCAGCAAGCGTCGACATTTTTCTGGTTATTTATTTTATGAATTTATTAAAATAAACGCTCGTCACACTTTTTTGATTCTGGAAGAAAGAACAATGTACAATGTTACCAACTTACAAAATTGTATGACAATAATTTGAAATTATGACATATGATTATTTGTATGTTGCCAGGATTATTATTATACGCATTTTAAAACAAAAATATAATGTATACAGAACGGCTGCGTAAACACTTACAAAAGACAACAATTAAAATAATATTTAATTAAAAACCAAATATATTTTATAAAGAACATACAATCACTAAGTTTTATCCGACTATGTTCTTATTCTTTTATTGAATATATTATTTACAAAAATCGATTTGATCGTACTATGTAACTATTAGAGTTATATTAAATTTTAAGTTAAAATAAGATTGAACAAGCATTAGTTTCATGATTGTAACAAACAATCACGTTATTATTTACATTAGCGGTTAATGTAAGGTTTTATTATAAGTCTATCACTGCTGGATAAACGTCAATGCTTTTTAGATATTCTTAACCACACTCAGCTTAGAAGCTCGAATTATTTCTAAAATGTCTCATTAGATAGACAACATAAAACTATTTTAGAAGTTATCAAAGTAAGTTTTAACTGAAGTATGCAAATTATGAGTAAAGATAAAATAAATTATTTCGATTATTAATTTTAATTTTATTTAAAGATTTTAAATTATTAAGATCGAAGTTAAAATAACTACTATACTATGTAGTATAGTAGTTATTTTAACTAATATTGAAAATTAGCTTTAATTGGCTGTGTCGTGGCTCATATGGTTAATATTAATAAAAAAAGTAGATGTAAGTGTGTTGCACAGTGTTGTACATCATAGGACATTCGTAACTTTTCAAAATGCCTGCGCTTTAAAATATTGTCATCAGCTGTTCAAGTATCTTTGCCCCCCAACTAACTATGCACCTTGGACGCCGGCCAATGTGCCTAGAAAAGACATTTATCTTTTTCTTCAGAACTTGTTTGTACATCAGTATTGTACTAAAAAAAACTGAAAATAACTAAGCCACTTACCTATATACTGTGTGTGCGTGTTGTTGTTTGTTTATAGTTTTTGATTTGTCGCAGTTTTACCTTTTTTTTCTAGCAGCCTTTGTTCCTAGATTAATGTTTTATCCCCAGATTTTATAAATGCATTATATAGTCGATTTGCTGCTATTCCCACGTTCACATATGTGTTTGACAAGTCTTAATCATACCATTTTTTAAACAAAAATGTTTAAAATTGCCTCAGAACCTCGTATAAAATAGGTTTCGTTTGATTTCGCATTTCGTCGCAATTTTTTTTGATTTTCTCAGATTTGTGTCATAATTACAAAAATAGAATAAAAGCAATATTAAAAATATCTTTATTGTTCATGTTTGGTTACGTTGATACCTATTAGAGTTCCGTATATATGTAAAATCTTTTTATATAATAAAAATGTAACTGATTGCTGTCTGTACATGGAAGATATTTGAGTGAAACTATTATTGGGGGTCTTTATCATCGTAATAGAACCCAAAACAATGATTTTTAGAATTTTTGTCTGTCTGTTTATCGCCCTAATCTTAGAAACGGCTTAACGGGTTTGAGTGCGGTTTTCACTCACTTCACTTCACTAATACATATATTGTGTCCAACTTCACGTAAAATTTAGTGTAATTTTATTTCAATCGGTTCATAAATAATAAAAATATGTCAATTTAAAGAATCATATCAAACATTATTTCGGTACAAATGCTATTAAATGACTATTCAGTCAAATTGGCTGAAACTTTAGTTAACAATTTAAAAAAAGCTCAGATATTTATGATCAATTATATTAAATAGATATCAGCTTATGCTGGTATATGTCGGTTATCACGCCCACGCGTAGATATATATGTCAATCTTTCAAGGTTGACTCACTATTACCTTTTGAATGGTAGTCAAATTTGTTCTAAAATTATGCATTATTTGCAAAGATATTGAGATAAGACCATAGACAGTTTTAGTACTTTTATAGTTTTGACATATTTCAACAGGTAGTTGAGTATGTTGTTTGAAAATACATACATCACACTCATACATACATAAATAAGAATTTGTTTTTGATTAACTAACTACAAAGGTAACTTTGTAAGTTAAAGTTTATAGGTTAGGTAGGTATTTCGTGTGCTCGCTGCATATCTATTTTTTTCTAAATGTATACTTAGTCGATTAGTTGATAGAAGAACTTATTTTTTAGATACACAGATTAACGTTTTAGTTTTAAAAGCATATATAACATAATTTCCTTTGAAAATATCGTATCATCACAATAAATAAAGCATAGGCAAAGACATTCAAGTATGTCGGAATAGATTTAAGGGAATGCTGTTTTTCTCATGGACAATTGTATGTGCCCTGTGATCCGGGTGCGGCAACCAATAAATACTAAGTTTCCAAGAAAATAATATTAAAATTGTTTTATATACTGAAACATTATAAGTCTGCTCTTAGTGATTTATTTAAGTTATACGCGGGTGGAACCGCGGGCACAGTTAGTTTTAAATAAAAGTCAGTGGCTTGCTGATTTTTTGCTTGCAACATATCTCTTGAGCTTATAGAAATTGTAACTCATTCTAATGCCTACATCAAAAGTAAAATGACTAACAAAAACTCCAACTATTTAAAAAACTATGTAAAAAAATATAAAAGATGTTACTTTTAAATTGTAGTTTGTAATTTTACAAGTAATAAAATTATAGCGACTTGAGTAAATATACTTACGGTAATGTCACTGGTGGTATGGTTTTATTAAGACTATCTGGGTAGGTACCACCTATCCATACATCGGATATTGTACTGTCAAACATGAATACATTGCATTTCTGTGTTCCAGTTTAAAGGTTGGATATCTATGATTAAAGTTACAAAGAAATAGCATCTTTGATGGTATGTTTAAATTAAAAATTTTAGCGCCTAACTTAAAGTCTTATAGATTTAAAATAAAGAAGGCAGAAGTTAGAAGCTACGACGTATTGTTATATTGCTGTACTTAAACAATCTTATTAATGTAGGTTAGTTTTAGCAGTTGTAAAAAATACTTACATCTTACATAAACTATTGAATAATAAAAGTTATCTATCAAAGATATATAGATAACTAAATTTTGCAACACACATACATCCCATAACAAGCGACGTGCTCAAAGATTCACGAATACTACCCTAATAAATACCATATGAAGTTCCCACATTCATTGGAATGCCCCGCAGCGTGTCGCATCTATAGCATAGCGTAATCTCATTTTCTTGCACCGATAAAGTTCGAGAGCAAAACAAATTGTGGGCGGTCGCGCGCCTGCGCCAGTCTGACATACGCAAGCGCTCCATACGAACGCGTTAGTCGCGCGTTAGCCATTGCCGATTTCGCACAACTTCGTTCGCTTGTCACGTGCTATCAACACGCGATAAATGGCGCCCAAACTGGGACCTCGTTATCGCGGGTAAGTCCACTTATCCTTTACTTTAATCAACAAATAATATGTATGTTATCTCATTATTCGTTAAATATGGTCCACGCAGCATCCGCGTATGAGGGCGTGGTAGTAGTGTTGGGCGGAGGCGTATCGAGGTGATTAGACGTCCACTGTCAACAAACTCTGTCATTATATAAACTGTTAAACTCAGAAGTGGAGAGTCATCTCAAAGTGCTTATCGATTTTCTTCTCCGCAGATATCTGATTAAAATATGGTTGTACTATTATAATACGAGATATAGATGCGTAAGGAATTCAAGAAGCAACATTTGAAACGTTAAACCGAATCACTAACATCATTTTCCAATTTGTCCTGTGAGCGTGTTATTATCTCGTTTCGCCATTACCTACCTCTGACATTGTTAGATCTATATATAACTTTAACGAAGCGTTCCAGTACGTTTTAAAATTTCATTCTCTTCATTTTCACTTGACAAGTTATATGTTAACCTAATTTCGTTCTGTAACATAGATAGGTATGTATATTCTGTTGGACAAGAAGTTTATTGCCTATGTAATTTGGGATAACTATATTAATTATGACCGTTAAATCCATTTATATTATTAATTATATTTTAAATTTACACTTAAAGAAAAGACAATAAATCAATAAACTTTAATTTTTTTAATTAATATTGCTTACTACCGCATTATGTATTTAATAACAGAAACATGTATTTAAGGTATAAGTTAATCAGTCAAAGATTAACACGTACAACATCTATTATTCTACACTAATAGTATAAATACGTAACTTCGTTGCCTCCTAACAGGTCTTGATGAAATTGACATTGAGATAGTCTGGGAACTAAATAGGCATAAAATATATAGGAAAGGGAAACGTAGACATTTAAATTACGAGATTTATGGAAGAGAATTCTATAAGCGTTAACTTTAATGTGGATTTTCAAACTGAAACTTTCGTGTGTATTACGTGTATGTAAACTTATAATTTATTTTAAACTTTATCTATGATATTACATAAACAATAAAATAGCCTGAAATAAGCCTTAGGTAACGTATAAATACCCTAGAATAGTCAAGATTTAATTAAAATTAGCAGCAAGAAAAGCCTAGTTTTATAACTCTACTCGTAATATTTACATATTTTTTTTCGGAAATGTTGCTCTTAGTATTTAAAGTAGAAATTGTTTGATATTCGTATGAAGCTGGACTGTGACGTTTTTAGTCGTTCTATTAACTCTTGACCTAAAAATGAGTGTTACATGAAAAATACCTACCTATAATATTTGTAATGTAATTTTATATATTCGCATTTTGTGTCTGTATATAACTTGTTGTACAATTAATATAAGTAATGTTGGTATTCAGAATCGATTGGGTTTTTTACGTTTGAGATAATTATGATATTTCTTCTCTCTTATATACTGAATGAATTTCAAATCTGACATTTGTTTAACGATACAAAAAGATAAGATTAATTTTAAATGTATTGTACCTACGAGTTGTTCTACAAAAGTTATGCATATACATTTTATATATTTTTATTAGTCACATGATCCAAATATTGAACTTCAATCAAATATTACTAGTACCTATTATATTTTCTTATATATTGATCATAATTTGCGTTCAATTGATCTCTGCTTCGTGTTGTTTATTTATATAACGTTAGAATCTTTTAAACGCAGGAACAAATATTAAAGAGGAAAATTCTCGAGACTTTTTAGTCAATTTATAAAGTAACACTATATCAAAAAACCAACACCCAGACTCAAAAAAAAAAGCGATAGAAAAAAGAACCCACTATATAGAGGTTTTATATATTTTTTGGCTTCATTTTTGTTTACAACTATTTAATCAATTTCCATTAAAAGGTTTGCTATCATCTATAAACTCTCAACGCGCATATTGTTCGCATATTGTTCGCACATATTCATCACTTTTGATTGGTTTTGAATTTATTAACAGAGAGCGTTTTCAGGGATCCTGTTGTAAAATCGTATATGCATCACCCAACCAAATTATTACTGATTCTTTCCAGTCGATTCTTTAGCAATAACTGAAAAAGAAGTGTTAGGAATGTCAAAACTATAAGAAGAACAAAAATTGTCTATGATTTCATCTTGATATCTTTCATAAGTTTAGTATTGACAGTCCGCCTCAAGGCTGCGTGTGAGGTCTGTCAGTTAATTCAGTGACAATTCATACGTTAATAGTATGTAAGTGTATAAACAAAGACTAAAGACTAATAATAACAATCATATAAGAAGATCTTCTTCTTCCTAGCGTTTTCCCGGCCTAGTAATGCCAGGGTCCGCTTAATCATACAAGATGATACACGTTTTGTATTTTGTAAGGCATTTTAAGAGTATATATCATTTAGAGGTAAATGCCTCTTATAAACAAAATAAAAAGAGTTTTATTTCATTTTTTTTATTGAATAGGTAGGTGGAAGTGCATATATCACCTGATGGTTAATGGTCACCAACGCCCAGACATTAGCATTGTAAGAAATGTTAACCATCGCTTACATCGCCAATGCGCGACCAACCTTGGGACCTAAGATTTTATGTCCCTTGTGCCTGTAATTACACTGGCTCACTCACCCTTCAAACCGGAACACAACAATACCAAGTATTTTGCTATTTGCGGTAGAATATCTGATGAGTGGGTGGTACCTATCCAGACGAGCATGCAAATCCTATTACTAAAACGAATTTTTTTTTCTACTATTGCATTATTACCTAGTATTACTAAATTTACGAATATGTACGGTAACTCGTATTCTATTGTTCCAGTACCAAAAGTGTATGCAACTTCTATTCAAGCAATTGATTAGATCTGGTTAGTACCGGTTTGAACTGGTTGAAAAAATCAATTTAAAAAAAAAGCCCATTACAAAAATAAAAGTACTTTTAAAAAGTACTTCTAAAATGAAAGTTAATGTTATTCTATTAATCAAATATTTAATAGATGATCTTAGATTTTATAGTAACTTATAATTGTTTTGAGTCTTTATTATGGACCATTAAAATTAAAAGAAAGATTTCGTAAAAGCAACCAAATATAGCTTATTATCTGAAAATATTGAATTTCATTTTCCAAAATCATATAAAGCTTATTTCAAAATTGCAGACTTTTCGAAGACGAGAACGTACATAACGATATAAAGGGGTTTTGGTATGAGAATTTACTGGTATAAAATAAAAAGATTATATAATCCGCAAGTATAAACAAGTAGCCACAGTCGTACGCAATTAGATGTCTTTTGACTCGATGTATACTGTGAATGAACTGGGCATGTAGTTTGATGATGCCGAATGGTCTGGTTAGGTTGCTTTACTTTCTTAACTCTCTTTTATATTTCTACCTTGGAAAAATTCATTTATTTCATTATATATTTTGGTTACTTACAGTCGAAATAAAATGATTCGATATATGAATACTGTTCAAAGAATCCAACTAATGCACGATATGTATTGCAAATGCATCTATAATTAATAAAAAAAAACAAAACTAGATGGTCATACAAGCTTCAACTAGTTTTTATGTGTAGTTATCTCCTCGTATAATGTGCGTTTGTTTAGCTAATAAGACAGTAAATAATTATTTGTCTTCGTAATTATAATTATTAGCAAAATTGTAATTGTATAAGAATCAAGCTTATTTTCTGTTCAAAAGTGCCTCTAACCCCACAAGTGGCTGGGACGCTACCTGTAAAAGTGCAAATGTATTCCCAAAAAGTATTGGCATCAGACAGGCCGCCGGCCGTAAAAGTCAGCAAAATTATTTTTTTCAATTCATTTTGTAAACTTGCGTTTGCTGTATACAAACAGATCCGATCCCATATAACGGAATGCAAACACATGATGTTAGTACAACGCACATATGTATACGATATTCATTATATAATATCAGAAGACAGTATTGAATATATCAATATTTTCTTCTTATTATTTTATACAAGATTATAACGTAATTATAACCCATTTCAACCACAAAAAGCGTAATGATAATTAAACAACTGACATCGAATTGACGCGATACCATTGGTCATGTGAGATCTTGAATAATCTATGATATTCACTATGGATTCGCGATGTCGGCGAAGCACCATCTGAACTTTGGAAGTTAAGTTAAAGTGGTGATTAGAAATAAAATGGCATAGCGTTGTATTAAAAATAAAGATAAATTAATCAAGAACTGTTTGTAGTGCATACACAGCAGAACTATTCATAGAACTAAATCATAGCAAATCGCATGGAATATGTAAATCTAAGATTGGTTTATCTTTACTCCTTCTTCGATTGGAATTCATCACTGTATCACTCAGATGCAATGGAGTATGTGAATCGTCTTGTGCCTGCTAGTGAGTGTGAAATAAGCAACCGTTGTGTACTAACAGGTCCTGATAATAATAAAATTAAATAAATTCATACAGGGCGGTCACTGCGTCTTCGAAAACTAGTTAAGCAATTAGTTCCCCAGATTGAGAAGGTAGCGGGTGACGTGCACTTTTGACATGCTCGTATGAGTTATACGGATCACCTTGGGTCGCATCGCAAGAGCTCGCACTGTAACTTTGATGTTACCGACTAGTAGAGGTTCCAAAGCACTGCTACGGACTCGACTGCGTTTTCACAGACGACGCTCTTCTTACAGTGCGCTGGTGCGAGCTGGTCCGCACCGATCCGTAATATCACGCACCGTGGGAAGCCACCTAAAAGAATAAATAAACAATCTTATCGTATTACAAAATCAAATAATGTTGTTTGGTTATAGAATATCTTGTGTATTATCTTGTGAAACCACACTAAAACTGAAATCTTGATTTAACGTTACATAAATGTTACTAAAAATCTGGTATAAATGGATAACCGACATAATTGGCAGTGTTTGCCATCATAAAAATACATAACCGACCCTCCAGCCCACAAATACAATTTAGAACAAGCGTCGAAGCAATAATCCAACATGAAATAAGTTATCGATTCTGAATCCCTCCGTGTTCTGTTTCGAATACCAACAAAATTCCCATTTACTACGAAAATTCGGCCGAGTATCGTCAAACACATTATCATACAATGAACACAGAAAAAGTTATATAATTTCTATTTGTTTTATATATAGTTGATGGTGGTAAGAAGTAAGATGCATCCTTTATCATATATCTTATATAATATATCTTAATATATATATATATATTCTTCTGTACGTTTGTTTGTCACCTAACTCCTTCCAAATGCAGCCGTTCTGATTTGGATGAAATTTTGTGTGTAGATTTTAAAGGGTTCCTGGGTTTTAAAGTTTGAAAACATACTTTGACCCGGTTAGTGATCAACCAATACACCAAATAAATAATGCTTGTATGACAGGACGACGTCTGCCGGGTAGTATAACATAAAAATACAACTTGAATCCAATCACCCCATTCAAAAGCAGTTAAAGATAAATTATATTATGTTTGACTAGGTCAGCTCTCGGCTGTCAGGGCCCCAAGACCTGTACCATGTAGGCATAGGAATAAATCCGGGGATTGTAACACAAAAAAACTGAAAAAACGGCTACAGTAATATACAGAAGAAATATAATTTATAACTAATTATTAGAGTTGAGCTAAGTTCGGTCGCCCAAGTATTATAATATTATTATTAACTTCGCTTCGTAATTTCTTTTTCTCCGCTTTGAATTTAGTCTATTGACGTGACTAACGTGAATTTTAAGTTCTTGTATACGTATAAATGAAAATATAATACATATGCACTTATTATATTTGTTAAATTCGTTAAAAGTTTCACAGCAAATGTTAATTTTCGTATTATTAGTTTTGGTAAAAAGTACAGGGTCAGCGTTCATTACCATATAAATGGAGAAAAATTGAGCATTATCTCTTTTTGGCTTTTATATTCCACACCCTCAAAATCCGATTTGCTTGCTAAATTCAAATTCCTGGCTGCTACTACTTTCTACTCATAATAAAAGATCTCAATAACAATTTATTGTTCTGACCTGGGATTTGAGTAAACCACTAACCACTAAAATATATATATACAATTAATCCACGTAGGCTCTTAAAAGCTAGTTTGAATCGTTACTTTACAAATTAATACTAAATATAAGGCTATCACTTATCACCCACGAAGCAGTTTGGTCTTCAACTATATATGTACACACATACATACATATGCAAGCCGTCTACTTATATTTAAAATTAGCAAATTATCTTAAACTGTAATTATTCTTAAAATAAATCTACCATACATTAACAAGCAAGTTACACCATTTTGACCATCTAGATAAACAACATCACATTCATAATCTTAGAAGGAAAATTTATTTTTGAATAGATTGTGTAGGTCAGAAGGCGATGGTAGATCATAAAATATGAGCAGTTTTATGTCCCTAAAGTGGAAATTATTACTATGGTGTTTGCTTCGTAAAATATTACTGAAAATGCTTCCCTGATTCCAAAGTTATTCCAGTAATTCTTCACCCTTTTCAAGAATGTGCACAAATCCTATGGAATGAGATAAAATCGTGACTGAAATCCTGAGTGTTGGTAATCCAGGGCGTGGAGTGTTGGGAAGAGATGATTTATGCCGGGTGATCCATTGAACTGGGTCACTATGGAAATCTCAGTAAAAGCAAAAGAAATATGTGTGGTATATATCGTTGTGTGTATATGTGGTGATATATCGTTACTGCATTTCAAACCGGTTCTATCCAACTAAATCTAGTATAATTTTATTCGTTTTAGTAGATAAATTGATTACGAGCTAATGTTTTTTTTTTAAATTAAGCAATGTTAAAAGTTATTTAAATAAAGATACACGTATAGAATATATAATAGATATATAAAAGATAATAACATTTCATTGTTGTTTCTGAAGTCTATTTGATTAAACATGTTGAGTAATTAATTATTTGTAAGCTGTAACTTGTGTTGTGTTTGTGAAATAGATATATGAATTTATTATATTTATTCAATGGTGTTGAGATCCTCAAGTGGAACACTCCATCAGAGTGTGTCGCGTCGTATGTTAGACGTAACATCTAATGAGAAAAAGTGACACTCCCAATTGTCAAGTATGTGGTGTGTTAGATTTTCATACTTGTTATTGGCATGTGTTCGTAACCACAATTTGAGAGAAACCCTAAAATATTAAAATTAAATTTTAGAAATATTGGTGTTTTTAATTTTATTCTTAGTGAACTTTCGATTATTTCGGCAATTAAAGTATATGAATTTGTTAGTGATTCTCTCAAACTGAACTAGTCTTAGTTTTTGAGCCGTTTTTTGTGTCATTTAGCGTGTAACGATGGGGCCGACATATAGGCTGCCCATTAAAAAAAAAGTTAAAGTTAGACGTAATAAACAGTAATTCCGAATAAATGATTACTCGTTATACATAAATATCTAAATACGTTAAGTATATTTTACAATGTAGTAGAATTATTTTAATAGTATAGTTAAAATAATGAGAAGAAATATAAGCATAAAAAGGTTCATTTTTGTAAGCCTTAAGGCTTTACAAAATAAAACTTTTCTTCTCACCTGTACAAGTACACGCTTCGCTCTTAACACGGACCCTTATCTAATACTTAAGAATCACCTTTGTTTGCTGAGAGGAGCGTAACTTTACTATAAGGTACAGTCAGCTTCAATAGATGGTACAGAATGAAAAAATTGATACATTTACAAAATTCGTCCATTATACTAATGACATTCTCATATTTTGTATCATTAAAGAATTTTCAAGATTAAGATTTTTCGTGATAACCTCTTTCTATTCATCTTAATATACTTATACACTAAGAATAGCTATAATTTGGGGAACACAATCTATAAGAAGGTTATTATTAAATGTTGACAACCGACTTAGGGCGACATACTATTTTGATGCGTATTCTTTTAATGATTATGGTCAATGTCGCATATCATTTTCTGAAATTTCATGAACATTTTCTGCAGTGATTTTCGAGTTTGTTCTTACAGAATAGCCCTACAGTGGTCGAACACTAGTATAATATAATCTCAATTGAACAGTTTTGTTTTATCCCTACTTCCAATTTTTCTGATAAGTAACCCTAAAGCTCGTCAATAGTTTCAAAACAAAATACATACAAACAGAGTTGAAATAGTTACTGAAATATTTTATCTTTGCCTATTTATATATAGATTTTGAGTTTGACTGTACACAGCGCTGCTGCAAATTGATAACTCTTTGGAACTACTCACATAGTTTATATTTGTAAACTAAATATAATCTAAGCTACCAAAGTTGCTTGTGTGAAACGCTTTTACTTTAATTTCTGAACCAAATGTTTGTATGTAATAAATGATATTAAGAGAAATGTTACAATTTATTCAAAAACGGTACTGTTAAAAAAAAGACAAAGATTTTTTTAAATTATTCTATGCACTTGAAAAAAAATATTTTATATAAATATACAGTATAAGGCATTCAGTTGATAAATCTCTTCGTTCATTTAGGTTATCATTTACTATCATTATTTTACAAGGATAGTGGACATATAATATTAAAAATTTGATATATATAAATTATATATATTTATACCAAATATTTTATACTCAAAACGCGTCTCCGAACGCTGCACGTGATCTCATCGGGGATCATGCCTGAAAATTATCGCTTCGGTCGACATCAATTTTAGCACTAAGCTGAGCCAGTGCCTCGTTCAGCCAACTTACATTTACAACACTACAGCTTGTATTCTTCTATCTTTTATTTTGATTCAACTGCATAAACGAAGTTTTTTTGTTTTATTTTATATAAAAAGTGGCGTTGTTGTTGTTGTTTAAATTAAAAAAAAAATCAACGAATGTGCTTAAAAATCACTCTTAATTAACATTCTATGTATGAAGGCAATGTAAATCTATTAAGATCGAGCGCGCAGAAGTTAGAATACAGTGGAATGTAATTAAAGACATTTCAAAAACCAGGCGCTACCCTTAATTAAATATCCAGATGAAGTTTGAGGAAGAACTTCTCATTGGTGTGTTTTCACTTAAAAACACATTAGTTACGTTATGTATATTGAATATACCATATTTAAAAAGATCACAACATCAAGAATATTATGTAGAGAGAAAGCACACACACACACACATACAAACACAAATGTATTTCACACATATATTTTAGGACAGAAATAAATAATTGTCTTAATTTTTGGTCTTACGGAAAACATTTATTTTTTCTTATTTATAAATATTTTTACATACGCACATTGCACAAGTTTCTACCCGCTTCTTTTTCTGTATCCCTGATAATGTGTATGCAATAGTTCGGTTGTGTGGTTAAGATATTAAAGGTTATTAATAATCAAACTTATTTTCTCATTTAAAATATCAAAAGAATTTATATCAATTTATATTTATATTGAGCCCGTATTGTTTGGAATAGAAAATTAAAAAAAAAATCATATTCTGTAACTAGTCTTGTAATCACTCTACAAACAATCATTTCATCATCAAAAACATATTGCATCGGTATTCGATTTTATATTTTATAAGAACTTTAAGCTTTTTCGCTGTTACACTTGTAAAGCTATGCCTTATGTGACCTACGATGTAATTTCATTGACTTACTCATCTGTTTAACCGTAACACAACATATATATTAATGGCAAATAATAAACAGGTCTGCTCAAAACTCTACTACTGATTACAGAAACATTTTTTTTTTATTCTCAGTTCGGACCCATCTTTTTCTTTTTTGGAATTATATTCATGGATATTCATAAATATTATAACTCATTTTCACGGCTTTAATTGTTTTGAATTTTATTACAAAAATAACTTTCCAGTCACGTTGCCCTAACGAATTCCAAAGCACAATTGTTGTCTTAGTAAGGCTTCATTATACTTTTAACATCGGGAAAGCCCATGACAAAACATAAACACTTTCAGAACTACGAATTTTTTGTAGATATGTAGTTTGTGAAGATTTTGTAAAACAAATAAATACAGTTATTTACAAATAGTATTATCTTGTATGTGTATAAAAATATAGCGTATATCTCAGAAAAGATACACGTTATCTATAAAAAAAACTTAATTAATAATTACCTGTACTTATTTATCGTTTCCAAGAAGAAGACTTTAATTGACATTGTTATTGATTATCATCAGGATCATCAGGAATTGGCATTAGTAGTTCAGATATTACCATGTTTAAGCTGGTCAGAAATAAGACACCGTTGTCAATTTAACGTTATTTAGTCTCCGATATAATCTTAATACAAAAAATAATTATTTTGTTAGTTCCTCCATTTCTCTAAAAAACCGCTACCATGACAGTTTTTACTGGTGGTAGGGCTGTGTGCAAGTTCGTCTGGGTAGGTACCACCCACTCGTCAGATATTCTACCGCAAAACAGCAGTACTTGGTATTGTTGTATTCCGCTTTGAAAGGTGAATGAGCCAGAGTAATTACAGGCACAAGGGACATAAAATCATTGGTCCCAAGGTTGGTGGTGCATTGGCGATGTAAGCGATGTTTAACATTTCTTACAGTGCCAATGTCTAAGGGCGTTTGGTGACCACTTAAAATCAGGTGGCCCATATGCTCGTCCACCTTCCTTTTCAATAAAAAAAGTTGTCCTCTTCCATAATGACAGTTAATGGTCAGATGTACTTATAAGTCATATCCAACCGACCGATACAGGCAGTATCATCAATAAAGTGCTAACACATGGATTCTGGTTTGAAGTATTTTAAAAATATCCATTAAAATTAATAAAAATGTCGTTTAATTCTAAGGTCACATTTAGTCACTATTTTTGTATTTAATATAAATCGACGTTCGTAATGTTATGGTATAGTATGATTAGTTATTGTATAAATAGGAGCATCAATTCTTTCTTCAAATAGCCTTCTCGCTGTTAAATATATAAAAGAAAAATCATAGCATAGATATTAAGATGATCACCAAGACAATTAATACTTTGACTACATATAATACTTACGTAGAGAGATGTGTCTTAAATATAGTTAACAACGAAAAGTTATTAGCATAATTGTCTATTGTCTCACTCGACAATGTCAGTGTGACCAAAGTTTCAAACCGCTGTTTTAGTCCGTCCTTGTAAATTTTACATATCTGAGTGAAGTTTTTTCAAGCTCTATTTGTTACTAAGAAGCTTTTTAAGTGATTGTGAAGGAATATTTTCAGTAATCGCTGTTACTTTAAACAAATTACAAGCATAAATTTATTTAACAAACAACACTTACCACTAGGCACGGGGACATTATGGTTTTACTCGAGATATTTTATTTATTAATATATAATTGTTCTTTGGATAGTGCATCTGTGTTTGCACACACACCACACTTGTGCACTGTAATATGTCCTGCGAAGTTGGCTAATCTCTCTTGAGATTAGTCAGTGTGGAAGAAATCAATTTGCAGGACATCACCATGATCATCATAATTTGTGCTTTGCAATTCTTTTGTGCTATTTGTTTGTGGTATTTTAAAGTAACGTATGGTTTTTATACCTCTAGACTAATAATGTTAATATTCAAAATTATGCCAAATTGGAATATACTTTCGATTGTACCGAATTTATTTACTGGGGCCGGTTGGCGTGGTTGGTAGATACTTGCCTTTCACGCCGAAGGTTGTGAGTTTGATTCCCACCCAGGACAGACATTTGTGTGCATGAACATGTCTGTTGTCTGGTTTTCATAGTACAAGTTCTGCTTAGTTTGGAATCAGTTGGCCGTATGTGAATAATGTCCCAGGATATTATATATTGTATTATATTTAAAGTATGAATCACATCTTAATCAACTATATTTAAATATGGAATTGGGCATTCAAATTTAAATGTTTTGTTTTTAATTTGTTCTTAGAACGCAGACGACAGATATCCAATTATAGTTATTATTTTGGCCTATAGACACTGGACACTGCTACTTCAAAATACTGCACAAACCAGTAATGTTTAGCAAACAAAACACACTCAGGCTCTAAATTATATATACTTATATGTATATATAAAAATCTCGTGTCACGGTGTTTGTGGTCGAACTCTTCCGAAGCGGCTCGACCTATTTTTATGAAATTTGTTACGTATATTTGGGAGGTATGAGAATAAGTCGTATAAAATACTATAAGATGAAATACATTATCGGTAAACCGTTTTTATCAGTAAATACAACAATTTGGTCTATTTGTGAGTGTGTTATAGTGAAAAATACACTGCTGTGTTACAGCAAGACACCCATTTGGGCCGTCTAATTAATACTAGTGGTAGAGCTTTGTGCAAGCTCGTCTGGGTAGGTACCACCCACTCATCAGACATTCTGCCGCAAAACAGCAGTACTTGGTACTGTTGTGTTCCGGTTTGTAGGGTGAGTGAGCCAGTGTAATTACAGGTACAAGGGACATAAGATCGTAGTTCCCAAGGCTGGTGGCGCATGGGCGATTTAAGCGATGGGCAACATTTCTTACAATGCCAATGTCTAAGGGCATTGGTGACCACTTACCATCAGGTGGCCCATATGCTCGTCCACCTTCCTTTTCTATAAAAAAAATAATTAAAAAAAATAAAAAAAATAAAGCGTCGAGCATGCATAATAATAGAGCAGAAAAAACAGACGAACAACAAAATAACGAAAATGTGCGTGTGAGTATGTCACCATTGAACGGTTTGCTCAACTTGCTGGATACGATCCAGTAGCAAGGCTGTTCCTGAAGTCAATTCGCACCCGAAAAAATATCGCAAAAGACTACGTTCCCTACCACACATTGTTTTTGTTATTGTTTTAATTTACACGGGACTTACATCGTGTCTTCATCGCGATTTTATAGAGGAAAGTCGAGAAACCGAAATTGTAGCAAGTGTAAATAATGCAACCTTAAAAAAAAGTTAATAAATCATGTAAATTATTTCAAGTATACATACATTACATACATTCAATATACACATGATTCGAGTGTTTACTATTGACAGTATAATCATAGAAATTATAGTAAAATTATATGCTCAGCGACAAAAAAACTATCGAAAGAAAAAAAATAAGAAAATCAATGACCATTATTTATCAAGCAATTATAACAATATTTAATTTATAGTAAACTCTGTTTTGATTGTTTGAAACTTTTAAAGACATTTTTGATATTTAATTTATTGTTAAAGGGTTAAAAATACTTTGAAAATATTCAAAATAAAATCCTTTAGAAATAATATCATTATTCTGAATCAAATTTAAATATTCAATGCAATAAGTAAAACTTAATTCCATTTGAATTATGTTAGCAGTGCCACCTTTGAACAGACTATGTCTGTTTATATAGTTTGTGTGAAATAATTTACCTAGAGTTGTGTAAAATATTAAACTATATTTCAAAAAATATTTAGCAGTAATTCGATTTGTCTGTTTTAATAGAAACTGTTAGTTGCTAATAATTGAATCGATTGAAAGGCAAAAAAAAGACGCGGTTGCCTTATCTGGAATTATAAAAAGATTATTTTAAATTAATATCTTAGGAGTCACGGCAAAATTAAAATTTTCGCGCAAGAAGAAAAATTTTGGTGACGGCCAACGATGCGACAGTGAAATAGCCAATGCAAAGATTATATTCCATTCGTGTGTACTATGTTTATTCCATATTCTACCGACAAACTGCAATATTTAGTATTGTTGTGTTCCGACTTAAAGGGCGATGGAGCCAGTGTAACTACAAGCACAAGGGACAATTTAGTTCCCAAGGTTGGTGGCGCATTCGCGACGTAAGGAATGGTTAATATTTAGGAATGGTTTTTAATAGTGCCAATGTATATGGGTGGCCCTTTACCAATATTAAAAAGACAACAAATACCGGACCATCTTTTTCTAAAGTTCTGTCTCATAATGTGGGACGAATGTACGATGATACAACAACACGCACACACAAAATTCGTAGACATAACCTAAGAAAACAATAATAAATAAACGCATGAAAAAATCGCAGGATGTTGCATTATACATATAAATATAATGACAATCAATAAGCCGCAAGGCCAAACGATGTCTGTTTGTGGCTTAGATTTGGGCACACCATGTTTAACACACACGGACAAGTATACGTGGCATGTTCTCGGGTGGGCAAGCCATCGAGCTTATTTGTGTTGGCTATAGACGGACTGACAAAAAATATCGTACACTCAAATCTCTTCGAAATTAATTAACTGCTTTAGGATAAAAATATATTAGTTTTTTCACTTTACATTTAACTTTTAATCAAACAATGAATTTGTCCATTACATTAATGAAATACATTGAATTGAGAAAATGAATGGTTGGTGGTTATCGTCTACAGCGCTCCTTTCCTTTTTCTGCCATAGATACCATCCCCAAGCTCTTACAATAAATATATATTGCGGTGAGCATAATGTAAGTAGCACCGATCAATGTGTTTAATAGACTTAAAATATACTTAGAATATAATTATTTATATTATCATCATTTTATTTTACGAGTATAATATAAATGTATTATTTACAGTCTACGCTAGTCCATTAAAATTCGAACGAAGCATCGCGGTTTTTCGAGTGCTAAATTTGTGTTTATTCATCCTGTCCAGAGAATGAAAAATATTATGAGGAGAGGTGCATATTCTGCTTGATTTACAAAAAAAATGCGCATCCGTCTATTTTATTAAGTTGTAAAACGTTGTCATTTAATGTTTTTGCCGAACATTGGCTCAATTTCTCTATTTTTTTTATTTTATAAACGATTACCAACAGCTTATTTACCTAACGAGCGTCGGCCGAATCCCAATTCAGAAATCACATTGAGTAATTCACACATACATAGGTACATATTTGTAATTTTCGAAAGGAATTATTCTAGTTAATTTAAAATACCACAAACAAAATAATAAAGAAAACGAATACAAAGCGCAAAGTAAAATATATTAAACGTACAGATTCTACATTGTCCTTGGTTTACTATTAATTGTGCTCAATAGCGATGTAGTCGGAACTGAATGGCTTTTGTCCGCTGAATAACCTCGCAACGGTACAGTTTGTGTTTTACAGCTGATGCATCTAGTATGTAGGTATGTGTTATGTGTACATATGTAAAATTATGGCCTAGAACACGTGAATCTTAACCGATGATCGTGGGTTCAAGCCCGGGCAAGCACCACTGAATGTTCATGTGCTTAATTTGTGATTATAATTCATCTGGTGCTTGACGGTGAAGGAAAACATCGAGAGGAAACCTGCATGTGTCTAATTTCACTGAAATTCCGCCACATGTGTATTTTACCAACCCGCATTGGAGCAGCGTGGTGGGATAAGCTCCAAACGTTCTCCTCAAAAGGGAGAGGAGGCCTTAGCCTAGCAGTGGGACAGGCTGTTACTGTATTGGGTTAGAGAGACAAGACCGTGTGACTTTAGATTTAATATTTATGAAATTGTCATGGGAGACTTTACGAGGAACATTAAAAGTAAAGTGATAGCTAAATTAATATCCTTTGCCAGCCAAGTAATAATGTTTAAAAAAAAAAACTTTTAAGAATATGGTGATGGAAATGAAACTTTTAAGTGATACATGCAAAATTACTTTTAATTCTACGCAAGTATAATTCGGTGCCTCATCTTTTTCAATTTGTTTACGTAGAAAACCTTATGTATAAAAATCGATGTTGGTAAATACGTTTGAGATTAATTGACTTCGACACCGTTCGACTGGACACTGTGAAATATTGGTACATAGACTCGTACATAGTGATTTATTTAAAATAAATTAAATCAATATAGCCATATAGTTATGTAAAATGTTTTAGTTATATTACAAGATATTTAAATTAATTTTAAAGGAAAAAACACGAAGGCATATTTGTAAGATGTAGATACATATATGAATGATCTTTCTCATTATCTCATTATGATTGTTTTCTTAGTACTTCTCTTGGTTTTAAATTAGAAATTGCAATGCCGTTTAGTGTTCTAAGTTATCTACGAGCAGCATACCATTAAAAAAAACTATTTTACTAACAAAAGTTGCTATAATAATAATGCACTTTGGTTATACTACGGGTTTAAAACCTGTCCTAGTTCACATTATTAATCGTTTCTACACTGAAAAAAAAAATTAAAAAAAAAAGATGTCTCATCCAGCCTAAAAAATAACAGAAAATAGCTAAATATTTGTTAAATTAATTGGCACTACTATTTTTTTTACTTTTTAGTTCATTTGTTCCTTTTTATTATTAATAAATGTATCTGTTAACTAGCGCAATAATTTATTAAATATTCACAATTTATATTATAGTTAAAAGTGTAGCTCACTTATATCACGATAATAAATGTAAAGGATTTAAAAATATTAAAATTAATATATTCTAGCAATTTACTGTTAACGAAAAATATCAAATTGCCAAGGATATTTTAAGGCCATGATTATACGCTATGCTCGAGGGTATTTATATTAATTATTCCACAAAGCGATGCATTTTGAGTCTGAGTGTCTATTGTTCGCTTAATTATTATGCACTTCGGTCAGTTTCGAGATTCTGGGACAGATTAAACAGAAAATTATTACAGAGATTTCAATCAATAACAATGTAGTAGTGTGTAATGTGTATTAATTATAAGGTTAATATATAATAATTATTATAGTTATTGCATACATTTAATAAAGAATTAAATTATAGAAATTAATGTGACAACAAAACATTTAGATAGAAAAAGAAATACATAATATGTAATACCAATATTTATTTTTGTTAATTGGTATAAAAGAAAATGTTTTTAGTCTTTCTTAACATGGAATGGTATATACATAACATGGGAAACTTACGTTTAAAGTCTAAACGTATTAAATTATATTTTTGGCTTACATCAACTTGCGTGCTTTCATCTATATATTCACACAAATGATTATGCTAATTTTGTAATCCCCTTCCTACAGTTATGTATAATACATCTTTTGATAGCTCTTTTTGAACTGAGTATAAGATAGTATCGCTAGTTTCAAATCCTCTGTCCGTTTACTGTACTGTAATGTACATGTCAGGATAAGTGCAGCCAGTTGTCAATTGTCAGAGTGTATTTCACGGTGACTTATGTCTAACAACAACTTCAATATGATATTGTTTATGTAAATAATATTAGCCTATTAATAATAATAGCCGCTGTCTTATTTATTAGCGATATCATATTAGACTAGAATATAGAATTGAATATTTCTTATCTGTGTCCTGTCGTAATCTTAAATCATTTATTTATATTATATTATAATCATTAACTATAAATAAAAACTATAGCGTTATAACGTACAGACTATAAGGCTATATTAATTCGATCGGACAAGGAGTCAAGAAAAGCGTCGTCAACTCCCGTTTGCAATGTATGTTGGGGTCGGTTCAGAGTTCATAAATTTACTGGCTTCATCCTTTATAATTTATGTAGGCAAAAAAGGCGAATAACTTATTATTTAGTTCTATAAGTCTTCGTTATTATTATAAAATCGTTAATATAATTAAATCATTTGATTTTATAAGATATTCATGCAGATAAAGCGATGTCTAAAGGCGTCGTCACAATATTCGTAGCGGCGTAGCACAAAGCAACGCTACGCAGTCGATCGCACTGCAGTGCAATGAACTGACAAATTCGCATTCCTTCAGTTGACTTCACAAAACAAATCTAATATTATTTTACTTTTTTTTATACTCTGAACGGCTTTGTACTAGTTTAATTTAACTTTGTAAGAAGAAATGCCCGCGGTGTTGATTTTTATTATTTATATCAAGAGGGTCAGTGAGTAAAGCGATGGTAAATGAAACTCTTTTTCATAAAGCTCAACCTATAGACAGTCTAAGGAATCGTTAATACTCAGTTCTTCCTTAGATTGTCAAGGAACCGCTAATCATGAGAACTAAGATGTTACCATTTATATAATATAATTGCTATTATATTTATATCATTACCATGACCGTTGCGCCTGTTATTTACCTCGTACTCACCCTTCAAGTTTAAATATAGTAATACAAAATATTGCTGCTTAGCTTATTATATATGGATTTACCGATATATGGGTGGCAACGTCTGGTACATGCTAATGTGGTCTTTGGTTTTAGCTATGTGTAGTTTTTACGTCATCCTTTCTAGTGTAAAAACATTCTTGTCTATTTTGCATACTGGGTTAAACCATTTACGGTCAAAACAATTAGTGTTATTTAAACTAAAATATGTTTTTTTTTTTTACATTTTCAGGTGACTCGTGCTGGGCAGCGGACGGCCGCGGCGCAATCACACATGCTGACGATATGGTAATATTAAAGTCTAAAAGTTTTTTTTTAATTTCTCAATCATGACGAAGATATAAATATGGTATAAAATAATCTACGTACCTATGTAAATTTTTTTTTTATATTACATGTTACAGGTATACTCAAACGCTAATGGACCGATTCCAATGGAATTTTCTTTTTGCATATTTTGGAAGCAGAGCTGAGCTTATTTTTAATGTAGGTATATTTTTTATGATTTGAAAAGGTAGCAACGATTATTTTAATTAGATTTCCATTAATATATTTCACATTCCGCGAAAATTATTTAATACAAGAAATGTCATAAAGGAATGGAATGCCTGTAATATTTATCTTAAGGTGATATCAAACTCATTCACTCTAAACAACGTTAATTCGAGTGAATATATTCATTTCTATGCCGAATGTAAAATATACAACATTTTGGGATCGGTTCACTAATTAATGTATTTGTCACTTTTGTTTGTTTTTTTTTTTTGCTTACTCGTGTCACTTTGAGTGAGAGCGAATTGAACGAAAAAAGAACTGTTTGATATCCACCTTTATCCCTTACTTTTATTTATTCATTAATTTATAATAATTAATTAAAAATAATATCCATCGCAAAAATTAATGAATCAATTCATTATGTTTTTTTTTTTTTAACATATTTGATATAATCTGTAGTGTTTTCATTCGTATTATAAAATTTAATAATAAATATATATATGTATATATATATATATATATATATATATATATATATATATATATATATATATATTGACGGCTAATAAATCAATGTAGATCTTTTTTTTACATTCAATATTTTAATAAATAGTTAAAGCTAAGGTCTATAAAAAAGGTTGTAATTTAAAAAAAAAAACCATTGAATTACCACTAATTTAAGTTAAATAAAATAAGTCTGTGTAAATAAAACGTTATGTAATCGTATATAACACCAAACACATGTACAAAGATATTTAATATTGCTTCTTTACATAACAATTATTTTCATTGAGAATTTAAATAATTACATACAAATCAAAATTAGCTTAGTATAGATGACCACTTGGCAGAATTCTAGTAGCGTGATATCGTTGAAAAGTGTTTCTGACATTCTCGGCAAAAAAGCCAGCCCTCTTATTGGAGGCAATAATACACTTTCGGTGGATGATGGTGTAAGGATTCGTTGATATTTCTTACAGTAGTTCCAATGCGTATTTGCGATCACTTCATTAAGAGATCCCTTTTCTCATCAGCCTAAGTATTATATATGTTAAAATAAATGGCCGCCGCGGGATGTCCAGCCGATGTGAAACATCCATATAGCTCGGCCCTGAAAAAAACTAATTGAAGAAACCTAATAGGCAAATATAGACATAGAGAGGGACAATTAAAATTTAAATTTTTCTTAATATTATAACAATTCTTATTATTACGAGTCGTGATGACCCAGTGGTCAGAACAACGTATATCTTACCCGACGATTCAGAGTTTAAATCAATTATTATCACGTGCTCGCCGGTGAAATATCGTTAAGAAATTTGCACGTCGCGGATAAAAAATGTCACGTGTATATGTACCCGCATTGGAGCAGCGTGGTCGAGAATGCTCCAAAGTCGATCTTACTCTCAAGGCGCGCCACTAGATGGTTGATCAATAAAAAACCTCGTGTACATTGTTCATACAAAACAAACTGTAACAAAACACACTTGGACTATAAAAAAAAAAAACGAAATTTATATAAAAATATTATGTACTTTGGTGAAAGCCAAAAGTACATGCTTAATATACATATACGAGTATTGTTTAATTACCAAATTCGTATACTTCGTTATTGTTAGTTTTTACAATTCTTTCTATGTTTATAGTTTATCTAAAATACATTGAAATTGCCGTAGAGACGATCTCAGATGACACAGACATGTTATGTAGATTATAAGTAGAGGCAGGATTACCGAAGTAGTTCCGTTGCGCTGCTCTGAGGGCCTGAGGGTACACTTATGCCGTGTACTTCAAAAGCTTGCTTGCTTAAAGGATTTTAAATCATGTTTTTAGGTTAACACTTTTCTATTGATAATTGTTTACTATTTTGCATTACGTTTAATTAACTTTGTGATATATAAAATTTTGTACTATACTTACTTACGATTAGTCGTAGTTAAACAAAATCGTGGTTTCCGTGTATTGTTATGTAATAAGCTATAAAGGTTTAATAATAAAAGGACATTATATGAAATTTAAATCATTTGGAATTAAATAATGTATTACTATTTTACTTAACGTGAACAATTTAATTTACTTCGGTTTGTAACTTTAACTTTTACAAGTAGCGCCATCTATGAGTTTTCGTAGGAACCATCTCGTAACTGTTGAGATTAGCATTGGCTATCAATTCTTACACCACCTACTAGATGGCGCTGATTTATACATTTTATGATATCCCACATAGAACTTAAATTTTGCTAATGCAAAATATTGTTTCATCAGGATACAGTATGGCCGCGGCACATTGGCTCAACTCGCTCGGATACCTGTCGCTGTCGGTACTATGTCTCCTCGCCACTACCCTTCAGGTCACAAGCGGTAAGTAATATGTATAATCTTCACAATAAAAACTTGTATAATATTTTCGTTGTAATATTTTAATATTGCAGGGATAAAACTTTATAAATTAAATAAGCTTTTTTAAGTTTGTATCTTATGTATATAATATATATATTTACAAAATGTAACTTCCCTGATATATTTAATTCAATTTTGCTGTATTTACATTCTTAAATATACAATGTAATTAAAAAAAAAACAAAATTGAATGCGGTTTAATTATTTATTTAATATCAATAAAATTAGCAAGGCATGTTCGCCAATTAGTATTGTGCCCAGTATGAATTGAATATTGTTATTTGTTGGAATTCAAGACTCTACACTGTTGAATGGCACTTAGCGCACTCATTATGCGGAGATGCAATTAATTATTTGCCAGAATATTTAAATTTACGGTTGCAGCGATTTTCGACCTTAATTAATTATAAACGTTGCTTAGCGGCTGTATAGTTTAAAACTGACTTCTTTCTTTCTATCATTATTAATTTGACATTCGAAAAAAGAAGTCTGTCTTCTTTTTTCGAATGTCATAAATCATAAATTATACACTATTTACTGGTACACAGCATTGTTTAAACTTATCACTTCCAAACAAATATTTATAGGTAAAGTCATTTATGTGTTGTAAATCTATAAATACTTATTTTATTTAATCATTTTTTACAATACAAAAAAAAAAAACAAATAACAATCGCTACAAAAATGACGGCTATGTGTATCTTTGGTAAAGTTTTTACGTGTGTACTTTTCACGATAACAAAATAACCTCTTCAGATAAACTACATAGTAATAAAACAGGTGGTTGTCATTTATTTAAGTGTCGCTATCCCGTGGTCCTGAATTCAAACCACGAAACGAGTCAAGCTATTGGGTTTTTCAGTCTGTGTGAGCATTTCTAATGTTCAGTAACAGCCCAGTTTCGAAGTGTGCACTTTTATTACGTTCGGAATCGGGCAGCACGTAAAACCGTTAGTCCTGCGCCTGAACTCTTTCCGGTCGAGTCGGATTGCTGTCCCATTTGATTATGAAAGTGAAGGTATAGAGTGCACCTGAGTTTATGCACACACTTGTACACTATGACATATGCATAGTTGATAATTCTTCGTATTTCTATTCTATTCTGTTCTCTATAGTGCTATCAATCTTACAGTTTATCTGTATGTTGAAGCTGTACGTGATATCATGACATTATGGTATCATTAGATTGATTTTGACTTAAAGAGATATGTCGTAGACTATTTTATAGACAAAAAAAAACAAAATAATATTCCACAGCAATTCATTCGCGACCAACACGAACGAAATTATCGCTGACTGATCTTAAACAATAGTGTTTTGTTTTCATCAGAAATCATCTGTATTGTGTTCTCGTCCTATTAATCATTTTATATTTTTTTGTATTTATTGGATATTGTATTTTATGTATCACAAAATATTAACTCTTATTGAATTGTTATTACACAGTACGTCATTAAAACCACTTTAATAGTAATTTTATGGAAAGTCATTTAAGAGCTTAACAATGGCTTTTAAAAGGTATTAAACTGATGTGTGTTTCAATATTTATGATTGTGATAACCACGTGTGTGTTGAGTATGATTGATTATAATAGTTAAAGTGGCGCTTAAGTATAATCATAATAATGTTGCAATTATTTCGATCAATTCAGATCATAATTTACGAATAATTTAAATTAAAAATAAAATATACATTCCGATAAATTAATAATTGTCATATAATAATACTTTTACGTCAAGAATTTTATGGATAAATTAATATATTAATGAAATTTTAATAGAATAAAACACGGTATACAAGAAAATGTCATGACAATAACAAAAAATACTTAATGATTTTAAAACACCAAACTTTGTACGATCTGTAACATTGTTCAACTTTAAATAGTTAAGTGTTCATTTTAAATTTTTAAATTTAATTTTAAAATATTCGCTAATTTTTCGGAGAGCATCGACGTGCCCGTTCAAAAAACTTCTCCTTGAAGAAAGCGATTTTATAGAAAGAGTTCTTAATAGGAAACATTATCTGTCTGATTTTTGTTTTTAGTCTGTTGTATATTTATGTTTTATTTAAAACAACACGTCTGTAGAGGTACAATAATGTCCGTATCTTTTATTCTTATATTTATGTTTCCTTAATCTGTCTGGTTTATTTTTATATAATAAAACTATTTAAATTTTTTCAAATACTTATTCTTTAAGAGGTATTTCATATAGAGTCTGCAGTTAATAGCGAAGTTAAGCCATTTCTCGGTACTTAAGAGGTTGCAATGCATAGTGACAGCTCTAGACGCGGTCTTAGTATTATTCGAGAAGTATTACTGCCCTACCCTGCATTCATATTGTTCACAATTTTCGAATGAGTTTTATACTTTATTTTGTTACGAAGTCAGGGAAAAATAAAGATTTACAAATAAAGGTTACAATTTATAACCTTCTGCATTGAATTCAGTATATGAAAATAATTTTTAAAAGATTATTATGATGTAAGTAGTTAATATAGAATTTCAATATATTCTTATATTTTAATGTAAAACGATGAATCTGACAGGTATAGCATAGAAAATATTGAAGAACGGATCGCCCTTTTTACTTACGGATTGTCTACGAGGTGTAATTCAGAAGGTAACATTTTCTTGTAACTCACGGATCAGAATGTTACGAAGAACACATGGTAGGGTAATGTATGGAAAACTACTAAAGTTTCAATAAAAAAAAAAAATGTAAACATCCATTAGAAGAGTTTATTATTCGTAAGAAAAACGAATCGTTTCTTAAGCATAGTAACAGGGCTTCTTAGATGTGTATCAAAATATGGTAATAACAATATCAGCTAATTTGTATTCGAATATTAATCTCCGCATGTTATTTATCATCTTGTAGATCATATAAACGGTTTATTATGATAATATTATGTTTCATTGAATATTCAAGTTCTATTATTGTAAATATTATTCCACCAATTACCCGTATTAAAGCAACATATCAGCACTTAAGTGGAGTCCACAAACGAGACACAGATACCCTCTTAGGGACCTCTATCCTGAGTATCTTGTCCTTCTCTAGTTCACTACTAAAATATCATCCGTCCCGTTCTAGCGTCATGCATCGATCAATAAGGGTTCAGATTGTAAATTCGAGTAGGAACCTTGGTAAGGGTATGAAAACGTCTAATGATGTTTTATGGTTTTGCGTGAGGAGACACTTTTTCTTATATATTTTATGCGCTATGCTAGAGTGCAACGTGGGAAGGTTATATTGATATTAATGGTTAATGTTTACTTTGATGACGTCAGATATATTTTATTTATACATCCTACAAATTTATTTATAAGAGACACGCTCAACTATACTATATCCCAATGACAGGAAGAGAAACAAAATTTTTTATATTCCATCAGTAACAGTACAGTAACAGCCTGTTAATGTCCCACTACTGGGCTGAGGCCTGTCTCCCTTTTGAGGAGAAGGTTTGGTTTTATATTACACGTGATACCATATTCAAATATAATGTTATTAATTAAAAGGCCCTCTTAAAAATACCAGAAAAAAATACCATGTAAAATATTACCACTTCCTTAACAAGTTCGACAGAGGAACACGTACGAGTGTGTTTTTTATATAATAAAACTGTATGTGATAACCAATTTCACCAACCCGCAATGGAGTTCCACCAACCCACAATTGAGCAGCGTGGTGGAACAAGCTCCAAACCTTCTCCTCAAAAAAGAGAGGAGGCCTTAGCCCAGCAGTGGGACATTCATAGGCTGTTACTGTACTGTATATGATAAAACTGAAAGTGAAATGAGTCTAAAATACAAGCTGTGCTGTAAAAGCTTGTATTTCAGACTGTATGCTGCATACACATTTCATCCAATCACTTTGCTCAGAGTAAATTTTATAGTTATAATTGTCATATTAAATGATATAATCGAGTTTGTTGATTGCTATTAAACTTACTCCATATTTAAAACGTTAAAACATCTTTTTTCTTATTTTATTAAGCTTTAAGGGTAGATGGGTAAATCGTGCGCCTGATGGTTCTCTACATTGGCGTTTTAGCGAGAAGATACGTTAATCAAATATCTTCATATGAACAATATCAAACATGTAAATAAAAAAAAATTATGACCCTTGTAATTACATATATATAGCATTTTTGTATTATTTGAAGAATAAATGGTTATAAAATTGGTTTGTTATTAATTAAAAATGGAGATCTGATTAAAACCTCTCTGGTTGAAACCTGTATCGAGACGCCTGGATTTTAGAGTATAGTCTGCAAACCATTCCATATTCAAAGTTCAAGTGAACAAAGCTGCGGTCATAGCTATAACTACGTAAGTAGCAACGAATGTATTGTTCTTTACCACGCAGTATGCCACAAAGGATCTGTTATGCTATGAAGTTGAAAACCGCTTTGTTATAACGCAGACTGGTTGCGTTGTATTTTTTTAACTTATTAATAAGTAGGTCGAGATCCATACGTATAGGCTCAGTAAGAAAATTATTAAGGAGTATTTATATTTGCTATCTATTTAATATAAAGTTAATGCTCAGGTGGCAAATTTCGTTGATTTTTTGGTAGAATAATTTAAATATATGTTATTAATGTATTTTATAACTTAATTAATGCATTAAATTGAATAGATTAAATTACATTTATTATTCTAAGCTCGAATTGTTCTATAATCAGTGTTTTTATAAGCTATAAGTTATTGTTAAACTCCCAGGAAGCTCCCAATATACTCTCGAAACTTTAAACCAATTCGGGGAAATCTAAACATATGGCAACACAATTTCATATTATCTTAGATCCATATTTAACATATCATGGAATATACATTAACTATTTTCTTGATAAATATAGAAATATGAGGATTAATACAACAATTTTTTTTATAGTGTAGGTAGGTGGATGAGTATATGGGTCACAAGATGGTAAGTGGTCACCAACGCCCTTAGACATTGGCACTGTAAGAAATGTTAATCATCGCTTACATCGCCAATGCGCCACCAACCTTGGGAACTAAGATGTTATGTCCCTTGTGCCTGTACACTGGCTCACTTACTCTTCAAACCGGAACAGAACAATACCAAGTACTGCTGTTTTGCGGTAGAATATCTGATGAGTGGGTGGTACTTACCCAGACGAGCTTGCACAAAGTCGCCAGTAAAGCAATAATAAAATATTATTATAATAGGCAATGTCATGTATATCAACACTGATTTTGGAGAAGTTTTCGTTCCGTAATGTAGAGATGCATTAAGAAAAGATTTTATAACGTTTTGATTTGATAGAGTAAATCTTAATCAGCAACTGACACGCCAAGAAAACAAATATGATCACATAAATATAATATGTTATATAACGACATGGGTGATAGGATTAGCTGAAGGTGTCGCTGGCAAAATATTAACTAGTATTATTGTTTTTATATTCCCATGGGCGAAGATGCGATTGATTGTGCCTAGTACTTGAATATTAAAAGAAACCTTTTTTTAACTTACTGTATTATTATAGAAATGATTTTTTAAATTGAATCAAGTTAGAGAACCATATTGTAGTTCTTCATAAACATGTTTTCAACATCTAAAGTGGTTAAAAACAAACAAAATCTGAGCGAGAAAAACGAAATTTATACGAGAGCGAGCGATTCATCTACTTTTTAGCTTTCTAAGGCCACAAGCAAACCAGAAAATACGTAAGGAATACACTATTTATTACTGTGTATAAAGTCCAGTAAATTTCAAGCCTTTTAAAAACTAGAAGAGACTAATAAAATAATAAAATACGATGAAAAATAATTTATAAAGTTGTATTGATTTTGTATTGCTTTTAAATAGTATTTATTTAGATATATCAACGTATTGCTATAGGCTATATTCATAAGCAATATGACGTCACAAGGAATATGAAATGCTACCGGACCCAAAATATAACAGATATAATCAAGAGATATTAGCACATTGTATTATGAAGTAAGTATGCGAATCGTGCCCTCAGCATTCTCGCTTTTTAAGAAAAACGTATGAAGCTTATTCCACAACCTCGCTCCTATGCGAGTTGCTGGATTGACTGGAAAAATGGTGTTAATGTACTCAGGGTGTTTTCAAGAGAGGAAACATAAATCAAGCGCATTACTTCGGAGCTGCTTATCTAAGCTTTGATATCTCAATCTTTGTTCAAGATCTTCGCTTTCTATCTATTGGGCAATCATGGCAAATATGTACAACGAAAAGAAACATTACAAACATATTCGGTGTTGGTTTAACATTGAAACAAAATGAGTTTTTTTTTAATTCAAGTAGAATATTTTTTTAACATTCTTCAAATTGTGATAGAAAGATTCTTCTAACGGGAAGAACCAACAATCAATTTTATAATTAAAATTACAAATGCATTTGATAGTCAATTGTATAATGCAGACGGTTTATGTGTTTTTAAGAAATCATTTTTTTTTTTCAATAGTGATTTTCAGTCAAGATATTTATTTAACTAACTAAAACTCGACTACGGCAAAATATGGGGGTAGGTACAAAGTAACGAAATATTATAAGGCTTTAGAGCGTATTCCGCCATGCTGCTTCAATGCGGGTTGGATACTCATGCGGCAAATATATATAAGGCACATGATGGTTTCAACACTATGTTTTCCGAGATGAATTATAAACATAAAGTACGTGAAAATTAAGAAGTGCTCGCCTGGGTTTGAATCCGCAATCAAGTTAAGATTCATGTGTTCTAACCACTGGGTCACTTCGGCTTTCTGCATTCATACATAATATATAGAAACCTAAAATTTACTTAGTCGAACGAACTTGTCGGAATTATTTATAACATAACTGTATAAATAGATATAGATGACCCGTATCTATACTTGGATGTGTGGAATTGAATTTCAGAACGAAGATGCATTTCTAAGATCTCAATATTTACAGAGAACTTGAATTTCTAACCTATTCGTTCAATTCAACTTGAAGCGTTCTTTGTGTCACAGTATAGTATTGTAGAAGTAGATTGATCGAATGGAAAATGAAATACGCGTAAAAAGAAGTTATATTCAATTAAACATCGACATTTAAATAAATTCTATTAAACCTTCTAAATCTGAGCTGACCACCGGATGGTACCACCGCCCATAAACATTGGCATTGCAGGAAATATTTACTATTCCTTACATTTCTAATGCGCCACCAACCTTGAGAACTAAGATATTATGTCTCTTGTGCCTGTAATTACACTGGGTCACTCACCCTTCAAACTGGAACAACAATACTAAGTATTGCTGTTTGGGTGGTGCCTATACAGACGGGCTTGCATTAAGCTATACCACCTCTTCCTCTCCTCCGTTTACTCTCGAAGTACTCGGAGGGTCCAAATGATGAACGTAATAAAAACTAAATTTCACTGTTCACATTAATTTAGTAAATTTGATCAATCAAAAAAAGTTAAATATCGCAAGGAAAACTGCATGCATTCGACGAAATTCTGTCACATGTGTACTCAGAAATCCGCATTGGAGCAGCGTGGTGGGATAAACTACCCTTCTCCACAAGACGAGAGAAATCCTCAGAGCATGCTTATACCAGTTCTTTTGACTCATATTATATCTTATGTCAAACAAAGTTAAAGCCTGGAAACCAAATATTTATTTCTAATACCAGCTTATATAATTTTGTACCTTGCAGTATTAGTGCAAAAATTGTCTAAAACATATAACACCCTGACTTATGGACTTCACTTATCAAAGCAGGTTTAACTTTTCGTCCAAAGAATTAGAATTGCGATTCAAAAGGGAAATGCTGGTAGCTTACTTGACACCGTTCTGTGTGATTATGATAGGTAGCTACAGTTGCTATTTTCAATTTTGACCTATTTAATTCCTCAACGTAAACATAACTAATTTATTTCTATTATAAGTATAAATAAATCTATTTTTATACTAATTTGACTGCATTAGTCTAGTTGCTACGAAGCAGAGCCCGTAGTCCTAGGTTCGAATCCCAGGTCGGGCCAATAAACATTATGGGGATTTTCTGGACGTGAACATTGGTTTGTCGCTAAAACTATTTTGTGATCATCGGTTAAATAAATACTGATATTTTTTATGCATTTAAAACACTTGCATAAATATTACCTTTAACAAAGAAATAACAAAATCTTATCCTAGAACCGAGATGGTCCAGTGTCTGGAAAACAACCGAGTTCACTGAAAATGGCATATGCATAAACTATGCATATGCATGTGTTTGTAATTCATATCGTGTTCAGCGGTGAAGGAAAACATTGCATGGAAACTGTTAGGATTATAGGATGTAGTTTCGAAAATCGCATACCGCCAAAATCTCACTATATATAGAAAATGAACTTGATTTTTTTTTAATTTACGTATTCACTGAGCCCTATTATAATATTTAAGTAATTAATAAAGGTACTAATTGTCAATGAGATCATCTTAAAATGTTGGATAGTATTTATAGTACAATATGGCAAAACGCCTGAAGGCTTTGTGTAATATGTGTGTAGATTTAATATAAATAAAGAATTTGTGTGATAAATAATCGGCTACATGTATACAGTACAGCGTGGTGGAAAATGCTCTGAACCTCCTGAAGATATAAACCTTTGACCAGCAGTAAGACATTTAGGTGTTTTTACTTTTCTATTTTTTTACTTTAATATCTTATTCTATAAGACTATAAATCTGAAACTAGAAACTACGCAATTGCAGAGAAACCAAACAAATTGTTATTTGTAAATAAAATCGTTGAGTTTTCATGAAGCTTCAATCAAAGGAAACGATTATTATTATTGAACATAATTATTTCTCTTTAAGACAGTTTGATTCGAATTTTATGATTAAATCAAAACTTGTATACAATGAAAATGATCACGAACCTAATTTGGTTCGTGGTCAAATTCGCATACTAATTAATTATTGAAAATTCGTGGAAAAATATATGATTAGGCATATTTTTTACCCTTGTTTCCATTATTTATTGATTACACTACAATTCATCAATAGCCACACAAACAGAATGCAAAACGGTGAAGTATTTGGTCTACCTATTTATTCATAGATAATATTATAATATTTCCTTTCAATATTCGTTACTCTTAATCATAGCATTAAAGTCAGTATTTGCATTTAACGTAAGTCAGTACAACTTACCTGTTCAAGTCTAAGATGCGACCGGTTTGGACATGGACCATACAGCTGTGGTTTAATTACTGACAATGGGAACCGGTGTCAAATACCTACAAAATGCCGATACAGCTGGTCCGGACTTTGCGCAACAGGCGTGTGCACCGCTTTCGCATGACAGAATAATAGCAATATACCCGCGTCTCGCAATACTTGACATGCTGCAGATTTGTTTGTGACGAAACAATAAACCTGTTGATGACGTAATCTTATGTGAATCAAATTTGCGTTCAGCAAAACTCGACAGACGTACATGATTCTGCATGTTTTATACATATATTATAATGAATTTTAAATATATGCTTAATCAATCATTTTATATTTAATTGTAGTTTTTTACAGTTTTTTCCTTAAGCTTTACAACATTTCTTTAAGCGCTCGTACGAAACGCATTTGCTTGACCGTTTTTCTTCATCGACTTTGCAAAATTGATCTCCACGTAAAAACTTTTTATTTTAACGTTATAATGTATCGTTTATGTTTATCCTGAAAGTTTATTCTAAATTTTTGTGAAATAATTATTGAAATCGGATGAGTAACTTCGGAGATTACTTCCTATGTCCAAACTTACAAACTGTACCTCTTTATGATATAGATCATAAATACATTATCATTATATAATCTCATCCCTCATTAATAGATTTATTTGTAAATATTTTTCATTTACTTTAATCACCTTCAAGCTTTTTCATATTTGAAATGAAAACGAAACTGTTTTTTTTCCATGAAAAAATCCGCTTTTCACCGGTTATTATCAGTTTCCGAGGTGATTTTTGTCAGGCCATTGATCCTTATATCAATCAACAAGGAAATGGAATGACTATCGAATAAAAATAAATGTAAAACGACATGAATTTAGTATTATTGACATAGTATAATTCCGTTTTTTTTTCTTAATAAATATCCGATCGATTTCTCGATAACTTATTTTATCGAAGAATGCTCGACAAATATTAGTGAAACGGAATTACATAATAAATAAAATAAGTTAGTTTATTTCATTGTATGTAGTCAGACTAACCTGTAGCATAAATAACCTTAATCTGTACAAATTAGTGATATTCGAGGTAACGATGTATTTATTTTTTACATTACAGCTCGTGCGAGTTTTGAAGAATTAGCATGTCTTCTAGCGCATGCGCGTAACAATAATGTGTTTTGTTAACAAACTCAATGTGTAATATTTAAACTGCCCGTAAAGAATGTTTATATAAAATAGTTTTGCTAAATATTATATTTAATTTGTCTATGTGTACAGGACATAAATACTTTATATAATAAGGCTAGCTTGTATCATTTTATGTCTGATTTTACTTTATAAAACTATTTATAATCTGTTAGAAGTTTCATCGCCGATACTTTAACTAAATGCTAATGTAATGGTGGTAACCTTTACATTTTATAAGCATTAGTGGTGGTAGATTTGACAGTCAATAAGCAAGTGTAACGCTTCTATTGAGCAAAGATTTTTGACTTATCACTTTGATTCTTAAGTTGCTTCTAAAATTAAATATAATAAGATTGATATGATAGGATATGTTATTGAATTTTAATATTTTAATTTTAAAATTAATTTTACAAATTAATTAAAAAAATATTGTATATATTCCACTTCTTATTATTAAACGATATTTGTATTAAATATTTTGTATTTACTGTTTCAAAAATCATACAGACAAAGTAAAAGGATAGTTATAGCTGCTATAGATTATAAGACAAGTTTTGTCATAAAAAATATTTACACTGCGAAGTATATTTGTTATATTTTTGGTGAAACGTGATATGATAATAAGCATACGAGGACATTGCGAAAAATGCAGATTATACATTGAAATAGGTAGGTATTTTTTATTATGAGGCTTTGGTATTTAAATCAATATTATATATTATTAACCATTTTTACATAAATAAGATCTGTAACAGCCTGTGAATATCCCACTGCTGGGCTAAAGGCCTCCTCTCCCTTTTTGAGCAGAAGGTTTGTAGCTTATTCCACCACACTGCTCCAATGCGGTTTGGTGGAATACACGTGTGGCAGAATTTAAGTGAAATTAAACGCATGCAATTTCCTCACGATGTTTTCCTTCACCGTAAAGCACGAGATAAATTATAATCACAAATTAAGCACATAAAAATTCAGTGGTGCTTGCTCTGGTTTAAACCCACAATCATCGGTTAAGTTCACGCGTTTTTACCACTGGACCTCAGTTTTGTTTTTTTATTAAGATACTAAAAATATATATTGATTAACTTTTAATTAATCTATAATAATATTATAAATGTGAAAGCAACGCTTTCACGGTTAAACTATTGAACCGTATTTGATGAGATTTGCTTGAAGCAAACTTAAGCCCCAAGGAAGGATAGGCTTCATTTTATACGTAACACGTGATAAACACGCGTAGCCGCAGGCAAAAACTAGTGATTAAATAATAAATTAATATAATAAAGTACCTCTGCGCAGAGCAAAACTTTATCGGGATTTCTGTTTTTATAAATAACTGTCTAAAATATAAGTTTCAACCTTCGCCTTTTCCGAAGGGAATATTTTAAGTTAATGAAAAATAAGTCGTCATGGCGATTCGAAATTTAAGTGTAGCAGAGGTAATGGTGTAATATTTTTATCATATTCTATTTGTTTAAATTTTTTTTTTAATCTTCTTCATGCATTAAATATCTTATGACAAAAATTAACGCAAATGTTATTCGATAACAGTTTCATCTATAGTATATTTTGCTATTATCGCTTGTTGAAAATATCGCTTATTAAGGACTGAATTGAGGATTGACTAATGCTATTTATGTCTGTGTGAATATATTAAACACTTATGTTGTCACAAAAATATGGAACATCTTGATTTTTAATTTTTTTTAATTCGAAAACAATATAACGAATGTATGGTGTACACAGCCCCGGATTTAATGCACTGAAAATAATCTAATTTTACTCTTACCGCTTCGGAATAGGGGGCCTCATAGTCAAAGAGCCTTAGATCTATAAGTCCGGCTCTCGGTGCATAACAACATGTATCCCGTTTATAAGGTTAAAACACTTCAGCCGAAAATTATAACATTATTCCTAGGTAAGAGTAAATCGGGTCGTTATTTGCATACCTATCCCACTTCATCTTATCAACTTTCTTTGTAAGTCATTGAACATCTTGGTGTGAATTTTAAGATTACTTCTCACTTCTATGTACGTCACTTGTGATGGATTAAAGTCGAAATTTTCTAGCTCTAAAAAGACTTTTTAAAATGTCTTTCTAAGATATCTATGTGAGTTTTATAAGGTTCCGTGATCATAACTAACGCCTTTTTGTTTTTAAATTTTATGAGTATCGTTATAATATATTAAATATGATTTGTCAATAGTTTCAAGAAAATCACATCTTGAATAATTATTTTTGGTAATCACAAGAAAATAACTTTAGTTTATGTTTGTATGTGAAAACTAAATTTTTATTTAAGTTTTACCAAAATAAAAAATAGTCGAAATACGTATGATTGCGTCAGTGAAGGACAAATCAACAAAACATATTTATAATAGAAATTATTTAATCGGGATAGTTTTTTTACTTTTACTTACATTCTAAATCTATATATTATAATATTTTATTCTTAAAGACGAAGAACAATTATAAATTACGAAATAAAAGCAGTAACAAATTAGCAATAACATTTTGTTATCGCAATTATCGAATTAAAATCACGCATTTTGCTGCAGCAGTGATATTTGGCCAATTAAAAGACCGAAAGAAAAATTAAATTGTAAAATTTAATTAATATTCAATTATAGGAGCGCTCCATCCAATCATGAATGACCAACCCATTTTTATTCATAAATCTTTCATTACAATGTCAAATGACATTTTCATACTAAAAATTCGTTCATCGTATCATATATTAAAATAGTAAAAATTCAGCACACGTGTCAGATGTGAAACGTTTTACTTTGAAACGTTATATTTACAAACGTTGCATTCGGATCGACCTTGAAATTTTATTCAACTAATATTTTTATATAGGAACGGTACAATTCCATATTTTTGTGTTAATTAATTTTATCAGTTATAAGCTAATTAAGTATTTAGAAGAACTCTTTATTTCAACGAATTGGTATTAGGTGTCCATTATAGTGTCGTGGGACGTCCTGAAATCCCGTTGATCCCGGATAATCCCGGGCGGACGGTCACAGCTGATTCGGAAGTTAGACACTCAAGCTTACATAACGCTTCACCGATATCCTTTCGTTAATGTACTATTTCTAAAACTTAAAAACAATAATTTTGCAAACAAAAAGTGTTATTAATATATTCAATTAACAATCCTTATATATATTTTTATGTATGAGTGTATTTTGTTATTATCAGAAACGGCTCTAACGATTTGGGTCAAATTTTGTATTTAGAGAAGGTACTACTTTTTTAAATTTATCTTTATAGATATTTTCTTTCCTAAAAAAAGGATTAAATACAAATAATATGTGTTTTGCGGGGCAAATTGTATATAATGTATCGTAGTCTATTTTATATACCGTAACAGCCTGTGAATGTCCCACTGCTGGGCTAAAGGCCTCTTCTCCCTTTTTGAGGAGAAGGTTTGGAGCTTATTCCACCATGCTGCTCCAGTGCGGGTTGGTGGATTACACATGTGGCAGAATATCAGCGAAAATAGACACATGCAGGTTTCCTCAAGATGTTTTCCTTCACCGTAAAGCCAAGATGAATTATTATTCACAATTAAGCATATGAAAATTCAGTGAATCTTGCCCGGGTTTGAACCTACGATCATCGGTTAAGATTCACGCGTTCTTACCACTGGGCCAACTCGGCTTCTTTTCTTTCTCTTCAGCTATTACATATAGACAACATATAATATTGCTTTTTAATCCGATTTGAATAATATTTACTACTGGTTACATTATTATCAATTATAATCGTTCGTAATATGCCTAATAAAACAACCACCTCGAGTTTTACGTTTTATGTCTTTAAGATTTCTTTTATTCTTTATTACTGTGACCAAAATAATTTTCCTATAGTCATTAAACATTTAATATTAAAATTGTTAAAAATAATAAACGTCACCTCTGCCATTCGACTAAGCCTTCGTAATAGTATCAATCTATTTATTTAACGAAAATTATACTTTATTGTGATTTTGTAGTAATTAATTCATAAATTTGAATGAACGCACATTTGAAAATCACATACCGAAAAAATCTATTAATTAATACATTTTATGTGTCGCCATTTTCTAACAATAACCTTAATTTTTTTACATAAATATAATATTATATAAATAGAAAATTTTCGGTATGTGATTTTCAAATGTGCGTTCATTTAAATTTATGAATTAATTACTACAAAATCACAATAAAGTATAATTTTCGTTAAATAAATAGATTGATACTATTACGAAGGCTTAGTCGAATGGCAGAGGTGACGTAGTATAATATGACGAGGTATAATTTTCGTTAAATTAATAGATGTCTAAGTTTTCTATAGTTAAAGATTTTTACGTCAGGATCATACAATGTAGGTATTTTTTCATAAGTGAAAACAGCTCCTAAGACTTTGATGGATGAACCGCTGATGTTAATGGATTTTGTAAGTACTGATTCGCGTATCGGAACTTCGGAAGATTTCGAACTTATTTTTCTATATTTCAAGAAAAATACTATTATATTTTCAAAAGAAAATCATTATCATAAGATACACATATATAAGTTTTTACTTCAGTTAACAGTAAATAATAAGCTACATAAGTACCTCGCTAAATCGGTTTTGAAATTAATTTAAAACATTGAATTAAAATTAAAATATGTGTTATTTATAAGGCTTAGAAACTGTTAATAATTTCATATATTTTCATATAAATATAAATATATTTTATTAATTAAAAATAGAACAACATTTGATTACTCTTATGAAAAGAAAAAGGAGCAATTTCGAATCGAATCAATCCGCAATCCAATCGAAGTTATTTAAACAAGCCGATGATGAAAAGTGTTGTTATTAGACCCGAATTGAATATCAGTAGTTGTAAATAGGTAGTTTTTATAATTATTCAATTCATCCGAGAGCCAGATGCGCGCACACGTTTGAAAGGTCTCCCGCCCGCCCTAGTTACAGTACTCGTTCAGTTTCAGTCAGAATCTTTCCGAGATTATACGTCCCTAGCGGACGAAGCTCGCGCGCCGCGAATTTCAAATAAACCATCATAAAATTCTTCTTATTTACTAAATGTTAATATCACATTATAAATTTTTGAATTCCTTTTCGGAGTTAAATTATTATAGTTGTGTGTTGAATAGTGATTAATACTATAGTTAGTATAGATTGTTTTTTTTTTTAAATTATATTCGTGGACATTAATGTGCTCCTACGTATCATCAAGTGAATACGAGTTGTATTATATTTTTATATGTTTACGATTTGGGTATATACATCAACTTCAATTGTTTCACTATATATGATTTTTTAATTCCTAAAATATATTTGAAGGTATTTAAAAAAAAAAATATTTAATTTTTTCCGGATTAAAAAATCTCTAGTAGATAATTTTACTTTAAATATGTTTAGACAGTTTATTTCTTCTATTTTCTATATATCTTTAAGCGGCTATGAAAAACATTGAAAAGTTTATTTAAAGGCGTAATATAGGTAAAATAGTACATAATTTATAGCTGGGGTTTAAGCATTTATTTAGAAATAGAAATAAAAATTTGGTCTTGAAACTACTTTAATAACTAAAATTATTTAAACTTTTCCAAGTGTGTTTTATTTTATTTTATGAGACGATATTTTTACGTCTTTGTCATTTCATTAATAATGAAAGAAAAACTTGTTAAGCAAAATATCTATTTAATGATGGTTGAAAATAGAATATCAAATCCAAATATAGTTGATTATAAAAATTCTTATAACCAATTTTTAAAGCTGGCAACCCTATAGGTTTTCAGTTACATTTCATGTCTATAGTAGGCGGTGATTTGAAATATGTATTATTCCAAAATGGAATAAATTTTGTAGTTCAGTGGTTGAATAAATATTACATGTCTCATATTATAATGGTGTCAGTTTGTTAATGTCAAAGATCAGCCCTCTTTTTGAGGAGAAGGTTTTACATGTAAGTAGTACATGTAGCGGAATTACATCCGACAAATGGAAGTATCGTCAAGATGTTTATCTGTACCGCGAAGCACGAGATGAATTTAAAAATAAAATTATCCACTTAATCCACTTGAAATTATATTCTTTGGTTCACCAAAACATAAACAGAAAATAAATCTTTTTATTTTCTAAAAAATACGAAGGCTGACGCGATAATGGTGGTAAGTGGTCACCACTCCCCATATTCGCTGTAAAAAATATTAACCATTCTTTAAATCGAAAATGCGCCACCAACTTTGGGAAATCAGATGTTACGTCCATCGTGCCTGTAGTTACAGTGGCTCACTCACAATCATACTAGGTATTGTGATTTGGCGGTAGAATATTTGACGATGATGAGCACACAGATGAGCTTAAACAAAGCCATACCACCAAGTAAATATGTACCTACATAATTTAACATAGGTAAAAAAACATTTTTTGTCAGTATAAAGTGGAATGTAGGACGCATCAAAACAAACCAAACGAGTCCAAGATCGAGGCTTGAGTAGCCACTAAAGAGTTCCAATATCAATATCCTGGCTCCATCATCATATCACATATATGTTTCTCAATTATTTGGTTTTTCAGTCTATAACAAATCGATGTCTCAATTAGGAGTCGGTTGAAATATGACATCCTAAATTTATTTTACATACTGACTTTATTAATATAATACTTATACTAAACGTGAAAGACTACTTATATATATTATATGTATCATATTTTATTACGATTATCAATACCAAATTTAAATATACTTATTATATATATAGATTCAAAAGAATCATTAAAAAATCAGGGAAAACTCAATAATAATAAAACAAAGTTCGTTCAGAAATGTAATGTACAAATTGGTTTCCCCACTCACCTATTGTCAAACTTCCTAACGTCACAGTGGCGGCCTCATACAATTGAGAATAAAGTCGACGGCTGAATTATTTCAAAATATTATAACAAATAAGTATGTCTCGCTCTATTGTTTTCACTTTACGATAAGTTTGTCCTTCATATAGACACGACATCGGACTTCTACATTATGCCGCATTATATCCATAAGATGGACATAAGCTAAGTAATATTTGTACATATATATTATCCTTGTTTTGCGTTCGTTAGCCATCGAGTGAGTTATGAACGATTTGATCGAGGTCATGTTCGTACAATATGTTTGTTTTGCCGAAACAATGTTTAAAGCTACGATCCGTTGTGATGTGAAAACAGAAATCGAGAGGGTCATCTCAATTTTTTTTTAAATATCTATACCAATATTATAAATGCAGTAACTCTGCCTGCCTGATAAGATTTCACGGCTAAACTTTTGAACTGCTGTTGATAAAATTTGATGTAAATCGTATATTATTTAACATAACACGTGGGCGAAACTGAAAGCGAAAACTAGTAGCCTTATAAAGTATATATATATATATATATATAGCAATTTAGGGTAGTTTATTTGATAATATTGAAATCTTTACAATAAAAAAGTAACATTACAATTCAGTCGTAATTACTTTGTTTCATTATTTGATTATTAATAAATTTGTTGTTCCATAAGCACCTTATTTATTTAGTAATGTAAGACGCTTTCGGAAAAATATGGTTCGAAATATGGTTCGTGGAAAAAAGCGATCGTTTCGAAAATAACGCAAATAATAATTTAAATTATAGTGAGAAGAGAAATCGGAATGGCTTGAAAGAAAATAATCATTTTGCCGTAAGATTAACATAGTGAAATTGCTCGCTTACTACGATCACAATAAAATATTTATCTATAGAACTTTATTTGTATGCAAAATGAGTCGTGTCGAGCATTTGAAATTAACAGCTTGTAAATGTTGGGACATCAGCTGGGCTAAGATCGCTGCTTTTTAAGAGAATTTTTGCTTCTACTTTCCACCCACAAAATAAGCAAATGAAAATTCCGTAGCACTTGCACCTGTAAAGGTGCGATGTTATATTTAAATATGTCCAAGAAGTAGTATCTAAGGTTTATTTATTTTTTTGTTAAATAGGAAGCCAACCTTATATTAAGCAAAACATTCTTATTGCTTATATGAAAATAGTGTAACAATATATATGTGAAAAAAGGTACATATAACATGTACATAGTTATATACTAGTGATTGAGATAAATGGAACATAAAGGCACCGAACCTAGTAAGGGCTTAACTGAGAAGTGATGATGTGGTTTGTTAATTTTTTTTTAATACATTATCTTCTATTATTATATTCTATTTATCTTCAATGTAAACGTCACGACTCATGCTGCATCGATTTACCATAAATATATAGTATAGAAGAGCTTCTTTAAGAACAAACTCGAAATTCGCCGCAGAGCTCGATAGTGAAATATATAATTGCAATCCACGCGACATTGATACATAATAATAGTAATATTTGTAGGATACACTGTCGGTGTTACGAATAAAATATGTTTATTACTATTTGACACTGAAATGACGTTGATTCATTTTTTGAAATTCGATCAAATTAATTTAAGTTTCGGAGTAAATATCGGTTTCTTACATTCCACGAGTGAGATGCTCCTGAAGCTTTAATAAGAGATGCTTAATAGGAGTAAAAATACATATATTATTTGAGTACTTAATAAAAGATAATACAATGTTATAATATAAAAATATTACACGAGTATTTTAATATAGTACCTTACACTAATAATGTTATATTTTTATTTCAAACAATTAAAAAAAATTGTCTGCTAAAATCGTTCATTTCACTTTTGAATTTCTAGATATTTCAATTCAATTCCATATACTATTAGTAAATAATATGTATTATACGTAAGTGTTATGTACAACTTAAAATACATGATAAATAATTTACACAATGACGATAGCAGTATAGCTATATTTTATTTATTAGCTCAGTAATATTCAATTTTAAAATAAATAAATATATATAATAATAATAATAAGAAAACGATCTAATCTGACAATTTCAATGTCCACAGATACAAAAAAAAATGCGCAATGTTATATATAATAACATCGCAAAAACACAATCGATCCGTTGCCTAATTAATTATTAACTAGACAGATCAATATTAAGATATTCTATTAACAATACTTGTAAAATAATTTCGAAATTATATTTATTTTGAATTAGAAAAATAGTGTTTTCATGTCTGAATATAAAGTTGGTCATTTTCTTAAAAAAACTTATTACGAATAGTCCTTGAGACTTTATAAAGATGTCGCCTTAGATATGTTTTAACTTTTCGATCTGCAGAAGACTCGATACGTCGACCCTTGTCAAAGATCCTCGCATCGATTATTGATAAAATTTACATATTAAATACGGTATGAACGACGTTTTCAACATCATTTGCAGTATACAGATTTTTAAATATTTAAATTCGAAATTACAAATCTACTACGAGGAAGTATTCTCTGTTTATTCATTTAGTGGATTTCAGCGAATTAATAAAATTTAAAAACATATAATTTACTTTTTTAAAGCTCCTACTTATCTTCTTTTTTTAAATTATAGATAAGGTATCTAAACAGAATACTATTAAATATTGTTAAACTACAAATAAAACGCCTGTAATTATATGTAAATAAAAAAAAAATCTCAACAACTAGCTGACGCGTGCGACTTAGTCCGCATGAAAGTCAGTTTTATTACGATATATTGTTTGCGTTCTGTTACTTTGTTTTTATCGCCAAAAATCATAAAACCGAGTGTGCGTATTTTGATGAATTTTTACAATGATCTGATTGTAAACAATTGCTACTATTATATTTAGAAGTTTTAGATTAGATAATATGATAGCATACAAGTTCGACTGCCTCGTTGGTTTAGTGGCTTGATGTAAGGCCGCAGACCTGGAGGTCCTGGGTTCAATTCCCAGATCGGGACAATAAAAAGTTATTGTGTTTTTCTGTCAAGAAATTCTCAGAAGCAGCCCGGAGTCTGAAAGTTGGAAGTGTGTACACTCCCGTGCCGAAAAGCATGTAAAGCCGTTGGTTCTGCGCCTGAATTCTTTCTTCTTTCCTGAATACTCTATTCAGTGTAGTGCATATGTGTTTGTGCACACACTTGTGCACTATAATATCTCCTGCTGTAATTAACTAATCTCTCTTGAGATTGGCCACCTTGGCCGAAATCGGTCTGGAGGACATAGTATACAAGTTTTAAAACCATTTGGAAACTTACATACTGTTCTAAACTTTGTAAGATAGATTATAGAACATAAGATAGTTGAACACATTTCGTTTACTTTGTTTTTATTTAGGTATTGAGTTAGATCGAATGTTGGAAAATTTTCTTCGTCCACAACAGATTCCGAGAAATAATGAGTGTGATATTCAAAACTTATCTGATTAAAATATACGTGAAACACTTATCTCTATTATATTTTCGTAATGATATAATTGTATACAATTTCTACTGGTGGTAGAGCTTTGTGCAAGCTCGTCTGGGTAGGTACTCATCAGATATTCTACCGCAAAACAGCAGTATTTGGTATAGTTGTGTTCCGGTATGAAGCGTGAGTAACATCTTAGTTCCCAAGGTTGGTGGCGCATTGACGATGTAAGCGATGGTTAACATTTCTTACAATGCCAATACAATGGGCGTTGGTGATAACTTACCATCAGATATCCCATAAGCTCGTCCGCCTACCTATTCTATAAAAAAATACAAGTATATGAATTTATTTAATTTTAAAACCTTATTGACCAAGTTACTATAATTGGTTCAAAAAACAGGTCTATTGCGTTAAGGCATTATCTACCAGTTAATCTTAGAGCTAATCACAAATAAAAAAAGGTTCTAGTAATCAAATTACATAAATAATCAAAATATAAAAATCAATATTAAATGAAATGAATATATTATATGCTAACAAAATATCTGATAGTAAAAGAGAACTGAAAAAAGAAAAAACTAATAAACAATTAAAAAACTTTTTTCAGAAAAGGTTTTCAAAGACCGATGTTTAAAAGAGTTTCGATGAAGCCTTTCCAATGTCTACAGGGAGCTTGTTCAAAAGTCTAACAGCGCGAACAATTAAATTATATAAGAACTTTTTATTTTTATTTTTTTTAAACTGTTAAAAGTAATGAAATGCGTAATAGCGTAAAATAAATTTGATATTATGTTGTCTATGCCCGATGTTATTAGAAATAATATTATATCGATAAGTTACCGCCGAGATGGCCCAGTGGTAAGAACGTGTGAATCTTAACTGATGATCGTGGGTTCAAACCCGGGCAAGCACCACTGAATTTTCATGTACTTAATTTGTGATTATAATTTATCTCGTGCTTACGGTGAGGAAACCTGCATGTGTCTAATTTCACTTAAATTCTGCCACATGTGTATTCCACCAACCCGTATTGGAGCAACGTGATGGAATAAGCTCCAAACCTTCTCCTCAAAAAGGGAGAGGAGGCCTTTAGCCGAGCAGTGGGACATTCACAGGCAGGGCTGTTACGGAAGTTACCACAAAGTTTTATCGTTCTGCGTTCAGGTTTACCTGGTGAGTGAGTAAAGCCACTATGGACTTCATAAGTTTTGCTCTACTCATTAATAGATTACTTTGATAAAACAAATACTAATAATTAATGTGGGTCTATGACTAAGGATCTAAAACCAGATCAACCGGCTCCTCCACTTTGCAATAAAGAATCAAATACTATTAGTGCAATATAAAACGCTAACGAAACCTCAGAACAATTTTGTCGCTCGCCGCTGTGAAAATAAACCCGTGATTAAAAGTCCTCGGTATTGTTTAGGTTTTTTCCATTATTTACAAAGAGTTCCTGTTAAGTAGACACTCGTCCGTTTGTGAGTGTTCTCGGTCGCTTTGTCTCGCTCCGTTGCGTCGCTAATTAGTCCTGCTAAGAAAAATGAAATGTTGCCATTTACAGATGATATATTTTTAAAAAAGAAGTCCGAAACAATTGTGGATATTGAATACGAAGAAAGAGTTTTTAATATCTCCTAATACAGCTTAACGTATCGTATCGGGATGATATCGTTAAGTTTGACAATTTGGTCGCTAGCCGTTCTAGCTGTTCACTTGATTTTATCGACGACTCAAAACAAAACTCTATTGCAATATCCAAGCTGACAGTTAAATCGTAAATGTAAACGTGATATGGCCCATAGCTTTATCGAATCCCACTAAAATGGGTTCATTTGTTTTTTTTTGTGTTTTTTTTTTTAGAATTCAAACGGATAAGATGTTTTGAGATTTAATTACTTATCGATGAAAATCGAAGCACTAAAAAACTTATATATTTGTTTTTTAAATAAAATCAACAATTTATTTAATGACTTTCTGCTCCAGTTGATACAAAATCGTATTAATCCAAATGCGTTGGTTTCTGAAGCAAAATGCAACGGAATAATTATAAAAGCGTCGAAATAAGTCGCTAAATGCGGAATATAATAAAAATTAAAATAGGTCGAGTGCATTTCAGAATACGCAAGTGGAGTGGTTGTAGATTATTGTCCTAAGAAGTTTCTTATTCGTATCCCCTACGAAAAGTTCTCGCTTATATATTATTAAAGTGAATTTTCTTTTACGCTATGAGAGTAAAATTTAAAAATCGAATTATAGTACAACGTATAATGAAACTTTTTTGACACAAAGGACTGAATATACGTTTCATGTCTGTCAACACAGTAGAGTTGCAATTTTTTTGTGTTTACGCTTTTGTGCAGGCATTACTACATTATAACCTATTTTCCATTGAAAAAAGCCACCGTGACATCAAACACGACCAAATATTGTTCTTAAACTGTAATATAAAAAATGAGTATTTCAGTTTGGTTCTTAAATTCCAAATAATATTAAAAAAAACAACTAAGATATTTGTTAATTTAAAAAAGTATCAATAATGATAATATTGCTTATATTTATTATTATCTAAACAATAAACCATCCATAGGCCTGGCAGTTGCACGCGTCGACGATATCGTATAGCCGTTATTAATTACCAAAACATCGCCAGCAGAACATCGATACAGATGTATTGTTTACATACATCACCGGTTCGTGTTTAAGCGATTGCCCATTACTTTAATAACTGTACGAGTTTTAATCACCATTACTCAAAGCTACGAGTAAATTAATCATTCGCAATACTTGCTTGTAGGACTTTGTGCCATCCACTCCTCGTATATTCTATTGCCAAACAGCAATACTTAGTATTGTTGATATCTAGTTTGGAAGGTGAGTGAGTCAGTGTAACTAAAGACACGCGGGAGATAATATTTTCTCGAAGTTGCTGGTGCTTTGGTGATGATAAGGGGTGGTTAATGTTTCTTTTAGTGTCAATGTCTATGAGCAGTGGTGACCACTTCTATTCTATACTCTTTTAGGTCTCTTTTATTTGCGATTAAAATAATTTTTTAAAGTAATCGAAGGATTATACTCGCAAATTTTAATAACTTCTTCAGAATTTTGATGAAAGAAATAAAACTATTAGACACGTTCGTATAATCATTTAATTCTATACAGATATGTTAACAATTTAAATGCTTGAAACCAAGTGACTTTTATTTGCATATTTTTTTGATTGGACGTTTTAATGAAATAAAAATTAATTAAACGACTTTGTAAAAAAAAAAAAAAAGATAAATTGGCAGTAACTTTGAACAAATATGAACCGAACTATGTACGCGTAGAATAAATTAATGTACATTTTCCAACAATAAATTTATAAAAGCGATTGTGATATTTTATTCTATTTTAATAATTTTTTTATTTGCTAAGTGGACTGAGAAAATAGCCTACAAAGTATTAAAATTACATAAAATTTATGTTCAGATATATTTTATTAACGCCACTATGATGGTTTTTTGTTTATTTTTTTTTTATAAAAATAAAACAGTATGATAAATTATTAAAATAAGCTAATAATTATCTCAGTTGTTAATATCGTGTCGTTGTGACTTAGGACGCATTAATAAGTTTTTGCAGTTCTATATAAAAATAACTATATTTAAAAAAAAAACAATACAATATATGAAAGCTCTTTTCAACCTCTTGAGGTTATAATTCTCCGTCGTGACGTTCTTGTTCCGACCTTTTTGTACGTTTTACATAAGGACAGCAATGGATGAGATTTAGAAAGATAATCGTATCCAACGAATTGTAGTGTGCTATGTGAATGCGGAGTGACGACGTCGACCACATATTATTTATCTTACACGTTGGACTATCGATGTTAAGGTAGCTAACAGCCACGCCGAGTTTTTAATATTAGAATCGAATTAATTTCCTTTTAAAACCTAAATGATGCATTGTCACATAACTACAATAACTACAATAAGTAATAATAATAAGTAACTTTATTCATCAAAAAGAAACAAAGACAAAATTAAGGTACAAAACCATAAAAAAGAGTTAACAATATTATATTTGATGATTTGGTGAAAAGGTCGTAGTCTTAGCTAGGCTGCTTTTCAGTCTACGCCTTGTACATATGCTGCCAACACAAGCGTTACAGTCATTGCAGTAAAAGGTAAACGATGATATAATTACTAAATAATAAAAGTGAATACAATTTATAACACGCCCAATAGGCTAAAATAAAAAACATGCAAGCATTACTAAAACAGAGAGGTTTGTTTTTTTTTGTGATTGTTTGAGGCAGTGTTGCTAGCTGGCAAAACTAATTTGGATAAAATTGTTGAAATTAGAATTAAAATTCTAAGGTCTATTAAAATAAATAAGAAAATGCGAAGAAATGTATATATGAAGAAAAAGTGATTTATAAATTTTAATAACAAGTAATATGACACTGATTGTTTTTCTTTAATTTATTAAAAATTCAGGTAATTCCTTATGTACTGACAAAAGTCGACATAATATTGAAGGTACACATAAAATGTGTGCGTGTTCTGTGCAAACAATGAAGCACTTCATGGACGCTATTATTATGCAAACATACACGCTTATACATATATTACGCGTCAACAGGCATAATTTAGGCAATTAAGACAATTTGCAATATATTATGCAATTAATATTTCATAATTTGATACGTAATTTAGCACACGTTGCGGAACAATTGATGTTTGTTTAATCAGGGGGCCAATTCTACAAGCAAATTGTGACATTATCATAATCGAATTGAAAGGTAATCGTTGCCGTTAAAACGTTTTCCTATTCTACTTACACAACGAATCAGTTGCGGTTCGGTCGAAGTTGCATCGTAATAGAATCGAGAACATATCGTAAACGTTACAAATTAGTAGAATTGGTTTCCAGTTTTCATTAAATTGAGGTTTATTTTTGTGAGAAATAGAATCGGAAACCGTTATAAATTAGTCGAATTGAAAATTCAAGTGCTGAGTTTAACTGTGATCCGTCAAACTACGTCGAAGTGTTTTAATCTCAATCAGATATAGATTCTAATTTATAGATAAAAGATATTCTTTCATGCGAATTCATTTTGATGAATTTGCGAAAAATATTTAATATGTATCTTCAAAGTGTGATTTGTCTTATAATAAAATATAATTAATTGTTTCGATTTCAAGTATTATAATAATACTTATATTTGTATAAGCAAAATTAATTTGTTTAGGATAGCCCTTCGGCTTTATGACTTTTCCATTTAATAGATTAGGAATAATCGGATAAGCTTAAGGGGACGCGATCTTTCCCGAAATATGCAATACAACAAATTATTGTAACGTTTTTGTATTGCTTATCTTAATACAGAATACTACAGCATTTTATTATGTACAATTATGGACAGATCTTGTTTATTTTTGAAGAATTACTAATATTCACTTTGTGCAAGACCGTATGGGTACCCACTCACTTACTCATCTGATATTTTACCGCCAAAAAGCAATACTTAGTACTGTTGTGTTCCGATTTAAAGGGCGAGTGAGCTAGTGTAATTACATGCCTGTAATTACAAGGTACATAACATCTCAGTTCTCAATCCGTGGGCTGTGAAAACTTACCATCAGGTGGCGCATTTGCCAGTCCGTCTATCTAATTATACTAACTGCCTCGTTGGTCTAGTGGCTAGATGCAAGGCCGCAGACCCGGAGGTCCTGGGTACAATTGCCAAGTCGGGTTAGTAAAGTGTGTACACTCCCATGCCTTGAAAAGCACGTTAAGCCGTTGGTATTGCGCCTGGACTCACTTCGGTTATGTCAGATTGCCGACCCATCGGATTATAAGAATGAGGGTGCAGAGAATGAATCTGTATTTACGCACACCCTTGTGCACTATAATATCTCCTGCGCAGTTGGCTAATCTCTCTTGATATTGACCGCCGTGGCCGAAATCGGTATGGAGGGCATTATTATTAATATATATACAAACATATTGTTTTATATGAAACGACCGATACAACGACGACCTCGGTCACATCGTCTTAATTTCATTTTCATGTGATTAAGTTGTGTTTATCCTTTATCCCATTTTGGTGATACGTTTCATTATTCACTTCTATTTTTTGTAAATGTTTACAATCAAAAACCTAAGAATTCCTTAATATTTTTTATTACTTGGTTATATTGAAATTGTGAACAGTAAGTAACAGTCGTAACAGATGTCAAATGAATCCCGAAAACAAACATATTTTCTTATATGATATTATATATACTAAATAAATAAAAAATAGTAATAATTCTTGAGTCTTGTATGTATTATAAATAGGCTAGTTTGTATGCGATCCGACGACCTCGTCTCGATTTCCATTTGAGAGCGTTCCTGAGCCATTTATTCTCGAATCAGATCATTCGACTGTTTCTACTATCTCGGCCTTGTTCATTGATTCTTGGGAAAGAACTCGATGTCGAAAAATAGACCAATTTTTCTGAGTTCAAATTAAAAGACACTGTAATAACTATGTATATTTATTACCTCACGTATTTATACAATTTATTTGGAAGTTATGTAACAACGCCATCACATTTTAAGGAGAACTTTTAACGCTCGAAAATAATAATGTCACTTTCGTTGTAAATCATAACAAAAAGATATGCTTTCATACATATATTGTTTGTTGGACAGGTTATATTTTTGTATAAATCCTTGTTCTATGAATTATGTAAAAAATTACATAAATGAATACATTGTAACAACCATCGATTATATTATCAAGTACACACATAGTTAAATTCGTTCATTCATATGTTCTATGTATAAATTACATATGTATATATATCATTTAGATAAATTTAGTTTAATTCAAAGATACACTCTGGAGCAATACAAACATCGATTATTCTTTACAAAATTGTTATATAGATAAAATAGCTTTTACCCGGGACTATTAAAGTGAGTAAAGTAACGGCCTGTGTCAAATTCTGTAGGCTAAGGCCTCCTCTCCCTTTGAGGGGTAGGTTTGGAACCTATTCCACCACGCTCATGTGTAGATTTTTTTATTCAGTTTTCCTCACGATGATTTTCTTCACCCTCGAGGATGAGAATATTTTTTATAGTGAAACATACAATGAGATAATTTATAGTATAATAATATACAATAAAACATGCATCAGATAAGTTTCCACTATTAATATATTATAAGATATTGTAAAAAATCATCAAAACTACATGGCTAAAACTCGAGAGGTTTACCTATTGAACGATTCCACTCTTCAACTCCTAGCTACAACAGCTGATCAGCTCGATGATAACAATTTTTAGTCATCAGAATCACATCTAAAGTTTTAAATCTATACAATAATTATAAATAGGTTATTGATTTGACTTGACTTAACTTGACTTGTATATTGATTTCTTTCTTCATCATTACTGATTTTGTTAGTTGTTTACGAAGCATTTATGAAGCACGTACTATATTTTTGCAAAGCACATTTGATAGAATCAAAAGTTTTTTTCGTAATAAACGTTACACGTAAATTTTACGTATAGAAGAGGTTGCAACCAAATTCAACATTGAAATTTTACTCTCATCGCGCCCTAAGAAGTTTGAATTATAGAATTATAACGCCTTATTATCCAAAGTGCTCTGTTAATAATTCACCGGGTAGCCAGTTCTTAAAACGTTCATTTAAAACAATGAAAAAGCGGCAACGCTCGTAACAAGATGGTTGAAAACTTTTCACTGCATTAATTCAGAATAATCTTGTAAATTGAAATAAATATTCAAAGGTTGTTTCACAAGTTGCGGCGATTTTTATACTTAATTGGTATTGAGTCATAAAAAGCTCGAGACGACCACCTAGGAAATGTGACAAAGTCGTTATTACCAACAAGTCTTACGCTAAAAGAAAATAGAAGAAATAAAATGATGGTATATACCCAAATTTTAAGCTAAGCTTGATTACATTTCTACATATAGTATTTGATTGTTTTTTGTTTTTAGGTTTAAACGAGTTATTTACTACAAAATATATTGTTATTAGAACATTTTAAATATTGAAAATATAAATAGGAAGTAAAGACTGAATAAAGGCCTATTCGTTGTTACGTAAAAACATATTTATTCGTGTTACTAAAAAGCTTTAAACTATTATACAAATAATGAAATTGAAGAAGTGTTAAAAAAAACAAAAACAAAATTAAAACTTCACTTTTCAAACGTTATCTGTAAACTTTTTAAAATGGATAAAAAAATAAATGCTTGTACTTAAAAATCAAAAAATCAACAAGGCATAATAAGTGCTCGCATAGTCGCGGCGACGCTAAACGCAGCGCGTCGCGCTGCGCGGTGCGCCGCCAAGCTGGGCGAACACGCTGCCATGCTCGCTGTCGCCATCTGCTGTATACTCGTGTTGCTGCTCGTCTTCATCATTCTGATCATCGTGGTCGGGCAGAACATGGAGGTCAAAGGCGGTTCATAGCAGCAGAAAGGTATGTCAATAAAACCGGCATCACAGCTTTGATTTTTGATTGGAGTTGATTGTTAATTATTTAAAAGATATATAATCCAACACGATCGATACATAAATCAACCTAGCCATGAAAATTATTTAGAAAACATCTTCTGAGAAAATAGTTTCTAAGTTAAATGTTCTATGTTAAAAGGTAATTTTTCTTCAATTTTGTATTTTCTAATATACTTGCTGACTATTTTAATTTTATTTACGCTTACAATACCAAAAAGTATACAAGCCGTCTTGCCACTTCACCAGCATCCTATTCATCCAAACGAGTTTCGTATTCAATTTCGGAAGCTTTTACAAAGTTTGAATGCACTAGACAACCAACGCAAAGGAGATTGGATAAAAATATTGTTACAGATTTAAATTTATATATTATCGATTTATTTTTTATCGGAAATTAATAAGTGTAGCACTTACAACAAACAAATCTGATCACACAAATGATAAAATAATGCTAATCCATGGAGTGCATTTGGAGAAGTTCTATTTATTTTTGTCTAAGATAATTCCGTAGGAAACATTAACGCTAAAAGCGGATTGCGCATGAGAAATGAAGGAGCAACGATACTCGTATAGTGCGTAAAGGTTTAAAAATTAGTAAAATATTTTTTTAGATTTCAATAGACCTGATGATATCTTGTATGTAGTTCGAAAATTTAGTAGATAATTTTCATTATAATATAAATATAATATATAGATATATGCTCATGTCTCGTGTTGTTAGTTTATCTTAAAAAGGGGAATATAAGATTTTACTGGTTCTCTATTTACAATTTACTACTTGTAAATGATTTAAAAAAATATATACTTCAAATCATTATTTATTAGTAAGTTAAAATTGTTATACAACTTCGTTAAGTAGCGTCAAATAGTTAATGGTTAAAACAAATTATGTTAAAGCTCATCGTATTATCGTAAATATTAATGTATTCTTAAAGGGTATTTACTGGCCATGGTACATAATTTATTAAATACCGCTTAACTTCATTTATCACACGACGTTATTTACTGTACTTTATTTAAATTCGTCCGGGGCGACCGGATTAACTCTTCAAAGTGTTTTTAAAGAGCAGCCTGCAAGGAGTCGAGAAGCTGGCACTGAGTTGTTGAAATTTTGATTATAATTAAACTAAACGTATACAAGTTTTAAAGTTCAATAAAGTAACAGATCGTTTATATTCCAGTGGGCAAAAGCATCCTATTCTCTTAAGGACCTACTCCTTAGAGATTCTTCTTTTCCATGGCGGATTAGTGAATACAGATACAAGACGATTTTACCCGACACATTTTTATGATGTTTTTGTATAACTCAAAACGAAAACGACATGAATGCGCAGTTGGCTAATCATGTCATCATAAGAACATTTTATGTGATTATTAAGGGCCTATATTTTATCGTTTCATTTTTGCTTTTCTAGTAAGCTTTTGAATAACGAATTAAAAGCCTTTTTTCTAATTCCAAACATCTCTTAGTAAGAAATTTTATTTGAATAGCATGTCAGTAATTCTGCCATTATCGAGATGAGTTTAATTACCTAAGAGTATGGTTAACTGCAACAGAGAGCTGTATGCTTTTTACTTAACTAATTTCGAATATTTAAGACGTATTTAGTGACTTTCAGTTTACATCTCGTAACTTTAATTACACGACGAGACATTCACAAACTTTTATTAAGTAAGACAGTTTTTAAATAACATTTCTTACTTAAAAACGTTTGTAATTTAAAAAAATATATATAACATATTTCAGTAGCAGCTAATTACAAAAATATTTCAAATGTAAATATGGAAAATATAACTAAGCTTGTCATGCCGTTAATAAAACTATAAAATGTGCTCGTACGTGAAAGAACGTCTTTACAAGTTTTACAATACCGTAATATTGAAGTGAATGTGACATTTTAACTAAAGGTAATAACAGCTTCTAAATGTCCAACTGCTTGGCTACGGAATTCCCCATTAAGAAGAACGATTGTAGCTTTTGGCATCACATTCCATAATTATCTGCAGGTTTCTTAATACACATGTAGCGTTTTATCCAATACACGTCTATGAATTATAAGCAAAAATTTAGCAAATGAAAACTCTATTGAGTTACGTTACATAAGATTCACGTTGTCTATAATAATAATAATAATATTTATTTCGAGTATCATTGACTCATTTTTGTTAGTAATACAAAAAAAAAAAACTTAAATGTCTATGTTAGTACTTAACCTAAAAAAAAAAAAATATGAATCTAAGATATGTGAGTCACCTCTGCGCCATTCCATTAGAAATAGCGCAGCAGTGACCCACATATGTGCAGTCCAGCCCGCTCGCGATTAGTTTCACGATGCTGTTGGTACTGCCCCGCACTCTGCGCACCAGGGCTCCACATCTTTTACGCATGGTGGTATAGAAACAGTCCACGTGCGCCTCCGCGAACATCCCTGATGCGCTACAAAATCGGGGCAGCCCCATCAGCACCCTGAAAGCATTATTATATTGAACACGAATAGCGTTGTACGACTTTTGCGAAAACTTGGCCCACAGGTTGCACGTGTAGAAATTCATACAATATGCTCTGAACAACGTGCCCTTGACACTCTCCGAACAACGCGTAAACCTGCGCGCCAGCATGTTCGCTCTCAGTGACAACGCCCTCCGTTCTCTTTCAATATCAGCGTCGTCTTTGAGGTCTGAGGTCAATATATGACCAAGATATTTAAATTGGGAAACCCTTTGCAGTGCTGTACCATTGAGCATTACAGGTGGTACACTACTTGGCACTTTACCTCCGGCCTCAAAAACCATCACTACACTTTTCTTTGCATTATAGTTAAGACCATGACCTCCCACATAATCCTCACATTTGGCCATCAGTTTTCTAAGACCACAAATAGACGCACTCAACAGCACCATGTCATCGGCATAGCTAATGTTATTGACACAAATACCGTCTATGTAACAGCCGATCCTGGTGCTGCTAAGCTCGGCGATTAAATCGTTTACATAAAGGTTAAAGAGTGTTGGCGAGCTCAATCCTCCCTGCCTCACCCCACACTCCAATCCATATGGACGTGACAATGCTCCTGCCCATCGGACATTATTGACTTGATTTCCATACCAAAATTTAAAGATATTGGTCAGTTCCGAAGGTATGCCAATCTCGTTCATTTTACGCCATAAGATGTCGTACGAAACCAGATCAAATGCCTTCGACATGTCAAGAAAACATGCATAAACTGGAGTCTTACGCCTAGTATAGTATGTGACAGCATGCTTAACACAAAGTATAGCACTTTCCGTAGACAATCCAGGTCGGAATCCAAACTGGTTATCATGCGGTTTTATGAATTTATTTAATTCTATATTGAGCACGCTGTCAAACACTTTCGAGATGACCGTAGCCAACGAAATAGGTCTATAGTTGTTTTTATCAGCCAAGTCGCCAGTTTTGTTTTTCACAATAGGCACAACTATCGTACGTATCATCTCGCCAGGCATAAAACTATGGCTCAAACAAAAGCTGTACAGCATACACAAAACCCTGGGAAGATGTGGCCCAGCGTATTGAAGATGCTCAATGCTAAGTCCATCATGGCCCGGGGATTTACCTCTAGTCATATGTTTGATTATATGTGCAACTTTGTTATATTTAAACTTAATACACATTTCCACGCTGGACTCAACATTGATCACTGACTGAGAAAGCCCCCGTGGTGATTTTACGCGAAAGTGGTCCATGAAAAGATCAGGAATCTTTTCAGGCTTACACTCACCACCGATACTCACAGGGAGGGAAGGCTTGCTGTTCATTTTGTTAATATTCTTCCAGAAACCGCGGAAATCCTTTTTCGTATGATGTGAAGCTAGAATATCCATTTTAATTTGCTCCTGATGGTTTTGACACCACCTTAAACGAGATTTAAAAATCCTTCTAGCCTCGCACATTTCCCTATAAACATATCCTGCGGTTGCCAAATCCAATGTGCCATTTCAATTCCTTTGAATAAATAATTAAGTAATTAAATTCTTTAAATATTTGCGAAATCTTGATATAAAATTGTAACAAGAAAGAAGCGCATTCGATTGAAAAATTGCTACACGTGTTTATCAATTTGTTGAATTAGTCTTATTGAATTGTAATCAAATAATTGGTTATTCAAGTCAATTATGTTCAATGATACGTTGGTTGTGTAGTAATTACTACAATTAATTGCGTTTGGAAACAATACTGCAAGCAAAAATCCGTTATGTATACTGTGTACACTTATATTAATAAATTTAGCAAAAATATTCAATGTAAGTAATGTAATAATTTACCCTTAAACAAGATGTCAAGAGAATATGCCAATAGACGTTTTTTCAATTGCAAACTAAAAGATTTTATGAAATAGATATGGTGATGTCATAGGCATAAATCAGGGATTCTGATGCATTTTTATTTATCTGCCTCGTTGGTATATTCCTAAGAGAAAATTGTAGGTGAGGCCAAAAAAAATTGAGTTTTGGTGTCAAGAAATTCTTAGTAACAGCCCGAAGTTTGGAATTTTCGCTGTGTTAACACTTCCCTCGAAAAGCAAGGAAACCCGTTGGTTCTTCCTCTGAACTTTTTCCTGTCCCGTCGGTTTACCGTCCCATAGGGTTATGAGAGTGAGGGTGTAGTGAGTGTTTGTGCCTGTGTATGCTTGTAAAGCTTCCTATGGTGCGTGATATTACGGACGCAAGCGGACCAGCGCTCACCGTCGTATTATGAGAAAAGTTTCGAATCGCAGACAAGTCCGTAGCGGTGCGTTCGATCCGCCGCGAGTCGGTAACTTCAAAGGTGCGGCGTGAGAAACGTAGCGGCAATGATACGTTCACTTGGAATTTCAAAATGTCAAAATGGCTTCGAACCTCAAGACCGAAATATACTGTGCTTCTGTGCGGTGCGTGTCTGTCCGTGGTCATCGGCCGTGCGTCAATAATCATGAATCGTAGAATCCTTATATTTCATAATTATTTCAGACAGACTTATATTTCAAGAATAAACGTGAATAGATACAAATTTATTTTTATAAATTTTTCTGTAGCTAATATTATTATTCTATTTCGCTAAACACCTTACTTGTTGAGGACACGTACGAGTAAGCCGCAGTGGTTTACTCGAACTTTAAACCAATCCTTCGTTACGATTTATTATCTTCTTACTCGTCTTCTATCCAGTCGGTCACTTTAATTTAAGTTTGATATAAATATTGTATAAGTAAAATTAAAATCAAATTTTGAAAATCATAACACATAGTTATTGATTGTCAAATTAAAAACTACCTCCGGTTCGCAAAACAAAAAACCATGACCTGAATAGAGCTGGTAAAAAAAAACAATGGGATTTTTCGCGTAAATTTTTGTGACTCCACAAGTTTTAAAAGAACAAAGGAATAGTCAGGAGATCGTTTCTTTTCCAAGTTCTGTCATCCATGAATTCACTAATTGTAAAATAACCTTTTGAATAATCTATAAATAGTTTAGTCTTAATTTATTTTTTATTTGTAATTCTTTTTTTTTTTATTGCCAGCATTTGTTTATAATAACTATATATAATACTTACTCGATGTAGTTGTAGTTATTTTAATGTTGATATTAGAATGCCGATGGAAATACGAGTGGCTCATAAGCAAATATACCTCAACCTGACATTCCCCGCTTGTGTTCTACTTCATAGTTTTTCGAGTTTGTTCTAGTTCTTTTTTTATTTTAAAAAGATAGACGAGAAAATTGTCCACGTGACGGTAAGTAGTGGTAAGTGGTCACCTTAGCCCTTAATTATTTCTGAAAAAAGTATAAATCTTACACCGCCAGCGCGCCGTTAACGATGATATCTATGACGTTACGAGAATATCCCCCTATCCCTGTATCTGTTATTGCACTGGCTAGTGTTAATGTTCGGTGGTAGAATATATCTGTGGTAAATAAGTACATTACGAGTAAAGTGTAAACCACATTTTACCAAATGTCAGTTAATTTAAAAAATATATTTATGTTAAAACGGCTTAACATTATTAATACTAATTTAAATCAAACGATATTTGTTCATTGGTTTTGTTTTAATAAGCAAAAGTAAGGGTTATTTACATTGTCCCTGTGGCAACACCAGGGCACAGAAATGATAAGTTTACACCCAGACCAGTTTACACGAAGCCTACCGTTTCGTCTAGTTTTTACCGATAACTCCACATATATATACATATATGAAATTATTGTATACAAGTTATGCCAACGCGTGGAATTCAATTTGTTACTATAACAGTACACACATAGGTACATACAGAAATGTTATTGTTACTGAAAAAAAGACTATGTTACTATTGGAATAACTAGCTTTCTAATGATGAAGGATGAAAATTAAAATCGGTTCATTTTACTCAGTGTTTATCGTTTACGAATCTTTTCCCTTATTTATATGGTGATGATGTCCGCCTGATCGATTTTGACCACAACGGCCAATCTCAAAATAGATTAGCCAACTGCGCAGGGCATATTATAGTGCACTAGGGTGTGCGTAAATACAGATGGACTCTCTGTTCCTTCATTCTCATAATCCGATGGCTCAGCAATCTGACACGACCAAAGAGAGTTCAGGTGCAAGACCAACGGCTTAACGTGCTTTCCGAGGCATGGGAGTTCCAACCTCCAGACTGCGGGCTGCTACTGAGAATGTTCGACGAGAAAAACGCAATATTTTTCTTTGGCCCGACCTTTTACTTGAAAATATTTCCTTAGGTTCAGCAGACTTAGATGTAGCCACGAGTTCAGCGAGCCATATTAGTATAGATATAGATATGTACAGCGTATAGTGTTACCTAGCGCATACGATATACGGGCTATAACAGTTAATTCAAAATACCGCAATCTGACTGACGTGGCTTATCACAAACTTTGCTAATATAAACATTTGTATGGAGATAATTTTATATGAAACGAACATAAATTAAATTCCGAAACTTTTATAATATGACAAGGGGGTGTCTAACTTCCTGACATTATTTTGAACAATGCATAGTTTTGAACTGTTGTCCATATTAATAAAGTCGAAAGTTAGTTTTTTCGTGACGTTTTAACGAAGACACAGATCATCGTGAATTTTCATAAACACTGTCACTGGTACAAAAAAGGACATAGACCAAACACCTCCCCCAACACGCGGACAAAATGGCGGGTTTTAAGAAATATTCAATACTAAATATAGAAGCCAGTGCAGCCGCTGAAGCTGCTCAAATACTCAAGCGCCGCAAATATTCACTTTTATCCAACGAATATGAATTTGCGGGGCTGGGTTTTGAAACTTTGGGTCCATAGTCGTCCGATACAAAAAGAATCATAAAAGATATTTCTAAGAAACTGGTCCACACTTCTGGTGACCCAAAAGCTGGAGCTTATTTAGCCCAAAGGCTGAGTCTAGCGGTGCAGAGAGGCAATAGTGCCAGCGTCTTGGGTACAATGCCACAGGACAATCTTTAAGACGGCGTGTTTTTGCTTTAAATTTGTATGTGTATTTTGTTCTTTTAATTTTGTATTTTATAAAAATTAGTTAAATAATAGAAGAAATAAATATTATGATGTTTAAATTACTATAAGGAAAATTATAATAAAGTCGATTGATATCTGCACCATCCCTTTTTGTAATATTAAATTGATACCCATAACAAGATATACAAACAATTAATATATATATTTGAATGTTCATATTCTGAATCTTTATAGTTTCCTACACAGGTTGTCAAATATATACATGTGTAAAGTAACAGCCTGTAAATGTCCAACTGCTGGACTTACGTCCGTCCTCTTGAGGATAAAATTTGGGGCTTATTCCACCAGGATCCAATGGTCGAGCCATATGTAGCAGATTTTCATCCGACTTGTCCTGGTTTACGTCGATGTTTTCTTTTAAAGCCGAGCACGAGATGAATTATAAATACAAATTAAGTACATGAAATTCAGTAGTACGAGCCCGGGTTCGATCCCACAGTCTTCGGTTAAGATTAACGTGTTCTACCCACCATTAATAAAATATTTACTTTTGGTTACTAAAGGAAATCACACTTTATCGGAGGAAATGAAATAGACCGTTGCTGGGCAACTGGTATTCATCATTTCCGCGATCATCCTATTTCTAAATACGTAACTGGTTTAAATAGTTGAGCATTACAGTATATTTGAAATACATCTACTAAATAAAAATTTCAAAACACTAACAATCAATGGATGCTATCTGAAATTTTATATTTTTAACTTTTTTTATTTAATTTCGAACCAATTTGACGAATCCAGAAAAGGTTCCGCATTCATCCAGTAAAAGTATTGTATTGTGTTGACAGGGACTTTCCTGATTTGCGGGAAATGAGAGATTTTAACGGAGGGTAAGCAAAATGATTGAAATTGTAGAAATGCGGGGGAATTAGACGTTTAATTTTTTTTAATGCTCCATATTTGAAATTTTCAAAGTGGTATCTCACGCTTTATTATATTATCATAAAAGCATAGTGATATTTTTTATTTCTAACACACTTGAAATAAAAAATATAATCAAATAATACAAGTTACTCTTTGTTCTTTTATATGCATAACTCATTATGATTGGTGGAGCAGTTAAGGCGCGACAAATGAAGAAACAAACAAACTCAGTTTAATTTTGATTATATTAATTGTAAAAAAAAATGTTGTATGACGTATGACGTCACTAGTAGTAATTAGTCGAGATGGCCTAGTGGTTAGAACGCGTGAATCTTAACCGTGCTTAATTTGTGTTTATAATTCATCTCGTGCTTGCCGGTGAAACATCATGAAAAAACCTGCATGTGTCAAATTTAATTGAAATTATGTCACATGTGTATTCTACCAACCCGCATTGGAGCAGAGTGGTGGAATAAGCTCCAAACCTACTCCTCAAAAGGGAGAAGAGGCCTTAGCCCAGCAGTGGGACATTAACAGGCTGTTACTGTAACTGTATGACGTCAATCAAATATTAAGAGTTATTCAGAGGTGTTTGCAACAAGACTTATTCTATGTAAAATGTGTATTTGATTAAGAAGTTCAAAATGTCTAGTGCGAGTTTTTCTACTTATGCGATAGCGGACGTTAACTGCGATTTATATGACGTGAAAACAGCGCCGTTTAGTGACAATAATCTGAATTCCATACAAATCGCAGTTAACGTCAACGCTATCGAAGGAATAAAGAAGGCACTAGGCACGCTGAACGTGTATCAAATTATTCGAGTGACTTTATTTACAACCATCGCTAGAAACATACCATGGAAATAATAATAATCATTAATTCTCAGACAACAAAAGTCCATACAATTGAGATACGATAAAAAAATACAAATTTCTTACTATATTATTGTTAGTAACAAGAACTAAAGAACTAAGTTCTCCCACGTCTTTTTATATATGTTAGCTAATAAAAAAGTCTATCGTTCGTTGGGGTTCAAGATTGCGTTATACCAAATTACATCAAAATCAGTTCAGCGGCTTAGATGAAAGAGTAACAGACAGACAGAGTTAATTTCGCATTTATACTAGTGTAGGTTAATTACTTAACGTCGCCTTTTAAAATCGTAACAATTTATAATAAGTTGTAGTTTATATATGCGCTCGTTCGCAAGTCGAGCACGTAGTTTGACGGAAATGGAACAAGACGTCGCCATATTGATGTCGCGTCGTCCCATCTTCCTTTTAATGACATTTCAATTTCATTAAATAAAAATAATATGATCATATAAACTTCAGGCTTTGAAAGAAATATATTAGTCCTTACGTCGATGAATTGCTAATATCTTCTTATGAATACGCATTGAATGTGAATTTATATAAAGCTTACATATAATATTTTCGAGTTTAAAATATTTAAATGCTAATTAGTTCAAGATATATCTTAAAGCTACAAAAGAAAGATTAAATCGTAGAGCAAAAAAGGAGTGATTTTAATTACATTGTGTCATGAGTTATTTATTTACATAATCATACCAACTATTGTTAAAATTCTTGTATAAAATATTAAGTATATAAGTTTTCTTGATATAATATATATATAATAAATGGTTGTCCTCGATAATATCTACAAAGAAGTATTTCACATAAAAACACTACAAGCAATATATTCCTCTATAAAAATTAATAAAGGAATAAAGAACGCAATACATCAAACGAGCTAAAGTCTAGATGAAACGTGTGACGCACGTTATTAAAAAGACGTGGTGTCTTATAGGGTATGTAAAATATTCAGGGGGAGGATAAGCGGCGCCTCTCAAAGGCTGCCACAATCCATACATTTGCGAGAATCTTACTGGAAAATCGCTCGTACGATGGAAAACCTATCGCAGGCGATTACAGCCAACTTATATCGGCGACATTATAATATCGTTTTAAAGAGCGTCATGTATGATACGATGGCTGGCTTATATTTCTATTCATAACGTCGCCCCGTTTCAATAAGAAATACTTAGAATGCTTTGAGAAAGTGATATGTATTTGCTTTACGTTTTTATATTAAACTATATTCATTGTGTAGGTGTATTTCGAGGAGCCAAGATGGCAGTTTAGGTACTAATCAGCCCAGGCAAGCTGAGTTTTCATGTGTTTAATTGTAAACATAAAGAGAAAGTCTGCGTATGATGAACGTATTTCGTTGTGTTAGCATTGAAGCAGCATGATGTTATAAGTTTTAATCTTTTTCCTTAAACGCAGGTCTTAACGCAGCAATGGGAATTTTAAAGGCAAATTTTTTGCAACACACAACTGATCCAGCTATTTCGCAACGTCATTGTCAACATTGTCCTGTAAATGAGTAGCTTTTTATCCAATGACGGCGCAGGTCAAATACGATTTGGTCAGATTCCCAATAGATCCGATATTTTGATAACGGTGAAACTGAGTTTGAAAACGAGACTGTAATATTTAATACTCTGGGTGTAATGGAATTCGCTCTGCTCAAACTAGATCAGCTAGTTTTATGTATTTGACTTCCTTGTTAGTCGCGGCTGCCTTATAAAGCTCCAGTTAAAGAGCCTGGGTTCAAACCGCGAGACGGTTCATTAAAAACTTATCAGGTTTGTAATTGAAATTATATCAGCAGCAACGCAGACTATAAAACTTGGCAGTGTCTTCCGTATCTCAGAAAGTACTTTAAAGCTTTCGCTCCTGTGCATGATCTTTCCGGTTGTGTCGAATATGCGTTTCGGATCAGATTATGACATTTTTGAAAGTATAACTGAAACTATTCCCTCAAAAAGTACTTGTGCATCATAATAAGTTCAGTGTTGTTTTTTTTTAATTATAATTATTACGGTACGGTACGGGATTGAATTGATATAATAACAGGCACGAGGAAAGAAGCGTTAAAACTACAAGCATATGCCACCTATACGTACACCGTACATATACTGTACCACATATTATGTGACTTTATACTTATTAGAATAAAACAATATCTTCTAAGCTTCAGCTAGGTTTTCTGAAGTAACATCTCTTATAAAAATATATGTTTATCTGCACTAAATCAAAAAAACGTTCTATCAATAAATCACTCGAAGACTTATAGCGGGTGTTGTGGTTCCACGTTTTTCATCCACTAAGCCGATTAGGCGAAATAGGAAATCAGAAGCATACGTTAATGTAATTCCGATAAAAGTAAAAAAACGCAAATTATTTTATATTCTACGCCATTATATTAAAAAGGATTATATTAAATTATATAATAAATATAAATAAGTCTAATTTTAGAAACTAAAGTTGACGTCATGAACTTTTAATAAACTTGTGAGTTCTTTTATAAGATACATCGTAATAAAATTGATGTAACAGCTTTATGACAAAAACAAATATGATTTTGTAAATTTATAAATAATGGTGTATCTGATAAGCAACAAAGTTCAAAGTAACAATTATATGTTCAAAACAATTGCTACTAAATCACGACCGATTCCTAACTTCAATTCCAGATAAACCTTAAACCATTTCATGGTTACAAGCTGGGGTCGTTCGGACACGTAGCCAGTATTTGCATAACAATTCCAATTTTCCAAACAAATACCACTTGGTCTTCCTACGCGGGAATGTTTGGTGAAATCAAAATTATGTTCTGATAGCACTTTTCCCATTGCTTATCTAAAATGGCCAACTTCGATTGCAAATTTAACTCTACTTATTGAACATTAACAATAAACATGTAATAAGTATTGGATAAGCTAATCTATTTTATAATTAATAAGATCTACTTTTTAAATTGATAAAGTGATAAACGAATGCTATAATGGAATATATTTTTATCTTTATCTATTTACAAATACATATCGTTATGGCAAAATTACCATTTGCTATGATACTGGATTTTCTAGTGTTCATTTATTCTAAAACTCGATTCTACCTATAGCAATATGCGTAAAAATTAAGGTTTTGACCAGATTAGTCTTTTAGGATAGAGGAAGAATTAATAAGAATCTTAGCAACATTTTTTTCATTATTTCCTAAATTTAATGCACGATTAACATATTAGTTTTTAGTATGATTTCTCTATATATACCAAAATAAATTGCTTCTAAATTTCAAATCGAAATTTCTTTGAAATTCGATGCAAAGGTTATAAGACGATACACAGTATCGCTTAGAACGCCTCCGCTACTCCAATTCAATTTGCAAGAGTCAACACCGTTTATTTAAATTAAAATTTCACCATTGCGCGACTTTTCACTCCATTGCTAATGAGTTCAAGTTTTCAGACAGTTGCTGTTTTTCGTTTACTTTTTCGTGCGGCGCTGTCTTTATAATACAGTGCACTTTCATTGCTTTGACGGTTTTTGAGCTTTATATCTCTTTTAATTACGAAGCCATTTATAAGGCAAACATAATTAGTTTCTGAGATAAGTTCATGCTGGAATATTTCTTTCATCTTTTCTGCTTAGCGTTAAAAAGCCTTCTAATATTTAACTTTAACAAGGAACTCAAGCGTAAGTAATAAGAGGCATTTAACAAAGAAGTCTAAAAAAGTAATGTCTATTTATTAAAGTCTAATTCTAGAAACTTTAGTTGACGTCACGTACTCGTAATAGACTTGTGAACTCAGGCTTATGTATGTGGGGATATTCCATCTTAGAGTTAAATGTTGTTAGAAGATTTTCTTACTCAAAAATTAAGCAAAGAACATTTTTAATAATATATATTATATATATTAATAGAAATAATATATATTATTATAAAAGGAAATTTTAGTTATATCATCATCAGTTGGATTGCCGCGGTAGTGAATGCCTGAATTACAAATAGATCATACAAATCACCAAACTACATATTTTAAAATCAATCAAATCAATACATGAACGATTTATCCATATTCGTAATAAAACATGAACACTTTAACGTCGTAATCTTAATCCTCCATCCCTTACTAGAATGTTCCTTTGACGGCTGAGACTCTCAAGTCGAGTGCTAAATAATATCGAAGCATTGCCACACAATGCCCCCATCTTCGATGACGGGGCACTCCAGATTCGCTCGAGATATATTTTTTACTCTGACCTAGTTAATTTTATGACTATCTAAAGTTCGACCCAAAAGAACAGCTTATTATCGGTTCGGAATATCGGATAAAAAACATTGTTTTTAATTGATTTTGTAAAACATTGATTGTTTATCACTTAATTGAAGGAACAAAATGTTACGTTCAAGATAGATTTGCCTTTTAGAAATATATTGAATTGTATTTTTTTTTTGATATTATTGTTTATCAACGTAGTTATATTATCTAAATTGGTATAAAAATAATAGTATTTTTTTAAAAAATATAGCCATAAAATACAACCAAGTGGCGCATTGGCGATGTAATGAGTGGTGAATATTTCTTACATCGCCAATTGTCTATGGGCGGTGCTGACTGCTTAGCATCAGGTGGCCTATTTGCCTGTCCACTTACAACTTAAAAAAAAACCCTAAGAACTTTCCGAAATATCACTCGAATTCATTTTTCGATCTAATTATAAATCTTAGAGGGCTTAGACCTAATCTTCATCCATTCAATCCCTTTAAAGTGTCATTATTTTTAGCATGTAGAGAAAGAATCTAATATGATGTTATTCGGTTTTTAAATTAGATAAAAAGCAGTTATTTTTATTTAATTTTCGTGGTAAAACCGGTCTATATTATAATGAGGTAGGTATTAAAGTTTGGATGTAGGTATACTCCGAAGGTGCTCGATTTAAAAAAAAAAAATTAGTATGTACTTCAGGTTGGCCATGGGATAACCGATTTTTGTGGAGAGCAAAAAACTTTTTTTTAGCGGTTTTTACCTTAGCGGTTATATAATATAAACGGAAAGTTGAAGAGCTTGAAAATACATGTAAAAAAGTCATCGACGTGATTATATTTATAAGTTATGCTTAATTTACAAATTGGTAAAATGCGACTACAAAATAGCAGGACCACGTCTACCGAGGGTAGCTATTTTAGTATAATTTAATAGAAACTCTAATATAATGTACTTAAAGTAAATTAATATACGGTAAATACCTCGGTCTAGTTTTTGTAATGTATGTACTTTATTGATAATGTGTCATATTATTATAATTAGAGGATATAAAAGGTTGCACGAAATTCAACCACAATTTTTTTTTAATTTATCAATTTCTTTCATACAGTCATTCATCAAAGACCAATAAATTATTTGTAAAATAAAAAAATGTCCATAACATAATTCGTTGTTGTGTTATCTGTCCTTCTCTAATCCAAATAGGGATAACAGATGCAAAAATATTTAACAAATGCATCTGTTTAGGTGTAAATACCTTTATTAGTATAAATATCGATTTTAAATGAACGATATTTAAAATTCATTAAATCTAAAAAGGCCGTATATAAAAAACTTTTTGCCGCGGCACTAAATTAAACCTGACCTAATCTGTGATGTTGACCTATTAACATTCTGCCGTATGCATAGGCTGAACACAAAAGGCAAGCGACAATAGCGCGCCCTTGGTTCAAACGTTGTAACTTTGGAAAGTTGGAACCACAGCTGTTATGTGTTTTTATTAAAAAACATCTACAAATCGAAAGGACAAATGCTAAGCAATATCTGAGCAAGCAACACTAACTTTTCACGTCTTTAATTTGTGTGTTATAATGTAATTCATATCGTGCGCGGCGGTGACGTAAACATGAAGAAACCTGGATAATGTCGTTCTCCTGCAAAAAGTCTTATCTTTATAATACAACAAAACGAACTTTACAAGTCATATTCAATTTTATTTAATCTGTTCCGTTTGAGATTACTTTCCTTTGGTCATAAAAATATATGTATATACTATTAATTTTGTATTTTTTAAGCGCACACTTACAAAAAAAAATATATGTATTATTGTATATATGAAATAATTAATTTGAAGACTATTTGTTTTATGTATGATAATCGAACTTGAAACTAAGTTTCGACTTCGTTTCTTATAACCTTGTAGTAGTAAGATCCGAGCAGATGTTGAGTTGTTACCTGTAATTTATATTTTTTCTAATTAGATTAACACCTTATCGCTTGGTTTACATTACCGCCTGCTACATATAAAATGTTCTTCATCTATTTGTATTTTAAAAACGAAGTAATTCGAGTTCTATTTAAAGATATTTAGTAAAAATAGATTTGTATCGATTTTAGAATTCCGTTTCTGGTTCAGATGGTTAGTAGTGATATATATTCAAAGATTGATATTCCTACTCAGTTTAGACAGTTTTTTTTATTAACCGTAAAGATATGTACAATTTGTCAGTAAATTGTATGATTCATGGTTATACAAACAGCGTCGTTTGCTCGCAAACGTTCTCTGGTTTGTGAAATGCTGAAGGCAAATTGATGATGCGATTAATCGTATTAATTTCGCCAAGAGTCGTCGGGTTACCGAAACCAACATTTGATGAATATAATAGCGGTGATATATCATCTGTTTTTGTATGTGATTTAAGAAAACTATTACAGAACTGACTTAGTCAATCCTGACTACATGGTGTATGTCCTATATGTGTTCTATGCCTAGATTTTTTTTTATAGAATAATAAGGCGGACGAGAATATGTAGCATCTGTGATCACCAACACCCATAGACATTGGCATTGTAAGAAATGTTAACCATCGCTTACATAGCCATTGCACCACCCACCTTGGGAACTAAGATATTATGTCACTTGTGCCTGTAATTACACTGGCTCACTCACCCTTCAAACCGGAATACAAAAATACCAAGTACTGCTGTTTTGCGGTAGAATATCTAATGAGTAGGTAGTACCTACCTAGACGAGCTTGCTCAAAGACCTACCACCAGTAAAAACCAGTGAAAAGTAGAAGTATTTAGGTGGTAACCATTTATATGTTTGATCTGCCTTCTTTTGTTATCATTCATGTATTCTAACCACTGAGCCATTAATGTGATATTATTTTATTCATGCAAACGAAACCACGACCTAACAATTATTTAGAGAATGACGGCTAAGATTGTACTATGTTTACCATTTAAACCCTTTGTTAAGGTACACGGTGTTTTATATTCTAAAAATCCTACTCACGTACTAAATGGATATTATATGGAAAGGATCACCTCGGCATTTCCTTTACCTGAGCAAACTAGAACGGGCAAACTCTCCGCCACTGTTCTGAAGTGTTCAGTAATATTGTATCGAATTTACCGGCGATCGTTTTAGTGACTATGGTTTGACAGATGATGTAATATTTTAATACTGAATAATTTATTTGCATGCATATTTATAGTTCCTCGTTCTAAATTCAAACTAAATTTCGTTTATCAAGACCGACAAATTAAAATACATACATTCGAATTCATTCGCATGTTTCATTCAAAGCAATATGTTATATGTTCGAATAAATAAATAATTCGATAAATCATCAAACAAAACGCGTCATCTGACTGGAAGTTATCCAGCGCCATTCAGCTCAGTCAATACTCGTGCTGTACTGTTGCGATGTAATTAAAAATCAATCATTCTCCCGTTTGCTATCAGATCTGTGACACTTAATTAGTGATAAAATAACAGCAGTATATATTAGTAGTCTATAGATAGATAGATAGAATAGATAAGCTTGGTATGGGCATGTAATGAGGAGGGATGAAAAGCATGTTACCAAAAGGGTGATGAGTATGAATGTTGATGGATATAGGGGACGAGGGAGGCCGAAGAAAATGTGGATGGATTGCGTAAGAAAGGATATGTGTACGAAAGGTGTAAGTGCTGAGATGACGACTGACAGAGAGAAGTGGAAGGAAAAAACATGTTGTGCCGACACCCCATAGTGGAATAAGGGCAGGAAGAAGATAATAAAATATCATTGCCTTATATTATTATATATAATTATTCGCGATGCAACTTTATGAGATAAAGATCTAACAATCAGTTGTAGGACGTGATTGTTAGATAGCTCACGATAGGGTATTGAATGATAACTATTATTGATGATGTTCTCCTGATTGATTTTGACCACGGCGACATATTATAGTGCACAAGTGTGTGTGCAAAACCACAGATACACTATCTACATATAACGGTAACAGCCTGTAAACATCCCACTGCTGGGCTAAGGCCTCTTCTCCCTTTTTGAGGCGAAGGTTTTGGAGCTTATTCCACCACGCTGCTCCAATGCGGATTGGTGGAATACACATGTGGCAGAATTTCAGTGAAATTAGATGATGCAGGTTTCCTCACGATGTTTTCCTTCACCGAAAAGCACGAGATGAATTATAATCACAAATTAAGCACATGAAAAACTTCAGTGGTGCTTGCCCGGGTTTGAACCCACGATCATCGGTTAAGATTCACGCGGTCTTACCACTGGGCCATCTCAGCTTCTCACTATCTACATATACATTCTCATAATCCAAGAGGATTGGAAATCCGTCGCTACAGGATCTTTCCTGTTTCGAACGCAGGATTAACGGCTTTTCGTGATTTCTAAGGCACGGGAGTCTAAACCCTGCGAATTTACAGAATCGGGGCTGCTATTGAGAATCGGGAGAATGGTGAATACAGGTAAAATCTTGAAAATTTTAATAAGGAATTGTAAAACAGCCATACTTAATAGCCGATGCTGTAATAATAATTAGAATAATAATGTTCTCCAGACCGATTTCAGCCATGACAGCTAATCTCAAGAGAGATTAGCCAACTACGCAGGAGATATTATAGTGCACAAACACAGGTTCACTCTCTATTCCCTAACTCTCATAATCCGATGGGACGGCAATACGACACGACCGGAAATAATTCAGGCTCAGAACCAACGGCTTTCCGGCACGGGATTGTACACACTTCCAACTTTCAGACTGCTACTGATAATTTACTGACAGAAAAACCCAAAAACTTTTTATTGGCCCGACCTGGGAATTGAACCCAGGACCTCCGGGTCTGCGGCCCTACATCAAGCCACTAGACCAACGAGGCAGCCGATACTGTATCTTAGAAATATTCAAGAAAGAAGTACCTATGAGTATATCCGAGGAGCTTTACCACTCAAATTATGCGTTATACCGCTTGCACGATAATTTCCGAAAGCTTGACTTCGTCAACAACAAAATCTCGCTGACTCGCAATAGATTAATATGATTTCAAATTTACATATCGATTTTTCTTAAGTGTGATCTAAAGTTTCATTCAAATAGATCACAAATATTGTAAATGATTCTTAACGATATATAGAATAACAGTTCCCGAGTTTTCGCTTTGTTCTCGCTAATTATTTCTAAATAAATAAAAAAAGATCAGGCAGTTAGTAAGGAAATATATTTCTTATTTTAGACATTTTTATATGCAACAATAATCAACATTTGATTATTGTTGTCTCATAAATTCCGGGTTTTATGCGCCTTTGAAATGTAAATCCGTGCAAAATATTTTCAGTACGTTGAATCACCTAGAACTACACTTTAATACGGGTTCGCAGAAAACATGCGCTTATTTATGAAGCCGAGATCCTTAGGAATGTTGACAATAGGTTTGAGTTTTCTACTCCGGTTCATATTTACGTGTACCTAAATTTTTACGTGGATAAAATAATTTTACGAATGCTTGGCCGTAACGTTTTTACAAGTTAAATATTTAAAATATTTTCTATCAACTTTAAAACGAACACGTTTGTCAGATATGACAACAATTAGAAGTACGTAGAGTAAGTTCGAAATTAGAAACATTTTGTTATAGACTATAGGTAGGCGGACGAGCACATGGGCCACCTGATGGTAAGTGTCACCAACGCCTATAGCCATTGGCATTGTAAAAAATGTTAACCATCGCTTACATCGCCAATGCGCCACCAACCTTGGGAACCAAGATGTTATGTCCCTTGTACTTATTATTACATTGGCTCACAAACCCTTTGGCTCACTCACCCTTCAAACCGGAACACAACAATAACAAGTACTGCTGTTTTGCGGTAGAATATCTGATGAATGAGTGGTACCTACCCAGACGAGCTTGCACGAAGCTATATCACCAATAACTTACATAATAATCGGCTTTTTTCGCACTGATTAGTTTAAAATAGGTTTTAATTGTTAGTGTGGAATAATCAGTTAGCTAACACTGTTTTTATCTATTTTATCTATACATATATAATGATTCGTATATACATATGTTTAGAGAAAGTTAGTGTTTGTCATTTGTAATGAAGACATTCGGATGGTAAATTAGCATTAGTGTATCCATTTAGTATTACACGTTTTCATTAAGCCCGAGTAGGTTGCTGGAGTAAGCCATTGTTTTTCTCACATAATTATTTTGCGCAGTAAATATGGCAACGGTTACAGCAGTTTTAATATCTGAAACGAATGAAGTATTATTATTTATAGTATTTGATATTCTCAGACCTCTATCTTGTTAACTTACTGTGTATTTTTGTCAGAATACAATACAGCTCCAATTGAGTCTATCAATATCATTCTAGATTTACGTGTCGCAATCATCGGAAAAGTAACCTACAAGACTCTTACTCTTTTGGCTGTCTTGCTCTTATATAAATTTATGCAGATATTTAATAGACATTTTCTTATGTAATAATAAACATAGATGTCTAAAAAACTCTAATATTAAACGTTTTATTAAAACGTGATAAGTATATAAGCGTATATACGTTATGATGATTTGATTTATTTACTCCTAACATTTTCACCTGAACTCTCAACGCGAATGTGTACGGTATTTGATAAGTTCAGAGTGGAGCCATTTGAGTGGAAAATGCGGACGTGGGATTTAGTAACAACTCCATTTATTATAAAACTTTTTAAAACACTATTGCAATATCGTCACCTATGCGCATTTCGTGATTTATACTCGTTTTGTTAAAGAAATCCGAGAAAGGAAATTGCTATTAAATTCTACAACGTAATTTAAAATAAGTTTCATGCTACACTGTCGTATCGTGGATAAAAAATATATGATAAATTGTTAAAACAAAGTATTAGAATTGTATTTTATTCAATATTCTCTCTCTTTCAGTAAAATTCCCGTCACGGCACGTTGTGATGATTTCTTTTTGGAAGGAAGTTCTTTCACGCGGCTCACAGTCGAGTGAAATTTCAAAAATACTCTCCTACTCCAAGAGACCTTTCCTCCATTTCTCTTTTTTTTGTAACAACGAGTACAACAAAACAACCGTAACAGCCTGTGAATATCCCGCTGCTAGGCTAAAGGCCTCCTCTCCCTTTTTGAGAAGAAGGTTTGGAGCTTATTCCACTACGCTGCTCCAATGCGGGTTGGTGGAATACACATGTGGCAATATTTCAGTGAAATTAGATACATGCAGGTTTCCTCACGATGTTTTCCTTCACGTTAAAGCACGAGATGAATTATAATCACAAATTAAGCACATGAATATTCAGTGGTGCTTGCCCGGGTTTGAACCCACGACATCGGTTAAGATTCACGCGTTCTTACCACAGGGCCATCTCAGCTATTACAACAAAACAAGACCTAAAATAAGTTAAATGAGTAAAATTTGAATTAAGAGATAAATTAAACATTTTTGATTGATTGCGACTTCGCCCACGTATGTGTTAAGGGGTCCGTATTTGGTGTCCTATTTACTTATCTGTGATCCTGAAAAAGTAAAATTTCACGATGGACGGTTGAGTAGTTAAGACGTGAAACTGAAAGTGTTACAAACAATAAAATAAAAAAATCACTTTCGCTTTTATATTTTTAGTTAGTGTTATGATTTATTACATTAATCATATAATAATAATTTCGATTCGTTCGATATTTGCATTTGTTTACAAAGTTTATGTTGTAAATATTACCACTGAATATGAGGCCTTACTTGTAATCGTTGCTTAGCGACTGTTTAGTTAAGCACTGATCTCTCTCTTTCTGTCATTATTGATTTGACATGCAAAAGAATAAGACAGCATTGTTTAATCGCCCGCAAAAAATGTTCATAAGTATAAAAATATATAGTATGTACATGCTTGTTTTTTAAATTTTCTCTCTTACAACACGATTACGTGTGAATATTTAGTTTAAAATTTTATAAATTATTGAATGTTATATTAGGTTTAATAACTAAAGCCTATTCCAACCACAAGAGGAGTAGAGACAAATAAACAATTTTGACATTAAATTGACGCGATATCTTGAAAAATCTAATTTTTATAATGGATTTGCGAATTGAATCGTATTGAATGTTTATATAAGTTTTCAACTGTCGTTTAAACATAGTAAATATTATAATTGTACATATAACTGTTTTTTTATGAATACGATATTCTTTTAAATAATATAATATTTTATTTTTCTGTTTTCAGGTAAGAGAACGAATGCGAAACACTGGTAATATAAAAATACTTAGTTCAGCAACATTAAACATAATTTTTTTTAATATGCGTTTTTATAGTCTGTCGAACGTGTTGTCCGTGCCTTTGTTGTCTATTCCTTTCGTTTTTTATTTTGGTATTTTGTGTGCCTGCATGTTTTCATTTCCAGGCACTACCACAATTGTTTTTTTTTATCATAGCGGGGATCCTTGGCTGGTCTGTATGGTTTTCGGCCTGTCTATGTCACATTAGCATTTCAGTGATTCAAATTATAACAGACTTACTTATAAACATTGTTTAGCGGGTTTTACGATTAGTTAAACACTGGTATCTCTCTTTCTTACATCATTGATAACACATTAGAAAGAAGAAAATACATGATTTAACTAATCACTCCCGAAAATATTTATAGCTAGACGCGTAAATGATAACACAATATATAATTTGGATGTTAGATTTATATATTATTATCATTTATCCGCTACAATGAATTATATTTTATGTCAACAACTAATGATAATGAGTCTTGCTATTATTCGCCATTTTGTGTTTTCATTTCAACAAAATGGCTGACTTAACGCGTTCTATATTTGTAATTATGCATCGCCAAAATGAAGAACACGACGGTTGCACACCTTATCATGAATATTCATTTCAGTTAATGAAATCCATTACAATCATCACCCGAATTTCAGAGAAATGAGATAACATTTCAAAATTACATTGATTTTGCTCATTAACCAAATAAATTTCGTGGCTCATTGAAATTATCGTCAGCAGAGCGAATTTGAATAATTTATGTAAAATGGAATTTAACCTTCGGTTATAAGATTGTAATAAAAGTTTCAATTACGAAGTACTAGCAGTACTTTAAGTGACTTGTCTCATACTTAATTGTTATAAAAACTTGATTATTGATTTACTTTATTTAAAATAGGTAGATATTGTTAAGAACCGGATTTTACTGAATAAGAATTACAAGGCTAAAAAAGAATATTGGGTAAAAAATTACCGAAATAATTATTCAGTAAGGTTATTTTACACGATTTATTTTAACTTGAGATATGATAATATAAATGCAACGTAAATATTTCGAATAAAAAAATTAATATCGAAACCCATAAAAATAAAACTATAGTTTGAAAATTAAAAACAACACGATTTAAGTTACTAATACGTAAAATAACAATAAAGAAGCATGGAGGCTTTTACTATCATGGTTACCTATAAGATTTTTAAGTTTTTCAGTCCGTAAGTGCGTCAAAAAACAATAAGCGAAGAGGTCAAACATTAAGTTATTTTTCTGTGACACTCAAGATAAAACTAAATTAAATTTGTGGTTTATGAAAGGACCAATTTGAGAGATAGCTGTGAACGCCATACATCCGCTTATATATATATATATATATATATATATATATATATATATATATATATATATATATATATATATATATATATATATCTAACAAGGGAACGCACCTTAAAACCCTCGGGTGTTCCAGATGTCCATGAGTGGAAGTCACTTTCCAGGTGAGCTTCACTCATTCGATAATAATTACTTCCTAAAAAAGAACACTATTACATAATAACTAGAAAAGTATGTACTATGTATGAAAAATGTTCGGTGTGTTGACCGAATAGGTATTATTTTTGTGGTTAACCTGAATATAATGTACTACGCATATTCGACCCTATAAATAAAGATTTGTTATAATAATAGCTCAAATAATTTACTTGATAAATACAACGGTTTTACTGAAATGTAAATCACTTTTTGAGTAACATAAATTGTTAACACATCGGTTAACACTTTCAATACTATTAGCCAGTGACAAAAACACAAAGTATGGGTGACACGAGTCATATGTGGTTTTTTTTTGCGAAAATAAATTTAGTAAGCGCCTATAACTTTTTATTAATTTAAAATTAGAACAAAAGGTTTTCATAAAAACATCCTGATAAACAGCCCTCGGTTATTTGTAAATATAATTATTAATTATCTAGTTTTTGTATCAATTACGTATAGCATTTATTTATTTATCAAAAATAAGTAGACATGTTTTTTTCTGACAGACATATCTTGAAAATATATTGAAGTTATGCATAAAATATTTCACTTTTAACTTTGCAAAGCGTTTTTAATTGTCATAATTAAAAAAAAGGAATCAGAACGCAAGGAAAACTTACAATATGTGATCAACAAATTGATTCGTCTCCTTCACTAATCACATCATTACAGAGGTTTCCTGCGAACTTTCATGTAACACGCTTGTTATTTATCACCAAGGAATATTACCCGAATGATAATAAATTGCTAAAGTTGTTGGAGTGCAGCTGATAAGAGTTATTATGGTGGTATCAGGTGCGCTCGTCGCTCCTTTAAAATAATTCAAGAGACACTCAGCTTAGCGTTATGTAGATTTTTGAGACCGTCGTCGCAAAGTGGCCTGACCTTAGCTCGGATAATAATCTACTTTAGACACAATGTGAGATATGTTGTGCTTGTAATTTTTATTTACTTACAAGCAACCACCAGTATCTTGGTTAGTGATTTATACTACTCTTACTGTTTATATTTTACAGTAACAGCCTGTTAATGTCCCACTGCTGGGCTAAGGCCTCCTCTCCCTTTTGAGGAGAAGGCTTGGAGCTTTATTCCACCCGCCAATGCGGGTTGGTAGAATACGCATGTGGCACAATTTCAACGAAATAAGACACATGCAGGTTTCCTCACGATGTTTTCCTTCACCGTCAAGCACGAGATGAATTATAAACACAAATTAAGCACATGAACATTCAGTGGTGCTTGCCCGGGTTTGAACCCACGATCATCGGTTAAGATTTACGCGTCCTCTACTAGGCCATCTCGGCTTTTTTTTACTGTTTATATTTATTTACGTTTAATATCTTAGTATATAAGTTAAGTAACAATCCTGTAAATGTCCACTGGGAGACTTCTCCTTTAGATGAGAAAGCCCAAGCCTCGCTGTCTAAGCTTGGGTTACTCGATGCGGGTTTGTGGATACACAAGTGACGTAATTTCATCCGACATATACTCAAAATGTTTTCTTTCACAGCGAAAAAGTGAAATTATTTATAAATCAACCTTCATCTTCGAAATCTTCGAATAAGATACACGAATGGTTTCTAGGCCATCCTTAGTGTTCAGTATTATTCTAATGTCAATAACAACACTCTTTATTGCCGATTTGCTGTGTTCTGGATGAAACGTTCGGTAAACACTGCGTAGGCGTTTTTTCTATTACTTGAGATGATTTTATGTCTGTGGCCTATTTTGTAAAATGTAGTATTCATTATTTATACAAATAAATAAAATTTAATTTGCTTCAGTGATTTTAAATAAAATGCGTTTTTTAAGTTGAAGTTCGAGGTAAATTCCAAATTATAATTAATAATATTCCTTGAAGGCCACCAACGCACCTGCAAGCACTTAGGTGTTGCAGATGTCCATGAGTGGTTGTAATTTCCATCAAGTGAGCCTCCTGCCCGTTTGCCTCCTCTTACATTAAAAAAAAAAACAAATAATTTGACTATTGAAGGAGTATTGAAAGATACATTTTAGTCTTTATTTCATCAAAATCGGTTTAGTCATGCATTTTGACGGGTCGGTTGGCCTAGTTGGTAGATACTTGCTTTCCACGCCGAAGGTTGTGGGTTCGATTCCTACCGAGGACAGACATTCGTGTGCTTGAACATGTCCTGAGTCTGGGTGTAATTATCTATATAAGTATGTATTTACAAAAGAAAATTAGTATATGTATTATATCAGTTGTCTGGTTTCCATAGTACAAGATCTGCTTAGTTTGAAATCAGATGGCCGTGTGTGAATAATGTCCCAGGATATATTATTATTTTAGGAATATTCAAAATTGGTTCGGTATAGTACGAACTAGCGTTGTTTTGCTTTGTTTAATAATATAATAACCGCGAGATATGGCTAGTTAATTCTAAAAAGATTCAAACAAATGACACATTATCAGTATCTAGTTACTTCAACATCCGTTACGCTTAGAAACTCATGACGTAAGCTCCCGCATGCGTGCGATATTTACCTTGTCTGCACTTAACAGTGTTTTATTACAATCTTGGACTTAGTTCTTATAGTACCAATTATATTATTATCCCACTTAGCCTTTAATCTCGATAATATTTATTAATACATTTTATAAAATCATCTATACTCTTATGTATGTATATTTTCTCCTCTTTTGGTCGACATTTACACACACAATTAAAACAATATTTAAAAAAAAGGTCGAAACATACATATTCATATGTGTTATCCTTCATTTTTCATTTCATTTCATTCAAATTATGATTATGTTTGAATTGTGTTTACTGAGCGAACACTAGATATGTTGAATGATCTTGTACGTATTTAATATTATAAGGGCATAGATCCTACCTATGTATAACCCCCTGGTGTCCTCTCAAATATTCTATATATCATTATTGTTATCTTACCAAATACAATAAAAATATTAAATATATATATTTATATTTTTTTTTTATAGAATAGGAAGGCGGACGAGCATATGAGCCACCTGATGGTAAGTGGTCACCAAACGCCCTTAGACATTGGCATTGTAAGAAATGTTAACCATCGCTTATATCGCCAATGCGCCACCAACCTTGGGACCTAAGATTTTATGTCCCTTGTGCCTGTAATTACACTGGCTCACTCACCCTTCAAACCGGAACACAACAATTGCAAGTACTGCTATTTTGCGGTAGAATATCTGATGAGTGGGTGGTACCTACCCAGACGAACTTGCAAAAAGCCCTACCACCAATAATATATATACAAAATAATTTATACTCACCAAGTGGGCTACATCTTTAAATGTAAATACAGAATATTTAGCTAATTTATTATTACTTGTGTCTTTTAACTAATTTATCAATCTAATAATATTATCGAAGAGAAATGTAATATATCAAAACAAACGGCTGTCTAGTTTAAGAGTACACAAGCACCAAAAAATAATTGAATACTTCTACAATCAAATAGACTAATAAATAAATCCTAACACCGATTTATAAACAAAGATTGTTTTAACTATGTGACGCATTTGTCCATTCTTATTATGAAATAATATTTACATTTTTAATAGAATGTCAAGTAATTTATAATTGGATATAAGTAACTATACACTACAATCAACAATAATCATATGTCATTAACATCTATGTATTAAATATTTATTTCATTGACCTAAATAACTTATCGTCAATAAATATTATAAAATGCTCAAAAAAAATAAATAATAAATATGTATTATACTTGTAGATAATACATTTCTTTATAGAGTGGACTGAGACATGAAATAATTAATGAGAATCAGGTGTCTCGCGGAGATAAGGCAGAAATCATTTTAGACGCGTATTATACCATTATCTCTAAGTAAGACCTTTAGATAATACCTCGAATGAACCTTCTTGTGATGGCTTTTTTGTATTTCAAGTCATTATTTTGACATGTATAAAAATCTAAGGCATTTTATCATAACAATTAATAGCCCTTAATGAAGATATTGTCAAAGATATATAGATGAGATTCGCTAAAACATAAAATGGAACATGGCATGATGACATTTTACATTTACCATAAATCAAAATATAGTAAATTCAAGTTGACTCTTACATTCATATATTTATTTACAGGATTATATTGAATGAAATGTAAATTACCAGTAGGGCATTCCGCTAAGAACATTCTCGTAATTCACAACAGAAACCGGTCGTGAAACGTAATAATAATAATATAATAATAATATCCTGGGACGTTATTCACACACGGCCATCTGATCCCGAACTAAGCAGAGCTTGTACTATGGAAACCAGACAACTGATATACTACATATACTGCTTTTCTTTTGTATATACATACTTATATAGATAATTACACCCAGACACAGGACAAACAGACATGTTTATGCACACAAATGTCTGTTCTGGGTGGAAATCGAGCCCACAACCTTCGGCGTGAAAGGAAAGTATCTACCAACCATGCCAACCGGCACGGCGTAAAACAGTGATATGCGACATTGACCGTAATAATTATAATATTTCAACAACACACGCATCAAAATAGTATATCACCATAACGGTTATAAAATTTCGCGAGCGAGTAATGAAGTGAGTTCTTACGGAATATCACTGCAGTGCGGGATTTAATTCTAGTGAAAACTACCGGCAAGAAACTTAATAGATACTCTTTCCTACCGTTTAAATAACGGAGTTATTTTAATGAATATCTTATTTGACATTTGGCAGAACTGTTTGCTAGATTTTACACACAAATAAGTTTTTTTTTTCTATTTTTTTATAGTCAAGAACAAAAATATTAACAACCTTTAAGAAAAGCAGATTAAAATAGTTACGCCACTCTTTTTTTATACGGACAAGAAATGTATACAAAATTAATTTTATGTATAATTATCAAAACATTCGCAATAGCTCAGAACGAGCATTATATCAGTGTACGCGTTAAGAACATTTCGTTACGCACACACTTATAATATAACAGATTCAAATATTAAACTAAGAAAGTGCACTACAACAGACTACTAGATCAAAGTGTGCATACCACTGTATTTTTTACTTTAGTTTATATCAAATTATGTTGTTGTTAAACATTGCTCATTTTGTATTTTTTTAACCTTATTATTCTTTGTATGTTATTAATATCATTATTATAATTGTACACTTGTCAATTAACATAATTGTACACTTACAATTAATGTGTCTGTTTTTTCTATTTGACTGTAACTGTATTTAATTGTTTTAACACTTGTATTGTTAGTGTGCTTAATTATTAATGAATTATTGAACAGTGTAATTTTAAATATTAAGTGAAAATTCCTATGGGCGGTACATTATTAAGAAGTTTGAGATTACGCCTCAGATAAAAGCTTTGGGCACGCGGAAATTGATGTTCCTACTATTGCTTACTAAACCGAATATAAACGTAAACTAGTTGTTAGAGTATCACATATACTTCCTTATATATTGTATACCTATAAATTTATACTTTTTATGGTATAGGTAGGCGAACGGGCATATGGGCCACGTGATGTTAAGTGGTCAACACCGCCCATAGACATTGGCTATGTAAGAAATATTAACCATTGCTTACATCGAAAATGCACCACCAACCATGGAAACGAAGATGTTATGTTCCTTGAGCCTTACTGTACTGTAGTTACACTGGCTCACTCGCACTTTAAACCGAAACGCAAATTGTGCCATTGTTAGTATAGATTATGTATTGTTGTTTAGCGATAGAATGTCTGATGGTATCTACCCAGACGGGCTCGCACAAAAACGACTAGTATAGTATAATATATATTTATCTTACTTGCGATTGCGCGAATAAATAAGTATAAGTAAATTGTTCCTAGTCGAGTATTTTTATGAGTTGGAGATAAAAATTTCCAAATTTTTAAACAATTCGCTCAAGGAAAATTAGGAATTCAAATAAAACAAAGAATCTTCAAACGATCAAGTTCAGAATTCGTTTGAGAATCAACTGGGTCCAGAATTTAGCTGCCGTAAACAAAGGGGAAAAAATCCAAAAGTTCCCGCAAATTACTTTTGCGAAAGGCTAGAGGTATAATGGTGATTTCGTAGGCTCGAAATTATTTCACTCCAACGAACGCAGATAAAGATTAAACCATTAAAACGGTCGGACCGGCTCTCGATAGCTTTCGATCTTTCACCTGAATTTTAGCTGTACAATGAATTTAATGTCCCTAACCTTATTGAGGTTTTACAATAATAGATTTTAATATAATTCGAGCTATGACCACGATATTTCTGAAATAACTAACTCAATAATCATACAAAACTTGCCTCCCACATTAACTAAGTTTGGAATTTTCAAGTTTATGTTCCGATATATATATATATATATATATATATATATATATATATATATATATATATATATATATATATATATATATATATTTAATATAATGAAATTGTTCTGGTGTAGTTTGGTATATTCACAGTATAAAATTAAATTCAACTACCTACATCGTATTAGCCACAATTGGTTGGATATACTAGATTCTTTACAGCGAAATGTTTTTCTCTATTGCGTTGTGAATGTATATTATTGCGTTTCATAGAACATGTCGAGAGGATATTAGGAAATTATCCCTTATCTGCCTGGAAATCATATTAGTGGTGTATGTCTCCGCTGAACGGTAATATGTATACATATATCAGTAAACATGGACGATATCTACAATTACACGAACGGGCGCCACCCTCAATATCCGTCGAGACAATCAAGATGGCTGAACATCCGGCCGCCATGTTGTCGTACTATTGCGATTTCCCGTAAACGATTTCACGGGAAATTTAACTCTAAATTGGTATTTCGCAATTTTTTGGTATCTATTAACTCCTTTATTTATTATATTAAGACAAGAATTTTAATTGGTATCTTAAAAGTATTCTCTGTCTTATACTTTTATTTTAAGCTGCGAATCTATAGTCAAAGACTTTTGCTATATTTCGAAAATTTCTTAATCATTCTCTCTGTATTACGACTCTTTATTATTTACGCCCAAATGTATGCCAACGAAAAAAACGTTATATGATTTAAAACACTTCTAAACTGGACGGCCAGTCATGTTATAAAGTTGATATTCCACGAGGGTGTATGTCGAGAATGTTTAATGCGCTGCTATCATACAAAATTAAGCTTTCATTCAAATCGGGCCGGATGCTGTATGTGTAGATTACGCTTATACAAAACCATTCCATTGTCCACAAAAAATATCATCGCAGATTTTCCAGGAGTAACATGAAATAGTCTATTCATATATGTGTATGAATAGAGACTACGCATCGACCGATTTTGTCGAATAAAGTGTCGTTTGGTCTTCGAGAAGTGTCTGGAGAAGACATAGTTATGGCAGATAGCTCTACTATTTGTGACTTGCCGAACATTTATGAACCATTAGGCAGTCTCCACACGGCGATTGAAAACGATGAACTAAGCGGTTTGTGGATTTATCTCCAGTTATATTTCTTAAAACTGCCGACTCCTGGCTATAAGCCCGATAGGATCTTCAACTTCATCCAATTTAGCTGTCGGTAGTTTGACAAAGCAAAGCAACAACTAAATATATTTTTATATGTAATTATTCTGTACGTCAATGAACTTAGGATGCTAAGCGGCTGTACCAATTTTGATGATGTTTTCTGTGTGATTATATGGATCCCCTTTTTAAATAGACCCGGTAGTTCTGCGGTTGGGTTTTACGTTCTTTTTTTATAAATTATTATAATTTATATTTCACTCGTACGAATTCGGGTCGGTCAGCTAAATAAATAGTTTTGCAATTGTACATAGCTTTTGTCTTTATAAGAGCAGATTTGTTTAAATAAAAACAAAACTCATTGGATGATAATGACAGAACATAAGTAATTTGCTTAGTTAACACTTTTGTTTAAATAATATTAATAAATTTATTGTCTCTCTCCAGTTAATGTCATTATCCTTTTCCAATTAAAGTGACAATTTTAGTTATTGATTACGTTTTTCGATTTTTTTTAAATGTTAACCTACAAATTTCTCAACAATCTCTTCTTTTACATAAATTAAATTTTATAAACAAGTCGCAATTATTAAAATAATAATTACGATTTATTTAAACATTCATTTAAAAAAATATACAAATGTAAAGTCTAAAAATAATCACGTTCTAAATGACTCTTATTGAGGGCGAGTAACGAATGGAAATTCGAAAAAGAATGCATAAGTATTGTTCGAATAAAAGTTGGCGTCGCAACGAACGACCGTAATATTTCGTACAATACAACCCCATGGGCATATTGAAGAAAAGAATTTTCATTCATTCATTTCATCTCGAGAAACAAATGGAACATTTCGTAACGCTTCATTTTATCGACTGCACCCTTTCGTTATTATTATCGTAATCTTGAAAACGTGTGCTTTTCTTCTATCCGTGTTTTCCAGGCCAGCACTAAACTTAAGCGGGTAACGCGTTTACGAAGGAGCAAAAGATTTATATAATATTATATATGAGGTGATTTTTTATCGTTTAGAAAAAATAGGCCGTGTTATAAAAACTATAAAAGAATATTTGTTGAGTATCAATGAGTCTATAGAAGTTCGTAAAGTCCTGGCAATTTCCCGGCAATATTCGTGTAATAACTAAAATAATATTCTCATATCCCATTTAATTCAATTTATATAATTAATGTTGTAAGTTACATCTTACTTTGTGTTTCATAAATTTAAATCATATTTAAGTGTAACTACTTTAACAATAAAAAATAATATCCCCTTTATTTAACAATAAATTTATATAATATAAAATATTTCCGCAACGCAATATATAAGATAATCAATTAAGTCCCCCCTTTTAAAAAGACACAATTCTAAATAATCTATCAGAAACTAAAAAAAAGTGAGTGGGTTAAAAAATGTGCTCAGTGAAGATCGTAGTCAAACTATCAGCAAATATAAAACATTATTAAGTCAACTTTTAAGACTATTGTTTTATTTACTGACTCCACTGCTGTTCAGACGATAGACAAACGATATATAAAAGGAAATGAATGAAAGGGCACCAAATAGAAACCACGCCAAACAGAGACCAGAATGAAATAAAGAGCATCGAATAAATAGTTTTCGGGTTTATTTTGACAGAGCTACCATACGCTCTGGTATAATAAGGCTTATGTTTACATATTTACAAGCCGATCAGAGCAGTATAGCTTATATTATTTTAGAAAAGGAAAAAGGCGGATACATAAAGAATTTTTGTTCTTTTTTTTTATTAAATTCTTGTGAAAACATGTTAATTTAATAGCGTCAATGGTGCTTCATTATTTTCTCCGTTATAAAAATGGAAAATTATATAATATCTGATAAATACCTACCAAGGTACCTACCAAGACGAGCTTGCACAAAATCCTACCTCCGAGTAAACTGAACAATTGTTCAGACACTAAAGATAAAATAAGGATGAATGTCCCGGAAGGCTAAGGCTAAGATTATCTTAATATTTTATATAATTTAAAAAAAAAAGTTAACCTTTTTAAGATTACTTTAATAAAAATCAATGTAAAGAAACGAAAATACAACAAATCCAAATCTAAAAATTTACAACAAACTTAACCAGTATAATATTTCGCAGTACCCTAAAATGTCATTAATCAACGACTACATCGTATTCTCCAAAGTTATAATATACGAGTATAAGAAAAATAAATTAAACTCAAAAATTAAGTACTCATTAATTAAGTATTGCTAGTGACAAAATAAAATATACCAATCTTCTTCCTATCTCCCTCTCACAACTGGTGTACCGCAAGGTAGTGTCCTTTCACCTCTCCTGTTTTCTATTTTCATTAATACCATCCCAAAAATCCTTTCATCCTCTTTCCATCTCTATGCCGACGATCTGCAGGTCTATGTTACTTGTACAGCACATGATATCGATGATGCCATCGCAAGACTCAATCAGGACCTGCTTAATATCTCCAATTGGTGTAAGGCGTATGGACTCCATATTAATCCTGCCAAGTCCCAAGCCATTATAATCGGTAGCACCTTTCAACTCTCCAAACTTAATCGTAATAAATTACCTGCTATTCTTTATGACAATATTTTCTTAACCCTCTGTTCCCATGTAAAAAACCTTGGTCTCCTTATAGATAGTAACCTCTCCTGGTCCATGCAAGTTGCAGAAGTGAGTAGAAAGATTTTTGCCACTATTAGCTCTTTTAAACGTTTGAAGCACCTATTACCGGTTAAAACTAAAATTTGCCTGGCTCAATCACTACTGCTCCCAATACTGGACTACGCTGATTGTAGTTATACAGACCTAACAGAAGAACAGCTAAACAAGCTTGAACGACTACAAAACGTCTGTATCAAATTTATTTTTGCGCTACGTAAATTCGATCATGTCAGCGAATACCGTGACCAACCGAAGTGGCTTACAATTAGACATCGCCGCAACTTGCATATACTCTCCCTTCTCTATTCTATCCTTTATAATCCTTACTCTCCTAATTACCTAAAAACTCGTTTCTCTTTCTTAGGCACTGACACTGATTGTCATCTTGATCTGCGGTCAAGAAGTGACAATCGCTTAAAGATGCCAACAGCTCATACTCGCTTTTACAGTGAATCTTTTACTGTTAAAGCTGTGAAGCTATGGAATATGCTTCCCCCGGAAATTCGTCGCTCTGATTCTATTTATATATTTAAACGTCGTGTGAAAACTCACTATCTTTCCTTACAATAAGTAATGTATGTACGTTTATTGAATATGTTATATGTGTGTATGTATTTATATTTATATGTATCTATGTATGTACGTATATACATATATATTTATATGTAACGTATGTAGGTTATATATATTTTACATTAGTATGTATATTATAAGTCATTACTTTCTTTTATCTTGAATATTATTTTATTTTTATTTTTTGCACTATCCTGTTTCTGCTTTTGCAAATCCTTTCACCAAAGGTTGTCTGTTAGAGATTGCTTTAGCAATAAGACCGCCTTTGCACGCTCTTATTTTCTTGTCTTTGTTGTAATTGTTCTCTTTATTTTGTATGTCCTTTCATTGTGTGTGCAATAAAGTAATAAATAAATAAATAAATAAAAATATAAGTCGGATTTGCTTTACAAAATACTGAATTTATGTAATAAACTCAATAATAAGCCTGATATAATAAAAAGTTATATATAATAAAAAGACTTTTTAGTAGTTAATTAAAAACATTATCTGGAAAAACTCATATTTGATACTTGTTATTTTCATTATATAATCATATTTAAAATTAAAGTATAATGAATGTTAAAACAAATGCTTTTTGAACTTTCTAACCACAAAGAACTGACTGACTGTGTGCTCTGCTAGTGGCTACCTCAAGTAATGCCCCACAATGGGCGCCACTATTACACTTTTTATACATATGTACTATCTAGTTGAATCGTCGTGAGTCCTCTATCAATGTCGAATGGAAATTAATTGTAAAAAGTAGTATGTGACAAATAAAACCGTACTATGCACGTGCATTTGCTATTAGCTGTGAGTCGAAAAAGAGTGTGTGTGAGTGTGTGAATCTTTGAATGCACATGAATTAAAATGTGACGTTTTCGATAGGTACTCAAATTCAAAGTAATTATTAGTTTCTAAATTTTTTCTTTACTTCATACTATTTAGTTTTGTTTTATTTTTTTTGTTAACTTGAACAATTGACCTTTTCATTCTTAGACTCATCCTTTTTAAAACTTCTTGTCTTAAAACTATGCACCTAGAAAAGTTGAATTCAAATTTGAGATTTGAATTTAAATTTCCGTTACATCTCTTCGATATTGCTACACACAGTCAAAACAAAAAAAAAAAGTTTTTTTTTTCGTTTTTAATATATATATTGTATACATAATATATATTTGTTATTCTGATTATCATAAGAATAGGCATTATTCACATCTTTTAAAAATCTTATTATACTTATAATAGATAATTTAAAGTTGTAACAATCAGTTCACAGGCCATTAAAAGCATGATTTTGTCCCTAATTCATTTATAAAGAGTCCACTGAGTTGGCTCATAAAGCGTAAATCTTGAGATCTTTTTGCGAGCAAAGTAACTCGATTCATAAAGAAAGTCGGTTTGTTGCGAACTCGCTATAATGATAAACGACTTCCATTGTACATTGTTCTGGACTAAATTCATTATTGCCACTCAACTGAAACTGGAGACCGACTTGAAAACTTGTAAAGCAAACTTTGATTTTTTTTTTTTGGAAAATATTCAGTTATATTACTTACAACCACTTTGCCATCGGATACCAATATGATATATAATTTGCAATACCCATCGTTAAAGCTGATGTTGCAATAAAATAATTGTCTATTTAGAAATAAAAACCATTTGTACCAGAGGAAAGGTGTTACCATACACATTTATTAAACAACATATATTATATTTATCAAATAGTAATACCACAAGCCGATAACCTTAAAAATACCAATATTACTTTTATATACTTTATACGAACAATTATTGTTGAATTGGAATGTTTGGTGAATGAAAGCGTCTCTAAAACATCAGCAGTATCGATTCCAATATGCGGAGTTGACTGAAGGTGACTAAAGTATTCAACGCTTGTTACAATCGAATTCATAAATATACGGTTTGGCAAATATGCTTCAATGAATATGAAATATTTAATAACAAAATATTATCGTAATTTAAACCGAATAAAAACTCGTGAATGAATCTGATCATTTATGGAAGCTTTAGTGGCGAAAAAAAAGAATACAGTTGGAGCGGATGTTTCTAAATGGGTGTTGCTTGTCTATTTTAAACCGTATTCCACGGTGATAAGGTTAAAATAAAGTGGGGTATAACTTCCGCGCTGTAAACGAGTAAGTTGGATGCTACGTTCAACGCAGGAAGTGATGAAGCTATACGTGCTTTAGATATCAACTGTAGAAATATTATGTCGCTTGTGAACTAACCTATTGTGGATATTTTTATTGTTCATTAAATAAATTAAATCAAATAATTTTTGATATGAATGAAACGAAACGTTAAATTAGAATAATTAATAAATTAAAGTATAAGTATTACGGACGGCTACAAATCGATACGAGTATGACCTAAAACTTACAGAGCTATTTCTATGTGTGATATTCAGAGCGCTTGGATAAAATTGAGGTATGTTTAGTGTCTATGTAATGTCTGGAAGTTAAATTGTTGCTATCTACCAAGGAAACTGTAGCGGAGTTGATTTTAGAATGTCACATCAAGTTAACAGTAGTTTAAGAGTAGTATTCAGATAGTTACAGCAGTGTCTCGAAACAGGGAAACTTTACGACTAAATCGTGTCCAAAACTTAAAATTAATTAATGAGGCCGTGAAGTTTCTCTGAGTAAGGTATTAAAATTCCGCCATATTGGATTCTTGTACAAGACACGTCGGCGATAATTTAATAAAATTACAACTATATAGGTATACATATATACTACATTTCATAATCAAAATGAGGTAATATTAATGAGATTCTTTTGCAGTAGGAGTAAATATAGTTTTTCACGCTTTTTATATTCTTGAGTTTTAACTGTTTATTAATTACTTCCGAAGTTTTTCCATGAAAATCAACATATTTGTAATAGTTTACTTATATTCGAAATATGTCATTTGACTAAATTATAAAACATTTTTAACCACTTTTTTTGACTTTTGATTATTTTAATGATAAAATATTATGCTTTTATTTTAAGTATTATAGTCAATTAAGTTTTAAGTAAACAAGATATCAATATTTTGTCAAATAAGTCATTAAAGTTAAATACTTACATTGATGTGAGTGAGCTTTCAGTCTCATGTGTTAAGGGCATTGTTTTGACATCGATCCAGGTACTCGAACCGCCCACAGGATTAGCAAATAGAATTTAAACTGTGACCTGATATTGGAAGCGACGAATATAATATTAAAGGCTCTACGCCTACGTTCAAGATATTTCGTATTTGAAATAAATGTTTTCGGCCTAATAACAATTTCAACGAATCAGGATAAAGGGCATGCTTATTTAATATTTTATAACACTTCTCTCAAATGTTAACATTATATTTGAACTTTTAGATAAATATTACAATAAATCTTTTTATTATTAATTCAATAAAGAAAAAAATATATATATTTCTCAGCTGGAATTTTATAGAACAACCGCTGTTATTTTCGTTCACTTTGAAATCAGTGCTATACCAAATTGGAAAAAAGTTGATTCCAACATCGGAACGTTAAAGTACTCGGAAGTTCGTTGGAGCAGTAACCGGTTGTTGTTTCTGTGCAGTGCTCGCGGGAGAGACCACGGAGCTCTCGAGTCTGGCCTCGCTCGACGAACCCTCGCCTACTAAGCTTCCAAGTATGTTTTACATAAAAAGTTATGCTTCAATAAGATCTCAAAACAAACGTACGTTTAAATATACATTTAAGACTACAATAAATTTTATATACATGTTATGTTTTTTAAAATTGTAAGCGTTTCGCGGATTCAAGAAGTAGACGATAGTTCACTCGCCTCTGTCACAAGAGAAATGCTGGTTGCTATATAGATATATAAGATAATATAAAACGTACAGCTATATAAGATGTATATACTTTTTAGTTTTTCTTTCTTCTAAGTCTATAGCTATTTAAATTTCAAATATTTTGTAGAGAGATCTTATTGTAGCTGAATTTAGTGTTCATACTTTATGCACTTGAATTCATCCCGAGCACTGGCTGGACCTACATCCGAAATTAGAATCATATCGTAATGCTTTTCAAATAAATAATATAACAAATCGCATTTCGCATCTATTGAAATATCATAATTGCTACATTCGCGCTTATTTTTCACAGCGCAAGTCTTTAGCATTGTAATTAATCTGATAATTAAATATAAGATGTTTTAAAAAGTTTAATTCGCCTTTTAAAAAAGTTTATTTTAAATCGCCGTATTTAAATCCTTATAATAAACAGGTACAAAACTTAGTTGTAAAGGTCTTCACTAATACGCCCCAAAAAATATATATAAGGTCCTTACACCGCATTAATCTGACTTAATGAAGGCAGTAATCGACTCACGCGGTAAGCTTTGGCTCGGCTTGCAGAAGTTTTAATGGGAATATACACAGATGCTAAATACGTACATGTTGACAGATAACAAATATTTTTAACAAATATTCCTTAACAAAACTCATGTCGTTTGATGATCTATATTGAACTGTTGATTATATAATACGAATACGAATATATACATTAATATCTTGTCTTATAATATTAAACGAGCATAATTGTTTAAAATGTATTAACATTTTTTTTATAGAATAGGAAGGCGGACGAGCATATGGGCCACCTGATGATAAGTGGTCACCAAACGCCCTTAGACATTGGCACTGTACGAAATGTTAGCCATCGCTTACATCGCCAATGTGCCACCAACCTTGGGACCTAAGATTTTATGTCCCTTGTGCCTCTAATTACACTGGCTCACCCTTCAAACCGGAACACAGCAATACCAAGTACTGCTGTTTTGCGGTAGAATATCTGATGAGTGGGTGGTACCTACCCAGACGAGCTTGCACAAAGCCCTACCACCAGTAAGTGAATGTGAAGTGAATAAGTATTAAAAAGTCATCAATTTCCATTCTAAAAATTAGATAGATTAATTAGATTGTGATGTTGCCTGGAAATAAATATAAAAAACATGCGACGACATTAAAATAACGTTAATCATTTTATAGACGAAATGAAATGAAGACTCGGACAGCATGTCTGTGGAAATAGAAAAAAAAGGTTAATAGCATAACTGTATGGAATTTACCTGTACGAAGTCGGGATGGAAAGCTAGTTAAAATATTAACTACTGCGTTATTACAAATAAATTACGACATACATATAATAATACTAAATAAATAACAATTACCTCTAGACCGATTTCGGCTACGGCGGCCAATCTCAAGAGGGATTAGCCAACTGTACTACATATATACTGTAACACAATATTATAGTGCACGAGTGTGTGCGCAAACAAAGGCACACTCTCTATTTCCTAGCTCTCATAATTTGATGGGACGGCAATCCGACACGACCAGAAAGAGTTCAGGCGCAGACCAACGGCTTTACGTGCTTTCCGAGGCACGGGAGCGTACACACTTCCAACTTCCAGACTCCACTAGAGACTAGAACATCAAGGCATACTGCGGCACATTCCTATGCTTATAACAAAAAGGTTTGAAGCGTGTCCTCCGTCATGCTACTCCGATATGGGCTGGTGGATACACATGACAAATTAATTATAAATAATCGTCATATGAACTCTGCCATTTATGCATATAATAATGTATTTTACAAAGACAAATTTAACTTTGAATTTTAAATTCTAATAAACATTATATTTTAGATAATATTCTCAAGACTTTTAAATTCCTAAATAACAAAAGAATAGTTACTTATAAAATATTTTTATTAATTTAATTACTAATAATAAGCACTGTTTCAATAAGCACTCCCCGCACCTATTAAATATTCCACCAGCTATCAAAAATGCTTTATTTGTTGTGTGACTGTTAGTGAAAGTAAATAGGGTTGTTGTATGTCTGTCAAATGGAAGTGGCCACATCCAATGATACGTTGAATGTGGCCACTTCCAGGATAATGTTACATTTAATCATAATATATATTATATTTTAATGATTCATATATGACTATTTATTGGATAATGGTAATACGGATTTCTTCTATTACCCGAGATGGAGGTTGAGGAAATACTAAAGATATTAATTACGAAATGTAGACGAATAAATAGACAATTTAAATATTATAAACTTCCAACGTTAAGCGTGAAACCTATTTAAACGTAAACCTATTTCATACCATTTTTCCTTCTTTTATTGCAATTAATTTTGAGGTGCAATTCTAATTTCAAACTTCTACAATGAATAATCTTAAGCTCCAAGGTCAGGTATGAAACTTAGCTCCACGTTATGTGTAGTCTTTTGTGATGAGAAATTTTGCCTCACGTTTTCCTTTAAAAAATTAAAAGGCAAGCATTTCGTACATACGCCTAAATTATACCAACATTGCTTCTATGCCCTCTTTGTAATTAGTCTAGCTTGCTAGGGAAATTTACGTTTGCTTTACGAATTTAAATTTAGAAACATACTGTTAAGATGTTATACTATAACATATATTAAGATTTCATACACACCGGGAATATTTTTTTTTGATCTACCTAATTAAACATATAATTAACATATTACTCTCACATAATTAATAACTAATGACTTTAACAACAAATATTCTTTCGAATGTCAAATAAAAAAAAAAGAATGATATAAATAAATGTTTAACTACTAATAAATATAAGTCCATATAAAATACTTATATAAATAAGATAAACATTAAATAAATTAAATACTGTGGAACATTATAAATAAGCAGCTTAAAACATGGTCGCTTACATTTTATTTCCGCTGTTCGGTAACACGAAAAAACTTTGAAAACAAAAGACGGGTATGTTCTTGTTTACGAAGAGATTACATGGCCAATGTTTGAGTTTTCAACGTTTTAATTTCCACCGCACGGCCGATCGTATATTTATTTCCAACTCGTTTTTTTCATAACTGCGTTCACTCAATTTTTAAGCTCGTTTTTGTCATAAGTGTGTTGACTAAATTTTTAATTATATGATACGATTAATCTACTTAAATATTAAACACAAAAGTGATACAATAATGCTTGATAACATATTTTAAGTAAACATAATGAAATCGTTTTTAGAAAAGTGAAAACAAATTAATAAAATCCTTAAATGTCGCTACTGAGGTCTAGTATAAGTTTTAAAGCTTATTCCGCCATACTTCACTACTGTGGGTTGGCGAATACAAATGTAGCAGAATTGTAACAGACACGTGCAAATTCCTCAAGGTGTTTCCTTCCACCGCCGAACACGAGATAAATTATAAGCACAGATGAACAACATTTAGATAAGCTCAAATTCAATTCGAACCTGCAATTTTCATTTGTTCTACGTATCCTATACACAGTATTTGCCTCGGCAGTACATAAATACTAAAATTGAAACGATACAGATAAGATTAACATGCTATCCACTAGGTTATCTCGTCTTAGCTTAAAGTTTATAACGCTAGATAAACATTTACTTGGTGGCAGGGCCTTGGGCAAATACTGGTAGATACCGCCCACTCATCTACCGGCATAGAACAATAAGTATTGTTGTAATCTCGTTTGAAGAGTGAGCCAGTGTAACTCTAACTATCACTAACAAGGGACACAAAATCTTAGTTGGTGGCAAATAGCTTACATGACGTAAGGAGTGGTTAATATACCTCAAATCGAATAGGCGGTGGTAACCACTTACCATCAGGTGGAGATTTACCCGTCCCCATCCCATATTATAAAATAATAAGAAAAGTTTTCACCCTACTTTTTGTATCTTGCAACTTTTTCTATAGTCCTATAGTTCTAAGATCCGACCGATTGATTAAACCGCTGAAGACTTGGGTAAATCAGATAAAAGTACTCCGTTTTATTGAAAGTTTTTCTCTTCAACGGACTTTGTCTAATCAGTCTAATGTTCATAATTAAGATAATACGATGAAGAGGTACTTAAACCAAAATACATCGAAGTAATTTTCCGTTGGCATATGTTTAAACAAATACTTTACTTTAACAATTAAATTATTACCGTGATATGTACAGTTTAAAATATAATGGATAACATAAAAACATAATAAAAAACAAAAACAATTTCAGAAAAAGCATCGCCTTATCTGAAAGAACTCATTCATATTATCTCAATCATGAAATATTGATAACTACATACAGTGATATGCTATTTTGATTCGTGTATGATTTAAATGTTGTGAGTATTAGAGTTAATATTGAATATCACTCTCTGAGATTTTACAGTCACGTTCCAAGATGAGTTTTGTTTGTTCTTACAGAATAGCTCTCAGCAGTGTTGTATGAACTTACAGAATCACTCACACGTGAAACGACTTATGGTGATATACTATTTTGATGCGTGTATTCTTGAAATGTTATAATTATTAGGTTCAATGTCGCATATCACTTTCTGACATTTAATGACCGCTTTCTGCGTTTAGTTTCGAGTTTGTTTTCACAGAATAGTTCTTCAGGACAGGATACTTATATATATTTCTTTTATTAAACATTATGTTCAACACAAAGATTCAGTATCGAAACCTTACCATTCTGCTATTCATGTACCGTTGATCCATCGAGGTCTTAATTAAATTATACTTTCATCACAATTAAATGTAATTCTTAAAATGAATTGTGTTGAATTACTTATTCGAGTAGTACATTAATCTGAAACCCTTATAGATATAACATAATGTTTTCAGAGTGCGACCGTACGTTCGTGAGCCGCGGCGGCGCCAGCAACGGCACTTTCCACGCTCCAGAACTCCTCAACCCGAACAACCACAGCCGGCAGTGCCTGTACACGTTCCTAGCGGCCCCGGGGCAGCGCGTGCTGGTGGAGTTCCGAACATTCGACCTGCGAGGGAAGCCACCAGAGTAAGCTAAGCGTTTTTATTATTGTATTTTATAAGATTACATTACATTACATAGGTACTAATAAATAAGTAAAATTTAATAAGTAGTAAGTGGTCGTTATGGACCATTGGCATAGGCAATGTAAGAAATATTTTGTCAAGAAAACCCTTCAGAATCTGCCATTTTAATGCTTAGATGTTATTATTTTCTAATAAAAATGCATACTTAAGTTAAAAATCACAAGCCAGTAGCGATAGTGTGATATGAAGACCGTTGGACTGCAATGCAAAAGTTTGCAAATAAATTGAAAACAGACATTGTGCCACGTCATTATACTGGAATAGCAATCCTTTATTAATCCAGGTTATAAATTATGTGTGTGTGTTTCATCCGAAACCGTTAAGCCGTTTTTGTGTGATAGAGTAACAAATATTAAATCATACAAACTTTCTGATTCATAATATAAGTAGGATTCCTGATATAATCAACGCGTCACCAAACGTGGGAACTACGATGTTTATATCTATTCTGTGTCACACACTTCACTCGTAACTCACTTTAAAAATCACAAGACATTGCTAAATGAAGTTGGAACAATTGATAAGACCACGGCCAATGGCAATAGAAAAGCAGTTTACTGGGAAACCCCTAAAACGTTTTCCTAAAGAGAAGTAGAAGCCTTTGCCCATAAGTTTCTTTTTATCTAAACTTTTTTTTTATGTTACCCGCCTAATTCTGCGTAACATCTTAAAGGTTCGCTTTAAAGTTTAAGTGATAAGACCGGCTTTACGTGACATTTATTATATTTCCTTACTCTATTGTGGTCTCTTCTATTTTCTTTTTATGATGTAAAGGAAAAGTATGAGTGAAGGTTTACGATATTTTAACAACAATTTGTTAAATCGTACCTTTCAAATAAGACAGTTATACATTAAATAAATGTAATTCGCTATTCCATTTTGTAACTTTTGGGCGTAAGAACCTTCAAATTTGATCAAAATGTGTTTGGAGAACTGCTCTGCCAACATCAATTTCTATTAACAAAGTTTTACGCACAAACATCATATTTCATTACTTATTCTAATGGTTCTTGTTTTTTCTAGTGGAGCGGCAGTGGGCGAGCTTCCAGCGTGAGTATTGCTATCACGGTCTTTTATTATTCAATCAAAAGGGACGAAAATATGTTTTCTTATAAAACAAGGTGCGATTAATAGGTCAAAGTTATTAAGCTGTCATTGGGAGGAATATTCTTCGATTTATTTACGGCTGCGAAACTAACTATGAGTAAGAAGAAAAGTCGAATACCGTCAATATTAAATACATTTAAATACAGAAGATACAATAATAAAATCATAAATAATTCGCGCTTAAACTATAGCATATACTTATCTGTAACAGATATTTTTAGCGGGATTTTACTTTCAAATATTTGTTGCTCAGATGCATGCACGAACACATGGACATCTACTCGGAGATGGCGTCGCTGGAGACGGGGGAGCTGGTCAACTCCGCCTTCGGTGGACGTTTTTGTGGACCGATCCCACCACGCCGCCGCGTATCCCTTCACCGAGCAGTCGCGCTCGCATTTTTTACAGATCATACGTATACGCCGCCCACGCTCTTCGCAGGAACCTATCGATTCATCAACGCTTGTGAGTATCGGCTTAGTTTAAATGAAACCTACTTTATTTTAAAATAAATATTTGCAATACATTTCTAAATTTGTTATTTTGTATACTAAAGACGTTCCCTTTGTTTATCTGACGGCAGTTTTCTATTTATAATTTAAACAAATTCAAGTTTTTAAAGAATTATTCGTATTTAATTGGTTAACAAATAACATTGATTGGTTAACAGCGGAATTCGAGGTAGGGACGCCAGTCCCGAACACGATGTGCTCGTTTATAATCGAATCGAGCAAACGCAAGACGGGCCTGCTGCTGTCTCCGACCTACCCCGGCGTCTACCCCAAGGACGTAACATGCAACTATCAATTCGTCGGCCAAGCGGGCCAACGCATTCGCCTCGAATTCCGAGACTTCGACCTGTTCTTCGGCGGACCTCAGTAAATAAAATATTATGATATGACGTTATTCGATTAGTATTTAAACTGATTTATTGGTTAAAAAATAAAATAGTTCTGTTACTGAAAACATTTTAAAAAAAACTAAGGAATACATCAATACCCCGTTTGAGAACTTCCAGAATTGAGACATTTATTTGAGAACTTTTTTTTTAACTACGAAAAAGAACAATAATACGATCAAAGGTTATACTGACTTAAAAATCACAAGTGTCTTAGGATGTTTGTTTTATTATTTGAAAAAAATACAACTATTTATCTATCACTTGAACCATCAGCTGCCCGTTCGACTGGGTGCGCGTGTACGACGGGCCCGACAACTCGTCGGCCGTCATCGGCACGTACTGCGGGCAGCAGCGCAACCTCGTGCTGTACTCCAGCGACGAGCGCCTACTAGTCACCTTCTTTACTTTGCCGCGATCGGCCAACACGCAGAACCGCGGTTTCAAGGGTATCTTCGAGTTTTCAGAGAGTTTTGTTAAGTTAGGTGAGTTTTTGACGAATTAACCTAAAAAACTGATTTGTAGTGTTATTTCTTTACATTACTACATATTATAAAGCAAAGTTTTCCTACTGCGTCAATATGTATGTCGGACGCGATACGAACGCGATAAACTCAAAACTACCAAATGGATTTTGATATGGTTTTTATGGACGGCCGGAGTTATTCACGAGGAAGTTAGTTGTATAATTTATTATAGTTTTGTAATTTGTAAATTGCGTTAAAATTGACTAAAATATAACGATAATTGTTAAAATATCGAAAAAACATGCTGACTGAGAGCTTTACTGGCGTGTGCCTCGTAAATCAATAGAGTTATATATATTACGATATTAACATTTTATGTACACCCGTAGCCTACGCGAGATATGTATAGCAATATTATACAAAAGAAACGATTTATAAATCAATTTATAGCTTATTTTATAAATAATAATAATAATAAAACAGATGTATATTAAGTAGTATCTCAAACAATTATTTTAATGAGAGGCTAAAGTGCTTAAAATTATTTATTTTCAGATTTTATAAGTAAACACGATGCCGAACACATTAGAGGTTCAGAATGCGATCAGAAAATACTTAGTAAAAAGGAATCTACAGGATTCGTGTACCATCCAAATTATCCATTTCCCTATATACAAAAAGTTGTTTGTAGGTGAGTTGTAAATACAAAACCAAGAGGTATAAATAGGTTAACATTGATATAGACACAAATTAAAAAGGAACAGCCAGTATACATCCACTGTTGGGCAAACGTCCTCCTCTTAAGGAGATGACAGATTTTCAGTCCCACGAAGTTTTCGTTTATCCTTCTTTCTTTATTCGACCGCGCCAAATATGAATTATAATCACAAATTAAATACATAAAAACTCATTGTTCTAGTCTGGGTTTGAACTCGCAATCTTTTGTTAAGATTTCTGTTCTAGCCATGTTGGATCTAAAAATAAAATTTAATAAATAAAGAGGTAAAATTAAATAGATACTGTAATATTTTACAGATATTTTATATACGGTATGCAAGACTCACAAAATTTGGAGAGAGTTCGATTAGAGTTTCAGAACTTTTCTATACCGAAAGGAGAAAAGCCAAAACCTGAGTGAGTAACAATACTATTTAAAATTATTTTTAATTATCTTAAATCATTTTAAAAGTGTTCATTTGTTAATCCTTTGACATTTAATTTTATAGTCTTCTTAACATTCTAGAAGATTATAAGCTAATTATCGTTGTGAGCTAACTTTGCCTATGATAAAAAGGTATAAAATAAAATGTATTAATAAAATTTCCAGTTCATGCCAAGACGGTTATCTGAAAGTTTACTTGCGTGGCCAAGAAGCAACAGACTCGTATGATAAGCACGATGCGGAATTGTGTGGAGAAGGTTCTCCCGATCCGGTTTACCCCCCACCACTACTCTCAGATGGACCCCGTCTAGTCATGGTGTTCAGTTCCGGTGAACTCCAGGGTCGCGGTTTTAAAGCTAAATATACATTTGAGACTGGTAAGTTGGAATTTAAAAATAATGTAAGCCAAGAAGTAAAGCTTGTAAATAATCGCGTTTAATTAAAATCTGTCGCCACTTGCAATTATCATTGGTAAATGTTTCGAAAACTAATAGTACCAACAGTTACACAAAATCTAAGGCTTGTCATTTCTACTGACGTAGTAAATTTTCCTCTTGTGTTAGATTAGTGATCAGGATATAAACCGTAGGCGACCTACATAAATACCAATATACTTATCCAATAATTTCTGTTCGTTAAATTTTCAGAATACCGAGTACCGGGTACTGCAGCACCGGGCGGCGAGTGTGCGTTCACATATCGTTCGGAAGCTAAGAAACGCGGCGATTTTAACTCCCCCCGCTACCCCTCGAACTACCCCTCTCGTACCAATTGCACTTACACCTTGGTTGCGACGCCCAACGAACAGGTCACCGTCGTCTTCGATCATTTCAAAGTCAGAGCTGACTCGTGGAATGCTACTGCAGGATTATATGGGTTAGATTAGATTCAGTCTCTAAAAATATCTAAATGATGACTTGTGCAGTATGTGCATTATATGGTTAGAAATTATAAAAATAAAATGGTCTCTTTCTCAATATGCATACCCAACCAGAAAGATACCTGATATTTTATTCAGCAAAAAGAGTTTATCTGTAAACAAAACACTCATTACATCTTCCAGCGGAGCGACGTGCACCGAGGACTGGGTGGAGGCGTGGTGGACGGGTCGCGAGGGAAGCCGCGTGCCGTTGGGCCGCTGGTGCGGACCCGCCACTCCCGGTCCGCTGCAGTCACCTCGCGGAGCCCTGGGGCTCCTCATTGCATTGCACACCGACTATGAATCAGTGGCCTCAGGGTTTAAAGCGCGCTATGTGTTCGAGGTCGGTTCCTAAGGCTTTCGCATCGCATAATTAATTTTTTTTTCATAGTAGAAAGTGGAAGTAATGCGAGTATCATATTTATCTATAAATATTGGTTGGTAAATAATCACTTATAAAAGATTGCTCATAATCTAACTGTAGCCTGCGAAGTCGATCTTCGGTGACTGCGGGGGCAACGTGTCGGGCTCGTCGTGGGGCGCGGTGTCGTCCCCGCGCTACCCGCTGCCGTACGAGGCGCCCGCGCGCGGCGCCGCCTCGCGCGTCTGCAACTGGTTCATCACCGCGCGACCCGGCCGACGCCTGCTCATTAACTTTGACCACTTCGCCGTTGAAGGTCATCTTACTGGTATGTCATATTCCTATATTCCAGATTTTATATATCGGCCATATTTTATTTATAATCACCGTTCAAATTATCTGTCCTCTAATTAGCGAATCTAATTTTAAATACTGTAAAGACCTATTAAAATTTTCATCAATTATATAAACCATTAGTCGGTAAAAGGAGTTATGTCCATGCGTAACTTGTCCATCCATGTCCAACGTCCACTTTTGAATTATTTTGTTATTGAATCAGATTTTAATTATAACAGCGTATTCTTATTATGATAGTGGTCTATTATATTAGAGCGCGGTTGCCCTGCGGCGGTGCTACGGCTGTGGTACGAGAGTCCGGGTCCGCCGCTGGAGCTGTGCGGCGAGAAGGCTCCCACCGACCGCTGGCAGTATCTCTCATCCTCCAACTCGATACGACTCTCGTTAGTAACTCTTATTTTTACTATTACGAATGCTTAAATGATATATTAAAAATCCCACACGATCCGACATCACAATATCGTTAGTTCAACAAGTAATTATAACTACTAAAATCTTATTAATTTTTTATCATACTTTTTGTATTAACTTTATGTTAAAGCGACCAGATACGGAGTCACTTCAACACTCCATTTCCACAAAAGTAATATCTTAGTTTTGAAACTCTCAAAATATAAATCCAGAGAGTTTTTATATCCTACATTAAGTATGTTTTATTAATAATTTAAATATATATATATTTATTTCTAACTGTGTACTTGGTCGAAGTTAAACCATGTTCTAGCAGTAAGTCAGTAGCGTAGTGATCATATTGCAAGGCGGTGCGGTCAACCAGGGCTCCCTAAGGTGACGGGGTCCCTGAGGCAACATATGAAATAGATTATATTTACACACTAGCCAATCTATTTTATATATTTTTACAGGCTAAATTTCATTTTTATTTCCATTTCATTATTATTATATTGTACTATAAGGAGAAAAAAAATGTCATCTAACATTTCTTTACGTTGGTGACATTTGTACAAATCAAGCAACGGTGCAGCGAGGCCTTTATCCGCCTACGCTAGCTAGCATTAAGTTGGGCGTTTCATTGTTTAATATAATGTTTATCTTGATTTTTTTATTAAGATATCTCACCAAGGTACGTATGTTAATTATATTTATATATACTTTAACTACTCTCGTCGTAGGGCCTGTTCAGGTAATATGAGTGGTTATTTATCTTCACAACGAATATGGTGCTAAGTGATGAACAGGACAGCGCAGGGAGGAAATATACCAGATTCGAAATAGGTTCTTACGTCATATCCACTCGTCATTCAATGGAACTTCATATTAAATTAAGCTCTTAATCCTAACGGGAGAGTAGATTTAACCATGTTGTAGGTTTTAACAGTTACACGGGTAAAACGAGAAATCGTTCAGTAGTCGATTGATCGCGTCGAATGCAGGTTCATAATAGCGGACAAGTCGGTGGGCGCGGGAGGGTGGCGCGCGGTGTGGACGGAGGTGACGGTGGGCGCGGGGGAGGACTGCCCCGCGGCCTGCGCCGGCGCCTGTCTGCCGCCCCGCGCCGCCTGCTCCGGCCTGCAGCACTGCGCCGGCCAGTCCGCCATTCGCCCCGCGCATTGTTAGTATACACGTCTGCCGCAGCCGACTGGCCGACTGTAGGATTCAGTATTCTTTGACAGAACACAATCTTGCTGAACAGTTTCGACTTTACATCTCATTTCAGATGCTCAATGCAGATCACTCTTATCTATTTCCCTTAAATCTGACAAACAAAACGACTTCAAATTTTAATACCTTAATTAAATATTTTTTAAATACCTATATAAATGCGAACCTTCCACGTATGTCTCTTCGCACAGTGAAAAACATCAAAGTCTAGCACATTTGCTGTCAATTGACATTTAACGATTATCATAACCAATAAATTCACCAATTAATTGTTACGCACTAATTACATTTTACGATTAAAGTTAAATTACATCGCATTGGAATCTGAATAATACACAGCGAACGACTGCAAAAGCAAAAAGTCTTATCTATTAGGATTGACTTCGCTTCTGCGTAACACTCATACCACAGAATCATTTCAACTGACACACGACATAGTGCTGGTGTTTGGCTAACACGTGATTGCAGTAAAATTTGCACTAAAACACTTGCACAAAATCGCACCTGTTTTCGTACTGTATATTTACGTATAATAAATACATAAGTATAATAAATATGTTTATAAAAAAGTCATCAATAAAATTAAAAAGAGAGAGAGCATCACTAATTCTTATCTTTGACTATCTTATCTTAAATATAAATGTGTAGCTATACTCGTATGATACAACAATTACTATAATATAAAATTTTTGAAAGAACAGCAAAATGTACCGTATCTATTAAAATTAATTACATATCGAAGTGTGACTTGGAAACTATTAAAACGATATATAAAGTAATCGGTAGAATGGATTTCACCCTAGTACCAATTTTAAAAAGATATAAAACTAAAAAAAATATTTCGATATACTTATTTTCTGTATCTTTAAACTAAAAGTGGCGCCCAAAAAGTGGCAACACTTAGAACACGCGGGATATTATAAAACATATTTTGGTATATATTTTAATAGTTTCAATTTGTATTTAAAATTTATCATCTTTCATTATAGGGCTCAATTTCTTATGTAACATTCATACCGCGTCGTTCCGTATTTATTTATTTTACTAATTGATTATATTTTTAACGCATAAGCTATGGTGTGTCCATATCTGCCGATTAAGTTGCATAGTAGCTCAATAAGTTTTAAAATAGGAACCTGATTGGCTTTTTAATTATTAAGCTTATATAATTTTAATTTTTATCTAATGTTCAAAATTTTCATCTACACTATTGATAGAAAAAATTGTTATTCGTATGTTGATCGCACTCTGCAAATTCGTATACGATGATAATGTCATCAACACAGTTGCATTTTGTCGTTGCAATTAATAATATTAAAATGATAATTTAAAATGTAGAACTTAACGGAGTAAGCAGTATTATTATTTGCATTGAGAGTAAAACTTATGTTATATTATATTTTATTATAAAAAATACCAGTTAATATTGTATATGCTCAATTTTATTAGATGTAAAATAGTTTTAATAGTGCAAAGGTAAATATTGTGAAACATGTAAGTGATTTGTTTATTTGATAATGCAAGCGCTTTCTGCTGCTTACTCCTGCTTTCTTCTATGAATTGTGAGATAATGTATCTAAACACTGTAGAACTATTAAATGATATATTACTTAAATAACATATATAACATACATTCACTGTACTCTTACTTCTCAGTATTGACGGTTCAATGCAATCTTTGTCTCGGAGGATATTATTATATGTTAAACGTTGGTAGGTATTTAGAACAAAGAAAAAAATGAAATTTTAACTGTTTACCGAATAGCGTAATATATTGAAGATGTTGGATGATTATGGATATTTTTATTTACAAACTTCGTCCCTTCTATAAACTATTTAAATATCTTCATAAAACATAATAATTCATTATGCATCCATAAACTGTGCTCCACTTAAATAGATGTTTAAATTCGTCTTGATTTTTCCTTTTTATACTGTGATGACTCAGGAGTAAAAGAAAAAAAAATGCTATAATGTGAGCCTATTTCTCAGTCGTTGACCATTATATGGTAAATAGGTCTGAATTCCGATGGGACGAAGCTTGCATTGAGTCATCGCACTATAGGGCCCGGGGTACCGTATCCAACGCTAGAAATACTTGAAACAAATTATACATTATATACATTCGACGTTAAATATTGTAATTTGCAGATGTTTGTAATTGTATAACTTAGTTATACTACAAATTAATCAAAATAATTTGACCAAGTATTTCTTATGTAAAAAATCGCAATAAAAGTTGATGTTTTCCAATAGTTCGCTACAACAAATAGTACAAATTGGCTGAAATCGATTTAAATATGTAAATTAAGCATTTATTTTGATATTGGAAAACATTTCTTACAAAATCAATCACCTAATCTGATGCTATTGAGTCATATATAATATTAATTGTCATTTATGTGCCTCTATCAGGTGATTTATTTTGCAATGCGCTTTAAATCCTTGCGTTTCTATGGAAGACCAAACATGGTAATGCCTCCTCGAGTCAAGTTCCTGGAGAGGAAACGTAACGGGTTACGCGTTGTGATGCACTTGGGTCGGTCCCCGGGCTGACGCGGCGGTGTGCGCAGGCGGTGCGGCGTCGGGCCAGGCCGCGCCGCGCGCCGCGCTCGTCGTCCTCTCGCTTGTGCTCGCCGCCCCGCACTGACCGGGCGCTGCACACGTGAGTCTATATCTACACCCTTTCCCCCGCCCACAACTCACCGCTACCGCACGCACGCCGAGCATCCGTTGCGCTTTTCTTCTCTTGCTTTCTTCTGTATCATCCTCATCTTAATTGATATCGTAGACTTTGAAGTTCACTAGCCAAGCCCGATTTAGTCAGGCGATCGACACCAGATGTAATCATCGCAGCCGAATATGGTTCATTCTTTCGCTGTTCGACGCTCGAACTTTGTTATGTAAGTTTTCACAATTCCGTACAAGTACGTGGATCTGCATTAGTATTGAACATCGCCATCGCTCTCGCAATCTGCAAACTCGCCTCCAAGTAGTTGTTCATTGTATCACCTTATAAAGCTTTCTTTTCTAAATAGACTTTAGAATAAATATTGCATGACTTTAAATATAAATGATAAATATAAAAGTATAATAAACGAAAAAATTAAATTGTATAATTGAGCAGAATAATCCTGAATTACAACTCCGACGTCTATAAATGCACATTGTGCCTAACCAGAACTCTACGATATAACAATTTCAGAAGAGTTCAGGTTTATTGGGTTAAAGAATGCATGTACCTAATTCAATTTATAAATCAACTTTCAAGGTTAACTTCGACAAATCGACATGTGATAGTTGTTCAGGGATCTTTGTAGTAAGGAACGAGGATTCTACGTCGCCGGAAAATTTCTAGTACTGATAAAAACTAAAAGTATATGCCAATCGTTATCGTTCACGTTTTATAATAACGAGTATAAAGAAATTTTCTCGCGACGAAAATGTCGGAAACCATCTCGGAGAAAGGAGACAGGAGTGTTCGCGTGCAGGCGAGAGTGCGGGTGCGGCGAGTGGAGGCGGGAGTGCGGTGTGGTGGGCGGCGGGGTGCGTGGGCGGCGGCGCGCTGGTGCTGGCGGCGTGTTGGCGCCGTCGCAGGCGCACGCCGCGCCGCCCGCCCCCGCCGCCGCGGCCCCCGCCCCGCGCCGTCGCTGCCAGGCTCGCCGCTCCGCCGGACACAGTGTGACGCGCAATACAACACTTTAACGGATACTTTTGTTTTATTTTTACTGCCCACTGTACGTTCATGCTCACAATCTTTAGCCAATAAGTGATATGGGAGCAAATCTTAAATATTAGTTCCGTTAATAGACTTTTATAATAAATAATTTATTATACTAAATAATAAATATTTATTGAAACAGATCTCCTGTAGTCATTTCTTTGTCGTGTAGCTATATAATATTTCACGCATCTCGTGTAGGTACTGAACAAATGTCATGTCAAATGGTGGAAGCGAAATGTTAAGAGATGTATTTTTTTTGTTAGTACTCTGAATAGTATATTAGATTTTTAGTCTTTCGCACTTTTGTTCGAATTCTTTCAGACTGTGTTTATATGTACTTTGTTCGTTATACGTACCCTACTAAAACAAGTTTGTATGGTATATGTGAAAATAGTACGTCTATGTTAAATTACAAAAAATGCAAAAGGCGAGTGGAACACGAATGTTATTTCTAGCGGTAATAGAGTTCCACCACGCTTCAATCATCAGAGTATAGGGTGTACAGGTAAGATCACACGTTACACCGTTGAAAAAAAATTAAGTATAAAAAAAAATCTTCCATCCTTAGTTTGTAAATAACAGGCTAAAGAACAAATGACATATTGAACAAGACCAGTGTGAGTAGCGCCTAACCCTAACCCTTTATGAGGGTAGAATGTGATTCTCTCTCTCTCTCTCTCTCTCTATACCCATGTTTGTTGATGTACATTGATGACCAGTACATTGATGTTTTAACATACATTGACGAGCAAGCTTTACTCCCTGTAATTAAATGTGTGAATCATGTTTCTTTATATATCATATTTAAATCATATTCTTAAGACTATGTGTTTGAATGTCTTCATTTTATTATTTTATTGTATTTGACATTAGAATTTTGGCGTTCGTTGCCACCTGGGAGCGTGATTGTCTCTCGATACTCTTGTTTAGCTATTACATTGCGTCTTTACATACATTGACGTCTTACGTATATTGACGAGCAAGCTTTGCCCCCTGTAATTGTGCATGTGTGAATCATGTTTCTTTATATATCATATTTAAAACATACTCGTAAGACGATGTCTGAATGTCTTTATTTTATTATTTGATTGTATTTGACATTAGAATTTTGGCGTTCGATGCCACCTGGCACTTATAACGACTGCTCTTTTAGCTTCACTCCGCTGACCACCGACGTCGATGACGATGGCTTTTGTTTTTATAAGTCTTTGCTGTACATAAATGACCTTCCAAACATATTTTTAAAGCTTAACAAGAAATTAAAGTGTAAATAGGATCTCTTCTTTTAAACGATCTTTCTAATAAGTCGGACAACCTCATGTTTTGTATATTGTTTGAACATTAAGTGGTCACGTTAATTAAGTATGTAACGACATTAAAACATTATAAGTACCTACTAAATTCTAGTAAGAGAGACATGTAAGACTAAAATTTGTAATTAATGTTTGTGAAGGAACTTAAACGCTTGATATTATAGTTACAATATGGCAACACTAGTTCGAACCTACCTAAATAACAAACCACATTACTTAAGGTTTCTATTGTAACTATTATTCTGAAGACTAGAAAAAAAAAACAAAAAAAATGTTTTTTTAGTTTAACTCCATTAACAAACTATTGCTTAGTAAAAATGTCCCTCTGCACAATTTTGTATTTTTTTTTATATAGAATAGGAAGGCGGACCGAGCATATGGGCCACCTGATGGTAAGTGGTCACCAAACGCCCTTAGACATTGGCAATGTAAGAAATGTTAACCATCGCTTATATCGCCAATGCGCCACCAACCTTGGGACCTAAGATTTTATGTCCCTTGTGCCTGTAATTACACTGGCTCACTCACCCTTCAAACCGGAACACAACAATACCAAGTACTGCTGTTTTGGAGTAGAATATCTGATGAGTGGGTGATACCGAGATAGAATAGACGAGCTACAGAGGCACAATGCTCTACCACCAGTAAAATATGTACCACCAGTATGTGCTTTTTTTGGAACCATATATGTCTTACGTCACTATAGCGCGGTGAGCGATTCACTGCGGGTATCGCCACAGCGGATAGTACCATCAGAGAACTTGTAGACTCACGAATGTAATAGATACGCACCTTAATGAATATTTTGGTTTCTAATTATGTTCATTATGGTATGCATTGAATAATAACCTAATATGGCATTTTTGTAGATATTTTTAATTTTTATCTCTGCAAGTTATTATGTCGTGAAGGTCAATGATTTATAGATATGAAAGGGTAGTTTGGTACCGGTGTTATTTTTTTTAGGTGTTGGTAATGCGTTGACAAAAGAAAACGAGCACGTAATAAGGCAAACACAGTTTTGCAAATTTATTCCACATATTAACTGATACAAGATTGATACAAGTCAGAGTTCTAACAGTATGGACATGCTATGTGGTCGAAATACAAAAAAGTTTAGTACAGCGATAATAATAAACATTGCAGAAATCCTGAACTTTACATTACTACTTCTTCACACTAATGTATTTTAAAGGGAAATATGTAATAAAAATAAAGCAAAAAACTAAAGCAGGAACACAGTTGGGAAATGTTATCGATTACAGGTGTTTTTTATTTTAGCCGTAATTGATAGAGTCGAGTTCAATTCATTCCATAAATTCTCTCTCGTGTAACCTTAGTTGTAAGTTTGTCAAAAAACAACAGTCAAACTCCTTATAATATAATAATTACTGCTAAAATACACATCACATCGCAAAATGCGTTCGCAGGAATAAAATATATCGAATAACATGTATTAAAAAAAACAGACAGTCGACGGGTCGGCGACCCGGCGCGCGACCGCAAACAGGCAACCGCGGCCGCGCGTCCTCACAAAAAATAAAGTATATATTAAATATATACGGCTAATACGACAGTGAAAACATAAGCATAACGGGAAACTTACATTCGAAACATTTCATAACGTCCTACTTTAAGATTTTTACGGAATCGTCGCGATACAAAATCGAAAACGTGAAAATCAAATAAAAAAAACACATATATAGAAAAAAGTGGAACGATCCCCCCGCTAGGGCGGGCGGACCGGGCGTAAACGTAACCGTGAACCGCTGCGGAGCGTGCGAGGCGCGGTGCGCGGGCGAGGTGCTCCCCTGCGCAGCTTGTAGTGTCTCCGGGACAGGGGCTCGCGCGCGCGGCGCCCGGCGGCGGCGCGACGGCGCGGCGGCGGCTAGCTGCCCGCGCCCGCCCACCCGCGCGCCGCCGCCGCCGCCGCGCCCAGCCGCCGTTTGCTCTCCCCCCCAGCGTTCTGTTGACCCCCGTCGTGTTTACGTTTACCTGCAACCCCACAGACACACTCTCGTCACCATCTTACCACTTTTGTTCACGTCGCTATTTTTTCTACTATTTTACTTTAATTAAATTGGTTATCGAACTACTATTTTACCAATACTTTATACTATACTGGTCACAAATACTAAAAAATGATGGTCCTAAGTAACGTGATATAATTCAGTATACAGGATGAATGAATGCATGATGCCATTCAAAAATAAAACACACAATTTAAACGATGTAATCTTCCACAAACTTTAAATTAAAAAAAAATTTGGACTCGCAAATAGGCTGATCTAAAGTTTGTGGAAGACCTATACAGGATGATGATAAGGATAAAAGGAAAGGAAAGGTTAGGATAGTTACCGATAAATATTTAAGAATCCAGATTACACGCAAACCATTAAACATGCTGAAACGAAATAGTTTGTATCAGGTTAATCGACATTAAACCGGCCATCCGAGAGAGTCCAAATTTTTCTTTATCAAAATTTTGAATTTCTTACGATTACATTGTTACTGTATTATATCTATTTGAACGTGAAATAATATTCATAAGAAATAAGATTATTTATTTTATCAATGTGATTTAATTTCAGAGGAAACTTAACTTAAGCTAATTAAGGATGGGGTCAACAGAATAACCTGACCGTTTTTATGAACTATCGGTGGGTTAACATCATTGCGTTGTTAAAACTCCCGTATAACTAATAGTTTTTATTTCACCTATCCCAATGATGTATTCCTTATAAAATATTAACAAAACGAGGAGTAATAAATAGAAAGGATTTAGACCACAAAACCTCATGTATATTATGCGTTATTTTCACTACCATCTCTATATATACTTTTTTATATTATAGGTAGATGACGAGCAAATGGGCAACCTGGTGGTAAGTGGTCACCAACGCCCATAGACATTGGCAATGTAAGAAATGTTAACCATCGCTTACATCGCCAAAGCGCCACCAACCTTGGGAACCAAGAAGTTATGTCCCTTATACCTGTAATTACCCTGGATCACTCACCCTTCAAACCGGAACACAACAATACCAAATACTGCTGTTTTGCGGTAGAATATCTGATGAGTGGGTGGTACCTACACAGACGAGCTTGCACAAAGCCCTACCATCAGTAAAATATAACAAAGTATACGAACCTGGTAAACTTGGCTTGGCGCGCGGGTTGCCACGCATGGCGCTGGGCGTGCGGCGGCCACGAGCGGCGCGCCGCGCACCACCACGGGCCCCAGCCGCGGCCCCGCGCCGCGCCCAGCGGGCGCCCGTCCCACATGACCCAGCCCCCTGCACCCAATGTACTGTTACCCACCTCGTAATACCGACACCCTCGCCTTTCGTTTGATACCTCTCAAGTTTGACATCACGATTGTTACGGAAAAGAGTCGGCAAATTGTATGACCATACATGCATACATACAATTAATAAAATACTATTTATAACGAATAATTGTTCATTTGACCGATAACCTACAATATATACCATATTTACACAGTAGCCAACCAAGATTTCTTTATAATTTGCCTATGTGGCAGATATTATTAAAAGCGATATTTTATTAGAAACATCTAAGAACACGTCGGCCACTACGACATCGCAGCGTTGTCACTAAATACTGTAATATTTCTAATATCTGCCTCGTGTTCAGATTTATGAAAAGAAAAAATTTAAAGAGAGACAGATCTCGGAATTTAGTTGCAGCTTTTTTATATTTTAAATGCATGCATTTGTAGTGCACACATAATTATAGATTGATGGTCCGAATAAAGAGAGAAGTTCATAAAAATGTGAAAGAGTACAATGGTCTTTTAGCAAGCAAAACGCAAGGGGCGTTTTTTAAATGACAGCGCTCAATAAATGTAAAATGTGGATTTATTTTGAATCGTGCATCTCTTGGATTAATTTTGAAATTTCCAATAAAAATAAACCGATGAGACAAATGAACTCTGATATTCTGACAGAATACGTTTTTTTTTATAAATAAATATGGAATATGAGAAAATCCTAATTATACCGAGCTTTCTAAAAAGGCAATCGAAGTTTTTATTGTAACTATCACATTTTCTTTATAAATTATTAGAAAAGCATAACGTTTGCCGTCTCCAATCATGCACATTTGCATATCGGTCCAATGCAAACTCTTTAAAAAAAATATGTCGTTACAAAATTAGACAACTTGAGAAGTACCAGTACGAAGTGAGGGTATATGTGCTTACAAGTTTGGTAACATAATTAAATTTTCATCAACAGCCACCATTTTGTTCTACAATCACTAACAATACTTAACTATACGACATCTAATTCTACCAAGACATTGGTGACTATTGATGATTTATAGATAATAATTTAAAAAAAAAAAACGAAAATATCATCTATAACCTGATTAAGTATATTTTTATATATTAAATGAATATAATTTGTCAAATTAATTAAATAAATAAGGAATTTCTTTGTTCATCTATGTACTCATTTCATTATGAGAATTGAAATCCCTAAATTAGTGGAAACAAGATTTTAAATTTGAAATGAAACATCGATGAACAAGAATTCAACAACTATCATAACATTGCGAAAGTATTTGGAAAAAAAAACATAAATACATCTATACTTAATATATATAAAAGCTTTGATAATGTAATCAAACGTCTTCCATATACATAATAATAGTTTAACATTTGATATTGTAAATATGCGTAATGTGAGAATAATCACACTATTATTGTTTTTTTTCTTTATCAACATCTACAACAATAGTTGTATGAATATTCTCTTCTAAATCTAATACATCATGCAGCAAAAAAATAACTGCTTCAACTATATAGATATGTTTATATAACACGAGATACAAAATATGCTAAAAGTATTTTTTTTGACGTTTTTAACGATATTTTTTTATAAAGAAACAATCAGGTACCTACTTCTACGCTACAATTAATTACTGACATACTTTACGAGTGTAAATTACAACGGATTCTAAGGTCGATAACTCTACATGGACAAACAACAGATGTAAAGTACTCTTATTCGTTTACATAACGCAGACGGGTACCTGAATGCCTCCAGTTAGATCGTAGTAAAGCGAGTTGGGCCCGAGAGCGAGCTCGTCGTCCTGAGTGAGGCATTTACCAAGCGGGTCAGTAAGTCTTCTTAACATATTCTCTACCTCGTTACAACAACGAGAAATTTAAAAAACGTTACACGGGCTTTCCGATTTACGAAAACGACATTCCTGATCTAAGAGATATGCGGGGTGGCCAAGCTCCAAGCGTGTTATCGGGTTAGTGACAAAGCGAGCGAAGCGAAGCACTACATGAGGAATGGTAAGCGCGGGATGATGCTAAGCGAGGCAAACGTGTAATGGTAACTGAAAACAACAGGGAGAGGTGAGTCGGGCGCGTTAGTCGGAGTGGCCGCAGCCATGCAGACCTGATGGTGCGATCGCCGACAGCCACCCCGCCCCGCCCAGCTCCCTCGGCCCGCGCGCCCCCGCACCGAGCTTCGTGCTGCGTGTGTGCACTGTGCACTGCGCAGCCGCACACTGCACACTGCACACACACAATGCCGGCGCACCGGTGCGGGGCACGCGCCGCGCTCCGCCGCCGCTATCGATCACCACCGTCAGGCCTACACACTACCGTCTTTACCGAGTCACTGACTCCATTCTAGGATGGGAATCAACCAAAAATAAAACAAAAAGTGAAGAATAGATGAAAAATTTGGCAAATCAAAAACCGAAAGGTAACAATGATGAGTACAGCGTCTAGTGACTAGTAAAATAATATGATAACATTAGTTAGTGTGTGTGGGACCCACCGGTTGCGCTCTGTTGGGAGGCTGGCGGACGGCGGACGGTTGCGGTGGCCCCGCGTAATCAAAATAGAACTCATCGTACCGGTAAAATGGCTCATTGTAGCCACCTCGGTAATCCCCGTACCCGTAATAGTCGTAATCATAATCTATAAACACACAACACAGGCCTTTTAGAGGCTAAGCTAAACTAACGCTAACTTACAAGCTACCGTAGGCTGGCGGTATCCGAGCCTCTGCAACACTCGTCACCGGGCAAACATTTACATACGAATATCTCTGCTAGGAGGCTGTGCACACGGGAACTCCACCTGCTTCCTTAGCTCACTCACAAACCGCTACGCACTCGACGTAGTCAAACTTATCATCGTACGGACACACGGAAAAAACATGCATCTTCAGGTGTCTAATTTTCATCTATGATAAATGTTACCCAAAGTTGGATTCTCGTGAAAACAAACAATTTCGAATTTGGAAAAATTTGGTTGCTGATTTGCATTTCTTTGTCCCACCACCAAAACCTATACTGAAAGCGATGTAAAACAGATGATCAAGTTCAAATCTCAAAGATTGGTGTCGAAACGCTGCGGTATCAATGACGATGATTACATCATGTTCAAGCATGCACTCGGGAGTCGGTTAAGGTTGTTATTACATAGACAAAGTTTAGCCCTCTCGTATACCACGTAGACTTCACTTTAGAACGGTGTTTCGTTTCTTCTACGTCTTTAGTCCGAAACCATGCAGAACCTACTTAAACCTAGCTCTCATTAATTCTAGCCTATAAAATAGCGTTATGAAACATGTGAGTCGGTCTACGATAACACACTGAAAGTTCTTCATTTTCGTTTTCGTCCGTGGCTTCAATGAATAGCAAGGAAATTTACAGTGTATTGTCGTAACCTTATTTGTTAGTAGGGGATCAGTAGCAAAGTTTGCGTGTGCGCGTGGAAACCACACCGTGTACACTTTATGTTTGTGTGAAATCAGATCCTTTCAAATCGAGAAATAGTGAAAAAATAGTAACTTCATTTCATTAACCACTAAATAAAAATACATATATTTTTTCTAATAAATATTTCTTCACTCTTCTCTTCCTTGTTGAAGTTTCGAGCTAGGTAGATTGACTTTTTCTGATGATTTAAGCATTATGGTTTTGGGGTTTACAGTGTTTTTGTTTCTTTCTTTTTAGTTATAACTTTACAATGTTGAAAAAAATTTACAAAACTTAGTTGGTCTTTTTCATGCTTTAGATTATAATAAAAAATTTAATAAAATTACTATATATTTATAGATAGAAAACAGATGCTCTAAAAATGGACTAGTGTTAAAACGTGTTCTGGTTCGATCAAGGCCAATGATTCAGCTCTAACATATCCATAGATGTCGTCAGAGGGGTCGGAGACACGTACAAAGAGTCGCAGAGACGCAGGTGTGAAAATGGCAGGTGGTAATCTTTTGTAAGAACATGTGACGTAACAGCAGCTGGGACTATTGTAAGAAACATCTGTTCGCGAGAACAAATCCCATACCTTTATGAATTTAATATAGAAAATGACGTATGACGTGTGTGAAGATTGCTCCAAGCAGGGAACATGTTGGTAAGTCTTCATGACCATTGAAATTAATTCTACAACGGTATGTGTCATGATAATTATAACCAAAATATTAATTAAAAAATGTATGTATGTATCATTTTGTTTAATCGAAATCATTAAAAAGTCGATCTATCGAAGCAAAAAATACGCATATGCGCGAACCGGGCCACGCACGTGCGCGGGTGTGTGTGTGTGTGTGGTGTGTGGGGGGTGTGGGGCGGGTGCGGTACTGACCGTAGTCGCCGCGCGCCTGCGGCGGGCGCGGCTGCGGCTGCGGCGTGCGGCCGCGCAGCGCGCCGTGCACCGGCGAGCAGCTGCACCAATCAAATCTGACATTACACAACGATACGTTACCCACCGCTAACTAAACTAGCGCGAACCGCGTGCGTTGCCGGCCTCACGTTACGTTGTCGTTGCATACTCGTTGCAGCACATTGTTCATAAATGGCTTGTTTTTTTATTATGAGTATTTCATTAATATATTGATAAAATACGTATTTTAGTTTATCGTACAAAACTCTGCTTGAGCTCAAGCTCTTTTTACTCTGCTATAATATTGTAATCTGATTTGAAATAAACGAGAACAAGAACCAACTTTATATTACACTAAAAGAATCTTAGTAATTGAATATTAAAGAAAAAAATTGTTTTCATTTGTAAACCTTTTATAGATTAAAGTTAAAAATGACTTTAATTTTTATACCCAATTTTTCAAGGAATACCTACATGACCGACAACGACGCATTGCTAAATAACTCTTTAATCTTAGGAGAGAAAACTAATGGTGAGTAAAGAACGCATAATTCTATTATTACTAAATATATTTTCCCCACAAATTAAATCTATCTAATTATTATACAATCATTTAAAAATTTACAATAATTCATTCAGATCCTTTGCTATCTACACAAATATGTAACTATTAAATATTTGATTACGAACATTTTTTTCTGTAGGCATAAAATAAAATATTTGAAACCTAAAATATTAGTGGTATTGTAGAGGAGCAGGTTACGACCGACGCGAGCCAAAGCATCGCATAAGTCCTCACCGTAATCATTAAGCTAAGAAAACAATAAAGTTATACAAGAAAAATGCATATAAAAATATATGCTTGCGTCCTTCAACCAATTTAAATTTGAGTATGTGTGTACACTCAGCTTCATTTATGCCGGACCTGTATTTTACTCTAGAAGAAAGGACACCAACAAATATTCCACCGAAAATTGGTCATCTCTAGGTCTACTGATTATATCTTAGAAACGTATCATACATATAATGCAAATGCGTGAAAATATACATGATGAAGATTTAAAAAAAGTAAAATTTAAACATAAGTCGAACTCACCCGCCACGGCCGTAGATCATTTGGGTCATCCGACGTTCACGCGCACGTAATATTTCCTCTTTCTTCTTCTTGTCTGAAGGGGGTTTCGCCAGCGACACCTCCAAACGAGCGCCGCCCATATCTTTTCCATATAATTCTTCCATCGCCTGATATCAAAACAAATATTATCAAATATATTCTTGTATTCTTTCGTTCTCATCTATAGTCAAATTGGTAACATTTTGTGTTGTCGACAAGCATTGAGAACACGCTACGGTTACCAACAAAAAGCCGAAAACACAAAATTTCCAACATTTCAGAGGAAACACTCGTTATGTTACCATTTTTCAAACTCATTGTAAGCTATATACTATAATGATGCAAAGGCGGGTATTGTTACTATCGATCGAGGATAGCTGACCGGTCGAATATGCTAAAGAGAACCTTTTCCAACAATAGATTAACGACAACTGATGTAACTGACGGTGGAAAGGTATAACTGTTCTGCTGTGGCATTCACGACCTGACAAAGCATCGTCGCATCTTAATCAATATTTTCTTAATTAGATAAAAAAAAATACACAAATAAACCTACGAAGTATTATTTTTACTCGACGTTTCAACTAACAACTAATCTACTAATTTATTGGGTCAGTTCAATTCATCAATGTTCAAAACAGTTATTAAGCTACGTTTGCTTAATCATCAGCAGCGTCAACATCAGTTTACCTAGCCTGTGGTTCGTACTCGGATACGTGCGTCCGTCTATCTACCGCGGATGGGATAAGCTACCGGAATTTATATACTAGTTCTCTTTAGGTGCTGTCAAATAAACGAACCATGATACTGCAGTTAATTATCAAACCAATGTTATAATCATATTCTTTGTGTTCGAGAGGTCAAATATCAAATAAGGGTGGCAATTTTAGGGTAGAGAAAGGGAAAGGCCGAAACGTTAAATCTCACCTTAACAGCACAATCTCGGTCTTCAAAATGGACGAAAGCGTAATCCTTTATCTTCTTGACGCGCTCCACGGTCCCGTAACGTTCAAACTCTTCTTTCAGCGCCTCTTCCGTGATTTCTTGGGTTAGGTTTCGGACGTATAACACCTTAACCTATTCAAATGAATACAACTTGTAATATTTGTTGTTAACATTGTCTATTTATGAATTGACCGAAGAACAACGGTCCACTTACTTTACTCATAGTTTGCTCATCGGGCTCTTCTTGAGGATCAGCCCAATCCACTATAATATCACAGCCCCATACCTGCGAAGGATCATTAGACTATTAGAAAAAAAACACTGACATACAATTGACATAACACGGAAGACACATGCCATACTAGAGGTAAACAGCTCACCTTTATTCTACCAGTTCCAAGTCTACGCTTAGCTAACGACGCGGCTTTGTGAGACTCGTATTCCAAAAAACAAAATCCTCTATTTTTCTTCTTATCATCGGGCGAACTATATATAATTACTTCTACGAGTCCGGCTGCAATCATACAACTCAAATAAAATGCCACGAAGGGGCCAACGAGCGTGAAAATTATAATATAAAGCTCCCTCCAACCCTCGCTTAAATTCAATTTCAACGCTACAAAATATGAAGCAAATCAAACGATATTCCAGGAGAACATATACGGTACTGAAGAAGTCTAGAGAACAACAGCAAGATTCTCCAGTCATTACCAGTGAGCATTCTCGAGGCGGAGGCCAATCGTCAGGTTAACACTTCGTTTGCGATCTACTTCGCGAGGGCGCGCGAGGGGCGCGGGGCGCGGGGCGCGGGGCGGGGCGCGGGCGGCGCGGCGGCGCCGGCTGGGCGGCCGCGCCGGCCGCGCGCCCGGCGCCGGCTCGCGCGCCCTCGCCAACTGAATAGCATTTATTATGAATTCGACAAGGACTTACGTGCGTGCCTAGTAAGCTCCTCAAACAAATCGTCCCGATCTCGATTCTTAGGGATATTTCCCACGAATAAACGATGATTGTTAAAGGAAACCGTTACGCCAATCTTTTTCCCCTTTCGAATTTCATAATCATTCAGCTGCAAGAACAATTCGAGGGAGAATAGCCAATGGCCCGGGCCGGAGCGGCCGCGGCCGCCCGGCCCATGACTGGAGAGGGACGCGGGACGGGCGGCGGGCGGCGCGGGACGCGCGGGACAAGCGGGACGCAAGCGGGGCACCCTCAGCGGTCCACACCAAGCCCCACGCACTCAACCCAACAACTATCAACTCTTTAAGTCATTCGATTGAAACTTTACCTGTTAATTTACCAAACTCTTCCAGTATCTCCTCTTTGCCTTTAGACTTGGGAATGTTGCCGACGAAAAGTCGCAGATTCGGAACGCTAATCTTAATTCTCAGAGTCTTCCCCGGTTTTATTTCGTGATTATCGAGCTGTGGGAAAAATAATAAGGGAAAAATTTTGAAAAATGGGTTTCGTTTCGGATTCGTTCTTGCCGAACTGCGATCCCGGTCGGTTCCGATATCGGCCGAGCCGGCGCCGGTAGTGGCGCTTGATGAATTTAGCACAGGTCGCTGACCGCGGACGCGACAGGCGTGAGCGATGATGTCGGTTAGAGCCAATTGTGATGAGTTAACTGTACTTTGGATGATAAGCCAAAAGTGTTTTACGGAGCAAAGAGGAGAGCCTGAGATATATTAAATTCTCAGCCGGAGAACTTTTTGAAGCCAATTGAAAGTTAACCCTGTAAGTGGACCGTTTGATGAAGTGAAAATAAAAAAAAGCGAGTACAAAGTGTGGTGGTAACAAAAAAAAAATGAAAGCAACTTAAAATTGAACGAGGTGCACAGTAAAGAACGGGATGATATCTCAGGAAAAGCGAGGCTAGATCAGATTACAGGTGTTATGTTTGCACATTTAAACAAATTCAGTGATTACATTTATATGTGGCGGTGGCCATACACATCGTCAAGAGAACAGTCCAATACAAGTGTGAGCTGCACGACGACCGAGACGCGGAACGCCACAAGGACACAAGAAATTCCATGAGAGATTAATGTATGAATAGGACCACCGCCAAGGGAATATTAATGACATGCTCTTTACATGATAAAAGCTTAAAATCTATATATCCCAAGTGAGACTGTGAATACGTATATTCATCAGGCAAAGGATAGCGTCTTGCAAAAGTACCGACGAGTGATTGCACTACAGTAGTTTTGCAAGTGACGCCACAATTTGAAGACTTCGACTGATGGGATGAAATCATCATTCAAAGAAACTTATTTCAAACGATCACAAATTCTAGATATGATGAATAATTTATAAGAGTATTTTTTGAAAATTAAATCTAAACGACGCAAGCGTTTATATATCCAAATAATAAGGCTAGCAAACTGATATCAATTAAAGTGTTTTGGAAAAATATTTGAATATCTCTCGCAATTCAAGTCAATATTAAAAGGAATGCATTTCCAATGATTTCACCCAAACATATTTAAATATACAAATATTCGAAGTCGCCAAATTGCGGTCAGCTAACGTGCTGTGATTCAGTTACTTTTCAAGGATTATACTTAAACATTCGGCGAGTCACCTGGAAAGTAGATGTCAAATTAGAATTTAGTTTCACTTTAATTCTTCACCAATTATAAAGATGTAGGACATATCATTCGGTTTAGACACAATTTAGTGTTACCAATTGAGTTATTTCATGTTTTATGTTCAGCGATAACACTGTGCAAGATATGCGTATTGCGTATCGGTACAGATGTGCTTCAACATCCATATTGTTACTAAGGTTTGTGGCAACAAACTATTACTTTGATAAAAATTTACTACTTCCTATAAAGGTATCTAAAATACGTACGGGGTCCCCCGACCCGCAACACTTCATAATTATCAACAGATTCCAATGAAATATAAAATGTTAGGTATTCGATTAAATATATTTATGATTTATCGATATAATATTACTTCAAGGCTAGATAAAACAGTGTACTTATCAAGATGCAACATTGACATCGAAAGCGGAACTAAATGAACGCAAATGCAGGCAAAAAGTAACAAAAATTTATATTTAAAGCCTAGTATATTTAAAATAGCGCGTTGTTGCCACCAACCTCATTTTCCTCTTAGCGATTGAACATCACGTTGAATCGCTAAGCGGGTTCGAAAGTGGTAATCATTTTAATACGACTCTTAAGGCATCTTATCTATTCACTAAAAATTAAAATCATTCAGATTATTTACTAACTAAAAATTAATTATTACCACTTTCTAAGACAAAAATTACAACACCCATATATAAATAAATACCCAATACTCTGAACTTACTTTTTCTCTTAATAATATTTAAAATATTTTAAAATCAACAAATAACTAGACACGGTCTCGGTCGTTTTATATTGTTTAACTTATCGTCGTATCGATCTCGAGTTAGTTTTACGAACTTTCGTATATTTATTGCGAGGCAGTTCACAATTACACACGAGTCGGAAAAAATAAATTCAGCGCAGACTCGGTCCCGGGGGAGACGGAGGAGACGGCGGCGCCGGTACCCACCTCGTGCACGGCGCGCTGCGTGGCGTCCCGCGTCGTGAACGTGACGAAGGCGTACCCGCGGTTGGTGCCCGTCATGGGGTCCATCATCAGGCGCAGGTCCCAGATGGTGCCGCAGCGCTCGAACAGCGGGATGAGCTCGTCCTCGTACATGTCCTTGGGGATCTTCCCGCAGAACACCTCGCAGCCGGCGCCGGGCGTGCCGCCCTCCCAGCCCGGCGGCGGCCCGCCGTATTTGCGTTGACCTGTGGGGATGATGCTTTGCTGTCTCTCGGTTCGTGCTACGAGTGCGATTCTTAAGATACGAAAAGCGATGACAATAAAAAAATAAATTTTAAATAATCTTCCTCCATGAAATTTATGCAGAGATGAAATAGTTAATGATAGAAGACATGAATCGTGTCGTTCAGCATAACTTTTTCCTATTTATTTATATGCTTAAAACCTATCAGAAATAACGGGGTACATTAAATGGCTTTGTGTACTTCTTGTTAAATCTTGTTTAAGAGGTGATAAGTGATACAATACCGTGTAACCTTATTACAAATGTTAATATTTAAGTCCGATAATCTTTCATTGAAAATGGAATATATTTTGCTAAAGACGAAGCAATTTCAACAAAATGAAAAACATGTTGATCAATCAAATTAAACATTAACGTCGAAATGTAACATGTTTCAACGCCTGCCCGCGCAATTTTTAATTATTATTGATGTGTTCCGATTATATTATTAATTAAATCAGTTCTCCCGCGTTTAATTAACGTTCTGTAAAAAGCAAACAAAATACGCAAACATCGCGTGATTCATAAACGTTTCCTTTTCATTCGATAAGACTATTTTTGGTCAAACAAATGTAAAAATTCAAACTCATTTTAAAATTTTAAACGAAAAATTCACATGACACTTGCGTTGCATACATGACAAAAGTAAATCTGTTTTTGTCAGAAACGTTTCTCTCAAATGTTACGTATACAAAATGTTGCACTTAAATTTCATGAAATATTTGTTATTATATGAATTATATTCATTTTTATTTCTTATTAGAATATTGTTAGATATTTACAAATCTAATATGAAATATTTCAGAACGATTCCAATAACAAATAAAATCTCGAACGAAACTCGACCAATTTTTTTTCGCACATCTGTTGCCAATTCCTTCCGATATATAATACAATTATTTTCCCGCGTTATGAAACGAGGGAAAATAAACTGTATGACAATTTTCGGTATTCGCGTATAAATAATTTTATATCTTCCTGTTACCGTAACATTTGAAGGCATCTCAGGCACGCGATCTAGTTTATGCAATCCCGTGTATGCTATATCACGACTGGTTTAGAAATCAACTCGATATTATGTTTCATTTGTATCGGATTTAAACACATACATATATACATAATTATCACATAGTCAGTGTGAAGAGATGGTAACAATACTTTTCAATCAAAGTGTTTTTGTTGACAACAAACAATTGCAAAAAGTTACCAACATTTTTTTAAAGGCAGACCTTTTATTATGAACCAACTTTTTCTAGACAACCTTTGGGCGTAGTGACACAAACATTTCGATACTGTATATGAGTGCAGTGCAACATTATACACGTAACGTAACGAGTGAAACTTTTCTGCTGCAAAATGTTTTCACTTCTGTAACGCGCTCAGAGTCGCTCAGTTTAATTTAACAATGATATATTTAACTATTACTCAAGTCGAGTTTCAGTGAGTTCATTAAAAACAAATGCGGTTCCGCGTGATGCGCGCACATACATCAGACATAGTAATTTATATAGTCAGGTCTGAGACATTAATATCATTGTGTCATAACGACAGCTGATTAGTGTCAATTTATTTGTAAATATACAAAACAAAAGGCGTTAGACTTATTTTCTTGGACAAAAATAAAATGGGTACTTTAAAGACTAAACGGTGTTGCGTCTTCTTCTTGCGAATGTCAAATCAATGATGACTGAAAGAGATGAATCGACGTTTGACTAAGCCTCGTTTATAAGTAAGATCGTGCATCACGTACGAAAGTCGAAAGTCATTTCTCGCCGACAAAGTATCTAAAAGGGGGCGTAATGCCAATTTCGAACAATTTCACAAGCTATTCAGACTTTAATCTGCGTGTTTCGAATTCACTTATTAAAATAATCAGAGCGGTAATATCGTGATATCGATAATACTACGCTTATAAAAATAATTGGACATGTCGAAGATAGCTTACATAACTTGCGTTAAGTAATAATTGCAAGATAATATCATACTGGCAACAAATTATCAATTCGATATTTGAATGTACACGAATTGATATTAAAAATTGCTAATCAAAGTATGCTTCGTGTTTGTTTGTTTGTCACATTATTATACAGAAACTGCTCGACGGTATCAACTTCAATTCGGCATAATGGTAGATCATATCGTTGAACACGATACTATTTTGTTACTACAATACAATTTAAGAATTTATAATTTTTAAGTGTACAAGTTTCTATCTATATTATATATACACAACAACTGATATACAGTTATCGCATATGGTGTGAAACTTATCTCAATGCAATTGTCAAAAAACATAAATAAATGCAAGATAATTATATTTAATATACAATATTTATATGTTAATCTTGTTTTCTCAAATATTTAAAGTGAATTGTATTCTTCTTTTGAAAAATAAATTCTTATATAATTTCTCCACCCATCTCAAGAGTCGCTCGTCCGCCGTCCGCCGTCCGCCGTCACTATACAGGTATATAAGTACATACACATCAGTATATAATGTCAACATGTCCTACCTGTCGTCACGTCTAACGTGTAACCGGTCCTCTCTAAGATCTGTTTGATCTTCTCTTCGTCGGGTCCTTTGACCTGGACAGTGGAAGACAGCGCGGGCGCGCCCTGCACTCCCGCTCTGCTTTTCTGTCTGTAACATCGACAATTAAACATTTACGTGATTATACATTTAGATATAGATAGATAACAATCTATACAACGATTTGGTAAAAGATAAAACTTAATAGATCGGCAACAGTTAATCAGTAGGTATGTACAACGTATAATCAGGTGTCAAAATTAACGTTAAAAAAGTTAAAAACAAATTGATACATATGTATATTACTAATAAATTAATATACTACATTGCGATCACAAGTTACTATTACAAAAAGCTAAATATATAATATTGATATAAGTCGTTTTTTATTGTTCACCACCGGTGCCCAGTACGTTTTATTGACCACCCTTTTCAGGAAAAATATATAAACGAGATTGAGAAGAAGTTCTCAAAAAAGGAGAGGAGCCCTTAATCCAGCAGTGACGTTCACAGACTTTACCTCGATAAAGTAATAATAAGCAACCTTATTACTTTTTTAATTCCAATTATATGATTTTCGTTTATATATATATAACGTAAGATATATTATTCTCTAAATAAAATTGTGTAAATAAAACATTCAATGATATTTAATATTTAAAAAAAAAACAAACTATTTTTTTTAAAACGACTAAAATATATATTTCGAATAAGATTCGAATTTGTACTGGACATGTATAAACGCAAGTTTGAAAATATTAAAACAAAATGATACGTGAAGTTAACACTACGCTACTAGCGCTCAAGGCTCGACGGTACCCTTACAGAGTACTCGCCAACCCCTTACGACACGCGTTCACTAATTGGGGAGCACTGTCTTAGTACTCGCATCTGTCTATAAAGAATGCATACGCAATATACCTTCAAACACACCGGGACGAATCTATTCTTTTTTTTTACACTTGATAGGCAAGCGTTTTACCATTGACTTGCCTGATCTTAAACATCGTCACGATATTCATTAAAAAAATATATCATTGCGAATTGGAAGCCGATGTTTTACACAAAATTATTTGGAGAAAATTTAAATTATTTTTATATATTTGTATTAGCGAGGCAGACAAGAAAATTAGCCAGTGGACACATTCGTCCATATACGCTGGTCACGTCAAGAAATACGAACCGCTCCTTACCATCAATGCGCCGTCATTCATGGGGTCTAAGATGTTATCTCGAGTGCCTGTGTAATGAACACAGGCTCAGTCACCCTACACACTAGAGGGGCTATAAAGTGCATTCAATTGTCGAGCGATTTCAAACTTCGTCTAAATTATTCAATTCAACTCGTCAATCGTTGGTCACGTGATAAATCGAATACACATGTCATTATCAAACATTTTCGCCTTTTCCACAAGCGAAACAGGCAATCGCTATGTGACTTTGTCTAGGCCCGCTGAACACCGTAATACAAATTATTCGTATTTTCCGGTAGATAATTAACGAGTGATTATATAACCCGACACAATAAGAAAGAGAGAGAAATATTATTTTGAAGTGAATATGACAGATATTAAGAGATTAAGAAATTCTTGTATGTTTTTAGTGTATCTTGAAAACGGTTCAAATTTTGTTTTAAGTTTCTTTGCTTTGTTATACTATGTAAGAGTGGCTATTACAAATATTTATTTGTTTTTATAATAAAACGCAATTTTCCACAAAAAATATCAATAAAAGAAAACCGAGCAAAGCCCGCTCAACCAGGTACTAAAATTCTAATAAGATTTTAGAAAACTAATTTGAAAATTGAAATTCGAATACGTTCCAAATTTATCTTTTTTAAACAAAAACATGTAAATTTAAAGTAGATTAGGTATTATCAAAAATATAACATCAGCTCGGGGAAAATAATTCACTGTTGGAATCATAAAGGTAATGAGTAATGCTTCAATGGAATTTTTTTGTTTGCATTGTCATTCCCTGTGGCTCTTTGTACAAGGTTACTTTAAAACTTATAGGAGCTTGCAAATATGCGTCACACGCCTCGAAGAGGATAACGACCACGTGTAATCTAATCTTGCACTGTATGAATCGTCGCGAAATATTACAACTCAATATTCATTTTTTGTATTACGAAAAAATTGCTATATATAAAAAGTAGCAAATTTGTGTTACGCGTTGTTCCGTTCACCACAGCCTGCCTGCCTAGTTAAATGTTACAGTTAACGACCTAACAAAAAATGCAACAACCTAGCCGTCGTATTGCAGATTTTTCAAAACAATTATCTTGCACAAGAACCATCGACGATGCCGCAGTCTGATCACGAGATGCAATGCGGCAAGTAATCTGCAATTCAACTAGATGGCAGCACTCGTTTATAAAAATCATCATTTTAAACTTGCTGCAATACCGCAACACGGCCGATAAGTGTCAAATCAATTTTTCAAGATGACCCAGATACTGATCGGACAATTTGGCCATCATCCAATATTAGGTAGGGTTGGCAATTGCGAAAACAAAAAAAACAAAAAACAAAACGTACTCACCTATAGGTTTTCATGACTCCACATAAATAAGCACTTTTATTAGATACATGTTCGAGATTTGAATCTAAAAATTGTCCAAGAACACTTAAAGCACCGTCGGATGGAAATTCTTTTAAGGCATCTAACGCACGCTCGTCCAACTCTGCGTGCGCTAGCTTTCCAGTCTTATAAATATCGTCGAGCTTGCTTGCTACCTGGAAAAAACAATTAACTTCGCTTTACTCAACTGCAAAGGGTTCAACGACCAAAAAATATATAATATTTAATTTCATCAATGATTTAGAGCGCAAGTCACAAGTCGAACCTTCTAAACTCGATAAGTGCGAAATCGACGCCGATAAGAAATGAGACGTGAGTGTAAGAACGTGTCTTCAGATAATAACGACTGAGAGTGTCCTCAATAAAGTTCATAATTAGTCATCAAAGCCTCATAGATAGTGTGCTTAGAGCTTTATCTGACCACGGGGCAGCCACTCTATGTATGGTAAAACTAGACGTTAATTTTGAAATACAAATTTCGTAAACATGACTTTTGTCAAAATTTTCATTATGAAGTAAAAATTCTCAAACGCGAAGAGACGCGTAGCAAGAGTGAGATGGCGAATACGTAAAGACAACATGAATATAGTCAAAGGGACAGGCTTACATTTTTTAACATTACAGGAAGCAGTCGTGAGCGAAGGTGAACCACTTGCAAGTTTTAATACCAGTTAACCAAACAAGCTTCAGTTATAGGCCAGGAGTGATGGTGTTTCATCACTTTAATTATACTAATTACAGGGCTAAATGTATCCTACATTTTTAAAAACATCGTTGTACAAATACAACTCTTATTATCAAGGCAGTAAGGACGTCAATAGAATAACTGTATATATTAAATTTGTAATTATAATTGCAGATAAATATTTTTTTTTTATATAACAGATAAATCTATTGAAGTCTTTAAAACCATATGTCTTTGCCCTAGCTGAGTTGTTATTATAATTTTTGTATACAAATGTTAATCTGTTATGGCAACAATGTTAAATTTAAAATCCTTATTAAAAGAGATAATATTATCAAGGGTCAATACAGCTAGAGACACAGTAAATCCACTTCAAGATTATCCAAGTGAAGTTGGGTAGGTCATATTGTAATAATATTTATGATACAAGTCAAAACATTCTAGATAATTTCAGGTGTGGCAACGCATTATATCTAAAATATAATCCCATAAATACTTCTTGCTATGTGTCACATTTGATAAAGGAATTCCAAAAATTAGCCTCTCCAAGTTACTGATTCAACCTATTTTATCTTTAGACTGGTAGAGGACAGTTCTGCTAACATATTTTTTATATTATAATTAAAAAAGTATAAATATAATATTTACTTAGGTCTTCTTATATGAATCTTATTAGAATTCAAATATGCTGGTTATAAAATTTACTAATTTAAAATATTGGCAATACTGATATTAAATATTTTATATTATATTATATATTAATATTTATATGAAATAATAACACTGTAGTTTGAAGATTTTGGAAGTAAATTTTGTATCGCAGACTGCCATTTCATACAAAATTTTCAAAGTTTTCAAATTCATTTATCGCATCATTTTAAAATATTTTTTTTTATTATTTAAAAATAGAACTTTAAAGCTGATAATATCTGATATAATAAATTATTATTATTATTGTATATATTATGTTTTGTTATGTTTCAAGTTGATGAACAGCGGGAAAAAATCTTTTAATGGCAATATGTACATGAAGCATATGAAATGGAAATTAATTATATATCTTAACAATCATGTCAAGTACTTTAAATTTAATATACATTATTGCCTTCTCAGATATTTTTATTATAAAATATTTTTTTCTTATAATGAACCACGGCTACCGTTATGAAATAATTAGTAACATTTGGTCTAATAAGCTTAAAATTATAGTTAAAGTTATTTATTCTAAAAGCATAATTATATAATATGGTCATGATTTGCTATAAAAGTGCTCACCTTTGTGTCCAAGCCATATTCTATAAGTTTGTGGTAATCTGGTGTCCGGCCAACATCAGAGTCCTTCCCGGGGACCTCTTCTAGGGATATTTCTCCATTACCCTCCGCCATTCTGCACAATTATTAACTTTTTGTACACGCACTACACTCTTGCACAGCTACACACCGACTTCAAAACTTTCAAATTAACTTTATGATAACCAGCTTGTTCTAGGTTGAGCTCTCAGAGCTTACTACAGAATGCAAATGATGTCATATCGAGAGGGCAACGAATACGAAACAATGCTACACATACATCACCAAATTATTATCTTACTTTGATGACTTATAAACAACTAAATAATTATGGGAGAACAATATTTACCTTATTTTACAATTTTTTGTAATTTTGGAAGAAAATGACAACTCTCTAATTGTCCGAAAAACAAAAAAACAAATGATGTTCAAACATAAGAAACTGTGAAACAATAGGATAGTGCACTCCTCATTCCATCCGGGTAAGGCGTAATTTCAAAAAGCGAATGCGCGGGTCATCGCATTCTTCTAGTGATGTGAAACAAATTTTTGAGCCTAAAATAAAAATTGAAATTATAACATAAAAGTTAACAACTACACTTAACATAAAGGATGCGAAATCCGGCGGTCAATGACCGAAATAACACAGAGTATATACGAAGAGAACTTTTAAATTGTTAAACACAACACTTTTTAACGAATAATCACTGTAAAAACACTTTTACAATCCTTCGGTATCAAAATACAAACACAAGTAACTTTCCGCGCATAAAACTTTGGCAAATGCGAAACTGCAATAAGTTGAGAGTGCAACTGCATTGCACTCGATAAGAACCGGCCGGCGCGCGCCTGAATTTCCAAGAAGATTCCAATTAGAATAAGCACATACGATGCCGGAAGATAGAAAACACTATAACACACAATCACTTTGCAATATAATTAACCTGAAACACTGTACACAAAAATAATTACCTATTAATTTTGCTAGTTGGTGGCCGAGACAGATATGGCGGCACCGCGCGACGTCAACGTGACCGCCAGTACGGGGTTCTCATAACGACGCGCGCGGGACATGCAACGAGGAGTGCATTCAAACTTTGAAAGACAAGTAATGTGTTCAAAAAGTTTTAAAGATCTCTCTCTGTTTTCAGAATTAATGCGACCGCAGCGAGTAATGGGATATTTTTATTGCACAGAGAGTTTTTGCAATGATTGCGAATAATTTTGAATGTGAAAGAGCGCGGCGCGTCGCGCAAGGCTGCCGGCCGCGAGGTGAGACAGGCTAGCGGCAAGACGGCGGCGAGTGAGAAGCCGAGAGCGAAGGGGGGAGGGTGTTGCAACCGGCGGTGCAGGCGTGCAGCAGCGACGACGCCGCACCGAGCTCGCTTGCATACTTGCATATACACTCACACTTGCAAACCCTCTGACCTTCGTTACTTATAAGTCGTAATCGATTCACTGTAAGAGTTTTGCCTTTGTTACATATAGTTTCTCTGAGAAACTTTAAGTAAAACATTAAAAGTTGATCACTTTCAACAACTACATCGCAACTCACTAAATAACAAAATTAACGTTTAATGTGGCATCATACAAACTTTAATTAAAACAATTATTAGCACAGCCAGTTTTATCCAGTAAGATTCTCATAAATACAAAAATTAAATAATACCTAATTAGAAATTGACTAATTAGAAAATACTAACTTTAAATTAAAAAAATATCTAATTGCCTCCAATTCAATATTATCTATTTTTTTAATTGTCCTTTTTAGATATTCTATTGTACAAAACGCATCAAACGACTCAAAAAAATCACACGGTTACTAATCGACAACGTCCAATAGTGGAACAAGGTTCATTACTCTTTGATATGGAAACGAAGGGATAAAAGAGTTAATCGCAATAACCCCCTTGCTTTAGTTCGCTTCACCTGCTGATTATTGAAGCCGTATGTATTCGCGACACATACACAAAACTGGCCTTCGTACTTTGCGTGTATGCGTAAGAAACTTGGATCTGTATCCGCCGCATAATGCATATGTGGGTAGATACTTAGATAGAGCGGCTACTGCGGGTGCCTCGCTTTGTGCGGACAGAGTTCCAAAGCGGCCCTTTCACCGCGAATATGAATCTTACACGAGGCCTATGTCGCGTCGAGAATCGCTCAGTACTTAAGACAGACTCGCTTCACAAAGAAGTCGTGTGTAGTATGTATGGTGTAGCGGCACGACAGACACACTTCCTTTCTCACATTTTCTTGATATCAATAGCGTTAAAATACAAGCTGTAAAACGAACTCTCCCCGAGTTTCCGGCGGGTTAAGTCTTCTTGAGAAAGGTTTCGCTCACCTCACACGTCTGTTTTATTCATATCTGATGAATAGTATGGCCCATTGTTCGATCATACCTCAGCTTGGCACTAAAAAAAATTAAAAACTTAAGAATTTGCAAAACGGCACATCACTATCTTCGAAATTTGACAGCTTGACAATAATTATTTTTAATTTACTTAAATGACCTATCTTTGGCATAAATAAAGATTAAAAATAATCTAGATCAAATAAAAACTTTTCTACATTTTATAAAATTGACATTATTAATAAAAGTATTGAAGAATAATTATAATACATTCAACATAAAAACTTATCCTACTTTTAAGCGTTTAGTACAGTAGAACGAGAAATTCTTACTCACCGATTCTCGTAAGGACCTTAGAAATAGCGCGAATCATCCGTCACGGACGTCTATAAATATCCATTTTGCAAATATACATAGCTTCGCAAGACCGCGCTGGCCGCGCGGCGTACTACATTAGCGATAAGGCACTTAGTACGTATTTTAAATACGTCAACAGTTCGTTGACCCGCGCCGTTTCGCACCGTACGTTGTCGAATTTATTGTGTCTGTAGATTTGTGGGTCGACCTCGACGTCGTCTCACTGCACTACCTGACGTCAAATGGAGGGCCCAGATGATGATGACGTCATCTTACCGAATCCAACTAGCCGGTGCTTCTAGTTCTAGTTAATATAATACGGTATTCACAAAACGCGTACTATGAATTATAATACTTGCCCTAATCTAACCTGTCGTTATGAATAGTAAAGTAGTGGTTCTAATCGCGAACGGCGAAACACATGTGTGTCGAGGTCATTGCTATTTGTTTTTTTTTTAATTCAAGGGTAAAGGTGTTTAGTAGTCATGTTTGATTTGATGTTTTAATTTAAATTATACAACGTTATGTAGTCCGCATTAAACTATTATAATAATTATTTTTTTACAAATTAACATTTTAGGTGTTTCGCAATAATTTAAAATAATTGTAAAATCAGTCCTTAAAATGAAAGAACGCAGTCTTGTATTTTTGCTAAAATTTTAGTTCTTTATGAAATGTGACATTACATTCATACTGAATGTCATTTCAATTATGTATAAAAAATCTAGGTAGTTATTTATATATAACTATTGGATATGATATTCACAATTCTTATATTACCTTATATACGTATATCTAATCTATAACATAGACAAATGATTCTTTTTATGAGTTATACAAACTTTTTAAAGCGCAATTAAGTCGTGGAGTCATCTCATCCCATTGTCATCGAGGTTCTCGACCTTTGCGCGCCGCATATTCAATTCGCGTTAGATTTTTTTTGCGTCTGAGCGTGTCATAGGCTAAATGCTGAATGGTGAATTGATGATTCGTTTTCTACTCGCGATTTGAAAGGCAGTAATGATAATTACGAATGTTTTTTATTGTTTATGCTTTTATGATATTATTACATGTATTTCTTTATTACCAACTTTATTTTTATTTTTGATATTAAAATGAACACTACTTAGTATCGTAAATAATTTCTGTTCCCAGTTCTGATATTTACGTGGCTACTGGGAATAATCATTATGTAGTTATTAAAGATAGATTCTTTGTCAATGATAAAAGCCGCTGTTTCAGCTAATACTTAACACAGATTACTTAACTAATAGGGAACAAGCCATTAATATATTTTTTTTATATTTTAAAGAAAAAAAAATTTGAATTGAATTATCTTATTGGGTATGAGAGTGATGTGAATTTTTAATTTTATAGGCATTAATTTCTGCGAAAATCTTGTATAATAACATAAAATTGTATTCAAATAGTAAACTGCTTCGTCTTTTTGCCGGTTGGCGTAGCGGAACGGCCTCAACTCGGCTAACTTATGTAAATAAATAAAGTGTATCATGTTCTTAAGCTTAATCGAGACGACATGAAACGTTAATGTTTATATATTTAAAAAAGTATCTGAGGAGCACAGATATTATCTTAACGAATTAAGTAAGTAGGTACCTAATTAATAAATCAAACATCAAATTGTCTAATAATAATCAAACTTTACTTGAACTATATTATGGAGCATTGAGTTAAATAAAATAATCGCTTAGAAAAGTTTACAGTTCCGAAGTCAAATCAAAAGTTTTTAAATGCTTACGTCGTCTAATTGTTAGTCTCACAGGGTGATATATGAATGATAATGACATGACATGACACGTTGGTTCCTAAATATAGTTAGATAGATGGATAGAATATACTTTATTGTACATCAAAAAGAATAAAAAATCACATAACACATAGATACAACCTAATTAGCATACAACTTTGACACATTGAATACATTCTTTTGATATGAACATGATCAAAAAATACGTGTTGATTAAAAGTCGTACTCTCAAGATGTCTAATAATGAGTAAGTTCCTGTAGCCATACCATATGGCGGGAGCATTTGTTCGCCCACGGAAACCGGAAGGTACATTATTTTTACAATGAGCAAATGAAATTTTATTGACGCTAGACATAAAAAAATTATATAACACCGAATAAAATTTTAGGTTATAATTATACTGTTCAAACCCTTTAAGGACATTTTTTTTAAAGTTTGCACTATTGCGGTTTTGGGTGTCCCCTGTTTAAAATAAAAGATTACGTGAAATTGTAGTATCTATACGAGTATTGTGTTCATAAATTGGAAACTTTAATTGTTATTATTTATATTGATAATATAAACAATACTTGAATACCATTGTCTGAAATCTGGCTTTATTACCATCAACTGATAGTTTTATTGAAGAAATAATGAAACGGTCTTCTAATTGTGATATATGTATTATTACCATTAGTTATTAAAAATTAAATTAATTATTAAAGTTCAACCTAAAAAACCGCTCACTATGGAAAATTCAACTGAGTTACGTCTTTTTCTCAATAAATATACCAAAATATTACTGCGATTCCGGTTTATATTTTAGACTAACAACTTTACGGTAACATTCAATAGGCCGCTATTTTGTGCAAGCTTGCATTAGTTTCGTGTAACGCAAAATGGTACCACGTCTCAGTTGAGTGCATTATGGATTTCCACTGATTTACGCTGATTATATATTATATTATATAACAATTATTATACAAATATTATAATTATATAACAATTGTACATTTTCAGAACAATAAAACTGTCTGTTTATCTAATATGTGGTAATTTGATTGAACTTAGTAACTCGTTCTCAGAAATTTGCAAAAGAATTGTTTTACCCGTAAAATCCGTTACGTCAGCTGAGAAATCATTTTTCAGCGGAGCAGTTTTCGTAACTCAGTAGAAACTAAATCCGCGTTTACATTGCTAAAATACTTTAATCCTTGAAATGATATATTTACCCGACTGCCCTGAAGGAGGGTAATGTTTTTCGATACATACATAATATACGTATGTATCTTTGGCACACTCGGTAACCTAAACAGCTTGATGATTTTTAGTATTTGTTTTTTTTTCTATTCAGCCGGATATTTTAGTTTTTCCTAAAAATAAATATATTAAGATTTTTATAATCTTTTAAAATTGAATGTTTAGTCAGACACATACTAACATATTATTGTTGTAGATATTGAAATGGCACTTACTACGAGAGTAAGAAAATAAATGAGCTAACGGAAGATAAAAAAGAAAAGAAGCGAAAGAAGTGGTAAGAACAGAAACTTAAATAGAAAGAAAACCAAGTTTTAAGTTATCAAAATACTACACTATCTACATAAAAATTAATCTACAAGAAAAAAACAAAAAACGAATAGGAAGATTCGTTCGAAACTACCCTAAAATAATCTGGTATTAAAAACAGTACCTCAGACAAGCAAGAAAGCAATTGTATTGTTACAAAATAGTAACATAAAAAAAAAACAAAGTCTAAAAGAAAATATGGAAAAAATGAAAGCCAGAGAAGTCTTAGAAAGTTAATAAATAGAACTTTAGTTAGGTAGCTTAGAATAAAATTCAATGCTTTATAAAAATGTGTACGACTCTTTACATTTTCCACACCGTTCCGTTGAGTGACGGTCCACCAAAGAAGGCACAATTGACTGTTAAATATTTCCAAATAATAATGGACAAAGCTCATAGTATCTTTAACATTTGTTGTTATGTAATTTTATTAGTTTTATCATTTACTTATAATACTATTTGGATCTCAATTTAATGCCAAAAATGATGAAATATAAGTCTGTTTTTGTCGTTTTGTAACTCAGAGGATGTACAATTGTTGATCACATTTGATAAGTGCTTATAATGAAAATATAGGAGAAGATTTGTGATTAATAGTTTATCTTTTTACATAAATATGTGCGTTTTGAATATTATATTTTTATTTTACCCTAAAATTATGGCAAAATAGTACGTAACTCAGTGGAAGAAAATATCAGGGTCGGACGCATTTAATTCGTAATAAATAATAAACTACACAGTGTTTTGCGTGATTTCTGTGTTTTTATGACAATTTAGACATCGCCGATTTAATTAATATCAATATTATTGCATAAAACATGTGTGCTAAAAAAATACAATTTTTTAAAATCATGCAAACTTTTTAAAAAATGCCCTTAAATACGTTGTTTGAGTCGAGGTAAATAAAACGAGAGGATTTTAAATGAAAATTAAACCACGAGCATAAAGCCGAAGGTAACGATTTTTAATGCCTAATTTGTATTTAAAATTAAACGTGCATTCTTGCGCGATGGTGATGGAAAAAAAACCTTGAGAATATGCATCTTGCATGTGCCGGACGAATTCTGCCACATGTGTTTTTTTTTTTTTTTTTATATTTGCCGGGTGAGCAAATGACTCTACCCCACCTGATGTTAAGTGGTAGTAGAGTCCAAACGCGAGGACGGCCAGTACAGTCGGGAAGAAGATTCTGCACTAGCCGCCCTCGCCTTGCCGGCCCGCAAGATGCCTCTTCACGCCTCGTAAAGAGACGTGAAGCGAGCGACGTATTGCCACGATAGGGATGGGCAAAGTGTGGAGGCGTGTTTCCCCCGGCATTGGTTCAGCAGCCGTCTCCACTGGACCAACACCCATCGCGGCAATGCTCGCTCGGGCACTGGCTGTACGCTGGCTGACCTCTAAACGCGGCTGCAAGCCACTTCACGAGATTTTCACCATGCGTACGGTGGTAACAAGCCAGGCGGATGTGTATCATCCTACCACCAGATGATATCCCTTAGTCGCCTCTTACGACACCCATGGGAAAGGGGCAGTGAAATGTATTCTTTCTCCGTCACTGCACGGATAAATGTGTGATCCGTCATAGCTCCAATGCGGGAGCAGCGTGACGGAGGCTTCTCTTATAAGGGAAAGGAGACCTTGCTAGACAGCAGGACAATCACGAACTGTTTCTACTACTTACTGTATAGACTATAGCTACTCTATTTTGATTTCTTTTAAGGACATATTTGGAGGCGGAAAATCGTCGCTATTGATTTTTGTTTTCCTATAAACGCTTCAATAAACGCTTAAGTAACTTCCATATTCTTTATTTTATCATGCTTAAATTAAATGTTTTTAATATGGAAGAATAGTATTAATTTAAGAATTATTTACATGAAGTATTTAAATAAGTATATATAAAACAAATTAAAAAATATATATTTTTCAAATCATGACCACCGTGATTTACTGGTGGTCATGACCACCGTGTTTTACTGGTGGTAGAGCTTTGTGTTCGTAGTTCCCAAGGTTGGTGGCGCATTGGCGATTTAAGGGATGGTTAACATTTCTTACAATGCCAATGTCTAAGGGCGTTGGTGACCACTTACCATCAGGTGGCCCATATGCTCGTCCACCTTCCTATTCTATAAAAAAAAAAACACGTACGTGGCTTGAAGAATTTCCCATTTTTTTACCAGGAACCAATGGATCTTCTTGCTCAACGGCGACATCGAAGTATATACAGCAAAAAGGAATTTTTGACAGTGAACATTGCCAGACATAAGAAAAAAATTAGTGAAGATGAGTTCGTTAATCAAATTTCTAAGGAACTAAAAGTAATTTTTACATGTACTTTTAGCAACACTATATACTCATTTACTTTTTGAACGATTCGACCAAAATATGCTATTGCTCCACAGCCAATTCTACTACAAAAAAACGACTTTAGTGTGTAAACTGTGCCTATATGTTACATAAATAATTTTAAATACCGAAGGGTGAAAATTAAACCCGATTACTATTGAACTACTATTAAGTATTACACCAAAAAAATGCTGTAAAAAGGATTTAATAAAACAGCCCTGCTAGTATCCGCTTTACGATGACATAATGGCGGCAAAAAGGTGATCATGAAGAATTATCATTAAGAACTTATTATGGTAAGCGGCGTTCAGGTCATATATATGGCTTTCTATATTATCATTTATATATAAGCACCCAGGTATTAGGTAAAATAATTAAGAAGTTATATAAAAAAATATGTATTATCTTATGGTTGAAGCTTGCTTCATACTAAATTTAATCAAAATCGGTTCATAAATTAAGTCGTTAAAGCGTAACAGTCATACAGACGAACTGTAAAACAGAGTTAATTTCGTATTTTAAAATAATATTACAGATAATTTATTCGCATTAATTCCTTGTGTTCTCTTATTAAAATTAATTAACTGTCAATCTATTTGTTCCCATTGGTAACGTAAAGGATGGTTAATAATTCTTACAGTCCCGATATGGCCCTTTTGCCCATTTGCCTACCTATTTTATATATAAAACAACACATCATCAAACTATATGGCCTTAAATTTTTTTTATATACTTTTATTTAACCGCTCCTTATTATGCTTAAGTTTATGTGTTCACAGTTAAACTAGAAACTATGGTATCAGTTTCTCATAAGAAGACTCAAAGGGAAACCTTTTCAGTGTCCATAATTTGCGTTTATCCTTGTTTGTGTAGGTACTGTCTTTACTCAATAATAGACCGCATTGTTCCATGTATAACGTTATGTAAGTACTGATAAACTTCTCGTCCAGGTCACCATGACATATGTATTTTATAAGCGTGTAGTACGAACACAATGTACTGGCTTTGTGATTATTTTACAATGAAAAGCATTTTGTATTTTTTTTTGTAGAGATATGAACAGGACATCGTCAACATATTGAGAATATAAGATATTTATTATATATGTATTTATGCTTTATATTTGCTGTTAGCATGTATGACTACAGACTATTGAATATAATTTTAATTTTTATTTATTTATTTAAAAACTTTTTGCCCACTACATTGTGTAGTTTGACAAAAGGCGGAATTAATGCCTAAAGGCATTCTCTATCAGTCAACCTTTAGGCTAAGCGGAAATTCGTGAAGGCGGTAATTGATAATCAAAAATATAGATACATTTATTTATTTATTTATATGAGATTCATTCAAGTCGAGTAAGTTATATGAACTTGTAATTATAAGGCAACCTTTATATATAACCATTAACCAGGTTCTTGATGTAACAAAACCAGATCAATGTAAATATCAGTTATATTTTTGGTAAGAATCATTTGAAATATGACTATGTCCACGAAGAAATTTATGTTAGAACAAGCTGACCCGTGCCCACTTCGTTGGGCATTAAACTTCGGTAAACATTTTTACTTGTCATGAAATTATGATTGTGGTTCGGTTAGTCCTGAGTGCTATAATATATTTCCTGACAAAAGTCACGTTGTCCACATCCGACTACCACGAAAAAGTCTTTTCATTTTTCGGGTTAATATATAGCCTATGACACTCACAATTGATGTGGCTTTCTATTGGTAAAAGAATTTTCAAAATCGGTTCAGTAGATCCAGAGATTACTCCGTACAACCTCACAAACTTACCTCTATAATATTAGTATAGATTACATGTAAGACATTTTTTTTTCAAATACGAATCTGAAAGTTTTGTATCAATACTGATATTAAGTTCCTCCAAGTTAAGCACAGACACAGAAGAATCAGTAGATAGTCAATGGTCTAGGATCCAGTCAACAGTGAATACCATTGGAAAACAGGTGCTTGGCACTTCGAAGGGAGGCCGGGTCATCGACAAGGAGACGTGGTGGTGGAATGGCTCAGTACAGGAGGCAGTTCGAGAGAAAAAGACACAGTTTAAGAAGTGGCAAGAGACCAAATCTCCTGAAGACCGAGACGCGTATAAAGCAGCTAAATGTGCCACCAAACGAGCAGTTGCCAAAGCCCGTTACCAGACGCTGTCACCTTTGTATGACACGCTCCAGACAAACGAGGGCCAAAAGACTATCTTCCGTTTGGCAAAGGCTCGGGAGAAAGCGACACAAGACATAACAAAATGTCTTTGTGTCAAAGACTCTAATGGCACTTTGGTTTGCGATGCAATTAAGGTGAAGGAGAGGTGGCGCAGCTACTTTAACGTGTTGCTTAACACACAACACGCTAATGTGTCTCCTCCAGAACTGCCTCCTAATCTCGGACTTGTTGCACCGGTAACACCTGACGAGGTACTCAAATGTCTTCGTACAATGAAGAACCGAAAAGCCGTAGGCCCTGACGACCTGCCGATTGAAGCGTGGAAAGCGATGGGTTCTCATGGTGTGAACCTACTTACTGACCTTTTTAACCGAATACTTACTAGCCGGAAGATGCCCAACTCTTGGAGATTGAGTATCATTACTCCAGTTTATAAAGGCAAAGGTAGTGTACAGGACTGCGAAAGCTACCGCGGTATTAAGGTTCTGTGCCACACCATGAAACTCTTCGAACGCGTAATCGATTCAAGGCTTCGGCAAGAATGTACCGTCTCGGAATGTCAGTATGGGTTTCGCCCAGGCTGTGGAACCATAGACCCCATCTTCGCCCTAAGAATACTAACCGAGGCCCATAGAGAAAAGAAGAAGCCGCTGTACATGGCGTTTCTAGACCTGCAGAAGGCATTTGATTGCGTCCCACGCCAAATAATCTGGTGGGCTTTGAAGATGAAGAATGTGCCACAAATCTATATTGACATTATCCGAGACATGTACCATAATTCGGAATCAATAGTAAGGACCGCCGTTGGCGACACGCACCCTTTCCCGATCACAGTTGGTGTCCACCAAGGCTCGGCCCTGAGTCCTTTTCTGTTCAGTGTAGTGCTTGACGTTGTCACAGCGAAAGCCCATGAGCCGTCTCCCTGCCTCATGATGTATGCTGATGACATTGCACTGGTAGATGAGGACAAGCAGATATTGGAGCAAAAGGTGAACCAGTGGAAGGGTGTGCTAGCGAGGGGTGGTCTGATGCTAAATGTTGCGAAGACCGAGTATATGGCCTGTGGCAGTACGGACCCCGAACCCATAAAGATAGGCGGAGAATCCGTTATCAAGACGGAAAAATTTAAATACCTCGGGTCCGTACTGCACGAGTCTGGTACGATCGACCACGACGTCAGAGCTCGAATAAACGCAGCTTGGGCCAAATGGCGGGAAGTCACCGGGGTAATCTGTGATCGCAGGATACCGGTGAAATTAAAGGGCCTTGTGTACAAGTGCATCATCCGACCAGTCTTATTGTACGGCAGCGAGACGTGGCCAGCTCTCGCGAGACATGTTCAGCAACTTCACGTCGCGGAAATGAAGATGCTGCGGTGGATGTGTGGCGTTACGCGACTAGATCGTATTCGTAACGAGCACATCCGTGGTAGCCTTGGCGTTTGCGATGTAGCGGATAAGTTGCAGGAAAGCCGTCTCCGTTGGTTTGGTCACATTAGCCGCAGACCGCCAGACTACGTTGGGAACCGATGCCTGGACTTTGTTGTCGAAGGCCCCAGATCCCGCGGCAGGCCCAAGAAGCGCTGGCTCAATGTTGTGAGGGACGATATGAGAGAGCACGATCTCACTAAAGACGACGCTTTCGATCGGGCAAAGTGGAGGCAAAGATGTAGGAAAGCGGACCCTGGCATTTCTAGGCCGGGAAAACGCTAGGAAGAAGAAGAAGAAGAAGACTGATATTAAGCCAGATATAAGCCGAGATGGCCCAGTGGTAAGAAAACGTGAATCTTAACCGATGATCGCGGGTTCAAACCCGGGCAAGCACCACTGAATTTTCATGTGCTTAATTTGGGATAATAATTCATCTCGTGCTTTACGGTGAAGGAAAACATCGTGAGGAAACCTGCATGTGTCTAATTTCACTGAAATTCTGCCACATGTGTATTCCACCAACCCGCACTGGAGCAGCGTGTTGGAATAAGCTCCAAACCTTCTCCTCAAAAAGGGAGAGGAGGCCTTTAGCCCAGCAGTGGGACATTCACAGGCTGTTACGGTTACGGTTACTGATATTATGAATGCGAAAATAACTGTCTCTCTTTTACTCTTTCAAGGCTAAGCTACTGAACCGATTTTGATGGAATTTGGTTTGGAGCAAGCTCGAAATTCAAGGGCGGGCGGCTAGGCTACTTTTTTAATCTAACTTGCGAACGAAGGCGCAGACGAAAACTAGTTAACTATAAACTTCGTAATAAGATACACATAGGTAAAATTTTTATACCTATGTGTAGTTAAATTCTTCTAGAAAGTCTAGAGAATAACTGATTTATTATGTTTTTATTTTAAATATATTTAACGGTACTTCGATATACGAACCGAAACCTTAAGAGCTCTTTCACACTTGCGGTTTACCGCGTATAAAAATAATGTTCATCCTGATTCCTGCACTTGTAAAATTCAATTGAATTACGTTCTCAATTACAAGTTTCGGCCTTTTGGGCGCAATGCGTAAATTATCACACCATGTATTGCTGTAGAAAACATACTCTTAGTGGTAAACCGAAACTTAACAAGAGGTTAAGTGTCAAAGATCTCGTTCCGGGTGAGGCTTGAATCGTTTTACTATTGCAATGCCTTTTAAATACATAATCTTTAGGATGTACCTTTCTTGACTTATTCCGAGAGCTGTCATATTGTATGTTTAATTATGTTGAGTTGGTTATAATTGTTAGTGGTGTTTCTCAAATGTAAATGATATTTTATAAATCTTGTGTACCTACCATATTTTTATAAATAAAACAAAATAATATCATACGATTTTAATTTTAAGACATTTAAGCTATTAATGATATATTTTTACTAATATATATTTATTTTAGTATATATGTACAAAATTAAAATTCAGCCTACATGAATGATAAAATTGGCTTAGCTAATTTTTAGTTTGCATGGTCGATACGTAATATAGACGTTGGCGAATAGAGTAGCAATCTAATTTACATAATCGGCATTTGTGGTTACAATACACATGTGGTTTATCGTTCAAAAACCTATAAGTTTTATTTAAAAAATTGCTAAATTATTTTTTTAAGATTATAGAATTTTATACTATAAAAGTATAATATTCAATAAAGCTTAGAGTATGAGCATATTCATAGTATTATCAAACACAATAAAAATAATAAACGACTTAAAAAGATGTCGTTACCCTATCTAACTGGTCAGTTATAATATTAATGACATAATCATAAAAATTAAACATGAACACATAACGTGAAATAAAAATTTACAATTCAAAATTGGAATCGGATCGTGGAATCGTGACCCTATTTAACCTCAAAAATCGGGGTCTTGTGAAAAATAAAAAGAACAAGAATTGTCACTGGCCGTAAAAGATTATTCTCGGCTATCGCAATTTCTCCTATTGTCCGGACATCCATTAATTTTTTTCTTCACACAGCAGCAACGGGTTTGCCTGCCCTCGTTGCACAAAGGACGAATGAAAAGGTGGTATGGTTATTCATAAGACGGGTCGTCTGTGTCTACAGGCGAAGAAAGGTGAAACCGTAGTTTAAAGGTCGAGAGGTAATTGATGGTGTCACACCATTGAGTGATATTATGACTTTGTCTAGTGATTGGTTTAGTTGAATGAGCAATTTGAATGGTACTTTTAGATTAATACCTCTTTTCGTTGCTAAGCAAAGGAGTTCATTGTATACAAATAAAACGTTTCATAAAATTTAAAAATATTGTAATAAGTTGTGATGTACGTAATACGCTTTTGCTTAACACAGAATTTAATTTAAATATATTTTGAGTTAATGTTTCTTTAAAAATCTAAATAGATTATTTGATAAATAGTGTATCTATTTATAGATATTTATGATTACCTCATTTTAATATAATTTAAAGATGTTTTATATTAATGGTTTAAAAAAAAGTAAATATATATTTCTCAAACAATAGTTTTTATTTTAATAATGGTAATTTTATTAAAAACCCCCTTAAAATAAGGGTTTTTACCATTTTAATAGTTATTATTAATATTTTAGTTCACATGTGTAGGTGCAGTCTTTATTTCTATTAAGTCTAATTGATTTCTACATTGAAGTATCTGTTATCTGTCATCAAGCCAAATTTAACTGTTATGTTGATTAACGACATCTAGATCTTATTTTTATTGAAATTCAAAAGATAACAAATATTATAATCTCACCAATGTAATCTCTTAAGTTACTTCCTAATCCTCATATTTCTAAACCGGGAATTTTCACAAAGTGAAATCGTTATCATTTAGCGTTTAATAATACGCTTGAATTTATTTTACACAGTTTATTTTTTGTGTCATCTGCCATTCGGATTTCTATACCTTTCAATCCTCCACTAAACGATAAGAACGTTGAATATCTTGGAAATTATCGAATGATCTAAATCCTTATTTGGTCATAATTGATTTAGAGGTCCGCTAACGAGCTTGTACAAAATAACGTTAAGTTTTGAGTCCATGTATGGTCAAAATCGATTTAGAGGCATCTGTCCAATTTAAATCGAGACGTTCCCAAAGAACTCGACAGAAAATTATATATATAAGTTTATTATTATTATACTTAAGAATAAGTGATATATAATAATAAAAATTTAATGATATGGTATGTTTTTGATTACGAATAATTTAATTATTAGATTTTTATACCAAACTAGTTTTCTCGCGTGGTTTTGGCAGATGTTACGTATAAACAGCCCATGTCTTTCCTTAGGTTTCAATCTTGCTTCATCGATACCAATTTCAAAATCGGTCCAGTGGTGTAACCGTAAGGCATAACAGACAGAGCTACTTTTTCATTTGTAATATTAGTATAGATTATCTGTGCTCCATGTTGTACATGTCAGTTTAATACATATGATGAGTAATTGCGTAAAGTTGGTTAACGTTTAGAGTTACTGCTCCGCTTTATTGTCGTAGCAGGATATAGCCAGTAGCTTTCCTCAAAAAACAAGCTATCTGACGCAAAAAAATCCTCACATATTTCCATTTAATAGTTGATAGTTCCACCAATAATTAAGATAGACTGGTATATATAGCGCTAGTATTAGTAAATATGTATTATAATTTACGCTCAAATACATTATATATATATATTTTAATTGAGTTGCAGATCAATTAGCAAAATCTATGTCAAAATAATTGGGACAATGACAAGTATGAAACTTCAAATGTCTATCCGATTAAATTAGATCGGTGATAAGATACGAAAGAATCAGTAACAAAAGGTAATAAATATACACCTTAAAGACTTATACACCCCTTTTTAACAATTAACAAAGGGTTGAAAATTGTATGCGAGAACAAATGTCTAACGCCGTGCCAAATTGAAGATGACGAAGCGGAAACTCTGAAACAAAGAGGTGGACCAAAATAACACAAAAGATGGGAAGTTGTTAAGAATTATATTAAAAAAGGAATTTTTGTTGTTTTTTTTTATTATTTTGAATGTTTATCATTTAATTATTATAAAGAAAGAGTGGGTATAAAGGGTTAATTTATACTTATTAATATTTAGATTGCATATAAGCTTTGCAAGTGCCTTTAAAAATATAGATAAAACAAACCAATGCTTTTTTTATTTTATATATGTCATCTATTAAATTATTTTATAGGTTAAATTTTTGGAAGTTAACTAAGCGATTAAAGTAATTGTTCTTATCCAAGACACCTAGGTGATTAAGTGATAAATAAATAACCGATTTTAGTATTCTTAAAAGTAATAAATTTTAAAAATAAATGTCATATCATTTTTGTAGCTTTTGTAAATTTAGCAAAATAAATCATATGAATGTACCGCCAACCGTGTAATGAGACCAGAATTCTATGAAGAAAATTAAACCCTCCAGCGCATTGTGTAAGTGCACTCGAAGTTTCAACGCAGATAAGGAGATTGTTCGTTACCGTAGTGTCTGCGGCCGATATATGACGCTCGATTCAACTGGTGCTTTGGTGCTCCCATGAAAGCTAGTCTTAGAAATAAAAGCTAATAAGTCCAAACACATTTGAAAGCTCTATTCAGTAAGCGTAGTACCACCCTACCATTAAGAAAATCCAGTTGCGTCGCAAGTCGGCATGGGAATGTTCGGGGGGTCAACGTCATTCGGTCCGTACTTGTCCCGGGTAAGCAGTGCGTATTATTATTTCGATAGATGTTTTTATTTTAGGGTCTCGGATCCGGTCTGAGCGCCCCCTCGCTCGCCGCCTCGCGGCCGGCTGTCGGCCGCGGGTTGTTCCCGCATCGCACTCTGCATCTTGATCTTACGTAACTTGTCAACTTAGTCGCAACTCTTAAAACATTTTTCGCGAATTGTTTTATTATTTATTATGATTCGTTACTGTATTAACTACTAGATGTAAAACGGTTGGCCTTTAGTTTTTGACATTTATGTTTGGACACGTATGTAGTATATTATTTTTAAGATAATTTTCTTTTTTGCAATTATTAAAATTACTTTTGATTTAATAATTAATATGTAATTCAAGTTAGATTACAATTTTAATCCACGTGCTTTAAATTCAGTTGTGCCGTTATTTTTTTAATATCATTTAAATTTTTTATGTCGACCCCAGAGAATAATATATTTCTCAAATAAAGAGCGCGTAGCAGAATCCCACCGCCTCGCGACCGGTTCTCTCGATCAATCTCGACCATTGAAATCGCGAAAGCGATGGCCGGTGCGAATTTCACACCAGTCTAGTCTAGACTTTAATAATGTCGCAATAGGCAGCCTAGGTCTCTTTCAATGCCTAGAACGGTGAGAACAAATAACGGGCACGTAACGCATGATTGAATTCACTCTATTCGTTTTATTGTATAAGCTGGTTGCAATTAGTTTTATACTGTTGGTAAAAGCAAGATCTTTTCACCCTATGATTTACTTATCTACAGACAATATTATTTATTTGCATCCATTCCATCCATTGAATGAGTAGAAAAACGGGTATTGAAATGTTATGTGAAAAACTACTTATAAAAATGTCAAATGCAATTAGCAAGTAAAAATCACGCGCCAATCTCTTGTCCGAAACGTATTCCATGAAATTGATTATCGAAAAACAATTATCAGATGTTAATTATTATATCCTATTGTTCTGTTTTACAACAAGCGCCCATAATAAATAAATAAAGTATTAACAATTGCTGCTTAAGCTAAGCCTACACACCGGAACAAAACAGTAATTAAATCTTAAGTAAGATTTCCGCAGGAGAACTGATGTATTCTAAAAGAACGCTCCGGTAAAGGCAAAAGGAAAATTTTAATGAAAACGTTAGAAAATTATACCTATGTAGTATTTGCAACAGTTATTTGTATAGTTTTAGTGACACATGTCGCCATTTCGAACAACGTGACCAACCATAAATTTCCATTTGATGACCGCTTTTATAGAAGCTTTTTTTAATTAGCAGAATAATTATCAAATGTTTATAAATGTGTTCGATGCATAAAAAAATTACCCTCGTTCCACGTCCTTTCACAATGTGTGACTTATGTTCTGTAGTACTAGTCTGTAAAAACTCACTTAATTACTCAGCTGTGAAATGTTGACAACCGACTTATTGTGATATGTTATTTTGTTGCGTGTGTTCCTGAAATTTTCTAATTATTATGGTCAATGTCGCATGTTTCTAACATTTCACGAACGTTTTCGGCGGTGAGTTTCGAATGTATTCTTACAGAATAGTCTCTCACTGTATCTCTTCTGCGATCGATAAACAAAAAGATTATCTTCAGTTATTTTTGTACTCAGTACTCAAAACCTGCATTCAATAATATTTTTGACAATAAAATGACTCAAATTTATTAAAAAAGTGTTTTGCACGGCTCGTTAAATATTTACAAAACATTAAAAACATTTTTTTAAACCAATAGGAAACTATAATAGTAAATAATTGCATCATTAATTGTCTATAAAAATTAGACTCCAAGTCATGGCCTATGATTTATGTCATATTAGATTAATTTGTTGTTTATAAATACTCTACTATATAATTATTACACAGTACTTTTATCATAATAATTCATTTAAACTGTTTAAAATTAACAATAACATATTCCCCGGAATAATACAAGAAAATAACGGATACAAAGGCTATGACCGCATAGTTCTGATACTTAATATTGTATATCCTCGGTTGAAAGTTGAGTCTGCGGTTGTCATGTGGTTAATTAAATACAATTTTCAATACCTACCATCATTCAAACATAACTAGAGGTACTATTAATTAAACTTGATTATTCGTTGACATTTTCGTTGTAAATCAGATACAAGACGAATAGGTAATCTTTTACTCACAGGACGCAATTAGAAAAAAAATCACATCAGATTTATACAATAGCATTTCAAAGGTAGTAGCTGATTTGGATGTTTTCCATATTCCATCAGTTCAAACGCAACATTTTGAACTTAAATAGTTTCCTCGTTGAACTATCTTGCAATCGATCCAATTTGAGTTATTATTCACTACTTATATATAATTATGACTTCTTTTCTTGTTCTCTTAAATTGTTTTTTGTTTTTCTTTTGTTCTTAAAATTTTTTTCTTTAAAATTATATGTAAGTTTATATAAATATTCACTCGTAAATTAAATAATAATTTCACAATATTTTCAATAATTTTAATGATGTTAATGTATTTGTTGGTGGAATAGCAAATACACCAACAAATACCATTCATTCAATTTCACCAACCCGCACTGGTGCAGCGTGGTGGAATGAGCTCCAAACCTTCTCCTCAAAAAGGGAGAGGAGGTCTTTAGCCCAGAAGTGGGACATTCACAAGCTGTTACGGTAACGTATATGTATTTTTATGAACTTGTAATGGTTTACGATTAACTTTATTTAATGACTATTTATAATGTGATGTTTTTACGAATGATGTGATAACCTATAATTAGTAGAACATTTGTAAAAAACCTTTTCAACCTTTATTTAACTGTCTATCTATGTAACTACTGTTGGTTGTCCAACATAAAATAAATAAATATAAATAATGACATTTATCCCAACGTATTTTGAACTTTTTCCACTAACTGCGACATCTGGTTTTGAAAATCCATTTCACGTATTCATAGCATAGCATTTCCGTACGGAAAACTTTACTTGTCAACGTTTTTTTTACAAAATCAACACTAGTAGAAAATAGCTTCTATTTGCCAGCATAATTATAAGATAACGGCAATTGACAAATTTGTTTTTAAACTTGATAACTTGATAAAGATTAAAAATTGTTATTATTCAGCAGAAATTGTCTATATTATTTATAGTAGCTGCATAAAAGTATTATTTTGTATTTCACCTTGTACAGGCGAATGAAACAACGACTATATTGCAAGTTATAAGTACAGTCTACTTAGTACAGTGTTTGTCGGAAAAGCTAGCTATGTACGAGTCGTTGAACTAGAAATTATTGCTGAGTATTATGATATTGGTATTCTATTTGCTGTCTCGTTGGTCTAGTAGCCAGCTTTCAAGGCAGCCACCGGGCTCCTAGATTCACACCCCGGGTTAGGCCAATAAAAAGTTACAGGTTTCTCTGATGGCAGTTACCAGTGCTTACACCCACGTGCCTCGGAAAACACGTAAAGCTGTTTATACTATCGCATCAATTTATGCGAGTGAGTATAAGGAATAGAGAGTGCACTTGTGTTTGCGTTCACAGTTATGCACTATAATATGTCCAGTGCAGTAATGTAGCTTGAAAATGGCAGCCGTAGCCGAAATTGCCCAGGAGGACATCATCATCATTATCATCTGCTACATTTTGACAACTTTAACTATATTTGTCAAATCGAATTTCGTTTCTTTTGTTTAATGTGTTGGAACATTTGCCTTTTATTTTAGTCATTTGAACTAATATGGTGAGAGTCATGTAAATTTATATTCCATTTTAATTTAAAGACATACCTATGTGAAATATAAAAATCTATCTATATTATTTATTACAATTATAGATACCAAAATTATAGTCTATAGAATAAGTTCAAAAAGGGCTTTATAATTGATAAAAGTAAAGCAATACCTACCCATTTCTGGGGTAAGGCCTCAACTCCCTTTGAGGAAAAGGAACTTATTCCATCACACTGCTCCAATGTGGGTTATTGGATACACAAGTGGCAAATTTATAATCTCAATCTCTTTCCTTGGCTTAAATCCCAACTAACATTGTGCTATAATTAAAAGGTGCTCTGCGTGAAGGAAAAAGTTTGAAAAAGGACAAAACTTGGAAAAACTCAATGATACGCTTACTTGTACTTATATCAACAGCGATTTAGAGATGAGCGATGAACCGACGTGGATATAGTTCCACAAACTTTATTAGATAACCTAATGAATTTACCAATTAATAAATATTAAACAAAATTGATTTAATATCATTTAAATGATAACATTCAAAAATAAAAAATTGATTTAGTTTGAATATGTTTAGATAACAACTATTAAAAAGAGGTCTGATATGAAAAGGATCAGAAATATTTAAAACTTACTAAAAAAATATAACGTTTAAATTTGCTTCTAACCTTTTTAATCCTAGAACGACCTTTATAAAAAAAAATAGGTACTCTAGTAAGTAGCGACCTAAGTTTTCTTCAAAGAAACTCAAGACCCACTTGTATATTATGGTGAATACTTTACATTAAAAATTTTCCTCTTTCGCATTTTTTAAATTCAACATTTTTAATCTTTTTCAAATCTCGACCTATAATTTTACTAAGGCAGACTAATTTGTTACACTCGGGCTTGGGTGGTAACATACGACCTTATTTATGAAATTTGCTCAACGGCTGTTAAGTGTAAGAATACCCCAGTAAAACAAAACACATTTCCTTTAACATTTTATTCTCTTCCACACGTATCTTTTTATATCATTCATTACTAATCAATATTTTACAATTTATTACAATTTTATTTGGAATTCCTGTAATCATCCTGGCAACTATCGAACGAGTCAATCTTTCCGTGTTTTGTTTCTTTTTTATATCTCGCGTAGTTTTTTTTTCGCTCAGTAATTTCCAACAAGTGTTAATTTAGTTAAAAATGTTACCATTATTTTCTAAAAATCTCAAAATTATTATTAAAAATCAGTAAAACCTTACGTAAGTTAAACACTGATTTCGCTCTTTCTTTCTTATTTAATTGACATTCGAAAGAAAAAGACACAGCATTGTTTAACTAACCAACCACCAAAAAACGTTTATAAATTAGGTTGATTGTTTTTCTATTTTACCATGTCCCTGTCAACCCCAACACCAAATGTACTTTTGGGACAAATTTCTTGTATTTTGTGGGTATTTTTTTTAATTCGTTAATTATAAATAAGCTATGACAGAGGATCTTTCTGTAACTTATTTCAACCCTGTTTCTACTGCACACCAGCCAGGTGGACCGATGACCTTAAGAAGGTGGCGGGCACCGACTGGATGCGGAAGGCGGAGGACAGGGAGCTTTGGCGCACCTTGGGAGAGGCCTAAGTTCAGCGGTGGACAAGGATTGGCTGTTGATGATTCTACTGCACACAAAAACGATGTAAATTTGATAAATATATACAGTTCGGTGACAATCGATTGAGCTGAAATATTGCACACACGCGTAATTTCATTACTCACCTACTTTGAATAAGCTAAAGCTTGTTTTTAATATGTTAGAATTATTTTTTTAACAATCGCGTCAACTGTGCACATTTTCTTAATTATTTTTTTTATAACTAGTGTTCCCACACTTCTACCTCGGAAAGTACGTAAGTGCGCCCGTGTGTCGTTGAGTTGAGTGTCGTTTCCTTTATATAAGATACAGAAAAATATTCGAGCAAAAATACATCACATACATACATATATAAGTTATATATATATTGTATACATAATCAAATTATTTGCAAATGTATTTATTATTATGTAATATTCAATGTTGTTGTGCCTTATTAAATAAATAAAATAAAAGTAAGCTTAATAAATAACAGGATATAAAACTTATTAAGAAAATTATACTGAAATTAATTAACTTATCAGATCTTGTGTGTGTCATCCACAAGCATTTGTGTGTGATACACACAGGATCTGATAAGCTGTTGATTTTTTGGATTGTCAATATTATATAATTGATTATTGCTACAAGTATTAATTTTTAAAATCTTTTAAATGTAGTTTTTTTTTTAGTTTTATAGATTCAAATGAAGACTTAGAATGAGATTATTATGAGTCTGAGATTGACCTTTATTAAATTTTCAATAACTTCAATGATCAGAGAGGCCGACAGTTTAGAGCATAAAACTGGAAAATTGGACAAATGGGACATCTAAGGACATGCAAGTAGTCAACACCACCCATATATAGGAAATATTAACCATACATCGTCAATTCAATTCAGTTCAGCCTTAGAACTAAGAAGCTTTAGTATGCCTGTAGTTACACTGATACAAGTTTCTACGTGTGAGCAATACGATTAATCAATATATCATTTTTTTTACCCCATTTATCTCCTAAGGATTTATTTAAATGCGTAAAGTCTATGAATAATAGTCTAATTCTTTCCTCGAGGTTCAGGGTAGCCAAATATTAACAAAATGGGTGTATTTGTAGGGATACTTGCAGTAATATGATTAAAATTCATTTTTTTTAAATCAAGACAATAGAAAAATTCTCAGTAGTTCCATTTTCAAATATATATGAAATTTGTGTACGAGTTTTATTTTATACTATACGTTACCGTTAGGGAAGATTTTTTTTTGAAATTTAACCGCTAAGGTAATAAAAAGGATGTAAGTTTGTTTGAATATCTATCGATTTTTGAAGAAAGAGCCGTCGAAATTGTTATTTAGTAATACAAAATTATGACACAGCTCTACTATTTGTTATTTAATAAAAAATATTTATTCAAGTAAGTGTTAAAGTTAAGAGGGTGTGTAATCTATTACCAAATTACCTCGGACATTAATTATTTATAACTCAGATAGAGCGGACTATACATTGACAACCATGTTTGAATCTACATAATACCCTGTAGACGAATAACTCATCCAATTTAAATAGGCGGGACGGTGGTTGTGTTTTCCGTAGATTTGTCACGTCTGCCTTACGATATAATTATGTCATTAGTAGAGTTATTTTTCAATTAATAACTTTATAAATAATATATATTAAAGTGGGGCTATGTACATCATCCCTTATGCTTATATATTGTGATATCATATAACGCCTAAAACGCTTAAAAGAGCCGAGATGGTCCAGTAGTAAGAACGCGTGAATCTTAACCGATGATCGTGGGATCAAACCGGGAAAGCACCACTGACTTTTCATGGGCTTAATTTGTGATTATAATTCATCTCGTTTGAAAACATCGTGAGGAAACCTGCATGTGTCTTTCACTGTAATTCTGCCACATGTGTATTCCACCAACCCGTATTGGAGCAGCGTTGTGGAATAAGCTCCAAACCTTCTCCTTAAAAAGGGAGAGGAGGCGTTTAGGCCAGCAGTGGGACATTCATAGGCTGTAACGGTTACGGTATATAACGCTAGTGAAAACGCATATTAATAGTACGTACTACGTATAAGTGACACGATTTCTATTGGACGAATGGGATTTGACCGCAATAATAATAAAAGACGGAACTGGAGAAATGAAAGTGATTGTTTATTTATATAATAAGCTTTTATGAATTATTGTACGTGTAATCCGTAAATATTCAAGATGCGTGCAAAGTGCAAGCGAGATAGACAACATTTGAATTCTAGCTAGTAGTAGTAGTATAGAATTTTAAGACCAGATAATAATTTACGAATCGACAAGTTGGTGTAAATCAATATTGTAGCTTTACAGATCTGTTAAGATCATCTTCGTTCTCGAATAAAACCAACTATTGACTATCCACTCCTAACAACATTAACCGACCACCATCTTATCCGTGCAGTGACGGAGAAAGAATACATTTCACTGCCCCTTTCCCATGGGTGTCGTAAGAGGCGACTAAGGGATATCATCTGGTGGTAGGATGATAAACATCCGCCTGGCTTGTTACCACCGTACGCATGGTGAAAATCTCGTGAAGTGGCTTGCAGCCGCGTTTCGAGGTCAGCCAGCGTACAGCCAGTGCCCGAGCGAGCATTGCCGCGATGGGTGTAGGTCCAGTGGAGACGGCTGCTGAACCAATGCCGGGGGATACTGTATTGCCCTGCCGGACGGGGAGACCCGAAGAAACGGCTATTCCGCTGGCCGCCCGTGGCATCCGTGGCAAGTACAGGGGCCCGAGCGTGCCTAACCAGCACGCGAGGCTGCCCCACCAGGCCACGCATAATCTCGGGGTGGACCGTCGTGCCGGTTGGTGACCGGAAGGTGGGGTCCCGGCGGCCACTTCCGGGGGGGTTCGGGGGCCCTTTCGTCCGGCGGGTCAGTGTAGTTTCCCTTTTGGCAACCACTTGGGGAAACACGCCTCCACACTTTGCCCATCCCTATCGTGGCAATACGTCGCTCGCTTCACGTCTCTTTACGAGGCGTGAAGAGGCATCTTGCGGGCCGGCAAGGCGAGGGCGGCTAGTGCAGAATCTTCTTCCCGACTGTACTGGCCGTCCTCGCGTTTGGACTCTACTACCACTTAACATCAGGTGGAGTAGAGTCATTTGCCCACCCGGCAAATATAAAAAAAAAAAAAAATCTCCGATCATATCTTCTGAGGTATAATGTATCTTGTGCCTTTTATTACACTAGCTCATTCCCTCTTCAAATCGGACCAACAAAAACTCGAAAGTATTGATGTACGGCGAGAGAATAAATGGATATTACCAACTCATGCCTGCAGATTAATTTCCATATAATATATTTCTTAATAAATAATACAAAGTATAACAAAATTGTTAAGATAATCTTGTACTTAAATAGCAAATTTAAAGAAGTAGCACGAAGTGTATGACGTAAGGGGTTCTAACTAGTAATTGGTACGCATACGCACTGACGCACCAAACGCGCCACCAGATGGCAGGCGCGTGCGTGCGTGTACAGGAACTCGTTTTTAAGGCTTCTATTGAACTAAGTACATATAATGTGTGTCTCGGATAATTGCATATATCATTTATACATAACTCGATCACGTCCGCCGCAATTTTATTTTGAGAAACGTAAACTTATTTTAAGGAGTACCTATAATGTTCCTTTTTAAAATATATACTACTACTAGCTATCCCGACTTTGTACGGGTAAAATTCTTAAAAAGGCTTCTTTCTTACCCTTGGCCATACCTTCTAATCGTTAAAGTTCAAATTATCCTAAAAAACCTTGTTTAGCGAATGTCTACGTTATGAAATAAACTTATATTTTAATTAACAGTTTTTTAGGATCAGTAATTTTGGCTGTGCGTTGATAGTCAATTAGGATATACGATTTAAAAAAGTATAAAGTGTTGATAACATTATTCGATTCATCATAAAGTTTGTCTCAATTTAAAATGAAGTTGTAATTTCTTATTCTCTTCTTAACATGTATATTTCCATTTTTTTTTTGCAACATACATCCAATAGCAAATAACGTATTATTGCAAGTAGTTTTAATGTTATATAATTTTAATATACTACATACTACGGATTATGATGTAATATAGCATACTAATTATTATATTATTTAAAGAAAAAAATGAAGCCTTCTCCGATGCTACCACCTTTTATGATTTCAAATATACTATATAATATAATATATTTCAATTTAAAAAAAAAACTATTAATTTTATTTCTCTTTTGTCTATTTAAATCATTAATTTAAGTTATTTTAAAATATTTTTAACTAGACCTAAATTATTTAACCGTACGCTGTTTTGTCTTGGCGTGAAAAGTTTTATTAAAAAGTTAGCGCGAACCTTTTTACGCGGGTTCAAGTAACGAGGTGCAAAAAAGAAACTAATGAACGAAAGCTGCGCTACTCCGGCATTGCAGTGTTTCAATGCAGTCGCCTGAGCCATGTACTTACATATACGTATACCACGGATTACGCGATTTTATGTGCATGTACGCAAAGTGCGAAAGAGATAGACAAATAGACTGCCGATAACTAGAAGGAGTTTTGTTACATTACTCACTGTATTGGAATTTCTATTTAATTTAATTCACATACATGTCAAGCTAAAATGTCTATGTCAAGAATTCGTCATAAACTCTACTAAACATTGGCATATATATTATTAAATCATTAAAATTAAAATTATTTAAAATATATTGAGATGATATGAGTTTTGCAACTTTGTACTTTTGCCTAGAATGTATATAATATTAAGCAAAAAAAAAGAAATGTTTTGAAATAGGTCTTATCTGTGACATTACTAATTCACGTTAAATTAAAACTAATCTGTTTTTGGCAATATATTTGTATATTATTTATTTACTTAGTGTTAATATTACGAATCATACAGCCCCTATAATACGCCTATGCCTATATACAAAGCTATATAAATTCCTCTCCACACGTAGTCATCTGTAGTTTTTATTCTCAGCACAATAAAGGTGAAATTTTAACTAAAGTACATAGTTCGCACGGCCGACGGTTCAGAGGTAGTGAATAGGCGCTATGCATGCCTCTAAGGCCTGTGTAGTTTTTAAAAACTATTTTTAGATTTTAACCATGGCTGAGACAAAAATGAAAAGTGCACTTTTCGCATCTTAGGTTACTTTGTGACGGCGCGGCGTCGTGTATTCTGTGACATTATCTTTAGACGTTATTTTTAGTTGTCATATTTATTTTTTATTTAATCATAAATATGTTTTCATTAGCATAATTTGAGTTTAACTTTTTTTTTATATTTTTTTTATATTGATAAAGTACATTGTCGCTTTTACCAAAAAGGGAATACAATAATATGTAGGTACGTCTGAAATCAATTGAATAGACACACCTCTGTGCTCTGAAAAGCCGGATACAACATCCGGTATGACAAAGGTACACTGGTCCAAGACTGGCCGATACAGTTTTCAATAACCTATTGTCGCCTTATTATTTAAATATCTTATATTGTAAAAATTATCAAGATGTGTCACACGTGTCTGGGACTGGGAGAGAATGTAGAAATAGGGTTACCATTTTGTATTTACTAAATAGTAGGCTTAACACCTATTTCCTTGGTAAAGAAATAATAAAAGAATAAATTGTGTCTATGATTTTTTAAGTAGTAGTCTCGACAAAACTATTTAAACGACTTTAATATGTAGATAAATTATCAGATGACTATAACTTTAATTTTTAATATTAGAACGTAATATTTAATATTTTTTTCTAATTGTGCAGAGCTAACAACAATAATAAGCTAATAAAACGGCGCAGACAGACTAAAAGTCATGCTATTGATCGAATATATATTTATCTATATAATATAATAAACAATATCATACATAATTATGGTGACCCTATTCAAAAATGCATTATACGGTCTCAGCCGGAGCGGGCGGTTAGTTATTAATAAAATCCTGTTATTATAAAGACCTGGTATATCGAGGGCCGACCTAGGCTAGACAGCTTTCACCGAACTGCCCAGGTGTACCATGTAAGTGCATTCCCGCATGCATTTAACCTCTGCGCCGAAGGATTGCTCGTTATAACGGAAGTGTTCAATTATACATTTTGATATTGCATTTGTATGAAATCATTGTTACATGAATTCACTATAGGCGTATAAGTATTATTCTTTAAAGCATCATTAATTATTCGTGTTCAAATTTTTATTTGAAGATTATTTTAAAAGGTGAACACACGTGATGACTTTTATAGAATTAGTTGCTCGGTGATAAATATAAAATATCATCACATCTCAAGGACTAACAAAAAACATTTATTGCTTTATAATAAAAAAAAATATTCTTCATAAATAGGGAGGCAATACCACATTGTATGTTACGTATGATATTACATTAATTACATAATATACCTATTGTATATTAACGTAAAATAAAAACGGTACCTACCGGTAAACTTCAAGTATGTACAGAAATTCAAAGTAGATACTTTCGTACTCGTACTTGCTTTAACAATTGTATTATAAGTATTACTGTATTATAATTAACGTATAATTATTAAAAATATATACCTATTTTATAGGAAGTATTCTCTATCTTTAGTGATATAATAGGAAGGATTTACCTCCCTCTTATTATTAATTTACAAAATTATTGTTGAATTATTAACGTATCTTAACGGATATAAAACCTGTAACATCTTGTCGTAAACTAAAATACTTTAACTTGTATTATAATAAATCATATGGAGATATTAGCAGACGAGTATATGGGCCACCTGATGTTAAGTTGTCGCCAACGCCCATAGACATTGGCATTGTAAGAAATGTTAACCATCGCTTACATCGCTAATGCGCCACCAACCTTTGGACCCTTCATACCGGAACACAACAATAACAAGAACTGCTTTTGCTGTAGAATATCTGATGAATACCTAGCCAGCGGGTTGCACAAAGCCCTACCACCAGTAATTCATATGGTTATGGTTAATCTATATAGTTTATATATAACATTGCTTAAGTAGTCTAGTAGTATGATATGCAGCCTACAGTTAACTTTCTTCCGCCACGCTGCTTTAAAAAGCTGACAGGTGAAATTGGGAGGTACAGCGAAAACACGAAATAAATTAACAACTAAAGTACATGAAAATTCCATTGAGTTATGAGCATATAGTGGCATATGCCACTGTGCTTATTCGATTTAAACTTGCGATCTTTTGAAACCGATTAAAATTTACAAGTTCTATCCTTTGGGCCAGTTCGAAAACCTACTTTTAAATGTGTAATAAATGATATCCATGCTGTTACTGATCTACCCTAGCTTAATATAAAGTTAATTTTATTTTAGTTAAGATCTTTCCTTTGCATTAGTTGCAATTATTGAGCCTTTAGCTTACCCTTTCGTAGAAAGTTTATTTAAATGATATCTAAGTGAGATCTATAGGGTAAAGTTAAAGACTAATATCTCGTTGCAATAATGACATTGACATAATATAATACCAACTTAATTATCTCAATGCATTTATGCAATTCAACTAGGTATTTAGAAGGTACCGATAATTAAAACACAAACTAATTAAAACGCAAACATGAACTTATAATTTTGTTTCATCCCAAAAACCATTTACAGCCCCATCATTAAAAATTTCTATCATTAAAACTTTTTCATTAAAACAATTTGATTCTTTCGTAAAAATGTGACAACATATTTAAATTTTATTAAACACAATGTCTCGTCATTAAAATAAATGTCCTATATATTATGTATAAAGATAATATAGAAAAACTATTTAAAAATGTTATGAACATTATTAAAACAAACGTTACTATTATTTTAGAACTGTGACATTGATCTATTGTTATCTGTGGTTAAAAACTTTTCAGTCATTGAGAAATGGGGGTGCTGTCAAGTAATTTAAAACCCAGTTTTGTGGGTTTATTAAAATTTTTAAACAACATGAATTGGTTTATTGTGTTTTTCAGTTTAATTAATATTTCGGTTTGTATTTATGAAGACCAAATTGGAAAATTCGACTGGTAATTATAAGTTTAAGGTTATGCCAGTTGTACGATTTCGCAGGGTCGGAGTTCAATGAATAATTAAAGAGTTTTGTTTTCAGGCGTCAAACTTATGTGGGCAGAATAAAATTTGCTCAGTTTGACACTGTTTCCACCGCTAAAAAAATTATTGTCGCCACAGAGGAGAACGTATTGGCTGCCCTAAATTTGAAGACGGGTAAACTATGTTTTATTGATAGTTTCCGGTTAAATACATAAAACAGTTTCATGTCTCAATAGAAAATATACCCGAATATCGCCATAAGTATAAAAAATGGCATATTGCTTTACTAACTTATTATTATTCTTAAATTGAATTGACTTAAGTTATTTGCTTAATGGCTTATAATTAAAAACAATATCAATGTAAATTAATATAATATACATTAATATAATAAATAACTTTTCATACTTATATACTATAATAAATAATAAATGTATGTTATTTTATAATAACCTAAGAATATCTTGCTTAGGTCAAGTGGTTTGGCGTCATGTGTTTGAAACAGCATCAACTGGTAACATTCAATTATTGCATGTTGGTGAGAAGATCACCACAGTTACTGGATCAAACCCTTATCTGGTCAGGGGATGGGATTCTAACACAGGTAACAATATCCTAAAAAAGAATCTAAAAATCCTAAAGTAAAATAGTTTGCAATCCTGTTGTAATAAAGATTTATGAAAGGAATCCTCGTATGAAATTACTACTACTTTGAAATTAAACAAAATCAATTCTGTTCAGAAATTAGCAAATCTATCATCAATTCATATCAATAAAAAAACTTTGAAAACCTTATCTTCACAATGTTACTAAAATTACTTTTGTATTATACAATGTTAAAAAAATATATGTTATAAAATTTTCAGGGGTTCTCATGTGGGAGTGGTCATTGATGGTTCAGAATGATTTAGCGGAATACTCCCAATGGTGGGTGCAGAACAATATGCTTGTTCATGTGTTGCCGGTATTTGGTTCTCACATTGAAGTCACTATGTATAATCTGCTAACTGGTAGCAATCGAGGTGCATCATCTATGCTTCCTGCAGTCTGGACCAGTGAGAGGTGCGGTTTTACAATTTATATAAATATATATTTAATTTATAAATATTTGTAATCCTGAATAGATTCTGAATTTAGCATAAATATATAATTAAAATTTGTAATTGAGCAGCCTAAGTTCTAAGGAATAATATTTCTAGTTATCCGCCACTTTAAAGGTCCAGTGATCATACATATATAAAAATCATAATTATAAGAGCTTAATTTTCTCCTTAGATTTTTTTGTACAATGACAAGTTAAATGTGAAGAAGAAGTTGTTAAGTTAATAATTATTTTCTACAATAGTACTAACATGAAATGGATTTTTTTTTTGTTGTAGGGTTAAATAATGATTTTGAAATTATTTCATATTCAATGCTCTCCCTTTACATATATACATTCTTAAATGTAAATTATTTTATATTAAATTTATTTTAAATTATTACAAATCCAAAATAATTTTGATTCCAGATGTATTCTCACAGCACCCCACTATGTATGTATATCTGGTCCAAAGGAGAGCCAACTTCTTCTATCCATAGATGTCACATCGAATGCTGTAAAGATTATAAGCAAGCCACTTACCGATTATGTTGATATCCAACAAACTGTCAGTGTGAATTTGAGACCACTTGCCCGCAACACTATTACTCCCGGTTTTATTATAGGCAATGATAAAATTGTATTTATAAAAGACAATAATTTTGAAAAGTCAAAAGTTAAGTTGGGTGATCGGTCAGCTAGTGCAACTGTTGTTGATGGTGCTAATGGGCATATATTAGTACAAACATGGATGGATGACGTAAAAGTAAGTCTGATTATTATTAGCAGTTATTTTATTGATAAAAACGAAATGTTACAATTAATGTGAATATGTGTGATGTGAGCATGATGATAAGTGTTTTAACGTGTGTGATATGATCATTTCAGTTTTTGTTGAAATCTGTGAAAGACCATTAAATTAGTCTTCCACAGATTAAAAAAAATATATTGTGTAATTTTTTTCCCTTAACATATTTGCAATTTTTATATAAATTAGCAGTATTTTTTTATTGTAATTTTGTTCCATAAATCATATAATAGTACAATCTGAATATATACTATATATTTCATTCTTGCAGGGTTTTACTTTAACAGCTCACAGCGTATCCACTGGCACCGAGGTGACAGACATCTATTGCTCAGACAAGACATTAAATATACCTAAGCCTGAACTTCTCGCAGTAATGTGCACTCGTACATCGAGAGAACAAAATGTCTGCCGTCTCCTCGTCAATGCAGCCGATGATGCAGTATATTTCATGCAGCAAGGAGGTACTAGTAGAAACAGTCTTTAATTGTCCTACTGCTGGGCGAAGGCCTTTTCATCCAACTCATGCATATTTCTTCACGATGTTTCCTTTTACCGCCAAGCATGAGATGAATTATAAACAAATTAACCATTTAAAAATTCAGTGGTGCTCGCCAGGTTTTGAACCTGAAAGCAAGGAGTGATTGATCACAATTTGATCCAAAACCAATTGTAGTTTGGTTCAATTTGTGTATGTATTTTAAAACGTAAAGCTGGTTTTAAAGCACATAACTTTCCAAAGGAAGTGTAATTGCTACTTAAGGCCATAACCCTGGCTGGGCAGGTCGCGCGCTGTGGCTGCGCGAGGAGGCGCTGTCGCGGGCGCGCGCCGTGGAGTTCGTGGAGCTGCCCGTGTCCGACACCGACGCCGCGCTCGAGTCCGAGTTCGACCAGGAGGAAGGTCCGACAACGCTCACCTACACGTGACTCTGTTTATTACTAACGTTACATCCAACGGTCATTAACGTTGCACCCAAATTCGAATTTGGAATATTTACACTTATCTCGCCCATTTCTCTTCTCAAGTTTCCCCAGTTTTTTAAAATCACCATAGATTATTTGATACCTCGAGCAATGACGTTATGTCAATCCAAGGTCAAAGTTTACTATTGTCAATAGAATCGGCTATAAATTGTGTCCAACAGAGTCGACGCCATTTATTATTTTAAAAAGTTATTTATGCAATATTCTCTTGTTTTTAGCTGCCAAGGCGTATAGTAAGTATAGTGTTTATTGCAATCTATCTTTTATAATTCTAGAACCAATGCGACGGTTCCCTTTGTATCTAACCAGCCTCTTTTGCCGCAGTTCAAATAATTCCAAAATGCTTTCATTTTCAAAAATGCTTTATATTTATTATCGGACATAATAACTTTGTGTATTCTTGTTTGTATTCTTTATTTTCTTGGGAGTGTTTTTTTTTTGTAGCGATTTGAGATATCTTTTTAAAGTTCAAATAAGTAATATTAATTAGTTATAGGAGAATTTCTAATTATTGGATATTTGTTTTTATACTTATACAAACCGCCAAAACCTTCAAAATCAAGGTCACCTGTGTATTTTTTCTTATATTTGTTTTATTCAATAACAATTTTCAAAACTACTATTATATATATACATAATCTTAATAAGTGTCATTATTCATTGATCAGGTTCAGTGTGGTCCGCGTTCGCCCGTCGCCTGCTCACTCAGTACCAGCAGCTGCAGAACTTGATACGCAGCCTGCAGGGAGAGAGCGCCGTTCAGAACTCGCCGTCGTCCCTCTTCAGAGACTACTTCAACCTCCATAGGATTATTGTCATCGTCACTGATGCCGGAAAGGTACTGCAAATAATTTACTAGTATTAAACAATGCTATTTTAATATAAAGCTGCATCTCTGTGTCGAAAATTAATATTGTTTCGATTTTTTAAATGATTAATTACAATAAATGATTCACTAGATAGAAGTGTTCGTTTTATAATTATCTTTTAGCACGTGGCGTGTATAAGTCATATTGTATAGAAACGTTACCCCGATGAATATTCTCCAAAAAATAGTCGGCTAATACGTGTCCGCAGATATTCGGCATGGACAACCTGTCGGGCGAGATCCTGTGGCGGCGCTACGAGGCGGGGCTGAGCGCGCGCTCCGCCAGCGTGTTCACGCGGCGCTCGGCGCGCGCGCCGCCGCACCACGCCCAGCTCAGCGTCGTCGCCACGCAGCGGGTGCGCACGCACGTTGCGATATTTTAATTGTTATTTTCTAAATTATTCATGTCAGCTCAGCTAAGTAAACGTTGATTGTGGATTAAAAGCGAAATTGTGGAAAAAAATTGTTTATACACAATGAAACAGAGCATTACCATTATATAAAGTTAACATGTTATTATTTTATATTTTTTTATTTAAGTAGATATATTTAAAAAAAAAATTAATATATTTCAATATTGCTTGTATTTTTTTTACAGGAAACAGGAAACGGCTTCATCCTTAGCCTTAACCCTATCACAGGGGAATTAGTCGGTGAGGGAAAGCTCATACTGGATGTTCGTCTACTGCAATCCATGTTGCTGCATGTTCCCGATTCGGAGAAATTGCACGCACTTGTGCTTTTAGACGAACGAGAAAATGTGCAGGCAAGTACAAAGCATCAAAAAGATACTTTTTTAAATTAATTTTTATCCATATTATTTTAATAATACAAAATAACTTGATCAATGCTTGATGCTGGTAAATGAAAATGTTTTAATACATTTGGCTCTGTATTACATGACTATCCTATTAAAATACATTAGAAAATATTTTAATTAAATTACAGGTCCTTCCGCCATCCGCGGCGCCGCTAGTGGAGGACGTCTACATGTACGTTGCCGAAAGAGATACGGCAAAGGTGCAGGGATATTCATTGAGATTTGATGGAAAAGTTAGTAGTCGATTTTTTTATTAGAATTTGGATTTTTTTTGTATATGATTGAGTCGGAAGTAACGTCGCACGTGCGCCGCAGGCGGTGCGCGCTGTGCGCACGTGGGCGGCGCGGCTGGGCGGCGCGGGCGGCGCGCGCGTGGCGGCCACGGCGGCGCGCCCGCGCCACGAGCACGTGCGCGCGCCCGGCCGCGCGCTGCCCGACCGCAGCGTGCTCTACAAGTACTCCAACCCCAACCTCGTGCTCTTCGTCGTCGAGCGGCTCGACCCGCTCTACAAAGGTTGGCTATGCCTTCGTTTGTTACTTGGTCTCTCACTCTGTTTAATTTTAATTAGTCGGTCGACTTGCGAGGTCGTTGAAAATATAGAAGTATGAATGCTGATTCATTGAAAGGGCATTGTTACAATATATTTAATTTGTGTATCTACTTTTTGTTCATATTAATATAGTTAAATTTGAAGGAGGTAGAATATTCAAGTGACTGACGAATCGAGATATATTTTCAGCTTAAAGAATTGGAAGATATTGTGATGTAGTCGGACAGCTTCTGATGTAGTATGTGAATTGATTTCCGTGTCCGGTCGCGTCGCAGAGGAGGTGGTGGCGGTGGCGCTGGACGTGGTGTCGGGCGCGCTGGCGGGCGCGACGGCGCACCGGCGGGCGCGCGCGCTGCCGCTCGCCGCGCACGCCGACAACTGCTTCGTGTACCTCTACCGCAGCGAGAAGCATCGCCGGCTGGAACTCGGTGCGGCCCCAGTGCAGACTTCGCACTCTATTTTGATTTGCACAAATAGCTATGCTATATTATGTCGTGACGAGCATTACCTATATGTCATAATATTAAATTACAGCTACCATGGAATTATACGAGGGTAAGGAGCGATGGTTGGAGGCGGGCGTGCCATTCAGTTCGCTCGAGTCCAATCAGGTCCCGATAGTGGAACACCAAGCCTTCATCCTGCCCGCTACGCCCACCGCCGTCACCTTCACCATCACCGAGCGCTCCCTCACCGACCGACACGTGCTCCGTGAGTCACCTTGTTGTTCAAAACTAGTAGATATACAAAAAACAGTCTACATACCATTATGGACCAGTGTCTCCTCTGTATAGGTTATTTAATTTTTAAAAAAAGTTCTAGTTTCTACACGACTTCAACATTTGTTTTATGATCGTTAAGCGTTTGTACTAAAACTATATACGAGACCATCCCATCAAGCTAATACTCACTGGCGCCGTGCGTCCGCAGTGGGGCTGACGTCGGGCGCGGTGGCGGAGCTGCCGTGGGCGTACCTGGAGGCGCGGCGCGACGAGGCGCTGCCGGCGGCCGCGCCCGAGCTGCCGCTGCCGGCCGACGCCGCGCTCAACTACAACCGCACGCTGAGCCGCGTCGGCGCGCTGCACGCCGCGCCCGCCGGCCTCGAGTCCACCAGCCTCGTGCTCGTCACCGGCCTGGGTGAGTGCGGGCGCCGACCCTCCGCGGGGTGGCGGCCACTGTGGCGAGCGAGCTTTCAACACTAAAATGCTTTGAAGATTTATTACAACCTGGCATATTTGCTTTATATATTTTGATATAATATTAAAACTTCCAGACTTGTTCTACACACGGGTCGCGCCGTCGAAAACCTTCGATCTCCTCAAGGATGACTTCGACTACTACCTGATCACGATAGTTCTGGCCGCGCTCATCGTGGCCACCTACAGTACTAAGTATTTCGCGTCCCGCAAGATGCTCAAGCAGGCATGGAAGTGATGATTGCGTTTCTATTGCTAATGCAAACGAGTTTGAACTGTATACCTCGGTTATAAGGTGGAGATCAGTGTGTTGTGAAGTGGTAAAGTGTCTAAGATGATGGGATGTGTACAACGGTGTAAGTATTATATTTAATGACATACTGACTATGTAAGCAATAAATTAAAAGACAAATATCATAAATATGAAGGGAAGGAAGGGAATATTAAGTGTAAAATTTTATACATTGCAAATAAATAATTTTCAATGTGTTTTGTACCAACCATATATTGATGTATGTTTGATTTATCGTAACAAAAACTTTTCACTTGCGCGTTTTGAAACAATTATATTATTGTCATAAATAGAATGAAATGAATGAAATAAGCCTTATAGCAATATAACATAACTGCTTATAGTAGTTAAATATTGTAATAAATAATAATAAGCATTTTTATAAATAACTAAAATTTCTTTATTCTTCTATAAAATACAGTGTAAATAATGATGTAAAATAAACATTGTTTATAGTAGACATATTTCAGCAAAATTTTCTTTCTTTCCTTCTTCTAAGCTATCTCCTATGACTTACATTATATGCACTGCCGAAAATAATATCGTACTATAGCTAAGGACAATTCTTTGAAATCACTAACGCCCTCACTCATAAACGTTGCTTAGCGACTGATTAGTTAAACACAAACAGCTTACTTATAAATGTTGTTTAGCGACCATTTAGTTAACTTAACTTGGTGGTAGGGGCTTTGTGCGAGCCCATCTGGGGAGGGTATATTCTACAGCCAAATAGCAATACTTAGTAATGTTGTGCTACGCTTTGAAAGGTGAGTGAGCCAGTGTAACTACAGGCACAAACGCCAACATCTAAGTTCCCTAGGTTGGTGGCGGGTTGACAATGTACGGAATGGTTAATATTTCGTACATCTCTTATGTCTATGGACGGCAGTGACCACTTACCGACAGGTGGCCTATTTGCACGTCCGCCTATCTAATACAATAAAAAAAACACTGATTTCGCTCATTCTGTTATTATTAATTTGACAGTTAAAAGAACTGTGTCTTCTTTTCTTTGTATCCGCTTAACAACGTTTATAAGTAAGGCCGCAAGTAATTGAAGTTGTATAAACTTTATCCTAAGCTATATAGTTCAAACTCGTGTTTTAATATGGACTTATAGGAAATTTATATGAATAATAAATAGATTTGTGATTGTGCATAGTGTGTTGTAAGCGGTCAGATAATGTTCTACATTCTTTATACAGATGTAGTTACCAGAAAATAGAGTGTTTAGGTTTTCTTCAGACAAGTACCTAATTTTTTCATACTGTGAAAAATATATATTTATTACTACATTTCCCATTAATGAGTTTATTAAACAAATTATTGTTATTCGATATGGTTAACTTGATAGCTCAATCATATGGCCCTTATCAACTTTAAAATTTAATATTAAGATATAATATTTCAATTTCAATCATATTAGAAGTATAAAGCTAGTTGAATGACATGCATTTTTTTTTTTAGTTGATTCGTTTATTCAACAAAATGTGAGCTATCAATGTAACATATTTATTTTATTGATAAGTATATACTTCTTATGAAATAAGTTCTGATATATAAAATGAAACAGATAATAAACAGATTTAATTAAGTTTAAATATGATTAGTTAGTGCAATTTAGGAATATTATTTATTACAATGGTGGTTTGTATATTTTATTTATATTGAAAATAACCATTCCAAGCGGAGAACATCAAATATTAATTTATATTTAAAAACATTTGAAATAAACTATTTACCACTAATTTATAAATGTATTTAAAGTTATTTTATACTAGCAAACAATAACCCATTTGTGTCATTTTCGGGTGGAAGGTTTCAAAAATGTTTGATGCTTTAAACAGATTAGTTTTTCACTGGAAAAATCACAAAAACTATAAACATTTTTTGGATTTAATTCTGTATTCCATTCGATTTCTACACACAAAATGCAAAATAACCAAAGAACGCATTTGTATATTTAAAATAATTACTATATATGTGGCATGGTGCTAAAAGGGCCAAAGTACATTCTTAAGTAAAATGTATACCACACCTTTGCCAAATAATTAATTTTGATTATTAAAAGTAAGAGTTATTGATATTGGCCCTTTTAGCATCAGGCCACATATATATCTCATAGCATCTCTGATGCTGGCTATTTGAGTGGCCTATTTCAATGATTTCAATCGCAAGAGGACAAAATACACAACCTTCAATTGACATTTTTTGACAAAATCTATAATATTCTACATCATTGAAACAGGCTAGTCAATGTAATGGAAAAAAATTAAATTTGTTCTCTACCACCATTTTTTTTTGTTAAAATCTGACCTTTTAGAAAATAAATACACTAAGTGCTTTATATGCATGAATGAAGAGTTGCCTGAAATTTATGTGTTTATAAAAATACTTTAATTTATTGCTTTTTTTTTCATAACATTTACAAATTGACTTGAAATATGAATATTTATTTCAAGGACAAAACCATTCAATGGATGAAAAAAACTTATTCTATTAATATTCACAGTCAAAACTTTCTCCTGGTCAAAATTACTTTTGACTTGCAACACTGTTGGTTATATTTACTAGACTCGGGGTAGGTTAGTGTTACAAGATCGTGTCATTGTTGTGTACTTGTATGTCTGTTTAGTTGGTTTAGTGGCTAGCTATAATGCAGATCCCGAGGTCCTGCGTTCAAACCCTGGGTTGAACCATTAAAAGGTTATTGGGTTTTCTATCGAGTAATTCTCAGCAGTAGCAGCCCGGAGTCTGAAAATAGGTAGTGCCTCGGAAAGTATGTTCAGCTGTCGGATATGCCGTCCTATCTAAGCTATTAGGAAGTGCACCTGTGTTGTCGCACACACTTGTGCACTATATGTCACGAACGTTGGCTAGTCTCTCTTGAGAATAAGAGAACATCCCTTACAGAGAGTGATACACTACGTATATATTACTTTTTAATAATTAATGTCAAAAGAAGTTTTTGCCTCTATAGAGTTCTGACTGTAATATAAAAAAAAAAACTCAATTTAAAATTTAAACTATAGACCATTACAATCCAATGTTTCCTAATAATCGTAACATGTGTTAGGAAGTACTAACGAGTATTTTTTATCACAACGGTAAAATAAAACAAGGATGTAGGTACGACAGGCTTGTATTTTTTTGTAGAATAAAACAATAATTAGTAACACAAATCAACATTGGGAAGAATAAACGTTGCGCTTTATAATCGATTAATCATTCACATGTTCTATTTTGAATAAATAACAACATAGTATATAAAACTCGTTGCTAGATGCAAATAATGTAAACGTAATCAGATTAATGAATAACGATTACGATTACAATGTGTAATCATCATTACGATTACAGTATAACGATAATAATCGAAAAGTAAAGTGAGTGAGTCAAGTAAGTGCTCCACGGTATTCATACGCGGCTGGTATAGAAACAATCAAAGTGTGTATGTTTGGTCTTAATGCTTTGTTCCTTGTATCATGTTCATGAAAATAACTATCCGAGTCGTTTCTGAACTTCGAACAATTAAAGGTTATTATTTATCCATGAAGTGTAATTTAAAAATGTAATTTAAGGTTTCAAGTATTAAATACTGTTATATTTGATTTTAAATTGTTATAATAACGAATGAAATAGTTTTGCGTGAATTTTAATCTCATGAACCTTAACTTGTTATGAAAGTTGGAAAAAATAAAAACCAAAATTGAAGTTAACCTTTTTATTACTGGGTTATACATTTTTTAAACACTTTACTAATATTAAAACAATTACTTAAAGATAGAATGTCTACATCGATTGATTCTTATAATTTTATTAACCTTCTATGTAAGATGCTTCTATGAATCATAAATCATCTATGAGTTTGATTTTAACATCATTTACACATGGTGTACGAAAACAAAACAAAAAAAAAAGAATTTAAAAATTAAAATTCTAAGAAATCAATCTGCTAGTGTAACTGAATAAACAGCTTATTTTGATGGCATAGCGAAATGGAGCGAATGTATAATATTAAATATTATGTTTTAAACTATGTTTATTTATACACTGAATATCAATTAAACGATTTGAATCAGTAAAGGAATAGGAGTCATTAAAATAGGATAGGTTTTGGGATGAATGGGGAATTTTGTTTTCACTGATGACCTTGTTTTTATATCGAATAAAAGTTGATACATACTGCCAATATCGTCTTTTATTTACACACCTTCCAAAATATATACTCATATATCTTATCCGAAATCAACTATATATGTGTAATGACTTTAATAGAAAATTGTTTTAGGCTTTTAATATACCTCGAGAAATCCTTAGACAAACTTGGTATCAATACTTCACACAATATGAAAATACTTCTATTATTTCACATTCAAATCTTTACACGAACCAAACCATCGCTTACACATCTAGTAGATCTTAAATGGTGATAAAATTAAATTTTATTCGAAATTACAATAACCTAATACCTATTCTACATTTGCGCAATGTTTCAAACATTTATTATGCGTTTTGGCATGTACTTCGACAGAATGTATGTTTTTAATGAGATCGTCCTTAATTTATGTAAAAAAAAAGGATTAGAATATAAAAAAAATCTACATAATAACAGCCAAGAAGCGACGACCATTGAATGGAACGTGTTTACAAGCACATCAATCGCCTAAAGTTATCGCATATAAATTAATACCATGGACACTTATCAAGAACAAACTACAGTTTATGATATTTAAATTATTTATGCACATAGAATATTAGTTTAATGTTGGTATCGTAGTTAGTGTTGATCGTCTCGTATGGCGTCCCCACGACCGGCTCCAGTCGGATGTACTTGGTGTGGGGGGGACGAAGGAGACAGTCGTTCGCGCACAGCTTACGCAGATGGTTCCAGGCGGCACCGTAGTTGTAGTTCAGAATGTCTTTGAAAAATTTCACGGCAAGCATCTGTGGGGGCAAAGTTAATATAAACTTTATAAGGTATTTAATTTGGTAAATTTACAATATACATTTGGTTAAGTTGTACACTGTAAATAATCTGTTTACAAGTTGTCATACGCGAGGGACTCGCCCTCAGCTATAAGGCATGTTATAAAGCGAACACTACCTGCAGGGGCTTCGGTTGGTTCTTCGATAGATATATTTGAGCGCAGGACATGGCGTCGTCCAGATGCTCCCCGTCCAGCATCAGGTCGATCACGAAATTCGACATCGAGGTCATGATCGCCACCTGCAAGTAGTAGGCCTGCGAGATGCGGTAGGCGGAGCCGGTGTCCTTGAGATGGCTGTCGTTGGCGCTCTTCCGGAGGTACTTGTAGAGGTGCGGCAGCACGTCGCGCACGGCGCGCGCGCGGATGAAGTCGCGCGCGAGCGCCGACAGCGCCAGCAGCACGGACAGCGCGGCGCGCAGCGCGGCCGGCCCGCCGTCGCGCACGCGCGCCGCCAGCGCGGGCCACAGCGCGTGCGCCAGCGGCAGCAGCGCGTGCGAGCGCGCGCGCAGCGCCGGCAGCCCGCACGCCAGCACGCGCAGCGCCTGCAGCGACGTGGGCAGCGCCGACGACACGAAGTGCACGCAGCGCTTCAGGATCGTCACCGTCACCTGGATGTACTGCGGGTCCACCTCGCTTCCGTCTGGGATTCGTTGTAGCGTGAGAAATTAACATTTTAGTAAAAAAATATAGTTTAACATGTATCTCTAATGATATTAATTTACTTAAAGGGTGTTTGACGTACATTCGACGGTATCGTCGTAGTCCAGAATATCCTCCTCTCTTCTCTTTAGGTCTTCTTGATACATCTCCTCGACGGTCCGGCCGGATTGCTCCTCGAACTCCTCTGTATTCATCAATCTCTCCACTTCCTCGGTGTTATTTGCGAAGTCTATGGTCTCCTTGATGACATCAATGTACTCTAAATCGAGTCCTTGAAACGGTTGAGGCTTATTCTCGTCAGGGAACCAATTCCTAATGCACTTTATGAATGTTTCGAAGACTTGTAAATATGAAGACAGATAACTTTCGTAGTATTCGTCACAGCTCTGTACCAGAACCTAAAAATAAATTACCAAAATAAGTTTTTTTTTTATAATATTGGAAGGTGGACGAGCAAATGGACGACCTGGTAAGTGGTCACCAACGCTTACATCGCCAAAGAATTGACATTATATCATCATCGAGATCTTTTATAGTCTATGATATTCATTATGAATTCACCAAAAAAATTGGGATCAAATTATAGCTGATAAACGATTAGTGTTGTAAATAAATATATTTTAATCGAGTACTTTTGAACTGTTTGTATTAGATCTATTTTTTTAATATGTCGTGGTAGACGAAGTTAAAAAACACTAAGGAAACCTGAATGTACGATTACATCAACCAATCTGAAGAAAACTTCCCAAACGTTCTCAAAATAAAATTTAATTAAAATATAAAATAACACATATTATAATGTAAATAACGTACGTCCTCAACTATTCCATAGAGGCAGTCCAGTATGCTCTGGTCGCTGTACTCCATCACGACCGACAGTATCTGCAGAGCCGACTCCGTATTCCACGCCTGTACAAACAACATTACATCATAACACATTTATAGTTCAATTAATACTAATAACTATATAGTTTGAACTTGTACGGTTCACTGCACCGACAATATTGCAACGTTTTCGTTTATCAGTTAGGAATGTTCCATTTATCAATAAGTCGCGTCCACAATATTACGCTATTCTAATTATTTCAATTTAATTATTTAAATGCCGAGATGGCCCAGTGGTAAGAGTGCGTGAATCTTAACCGATCATCGTGGGTTCAAGCCCGGGCAAGCACCACTGAATTTTCATGTGTTAAACAAGCTATACTTCTTTATGGTCCTTCGAGCCGGACACATGTACAAACAACATTAAATTATAATACATTTACAGTTCAATCAATAATAATTATAATATAGTCTGAGCTCTTTCAGGAGATTTCTGAACATCTCTTGAACTTGAGGCAATGAAATATGGAGGTAAGCATGCGTTTAACAATTTTATTCACTAAAACTTTTGGATCAACAGCCTTGTAAGCCATTTATGTTATAATAATCGAAGTTCTTACCCTTTTGAGTCGAGAAGTGATTTGACTCGTGAAGTAGTCCGCATTTTCAGCAATCAGATCCGCAACTTTCTCGTGATCGAAGGCGTAGGCGACATTGTTGATGGCCATTAAACCAGCTTCGTGGAGATATTGATATTGACTGCCTTAAATATATAAATAATTCATTTTATATTTTAAACAACTAAATTACTAAAACCGAAATGAGAAAAAGTAACATAAATATTGTAGCTTTAGAAGTCGGCTTCGAGAAGCTCTCACACAATTCGATTTACCAAGATTTTTATTTCTTTTATCAACTGTAGAATATTGTTGCGAATCTGATATATTATTTACCTTTATAAGACAAGCAAATGGCATTTTAATAAAATATTCAAACCGTGGCAGCTAAGGCGTTTTAATTAGTCTGTTAAACTTAATTAAATTACGTTTTAATTATTCCTGTATAGGGAAGGTAAGAAAGTTACATGGACATAGTAATTTGATTTTACGACATACCAACTCGCTCCAATATCAGACATAACGTCTTCAGCAAGTATGGTTGATATTCCCGCTTGAGCCGCCTGGCCATGAGTCCCAGGCCCTCGGTGACGAGACAGCAGAAGGCCATGTTCCGCTGCGCCTCCGCGAGTGAGGCGCACGTGTTCGGCTCCACGTACTTCATCCTCGGATGACAGAGGCTAATGTCTGTGTATCGGGTTTCGGTCGCCCCTTCGAAGAGACCTAGAAATTATTTATAATGATGATGTCGCTGTCCAAAGCAAAAACACTCGGAATATTTGAGGAACACCGTTTATATATACCGTGGCCATTACCGCCAATAGACATTGAAGCCGTACGAAATATTAACAATTATTTACCGGGTGCAATCAATATTTAATTTAAATAAACTAGGAAATATTTTTTTTATATTCAATTACCTACAGTATAAAAAAGCGAAGTCTCGATGGTTAAATATTTATAAAAAAATCTATGATAAGCCAAGATTAAACAGAAGGGATCCTAATGCAACAGATTGTACAGGAGTTAAAGAAATCGAACAGTAAGTCTACATGTCGACGCACCGGGCACGCAGTCGCGCGTCCAGGCGCGCGGGTCGTACACGTCGCGGTCCAGCGTGTCGCGCGCGCCGCTCGGGTCGCCGTCGCCGTCGCCGTCGCCCAGCTCGAGCGGCCGGTACCACACGTCCTCCTCCGTGTACGCCGATATTATGCGCTTCGCCAGCTGCGCCGACGAGTTTGGAGCTGAGGGAATATTTAGGTTAGCATTTCAAATAAAACCACGGTTTATTCGACTCGGCTTCGAAATGCTTACCTGAACCGACGAAATTGATGACGTAGACGAGTTCGCAGGTCCGACGCTCGTAGAATAGTTCCAGGAGCCGGTCGAGGAATAGCTCGGCGCATTCGGCCTCGCCTAGCTTCTGGCAGACTTCCTGAAGCTTCAACTCACACTCCCGCGTGTCCAGGTGTCGCAGGCGGCGCCACGGGCCGTCCGAGGGGATAGGAGAGGATATATCTATAAAAAATATATTCTTGTTATTTGCCTTAACACATTGTGTCAGTACACATTTAGAAAATTAATATTGATAAAAGAGAACCTAATTCTACTGACTACTATACAGATTTTGCAAATCTGGCGTTTATAACTGTTTGTTAACGTGTGGCACGAGCAGGTCGTGTCGCGAGCGGTGCGAGGCGGTGCCGGGTACGTACCGCGCGCGGAGTGTCGCACGAGCAGGTCGTGTCGCGAGCGGTGCGAGGCGGTGCCGGGTACGTACCGCGCGCGGAGTGTCGCACGAGCAGGTCGTGTCGCGAGCGGTGCGAGGCGGTGCCGGGTACGTACCGCGCGCGGAGTGTCGCACGAGCAGGTCGTGTCGCGAGCGGTGCGAGGCGGTGCCGGGTACGTACCGCGCGCGGAGTGTCGCACGAGCAGGTCGTGTCGCGAGCGGTGCGAGGCGGTGCCGGGTACGTACCGCGCGCGGAGTGTCGCACGAGCAGGTCGTGTCGCGAGCGGTGCGAGGCGGTGCCGGGTACGTACCGCGCGCGGAGTGTCGCACGAGCAGGTCGTGTCGCGAGCGGTGCGAGGCGGTGCCGGGTACGTACCGCGCGCGGAGTGTCGCACGAGCAGGTCGTGTCGCGAGCGGTGCGAGGCGGTGCCGGGTACGTACCGCGCGCGGAGTGTCGCACGAGCAGGTCGTGTCGCGAGCGGTGCGAGGCGGTGCCGGGTACGTACCGCGCGCGGAGTGTCGCACGAGCAGGTCGTGTCGCGAGCGGTGCGAGGCGGTGCCGGGTACGTACCGCGCGCGGAGTGTCGCACGAGCAGGTCGTGTCGCGAGCGGTGCGAGGCGGTGCCGGGTACGTACCGCGCGCGGAGTGTCGCACGAGCAGGTCGTGTCGCGAGTGGTGCGAGGCGGCGCAGAGCAGCGCATCACACAGCCGGTCGTAGCCGTCACTGGCGCAGAGCGCACCGGTGAGTCTCTGCGGTTGTCCGCCGCACAGCACACGCAGGTAGCCCAGCAGCAAATACAGCGCAGACAGCTTCCTGTTCGAGTCTGGGACAAGAGGAAGATATTGTGACGTCAGCACAGTATTAGTAGGCTTAGGTCTGTATATGACTGAAATCTGAGTTGGCTTTACGTTTTACATACCTATATTATTTAATATTCTCGGCAAACAGTTGAGCGTCGTAAAGAAGTTCTCGCACATACTATCGATCGCCTCCGTCTTGCTTGTTTCAGATTGGGAGCTGAAGAAGGAGTTGATGGCGTTCGAGGCGTACTCCGACACTTCCTTGTATGGGTCGTTTGACAAAGATATCAAAACGTCGAGAGCCATTGTTAACGAGAGCTGCATTGTCCTAAAACAAATAAAAACAATTTTAAATAAGTACAGATAGGAAAACAATTACCTTTTTTTATCATTAATATCTTTATCTGTCTATAATTACATATAAGTTGCGTACAAATTTTTTTGGAGACTGAACAGATTTCCATACTTTTTGTTTGGTTATGGTTGTTTATTTTAAGAAGAAAAACGATCAAAAAGATACTGACCGTGTGATGGTAAGTCACCATTGCTCATACTGACTGATTCAAAATGTAGCCGAGTCGCGGTTAATAAGAAAAGAAATCTATTTCGCTACAATAAAAGTGTAATGACGGTAGACGAAGAGAACCGGCGCAGTCAAATACAAGGGTACACGGAGCTCCCAGTTACTTTGCGAGAATAATAGGTGCAACTCGGACAAACGGTAAAAAAGGTAAAGGGAGGTACGAGCAGGCCTGTGCTATCAGCGGATTACCGTGTCGTTTATCTCTCTCAAAATACGCCGTACAGAGCATCATGAGATGTTTGGCGATTGAATCGTTTTTGAAATCCTCATGTAGGTCGACGTTACGTACGTACCATGGCGAGTTGGTAGCGATACGAAGGAAAATCGACACTTGCGCGCCATTGAGCGCTTGCTTTTATAGGTAGTGGCGGGGATCGATGCTGCCCACAGTCGGTTTGGCTTATAGAACAAGGGAATCAAGACTGAGCAACTGAAATATTATTTATGGGATATCCGTCACAACCGAGAGTCCAAGCAGAAGTGTAAAAACTAGCGCCTGCCCGTGTCTCCGCTTGCGTTCCCCTCTTCACTTCGAACCGAAATCACGCCACTCTGACGTCACAATCTTCTTCAGCTAACTATAATATAACTTCTTAAAATGGCCTATATTTCTGTTTAAAAAAAGAACTGTACAAAAATATAAATATCACTTACGAGCTACATTCAGAAACGATCCTGTAGCAGAGAACTGCGAGCTCCTTCCTAACTTTGTAGTGCTCGTGAGTGACGAGAGGCACCAGGCTCTTCACCACCATGGTCAACTTGTCGCCCGCCATGGCGTACCACTCGGGGGTACGCTTTGGTATGTCTTTGGGTGCTAATCCTGTAACAAATTAATACTACACTAACCTAAAGAGGTCGAATAGAATAGATTAGTAGATCGATGGTTCTAGTGATTTCATCACGAACATCCAACGTGGTCGTGAGGGTAATAAGTTAAGCGATTTAATTTCGATGATTTTCTTTGATTGTTCCGGAATTCGTATTTTTAGTCGATAATTATGTACCAAAAATTTTATATATATTATAATTTAATTGTAATAAAAATAAACAAACAAATAATTCAATGTATAAGTCTGAGAGCGATATTTTTAATAATATATTTAATAGTAGAAAAAAAAGACATTTATGTATATTGATAATAATTGTTAGCTTATATTATATAAAACCATAGTATTAGTCATAGTATTATTAACGTCTTTGAGATCTGACATGAACTGTAAATATTTACTATAATATGATTAATTCAAACATAATAATTTCGTTTGAAATTTATAAACCCTTAATGTGCACATAAGTTATAATCAATTATTTTTATTTAATTTATTTTTAAGCTATTAACAAAAATATATTAAAAAATCTTATCCTAATATTATTGTTTATAATGTCGCCACATTATTATTATATTTTTAAGATGTTGACTTATTTTAAGAAATTTCATAGCGCCTGTAAAAAACTAGTAGGCAATTACCTACATAGCGATATTGATTTTTCTTTTATTGTGTAAATTGCTTGTATTACTTGTTAGTGCTGACAAATTAATTACATAATCAAAATCCTATTCAAAGTTTCACTTCATCCATTTAAATAATTAATTCCATATTTGAAAATTTCTTTTTTTCAAAACATCTATTCATGATTTCCCGTCTCTTATTACCTGAGTTCTTAAATGTTGCTGAAGCTCTATCGCCGTTATCGTCTCTATTGTGGTTACCATCTCTGGAGTTATTACCGTTATTGTAACGTTTATTCTTAGCCCTAGACCCCTTTCCCTTATCCCGTTTATTCGTCGACACATTTGATTTCGCTTCCAGATCTTTCCCGGATCTGATAAATTCGGCCAATGAATGGTAATCTCTTGACGCAATTATAGCATTTAACGTTACATCCCGTAAAATATCTGCAAATGATTTACAACCTCTTTTCATTGGTCCATTCAAATGAAACTAATTTTCTCAAGCCACCCCTGTCTGTGATGGATAACCTCATACTTCTTTTACAAAAGAGTTTTTGCTTTATTTAAAAAAAAAATACACCATTTTGCCTTTTTTATTCACTGACAGAGGCGCAAATTAAATACAGTCTTCACAGAGCTTGATTATTTTCGTTTTGAATAATCAAACTGAACTTTAAATCTACATATTTCATTCATAAATACAAGCGTACTCTCTCCGTTTTGAATTACATATGCACATATATCTCATGCAGCGTTTAACAACAATGATAAATAAAACTTTTTAATAAATATATAAAGAGGCTTAGAGAAAGATAAGGGACAAAATTATAATCAATACTTAATTATTTTTTTTATCTGTTGAGTTTTAATATTTTTTTTTGTCTTACACCACCATTCTATGAATATTTTATTGCACATTATTTTTTCTATTCGTTTTCAAAATAATCTTGGTTTGTCAATCAGTGGTGTGCAATTTTATATTAGTTCCATTCATTAGTTCCATTCATTAATAATCTTCTTTTCATCTCTTTTGATATTAAGAATTCCAATTCAGTTTTCTTTCGTCTGTGAAGATTTTTAGTCTGGCTGTCTTAAAGACGTGGCAACATGAGTGTCAAAATATTTCACGGTTTTCATTCAGTTATAATCGAATTTCCACCCATTTCATTTCCTTGTTAGTAAAATTTTAAGTTTTTTTGTTGAAGTATTACTTCAATATCTCTGTTTCTCAATTTGATCTTCGTCAATGTCCTCCAATTAGCTCTTTGCTTATAATAAATATTCAAAGAGAGTATTTTATATGGTTTAGCCAGTAAATATTGAATCGTCTTCTAGCTATTTCTTTGTTTTATTTAAAAAAAAATTTTTTTTTTTTAAAATCCTCAGTTTCTTTCGCCGGTTCTTCTCAGGTCAGGGTACTCATATTCTTTTTCCGAACGTATTATTTTTTTTATTTTGTTTTTCAATAAGTAAGTAATGGTCTAAATTGAATGAATAAATTAGAATTTGAACCGCGCAGTAAAACTTATTTGAGCACATAGAAAAATTACATTACAAATTCTTAGAGGGTAGTTACAAATTTTGTAACAAATTCAGCGTTTTGGAAGTCATAGGAAGTCATAGTCATAGTCATATAGGAATATAAGAAATGTCATTTAAATTAGTTTTAAATTTGTTTTTTTAAAGATATTATTTTGCAGAAAATATTATTTTATTTTGAAATTTGAACAACAATCATTAGAATTTTTGTTATAGTGATTTAAAATATTTTTATTCATTTTAATAATATTTGTATTAAGAACTTTTATGGGGCTGTGTAATAGATTAATAGCCAAGGTTTTTTAATTCTTCTGATACTGGACATCAGTTTGTCTTATTGAAAATTATACATATATGTTGCTCTTTTACCAGCGATCACATCATTTCATTTTAAAATAAGTTTAATTCATTTGAGTTTTTATTATAAAAAAAAATTAAACAAAAATAAAGTTAAAATAATTATCATGTTCAAAAGATTCTTATTTTGTATAAAATAATTTTATTATTATTTCGAAATGTTATTAAAATAATAATAATGGCTTTTATTTTAAAAGCAAATTAATTGTAATATATAAAAGCTAGAAATGGTCTATCTAATTATAATTATATAGAAAAAAATAACATTTAAAAACAAATTAAGTGTATTTACGCAAAGTGCCTAAACTAATTTCCAAATAGTTTTGTTTATGGTACAAGCTTAGTACAGATACAATAACAACATCTACTAACTACAATAAAATGCTTAAAAATGAATTACCCTTACTGCTTACATCTTTGTCTGTCATGGCCCTGTCTGACAACATACTGACAAAGTCGTCGGCTGTTATGTTGTCCTTCTTGGGCAAGTGTTTGTTGTGCATTGTCAAACAAAGTACACGATGTGTAGCGTTAAGGGCCGCCTGGAAATAAAATATTGAACATTCATTTTTTATTCTTTCCTTTGTATATGAGGTTCCGATCATCTAAAGTTTTTAGTACCGTAACAGCCTGTGAATGTCCCACTGCTGGGCTAAGGCCTCCTCTCCCTTTTTTGAGGAGAAGGTTTGGAGCTTATTCCACCACGCTTCTCCAGTGCGGGTTGGTGGATTACACATGTGGCAGAATTTCAGTGAAATTAGGCACATGCAGGTTTCCTCACGATGTTTTCCTTCACCGTAAAGCACGAGATGAATTATTATCCCAAATTAAGCACATGAAAATTCAGTGGTGCATGCCCGGGTTTGAATCTACGATCATCGGTTAAGATGAAGTTTTTAGTAACTTTGTATGAAATTGGAAATTTGCGCTTTAATTCTGAGATATAACATTTGATTGCAGTCCCTGATTACAATGACAGGCTTAGAAATAGCATTGTAGCTATAGAGTTAACTATTTTATTGCAGGTTTAAGTAACACCAATTAAAGTAACTAACAAAAAGTAAACCAACAAAAAAAAAAAAACTTGTATTCTTTCAAGCATAAGTTATTTTTTAATTCAAGTTTTTAATTATTTTAAGAATAAATCGGATAACTCAGCTTTTATATAAAGCCTGTAAACGACTGTAAATTATAGGAGCTGGGATGAGCGAATTTGAATAGTGAAGTTCTCAGCATAACGCAGCTGAATCCGAAAAGGTAATCTTCAACCAAAATAGTATTAATTCATGTAGGCTTAGTTTAATGCTTGCAATGTACCTTACATACACACTTATACATCCATTGTTACTTTTTTTAAAAACAATATGATGGTAAAAAAAAAGAAAAAGTTAAATGCGATTAGTCGGTAGAGATTAAAATAATATATATTTGATACTTTTAGTATTGTTCAAATATAAAAGAGAATTTCTGATCTGAAGTCATATTTATCAAGATTAATCTTGAAATTTAAATGATGTAGCATTCAATACTGGTGTCAATGTAACAATGAGACATTACCACAACAATAGCATGTCCGGGGTTATCGGTACAAGTGGCGACATCCTGCAAAGCTGCCATCACCCCCGGCAAGATGCATGACATCATATTCACAACAGCTGTCTCTAGCACCGGATCGGTTATATGACAATCTTTATCTGTGAGCTGTGGGTGTGAAGCTGTGTGCGCGCAAAGACAGTTTATAGCAGCCAATCTAAAATAATCAAATTTATATTATTGTAATATAAATGTAAACGTCATTCTATGATAATGTTTACATTATTATAACAATAACAATTATTATAGTTCACCGTACCTTAAAACACGAAGTTTTTCAAGTTTAGCCAAATGTACCGATACAAAAATAGCCTGGGCTAGCATTGGCACCTGTGTTTGTACCAATTTCACCCTCGTGGTATGGTCCACATTCAGCATTAACATCGTTAAGCACTGAATTACACTGAGTTTCAGTTCTTCCGGTACATCGGCAACTAAAATAAAAAAATGTAATTGCTATATACAAGTCTATATATATAAGCAAAATAACACTGACTGACCGACTCGTCATGATGTTTCAGTAACTATAGGTCCAATCGACATGAAATTTAGCATAGCTACTGCTTTTGTGACAGATGAATTCAAAGCGAATCCTATCCAAAATTAATTTTTCATCAGATGAAATTTGGAAGTTTTCAACAAACTAAATTAAAAAATTGAAGAGGTTACTTTGCATGAATTTTACTTCTACAAAGTTGGAACGGGCAACAATTTGTATATTAGAAGAAATTTATTATACTATCCGCTTTTAACACAACTTTTGTAACAAAATAAATAGTGATAGTGAAAATTTATAGTCCTGCACCTCATCAACTTCTTTATACCATACATATATTCTAAAAATAGGCAGTACAATGACTGTTCAGCTAGTACTTTATACAATACAATTATATTTAATGATGGCTAGGGCTTTGTGAATGCTCTTCTGGATAAAAAGCACCCACACATCAACTATACTACCATAAAAAAACAAAATTGTATAGGAGTTCTAAGATCCAAAAGAGACCGAACATGTTAGTTCCATTGCTTATCGTGACTATTATGTACAGAAAAGGTAATATTTCTATCTATGTAATAAATAACAAGGGTAACAAGGGGGTTATTAAAAGATTGTGTCAATTATTATTTACTTATGTGTGCAACAAATAATAGAGTAACATTCAGGTTTACGATAAATGTTAACTATAATAATTAAAGAAGAGATTATAACATCACATAATTATCTTACTCATTCCCGGTTTGGGTTTTTCAAATACAAGACCAAGGAGTCCCATTTCAATTTTCATACACATATCAAAACTAAATATTCGAACTCTTTGTAGCACAACCTTCATTCCATCTATCAAAAGCCTTTGTAATTCATATTTTCCTCTGTAAATGAATAATATTTAATAACAGAAGTTATCAATAACACTTTTTGGTATTGAATAGAGGACTAGCAAGCAATCTAGTGTTGTGAAAAAGCATTAATCTAGTGTTGTGATCAAATTAGCAACCATATTATCATTGTGTTTTCAAATACAAGAATAAATCAATACTATACATACACAATCTCTTTAGACTGTATGTGACTTATAAAAGGATACAGAATATACTGTTGTAGTTCCTGCAATAAATCCTTTTTTAATTCGCAGACCATTGCCGCAAATGTTGATATATGTTCTGGTGAAGGGTTCACCATAATTAAGTCACATAATGGTTTCATTCGGCTAAAAGCCTCTTTCATGTGGCCGTTCATCTTGCCGTTTAGATTAAGACACTTGGGTTGAACGTATAGCGCACTATTGAAATGTTTTAATTCATTTTTTAGATAGTTGATTTAAATCAGCGAAACAATAACCATTTTGAGAAATAACTCTTCATGTCTAATGTCAAACTGACAACTACTAATAAAATTAATCTGTGTCAAACTTATAATTTAAAACCTAATCAATATTCAAAATATACGGCTTAAGATCCTGGCAATATGCTCTAGCATGTTTCTTTTGATTCCTATCAAATCAGATTGCTCAGTCCTTTAACTGCATTTTAATATTAAAACGCTTAATAATATTTTTCGGTAAGTTTTAATTTTAGCTACATGTTAAGTACATTAAAGTGTAATTTATATTAAAGATAGTAAAAATATTATTTTAAAGATACATTTAGAGAAATTTACTTAATATTGAATTGTCTAAAAATTTACTGTGCACATATTTTTAATGCGTAATTAGACAGTAAACAAACCTATATTTCACGTTAGACATCAAATGTAGCTTAACTTACATTAATGATTATTTATTATGTTATGAGTCGAGAATAATGATGCTTGCAAATAGCACCAAACCCGATAATTGATTTACGATAAACATATAAATTATCTATTTTCTCTATAACGCCGTCGCTGAAATTGTATTGTAATCTAGTATTATCATTATTCGTAGACCGTGCTTTTAAGATGGCAGCACTATTTTCGCGACGACGTTTTTAAAATCTATTTACACATGAATAGTTCGCGACAATTCTTTTGTAAATATTTTACGTACTCATAGCGCAAATGTGTAATTTTAATTGTTTTTTATCCATCTAACGTTTATAATAATAGATTATTGATCCATAATTTGAAAAAGGAATTAGGTACCAAAGAGTAAGGTATGCTTGGATTGTAGCGTTTGTACGTCAAAGTCAGCTGCTCTTAGGAATATCCGAATATAGATCTATCGATGTCAGACAATGTCAAATGATATAGTGAAAAATGCTATTTTCAAAAAAATAGTTCTTTATATGCACATCCGATGTTGTTATAATTCGTCGTTAATATAAATACGCAAAAAATGTTTACTTTAGGTGGTCAACGTATCTTACATAAGTGTCTCAAGATTTTGAGGTTAACTATAGTAGATTTTAGCAGTTTACCCGATATTAAGACATTAAATCTTGTAAGAACTGTCGAAAAAACAATAGAAAATAACACGAGTATTTTTATCGAAAGTCCTATTCATGTGAAGGTGCAACCTATCGATGTGAATGATATAAAAGCACATAATAAACTGACTATGACTTTGTACAGTCAGGGAAAAGATATGAATGATTTTCAAGTAAAACAGACGTCGAAGCGACTTGAGCTACTGAATAAGAATACTTCACCAGACCGCAATGATGTATGTTTAATACAAGTTCCATATAAATTAAAGGTACAGGTAACAGCTACAGAAAATGCGTCGGTACACTTAGCGAAACTGGAAGCTGAAGAATTCGTGGTCAAAACTCAAAAAGGTTCTGTCAACGTTGCCGATTTAAAAGCCGACAATATCAAAGTAGAAAGTACATCTGGAGATGTACTAACAGATGGTCGGTTACAGGCGAGCAACATTGAGTTGAAAACAGGAATTAATGGAGCCATCAAGTGTCACAGTATAATGGCAAATAACTTTAATGTATCATCACATGCTGGTCATATTTCTGTTAAGTCCTGTTATAGTGACAAATCACATTTCACAACTTTAATGGGTAATATTAAACTTGATAACTTACACAGATCCGTGAAAATAGATGTTATACAGAAAGGCAACCTGTACATCACAGGATTTTCGGGTAATCTAGAGGCTTCCTTGAAAAGTGGAGAAGTATTCATGCATGCAGCACAGTTAACAGAAAAAAGTAGTATATTTATACATGAGAAAGGCAAAGTTGAGTTATTGGTCCATGATATACTAAAAAACTTACCAGCAACTAATCTTATAGCAGAAAAAATTAAAGTTGATGATAAAATATTGAAACTCGGAAGGTTTATGGATGATTCTCATCCAAAGAGGTTCAGATTTGAAAAGGAACCTCAAAATGAATTGCATATAGTCTGTAAAAATGGATCAATTGAATTGAAAGACACAAACTTACCATTTTTTTTGTAAATCTAATACTCTAGGCAGATCCTAGTCATTGTGTATGAAGTAAAATGAATGTTATTTATTTTAAAATGGCATTATAATTGTATTTCACTGAATGTAGATAAATCTTTTTTTATTAATTAAGTATGATAGATATAACATTGTTTTTTTCCAAGCATTAATTACTATTTAATAATATTATATTCAAAAGCATTTAAATAAAATAGAGCCTCCAATGATATCTTTATTTTAGTATGTTTTTGCCATAGTAAAATGTTATTCTATGTTTCTTGGTAATTATTTAATTCTCTTAATGAATGGAGATTATGAGCCATCTAATGGCAACATTGTAAGGCTTTACCAGCCAGTAGTCAAAAATAACAAAATTAGGACATCTATATGTAGTAAGCTAGATAGATGAAGGAAGTTTTCTGAACGAATCAATACTATATTTTATATAATATCTGGAATTGTATTGTTAATATTTTAATTTGTTAAATAATATAGTATGCCAAATTATAGATATTAGATTTATTGTTATTGTAGATAAAAAAATTGTATGAATATTTAATAAAAAAATATGTTATTAAAAAATAAGCATTTAAGACACTTGAATTAATTGAGTATGATTAATAATTAATAGTTATTTAATGAAAAGAAAAAGAAATTTATGATTATATTCATAAATTTTAGTTTCCAAATTAAAATACAACAAAATATTGAAAATATTTTTAATAAATTATTTACTTTACTTGGATTCCTACTTTGCATTGGTATTAGGTTCCTAATTAATTTCTTAGTGTAAATATTACATTAATACATGAACAGAAAATTCGCTTGTGTGAACTTCGGAAGAAATATATTTTTTAAGTTAACTTCTAATAAAAGTAACATAATTTGATTTGATAAGGTACAAATAAAAAATCCATTTTTAATATAAACTATCCCATATCATGCCTAACCACAGACGAACGCAATAAAAAAAAAACACTTAATATTTCTATTTTTAATATGCCTATTCATATGATTTTATTTGACAAATGAAATTTGTCTCAGATTATAAAACAAGAATTGGTATAAAATCCATTATTTTTTAAGTACAACATGCTTATAAACAATTTAAAACTTTTAAACACTGCTAAATTGCTATTGAATGGCGACTACCAAGTTACTATACTATAATAATATTCATAGTGACAATTGAGCCCATGTTAAACGCCGTGGTAGGTAAACAAATATTTTTTTTACATTACTATTATTGTTAGAGTCTTGAATTTGTGTAAATATAATAATAAAGTAAAAACCCAATTATTATTTTATGTATTGAATGAAATTTTAAAATTAGTGGAAAAAATTAAAAAAAAAGATGTGTTTTTTATATCTGGTAATTGCTGCGTAGATCGTTAAAGATTTCTATTAATGTCGTTATTTAACGACACGATTTGAATAATAAATTATTGTTGTTATTAATATCAGTGATAGTTGAATGTTAATTAAAAAATAAAGCTATACATAAACTTCACGACTGTTAATTTTTTTTTTTAAATCGTATAAAACCTAATGAATTGGACAAAGGCAGTAAGCTTTTTCAAAAATTCTATATAAATAATTGGATGCTCCAATTCGAAAAATGGCTAAGTCCACTTTTTCTCTATTGAGCAATGAGAATAATAAGCACAATAACATTTTTTGAAAAGAAAGCACATGGCCGTTTAAGAATGAAAATACCATCAAGTTATAGTACAAACTAAACATTTTATTTAGGTATTCAAAAACAAACCTATGAAGCTATTTGATCATCTATAATTGAGAAAATAAAGTTTTGGTCTTATCCTAAGTCAACTGGATTTAAGGATTTCTTTCCGTTTTTTATGGACTACGGATTTTACCAAAACAAGTATAACTTCTATAACTGTATTCTTATAATCAAGTTAATAGAAAAATAACTATAATATTAAGTTTTCTCGCAAAAACATTTTTTATTATATTTATAATTCTCTATCTATTCTATAATCTATTATACCGATAATTTGTTATTCTAAATTAATATGTCCAAGGTGATTAATATCTTTTCTTGTATTCCAATATATTGACTTATTATTGTTTTTATTTTTTTTAGATTATATTATTTTTATTATCTTTTGTATTATTAGTAGTATTTCTTTAAGACAACCCTGCAAATGAATTTGCAGGGTTGTCTTAAAGAACATACATAACTTATGTATATATATATATATATATATATATATATATATTAATATTTTATATTTGCCGAGAGGGCAAATGACTCTACTCCACCTGATGGTAAGTGGTAGTAGAGTCCAAACGCGACGACGGTTCTGCACTAAGCGCCTTCGCTTTGCTGGCCCGCAATTTTACTTATTTATTTAAATTTTTATTTATTTAGTTAAATGCCTTTGTTAAATAATTTTTTGGGTATGATTTTCAAAATTTACAATTTTTGTTTATTGCCTCTTATCTGTTTTCTTGTTAACTTATCTTTATATTTACAGCGACAGTAATGTATGGTCTTGTAACTTTTTTTTATCATTACCGGGCTTTGCAGCTCTTTTTTTCCCTTTCTTAAAACTCTACCTCTACCTCTACCTCTGATTCTTTCGAATCTGTTTCATAGTTTCCAGTTTCAGATAAGTGGGTAATTTTAAAAGTTTTCTAATTAATAATAAATAAATGTCAGAAAAACGAAGAAAAAGGTTTGAAACTGCGGTATAATGTTCCAAGATCAAGAAAGAAATTTCAATTAAGGTCTTTTTTGGTAAAAACTTATAGACTTAGGGATTTATGGATATTTAGAATTAAAAATACGGACATTTTTTTTTTTTCAAAAACCTACATAGAGATTTCATAACGAATAATCGACTAAACCTATAAATATTGTAAAAATGAGGCGTTAGTTCGTTTGAACGCGCTAATCTTTCTTTTTGCAGGTACATTGTTCATTATTATATGTATGAAACAGGTTTGCATTAATAAATGTTTGCATAATATAAAGCTAGAGAGTTTGTTTTTTTTAGTTTGAATGATTTTTTTTAACGTTATTTAGTCTTGAGGAAGTTTCTACGTTACTTGTATATGGTTTTACGCTAGCCTAGAAACGGAGCACTAGCTAGAAACTTAAACCAAACTGGCAAATTCAAGACAAGTATTCATTGAATACAAATAGAAAATCATCAACATTTTCACACCCCTAAAAATAATTTTCACGATAATAACAAAAAATAATGAACTAATTAGGTATATTTCATTTGTTCTCATTGCTCATACAGTACATATATAAAATAAAATCTCTACTACTTAAACACTTTACACTCAGTTCTTAGAGCGTTAGGAACTTGAGAAGTGAATTTAATTTTTATTTAAAAGTTATAAAAATGGCTATACTATTCTAAAGTGTATTAAATTAAATAATAAAAAATAACTTAATTACTGTCAAATAAGTGAAACATAAAATTTAACAGTCGTGTACGTTATGCTGGTTCATTTTTAACTAGGTAATAGTTAATTGGGTGCAAAGATGACTCGAAGAGTGTACGCAGGCGAACGAGATAAGGAGAGTTTATATATGATGGAGTGTAGCGCGCGCGCCAGTCTGCTGTTGCCACTCGCCATGCCGGCCTGTGCGCCCGAGTACCGCCTCATGCGGTCAGCTACCGAGCTCGCTCTCTCTCCGCGCGTCAAGAGATGTTCGCACCAACCGCCACCCTTTACGGCGTTGCGGCGTTCCTTCTCATCAACCTTCTCTCTTATCCCCGAAGAGCGAGCCGTTCCTCCTGAGCATCCGCCTTCTCTACCGCGATTGATTCAAATTCTGACATGGATACCCAGCCAATTTCTTCGACCTGTCTTCGCCCTGTTCAGGTTAATAGCCCATCCAGCCTGGAGACAGATATTAGTTGTGTTACCCACCTTATGGATCGCAGCATCGCTTTTTATTTTTTGGAAGTGCGTTCAATGCCCTATCGGATTTTTGAAGATGATCGGAAGTGCGATCTCGAGGAATGTTGACCAGCAACGGACTGTACTCGTTAGCGGAGGGAGTTCTGTTCAAGCCCTACATTTAGCCAGAAACTTTCACTCTGCTGGAGCCAAAGTGATTGCTTTCGAAGTAGAAGGACAATTTACCTTATTGAAGTATTCTGCAGCTGTTCACAAATTCTATACTGTTCCTCGGCCAAATCCAGCGGATCCCTTGGCATATGCAAGAGCCTTGAAAGAAATAGTGGAAAGAGAATCTGTTGTGTTTTATATTCCTGTCAGCTCAACGACGCCAGCATACTACGACGCCTTAGCTAAGCCTCATTTAGAAGTGATAGGTTGCCAATGTTTCGTACCGAGTGCGCGAGATGTAATTACCTTGGATGACCCGTTGGAATTGATGCGAGTGTGCCGTGTGGCTGGTTTGCCTACACCTCAGTTCTGGGTTGTAACTAGTGAAGAGGATGTACGAGCGTGGTACGACGACGGTACGTCAAAGGAAGGCCGTCATTTTATTGCTAGCGCTGGTACACGAGGCGCTAGAGATCGACTACGGTTCGTGATGCCAGAAGAAAAGGCACATTTTAGATTTCCACGAGAAATAAGTGTTGAAAAACCTTGGGTTATCGTGAGGGAACCAAAAGGAGAAAAGTTTGTAACTTGTACCACTTTAAAAGAGTCTCGCGCTGTTAATAATGTAACCTGTCGCGTAGATCCTTCGAAAAAAGGTCTTGTGCCGCAAAAGGATGGAGAAGCCGATGCTTGGGTTCAAAGATTTGTTACTTGCCTTTCGCCATCTAAGCCTATGACGGGACACATATCGTTCAGATTAGTACGTGAAGAAAATACGTCTAATGGACAGGGAAGCGGAATGGTCGCGATCGGAGCACGCGTCGGGGTGTCTCTGCCCTACTTGTGTCAAGGAACAAAAAGATGTAGTCATACAGCAACTGTGGACAAGTTGTTGAATACTGTGCTCGACACACGTGAAGCATTATTCGCATTTTGGGATCCGTTACCCTATTGCGCATACTACCAATCTCGATCGCCTGAGGATCGGAGCCTGCCGCCGCCAGAGCCATGCAAGACTCCACCAAATGTACCTCTTTGAAAGCCTCACGCGAGGCTGATATGCCTCATATAGTCGCTAAGGTGATTATTTATTAAGACGCTCGAGTACCTGAAGAGTGCGTGAGTGCAAGGTTCTGATGCTGTCCTCGGAGTCACGCTCTCTGTTTCAGTTGTCCTCTCGCTCGGACGACATATAAACGTTCGTGGAGTCAGAGGACGATATTACTTTGTAACTACTAAGTAGATATTATTACATGAGAATAATGAAGTTTTATGATTATAGACTTTTTATTAATTTCACGGATTAATATTACATGTCTATTATTTTTTGTATACAGAAATAAAATATGAAAAAGGTATGATAAATAATTTATTAGACTGTCTTGTTTCGTATTTTTTTAAATATTTTCTGTATATATGTATGATTACTTAAATGTCACTCAAAAGTTTATGTTATAAGTTGCGTTTGTTATGCCGTATGTTGTTTATATAATTATATCAATAAGGCTGTAAGGATGTCAAGAGATCACAAAGATATGCATCTAGGTTTAAGTCCAAATGGTGTGACGAAATGTTTTTTTTTATCCCATATAATAATAATTATGTTTTACTTGTTATAGGAGATAAAAATGTATCCCATTATTTATTCTTGTTTTATACAATAAAAATTCAGGAATATAACTTTTTTTTAATGACACCTTGCAAAACGACCAATCAAAAAAGATCTTAACTAATTAAAGCCAAATGAAAAGGCGTTATTAATTATTTTAGCAAACCTTCAATCAATTAGGGCGTAAAAGCGAAGTAGACTAATAAGTCTACAATAATACTTAATTAGATAGCGTCCGATATGTCAATACCTACGGAATTAATTCGATAACTTGTATTAATATAATCGTATACGAAAATAATATAATAATGTTCTATAATGTAATATACGATAAAAACACAATGTTAATTGAATGAATAAAAGTAATTTTATTTAAATAATTTTGTTTCCATTTCAAGTTACAAAAAGTCAGATCTGTCTAGACAAAACACAAACTGAAGCTACATAACATGTAGTGTAATTATTAATTGAAATGTGGAATCAAGACATATTTTTCCAATAGTAAACAGATATTTCTGCATCCAACACGATAAGGCCTGAAACATGTTATTATGAATACCAAGATACTGCACTGCACTTGCAGATAGCGTTTATCGTCGTCCGGGTCACCAGACGCGACCGGCCAAAGAGCGCACCTTTCTCGATGAATCGTGGCAAATACTGATCAATAATAAAAAAAAACTGACGTCTTATTCGAAACTATTATTAAGATTTCTTTAAGGCTTATTTGTAAAATTCGTCAGCTATTTACATAACTATGGCTGCACGTGATTTGATTTTTTTGGTGATACGTTTTTAATCACGAAATTAATTTAAAAAAATAAGCGAAGACTTCTTTAAAAAAACAAACGCGCAAACTTAAACAATTCATGACTATGACTTACTATAAAATGATACAACAATATTTGCTTCAGGTCTTACTTTGTATGGCTACTTTAAGGCTTTATTACTTTTTGTTTTTATGTCTAAAAAAAAATAAACTTATTACAATTAGTTTCATCATAATATTAGAGTACGCAGCGTATCTACTTAGAACTAGACAGCGACGCATTTCAATTCAAATGTAATCTTACAATATTTATAAAAATATATGTATATTTCATGTCGGTGATCATTATGCAACGGTATTTTTTGTTTATTGAATTTTAAGCAATGTAGCTCACGTAACAAATATTTTTATTCTATAAACTGATCTTATTTAATGGTTCACAATTTTTAAATCCATAAGATCGACTTTTGCGTAAGCATTTTGTAGAACTTCAATATAATTCATAATAAGTTTTAATTAGTCTATCTGACTAGAGTTCGGATCTACGATTTTCTTCCCTTTTATGTTTACGTAATACAGACCATTTTAATATTCTAAGCATGCTATGCTATACAGTAGTATGTAGGTCATTTACTTGGCGGCAGAGCTTTGTGCAAGCCCTTCTGGGTACTACACACACATCACATTACCACAAAACAGTAATACAGTATTGTTCTGTTCCGGTTTGAAAGGTGACTCAGCCAATGTAACCACAGGCACAAGGTACAAAACATATTAGCTCCCAAAGTTGGTGACGCTCAATGCGTAAGGCATGTAATGGATAGTTAATTTTTATTTTTAATATTTTAGTGCCAATGTCTATGGGCCGTGGACGTACAATCAGATGGCCCTTTGGCCAGTTTACTTACTTACTGCAAAAAAAATATGCTCATGATTTTTGATTGGTACGTAAAAACATATTAACAAATAAAAATTATCTTCTTCAAAATAAAAATACAGATATTCTTATTTTCCTTTCTATTTAAGCGTAAAATTGTAATAAGACTTGGGTCGTGTTAACCCATGGGTTCAGAATTGGACCTGGAACATTATAGTATATAGTTTTATAATAACATCTCAGTAGTTACAACGGTTAGACAAATATGATGACCATCACTTGATGCCCAATATAAGTAGATCGATATTAATATAGTCATTGAAAGAACTAAGAATTAAAGGAAAGGGAAGGGAGATGAAAGCGGCATCGGAGAGCATTTTTTTTTCCGCTTTTTGCCGTCCACTCCGTCCATCTTCGCAGTCCGCAGTCGGCCCGTACCAGCCACCTTTTTTAAATCGTATCAGAGTGTCATAATAAACAAGTCTAAGAATTTCCTTCAGTGATTTTACGGAGCTGAAACATATGATATTCACGACGATAGCTTTTTGATGCAGTAGGTTAAAACGTATGTGAAGTGAATGGCTTGTAAATAGTTGACTGTGTCGTGATTACCGGCCATAAGCCGCGTGCGTGCTTTGCTACGTGGGCGGGAGATGCCCGCCGCCCGTGATAGCTAACGCATGATATACTATGTGAATGATTCGAATTTAAATGACTGTACGTACAGTTGAATGATCGCTGATTCTATATACTGCTGAAGCTTTTAAAACTTTAATGTATTATTTATTTCGAACAATAAATTATTTAATAAGCTTATGCTGAGCTGGTGTAAATCCCCCGTTCTAAAACGTGGACGAAGCCGCAGGTGAAGCCTAGTATTATATATCTCATCATTATCATCATCAACCCTTCGTCATCCACTGCTGAACATAGGCCTCTCCAATAGCTCGCCACTGAGCTCGATCTTTGGCTCTCAAACTATATCTAACATACGCAAAGTCGGATGAGAGTTTGAGTATATCGTCATTCCACCTAGCTGGAGGGCGCCCTACGCTACGTAGCAAACTACGTATATTTATAATATCTTTAATTTTTAAATAATGTATATGAATTGTTGCCACAGGACGAACACTAGTCTATATAATTTTGTTGTATGTTGTGTTATGTATTGATATTTTGTAACATAAGCTTTATATATACATATTTAATCGTATACGTATAATGACATGTGTAATTTTAATAAAGAATCGAAAATACATTACAAGATTCGAAATAAAACGCAGTGTTCAAAACAAAAACTGTATTACATATTAAAATATTTATTTTTACCTTAATACAACGGGTAATAAATAATATCGCCCTTAAGCCCTTAATCTGATTAATTATATTTTAATAGAAAATTAATTCTGGCTTGGCGTCACGTTGCAGGCTATCGTATCACTGATAAATTCACACGTGTAGTTGTTTATATAATTTTCAAGGGACCGAATCACATGTGCATTCATCGAGAAAGTTAATAATATTATAAGCTGCCATTCCCGACTGCATTCGGGTTAAATACGTACAAAGTTACCCACCCGTCTCCCTCGTAGTTAGAATTTCCAAAGATCCTTATAAAATAAACCTATAATTTCTGTAACATGACCTGCATTTCGATTTTTTGTTGTTGTAACTAAATTTAAAGATAAATTGAGGTTACTGCTCTACATCCTTATAATGACGAAACTAATTATGCGTAATTAAATAATATCTATAAATAAAACACGTGATATTAACGACACTTGTTCCAAAAGTAAGTACGTTATCGCTGTGTAAACTTTAACGAATTACAATATTCATCAGCCGTCTCGTGCGTGTCTACCAAAGTCTATTAAAGCAAATATAAAGCTGGTTAATACGTGCGATGGAACATTTCAATTTTGTCATCTTTGAGTCACAAAATAGAGAAGAGGCTTTAGTCAATCTGTGGGACTTTTGCCGTTTCTTTTAGTACTTTTTGCTGTTATTACAAGGTTTATAGAACATAGGCCAAAGCCTTTTCTCCTTTTGAGAAGGTTTGGAGCTTATTCCACCACACTGCTTCAATACGGATTGGTGGAGCCGTTGGTGGTAGTTTTTGATCCATTGTGAAATTTTACTTCACCACCACCCACGAGATCAATTTAAAAAACAAATTAAGCATATAAAATTCAGTCAATCTCTGGTTAAGATTCACGTGTCCTAACTGGGCTAACAATCTCGGCTCTCAAGCGTACTGTTTAACCAAATACAAATCATCAATTTGTTGATTTTAAATGAAATGGTTTTTCTGTTCCTATCAAAACTATTATGAAGTAATTCCAATGAAACATTAATTAATGTCACGAATTATCGTAATTCGACCTTATTAATGCAAATTCTAATTTTCTCGTGTAATATATTATATAAAAGATAAAGAAACAATAATAAATTCAATTTAATAGTTTCATCTATGTACTATAGTGTATCTATATTCATCTCTTTTGACAAAATGAAAAAGCATCATCAGTCGGAGATTTTTCCAAGTATGCCTCTAGAAACGCCAGTTGCTTAGGAATGTAACATATATGGTTTTATTCATCATTTAACATATTGTTGTATTGCAAAGAAAACATTTTTGGAAAACTTTTTAAGTATAGAATAAAAAAAATTGCGATGCCATTTTACAGACGCTCAAATTCCTTATATATTTTTGACATATCGTTCGGTTTTTAATCATGTATATTTTTCCTTAGCTCAATATTATAAATGTAGATTTTAATTTATTATTTTATTATCATAGTATAAATATTTATTACGGTAATAGTGGTATTTGGTTGCGTATTTGATTTACTATTTACTATGAGCCTACGTCATTACTATATCAATTACATGCATATCTTTGTGTGTGTTAGACTAAATAAATGATCAATATTGAAATTTTGATATTTGGAATCATTCAATTTTGTCTTTATTAAGAAAATATATTACGTTGACAAACAAACGTCACGTGTGCTAAGTTGAATCAGGTGGATAATTATATAATATAATCACAGTCTTTGAGAAGATTTTATTTTTAAATACTTTTTTATGTATATCTGTGGATTTAATTCAATAAATAAGTAAAAAAAATTGCGTTATAATTTTTAATTAATATATCTTAAAAAATAAGTATGAAAATTGATTCGTGAGATTCACGTTTAATAACGAAAATGATGAAAGAATTTGAGATTGGAATCAAATCTAGGAATACTATGGTTAAAATAACAATAAACGACCGTTAAAAATCTCTTGCGCGATATTTGAAGGAATTCGCGGAACCACAGCTTGCTTGATTTAATTATTTTATGACTGATTGTACTGTAATAAGGATACGTGTAAAACTATTCCTTTCGTTCCCTTGATAACGATAATTAGTCTCATTATATAATTTAATTTAAATAGATAATTATATGAATGTTGTCTCTGGAACCGTTTATCACGTCCTCGTCTGCCCACTTGACCCAGGATGTACGAATTCTATATGTAGTTCTAGTTACGAGTCAATTCCTCTATCACTCTGGAAATATCCAACACTAACTAGGTAAATAGGCAAAACGGAACTTTATATTAAAATAAATTGATTACTTAATAAAGCCGAGATGGCTTAGTGGTTGGAACGCGTGAATGTTAACTGATGATCGTGGGTTCAAACCCGGGCAAGCACCACTGAATTTTCATGTGCTGGGCATGAATCTGCCATCATCGCTTAAGAGTCACGAGTTCTAACCAATGGGCTATTTCGGTTCATCACGATATTTTGAATTTCGGGGTACAATTTTTATCATATCATAATTAAATATTTTATAAATAAAACAATTTATTCGCCGTATATATTTTTATACTGTATTTGTATAATAATATTGATCCTTAATTATAATAAGTTGCAGTTCAATTGAACGTCTCTAATTTTTTTTACTTTTTTGTTACAACAGTATATTATTTAAGTATTATTGGTTAAAAAAATGTTTTATTTTTTTTTCTTGCTTGTAAACGAATGCGTAGTATTATAATCATATACAATGGGAATATTTCGAGGAAATAAAACAAATGTTATCATCGATATTGTAATTCGTGTCCATCGTCCAAGGTTGTGCAGTGTAGGTCAGACGCGGTGTAGACGTGATGATTGCTTATCTTTTTTTTTTCATAAACATTGGGCAGTTTTTTTTTTATTTCCAAACTATTTCAAAAGCTATGATGACAGTTAAATTTAATGTCAAAAATATAATTGTTTTTACAGCAATAATCGGAAAGAATGCTGTAGAATTCCTGCCTTCGACAGTACCTAGTAATGCATAACAAAAAAAATTATATATGTTAATATTTTTTTATAAATATACTATATATATTAAAAGCTTCTTAAAATCTTCACCTGCACTTTTATGTCTGTGTATATTATATTAAAGTTGAATAATTCAAACCTTTACCATTACTTATGTATAGAAAAAATGGAAAAAACCATTTCAACGCTATGACAAAACCATTTAAAAATAAACAGTTGCCAAGCAACATGCCACGAATCACGTACGCACATTATATACGAGTATATCCTTGGTAAAAGTAACTGAAGTATTTAAACTTACATATACATATAAATAAGGCGGGTTGATGGAATACACATGTGGCAGAATTTCAGTGAAATTAGACACATGCAGGTTTCCTCACGATGTTTCCCTTCACCGTCAAGCACGGAATGAATTATAATCACAAATTAAGCACATGAAAATAAGGCATGGAATTAAAAAAAAATGGTTTCGGTTTTTTAATTACTATCTGTTCGTCTAATGACTTTTCATTAACGTTTTTAGATGCAATATTAATCATTCTAAAATATACCTTATTAAATATATATTTGACAATATTACAATATTGTGACCACTTTTACGTTACACCGTAAGTACTTAGTAGGAAATTCCCAAAAGAAGACCTGTAAAAAGTCACGGCCATAACATATAGTTCATCATTTGAATTTATCAGAGAGAATGGTTAATCAAGTCTCGTGTGTTGAATGCATTTTTTGAGAATTCACATATCACATTGACGTAAGCTTGTGAAGATACACGCGTGGAAAGTTCTCGGGTCAATGCGTTGCCATCACCAGACTGCAGACGTACAAAGTCCAAGACTCAGACGATACGACCCACATCTAGAATAGGTGATATTTTGTGTTTACTTTACGTAATAGTGAGATATAATTGGGTTTTAAGGCAGGTTATCAATGTTGAATTTAATTGACCAATTAATCAATTAAAATATTCCTTGTTTAAGTAGGCCACGGCTATCTAACATCCGAAAACCTCCCCCCACCTTCAACAAAGAAGAACTGGCAACGAATTCAGCAGTTTTCAACCAATTCACATAGCTATATTAATTGAAAACGATTTTAAATTAATTTTATTAAATTAATTAAATTAATTATTTATACTGCATTAAAATAGATAGGATTTTTATCGAGTAATAAATCGATAATTTTTTAAAAAAGGAAGTTTAAATTTATTAATAGTCCAATTTAGTTGTTTCTGGCTGTTTGTCCAAATTCTGTATCCACGTTATTCATTACCGTTTAAAAATAGAATACGTTTAGAAATAGTAGAGCATAACCTAAAGAGATTTTATTCCTACTAATTAGATTATAATCTCTTGTTACGTATAAAAGAAAAATATAATTATGCGCGCAAAATAGTCAATTATAGTTATAAGAATATCATATAGAGTTATAAGACATAATATTTTAGTTATATCGATAATAAATTAAAATAAATAAATAATAAAACAAATGTAATGGATATGATATATAGTGAATTAGGAAACCAAGTAGCTTAGCGTAGACAGGTTGACAGAGCTTGCTACGCCGTAGCTAAAGTTTAATTTACCGCATTCAAATGTCTATCATTCTAATATTAATATATGTCTGCTTCCGGAATTTGCCGTAGTCACATTACTTGTATTTACATAAGATTATATTTATATACGTAGCGTATCAACAATTTATTTAAAAATAAGAAATTCAATGAAAATATTATCAGGTTTCAATTTTTTAATGGATTAAAAAATTAATGTACATATGATAAAACGTTTTTACAATTTTTCCATATATTTTTTGTATTTGGATGAATTCACCGCATAACAGTCAAATAGTTACTAGCAAGGCGCTTTTCATTTATGAAAAATTCCATTACATTCATTGTTTAAATATAAGCTACCCGTCCCGTAATCACACGGGCAGAATAAAACATTTATTTTAAAGGACAAACATACAAAATAAAAAAAAAATGTTTTTTCTGACCATGAACCTTCTCGGACTTACTCAGTTGTTCAGAGTATATCTCATAAAGTTTCATTATAATCGGATCAATAGAAAAGGAACGTACAAAGGACAAACATACAAAAAAAATATTGATTTATATATATAAATATTATTAATTGTTATTCTATATTAAGTTCAATGTATCCTCGAAGTCTAGACATCTGAGGGTATCTGCGTATCTAAGCTATAAATCACTGGTTATCAGTACAAAGACCACCTACAAGAAGAACACCTACAATTTATATAGCAATTAATAAATAAGTAGGTACACGTATACATACATACGTGTTCGTATATTACGAGTAAGTTTATGTATTGGACTCGTTAAACATATAATACCCAATGAAGCTATAAAATGTTGAATGTAGATTATAGATGTCTGGGTAGGTACTCATCAGATATTCTACCGCTAAAGGGTAATACTTAGTATTGTTAAATTCAAAATTACACACTATATTATTTGAAGGAGCACAGCTTTACACATAGTTGGCAATGCACACCAAAATACGTTCAATTAATATGTTCAAAAAAAGATTAAAAAGTTATTTATTGGCACAAAATGTAGACTTATAAGTTATGGTATAGTACTTTATTACATTTAATGGTATTTTCTAACTTTAAATTTGTTCTTTTCTAGGGAATAAATGTCTTAAACCTTATTGTTGTGTATCGGTTTGAAGGGTGAGCTAGTGTAACTACAGGCACAAGCGACATATAGGGGTTAATATTTCTTACAGCGCCAATGTCCATATGCGATAGCAATAACTTAGGCCCATTTGCCACTACCCACGTACCGCTGGTATTTCAGTGGGTATCCCGGCGCACTAGATATCAGCCCTACATACAAAGCCCCATTTCATTTAGAGGAAACGCCTTATACTATTTTTCTAGCGAGGTAAGAAAAAAGGCATTTGTTATTGATTTGTCGTTTGTGTTCAGGGTGTGTGTGCACAACTTGTGGTTGTGCAGATATTTGCGAATTATATACGAATGTATGTCTTCCGCAGTTGACAGCTGAGGCCGAAAGGCCAGGAAGACATTATAATTATTATTTATATGTAATTTATAAATGAATATGTTCTTATAAATAAAAAAAATATTTGTTCAATAGTAATAATTATTATAAATTTTAAGTGTATACATCGGGTGCTGATATATTTCCGACATCTGTCTCATAAATATGTTTAAAAACAAACATATTACACACTACAGTGATTTTTTATTTATACGCTTTTTAAATATGGAAGTTTTCTTGAATCAATCAATAGAGATATTATGTAATACATAAGCAAAACGTTCTAAAACATATTCTGCATTCCTTACCTACATACTGATCTAGCATAGGTAAGCAGATCTATTGTACCTACTACAAAAGCCATTGTTATTTAAAAAGTACACACATAGTATCAAAAGACGTGTCTTTTGTAAATTTGACAGAAAATTAGGTTACTGACTTGCTATTTCGCTAAATTACTTATAAGGAATCATTTGCGTTTCACACGTCGACAAAATTACACCTACCGAATTAAAAAGTATAATTAAATTAAGTAAAATTAAATCAAAAAGCTTTTTAAGTTTTGCCGTGTGTTACAGTGAGAATGTCTGCCAGATGCAAATTGTTGACCACTCCAAGATCTAGAGACCCGATTGATATAGATGGTGTGATATGCTGGAATAATTTTAACGATAATAGTTCGATGGAGACTAAAAAAAGTGAAGAACAAGAAAATCGCAATGACATAAACAACGAAAACTGTGATGATATAAGTTTACCCGAACCAAAAACAAAACATAAATCGACAAGCACAGATAACAACAACCAATTTATGTTCCTAAACAATACTTACAATAAAGTCAAAGCGACAGAAGGAGTCAAACCAAAGGACATTGTTCTTACGAAATGGAGGGAGAGAAAGTCGAAATCTACTTACGAATTGGCAAGGAAAGCCATTATTAATTCGATAAAAGAAAAATTCGGGAACGCCACACGTTCGGATTCTTGTGCTGATGTTGATAAAGTTGGTAATGGGAAGGATATGCCGACGATTATCGTAACGAATGCGAATGTCGAAGACTCATCAAATTCGAATGTAAATCAGAATGAGGAACGTCAAATAAAAAGAGATTTTATTTCGGTGGGTTGTAAGAGCGATGTTTGTGGTATGCAGGATGATAGTGTCGGTCACGCGAGCAGACTTCAGATGGGGCCAGGTGGTGCGCTGGCACAGTGGAGGCTCGCTGCTCACGGCAGTAGGGCGGCGGGCGCAGTGGGCGGACTACGCGGGATATCGAAGGAAGAAATGCCGGTAAGTTGCAACAATCAGCGCATTAATCTGCAATTAATTATAATAAAACACAAACACGAGTAATACATGACAAGATCTATTCACATATAATTCTTTATTGTTCTTTAGAATTAATTTCCGCTAGCTGGTTTGACTTGGCTGAAAATAAAAGTATTTATAAAACTTTTACAAATTAATTTAAGTTATAAAAAAGTATTCTTATTAAAAAAGTAATAATACATCAAAACTTTTATAACCGTTTCAAATCCTATGGGATTGTTCTGAAAATGGCTTAAGTTTAATAAAATTTGTTTAGGAAAAGAAATAATGTAACAGCCTGTAAATTTATCACAGCTGGGCTAAGGCCTCCTATCCTTTCTAGGAGGTTTGGTGATTACTCTACCTCGCTGCTTCAAATTGATTGGTGGATAAATATGTGAAAGATTTTATCCTACACATGCAGGTTTCCTCACGATGTTTTCCTGAATCGCCGAGTAAGTGATCGATAGTAAAAAAAAATTAGCACATGAAAATTTACTAGTGCTAGCCCGGGATGGAATTCACAATTTTCAGTTAAGATTCACGTATTCAAGTGGCTAGACCACTGGGCAATACATTAAAAATAATCTTACCTTGCTCTTTTAAAATACCCGATTTAATTCAATAATTATATTATCATTTAATACCTTATTTTCTGCATTAAATCATATTCGGCTTAAATATCATGGGTATTATATTTATTACCATGATCTTAAGGTTTATCGTTCTCTGAGCACTCATAAAACGCAGGACATTTTGTTTTTTTGCTTTATTTATTTAGTCTTATCAATAGGCGTATAAGATATCATTTTTTTAATTATATACCCAAAACAACATAGAAACATTATTCTAAATTAAGTCTATTCGTTCTTATCAATATAAAACGATTGTAATTAATTCGGTTTCGTGGATTTCGATGTACATTAAGATAATGTTTATCACTTTCACTATTACGATAAGCTTCGAAAAACAATTCTAAAATAATTATATGTTCGCTCATATTAAACGAATTATATTTATTTTATCGTGTCAAAGTCAAAAGTAATATTATTCAAGTAGGCGCTTACAAGTAGCTTTGTATCGTTATATAATAATCATAATAATGTCCTCCAGACCGATTTCGGCCACGGCGGCCAAAGGAGATATTATAGTGCACAAGTGTGTGCGCAAACACAGGGGCACTCTCTATTTCCTAACTCTTATAATCCGATGGGACGGCAATCCGATACGACCGGAAAGAGATCAGGCGCAGGACCAACGTCTTTACGTGCTTTCCGAGGCACGGGAGTGAACAAACTTCCAACTTCCAGACTCCGGGCTGCTACTGAGAATTTTCTGACAGAAAAACCCAATATAATTTCATTGGCCCAATCTGGGAATTGAACCCAGGACCTCCGGGTCTGCGGCCTTACATCAAGCCACTAGACCAACGAGGCAGTCAAATCGTTATATGACAACATTAAATGACTAGTGCGTTTATTATAATGGTTTTATTATCAAAAATAAATGATAAAGCTCTTAATATTCAATACGTTCACCCGTCGATCGTTTATCTGATTATATTGATACTTTGTACAGTTGTTGTTTGTACTTTTGTAAGCAATATTCCGCATATTGTATATATTTAAATTAAATTAAATTAATAAATGATGAATTGATGTTAATTAAAATGTATGCTTAAGTTAAATGGAAAGTAAAACTAATGATTGGTAGATTATTATTTAGGGTCAACGTACGACATAATTTTTATATAATGAAATAACTGTAAAAACTAAAAGTGTTTTTCACGCGTGAATACACTTAACCAAAGGTTGTGGATTCAAATCCGGGTATTTATGTTAAAAATAAATTGACAAGTGAAACAACGTGAGGCGATGATGATGGTAAACATCTTAACGATTTTCATTCTATTGTCATTCGAAACTTGCTGCGCATGATATATTACAAGTGTGTGCGCAAACATTATTCCCTCACTCTTATAATGGGAGGGCAAATTCAACGCGAACAGAAATTATTCAGGAGCAGAATCAGACGCTATGTGCTTTATAAAAGCCGAAAGCCGATGTTAATTAAGACTTTAGTAGGATTTTATGAAAGATAAAATAAAACTATAATTTGTGAATAAGGCTAATATGTAAATTTTTATTCAAATAGACTTTTACAAGTACTTATGTATCGTCATGCTACCCTCGGTTCGGAATGTGGGTATACTACCTAAAGACTATTAAACTTACTTTAACTTTAATACAAACAATGTAAACGGAGTATTCAATATAAATACAGAATGATATATAGAACTTTGTACAAGAGAGTAGAACAAAAGAATCTGCTTTACTACGTCATTATCATTTTAGTCAAAGGCTTTTAAAAGAAGGGCTATTCTATAAGAACACTCAAAACTCACCGCCGAAAACGTTCGTGATATATCAGAAGTGATATGTAACATTGACTATAATAATTATAACATTTCATGTATTTACGCATCAAAATTGTATAACACCATAAGCTGGTTGTCAACATTTCGGGTGAGTATTGAAGTGAGTTCTTTCAGAACAGATCTGCAGAAATATTAAAAACATAGTGTTGCCATGTCATTATTTTAACGACGCCTATTTTATCAACGACGATGTTTGTCATGACTACGTGACAATGGCGAGATACATTTTGACCCGTATGATGTTCACAGTCACATACAATATTAGTTTTTCTTTGTAAGGTATGCATAAAGTTTTGTTTCATTTTGTTTCTGGGAACAATGGAAGTGTTTTTTTAACATATATATATTCGAGATGTAAAAATAAATTTAATTAAATTTTTGAATGCTATTTTAATTCCGGCTTTCTGGTTAGTAGTCAATACATTTCTGTATGTATTGATTGACTTCCCTCTGAGGAGTCTCTATTCCTCTTTAGAGCGTCACCAGGCTGGCGAGTAATAGAAAATTGAAAAATCTAGAGGTCCGAAAGACGTACTAAGTGTGTAATGAGATACCTTGGGTTAGGCTTTGATCAATAGAAAGCACGCTTCTGCTCGTAGACTTAAGTCAATAATATATTAGTTCTGGGTTTTATATAAATATTTCGTGTGGTATCAATTTCAATTACGGTTAAAAACCTTAATCTTAAATCGTTTCTTATTTATACTTTCAGGATCTTAGATGAATCCTCTGGTAACGAAGTCAACTATTGTTATTTTCATAACGTGAAACAAATTCGACGTATTTTTTTATTAGTTTATAGTTTACAAATTATATCTTTGTTCCGTTTTCAGTTGAATCATTCGAATCTTGGAGTTATATAACATACCCGTCTGATAATTTCTCACCCAGAGCATCGGAATTACTATACGGGAAATCCATATAGTGTTCCACGCCATGATTAATACAGTATCTATTTAAAATATTGTATATTATATTCCAAAATAAATCATAATAATATTGTAATAAAGTACAATATAACAATATAAAAAATGTAAATAAATTTAACATGGTTATAGACAACTACAGGCATAAGGCACATAGCATCTTAGGTTCCAACATTGGTGGCGCATTGGCCATATAAGGAACGAATATGTCCTAAGGCGCCAATGTTTGTGGTTAGTGGTGACAACTTACTATCAGGTGGCCCATTTGGTCCACCTACCAATTTTACATAAGAAAAGATTACAACGAATCTTTGAACTCGTGTTTTTAAAACGAAATATCCACACGTGTCGTTACACCGTATATCGTAAACGGTCAAACGTTGAAATATTTCATCATATCGCGAAATGATAGACTTTGCCGTTGAGATATAAGTGGACTTCGAACCGAGATTGTCTTGCCGGATACATAAATTATTGTTCAACTTGTATGTGTCGAGATGATAAGAAAAAATATATAAAACTGTCCTTCAACCCTATTTCTCATTTACGAGAAGCAAATTTCTCTCAACAGACGCGGAATAGGCAGGCAGTCTGGCAAAAGGGCATCTGATGCTATGTGGTCACCACCGCCAATAGAGATTGGCACATATTTACCATCCCTTACAACCTCAAAGCTCTATCAACCTTGGACACCAATATGTTATGTCCGTTGTGCCTGTAGTTATACTGGCTTACTCACCCTTCAAACCATTATATAACATTACTAAGTATTACCGTTATGTGGCTGAACAAGTGGTGTGTAGTACTTACCGAGACGGTATTAAAGTAAAAAAGAATGGTAAAAATAAAATATACGTATTTGAATTACTATAATTTTTTAAATCAATTTTTATTAATATGACGTTTGAGCACTAGAATTATTAGTCCTAATATTATTGAGAATTAAAACAAGATTTGCTGTGAAATAATTCATAATAATAATAATAATAATGTCCTCCAGACCGATTTCGGCCACGGCGGCCAATCTCAAGAGAGATTAGCCAACTACGCAGGAGATATTATAGTGCACAAGTGTGTGCGCAAACACAGGTGCACTCTCTATTCCCTAACTCTCATAATCCGATGGGACGGCAATCCGACACGACCGGAAAGAGTTCATGCGCAGGACCAACGGCTTTACGTGCTTTCCGAGGCACGGGAGTGAACACACTTCCAACTTCCAGACTCCGGGCTGCTACTGAGAATTTTCTGACAGAAAAAACCCAATAACATTTTATTGGCCCGACCTGGGAATTGAACCCAGGACCTCCGAGTCTGCGGCCTTACATCAAGCCAGCTTACTAGACCAACGAGGCAGTCAACTAGAATATTCATATGATATATGCAATATTCTAGTTGTTCTTTCTAGTGTTTAGTTTTCTTCTCTCTTCTTGAGGAGGCTTACAGTTGTTTTCACCACACTGCTCTTCGCGTTGGTGTGGTATCCGACGTCCGAAACGTGCTGGTTCTTCACGGTGTTTTCCTTCACCGCTGATCACTAGGTGATTATAAAGACCGATAAATCACTCGCAAATTTAGTGGTGTTTGCCCGGATTTGAACTCAGTTCTGGAATATTCTTTCTCACTTTATAACAAGTTCTAAGTCATTGCAGATAAAGCAATCATAATATACCCCATAGGTCATGAGCCATTGTCCTAAATTAACAATCTTCGGAATGTTTTTAATTTTTTCATTTATCTATCAAACTTAAAACGTCAGCCATAAAGAGGGTATTACATACTTGAAATTAGGTCACTGTCATCTTATCTAAAAAACATTGATTTTGTTTAATAGTGGCATTCTCTGTATGTTAGTTTTTTTAGATATTAGAACGTAGTAAAATGATATCTTTATTATTTAAGTGTTATTGATGACGTTAAAAGATAAATTATAAATAAAAATATTTATATTATTCCTTAGTACAACTAACTGGTCTTTGTTCAAGCCCGTCTGGGTAGGTTGACCGTTGACTTGCCTGATGTTAAGCATCGACACGATCTAGGATGTAGCACGCTTGTCTAGAAGAAACCTGTTTACTCTGGATTTGAAGACACCAACGTTGTTAAAAAATATTAATAATATGTGATGGCCTTTATTACGAACCGACAATGGCAGGATTTCTGCCAGGGTGATTCCATAACGATAGAACGGACAAATATTTACAGATATTGTTCACCAATCGCTTTGTAGATCCCTGTCACACTAAAAAGAATTACATTATAATTTTAATATTACAACCTTACTTATGAACGTTGTTTAGCACCTGTTTAGTTCACCACTACTTTATCTCTTTCTTCCATTATAAAATTGACATTCAAAAAAGAAAACAACAGCATGTTTAGCCAATCAACCTCAAAGCAACATTGCAACAAAGCAACAAGCAATACTATAACTATATAAAGTTTAGGTTTTGAGTTTATTGACCTATAAAATAAAGTGTTATTAGTAATTTGTAATATAGGGGTTATTTAAATTGTTTCCATATTCTATTTTTAAAAGATATAATGCAAACGGAGTTTTTTATGATTTCATCAAATTACCGTAACAGCCTGTGAATGTCCCACTACTCGGCTAAAGGCCTCCTCTCCCTTTTTGAGGAGAAGGTTTGGAGCTTATTCCACATGTGGCAGAATTTCAGTGAAATTAGACACATGCAGGTTTCCTCACGATATTTTCCTTCACCTTAAAGCACGAGATGAATTATAATCACAAATTAAGCACATGAAAATTCAGCGGTGTTTGCACGGGTTTGAACTCATGATCATCGGTTAAGATTCACGGGTTCTTCACCACTGGGCCATCTCGCCTTTTTCATATTATTACATAATATTTCAATATTGAATGAATTTTACCTTTTACGGCGTAGTTATAACTTATTGAAAAAAAAGTTAGTACAGATTTAAATTGATTTCCCAAATCAATGTTCAAAGACGTTTTACTACATTTTTTTAAATCAATGGTATGTTGTTGTGTTGGCCGACAAATTACTTATATGTTTGATGCTGATTTACCTTCGTCGGTTCTTTACTCGGTATACGTCGGTATTTTCTTTTTTAATTGTTTTTAATTTGACTATGAAAAAGTAAATAAGCTAAGCTAGATTTTTAATTAAAAAAAAAAAAAGGTTTTAATAAGTATTTTTCATTAACATTTCCGTTCAAGTTCCATACAAATGAAGATAAAAAGTGACCTTTGTCATTAGCATCGTAGCCTATCTGTTTTTCTAAGCCGCTGTTGTTTTTCTCACAGTGTACTTTAGGTATGAGAATATAAATGTTTCTACAACACAGGTCAACTGCAATGAAAATCGCATGAAGGGTTTCATACAGTTGAATTAATATTGAGTCAAATATTTGTCTCGTTTATCTATTAACAGCAACTATAAAAAATGCAACTTTAGTCTTGAAAGATAGCCAGAGTATAAAACTACATTTAATGCCTCTACGTGGCATCTTCGTATACACAACAATCAAGCAAGTAACGTACAAATTTTCGGGTGCTAGGACATATGATATGCTAGTGCAATTTATATTCCTTCACTCACATAATCCTTTGGAACGGCAATCCGATAAAATCGGAGAAATATTAAGAGCAGAACTGTCTTCATGGTTTCCAGGGCAAGGAACACTGCTGAACTTCGGAATGCTGATGAAAATATCTTGACAGTCACAATAAGTTCAATTGACCCGATCCGTATCAGTCATATATAGGATTAGCAGCGCACTGTCAAATCAGCCACTTTATAGAGTGTGGGCTTCATTACCTTAACACCAAGTATTACCAAGTTAATTGGTATTGACTTCCTGGAGATCAGTTTCAAACACATACATTTCTATGTACTTTAGTGGAACGCACCATTATTCTTTAATATTAATATAGTTACTTAGAAAGCGAATAGATTTTCAATAAAACCGTAACGCAGCTTGCAAGCTTTTAAACAATTTATGAAAGAAACCATGTCTCGTTTATTTACTCTACTAACACTGTAACTACATACTCGGTAAACAAGCGTAATCTTCAAAACACGAGATAATGTTTTGTATAAATAATAACTAAAGCGTAATTATAGATGCCGCAAATTAGTTCAATTTGTCTATCCGGACACGATACTGTTTCACGGTCTTGCCACGTGATTTATTCGCGTAGTGTTTTCTTTGTTTATCGCGAGGTAACTCAAAAAAAAAGAACCTTTCAACCTTTTCTATTTCATCCGTTGTGGATAATTCATTTTTTCCATTATAAATCTAACTGTCAGCCCTTTTCTCTTTTATCCGTTGTGGATAATTCATTTATTCCATTATTAATCTGCAGCTATTTTGCCGAATATGATGTAAGATCGTTAATTGTTGATAAGTTTATAATGTACTTGGAGTTTTATGTAAATAAAATATGAAGGTTTAATTTTAGTTAAATTCTTTTAATGCTAATGTCTTCAGCAAAGTAGGCATAGGGTTGCAAAATTTAGCATACACAGAAACCACAACGCTTAAGAGAGTGCTTATATGAAAATTTCGAATGTTAAATATTCAATTAGGGCGGCAACCTTCTTTCGGCCTAAGGCAACCAAGGTATGAAATCCGCCCCTGAATGTATTATGGTAAATCGGCGTTCAGCTACTTTCATAAATTTTTGGCAGCTAATGATCTTGCGAGATTTCATTATAATCTGGCCATACCCATTAACAGTGACTGTTTTCAAAGAATTACTAGTATTCGTCTTTTTGCTTGGTGGTTGGGCTTTGTGAAAGTCCATCTAGTAGATACCATTCACGTATAACATATTCTACTGCCAAACAACAGTACTTAGTATTGTTGTGTTCCGGTTTAGGATAGTGAGCCTGTGTTACCACAGGTAAAATGGCACAAAACATCTTAGTTCCCATATCGAAATCGAATCGATCGAAAATTCTTACAGCGCAAATGTCTATGGACGGTGGTGACCACTTACCATCAAGTGGCCCGTTTGTATATTATGTATATAAAAAGCATAAAAGGTTCGGAGTGGTTATAAAATTCTTCAGGAACGAACCTAAGACAATCTCAATCTAGACGTCCTGTACTCCATTAAGCAATTCAGTACATAATGACATTAACTATTACAAAATGTCATATGGAATATTTTGTAAGCAGTCAATGGAAATTTAATTAACTACGTATTAGTAATCGATTAAGAATGTAGGTATTGAATATATATTAAGTAATTTAGGAAAGTTCTTAAAATCGTACACTATATGTTTTGCAATTTATTGAATTTAAGTATTGTGGATATTAATAGTATATACAAATAATATTTTTAGTATATAAAAATAGTATTTTAACTATTATTTATTTAAATTAAGGTGTATTAATGTTTTGTATCGAGTTTGCTGTGCATTTTGATGAATAAAAAGCTATATAATAAAAAGGGATAGAACAATATTACTTGGAGTGCCAATAGATTTGGAAATTGGACAAATATATTTAACAGTTTCAAGTTTTCACTTCTACCGGCAGTCCCTATTTTATTATTTTATGTGATAAAGATACTTCTAGATGAATAGATGGGCTTTAAAAGCTTCCATTTACCTAACCTACAAATAATTGTTTAGGTCAAATCTTGCAAACTTATTAATGTAATAATAACCGCTTTCTATTATCCTAGGAAGCTGAAATTTTATATGTTAGTTAAGTTTCGGTGACAATGCATTATTATGGTAAGCATGACCTGATCACGTAAAGGATTGGCTTAAGACGAAATCAATTGTCGACAGCATAGACAATAAATGTAATACACAAAACATTGTTTTTAAAAATGTTTTCTTTGCAACATTCAAATAAAAACTTTCGCATTTATATAATATTATACCGTAGTAATAAATACGGAAACCAACTTGTCGCCTGACACGAAAACACTTCAATCATTAACTAATAAGTAACATATATTATATCGTTGTGACACCTCACGTATAGACCATGTGATTTTATCTGCAACCTTCATACCACGGATCTGACCTGCGATAAAAACATAATACCAATTAACCATTTAAAATAAAATTAATTAGCTGCTAAGCAGATAAATTTAAGCAAAAAATATTGCTATAATTTAAATACATCAAACAATCTTCTTGTTGTTGTGCGTAAGAAGAAATAGTATTCTTCGGTGTTCGAGTAAATATGTAAAATTGTCAACGATTATTACGTCATACATTGACTAATAACCGACTACCCAAGTCAAGTACCCACTCAGAAGGACACTGAAATTGTGAAAAAAGCTGAGAAATCAATCTAATCCAAAAACACACAAAAATTCAACAAAAAAAATTGGGTAAAGACCGACTCGTACGCCGTGCCGTTAAACGTAGTGACGTTCTCTTATACGCCATGCGAACTACGCTGCGGCTCTTCGTTCTCTTGTGTAATAAGCTATGTACATCGTTGCGATATATGTATTTTTAAAAATAAAAAATATATACCAGTTTTAAATTATTAACTCCATTTTTTATCTAATTAAAAATGCACCAATAGTTAATTTCGATGTTACCGGGTGACCCGTGACATTCACATTTTTTATTTGATCTTCACTTAAGATTAATATGTGATTGACTGTGATGTAATTATAATACGTAATATTTTATAAACTAAAAACTTCATAAAAGTTTAATGAAAGCACAGTAAAAACTTTTTGTCACAAATCAACATCGACGTGCGTATAATTACATAAAAACTAGAAAAAAACTTAGTCAGTATAATCCAAACAGGAAATAAATCATAATCGAATTTCAGAATTGAGTTCATGCAAATATCCGTGTCCCTATTTATTTTTTTGAATAGCTGAGTAAGGCTGAATAATATATATCATTGGCATAATAAATTTGAACGTTTTATGAATTCAAATCATACATGACAGATATTTTGTAATTAGAATCAAGTTATCCTGTAAAAGGTTTATCGGAAATATATACAGTATAGCGTGTCACATGTGTCGCATTACGTATATATAATTGACGTTTCTCAAACTCACTCCTCATATTCTCATATTCTCATATGGAAGCAGTTTATGAATGTTGAATTTGAAACAGGAAACAGGTCACATTTTAGTATGTAATAAACCATTCTTATTGTCGGTGTCTACCACCATTATTATTATTTTTTTATAATAAAATATAGATTTTAAAATATAGGCAATTGAGCTACCTGCTTCCTATGCTTGTAGTTACACTTGCTCAAGTATCCTTCAAACCGGAAAACAATAATAATAAGTATTGTTATTTGGAAGAAAATGTGATGTTTATGTATGTACCCACTCGGTGGTAAACATAATGAGCAAGCACAGTTCTATCACCATTAAATAATAAATAACACTTATAAATACTTCATTGAAATATATAGCTCAGATCATATAATACTGTACTAGTATATAGTATGATAAGATTAAAATAATTAATAAATACCAGCTTAGCTCATAGATCATGTACACAACTTTGTACATGATTCTTCACTTCATTGTATGCAAATTATTTTTTTGCGCACCGTCGAAATTCTTTATAGTGTCCAAATTAGGAAATAACCATTTTTAAATTAACATAAAAATATTGTCATTCATTCATTGTTCATGGTGTAATTTAATAATAGCAAAAATTGAAATTTTATATGTTGTTTTCTGTGTTAAACATTCAATGAAAAAAACTAAAGTTTCAATAACATTCATGCCCCAAAATTTGTCTATGATATGAATTATAAATATTATTTGTCTAAAAGTATTATTAAAAAAAAATAACAATTCAACAAGAATTTAAATTCAATTTTAAGCGTACTTAACAAGTAGTAGTTCCTCAAACTAAAACTTTGTAACTAGTGATTACAAATAAACAAAGTTAAAGGCTTAACTTCCTTTAAGCTATCACTCGACGCTACTATTTGAGTAATCGAAAACTCGATTACCCACCAATTGTTAAAGAATCGAGATCGGAGGTAAGCACCAGTTGGCACAATCGATAGGAGACGACTCCAATTTTTTATAAGTCTGCTACGTGAATTTTGCTAAACAATAAAAAATTGGGAACAATTTAGGCTTTATTCCAAGGGCGCAACGCATACAAGCTTAAGGGTGTCACAGATTGACGGTAAAGTTTCCTTGGTAGAGTTCGCCGGTAAACCAAGATGGCGTCTCTGACACGTGACATAAAACGATATTTATGGGCGGGAAGTTCGCGAAGGATGGGACATGCGAGAACGTCATGAACCGCGGAAATACGATTTAACGAACAATTTCTATTCATGGCTGTTTTATGTTGAAAATTTCGGCTTAAGTATTGAATTATCGAGTTTTACCAGTATTTAATTAACTTAAATTGTACAAAACTTGGACATACTGCTTTTATTTTAACTTTATTATTGTAAAGGCGTTGTATCTTTGTTTTGATAACGTTCAAAGTAAAAGTTGCTATTATGATATTATTATTGAAGTTATCAAATTTATCTTAAGTGAGTTCATTTGTTTAAATGAAAAAAAAAACACTTTCTTATTAAAGAAGTTATCAGTTATTGTTATTTCTTTATTTTTGTTTAAATATTTTTAATAGTTAATGTTCAATTGCTTCGATATACAGGTCAAGATTACTATAACACTAAAGTACCTACTTATATTATAAGCCTATCAAAATAATATGAAATACTCTCATAAATTATAGAAAACTTTTAGGTTATTAACAAAACAAAACAAACCTTTTTTTCTTTTACTTTTTTTTAATTTTAAAATAGGTGGACTGGCAAATGGACCATTTGATAGTAAGTTGTCATTGCCCATAGAACTGTAAGAAATATGAGCCACATCTTAAACCTTCGAAGGGCCACTGGGAACTAGGATACGTCCCTTGCGCCTGCAGTTACATTGGCTCACTCACATAAAATCGGAACATAATAATACTAACGATAAGCATTGCTGGTTGACGGTAGAATATATTATGAAGAGTGTGTGATTACGACTCAGACTGACTCGCGAAAAGCCCAACCACCAAATCTCTGTCCACACATAATCATACACTCATCATAATAATCATGCTAATCATTTTTTATCATAAAATTTTAAGAGCTAATTTTGGTATGTTGCTTTTTAGCGAATTACGCAAAAACTACAATTCTCATATATATCATAACTTCAATGTCATTTGTGTGTAGTCGATATAGGCTTCATAATATCCTTAATTTAATGATACATATTTTTGAGCCTTACCCTAGTGGCCCAGCGGTTAACAAACCCGACCAAGCACCACTTGTATGTGCTTATTCTATGCTTATAATTTATTAACATAATAATATCATTATTATATTGACTTTTGATTGTCTTGTTGGTCTAGTGGCTATTTGTAAGGCCGCAGACTCGGATGAATCCAACCCAGGACGGGTTGAATTCCCAGGTCGGGCCAATAAAAAGTTATTGGGTTTTTCTGTCAGCAAAATTCTCAGCCCTGATCTCTTTCCAGTCGTGTCAGATTGCCGTCCCATCGGATTATGAGAGTTAGGGAATATAGAGTGCACCTGTGTTTGCGCAAGTGGTCACCAAACGCTCTTAGACATTGGCTCTGCAAGAAATGTTACCCATCGCTTACATCGCCAATGCGCCACCAACCTTGGGAACTAATATGGTATGTCCCTTGTGCCTGTAATTACACTTGCTCACTCACCCTTCAAACCGGAACACAACAATATCAAGTACTGCTATTTTGTGTTAGAATATCTGATGAGTGGGTGGTACCTACCCAGACGAGCTTGCACAAAGCTCTACCACCAGTAAAGTGTTTTACATTATATTGACATTTATTTATTCGTTTCTTTTGTTATAGATTTACGTTATTTTATTTATTATAAATTTATTATTTTATATGACAGCGTTAGGAAACTCATAGGATATGAGGTAAGTGGTGCATGTAATAATAACGCTGTTGATTTCCTAACGCTGTTGGTTGCCAAAGTTCTTTGCCAATTAGGTTATATTCATGTTTTATATAATTTATTTTTCTTTTTTAATCAATGGGGTCTACAATAAAAGTTTATGCAAATTTCGAACAACATGGAGCATCATTTGAAGAGAAAGGAGGTTTTTGCTTTACCTTGTTTATTTTAGTTACATATTTCCAGAGACGCGAGACCAATATCAGCTTAGTTGGAGAAATGTCGTTTCAGGTGCTTTTAAATTGAACACAACGAAAAGCGAAGTAGATATTGCTAGCCAATCATTTTTTATTAGTCGATAAAATAATAAATAAATACAAAGTTAGGAAACAGCATTTCCAGTTTTCTTCACGCAGCCCGTAAAATATGCCATTATTATTTACATAGGAAGTCGCCGTGACATGATTATCTTTGTGATGGCAACGATACAATGCAGCTATATACTAAATAATCGCTTATCATTTTCATAATTCGCCGTTTTATCATCTAATCGTAAATGATAAACCGTTTACAGTGACCTAGTTTGTACGGGGTGAGTCGACACGCAACGGGACACAAGTGAACAATAGAAATTTTGGCGAACTAATTCAAAGTTACTCGTTTGAAAATACGGACGATGTGAACAGTCGTATAATCTATGCAATTACAAACAATGGTTTCGAATCTAGGAAATTGAAGTCGAATAAACCTATTTAGTTTGTCTTTGTTTTTTTTACACATACATTGTTAAGCAGTTACGCACACTCACTGAGTTTGTACATGTACTCATTTAGAACCGCTTTTTTTTTAAATATACAAACACTAAAAACTTTTTACGTCGGAAGTAAAAATCCCGCTAAAAATTAGATGTTTTTGTTGTTTTTGTGTGTTTAATTATTTGGATATTTTCGGTTGGTTTTACTTATAAACGTTGTGTAGCTGGTGATTAGTTAAACAAAGTGTCTATTTTTTTTAATGTCAGATCAATAATGACAGAAAGGGAGAATTTAGTGTTTAGGAAATAGTTACTATGCCACGTTTATAAGAAACGTCACTTATATTAATACTGTTCCACAATATATCCTAACTAAAATCCCTGAAATTGTCTCTTATTATATATTATATCTCTTATTGTCATTTAATGAAATTATATTAAATTTTAAAAACATTGATAAAGTATTGAGTCGTTTTACTATTATTGAGTAAAAAAGCGTATAGTAAGCATTTGTTGATTTTCGTGCATATATATAAAATAATAATTCAATTTTCAATTGTCGGAAAGGAGTAACTGCTGAGTTTGTCGTCGGATCTTCTCGGGAAAATTTACATTCCGAACCAGTGGTAAAATTATATATAATTTACATAAGGGAGTTGTGCTAAGGGATACCTGGATATGGTGCGTTGTTGTTTGGTCGATTTGGTAATGGCGGTAATGCTTAATATCTCTACTAAAACCCATGACTCCAATAGAAAATAAAATCATAACAGTAAGTAGGATTCCGTGTCGATTACTTTGTAAAGTATCAGCTATAAACATGACACCGTTGGGCTAAGAAGCCTTCTCTCTACTTGAGGAGAATGTTTGAACTTTATTCCACCACGCTGCTCATTTCTATCCTATTCTAATTCGAATTCTTTAAAAGTGTTGCCAGTAACATAAATAAATCCGCTTAAATAAATCACATCCTTAGACAATTAAAAATAAGATAAAAGCAAATTGTTTTATTGTAAAAGTATATTTTGAGTTAAAAATCAATAACAATGATTAGATTATACACAGTCAATGACCGCGAAATTTTAAATAATCTCGTGTTTGCGTCAAGTGTGGCATAATAATTAAAAATATAACAATAGTAACATATTTTTTTTAAATATATTTTATAAAAATTGCAGAGGCCAGTGCCTTGTAAGCCATCAACTTGTTGATAAAACAATAATGAAAAAAAATTACATTGTATATGCGTCATACATACGCTATGTAGGACGAAATAACACTGATTGTTAGAGATTATTCTACAATAAAATGAATGAAAAATGAAAACTATTAGGAATGTATCTACTTGCTACAAAAATAATACTTTTTTTTAGGCTTTATAAATTGTAATGCAGCATTGGTTTTTGATAAACTTTTATGTGACAGTATTTGACAGCTATATGTCCATCATCATCTATATGATATCCAAATTACAACCACGTCTACTCGAGAACGACAACTTTATTCAGTTATCTTTTTATTTTAGTTTTAAAATAAACATTCATAAGTTCCACTTCCACGAATCAGTGCATAAAATGCAGCCTCACGTTATCTTTTTAACCTTGCGCGAGATAATGTTTTGACCTGGTTATGTACATTGGCGTAGCTAACTTTTTTTTCAGAGAAAAGAGAAAAATTCCAAATGCAATTTTGTCTGCCAACTTTCCATTTTACGGTCATTAACAAAATAAAAAAATGTTTTTTTAAATAATAAAACTGAATGAATACTTAATTAGTTATGATAATTGCACTCAAGGGAACCCTTAAATAGTTGGGATTATTGAAATTTAGGCTTTCAAAAGCATTTTTGATCGATCGATCGATCTACTAGATTATTATTGTAATTACGAACGTAATCATGACAAATATTTACTATTTCACATTCCCAACAATAATAATTTCCTATGGCAAGGCAATTAAGTATTAAGTACTTGTATTATTAAGTTAACGTATATTTTAAATTGAAGCCGAGATGGCCCAGTGGTAAGAACGCGTGAATTTTAACCGATGATCGTGGGTTCAAACCCGGGCAAGCATCACTGAATTTCCATGTGCTTAATTTGTGATTATAATTCATCTCGTGCTTTACGGTGAAGGAAAACATCGTGAGGAAACCTGCATGTGTCTAATTTCACTGAAATTCTGCCACATGTGTATTCCACCAACCCGCATTGGAGCAGCGTGGTGGAATAAGCTCCAAACCTTCTCCTCAAAAAAGAGGAGAGGAGGCCTTTAGCCCAGCAGTGGGATATTCACAGGCTGTTACGGTTACGGATATTTTAAATTAGAAAGGTCTTATTATGTTGTGTCTATTTTGAATCTGGAAGCCAAAGACACTGGACAATAGTTTTATTGACTTGAATTAAATATTATAATATTAAGTGAACATCCTAAACCAATTTTTAATCTATGAATGATAGAAAGTTATAACTTTGTTAATCAAGTATAGTTTCATATAATGTCGCTATTTGTCAAAGTATTCGGAAGTGCAGTTACAACTTACATACACATAGTCATTATCTCTCTAGGAATTGCAGTATTTACCGAAACTTTCTTGGCAATGTAAGAACACGACAACTCACTACCTATGATATGCTAATTCTTATTATCTATATGTTAAAGAATAGTTTAACTGTTAATATAGAAATGTAATAACTATGAATTAAAACATGTGTGCGCGCTATCGGACTGTTATCAAACGAATCCTGATATCGGACATCGACCCCACGCATAGCAGCTTGTGTATTGACGTAAGGAGATTTTACGTTACATACAAATCAAACACACACATACGTGCTTTTCTTACAATGATGTGTGTGTGTGTGCCTGTATATTAATGTTATTATCTTACATCGGGAAAGTTTCTGGAAGCATTGACATGAACATCATTATTATAATGTTTATATATTTTTTTCTAAATTTATAAATTAAAAAAAAACAGTACTGTTATCATTTTTGGTATTGACTTCAGATCACGACTATAAATTTCCACGAAGAAGGTTAAAATTACTGTATTATTCCTGGTAGTAGGGCTTTGTGCAGGCCCGTATGTGTGGGTACCACCCACTCATCAGATATTCTGCCGCTAAACAGCAATACTGCGTTCTGGTTTGAAGGGTGAATGAGCCAGTGCAACTACGGTCACAAGGGACATAACATCTTGTTTCCCAATGTTGGTGACGCATTGGCGAGGTAAGGAATGGTTATTATTTCTTGCCTCGCCAATGTCTGGGCGGTGGTGACCAATTACTATCAAGTGGCACATTTGTTCGTCCACCTGTCTATAACAATTAAATAATTATAATGGTAGTTTTTTGGGCATTGCGGGCAATCTATAAGATTAACCAATTCCAAGATCTCCGCCTCTGTAGCCATGTATAGGCTAGAGTAACAAGGCATTTAACTATTATCACTATGCGTGTTTATTTATATGTATTTATAGAATTATCAACAATTAGATCTATAATTATTCCATATTATTGTAATGAAAAACTGCTAAGTTAAATAAATAAGTAAAATTCAAACATTCGTAATAAGCTACAAGACCATCAATCGATCTTATCAAATATATACCAAGCACATAAACTTATAATAAGTATACCAATAAGTACGTCATAAAAAATATAGGTACAATAATAAAAAAAAACTATTAAAATATTATTTTATTAATTTTGTATTTGTTCCGACACAACGCTACGGATTTGTCTGCGCATCTAGAGACGATAGGTACTTTTCCCACGGTGCGTCATTGCGGTCATCTCCGCGTCCGTCCGTACCGTGGGCCACCTTTAGGTGTCACGTGTATTATACCTAATATTAGCAGAATATTTTGCACCCTACCAGTGTAGATATACATGCCAGGAAAAGAAAACACGTGGACGACTAATCATTATAATATAACACTTATCGCAGAAAATATTGATATTGAATATTTGATATTATATTGATATTATATTTATATTGATATTGAATTGCGTGATTCAGAATTTTTAAAACTTAATAATTGCGAAGAATAATATATTGCTAAAAAATTTTTACACTAATTTGTTCCTTGGATATACAAGTACAATATTTTTGTTTAGTTGCAATCGGTTCAAGATAACATTTTTTATTAATAACGTGAGGTTAAATTGCAATGCATATTCTTATCAGTAAAGCAAGTTGCGTGGTCACATGGGGTGCTCACTCAAGCTGAACGACACCCCACACAAACAGAAAGAACCGAAAATTTTAAACAGTATTGTAACCCCTCTCTCTCATATCGGACCATGAAATGTTTTCATAGATTTAAACATGACTAACGCGTTTTTATTGATTAAACTAATTGTTGCTATAATAATATTGTCAGGCGCTTGAGTTTTAGTGCTTCGTTAATCGTTTAGTTGGACACAAACTTACAATGGTTAATAAGAAAACATCCAATATTTGACGTAAGTACGTACGTAGTAAGCTCTAAGATATTTTCAAATAAATTACAAAATGTACAGTATTTGTAATAATTATTATGTATACCCTTCTAACCAAATCATTTTAAAGGTGTTCTGAAATACATATTTATATACCAGTGTTTAATAAGATACCTAAAAAAGGCATTAACGCATAATATCTATTCATAAAACAAAAAATATCTGTTAATTAAGTCAAATTTCTGCATATACCTATATATATTACTAAAGCTAATCATCAATTATTAATAGTTTCATAAATAATATGTTTTACTACGTTACAAATATTGTGTTTATGTATAAGAAAAGGAAATTTATTAAATTTTTGTTTGTTTAGGCGCGATAGTGATTGCGTTGCTAGGATACGGAAGGCATATTTTTAATCTACAGATAAGATTGAAAATATTTTGGTAAAAGTTATTCTAACTTCGGAAGTAGGTATTTATGTTACATTGCTAAAATAAATATTGTTTAATTTTAATTTAAACCTCTATTTAAATGAAAATTAGTAAGGCTTTACGGTTTAAAAAGAAAAAAGGTTCATTCACCCCAACGTTGCAATTAGTGCAATATGGGCGGTAATTAGATCTAGGCCGATATGATGCCCTAGCGCCATGATACCACCCTACGGAAGTCTACTCCGTTAGTTTGCGGTTAAAACTCGACACATTTTCATCGTTGTCTTGTAAAAAAAAAAAAAAACACTTCGCTCGGTTGCGACCTCCTTCCGTCTTTACACTTTTATTGTTCCCAGATTATATTTTAAGATAGTGTTGCAATTAAACTTTTAAGCTATCAGCATGTCTTTTGAATTTAAGTATTTTCGCCATTGTTATTTAGAAGTAAAACATAAAAAGAAAGTTAAAAAGAAAGTAACGTTTCAGGTACCTCTTTAATACTTTTTATTCTTTTACCAATAGGGAGGCTTGATATATTTTATTTCTAGTTGCCAGCGAGGGAAAGTTTGACTACGCCTAGGAGTGCTCGCGCTCCTACTGGCAGGAGGTCTACTAGCACCTTGCCTCATCAACGAATTAAAAAAGAAATAAAAGAGGTAAGTTCTCATAGACTATTCATATTTTCAATTACCTAATCATTGTTTATTTATAATATGTGGTTATAATTTATCCTGTTAATAGTTAATTTCTTAGCCACAGCTTAACGTAACTTAATTTGTTACATCATTAAGCTTTCAGCATTAATAAAGCCGCTCTCAATTTTTTTTGATTTCGTACCTGATCCGCCAGTGTTACAAGTAGATATTATGATATCTTGGGAATGAAACGATCGCCCACAGACCTTTTTAAATAAATAATTATTATTGAATTAATCGTGAATCTTGATAAAAAGATATAAATGACTGACTGAATTTATTTCGCTGGTTCTCGTCTAGTCTGAGGTATTTCTTTAAGATCAATAATCTGAATAAAGATTTGGATTTTTTATGATGAATTGATATAATTTGATACTTTTTTTAGAAGGACCGGACACCGGAGAGTCCACCAGAGATGGATTCGCCGGTAGGAAGCGTCAGCAGTGACTTAAGACGGCAGAATGAAGAACTTCGGGCACGTCTTGCTGGTGAGAACGCTGACCACAAGCGAAGGCTTGATGCCTACCGACGCGCACAACAAGGCCAAGCAGCATTAGTATCGAGGCTTCAAGCAAAGGTATAGCTATGTTTAAAATTCCATTTTTTAAACGTACTTACGGTTTATTGAAGTTCATTTCATTTTACGTAAAGTTATCCCAGATAATTATATCAAAAAATATTTTTAAACAACCTAAATATATGATAAATAAAAGTAGCTTGTAATCTATATTACAATTCAAAACACATTATATAATATCACCAATTTTTAATGTTTTCCAAGCGTAGACAGAGAAACTCATTTCTGTCTACGTTTCCGAGCGACTTATCAGCTGATTTTGACATTAAACTGACATTGACATGACATCAAATTGCCAATATTGACGCAACACTTCAACATTGATCACAAATCAAAACAAAGTTGTTGCGGCTCTTTTATCCAATTATATTAAAAGATCATCACTTAACTAATCTACTTAACAACGGAACGATATATAATATGCTATTATAAGTAAATATAAATAATCGTCGAACGTCTTTTTTAATTAAAACCAAAGTATTTTCGATATAGGTTCTCCAATATAAACAGCGATGTTCGGAGCTAGAGAACCAGATGCTAGAGACTACACCACGCAGCGACACGGGCTACAAGCCGGTGTCCAGCAAGAGCATAGCGCTCCCGGCGCCTGCCGCTCTGCCCGCAACAGACAATCGCCGGGAAGAAAGAATAGGGGACCTGGATACCGCATTGCGGCGACTAGATGAAGAGAAACGCAAGTCAGTATTGTTATTCATTTATAATCGTCAGAAGTATATCTATTATATAATTTATACCAATATTAATATTCCTGTAATAAGTTAAATATTTTTTATTTCAGTAAAAATCATTGATTGATATGATAACCCTTTTTTTAAATATACACACATGTTTTCTTTCTTCGAATAAATCTAAAATGTTTGTATCGGAAATACTCTTATAGTACGTAATTGGTAAATATGTATTTCAAAACTTTGATCACCTTTTATAAACCATTTTTACTAATGTTAATGTAGATGTGAGAAGTTGGTCTCTCAAAACAACTTGCTCCGTGACCAGTTAGAAGAGTCCCACCAACTGAATGAGGCTCTCACCAATGATCTACAGAAGCTCACAAATGATTGGGAGGCATTGCGGGATGAAATGTCCATCAAGGAAGACGAGTGGAAGGATGAAGAACAAGTATGTGATATTTTTTTAAACTATCAAATTTGCACAGATGGACTGTTTGTGCATTTTGTATATCTTTCTTTTATTTTGATTTAGTTTATTATGCAAGCACATCAATGTCCTTGCATGTTTTTATTTGCAGACAATTTCACAATTTATTAATTAGGATTGTATTTTTATTGCCTACACATATAAAGTTATTTCAGTTTTGAGATTTGACTTCATGATTAAATATATTTATTACAGGTAAGGTTTTAAGAAAACATTTAAGTCTATAATACATTTAAGTCAAATTAATTATCTATTTTATTGAAATAAATTTGCCTTGCGAACAATAGTTGATTTATTTAAAATTTATTTTAAAAGTATAGACATAGTATTAAGTTATATTATGTATTATTAAAGATTTTTATCAAAACTATCTTACTAAAGTTTTTTTTTTGATAATTAACAGGCTTTTAATGACTACTATTCAAATGAGCACAATCGCTTACTCAATCTTTGGCGTGAAGTGGTCTCTGTGAAGCGCTTCTTCTGTGAGCTGCAAACTAGCACCGAACGGGACTTGTACAAAGTTAAGAACGACATTGACTCCGCTACCAGGGATCTTGTTGGAACATTAAGCGGTTATGCCATCAATTCATATGCATCCCAGGGGACAAAGGTATGTTGATTCTTTGTTGTCAATAGAATGGCTTATGAAAATAAAATGTGCACAAAATACTCTATCATTTGGAGCTAAAATTTATTATTGTTTAGCTAATAATAATATTGTATTCTTTTAACACATGTCATATTAATTTATGCTCATTTTTTATAAATAAAAATAAAAATTGTATAAAGTTTAATATCAATGTGTTATAGAAATATAGAAATTAATATAATGTTATAGAAATAATTAAATATAGTACTTTCTTGTAGGCAATTTAAATTAATATTCAGCAGTAGACAGTTTATAGACACTATCACTTTTTTCAGAATAAATTTGAAATATATATGTATATATAAATAAATAATAAACATAAGGATTTATAAAAGTTGCATGCGTCGCAGGTCTTAATTAGTTAAAATGAATGGCTGAACAGTATCACGCTCACATTTTTGGCATATTTTAAGAATTATTAGAGAATTTGGTTATAGGCAGAACCGCAGCACGGCGCGCCACAGTCGAGCGCGGCGGGCGACGCGGTGCGCGCGGAGCTGCTCGCCGCCGCCTCGCAGCGCGACGCGGCGCTCGCGGAGCTGCGCGAGCGGGACGCGCGCATACAACGCCTGCTGGGAGAACTGCAAGGATTGGTAACACATCGGCAGGGCTACTCTGTTATGTTACATTTGCATGTTTTTAGTTTTTATTAGGAAGTTACCGTTGCAAGCAAAAATCTAGTAATTTTCTGCGATAACAACTTTCATAAATCATGTCAATATTTCTATGATTCATCAAAGTTGAACTGAATTCTGTTCTCAGGAGGAACGCTGTGAGAGCGCAGAGACAATGTGCTCAGAGGCAAATATAATGCGCTCCGCTCTAGAAGAGGTCGCTCGTGTGCTGATAAAGGACTCGGAACCAGATAGTGCGCCACAGCACTTGCATCTCTCTGACCGGTAAGACGAGACAACATGCAACAGGAAAACATATCATAGACGATATGTTTTCTTTTTAAATTTAGAACATAATGTTCAGTCATAATAGAATTATTAAAATCGTTATATTTTTTATTTATTATCTATAATTGATTGTATTGTTTGTCACAATTTATTTGAAACTGATAACAACTCATAAATCCATTTTACTTATATCAGGTGCTTTTACTAAAAAGGTTTTAATCTATCGCTGGTTGTTAGTTGGCATTGTAATTTATTTTGCTACATTTTGGGGACAACAAAAAAATTGGCGTAGTACAATGAATCCATCAAATAGGAGCGTCAAGTTCTTCCATTTAGGAAATTAGCATTTTACAAACCAAGCATTCTGTATTTCTTTACCATTGATTAATATAGGTATATTTGTATTACTTATGTAATAAAAATATATGAAATATCGCGTGACAACAAACCGCGCCTCCGATGTTGTGACGTCACGTCACATAATGTTAGCTTACACATCAGCTGACAAAAAAGTGAGAAAAAGTAACGTCACATGAGCTCGGGAACTGTCGGGAAAACGTCGGTGCTGACTTACATAACGCGTCGGCACTGATACAATGAAAAACATAGTTTAGTAAATAGTGTAAATATTACGGGATAGTCGCTAGCAGTGCCCGCGGGTTGCAGGTCGGCGGGCGGCGCGCTGTTCGCGGAGAGCACGGTGTCGGCGCTGCAGGCCGCGCTGCACAACTACCGCATACACGTGCACGAGCTGCAGGTCGGCGGCTCACCTTGACGCTGTTTTCAGAACATTAAATTCATATGCTGGACACTCAGCTCAAGACTCAGAGTATCATTAGGCTGGATTTCTCTCACTCACTCTCACTTTCTTACCTTTTTTTAAAAGACAATATTTCTTTCGTTTCAAGTGTGAAAAACACGTTCTGCTGCTTTACATAATAGTTTGAGATTGTTTTTGTTATTAAAGATAATGTATGTTTGAGCGCGCAAATTTCGTTATAAACCTGTTTTAAAGTAACTTATTGAAACTCCAACGTAAATCCTGACGTCCACGGCGTCCTAAGCCGAGGTCCAGATTCACTGAAGGCATAACATAACACGTGCGTATTTTCTGTGTGACGCTGTAGAGGCCATTAGGGCAACAGCATATACAGATCGAAAAAAAAAATCCAATTAAATATTTAAAAACCTTAGGTTAAACTCCAAAACGCAAGGGAACAGCTGGGAACGAGTAGGAAACAATGTGAAATAACAGACTCCAACATCATCTCCCTGGAAGGAAAAGTTCAGGATCTACAAGGTATATACTTTAACTACATTAGATATGTATAATAATAGCTTTTTAGAAAATTACTATACGTAAATGAGTTGAAAAAAACTCACAGTTATACTCACTCTTACACTAACTTATAGTTATACTAATTAAACGATAATATTTAACTTTAAATAATATCATATAAAAAGGCAACTTGCGGGCTGGTAAGGGGGGGGCGGCTAGTGCAGAACATTCTTCCCGACTGTACTTGCCGTCGTTTTGGACTCGCGTTTAGACTCGACTACCACTTACCATCAAGTGGAGTAGAGTAATTTGCCTTCCCGGCAAATATAGAAAAAAAAATACAATTTTGCAGTAATATCTATATCTTTGAAGTATTTAGGAGAGCTTGAACGCTCGTAATGTTTCCTCGTATTACGAGTGCTTTTACTTTCCCTCGGAAGATGGTTCAATAATTATTACCTACTAATTAGTTTATAGCAGCAAGGTTAATATAGATAATAAATTATTTTACGAATTAGTATTTTTGATAAGGTTATTCGTATACTAATAAAATACACAAAGAGCTTCATTACACACAAAACATTAGCACAAGTGTTTAACGCCGAACTAATATCGGGGGATCAAACGGTAAACGAAACTAGGGAAGAGCTTTCCACTGTTCATACTATAATTGATTTTGTCTGATCGATTTAACAAAATCACTTTTACATTATGTACATTCAGTAGCGAATCTAGACAGCGCGATTCAGGAAACTGACAGATTTTATTAACGCCATCTATCGCTACCGAGTAGTAACATATGTCATTATACAACAAGAGAACATAATTTTTAGCATGACGCTCATTTTAACTTAAATTATGACGTTTTCACGAATCTTCATTAATATACTTAAATAGTATATACTTATTTACTTTAGGTAAATTAGACCAAGCTAATGCCGATCTAAACCAGTTATTGCAAGAGAAGGAATCGATGCAGAAGACAATAGAAGTACTAAGAATCGACAAGAACAATCTAGAAAGGAACAGAGTCGAAATAAATGCAATGGTGAGTGAAGTTAATTATTCACTTTAAGAGCATAATAAAGCATATTGTATCGGTAAATTCAGATCAATGTTAAATCAGTTGCTGCGACGCTGTTGAGATACCATAGAAGTCTTTAGAATAATTTTTAAAATGTTGCACATAGCAATACAAAAAAATGCTCCCGGTTCTGTTTAGAAAAAAACATTAAATCTCTGTATCTGTTATTGTTCATTAAGAAATACACCTGAATTCTTTGTTATTATTATAAATTTGTAAACTTTGATAGTTAAAGTAAACAATAATCGAAGTTACGATTCACTGGAATATATATTTTCTTAATTTTTTTTTAGGACTACAAACGCAATATCGCAAGGATAATTTTAAAACTTATTTATTTTAATAAAACCTTAACCTTCTTACGGGAAGGCCTCAGATGTGCATTAACAGACTGTGGTTATTGTTTGTGTTCTCTTAGATCGAATCGCTAACATCGGACTACGAGAAATTACAAAAGATCAACTCTCGCCTAGAGAAGAACATAGAGACCCTTGAAGGAGAGAAACGTGCCTTGAACTCCGAAGTAGATCATTTGCGACACGAAGCAGCTAATAGGGAGTCAGTCTTGAGGTATTTGAACCTGGGAAACATATATCTGTTACCCGACATAATTTCTCAAGCAATTATGCTTGAATAAACTGGTCTACATTAGTCTATATTACAATAATGGTCTACATTAGTAGACCAGCGCAATCTCTGAAAAATATAAGAGAGTTTCATCGTATTTATTAACATGTCTAAAACAGCAAAACAGCCATGGCTTGTGATTTAGAGAAAATGTTAAACCCAGAAAAAATGTTAGTAGCGTTTCTTTTTGGCTAGACTCCTTTCTACTTTCTTGCCAATTCACAATAATCTTACTTAGATTTAATTTGATTTAACTCATTTCTATAACATTTTAACAGAATTCAATTCCATTCAATATCCATAAAATTAAATTATTATTTTTGATATGTATGTATGATTATGATAATTTTATTGGAATTTCTTTGTGTTGGTTGAAATTTAAATGCTAATTATTATGACTGGTAAGCCAATAATGGTTTAGGAGAACCACAACTGACCGTTCACGTGGTTTTTATTTGTGTTTATAATTATAATAGATCTTATGCCGCCGTGCAAAGAAGTAAGCATATAAATGTTGTCTAAATGTGGTTCAATAAACTCAAAATCTCCTTTATCTAATTTAATGTACTTTTCTTAGCAATATTCCATTGCTATGCGCTAATGCTGCAATAATAATAATCATCATATAATAATAATAATTTATTTACACACCCATAAGATACATGTACACAATTTGATTGCAGTATTATCTAACTCTAGGGTTTTTTATTTACATAAGCAGCACTGATGGTGGACCTCTGACTCCGAAACTAATATAAATTGTACTATCAGAGTCGGCGATTCCTCGACAATTCATTGCACACTAGATTAGATTTTAACCTTTAAAGGCGTAGTAAAATATATGAAAGAAAACAAGTGAAAATAAGAAGGAATATAAAACAATTAATAATAATATGTTATTACGCGTGTTTTTGTATGTATATATATATGTGTGTGTGTGTGTGTGTGTGCTTGTGTGCATTTATAATTGTACTCAACATGCCCAGTTACTTTTATTTATTTCAAAACATTTTCTGTGTCTAAATAAGACAACTACAGGAGACAAGGAGTGGTTTTCTTTTTGACTTCGAATCTATTATAAGCAATGGTGTTTCTGCTTAAAACCTTGTAACGAATTAAAAGCTTAGAATAAGTTTAGTTTTTTTAAATAAAGTGAAAATAAATATACAGAGCGGAAGAAGAGCGTTCATCTCGCTTACGCTCCGAAGTCGTGACTATAAGGGAGGAGCTGAACAAGACCGCTCTCTCGAGGGATCTCCTCGACCAGCAGAAGTTGGAAGTCGATGCCATCATGACGCAGATGGAGAAGAACAGGAGTAAGTTGAAGAGCGTCACTTGATGTTTCAATATTTGTTTGCGTTGTACTCGGTGGTAGGGCCTTGTGCTAGCCCGTCTGGGTAGGTACCACCCACTCATTACATTCTACCAAACAGCAAATATTTAGTATTGTTGTGTTCCAGTTTAAAGGGTGAGAGCGCCAGTGTAAATATTTTCAAACTTCGAACTATTGTGATTTTTTTTCATAAATACCTAATTACTTCTATTGCCTCGAATCGAAGGCATCGGGTCTGCAGCCTTATAAACAAGCTCCTAGTTCAATGAAGCAGTCAAAATATAAAATTTAAAAAAGTAAGGTTAAGTGAGTGACTTTATTTTGTATTTCTTTAGGCGAACTTGAAATAGAGCTGGAGAGAACGCTTTTGGAACGCGGCGATCTCCAGGACCTCGTGGACAAGCTACAGGCCCTCGTGCGTAACCTGGAAACGGACAAGAAGAAACTACAGGAAGACATTAAACATGTAATTGAATTATAAATTTATAATACATACGAATACATTAGAAAAATGGCCACTTCTTCCATATAAACAGAGATATTTGCTTATTTTTTTTTAAATATAATTCTAATATATAATATAAATAAATCTGCGACTAGTATTGCTATTCGGTAAGAATTTATTTAATTACTCTCCCGTGAAATATTAAAAATCGACTTATGGTGTTATACTGTTTTGGTGTTTTTTTTATGGTCAATATAACACGTTAGTAACAGCCTGTTAGAGGTCTTACTGCTGGACTAAGGCCTCCTCTCCCTTTTGAGAAGGTTTGGAGCTTATTCCACCACGCTGCTCCAATGTGGTTTGGTAGAATACACATGTGGCATATTTAAATAAAATTAGGATCATGCAGGTATCCTCACGATGATTTCCTTCACACAGTTTTCTGCGGTGAGTTTCGAGTTTGTTCTTACAGAATGGTCCTGTTTCTCGTTCGGCAATTCGACATTCCATAAATTCTTCGTAAATAGCTTAGTTCTTATTATTCTTTCTTAAATATTTGCTTAGTAATAAGATATATAATTACGTTGCTCAGTTAGCTTACTTAGCTATAAGTGAATCATTAGTAGGAAACATCTTTGTTAATATTCAATCCTGACAAGCACCGTTGACATTTCACGTGATTAATTTGTAATTAAAATGAAACGTTTTGTGCGGTGAATTACGAATTTATTCTTACAGAATAGAATAGAAATAGAGTCTTGCTTACATATATATTAAATAAATATATAACCACATGGCAGAAAGAGTAAATATAAATAAGCTTTAGATTATATGTTCTTTGTTTTTTGCTGGAACAGCTCTCCTGTACTATAAACATTAATATATTGATACGACTAATGACGTCACGTCAATTAAAGGTCAAATTTGTTTATTTTTTTTACTTCTATCATTGATTATATAGTTTCTTATAATTGATTTATATAATAAGTCCTTAAACACAATATATGTCATTGATTCGAACACAGCTGGAAGACGAGAGATCGTCACTATCAAGCCAGTCATCAGAACAGCAAGGCGACCTCAACTCTCTGCGCAAGGAACTACTCGCTGCTGAGCAGAATCGGATGGAATTAGAAGCGGACAAGGCTTCATTATGCGAGAAGATTAAATTTTTAGAAGGGGAGCGAGAGAAAGTGGAGATGGAACTGAGACAAGTGATGAGGTGATTTTTTTTTTTTTTAATTAAATAAATTATATATTGTCACTTTCATAGCGAAATGTAATATATTGTTACGAATTGTCGAATAAAGAGTGAATTTATCATTAAGGGTTAATTCCTTAATATAATATTAAGCCATTGTGTTATCAGTTGTGTTCTTTTCCTTTCAGAGAGCGTGGAGAACTCAGTTCCCAGTTAACAGCGATGGCTCGGAAGAAAGACGCCCTCAACGAAGAGATAATTCGCTTTCAACAGCGATTAGAACAGGCTAACGAGACGATCGGCAGGTTGAACAGGTCCCTTGACGATCACGTTAAAGACGCTGAAGAGAGACAGGTTTGTATAACAGCAATAATGGACAAAAAAAATTGACATAGAATACGTTGTCTATTTTTTTTTAAACTTTAGCAAAGGCCCTTTATAAGGAATTACTACTATTCCTATTCACCCCTAATTTAGCGTACACCTTACGCTTAAGCTTACATCCCTTGAACATATATTGGGTACTTGTTGGGTGTATTATTAAAACGAAAAAATTATCAACAGATAGTAATAGACAATTTAGACAAAGACAAGCAGCATCTGCTAGAGCAGCTGGCCAGCATCCGGACGGAGAAGGACGCACTGGAGGCGGTGCTGTTCGACACCGCCAACATGCTGGAGGACGCGGAGAGCAAGCGGACCAAGATAGAGCACGACTTGCAGGAGACGTTGGTTCAACAGGAAAACTATAAAGGTAGGACCTAGCTGATTAAGGATATATAGCTTTTAAGTGTTCTTTTTTTAAATTCTAACGAATGCAGATGGCATGGGGGTAGTATTGTCTTAAAATAGCTCGATTTAAAGTACGAATTCCATACGCACCAAGTCAATCATTTTCTTTATGTTATTCAAAATATTATGATTATGGCAAGTTTTATTTCGACTATCAATATGTAAGTGTAAAACAATAACCTCTATTATTATAATCTGTTAGGTCAAATAGCTCGTCTAACGAAAGACCTCGAGACCAGCGAGAAGAAACTTCGAGAAACAAGGAGCACCATGTCTCAACAATCTGGTAAAAAGGAGGCTGAATACCAACAAGTTATCACCAATCTCAATCGAACCACAACCGAGAACATCACCAAGCTTAAGGAGGAAAAGGTAGGACTGTTTCGAATACCTATTTCATAAAAAACACACACATTTGTGTTATATATATATATATATGTACGTATATACACCACACATTCGTAAACGCACACTTGTGCAAAGACGTTGATGTTCTTTTGTTAAAGAATTTGTTATCACTTTCAAATTAATAAATATGCTTTTGTAACTTTAATATGTATTGTTAATTTATTTTTTCATAGATATGTGTGTATTTTTATTGACATTTATTTATTCGTTTGTTTTTGTTATAGATTTATGTTATTTTATTTATTATTATTACATGCACCACCTACCTCATATCCCATGAGTAATTCTTTATGCCTGGAAGAGATCGCTATGTAGCGTTAAGTTCGCCAAAGTTGTATGCTACTCATAATTAGGTTGTATCATCTTTGTGGTGTACAATAAGAGTATAAATAAATAAATTGATTCTAATCTATATGAATATTGTTTTCACATTAATTTTGTTTTACTGGTGGTAGAGCTTTGTGCAAGCTCGTCTGGGTAGGCACCACCCACTCATCAGATATTCTACCGCAAAATAGCAGTACTTGGTATTGTTGTGTTCCGGTTTGAAGGGTGAGTGAGCCAGTGTTATTACAGGCACAAGGGACATAAAATCTTAGTTCCCAAGGTTGGTAGGGCATTGGCGATGTAAGCGACGGGTAACATTTCTTTCAGTACCAATGTCTAAGGGCGTTTGGTGACCACTTACCATCAGGTGGCCCATATGCTAGTCCGCCTTCCTATACTATAAAAAAAAATATCAAGGTCAGACGTTTTGTTCAAATGAATTATACAATTATTATTGATACCATTGTACACTAGTATTATTTCTGAAATATTATTTATGATTACAGGAACAGTTACGCCAGTCCCTCGAACAGAAGCTAAGTCAGACGATAGCAACACTAACGAGCGAGAAAGAAGCACTGGAGGCGGGTGCGAGAGAGAAAGAGAAGAAGCTACTCGCGCTAAGAGATCAGCTGATATTGCAACACGACGAAGCTTTGCTCAGAGCTGAGAATGATAAACAACAAGCCTTGCTTATGGGTAAGTTTTATGAAATCCGTAACAGCCTGTGAATGTCCCACTGCTGGGCTAAAGGCCTCCTCTCCTCTTTTTTGAGGAGAAGGTTTGGAGCTTATTCCACCACGCTGCTCCAATGCGGGTTGGTGGAATACACATGTGGCTGAGTTTCAGTGAAATTAGACACATGCAGGTTTCCTCACGATGTTTTCCTTCACCGTAAAGCACGAGATGAATTATAATCACAAATTAAGCACATGAAAATTCAGTGGTGCTTGCCCGGGTTTGAATCCACGATCATCGGTTAAGATTCACGCGGTCTTACCACTAGGCCATCTCGGCTTAAGTTAAGTTTTATGAAATAGAAATGTTTAAAAAATATAATTGAAATATGATGGAAAATCGCGTTATTCGAGCATTTGTTATAGCGTATAAAGTGAGGCTTAGAATAGTCTAAGAATAACATGAACGTCGTCATATAGATACCAGTCACACATCGGTCATTTGTATAGGTTTAGTATTTGTCATGATACTCTAACCGAGTTTGTCTCACCCTGTGGCCGACAATGCGTCACACTCCAGTATTTGTTGTATTACAATGTTCCATGCTTAAAGGTGTTTAATTTGTGTGCGTGTGTGTTATCACGCTGATAACACACACGCACACAAATAACTTCTTAGATTTCATGATTGGCGGCGAATTAAGGAATGAGTGAGAAATTTAATAATACAGTGTCTGTGCTTGTGGTAGCAATGAAAATGGTGCATCAGATTGCCTATTTTTTCACACATAGACACATGCACACAATCACGAAATACGAAAATACGAAATTTGTCTCGGATATGACAACTACAAGCTGAGATGGCCCAGTGGTAAGAACGCGTGAATCTTAACCGATGATCGTAGATTCAAACCCGGACTAGCACCACTGAAGTTTTTTATGTGCTTAATTTGTAATTATAATTCATCTCGTGCTTTTCGGTGAAGGAAAACATCGTGAGGAAACCTGCATGTGTCTAATTTCACTGAAATTCTGTCACATGTGTATTGCACCAACCCGCATTGGAGCAGCGTGGTGGAATAAGCTCTAAACCTTCTCCTCAAAAAGGGAGAGGAGGCCTTAGCCATGACAACGAACAGAGTCACTAGCCATAATTAGATGTTTTTTGTTTGGTGGTATTACTGATGAAGGATGTCCTCCTTCAGTTAGTGTTATAATCATAAATTATATATGAAAATAAAAATATTGAGATTTACCGATATGTCTTGTTTCTCTTAGCCCATCAAGAACACCAAGCTATCATGGAACGTCTAGAAGATACCAAGCGCATGCTCTGTTGCGAACAGAACAAGTTGGAACGCGTGCGTAGAGAAGCTCAGGCGAGGTCCGATCAGGACAGGAACCACATTAACCAGCTGAACAATGACTTGGCGACCTTGAAGACCAAACTCGAGGAAGCTAAGTATGTTGAAAAAGCTTCTGTTAAATTAATTTGAAGCTATAATTAGTCGAAAGATTTACTTTCGAAGTGGAAAGCGCACGAAAAGACTACATATTTTTGGTTTGGGCGAGTTATGTGAGAAGTGTGTAATACCGCACACAGTATAAATAAGCGTAATCAAATGTCAAATCCGGAGAAGTACGTTTTTAAGTCGAGGTAGGTTAACCCACTCATCAGATATTCGCTATATATCGCTGTTCTTGTGGAGTAGACTGAATCGGTGTAACTACAGACGACTACGAGAGACTATTTTCATGAGATAATATTTTTTATATACGTGTAAATAGAATTAGATTTTCGGTTAAATATATATAAGGTTCATATTGCTATGGTACCCACGTGTGGCCGTACAGAGCGGCGGCGGAGGACGAGTGCGGGCGCCTGGAGGCGCGCGCCAAGGAGCTGCTGGGCGAGCGGGACGGCGCCGCGCGGGACGCCGCCGACGTGCGCGCGCAGCTGGCGCTCGCGGAGGACCGGCACGACGCGCTGCACGTGCAGCTACAGGACACGCTGCGCAAGCTGAAGGAGCGTGAGTACACCGCACTCGGACACGCATGACGTGACGTGACATACGACAATTCAGTTCGTCCCCATTTTTATTACGTTTTATACTTGGAAGCTAAGAAAAAATTAATTATTAGTAATGCCTCAAAATTGTAATAACAAAAGTTTTACGCTAAGTAAGAGGGAAGATAGAAATATTAATAATTTAAAGTATTTTGTGTTTTTTTAATTGATATGCGCATGCATTTTTTTTACAAGCGATCAATGCTTCTGTAATGTAATCTTAACGAAAAGCCTTAATACTACAACTTATTTAGCTTGAAATGTAATTATACACTTTATGAAATATATCGCAATCGCGTCCAGTAACTATTATGACTCTTATTGTGTTTTCTCTTTGGGAACAAACGAATCGTATAAAATGTGTGCGCGCTCGGGATCGCCGGCAGTGGAGAACGAGTCGGACGGGCTGCGCAAGGAGCTGTCGGACGTGCGGCGCCAGCTGTCCAGCAGCTCGGCCGAGCGCGACAAGTACCTGAGCGCGTGCGGCGAGCTGCGCGCGCACGTCAAGCGCGCCGAGGGCGAGCGCCGCGACGCCGCGCGCGCGCGCGACGACGCCTACCACAAGATCGCCGGTGCGCTCTTACACCACCTCCCTCTGTCTAGTACATACTTTTTTGGGCTCGTATAATTCATTTCCAGGCTTATAATTCCGGATTACTCAAAAACTATGGATTAAAAGGACTTCATCATCATTACTATTTAATAATACTTAGCAGAGGCTACGAAGTGGATGTATATAAAGACCTAGTATATGAATTGAACTAGTTCAGATGATTTATGACTGGGAATCGTTTATAATTCAAAGGCGATAATATTTACATTATATACCTCTAGGCTTGGAGGAGAACCGCACAACTCTGGAATTGGAACTGTCCCGCGTTCAAACGATGATGAAGGAGGCTGAGAGCGGAGCAGAGCACATGGAGCGGTCTCTGCGCGCGACGGAGGCGCAGCTGAAGAGGGAGCGGGCGGCCTTGGAGCAGGCGCAGCACGACATTAAGGAGCTGCAATCGAGGTATACCACCACTCGAGCCCGGAACTTCGCCTTTTACTTAACTGTTTCGAGATAGTTATTTCATCTGTTAATCCTAATTCATTCTAATATTTATTTTCACACTAATATTATCAATAGGTAAATTTTGTTTTCGACATTTGTAAAAACTCCTAATATATGCAAGTTTTATATTATTTTAGATTATAGTTTTCGGACAGGTATATCTTTTTAAATCAATTTAAACTAAATCTGTATGAAGAAATCTATTCGAGGGATAATCTGAGTCACTCACTTACACCGAGAGTTACGCCGCCGCATTGGCCGCTGTCGCCGCAGGCTGCAGAACGAGTGCGAGGAGCGCGAGCGCGTGTCGGGCGAGGGCGCGGCGGCGCGGCGGCTCGGCGCCGAGCGCGACGCGCTGCTGGGCGCCGCGCGCGCCGACCTCGCCGCCGCCCGCCAGCGCGCGCTCGAGCTGGACGAGGCGTGCCGCGCGCGCGACCAGGTCGGGATACATATTTATTGTTTCATTTATATCTGGACAGATACATGTGTAATGTTGTTCATTAGAATATATTTTACATAAAACAAGATTTTTTACAATTTTCAGGAATTAGTATTACGTCTTGAAGACTGCAGATCTAAAGAACGTCGATTAGAAGAATTAAAACACAATTTAGAAGTTTGTCTTGCTGATGCAACGCAGCAGATACAAGAGTTAAAGGTATATTATATTAAGAAATCTGACTGCTTCGTTTGTCTTGTGGCTCAAACCATAGGTTGGGTCCATAAAACGTTAATGGATTTTTCTGTCAAAACGCACACAATTGTGCACTATAATATGCACAGTTGGCTAGTCTCTTTTGAGATTGGTCGTCTTGGACAAAACAAGTCGGGAGTATATCATTATTATTATAATTAGGTAGATGAGCTTATTTTTTTATGATCTCAAAAAATCATATTTAAAAATAAAAAATACTGGCAATTTTTTTTTACGACATCTGCAAAAATGATTTTTTTTACAAATTTTTATAGTTACGAGTTCTTAAATTCTTTTCTGGCGTGACGTCACATCGCCCAACGTCGCTCGCTCGCCCATACAATTTCGGCTAAATTTTAGCGTTATTCTTGATTTTATTTATATTTCAGTAAGTATAAAAAAAAAACTTTCATATATTTATTATACAGTACCATAGCATACTAATTTAACAAATAGAACTCAGGGAAAATACTTTTTCTATATTTATTATCAACAAAAACAAGTAGATATTTTCGTGATGAGAATTTTAATATGAGTAACTTAGTAGTGAAATTTGTCGTATTTATAATTTTTTAGTTTAATTTTTACAGGCTAGTTATAAAGTTCATATAAATATAATTCAGAATTTCACAATGTTCGTAATTACGGCCTTGATACGTTGATTACCGATAGTGTTGTCACAAGAGTTCGAGTATCGATCGAGTATCGATGAAAAATGCAATTCAATGTTAATCTTAGGTTTATTGTTAATCTTGAAGATGTTTTGTGAACAACACCGTATCGGCAGTGATATAAGTTTATAAATCATTAATGACTGTGACCCATTGAAATTGATTTTTACCAAGTAATGTTTCTTTGAAAGTCAAATACGTAGTCTAATCTAGTACATATGATACAAATGTCATTTAAATAGGCTTATAAGGGGACTTTTGAATCGCCATGTTACAGTACATAATTAAACGTAAAGCTGCCACCTACTCTGCTTCTTCTGTATTTTAATGACATGTGCAAATTAGCATCATTCAATGTTGGCAGGCGACAGCACTGTAGACGCCTTATATACCGGCCGCGTTAATATTTGTCGGGAACTCGTCGATGAGTATAAATTTGTGTCTGAAATAACAAGTTTTTATTAACCAAAGCCAGGGATTGGGGCCAACCAAACTTGGTACAACTCAACCTCACTACGACACAGTTAGCGCGATGACTTCTAAAATGACCATCGTTACCGCATACCGCCTCGCTACCAAATCCAGTATCAGGACGTTAGGTTCTGCGGTCTATTGGAAAGTGAAGCCAAATTAGTCTCTAAAAGGTTTGTGTGCTCCCCAAGGTCAGTACTTCGCGTCAGCTCCTCGCTTAAAATTCTACAAGGCGAAAACTCACCTCCACATAGAGTACTGCTCTCACTTCTGGGTGAGAGATATGTTATCGCTCTGCATCTTCTATCGCGTATTTTACGGAAAATGCTCTGAGGAACTGTTTAGATTAATTCCATGCGCTGAATTTCACTACCGAACATCGCATCTATATTCTAAATTCACTCCATACCATCTCGATGTTTTGAAATCTGGAAATCTACTACTACAGCGCTATTTTTATGCCCTATGCGCTATTTTTCCTGCCATTATTGCGGAACCATATTACTCGGCGATTTTTCGGAACCGTTATGACATAGAAACCTTCAAGAAAAGCCTAAGCCTACTCATTCCTTTAAGGCCGACAACGCACCTGCGAGCAATCCGGTGTTGCTGTCCTTGGACAGTGGTAATCACTTTCCATCAGGAAAGCTTCCTGCCTGTTGGCCCTCCTTTTACAAAAAAAGGTTTCTTCCAGTAACAGTTTCTTTTCATTAAAAGTAGGCTCCTCACATCGCTATGAGCGCTACCAATGACATAGTATGTTTGCATCCTTCACATTCGAAAATAAACAATAATAATAAGCTCACTAATATATTTCGAGTGTTTTTCGAAAGAATCCGCAATCATAAGATCGACTTTCGGTAGATTATTTATTAGGTGAAAACTCAGCTCTTATTTTAGCATAAAATAATATATTAATAATCGTTTTAATATTATTACAAGTAAGTACATATGAGGAACGTCAAATCACAAAGAAGGATAAAATAAATACAAAATTATCAAGTATCGCAAAAGAGTCGCCCGCAATAACGAACCGGCGATGTGACGTCACATTAAAAACTCAGTCGGAGTAAGAATTATACGAGAGCGCCCAAATTGATTTGCTTATAAAAAAAATCATAAAATATATTCATAATTTTTTCACACATGTTATTATTATCGTGTATAGATTATTTTAGTACAATAAAATATATTTTTTAATTTTCATCTTCCTAATTATTAAATCGTTTTATTTTTAAGATTTAGAGTTATGTTATGTCAAATATGACAAATGCATAAATTTGGAGATTACATAGTATGAGGTGATATTAACGTAATAACAAAAACAATAGCTTTACGTAAATTTTATTTTTTCGTTTTTCATAAATGTTTCTTTTATTGATTGTAAAATAAATATATACACGTTTCGCCATGTATTATAAATAGAGAAACTCATACGGTGTTGTTTTTTAATATATGGTTGTTTATCATTTAAGGTTAAGATCGGATAAGACACAACCGATTTAAAGGGTTATTCACTTACCCAAGGTATAATAAATAAATACATTATAGGGATATTCTAAGATATTAAAATATGAAGGTAACATTATATAACGACCTAAAGATATAATAATTGTTATTAATTGATAAAGATGGTTAATGTTTTATATCATAATACTTATATATATTGGATCAGGAAATGTGGAGCTCAGGCTGAAGACGTTTGAACGAAAAAAAAAAAACTTTTTGAAACGATAGCGTACGTCCGCAGACGCGGCTGGGCGGCAGCGAGGGCCGGTGCCGCGGCGTGGAGGCGGCGCTGGCGCAGAGCGAGGGCGCGCGGCGCGCGGCGGCGGCGCGGCTCGGCGCGCTGGTGGCGGCGCTGCGGCGCGTGTGCGGCGTGCAGCCCGACGGGGCGCTGCTCGCGCGCCGCCGCCTCGCCTCGCCCGCGCGCCGCTACAGCCCGCACAGAGGTCGCCCATACATTTAGCTACACTCTCTATTGCATACACTGTATTCGAGTAGACACTCGTTAGGATGATATTACTCTTCTACGTGTTTTGTAAAACAGCATTCATTGAGAATTCAGCAATCGATACGATACCATCCTTTTTAAGTGTCTCAATTATGTAATCAAATGTTGTAACATAAAATACAAAGTCTATATACGCGGATCAGTTGACATTTTTTAGTTTACACAGCCGTATGACGTAATAAGATGGCGACTACTATTTCATGGTGCTCAAATTTAACACATTAAAAAAACACACACATTTCACAGATTAAAAAAATTAATAATACCAAAGTTTTCAATTCAAATTCAATTCAATTTTAAAATTCATTTTATTTAGTTACGAACTAAAACTAACATTTTCCGACTAATTTTTGTATAAGCTATCTAATATATATTTAGATTTTTTTTCTCATATATAGTAAAATACCCAATTTGCTTGTATAGTACCTATTAGCTAGAAACCTAAGTAGAATGGAGATCTATGGAACTTCTTTTAGCACAGTACATAAATACACAATATTACTTATTAATATTAATATAAGAATAACTGGTGAATGAATGGTTCCGCTCTAAATGAACTTACTCAGTTCTACCTCTGTTTATATAATAAATCCGATAAATTACCGGCGCTGCCCCTCCGAGATTCTGGTTGAAAAACCTAAGGTACTAATTTGACTTTATTTCCCAATTCCAGGCCGCGATCATTCTGAAGAACGCAATGAAGTCATCGACGTCGATCCAGAGTTGATCAAGAAGGGCTTGCGTAATTTGATGCATGAAGTGTGTCAGATTGAGAGAGAAAGGGTACGAGATCCAACTAATTAATACTTATAAGAAAAGTAACCGCCTGTAAAAGTCTCATTATTAGGGTATGTCCCTTCCATTTTGAGGAGAAAGTTAAAAGTTTATTCGTGTAGATACATATCTTTTCATCCGACACAGCAGGATTCCTCATATATTTTTTTACCACAGAGCACGAGATGAATTACCTCGTCTGGGTATGTACCACCCACTCATCAAATGTTCGACCGCAACACAGCAGGTGTTGTTGTGTTACTTGGTATTGTTGTGTTCCGGTTTGAAGGGTCAGTGAGCCAGTTTAATTACAGGCACAAGGGACATAACATTTTAGTTCCCAAGGTTGGTGGCCAATGTCTATCGGCGTTAGTGAACACTTACCATCAGGTGGCCCATATGCTCGTCTGTCTACCTATACTATAAAAAATCCTATTAAGAATGTTGCCTAACTATTGGGTCATCACTAATTATTTAAAATTGATTATATTAATTTTAATACTAGATATATTACATAGGACGATTACAAATCGCAACTGACCGTCCTGAAAAAGCAGCTCAAGGAAGCGACAGAGCAGCAGGGCAAGGGCGAAGGCCGTCTCCAGTCCCTCAACAGCAACGTGCGAACTCTACAAGAGGAGAAATCTCGCTTACAAGCCGCCTTCGGGCAGAAGGAAGCTCAATTGAATGCCTTGGTAAGCCATCTATTCCGTTCATATTAATTAAAAAGTAATAAAAAGTATATTAAAACTCTTACTATGATTAATGTCAAATCGTTAAAAGATATAAATCTTTACAGTAACAGCCTGTTAATGTCCCATTGCTGGGCTAAGGCCTCCTCTCCCTTTTGAGGAGAAGGTTTGGAGCTTATTCCACCACGCTGCTCCAATGCGGATTGGTAAAATACACATGTGACATAATTTCAATGAAATTAGACACATGCAGGTTTTCTCACGATGTTTTCCTTCACCATCAAGCACGAGATGAATTATAAACACAAATTAAGCACATGAAAATTCAGTGGTGCTTGTCCGGGTTTGAACCCATGATCATCGGTTAAGGTTCACGCGTTCAATTTATAATGTCTGTGTCACTTAATACCATTTAATTTCAGAACGAGTCGATACAAACGAAAACCACGGAAATCAACAATTTGAGAGACAAAATTACAAGTCTCGAAGCTACCTTGAGCTCTATCACTGAAGACAAAGTGCAAAACGAGGTAGGGAAAAATGTTTCCTCGGGCGGTTTCGTATAATCTATTCAAATTACAATAGGGGTAACTAAAAACAAACTGTAATTTTTAAATTGCTTTCACGCCGAAGGTTGTGGGTTCGATTCCCACCCAGGACAGACATTTGTGTGCATGAACATGTCTGTTTGTCCTAAGTCTGTGTGTAATTATCTATATAAGTATGTATTTACAAAAGAATAGTAGTATATGTAGTATATCAGTTGTCTGGTGTCCATAGTACAAGCTCTGTTTAGTTTGGGATCAGATGGCCGTCTGTGAATAATGTCCCAGGATATTATTAAATATCTGGAAATCACTGTATGGGTGTGAGAGTACTCATTCAGTAATTTCCTCCTCACTAGTTGTACTCAAATGTCATGTAAAGTTTATTTACCTTCTTTCCTATTACCATTAGAATAGAGAAAAATAGAGGCATCCTTGTACCTTAAAACGTCTGTGTCGTAATGGCTGATTGACTCTTTTTTCTAAAGCTGTAAGTAGCGAGTATGTATGGAGTAAGTAGCTTGGCTCATATATAGGGTTGAAGAACCGACCCACCAGCAAAAGCATTTCCAAGGATAACGTCAGAGGGCTGCCCGTGAAAGTAATACACGAGACATGCTTAAGGGAATATGGATGTTTTAAATTAATCTTCATAAGGATATGCCTTTATGATTATTGTTTGTTTTTTATTTTTACAGAATAAATCCGAAAATCTCCGAGTTCAACTAGCGGAGCGTGTTCAAGAAGTCGGTCAGCTACGCGAAGCCCTTGCAGCCGCTGAAGGTAATTTTTTTACGAGTAATTTTGTTTGCGAGGTACATGATATATTATACATTGAAAATTTAAATCTCAAAACGCTATCACTCAAAAGTAGATTATATTTTCATTATTTTAGAGTAGATTGTGATATAATAATGCCTAATCTGGAGAGTACGAACTGGGGAAATGAGTTCATAACATTTGATACTGTTGATTTATGGTTTTAGTGAATCGAGATTCACTGAGACATAAATTTGTTCCAAGGACAACAATGAGTGAACCCAAGGACTGTCTAATATGGTATACAGAATCAACGATTAGATTGTTAAGGAAGTATGTGTGATGTTAATTTACCTTTTAAATAAATAAAAATAAATACTTGCGACTTTTTAGACGCAAGAATATGTTAAAAATATTTTAAATCGGGTATTCTTATATTTTGTCTCTGAAGACTAGATGTTTTCCTGCGATAGTTTGTCCAGTATTAAAACAACCTTTGAATACCAATCGCGGCAGGGCGCGCGGCGCGGCTGGACGTGCGGCGCGCGCAGCTGGAGGGCGACGTGCAGCGCGCGGCCGTGGCGGCGCGCGACCGCGACCTGGCGCTCAAGGTCGCGCGCGCACACACACACACGCTCCACACATGCATACGCTCCACACACGCACACGCTCTACACACATACAACTGTCTTATACGTATTGTTTTGTAAATGTGTGCGTACTATTATAATGTAACACGTCAACAGAAGCTTCAAGAACGTTGCGAGGGCCACGCTCGTACTATCGCTCAGCTGGAGGACAGATGCACATCTCTGAAGGGCACAGTGGAGCAGCTCTCTACTTCCCTGCAGAAAGCCGCCACGGCCGAGAGCGAGCTTAGAGCTGAGCTTAGCAAAATCCAAAGAATGCTCAACGAGGCGAAGAACAATGAATCCAATGCTATGGACAAGTTGCGACAAATGCAGAAGAATGTTGGTAAGATTTTGCACCCTAAAAATAATAATAAAAAAAACTTTAGTTTTTTACTAGTCTTACATATTCTAAGAGATCTTATTGCCTCTACTGCTGATGGGAGAGCTGATTCCGTTTTTGCCTGTAATTATGCCAAGTACCTTGAACAGCCGGCGCAGAGCCCATTAGTCAAATGAGACGAAGATATAATAGTTCCGTATCGATTACCCTTTAAAATGAACATGGAAATAAATTTTATGAAACTAAATTTCAATTTTGTACTCATACACTATTCCGAAAAGGTATATTCCGCAAAGGTTCGTCTATAGTGCGCGGTGTGCCTGCCCGCTTGTAAGTTATATTCTAAGTTAAATTGTCTCGAACCTTATAGAGGTCTAACCTTATAGTCACTCACTATTCAAACAAAATTGATTTGTTCATAAAAATTATAATTCATGGCTATAAACGTGTATACCTTAACTAAAATAATGATTTAATATAACGATGTAATATATATTTTTTAAACTTTGATTTTAGGCAATTGTGAAAACGAGCGTCGAGTGCTGACCGAGAAGTTGGAAAGCGCTAAATCAGCGCTGAGTGAACTGAAGCGTCTCAACTGCACGCTGGAGGACCAAGTGCATCGCCTCACGAACCAGCTGGCGAACGTTGAAGCGCAGAGGTTTGTAACATTTTTAACTTTAATACTATATTATGTGTCATCATACTTAACGATGCAAGGATTGGTTAATATCTCTGACTGATAGACAATTTGTTGCTATATCTTTATAGTTTATAGAAAAACCGACTTTCGAATAATGCTTCCAAGTAAGTAAGTATGTACTATACTAATATTATAAATGAGAAGTAACTCTGTATGTCTGTAACGCTTTCAAGGTTACACCACTGTACCGATTTTGATAAAACTCGGTATGTAACATCTTGAACCTTAAGGACGCACATAGGTTTTTTTACTTAATACCCGTCCTGCTCCCCCTAACACATGGACGAATACTTATGTGGCTATAATTTTGTTCACATGGTTCCCCCCCTAACAATATGGTTATAAATTTTGACACAACCAGAGCCGATTTGGAGTCCCAGCTTCGTATGACAACATGGGACGGTAAGGAGAGCAACGACAGCGGCGAACTGGAACGGGAGTTGCACGCGCTGCAGCGCGAGAGGTCCGAGCTGAAGGCGAAGAACGACGCCTTGCAGGACACCGTCCGGAAGCTGGACGCCGAGAGACGTCTGGCCAGACCGTCCGCGCTCCGTAGCAAGAGCCATGATAGGACTGAGAAGAGCGTTTACTATTCTTCTGATCTGGATTCTGGTAATTATTATCGAGTTCATAATTTACATTATATATTAAATTCAAAGTTGCCACCGTACACTGACTAGGAATGTAAAATCATTTGTTCACGCCTCCTTACTATCCGAAACAGCCTGTGAATGTCCCACTGCTGGGCTAAAGGCCTCCTCTCCCTTTTTTGAGGAGAAGGTTTGGAGCTTATTCCGCCACGCTGCTCCAGTGCAAGTTGGTGGAATACACATGTGGCAGAATTTCACCGTAAATCTCGAGATGAATTATTATCCCAAATTAAGCACATGAAAATTCATTGGTGCTTGCCCGGGTTTGAACCCACGATCATCGGTTAAGATTCACGCGTTCTTACCACTGGGCCATCTCGGCTTACCCACTGAGCCATCTCGGCTTACTCCTTACTATAAATATCAAAATCTAAAATTTTAATCATTATAGAAGTATTAAACCTACTTTTACGGATATCTACCGTATATAGATTTAAAAAAACTACTACCTGTCTGGATAAAAATATTTCGGATCTTAAAATAAACTGAAGATAATAGTTAAGTTTTTTATCCAGGAACGAAGAACCTAAGGCGATCAGCATTTTTGTGATTGCCTTTATATATTTTGAAAGTAAACTAATATCTGTGATAAATATTGATAAAAGTGAATTAAGTCCAAAGGAAACTGTTTTGGCACGTAATAGGTTTTTTTTTATTTATTTATTAAGTCTATTTACTGGTGGTAGGACTTTGTGCAAGCTCGTCTGGATAGGTACCACCCACTCATTAGATATTTTATCGTAAAACAACAGTATTTGGTATTGTTGTGTTCCGATTTGAAGGGTGAGTGAGCCAGTATAATTACAAGCACAACGGTCATAACATCTTAGTTCCCAAGGTTGATGGCGCATTGGCGATGTAAGCGATGGTTAACATTTCTTACAATGTCAATGTCTATGGGCGTTGGTGAACATTTACCATCAGGTGGCTCATATGCTCGTTCGCCTACCTATTCTAGAAACAAAAAGACATCACATAGGTTTTTATGTGCAAGTGTCGGAAAAATCTCAGTGTTTCTCTGCAAATAATTTCGGATTTTTTGTATATATATTTTTTCTTTTTTAGGTGCAGATTCTACAAAAGACTCCCGTGGATACAAGGACTATAAGGAAGTACCTTGCAAGGACAAGCCTTACAACTCCGATTTCAGTCTCTTAGAGCTAGAGAACAGGGAACTGAAAATGAAGATCAGGCGCCTCGAGAAGGAACTCTCTGATAAAGTAATTAATTTATATAAATATTACAAAACTAAAATAAATACTATATAATAAAATAACGCCACGAAATCTTGAAATTAAGAAAGAAGACGATTAAATTGCAAAATATATGGTTTTTAGAGTTCCCAGCTACTCTATATATATGGTAGAAATATAAATGTTATATAATATAAAGCTTGTTATATACTTTGGTAGTAGTTCGTAGTGTACTAGTAAATAAAGACGGTGTGGTAGATTTAATTATAACATTACAATACAATTACAAATGACTATTTTCTATCTATGTTTGAGCCACGTTTGAAGCTTTATATAGAGATAATAATTAAGACAAGTCATGCTATATTAAAATGCTTTATATTTGCACTTTAACATCAAAAAAAGTCATGAAATCACATTTTTTTAATCGAATGTGTTATTAGTTCTTCTGCAGCAGAGTTTCGGAGATAGGATGGCAATTATTGTTTTGTCTAACTTGAAAAAATACACATAATAGATTATATATTACAATAATTTATTAATTTTCTTTTGAATATTTTTTATTTGCAGGAATCAGAATTAGCAATGGCTCGTAATCGTTACTTTACCGATAAACCATCGTCCGGTAACAATAGACAAGACATAGAGCAGTATAGACAAGCGGCGCTGCAGGCTGAGCGGTTGCTAGAAGCTAGGGAGGCGAGTCATAGACAACAGATCACTCGTCTCGAACATCAAGTGAGTAATATAAATAATCGATTTAAAATTTGGAACTAATTCGCCTACGTTGTTTTATTGCAGTTTGGTGGATGTACATCAGAATTTAAGCCGAGACGTGTAGATTTTCTCACGTGTTTTTCTCCGAGCACGAGATTATGTATGGGTGTACTTGTAGCTTCTGCCTTGATTCGAAGACAAAATCTTCATTTATTTTTGTGGTGCAAAGGTTTGAGAGAACTTAGTACCATAAGCTTTGTGTCTCATTTCTGAGAGAGAACATATAGTATACCGGAAGTAAGTATGCGGAATCGAGACGTGTAGTAACCGAAAAACAATTTGATAATTGACATAAATTGCTGACATTTTATTAGTTTGTTTTCGTCGTATGATGCGTAAAAATGGAATCGGACACGACGCTTAGAACTAGTAGACCCCCGTTCCCCGCAGCTGTCGGCGCTGCGCGCGCAGCTGTCGGCGGAGGTGCGGCGCCGCCACGCGTACGTGTCGCGCAGCGGGCGCGCCGCGCGGGACGTGCAGCGCCTGCGCGCCGCGCTTGGCGACTCGCTGCGCGCCGTCGAGCAGGTACGCGCCCGCGCTCCCGTCAGCCGCGTCTCCTCATGTGTATGACTTTGAAAGCTTACGAGTGGGTTGTTTGACTCTACACCCCACAACAGATAGAACACACATTTCGGTTGGTTGTTGTCTGTGATAAAATGTGTATGAGCTCGCTGACGGCACGGGACGTGTCCTTGAAATGATTGTCATTAATGTTTGCTTAATGTTCTCATTGTAATTAATACTGTGGGTAACGAAATTTCCATCAGCCAATTAATAACATAATACTTCCTGAACTGTGGTTCTGTTAGTACATGGATTAAATAAAAGTTACTTCTAAAAAGTGATTCTTTTAAATTCTTGGCAATTTAGGTTAGAAATTTTGGAAAGGAATTACATATTACTTATTAAATACCTAAAATCAATTCGTTACGAAATCTTAGTTTAAGTGTATATAAGGTTGTGAATGTAAGAGAATGTTTTAAAAGTAAAAATAATGTTTCTCTAGGATCCTGCGTTGGACTCTTACACCCTGGAGCATGAGGCGAGGAAGTTGGACAACACGCTGACGCATAGTCTCCCACCGCTCAACGACAGCTTCGACTCTTCTAAATAAACAAAGTTAATTTAAAGAAAATTTGTAGTAAAACCGTTCAATTTTGAACTTGTTTAGAAGATCTTTTTGGAGAAATCAAAACTAAAAATTGTATGTACCATTTGGTGGTATTTTCTCGTATTTGTCTTTCAATGTGGAGATACTTAATCGGCTCCATTTTAATTAGTATTTTGTCGTATTTTCGCGACTTTGTATCGAAATCGAAGTAATTTCTCAGATTATGAATACTAAGTATTAAATTTTGACAACCATTGCCAAATATTATTTTGACAATGGTTGTCAAAATTTAACATTGTCGTAATAATCTTTTCACCTAAGATTGTTATAATTATTCACTTAATGATTCACTTAATAAAAAAAAAATATAGACGTGATTGATTGAATAATACAACGAAAAATAGCGTTTATTTATACTTAATATTTAAAGTTTTGACATTTAGAGAAACAGATAATTTTCCATTTTCTGCGAACTGCAAAATAGTGCGCTTTCATTTACCGTTATTAAGGATCTATTTAAATGTTTTCAGAATAAAATTAAAAATATTCGGTTTTTCTGAGCGAAATCTAGACTATCGAAACCCACTGTCACCACTGGGTATGTTAACTTTTCGTTAGTTCAGATTCAATGTTTCTTTGGATTCAATTTTAGTTATATATTGATGCTGACGTCACTATTAAAACTTCCACGTTATTGTAACGTGAAAAGATATCGAGGAGTTATAATATTTACAATAACAATAATCGATCGAGTACTCTTTATAATGATTAAATATGATAACAGACTGAAGCTAAAAATTTTTAATCTGTGAAATTGCTTCGAATTTTAAAATGTCAAATTTGACCTTTGTACCAAATAATATAAGGACCACTTTTGCACTAGTCATTAGTTTTTAAATATAGAAGTGTTTGTTTATATAGTGGTGATATCAAAGATTATTATAGTGATATAAAGCGCATATTACAGATTAATGATTATTCGAAAACTTTGTCGCCCATAATAGAATGAATACACACGAGTTTGAAGTATGTAGTTCTTTAAAAAAAATAATGATAGCAGTGATCAGATAGAATTAAAACGTTACATATAAAAACGTATCAGAAATTCGGTCTTAAATTGTACTGCCATAGAACAAAAAGAAGTCTTAATGTCAAATATATAAAAAAAAGTTTCCGCCTGCGACTTCGCCCACGTTTGAGAGGAACGAGACCCTGTCAAATTAACTGATTATTTAAGTTAAATTGAATTTATAATATTTGTTAGGATGAAAGAATAAAGATTACATTTCGATTACAAATTCTATTAAAATAAACTAAATAACACAATGTACTACATACCAAACCTATTGGATACTATTGCATCTAAAATGTGCGACTAAAGTAGTTCACAGGAAATAACCATTCCTGGAAATAACTCTCACTGGTGAACCATTAGGGAAGTCATTAATATTCTATCACCTTTATCTTTAGACAAAGGTGATTGTTTCTAGAGTTTAGTCCGCGAATGAAAAATTGGCAACTTTTATGTTGTCAACGTAAATTGTTGATAAGTTTTTGTAATTGTTGGTAATTTTTTTTTGAAGAGTTACAAATACAGAAATTGACAAGAATATTTAACGAATTACAAATTTTATTTATATGATGCCGATTGCGAAGTAACTGAAAGTCAAACATTTAGAAAATAAATCAAAGCACTTAAGAATTTCTATTATATAATCGTTAGTAGTATAGAAAAAATAGAATCGCTTAGAAATGTAAGCCTCATGTCTAATCAGGATTCAGGTGGGCACTTTAAATTTGAGTTGAATTTTCTGTTTAAGGACCAAATGACTTTTGTACTTGGATTGTAATTGTTGAAATAATTCTTAGGCAGCCGTGTTTCCTAATAAGGCTATAAATTGTCTACCGAGCTATATATATATTCTACGAAGATTTGTAGAATAGTTTTTGAGTATGACAAAAGTTCGAAACTAGAATTAACCGCGTATTTTTCTTTTGTTTTATAAAAGTGCCTTAAACTAATCTATATATATTTATTATAAAATATTATTATTCGGCGTTTAATTTATACATAAAAGTATTTTTTTAGTTTATATTTTTCTCATATTAAAAAAATAAACAATTTTTATGAACAAAACGATAACAAACCCTTAAAATGAACGTTCCCATACACCGTTTTAGATTTCTGAAGCTTTTGACGTCATAACATACATAGCGAGATGGCCCAGTGGTAAGAACGCGTGAATCTTAACCGATGATCGTGGGTTCAAACCCGGGCAAGCACCACTGAATTTTCATGTGCTTAATTTGTGATTATAATTCATCTCGTATTTTACGGTGAAGGAAAACATCGTGAGGAAACCTGCATGTGTCTAATTTCATTGAAATTCTGCCACATGTGAATTCCACCAACCCGCATTGGAGCAGCGTGGTGGAATAAGCTCCAAAACCTTCTCCTCAAAAAGAGGAGAGGAGGCCTATAGCCCATAACATACAACAAATTTGAATTTAACGGTATATTTTTTGTCAATATTTTAAGTGTAACCTCCAGGTGTAACATTTGTGCATTCATGCGAAACGCACACACGTTTGTCTGCAGTTGGGTAATTAGTCACGAGATACTTTGTCAACATCGTGACCCTGTTCTTTGAATTTTTTAATCCACATCTCAGCCCTCTTCAAGTTTCAAGTGATTCATGATGACGCACGAGCTAGTGTTGAGGTCATTTCGTCACGGAAGTTCAGCGGAAGTGTTTTTTTTTTTATTATCAATGAGTCAACTAACCGGTCTAGTCTAAGAGTGAGATTTGTAATTTTAATGTTATTTATTTATTTTGTTGTATTAAGTATTACGCTAATGTTGTGTAACCTTTTTTAAAAGTATACCTATATTAGGAAAGATCGACACTTTTCGTAGGTACTTATTTATTATTCGTGTTTATTATATAAGGAGAGTAATGAAACTTGTATAATTAAAAAGTGAAAGTGCCATAGCTATGCACGAACAAAATTAGCCCAAAAGAATTGACGATTTTGATACCCGTAAATCCAAAAAGCCGTTGGTTCTAGGTTATTTTTTTTTTGCTTATAAAAAATCTATATTCAACTTTTTATAAAATGGTGCGCTTTTATCACGATTTTTGAAGCAGTCCACTTGGCCCCCACTCGTGTCGGCCTTCGATGACCCTAGTCAGTCAACAACCCTCTTCAATAAAAACTAATAAGGCAAATTGAGCACATGTGTAGGTGTTAACATCATTAATTGAACTATACCGAGACATTTCACTTTTAATTTAATAAATTTTCAATGTAGTCATTTTAAGCGGATGAAATATTTGATATAAATAATGTAAGTACGTCATCTACGTCCACATGGTATAACGGCCAATTATTTCGTGTTTTAGTGGTTAAACTACGTAAAATATTACCTCAAACGAGGATAATTTAAACTTTAATAAATATACTTTACAGGAATTACATTTGTGTATAGTTTAATTATCATCATTTATGTGAATCATCACTTCACAACTTCCACGACGTACCTAATTAGGTATAAATTTATTGTGTGTAAAGTGCTTTATACCTACGCGTTACAAGTGTAATAATGTTTATCAGAACTCATAGTATTGTTATTTAAGCGTTATTCCAACATACCTACCTAGTATGTACTTATAATGTGCAGGAATTTGGATGAATGTCCCCAATAAATATCCAACTGATAACGCGTACGTAACACGCTCTGGGTGCGGTGATAAGAATAGCACAAAAATTTATTCATATTATCGTCTTTTTAGACCATGGAAACTTTTAGAGCGCAATTGTATGTAGATTTAATCTCCCACGCTTGGAGTGCATATATATATATATATGATAAATTATATGATTATTATAACATGTTTTTAAGTGATGCGTGTCCCATCGTGGACTCGATCTATGCGTTAGACCTTGTTTCATTTGATGGGATCCGTCCGTAGTGATGTTTAGAGCGACGTTATTCAACACTTCATTTGTAATATTATAATTAGAACGCTTGGTTTATAGGTCATAGTCGAGGAAGGCGTATTGTGTTCATTTCCATTGGACTGTGTCAATTCTTATGTTACTAGAATGTCGACATACGCCCGCCACGTCACACTGCCATTATTTCTTTCCGAACATTGTACCTACGTAGTTAGTTATACTGTATGATGTTGAACACGTTTTATAAAAGTTTTTTACACACGTCAACTCAATAAAATAGAAGTAGATGGTAATTGGTTGTTTCATTTAATTAAATTCCATTAAAATTCCGATTCAATTGCCATATGTCGCCGGCAGGGCTCCCAAGAGCGTGCGGGCCTACGGCGTGACTCATCGCGATGTACTTCAACATACACAACCGACAACACGACGCGAGCGAGAAAAATAATACAACCCAAAACATGAATATTTAAAATTGGTTTTATTGATAAATTTGCAAAAAAAAAGAAATTAATTGTACATGTCGATTATTGATTGAAAAGATAAAAATATAAGTTCTTAATTCGCACGATATATATAAAAATATAGTTCAACTCAGATCAAGTCATTACCAATATCCTTGTGCAGTTAATCTTAATCTTAACAGAAATGATAATGAAGGAAACATCTAAACCGTAACAATATTTGAACACCTATTATAATTAGTAATTTAACAAAGTTTTTTATAGTAGCAACACAGGCTGGTAATTCACATTTAAATGAGCCAGTAATCATAAAACTTTATCCCATTTACAATAACGATAATTTTTTAAACTTTAGTTTCATTAAGGAATAGTTTTTTATGAGTGCCGACTGCACTCGGACAGACACTGGACACACTACATTTGGTGGGGTGCACTCACCTAAGGCTCACTAATATTTGTTCAAAAGTAATTTGAGTCCTATACGGTGTTGCATAATTAACTTTTCCTTTGATACATTTGTATTATATAACAAGACAATAATATATCTGAAAAAATTTAATGTATTCTTAATTATTAAACATTATACACTGGTTAAGGCCCGCTGGCACAAACTCCAGGACTCCCAAGAGCCTGTAATAACTCACATTCTGGCCTTTCAGAAGTTTCTAAATCAAATAATAATAGTAAATGCTATCATAACATATCTGCTTAGTTCAGACAGGCGGAATGACTGGGCAACATTGTGTCGCTCACAGGAACATTCACTATCAAATGCATATCAAATTTATGACAAAACATTGATACATTCCTGCACCAAAGATAACCAAACAATGTACCAACTATATAACCTACGTTAACTTATTCATTACCACGTATTTAAAATAACAAACGGTTGTATTAACAAACTAAGTCTCGACTAAAACAAACTTGTGCAAAATTGTTAAAGCTTATTAACCTACATTTATATGACGAGTGATTTACATAGAACTTAATAAATCATTAGTTTAATTATTATCCTGTTCATTGTCTGAACTAAGCAAGAATTTTAACAATACTCTAATGACATAATTTATTATCTCTCATAAAACCGGTTAGATTGTTTTATTTAATAAAAATACAAGAGGAAATATTTTAGGCAATTATATTTTACAATATTCTTTCATTATAGCCTTCTATATGAATTGAAATCACAAAGTAAATAGGACATTTAAGATGTAAACTTCTGAACATGGCATCATTCACACTATACAAAATGGAATATTGAGAGTGAAACACACACACAGAACCTTTGAATGGATCCTCAAATAAAACACTATTATAAATACACGGACCGAGAAGTAGGGATCTACTCTATACACTGGTCAGAACAGGACACCGTAGGTGAAGATCTGTGATGCATTTTCCACTCATTTATAGCACTGGACCACTTTAGCTCAACAAATGCACAATTGCAAAATTCTCAAGATATTCAATAACCAACCATGCTCACCCGACCTAGTTTACTTTTGGAACTGTCAAGAGCCAAATCCGGGTACGAGAAGTCTTTCAAATTATTAAATATTAATACCTAGATGCGTCGGAAGCGCCGCGATCCTTACAGCAGTTGACATATGGGCTTTTTGATTCTCTTTTTGTTCTCCTCCTTGGGAGATTTTTTGTTGATTTGTCGCACTAGATCGTAGAACACTTCGTTCACACTGATTTTAGCCTTCGCGGAGGTCTCCATAAAAACGCAGTTGAAATGGTTCGCGAGATTAGCGCCCTGTTGCTTGCCAACCACGCGCTCCGCCTCCAAATCACACTTGTTGCCCACTAACACCATAGGCACGTCATCCTTGTCCTTAACCCGCAGGATCTGCTCCCGTAAGTCCTGCAGGTCATTGAATGTCGATTGCGCTGTAATCGAGTACACTAATACAAATCCTTGTCCATTCTTCATGTATAAGTCCCGCATCGCGGTAAACTGTTCTGTGCCGGCTGTGTCAAGAATTTCGAGCATACATTGTTGTCCGTCAACTTCCACTTGTTTCCGATAGCTGTCTTCGATAGTGGGGTCGTATTTCTCCACAAAGATGCCTTGTACAAATTGTACTGTCAGGGCGGATTTTCCCACGCCTCCGCTACCTAGCACGACTATTTTGTATTCGCGCATTATTAACTATTTTGAATTACTTGATATAATACACAAAAATCAAAGATCACACTGCTAAAAAGCACATTAACTAGTAAGTTATTGCAAAAAAAACCTTCAACAAGTCAAACCGCCATGACACCGTTAACAGGGCGATGGCTCACTTTACTGATATTGCCATTATAAGCCCTTTTATGCTCATATAAAACTAACTTTTTTTTTAACATTAAAATTTTCAATAAACTAAAATAATTTAAAGAAACTAAGATTAAAATGAAAATTTATATAATTTTTGTAGTTTCTAATATTTTTGATATTATTTGTTTGATAATTCAAGTAACTTATGTCAGTACAATTTTAGTATATAATGATCGTATTTTCATTTCAAGGTATTAAAATTTAAAACAAGTAATAATCTCAATTTTATGGAATTGTATTACTGAGCTACTTGAATTAGATTAGCACGTGATAAAAAGGATTAGCAACACTGGAAAAAATATATTCATTAGTTAACACAGGTAATGCTAGATGGCACTGTTTCATGTTTTCCTTGAAATTCCGATTTTGAATTTGATCCTTGAAATGAACCTGTTTCAAGTTCAACCTTTAGTAGGTAGGTAGCGTGTACTTAATAAGCATGAAACATGTATAAACATGTTATAAGACTCACACATACGTATGTAAATACATTGTTATAGCAATCATTTGTTAAAACAATAGTTGGTTTAATATTATAATTATACTAAGTGACCAAGTTCGCTATGTGCGTCTATGCGTTTGATAACTTCTTTCATTTTCCCTTTTATTTATTTTTTTAGATAGTATTAGTATACTACTATAAACCTAAACTATATAATTCATATTTAATTTGAAACTAGCATCAAAATATATACTCTTTTGTAATAATGTCGTAATATAACCCCATATAATAATGTTATAATATATTGTATATAGTTAACATGGCTGACTAGAGAGAAGAGATGGATTAAATTAATGTCTATGGAATCGTAGGGTTTAAAAATGGTTATGGAAAAGTCTGGGACATTACAATTATGTTTGTATTTACCACAAATTTAATTATTTTAGGTTTAGGTCAAAAAAAACTTTTTTATTTACTATATAGGAAAATCCTATAACAACAAATAAATAAATATCGTTAGTAAATAAAAACTTAACTTGAGAACTTATACTCAATATTCAAAACTTACTAGGTTTCGATTACGTGATTCTATTATTAAAAGTTACAGTTTAAAGGCGTTTATTTTTTTTGTGGTCGCAGTTGTTATAGCTGAGTGGTTAAAGATAATTTTATTAGTTCAAACTACTGAATTTTTGTGTACTTATTTTGAAAAAATCGTGAGGAAACCTGAATGTGTCTGATAAAATTCTGCCAAATGTGTTTCCATTAACCCGAGCTAAAGAATTGCAGTGGAATAGGTTCCAAGCAATCTCCTTTACAGGAGGGGAGACTTAATCCAGCAGTGGTAATCTGTAACAACTTAGAACAGTTCAATACTCACCCGTGAAATGTTGTCAACCGACTTACGTTTATATACTATTAATGCGTGTATTCTTAAAAGTAAGAAAAGTAAAGTAACAGCTTGTGAATATCCCACAGCTGGGCTAAGGCCTCCTGTCTTTTTTTGAGTAGAAGATTTGGAGCTTATTCCCCCACGTTGCTCCAATGCGGGTTGGTGGAATACACATGTGGCAGAATTTCAGTGAAATTAGACACACGCTGGTTGCCTCACAATGTTTTCCTTGACCGTCAAGCAAGAGATTTTATATAAACACAAATGAAGCACAAGAAAATTAAGTATTTATTTTTACTATCAATGCGTGTATTCGCGAAATGTTATAATTATTATTGTCAATGTCGTTAATCACTTTTTGCCATTTCAAGACCATTTTCTGGGGTGACTTTCAAGTTTGCTCTTGCAGAATAGCCCCACAGCAGTGGAACTAATAAACGGTTACTTACTTAAGCACTAGTTGAGATAAAATATTTGAATACATTGTGTTCATGCGATATACAAATGGGTATTTTTTAACCATCGTCCATTGGTGTTGATAAACGAGGGTTTTTTTATGACATAGGTAGGCGGACACATAACCTACCTGATGAAAACCACCGTCCATTTACTGGTAGTAGGGCTTTGTGCAAGCTCGTCTGGGTAGGTACCACCCACTCATCAGATATTCTACCGCAAAACAGCAGTACTTCGTATTGTTGTGTTCCGGTTTGAAGGATGAGTGAGCCAGTGTAATTACAGGCACAAGGGATATAAAATCTTAGGTCCCAAGGTTGGTGGCGCATTGGCGATGTAAGCTGTGGTTAACATTTCTTACAGTGCCAATGTCTAAGGGTGTTTGGTGACCACTTACCATCAGGTGGCCCATATGCTTGTCCGCCTCCCTATTCTATAAAAAAATATTTACAATTCCTAACATTACCAATATGAAGAATGACACAAAAGTGTCATACCTATGTGCCATTATCATTAATTTATAAAATATTGACCTGGAAATGTGAAGTTGAAAGCACAGATACTGGTTTTTGGAAAGGATGCTTTCCGTGCAAGGATTCCTTATTTATTTATTAAAAATATGTAGACAGACTGGCAAATGGGACACCTGAAGGTGTGTGGTCATCACTGTCTTACATCGCTAATGCGCTATTTATCTTGGTAATGGAAATGTTATATATTTCTGGTGCCTCTTGTTATACTGGCTCACTTACTTTTCAAAAACAGTAATAATAAGTATTGCTGTTTGCGATAGAATATATTATGATCAGTAGGTGGTACCTGCCCCCAGTACAGTAACAGTTTTATAATATAATATTATTAAATTATTATTTATGAAAAATTGTCTATGCGGTTGGTAATAAATTCAACATAAAATTCATATGTAAATAATACAACCAGTTTAACAATATTACTGGTAATAATTTTGCATTATGGTTCGTAATAAATAATAATTTAACGTGACTTGAATTAAAACATCCATTATTGTACGTTTTATCGAATCAACAAATAACAATAACAGAAATATTAAAATTGACCAAGAGATTAAAAACAGTTAAATATTTTATTTGGTAATAAAATGCTCACTATAATAAACAAAACATTGAAAATATTTAAAAAACGAATTCGAATATTTTAACAGACGATAAATCCATGGATTGCACGCAATACTGCACAGAGTAAAAAGTATCATTCACAATAAAAGCCAATGACCGTGATGGCGGGAAAGCCATATTTCAATCGTCATCCAATAAACCTTCCATAAACAGCTATACGTATTTTTATTTGAAAAAAAAACCCTGAGCTTACATAAGATTTATTTATACAATTTACAGGTACATATAACAAAATATATTAATGTTTCACGAAAAAAAACGTCACGGACCGATTTTTTTTTTAAATTAAACATCGAACACAAAAAGAATATTAGTAAAATAAATATATTTTTTTGTTATATTAATAAAATATAGCATATGAGAGAAGACAGCGATGGCATGATAGCATATTAAGCGTAGTGCCGTTTGCTGCCACGAGTCGGTAACCTAAAGGCAATCCAATAGATTTTACACCTCAATAAATTATAATCAATATTATGTAATTAATTTATCTTTGAGTTTGTTTTTATGTGAATTTTTTACCATTAGATACTTATTTATAAAAATAATAATTTTCCTTGCAAATTTAATTTGATCTTTGCCCAACAAGGAGAAATTCGCTGCCTGGATTCGAATGCCTTGTTTGGGTGCCTCGTTGGGTTCAAATTCTAGGTCGGGCCAATAAAAAGTTATTGGGTTTTTCTGTCGAATTCTTAATAGCAGCCCGGAGTCTGGAAGTCGATAGTGTGTACACTCCTGTGCCTCGCAGCAAGCACGTAAAGCCGTTGGTCCTGCACCTGAACTTTTTCCGGTCATGTCCCATCGGATTATGAAAGTTAGGGAATAGAGAGTGCACCTGTGTTTGCGCAGACATTTGTGCACTATAATATGTCCTGCGCAGTTGGCTAACCTCTCTTGAGATTAGCTGCCGTGGCCTAAATCGGCCTGGAGGACCTTATTTATCCTTATTTGGGTAGTAAAATTACGTGTTGTTTTTTTTTCATTCGCAGGAACAGATTTATAATATATATATAATATGTTCGCCGAGTTGTCGTTAGCCATGTCTCCCGCTCTTGATCGATCTGACAATGCATAGTGCATTGTGTATATGTTGTATCCTTAGAAAATTTCAATGGTCCAAATATTTTAATGTCTTAGCAAAACTGAAGGTCATATAATATTTGCATTGTAATAATTAATTGTGATTTTCATTGTTGCCCCTTGTGTTTTAGTTTGTTCGTTTGGTGACTGTATATTTATTCATTTATTAAAATAAACCGTGAAACAAAATTACAGTTTCTTAACAAAATATATCATAGATAACAAATTACTCTATTTTTCCTGAGTTTTACAAACCGGTTATCTTCAAGGCAAGAGTGTTTAGGCATTTTCTAGACAAGGGCATTCCATCGTAGACTGTATAAGTATCTCCTTATCTTCAGGTATGATTATGGTCAAGCGCGTGTCTATATCCAATAAAAAAAATTGAATTTTCCAATAAAAAAATATGGAAATCAAATAATCGAAAATGATTTTCACAATATATCATTGAGATTGAAATTTTATTTATTGAAAAAATATCTATTATATTGTAAAATATGTATTTAATTTTCTTTAAATTCACAGAAAAATTAACTTTATTTAGTTGAATTTCGTTTAACGAAAACGTTTTACAATAAGAAACTTTCATATTCAAAATAGATTGACCAGGGTTTTATAAAATATATTTTCAATACTACAGACCGAAGTATAACATTACATTATGTAGTTTAAAATAAACATTTGCACGTTAATTGCCCCTACGTGTCGCGTTTCTGAGCCTGACCCATTTCATAGAACTTTAACTATTTCATAGAAATGCAGGAATGTTGAGTGTCATGTACAAATCGGCTTTACGTCCCCGAAATTTAGGATCTATAACATTTTATTATTAAAGTTTTAGATTGTTTTCGGTACAGGGCTGGGGACGTTTTATTTATAGTTGAGCTTAAGTTTCTGTATTCTGTTTAATTTTGCTTATTTTAGATTAAATTAATTTTATTCACATAAAAAAATATTTATAAATAAATAGGTATAGTAAAATTTGTTCTAGTGCACAATGGGATGGGATAAATTGGCACAGTGGGACAAAATAACAACAGCAGTTAGATATTTTTCGTCATACGCCATATTCATCAAATTATTTTTTTTGTTTTATAGGTAGGCCCATAGACATTGGCCTGTAAGAAATGTTAACCATCGCTGACATCGCTACTGAGTCACCATCCTTGGGAACTAATATGTTATGTCCCTTGTGCCCGTAATTACTATAAATACATACTCTGCATAACAGCTGAGATGGCGAAAAACGCCTTTAAACAATTAATCGATTCCCATTCCCTGTATTTTATAGTAATTTAATAAACGAACATTCATTAAAATAACAAAAGGCATCGAAAATAACGTGTCGATGCATTTTTGCGATTTTGCCAGTATTTCAATAATGAACTATAAATTTTTCATAAAACTGTTTTTTTTCTTCTGTATAAAACGTAAATTTCATCGGTAAAGACCTTATATTTTAAAACTAAAAATAATAAAAGTTTAGCTTAGTTAAAAAAGAATTAACTCATTTATCAATTGGGTTTCGTAACTCAATAAAACTAATGGTGTTTTTTTAATATTATATAATATAATTATTGTACATTATAATAAAAAGTTAAATACTTTATAATAAGCTTTTAAACATCCATAATTAATGAGTTTCCTTGATAAATGTATACTTAAATTTCAAAAACAACAGTCAAAAACATCCAGTTGCACAACATAGATTTATTGTAATGGAAACTGTTTTAGTGTGAACTATTTCTTTAGCGTTGTTTGTTAAATATCTTACAAATGCTGGCAACCCTATAATGTTATTACTGTCTGCTGACCTATACAAAGTAATTAGGTTAGTGTTTTGCGCGTGTTAATATTATATTTAATTACTCTTTTGTGTTATCACTGACGAATTTGTTATTTGCGTAATAAAAAAAAATCATTAATATAATAATGGAAGAACTGAATTTTGATTTTGTAGTTATTTTGTTTTATAAGTGTGTGTTAAAGCGCAAATTCAAAACTATAAGGTTTGTCGGAAATTGCTCAAAATAAAACAGATGATGATGATGAGATGATATCGATAAAAACGAAAATTGCATCATTGGGTTTTTGAAAACTCTTCGTTCTTAGCTGTAAATCAATTCATTAGTATTTAGTTACGTATTAGACGGACACTCGAAGTTAGTTCAAGTGCAGGACCAATTTACTACCGAGGCACGAGATTGTAACTGCCAAGTGCTAAGATTTAGTCTGATAAATCTCTAAACTTTTTATTAATTCATCCCGGGAGATGAACCTAGAACCTTCGAATTTGTAGCAATATAAGCTAGCGAATATTATAAATTCAAAACCGTGTTAGCTTTTCACACTTCCCCGAAGCAACGGAGCAACGGATGACGTGATTTGCATAAAGATAGAGTAGATAGCGGAAAGTAACATAAGTTACTTTTTATGCTAAAAATGCAAGGAGCGTATTAAGTAATCACAGTTTCGTGTTAAAACGTCTGAACCGCTATAGGTGATAGTTGGTATGGAGGAACTTGATCCAGGCCAGATCTTTTAGTCCCAGGATGAAGGCCGCATGGAAGGCAAACGGTTGGGGCGTCACGTTAGTTATTAGTGGGTATTCCAACTCTCTCGGTGGTGAGTTCCACAGCCACTCCTTTTATGTGGGGAAACATTAAATCCAAAATCCAAGCCAAATCTTTAGCAAATTAGTTGGATACATTTTTTATCTGTCTGGTTACCGTAAAACCTGTGTAGGTATTTAATTTCCCGGAACAATGAACAGTTCCTGCGGCTTTTTCTAGTTTTTCAATATAATTCTATAATTTCCTCTTAATAAATAGTTCTATTGGAATTAATTTATACATGAAATTTTAGTTTAATTTCGCGTTAGGATGTGCGTGTTTGTGGTACCATTTAAATTTCCTTTGTATTATTCATTGCTTATTATTCCTACTTATTAGTAATTAGTACTTATTATATTTAGTCTGTATTCGTCCCAATGGCCCATTTCGTCTATGAAATTCGTGGATAAAATTTTGTCTATGAAAGCGGCTAATCCAAAAACGCACGATGCATTCGTTAGCAGTATTATACCCAAATGTAACATTAATCTTTGGAGTCATTTGTGCAGCATGCCGTTGGAACATATTTTTGACAATTTCTGCAAAATAATTAGAATTTATAAAGTTTTCTTTAATAATAATATTGTCTCATGTTATTTTTTATTATTTCATTAAAATAATTATTATTTTGGATGTGTTTTTTTATATATATTTTCTGATAATTATTTCCCAGTATATGTTTTTTATATATTTCCGAAACATATTATTTTGGACGTATTTATATTATTATTATTTTTCAAACGCAGTACCGTTTTGAAACTGTACCGATTTTATTTAAAATCCGGTAAGGTGATCAAGACTATTGCATCACAGGAAATAGCCACATCATTTAAAAATTAACATTAATTCTAAATCGTTAAAAGAAAAAATAAAAGCAAATATTTTAAAGCATTTAATTTCAGTTAAGTTTGATATTTTGTTCAATTCTTAGTTTAATTATGTCAAAGCAGAATATTCAACAGAGGCTAATGGTACGGTGGAACAAAGGCAGCTAAGCGAAACTTGTAGAAGTAACTTTAAGGGTACCTATTGTTGACAATCTGTTTGTTGGTTTTGGTCAAACTATTTTGTTATAATCTTCTTACTTTATATAAAAGTCGACCGAGAAAACGAGTAAAATAATTTTAATTTCAAAAATTAGAAAGGATTCATTTCTAAGCGGTTTTTTTTTGACTTGAAATTGCAATTAATTAGGCATTATACATATATGGTTATTTGTCGGTGTATTGATTATAAAACGTGACGATGATCTTTACTTTTACATAACTTCTTACCTAAAAGTTTTATATATGTGGTTTAAAGCAGTAATACAAATACCACCACAGCAAAGCTGAAACTTAAGTATTTTTTTATGATAAAACCTTATATAATTACCCTGAATTTTAATAATAATAAACTAACATTAATAAATGATTTGATTAAAGACTTTTTTTTTAAATCAAATTTTATTTAAATTTGTCCCCGAACCCTATTCGACGTAAAGCTGCTTACAACACAGGCCGCGTTACCACACTGTTTGAATTTAATTTCGTTATTATGTATATTAACCGAGATGGCCCAGTGGTAAGAACGCGTGAATCTTAACCGATGATCGTGGGTTTAAACCCACCACTGATCTCTCATGTGCTTAATTTGTGATTATCTTCATCTCGTGCTTAACGGTGAAGGAAAACGTGAGGAAACCTGCATGTGCCTAATTTCACTTAAATTTTGCCACATGTGTATTCCACCAACCCACATTGGAGCAGCGTGGTGAAATAAGCTCCAAACCTTTTTCTCAAACAGGGAGAGGAGGCCTTAGCCTGCAGTGGGACTTTCACAGGTTATTACTGTATATTATTTAAAGAGAGTTACGACCATCTAAGCACATTGCTCAAATGAGACGGTGCATTTTAGAGAAATACTTTTTTACCCTTATCTAATGGTGGTTCTTCTAATTTATATGATATCTTATTTATATAAATAATAATGTATTATTTAAACATATAACAATAGATTCATTGAAATTAATTAATTAATTAATCATATAACAATACTTACTATAGCCCATCTGCAAAATGATCGTGCATGCAAGCCCATATTCTCTCGCCTTTCACCAAGACATAGTATTATTGTGTTGTATTTTGAAGTGTGAGTGAGCCAGTGTAAGTATAGACACAAGAGACATAACATCTTAGTTCCCAAGGTGGTCCCATCTTAGTCCCATCTTAGTTCCTAACATAACATCTTAGTTCGCGCCTAAAACCACAATTTATTATATATTAAATGGATGTTATACATGTTATATATATAAATAATAAAAGGGATGTTATACATAGGGAAAGTTTAAAACTTTCTACTATCAAAAGCTATTCTTTTCAATCATCAATCAATCAAGCCGCGTGAAAGTATTGAAACATCCAAGTAAACGTAGTTTTACTTTAATAATATTAAGTAAATTAATAAATTGAAATTCTTTGATATGTGAATATCACTTAGATAAAATAAGTAAGTTTAATTTAAGTAATTAGAGTTGTAAATAACCTTTGAAAAATATTTTTGTACAATTAAAGCGGGTTGACAAACATCTTCTTTCTTGAATATAAAAAAAAAATCTTAGTTTATTACTTATTGTCGTTGTTTTTAATAATTTACTGTATGTTGATGCTAAATTGTAAGCTAAAGCGTGTTATGTATATGCGTCTGATTTATTTCAATATTTTAAATATTTGCGTCGAAAAAAGTTTTACTTAAAAAAATAAAAAAAAACGTATGCTGTCTAATATTATGTTTGTTAATGCAAATACAACCGATTTTATTGAATATTTTTAGATTTAACTACAAGAATATGGCAACCCTAAGTAAAACAATATTCTATATACAAATTATTAAATTGTGAACTCTATTCAAATACGTAAATTAGCTTTTGCTGTTTAGTTGTTATTTATCACTAAGTTATGGGAAAGTCTTTAATTAAGATATTTTCGTTTCCAATGGAACCGAAGCAAAACTTTCGTTTACTCTTTCATCAGAAATTCACGGTGAATACGTAATTAATCTTCAAAAGTATGACGTTCCACACAAAGGTATCACTTTGAGAGGAGAGTGGGGAGATCAAATATCGAAGTCGAACGCAACGAAGTGCATCGACTCAAAGGCGAGAAGGCAACTCGCCTGCAACTTTTAATTGCAAAGTTTGATTTAATTTGAGTGAACATCGTTTCTGGCCCAATATAGTAGAAATGAGTCAGGCTGCTTCATTTTATAATGGACTTCGATTTTAAGTTCGTTTGCTTTCACAAACTGGACTAAGGCTACTTGCGAGCGGACGAAGATAAGTATTAAAGTAAGTTTACAGAATTTGGTAAATAAGTTGGGAGTTTGGCGTGAAAGTTATGCAAACACAACTTATGCTAATTAATTTTGTATAATGACATATAATTATAATTTGTCGTTGGTGGACTAGCTCATACATAGTCATCAGTCATACATAGTCATCGTTCTATATAGTATAATTTGCTTCAACCAGCCTTTTTTCATCATCTATCATCATTATACGTTTACATTATTATCCGTTATCCATAGACTATTTTCGGTAAAACGCAATATACTGGTACGGCTTTATGCAAGCTCGTCTGCAAAACAGCAGTACTTGGTATTGTTGTGTTCCGGTTTAAGGGGTGAGTGAGCCAGTGTAATTACAGGCACAAGGGACAAAAAGTCTTAGGTCCCAAGGTTGGTGGCGCATTGGCTATGTAAGCGATGGTTAAAATTTCTTACAATGCCAATGTCTATGGGCGTTGGTGACCACTTACCATCAGGTGGCCCATATGCTCGTCCGCCTACCTATTATATACAAAAAAAGCTAATGGTACCGTTTGAATTAGACGCCTCATAGACGATTGTACTATCCATAAAAAAACGTATCGTTTCTTGAGTAACCGGGCGTAAGTTGTTTTTTCAGTCAGCCGAAGTATCATATTTAAACTCAAGATCTCTTTTAATAATCTCTAATAACAAAGACTGTATTCATATTGTAAGCAAATTGGGCCTTGGGTTCCAATAAGTTGGGTTTGGGACATAAAAAAAACCTTTTGACATTGCTAGACTTAATACAGTACAAAATATGTATATTAACTTTACTTCAAATCCTTACATTATATAACCAATCTGAAATCCAAATGAAATGAGTGCACTCGTTAAGTATAATATTTATAGCTTTCAATGTTATTAATTATTATTATTTATTTATTTATTTATTTTTTTAATACTATAATAAATATTGTTTATGTTATAATCTGTTATAAGTAAACCAAAAAAAAATGATATTGTACCTTAAAACAGTGAAGGAAAACATCGTGAGGAAACCTGCATGTGACTAATTTCACTGAAATTCTGCCACATGTGTATTCCACCAACCCGCATTGGAGCAGCGTGATGGAATAAGCTCCAAACCTTCTCCTCAAATAGAGGAGAGAGGATTCACAGGCTGTTACGGTACCTTAAAATATATGTTGTAGCCGTGTTGAAAAATCGCACATTTTATGTAAGTTTGAATGTGTTTTTATTATAACATGCGTAAGTATTGTGACTGCTGATGTTCTTTAATGAAATAAATAAATATATTTTAATTAAAATTGACATCATTAACACCGGAGAGCTTGGTAGCTTTTAAGGAATGTACAGAACAGTTTGTATTTTCATATTATTTTGATTATAATAACGAATCAAACTCCTAGATATTTGCATATAGTAAAAAGGAACTATTATTAGATTGTTTTTGTCAATTTTCTATGAAATATTCGATAGAGCAATAACAATTCAGTAAGTAAATGATAAGACACAGATAAAACAAATAAAGTATTCAATGCTATATAGTGAGATTGGCATCCAATGTTAGGTTGAGACAATTTATGTAAAGACATGGGGCAAACATTGTAGGTAACAATATCAGGGGTAAAATGACGTAGGCCTCCGATGTTCCGTTGGGAAAATTGAGTACCAAGAGTACATTATGATTAAAGTTAGAAATTATTATTATTTAATATACTTTATCTTGTCAATATATTCGTATACTACTTTAATCTAAACTTCGATAGTAAATATTAATTTTTTTTTTTATTTATATAACACTAGCTGACTCGTGCCCACTTCGTTGGGCGGTAAACATTTTTACTTGTGATGAAATTATGATTGTGGTTCGGTTAGTACTGAGTGCTATGATTTATTTCCTGACTGTCAAAAGTCTCGTTGGCGACATCCGACTACCACGAAGTCTTTTCATTTTTCGGATTAATATATCTGGTTAATAGCTTATGACACTCACAAATAATGTGTCTCTATTGGTAAAAGAATTTGCAAAATCGGTTCAGTAGATCCAGAGATTACCCCGTACAACCTCACAAACTTTACCTCTTTATAATATAAGTATAGATTTGATTTGCAAAGACAAAATTACTTAAGTCACGTAAGAAGTGTCGAAAACATAGTGAACGTACATATAGTGCATACTATGTAGGATTATACAGATATCGTCTGCTTTTCAATTTCTTCGAGCAAAGCTTCAGATATCTAAATCTTTAATAATGTAAATATCTTGACCACGAAATGTGAAAATTCCATTCACTTCTCCATTGTACATTTAATGAATTCCTGACGTGTCGCTTTAAATGTCTTCATCCAATATTCTTTTATGCACTTTATTTTTCTTCCACAAACGTATATGCTCGTTTTGTGTATTTCGTATTCTTTCTTTCGTTTAGAAAATTTGACGTTAATCTTCTATAATTTTTATGGAATACTTTTACTATTGTAAATATTCTGCATAGGTATTATATATTGTGTCATCATTGTGTATCAGCGGTTGTGATCATTGAAATGACCAGGATAAAATAATATTAAAGTATATTTGTATACTTAATTTTTTTAAGCTGTTAGGATAGATGTATTTTTATAAAACTTTTGGAATTCGTGTGAAACGTTAAGGTAGCGTTTTTTTCAAATAATACAGGTAAACAAAGGTCCTATGATTGAATTTGAAAATCCCTTAAAATACTCGAATTATGGATTTTGAGTTAGACTTTGTTTGACAAATAAGAACTGAATAAGATAATGAAGAGGTGATAAATAAAAAACAAAACACGAGTGTTTTCTGGATATATTCATTTTGTTTTTTATTAGGATTGATTAGCGATGGAAAAAATCATATAAATATATGAGTTATTAAAAATTTCATCGTAGTTAGGTCGATTTTTAAAAGTCCAAACTATAGCAGAGTTATATCGTTTTAGAACGACGCCAGTGTTTGTTTGTGTTTGTGTATATGTGTATGTGTTGAAACATAGTATGTACATAAGTTTATGAGTGTTTCTTTCGTCTTATAAGATATACATACAACAATATTAACTACAAACTAATTTCATCTGATACTTATTTGTGAATAGGCGGGCGGGCAAACGGGCCATCTGATAAGTGGTCACGACCGTCCATACATATTGGTGCTGTAAGAAATATTAACTATCCCTTATATCGCCGATGCGCCACCAACCTTGGAAAGAACCCTTTAAACGGGAACACGAAAATACTAACCATTGCTTGGCGTAGTACATCTGATGAGTGGACCTATCAAGACGGGCTTGTACAAAACCCCTTTTCTTTAAATATATCATTTTAAAGAAACAATGGAATGACATACTTTGTTCCTACTAATTACTTCGGACACAATCAGACTAAACGCCATTAATGTGAAAACATAATGTAACAGCAAGACAATTTAGTTGTTCACAGCACGTCTGTCACATACAGATTCAACTTATAAGATAAGATTTTCAAATGTTATACACATGCACTTGCATAAACTTAAAAATTACTTTCTGAAGTAATTCAGCAAGCAGTGTTGGTTAATTAAACCGCGGGTCGAATGCGATTCGCATTCATAGGAGTGACACTCGGTATCTAGATTGGTATCGAAATCTAGGTATTTCGATCATTCGAGTCTGTGGTTAGTCCGTGATAGGATTTGCGAAATAGATTGTTAAAATTGAAATTCTATTCAAATATTTTTTTGTTAACTATTTTTGATAACTGAAAAACAATTCGATTTGCATATTAACGGCTGTTTGTTGAATATTGAGGTAATGGAATTTGATTCATTGGTTTTTGGTTTGATTTGATTAAATTATTTAGAATTAATTTATGAAATGAGACGTGAGACTGTTTTTTGCAATTAAATGCGTAAATAGACAATATATTCAGCGTATTTATTATTATATATTAGCAGAAGTATTTAAATAAAGAACACATACATATATAGATATTTTTTTAAAATATATAACCACATAATATATACTTTAGAAATATAACTTTATTTCGTTGAGATGCTTATGATATTACTACATCACGTGCTATAAGTATTTTTTATTTGTCATTGTCATCAATATATGTAACGTTCAGCGTGGAACAAAATATTTTAGTTAAATAAAAGTTATTTTATATGGATTTATGTTTATATGTACTTAGTGTTACCATTAAATACATATATATTCTACAGCCAAACAGCAATACTTAGTACATCTTAGTACATTCGTGTTTCGATTTGTGGTGAGTGAGCTATTGTAATTTCAGGGTCAATGGACATAACACCTTAGTTCTCAAGGTTCGTGGCGAATATGTAAGGTATGTTTAGTATTTTTGCAGAGCTAATGCGGTGCCCACTTACCATCACTTTGCTAGCTTAAGTATTAATAATTATATGGAGTTCCACTAAAATTCTTAAGATTATAAATAAATAATAATAATATATTTTATTGATAAACTATGTACAGACATTTTTATAATATAGAAAAAAAAAGAAACAAAATACACAAAATAAATAAATAATTAAATCATTAGATTTTACGATGTAAATATTATTTAGATATTAATTATAGTATGACAGATATTTATTGATTATATATTGATTATATTTTGTAGTTTAATTTTATATATCACTCAAGTTAAAGAGTTTTAGGACGAATACCGCGGTTTCCCAATTTACACACTAGACTTTAGATGTCTTTTCAAATATAGAATGTATCTTTAAATGTCTAACTGGTGCACATAAGCCTCTTCCGCTGTTCAAACGGGGAGATTATTCCACCACATTACACCATTGTGCTGTTGATAGGAAGGTGGACAAACAAATGGGCCACGTGATAGTGTCTCGAAGTGGTCACCACCATCCATCGACGCGCCGTAAGAAATACTATTTTTTTTATTTTTTTTATTTTATGTTCATAGGTCTACAAAACAAAATGACAATCAAAAAATTGAATTGATTACATTTCTCTTGATGTAGACACGACATGCGCTTTTGATTAAGTGCAAACAAAAAAGGCCTAGTCTATGACAGCAACAAATATCTAAGTTTATAATTTTTTTAATTGCAAAACAATTTAAACTATCGAAACAGTTTTTTTTAACTTTTTTTCAATGAGGCTATAGAACTGTCGGTAAAAATATCATAATTAAAACGAATACTATTATAAGAGGAACACATGCGGTATAAAGGCGAGTGGCTAAGTATGTACATTTGTTCTAGAAGTAGGAAGACAAAAGGTCGTACAATATCGCATGCGACTATTTGGACGAGGAATGGAAAACTGCATGCATTGCAGGACATCGGACGAGTCAATAATCCCATGAATTATCTTGTATAGAAATATGATATCATTTATTTTTCTCCGAGAGCAAGCTGCTCTGTAAAAATTCAGTCTCTGTGCATACGATTTAAGTTCGAGACATTTATTATCTGTGTAAGAAAGGTGATATAAAAACCTCTTTTGAACACATGCAAGTCTATTTATGTGAACCTGATAGCAAGGGCTCCACACTACACTGCAATACTCCAGGATATTTCGAACAAAGGTATTAAATAAAAGAATAGAAACACTCGGTTGCTTAAATATTTTTAACTGTCTATTAATAAATCCAGATAGTTTTGACGCTTTTTTTTATTATATTATCTAGATGTAGCCTAAAGCTTAGTGAACTATCAAGTATAACGCCAAGATCATGTATGCTCGTTACTTCTTGGATAGTTGAATTATTATTGATATAATATGTCACCGTATCAGAAATAATCTTTCGAGAAAATTTTATGTAAAAACATTTTGTGGGGTTAATAAGGTACATTTGATTTAAGTGGCACCAATCACAAATATAGTTTATATCCGTTTGCAATATTAGTTTTTGCTACTAATGCTCCCTTATATCCACCAATGCGCCAACATTGGAACTAAGATTGACATTGTGTCTGTATCTAGACTGGCTCACTCAACCTTCAAACTGGACCATTAAAATTACTAAGTATATTTTTTGGTAGTAAAATATCTGATTTAGAATTACCCAAACGGGCTTGCAAAGGGTCCTACCAACTGTAACAATACAATATATTATCTTGTATATAAGGCTGATACTAAATAAAATTTAACTAAAATCTTATCTTCGTCCCTTTAAACTTTTTACATTTATTCCGATCCTTATCATTCAGAGTCGCTTTGTATCAGGCTGTAAAGTTTTAAGTTACACTTAAGCTACTCTCGGCAATATCGTGACGATGGGAATAAGTTCGAGTTTTGTGTTTAACTTCACAATTCGGTTTAAGTGAACTTACATTGTGTGTTTCAATAGAATTACAAACAGAGGAATGCCGACGTAAACTAGCTTGTTTAAGAAAGATTTAAAAACAGTTTAATGCACCATGTTTCTATTTATAGTAATTATATAAGTTAATTATTATTAGTATTATTTTTAAGGGAAATACTTCACCGACTTCTATTCACCAGTTCTAAACGGACAGTAGCGGATTTTAACAAGTTGGTAGTCCAAAAGTTCTCTGCTTCGGAAAGCACATAAAACTGTCATGCACCTAATCCTGAAAAACTTCGAAATGCTTGATCTTTTGATTTTAGCTAATGTAAATTATCGAATCAGACAAACTAAAGTGAATTACTTAATCAGTTACTCTTAAAAATTCATTTAATACAAATGAACACTTTTGACAAATAACAAAATGTTTACCACCGAGCTCGAGATGAATTATAAACACAGATGAAGAACATGAACATTAAGTGGTTTCAGGCCACAATCATCGTTTAAGATGCACGCGTTCTAACCATTGGGCCATCTCGATCCTTTGAGGGAAGTCAGAAATCAGAAATCATCGGTAATGATAAATCAGATAAACCGTCTTTTTTTTCTTGCCGTGGAAACCTTCGGAAAGGTATCGACACGTTAGGACACGTTTGCTCGCAGGGACAGGTCTGGTCCGACTTCATGGACCAGGATCTCCCTATCCGCACTCCACACGGGGCACTCCTCCAACGTTTGCTAAGCGGTGTCCCGGTCCGTGCCACAGTGGTGGCACATCGCCGTCGATTCCCGTCCGCCCTTACACAGGTATTCTCCAATACAACCGTGACCGGTCATTACCTGCGTAAGATATACACCGAATAATTTATGTAGCCACAATGTAAACTGGCCTTATATCTCATCGAAAATATTATTATCAACCGAATGAATCTGCAAACGTTTAATATAAAAATATTTGCACGAGAACTGATAATAATAGTTAGGTAGTTTGCGCTAAGAGCTAATAACATAACTGGCACTTCAGTTTATGGTGCACACTCGCCTCTAATAATGCTGATACTTGATACTACACCTGCGTAGCGAAGGGTGTGAAATAACGCAAGTATCAAGATAATAGCGTTTCGCTATTTTTATTATTTTATAAGAGAGTGGAAATTGGTCTTTTTGTGCTTAATTTTTTGCTGAACCTTTGTTGCAGTTCGGTATTATCGTCTGTAGTAGAAAAGCAGCTTTATTGTATGTAATATTTTTTAAGGTATTTTTGTTTGAAATTGATTTCATTATTTTATTTATCTTATGACGTGTAACTGCGATAGTATTACGTTATAGACTCTCAGTTATGTCAATCTTTCAACCAATTACTATAAAATTATATAATATTCTATACTAAAAATATAAATTCGAAAGTACTATATCTCTGTAATGCTTTCACAGCTAAACCGGTGAACCGATTTTAATGAAATTTGGTATGAAGCAAACTTGAATTAAGAGAAAAGACATGGGGAATTTTTTATACCTAACACCTCTTCTCCGTAACACGCGGACGTGTTATAGTTATAGTTATATTATAAATCGCTGGTATCTGATAATTTGGACCAAATAAACTTACGTGAGCGGAACTGTCTCGTAGCTGTTCTTACGTTATCGTATCGACGTTATCGCTGAACTACGGCACTGAGGAACTCCCTCGCACACAGGATTCAACTGAGCATAGAATGTATAGCTTGTTAAGGTGAGATTGCATTGTCATAAAACTGGAGATTACGTTGGATTTTACTTCGTAAATTACAGGACGTGCCCGGAGTGTAGATTAGCTTTAACGATTGTAAAACATTTAACTTATTGTTTCTTATTAAATTTTTATATGAAAGTGGAATTTTTATTGATAAAATATTTTGCTCATTTAAATTCACGGTTTTTGTTGTGATACATGTTTGCGTTTGCGCATTGGGAGTAAGACCGACTCGTACGCCGTGACGACATGAAGCTCTCTAATGCCATCGCACCCCGTCACCACCGCAGCTTTCATCTTTGTGTACTATATTATATACTTCGATGCTGATATAGTATTATAGTAATGAAAATTTTTATTTTTAGTAGCGAGACTCTCTAAATCTATTTCATTCAATACTTATATTCGTTTTCTTTAGCTATAGATATTTCCAATGAACAGAAATTTCGATGTTTCTCTTCATGTACGTCATGTTGGCCGCATTTTTTTAAATGTATATTCGCTGTTTACTGATCATTTTGGATATTTTTAAGTATATTTTATTGGTGACTTTAACCAAGTTTTTTAGAAAACGAGAAAAAGTATGTTCTAGAAGATGTTAATATTTGCTTTTTAAAGATTTTTTTTAGTCAATAACGTGACTACAGCTGATGATGATTATTTAAACTGTGTATAATATTAAGCTGGTGGTAGAGCTTTGTGCAAGCTCGTCTGGGTAGGTACCACACACTCATCAGATATTCTACCGCACAGCAGCAGTACTTGGTATTGTTGTGTTACGGTTTGAAGGGTGAGTGAGCCAGTGTAATTACAGGCACAAGGGACATAAAATCTTAGGTCCCAAGGTTGGTGGCGCAATGGCGATGTAAGCGATGGTTAACATTTCTTACAGTACCAATGTCCAAGGGTGACCACTTACCATCAGGTGGCCCATATGCTCGTCCGCCTTCCTGTTCTATAAAAAAATAATAATAGGAATTTTAGTAAAATCAAGTGTATTTTTTTATTGAAATTAATTTAGTACTTTCATAGATGTTACAGTAACGCAGTTTATATCTTTCAGTTAGTATTGACAAGGGGACAGGTCTGGGCAAGTCCGTCTTGATACGTACCACCCACTTATCACTTAACCTACTACTAAATAGGAACACAGCCAGTGTAACTACAGAAACAAGGGATATAAGTTACTACATGTTAATATATAACATATAGACTATATACATTTAATAAATATGTAATATATACAAATATATAATTCTCTATCCCAATTATATTGACTAGACTTTGAGAAACACGTCTATTTAAAATGAGTTTGATATAAATTTAAACTTTTTTAATTAACAAATTCTAATATTGAGTGTAACTTGATACACATGTATTAGCGTTGATATTTCATTTTAAAATACATTAAAGTTGTCATAATAAAGACTCAGACGATTGAGAGAATCGTTGTTCAAAATTATTTCAAAAGAAAACTTCTTAAATTATATTTGAAGTATTTGAGTAAAATTGTTTTATATAAAATAACTGGCTCACTCCGACTTCGTACGGTATTTTTTTTTTTTGTTAAAAATAAAATAATGGAACCCGAGCAAAGGGTCACCTTACGGATCCAATTTAAACCATCTTAACTTAAACACATATAATTTCTTAATTAAAATCAGTTCAGCCCAGGCACAACTGCGACTTTGACTTTAGTTTGACGTTTGTAAGAACGCTCACCATAGACTAAAGAGTAGGTTTTTTTCTAAGTAAATTGTAGAATGAGCGATCGACTCAATCGTGTTAAATGGGCTACCAACTTATCATTTTCTAAAATCGTTTACGCTGAGGCGTTAAAGATTGTAGAAAGAGATTCGATATGAAAGGAAAGTAACTTGGCTAGGCCTGCAGGTTATGAGAAGTTCAGTGACATATAAACGTACAGAATAATTATATAAATCCAAAAATAGACCGTGTCTCCATCACATACGGTTTCAAATTGAGTGTAGTTATGCACTTGTTTATACAGTGTTTGTGAATTAAAGTACATTTAAATCTACACTTTTGTATCTGTATTACACTCTTAATTCTTCTCTCTTTAATTCTTTTCTCTTTTATATATAAAGAAACGTTTAGGTAACGTTGTGTCTGCTATACAAAAAACACCAGATCAGAAAATGATAATATTCTACTCACAACTGTTATCACTTTATATTATAAAACAATGTGCCGTCGTGCCAGAATGGATTTACATAAACTGTTCACGAATTAACGGAGTTATTCATGATAATGTTTAGGTGTAAGTCATTAATGTTTTGTATTAATTAGCTAAAAATATAAAGATGCCGGAAAAAATAATGCCGTCTGGAAGCGTTACTGGTGTGCGCCACGAAGATCTATTATATAATATAAACGTTTTATTTAGACCCTTATTCATACTATTATATCGAGCCGAGATGGCCCAGTGGTAAGAACACGTGAATCCTAACCGATGATCGTTCAAACCCGGGCAAGCACCACTGTATTTTTATGTGCTTAATTTGTGATTATAATTCATCTCGTGCTTTACGCTGAAGGAAAACATCGTGAGGAAACCTGCATGTGTCTAATTTCACTGAAATTCTGCCACATGTGTATTCCACCGATCCGCATTGGAGCAGCGTGGTGGAATAAGCTAAAAACCTTCTCCTCAAAAAGGGAGAGGAGGCCTTTAGTCCAGCAGTGGGACATTCATAGGCTGTTACTGTACTGTCATGCTATTTGAAGTCAGGACGGGTCGCTAGTTGTCAGTAGAAATATTAGTCTGCTATATGTAAATAATATTGAATATCGTTCTCAGGAGCCGAAACGATACACGTTGCCTAGTAGAGATTTAATATGAATGAAATGTAATATGTATTATATCGTTTGAGAATCTTGCTCTGGAACGAATTTCCAGCTGAAATATTTTTAAAAATTAAAGTCGTTTTATAAAATTTATATTTATTTATAATATCATTTATATTTATTTAGTTATTATTTTTATTTTATTAAAGCGATAAACAAGCTGTTACACAAAATTAAATAAGTTAATTTGTATGTACCTTTTATAGTTTAATATATAGTAATAAGAGAAATTCCTCATGTCTTCCAATCGGTCGAGTTAAATCCGATAGAACTTGAACGATTTATACCAAATCAAGGAACACGACACACGACCATATTGCTCTATCCAAGTCTCAAGTTCCTACAATGTATTCAATCAATCAAGACGCGAAGTCCCGACTCAAGAACTGCAGCTTCAGTAGCAAAATTCAGTTAAACTAAACTACTTTTATAAATTCTAGTTTCACTCTATGACATATATAGTGTTTTCTTTTTTATTTAAAAACTTTTTATCTTAAAGTTTTTTTTTTCGAACATTTAACATATTTGAAATATAGGCTAAGGTCTACTATTTGTCAGCCCCGGATTTAGGCAAGGCAAGGCCTTGTGTGCCTTGTAGGCCCCAATCGGAAATAATTTAGTTTTATTGTAACCGCTTGGGAATGAAGCTCAAATGTCAAAGTGCCTAGTAGCCTTGGATTGGAACTCCGGGCCAGCTATCTATTTGATCAAAATGTTTGCAGCTTATAAACATCAGGCTATGTCATTGCTGGTATACATATAAATGTGGCGAAATGTGAATCGACATGCAGGTTGGATATAAACATATATGAAGCCAGTGTTTAGCAGAGTTTGAAGCCGTAATCTAAAATTGAGATTTACGCATTATATCTGAGTCGTGTATACGACACGATATGAATATACATATGTTGAATATATAAATAGCTAACTCTAGTTTTAGGCATAATTTCAATGAAATTAGACACATGCAGGTTTTCTCACGATGTTTGTCTTCACCGTCAAACACGACATGTATTATAAACACAAATTAAGCACATGAAAATTCAGTGGTGCTTGCCCGGGTTTGAACCTACGATCATCGGTTAAGATTCACGCGTTCTAACCACTAAGCCTTCTTGGATTTGAGTACTATTAGTAAATAGTATCATTTGTTTTTATATTGTTATTTATAATAGGGATTAAAATATGTAATAATTCCCATCGACTAGTAAATAAGACTTTTTTTTTTATAGAATAGGAAGGCGGACAAGCACATGGGCCTGATGGATGGTGGTCACCAAATGCCCTTAGACATTGGCACTGTAAGAAATGTTAACCATCGCTTACATCGCCAATGCGCAATCAACCTTGGGACTTAAGATTTTATGTTCCTTGTGCCTGTAATTACATTGGCTCATTCGCCCTTCAAACCGGAACACAACAACACCAAGTACTGCTGTTTTGCGGTAGAATATCTGATGAGTGGGAGGTACCTACCCAGACGAGCTTGCACAATACCACCACTAAAGACCATCCTTGAACAAACCATCCTTAATTGTGAACAAAATAATTTAAATTCCGACAAGTTAATGATATCACGATTCATATTCTGAGGAACGGTATAGTGGACGATTTAGAAGCTACATAATATTTTTAGGCGCTTAAAATATTACATGAACATATAGCTGTTATCCGATCACGCAGAGTTGGTGACTATTTTATGGTATAATGTATGCGGTATATCATCTTCCGATGTTTGACACAATACCAGGCTGTATATAAATCTGAATTTAATTTAAAAAAAAAATGAAATGTTGACATGGGTCTGTTGTTCCAAATACAAATAAAGCATTCTTCATTTAAAATCATTTAAGCTAATTTTAAAATACTTTACCATATTGATAAATGTCTTCAGAACTATTCAGTTATAACAAAGTTGATAAGGTCATCCACACCGATTTCGACCACGGCGGCCAATCTCAAAAGATTAGCCAACTGCGCAGGACATATAGTGACATATATGACATATAGTGCAAGAGTGTGTGTGTCTATTTTTCCTAACTCTCATAATCCGATGGGACGGCAATCCGACACGACCGGAAAGTTCAGGCGCAGGACCAACGGCTTTACGTGCTTTACGAGGCACGGGAATGTATACACTTCCAACTTCCAGACCCCGAGCTGCTACTGAGAATTTTCTGACAGAAAAACTCAATAACTTATTTATTGGTCCGACCTGGGAATTGAACCCAGGACCTTCGGGTCAGCGGCCTTATATCTAGCCATAGACCAACGAGGCAGTCATAATATATTAATATTAACTTTGTTATAAAATTCAATGTATTTTGGTGTAAATTCAAAATAGATATTGCATCAAATTCAGTCGTGTAATATGAAATTGCTTGTTTATTGAAGCTTGTATGTTTAAAATATGACAATTATATATTATTCAACATGCCTTGACAACATTGCATTGCATTGTATTCGACGTCGCATTTCGATTTATCTACAAATAACCTTCTAACAATAGAAGTACGGTGGTGACTAATTATAATGATTATTTTTTATCACTTTATAATTATTTAATTTTGTAGTAAAACTTTACTTTCGTTTGAGGAGAGGTCGAAAAGTACATGAAATGGAAGGATTTTAAATAAAGTAACAGCTATTAATCTAACTCCTGGGGTTTCTGACTCCTTTTTAATGAGAAGGGATTCAGCTTATGCAACCACGCTTCTCCAATCTTCTCGTACTAATTATTATGATTATTTTTTATCAGACATATCTCAGATACTTCTCTTTTTACAAATTATAAGAAGGAAATCAGTTTAATATTTATGTTTTCAAGACAAACTATTATTGACAATTGACAAAATTATATTATAAGTATTTCTAGTTTAATAAGTAATATATAATAAATACATTAATATTGATGTTTATGTCATTTTTATAATCATGTATAAAATATGATAAAACATGTCTCGTTTAATTCTCGTCACTCCAAATAAGCAGTACAATAACACGGGATTACCTAAAGCTGAGGCGAAATATTCTCCGAGATTACTCCACCAGGACAAACTTACAGAGCTGAATAAATGAGCGAATTACTAAGTCCGACGTCTAAATCATTCTTTGTGGCGTTATTAACGATGTACTATGTAAAATTTTTATAATACCAAGACTGATTCTTACGCTTCCGGGAATTGAGAGTTCTTATTCAAATAGCTGTTGGGATAATTTCTTTGTAGAGAAAGGTGAAAAGTGTTTAACTCGATTCAAGAAAGATGTTCCTTAGTAGAAAAGTTTAGATGAGGGTACTAAATAATTTGTGAGATAATTCCTTAAGGGCTCTGTCTTACTCGGCTCATTATTTGTATTCTACAGACATTTTACTGATCTTTTTATGTTTTAATGACAATTGAAAGTCAATCGAGCACAAAATTACTTTTGTCATTAGATATCGATAGCCTTTCCTTTTAAATGAAAGCATTTGTTGTGAACGCGTGGTCTACCCTGGATTTTAAGTTGTGACAACCTACATTTAATATCGAAATACAATAGCACCGAGACTTGTTTTCAGCGGTAAAATATCCAGTAAGTGGATGTTACCGTTATGGATTTAGTGAAGATTGACAGTTTCAACTCTGGGTAAATAACGACGCGTTTTTATTTTTTCGAGCCGAATGTATCATTCATAATTAATCGAAATATCATCATCATCATCTCAGGCGTTACAGCCGCGGGTGGGCCTTAGCCTGGTCCAGTAAATCTCTCCAGTCCGATCTATTTGTGAAATATCGTTGAAAGAAAAACATAGCTGGTATCTGCTTGTTTCGCAGCAACGCAGTGGAAAAACCTCCTAACTCTGGAACTATTTACTGGAAGCAAACAACTGTCTAAAGAACTTTCTTGCTTGTAGTGGAATTAACTTAAAACAGAAGAGAAGGTCTTCCCTACAATGGACTACTTACGGGACGGTAATGGATGTCACCGACTAAAACCGGTCTGAACTGGATATCAAAACTTAATCAACATCCTTCATTACAACATTTATTAATGTTTACTGTAATTGTTTTTCATTGTTTTAAATTTTTTGTTAATATTATAAATGCGAAAATATATTTATTGGTCTGTTCTTTCGCAAAGCAAAGAATGGACGTATGTTTTTGCATCTGATTTGGTTTGATTTTCTCTCCATCTTTCTCATATTCTATCGGAATAAGGGAAAGAGGGAATAGAGAGTACAATTATGTTAGCGTAACAATTGTGCATTATTTATTGCACAGGTGGCTAGCTGCCGTTTTCTAAATCTGCCACAAGGACATCAATTAGACTAATTTGCATATTGTCATCAGTAAAAAGACTCAGTAGCAATCGAAATTATTTAGATTTTACTGGTGGTAGGGCTTTGTGCAAGCTCGTCTGGTAAATATCACCTACTCATTAGATATTCTACCGAAAAACAGCAGTGCTTGGTATGTTGTGTTGCGGTTTGAAGGGTGAGTGAGTCAGTGTAATTTCAGGCACAAGGGACATAACATCTTAGGTCCCAAGGTTGGTGGCACATTAGCGATTTAAGCGATGGTTAACATTTCTTACTATGGCTATGTATACGGGCGTTGGTGACCACTTACCATCAGGTGGCTCATATGGTCTTTTGCCTACCTATACTATAAAAAAGATAGTTAGTTTCTATAATTGTAAACTAAAGTCGTAATAAATCAAACATTTGTAAAGGTTGTATATTAATGGATCGTTCTGTAAATTCTCATTTGATAGCGTCAATAGGTACAGTTTTCCTTCATTTTGCGTTTCAAAGGCCGGCTTACACACGCTTCCCACTCGCTACCGCATGAATATGCTATGAGAGACACATCCAATCATAATGTTTTCCTAATACAAAGTTCAGCTACATTTTAAATTCACCACAAATCATAACCGAACGTAAACTACCTAAACTTACTCGCCATTACGATTTAAGAACAAGTTATCCGTAACATCTGAATTCATTCGAAAAATGGAATAGGTATTGAGTTTTCAAATAAAATATAATAATAATGCTAAATTTATTTTTTTAACTGGTAACATAAAAAAGACTCTTGAGTCCGAAGGAAATCCTTTCCACTATAAAGAGCATTTCCCATAAAATAGGCCGTTAAAGTCGAGACTTGAATTTTATTATTGCCATTAACAGAAGATTCTGCTGAGCTATAACAAAATTGGATAGGTCTTTTTAAAGCCGCAGTTGATTAAAAAAATATTCTATTGTTTCAAAAAGTGGCCATTGAAGGTTTAAAATATATGAGATTTCTTTAAACTTCCACTTGGTGCTCAAAACAGCCTCTATCATGTATTTGACATTGGCCTCCTAGGATATATTAACTAGTCGCAACCTGCCCCGGCTTTGCTAGACATATAGCGTTGCTACATATAATACATCTATTAATGAGAAATAATTCCATATTATCTAAATCAATGGGCGCACGTCAGCCGTGATTATTTCCGACATATTCAACCAACTTCACATTACAGGCAATTTACTCAAAACCTCAATAACTCCGTCCATTGGTGAAACTCTTATGAAAATTTATTATTATTTATTATATTTTATTTCTCTTATAGATTTATTTTTATAATATATAGTAACTTCTAACGCAAAATATTTTTACAATATCGACAAGTAGATCTTGCGATTATAGCGTTCAAACATAAAAATCTTCAGTTTGATATTAGTATAGTTACTTAGATTATAAATATGTCATGAATTTCGTACATTTTCGACTTAGGAATTGTTAATATATATAACTTACCTCTTTGTTAGTTTCGTAGGGACGAAAACTAATGTCTTTCGCTTCTACAAACATAATCTAACACAGATTTAAAACTACATTTTCCGCTGAAACGAATACCAGCGTATCGGAAAACTCAAAAGACAAAGAAAGCAATTGACCGAGCGAGGAATGAAATGAACTAGAACGCTTACAACATATCCTACATCAATATCAATCGCTGTAACAAATGTTATACGTTTGCTTTGGAACAAGTGAACATGTGAATCGATATCAAATCTTCCCTTGTGCAAATAACGGAAATCGAAAACTTTTGAATTTAGAAATTAGCAAGAACGTTCGAATCAAAAGGTGATAGTTTGTTGGAAAGTTAAATTTTATTCGATGAGCGATAATTTAATTTCTTTATTGTAGGCTTATTTTGGTTACAAATGTCTTAGTTTATTTTAGTATTGTATTTATGTATAATTTATAAGGACACTAATACTAATAAAACAATTGAACTAAACTTAGTCATAGTAGTCGGTATGTCTTAGTGTGTCTCTATATCTATATCTATATATTTATCCATTAGAGAAGCTGTTTTTTTTAACCTTTATGATCAAAAATGCATGACGCGCGTATAAATGTCTTATAGAGTACATTTAACAGTAATTTGCTCCTAGATCTCTAAGAAAATATTGGTCTTTTTTATCTTTATATATGTCCGCCATTTTGAAATTTTCGCATTGAATATTTTCAAAGTCGATATCCGTTTTTAAATTAAATAGGGCAAACTACACGATTAATATATAAAAAAATGCAGTTCACATTTTTTTAAATTGTCACTATAAGTTCTCAAAAGATTAAAGGTTAAAGAAAAAATAAAATTTGATTAAAAATATATTTTTATTAAATATATGATAAAAAGGCATGGAGTAAGTATTCATTGATTTTTATACGAAATTAAAAGTATTGAGTGTCTTTGCCGGTGCTTCTTAGTATAATCTATATTTAGAACCAGTGATAGTTTTACGTTTAATTAATCCTGTAAAGTTATTGTTGCTTGTAAACGCCTTACTAAGATAAAGTTTTCTTTGATGTGATTTAAATGAATATTTTACTTTTGTATCTCTTTATATCTCGTTACTAAAGTAGAACTCTTACCCTTTTGCTCTCGCCCTTTTTATATCTATTTATAAATATATATTTGTATCTGTTTGATTAATTGGCATTACTTTCGAAACGTTTGACTGGTTACTAGTTGGCACATTATATGAATATTTGCATGGAGAATGTTTTTATGTCATCCAATTCCTTGTAGTTTTCTAGGTGGTTTTGTGAAAGCCCGTCTGGGTAGGTACCACCCACTCATCAGATATTCAACCGCCAAAAAGCAATACTTAGTATAGTTGCGTTTCAGTTTGAAGGATGAGCACCTTCATTCCCAAGGTTGGTGGCGCATTGGCGATGTAAGGAAAAGAATGGTTAATACTTCTTACATCGCCAATGCCTGGGCGGCGGTGACCACTTAACAAGATCGCTATAAGTGGACAACCTCTGTCAGACTTAGCTAGCACTAATTATGTATATAGGTAATAATATATTACTAGTAAAAATATTTGTTCAATTTGTGATCGTATGCTGATCCAGAGAGTCAATTCGCCGTGAACCGCTAGATTCCCGTAATCCAATATTCACGTCTATTACAAGCCTGTTATACGCTCCTGCTAATTGACCTGCATAATTGTAATTAATGTATGCCAGCTACTTGTAATATTCATGAGATGTGATTATGTGTGATGGTGCTTATACAGTTGTCCACTGCGATTTTGAAGTTTACGTTTAGGTGGGTTTCAATACAATCTCTACCGTGTTGTACCGTGTTGTTGTCGAATGTTGTATACAATTATTTATATTTTTTTATATTATTTGTAAATAGATTAATTTAGGTGTTTTTATATGATCGTAATTACAACAGAAGGGAATGTGGGCCGAAACGACCTCGGCCGGACTTAGTACTTTGCATGAAAGACCGATTAATAATAATCAAAGGATTTAAAACAGTTAATAATTATATAATCATTTTTTTTACATTGAAAAAATCATCTTAATATTGGGAAACAATTTAGTTACAAATAAATGTTTTGTATAATTATAAAAAAGTCGTAATTTTATTGGTGATTGTTATTGATCTTGCAATACGTACGATGTACAGTACGATGAAATACTTTAGTATATAAATTAATTAGTATGAGTGGCGATTTATTGAATAATATCTACACTTATGAATAAATTCCAAACGATACATACGTCGTTTCTATGAACGCCAGAATCATTCGTGAGAATATTTTGTTCCCGACTCAACCTGTTATTAGATTTTTGCCATTTTGTCACCTTACCGCGTTTCTGTCTCTGATAAAGGTATTTATTAGTTCGAATTTAAGTTGTTTGCTTCTGCTAGCGGTCGAAATATTCTGAACCAAGGTCATCATCGCAGACCGCTTTAAATCTTGTAATCTGAGAAGCACTAATAGTAGATCTGTTATACGAGCCGTTATAAAATAGGACCCTTAGTCAAAAAGCTGAAAAAAGTGTGTAACATTTTCAATGTGCACATGTAGTCCTTTGACGTCTACGCCGCGACAAAAACAAAAGCTAGTGTAACACAGGACGAACAGATATACTACCCATATATATTATCGTCATTTTTGTTTGAAATGAATTAAAAAGAGGCTACTTCACATTAAATAATGACGCTTGATCGATTTTTTATATGATAGGTAGGCGGACGAGCTAATGGGCCACCTGATGGTAAATGCCCATGGACATTAGCAGTATAAGAAATGTTAACCATCGCTTACATCGGCATTCGCCACCAACCTTGGAAACTAAGATGTTATGTCCCTTGTGTCTGTAATTACATTGGCTCAATCATCTTTCAAACCGGAACACAACAATACCAAGTACTGTTGTTTCGCGGTAGAATATCTTATGAGTGGGTGGTACTTACCCAGACGAGCTTGCACAAAGCCCTACCAAACCATATTAATTGCAGTTAACGTCAATGCTATGGAATAAGTAAAAAACGTGCACTAAGCACACTAAGCACAATTTTAACTTATTATTTAGTGCTTATATATCTATACACTATATTAAGCTAAAATTCATATAATTATTTTAATTAAAGTAATATTCATTAAGGCTTCTTGGGTTTTTAATTATGTAATTTTGTAAACGATACTATCAAATTCAATTTATAGAAATGTAAATACTTTTAGCTAAGCGTATTTTTTTAAATTTATTAAATCGAATAATATATTAGTTACGACGTTGACAGTAACGATTAAAAATTATTTTAATAGCAGTTTTCCGCTCACTTTCCTCACACTTTAAATTGACTTTGAAAGTCAGTTACTTTTTTTTTATAAGGCGACAAAGTTTCTGTAATACTGTAACAGCGTTCAAGAATTCAAGATGCTAACGAATTGAGGCAACTTTCGAGCGTAGCACTGACAGTTATAATGAGTTTGTGACTCAGCTCGGGCTTCTATCACACTGACGGGTGTATTCGAAAACCATGTCACGAAATGTTTCAATGCATACGTATACCTTGTATGTGAGTGTGGTTTATCAATTAAAATGCCATTTTTAATCTGTGGGACAAACAGAAATATGCAAAGAGGTTGACCGTTGCGTAGTTATGTCGTAATACAATGTCTTAGATATTGCTTCTTGCTATTTTAAATTTAATCTCTTTGTCTTTGAAAAACATCTGCAAGCCGAGTAGAAATATTAACAGCGACAGACGCGACAGGCATGTTCAATTAGAACAGTGCTACGCTGAGATGCGCGGCGGCACTTCTTTGAAATGGATGTAAGAAAAATACCTCTTTATAATAAAGTAAAGTTTCTAGCGAAACAAATGCTATTTATGTATTATGTTTATTATTATTTGTAAAATAAATAAATAAACTTATAATTAGTAAATGTCATCACTAAGCAATGTATAGGCAAGAATCAATTTCCCATCAGGTGACCCAACAGTAGTATACTGTTGGGTTTTCTGTCAAAAATAAAAATATGTATTATTTAAAGTATGTTTAGCAGTGTGTTTTTGGGAACAGTCATAATTATTTCGGTGTTAAATTTATGAACAAATAAAATACTATTCATATTAATTGTTGATTATAAAATACTTATATATTTATTTAGTATTTGTTAATAAGTTTTTTTATGATATTATTTTTTATTACAGATTATTTAGAATGTCTTAAATATATACAAATAAAAATTAGAAATATCTTATTAATATGAATAAGTACTTATATTTTAGTGGAAAGAACTTATTAAATAAGGACATGACATTTACTGGTGGTAGAGCTTTGTGCAAGCTCGTCTGGGTAGGTACCACCCACTCATCAGATATTCTACCGCAAAATAGCAGTACTTGATATTGTTGTGTTCCGGTTTGAAGGGTGAGTGAGCCAGTGTAATTACAGGTGCAAGGCATACCATCTTAGTTCCCAAGGTTGGTGGCGCATTGGCGATGTAAGCGATGGGTAACATTTCTTGCAGAGCCAATGTCTAAGAGCTTTTGGTGACCACTTACCATCAGGTGGCCCATATGCTCGTCCGCCTTCCTATTCTATAAAAAAAACATGAAATATATAAATTATTCTTTAAATACGAAAGGACGATAATACGCTAGTATCTTTAACATCTAGTAGAAACATAAAACTTCCTTAAATCTGTTAAGTTTTCCTTAACGAACCAGTACACTTTAGTTATTTCGACGTCCAAAAACTAAATAATTTGAAAGAGGAATAGAGTTTAAAATATTCTTACGTTTCTAGACGAAAAATTAATTCTATTGGATATTATAATATGTTACCATGGTAATCTTAAGAGGTATCTGTAAGCGTCCTTCAAGTTGACATGACGCGAACCAGATCAAGGCGAGCTTTAGCTAATGAATTCTTATAATGAAATACGAGTAATGTCATATATTTTTTCTAGTAGGTCACGATGGCTTCAATGACAATAAGTTATTTAATTATAAGCTTTACGATATTAAAATATAATATATTATATATTACTCGCTATTATTAGTGGTTTTGTTTGTCTGGGTGGGTCTCAACTTGGTGCTTGGTGCGTGGTTCGCACAAATTAGTCTCGCGCTGTTTTGGAAAAATTTCTAAGCACTTTAACGATTAAATAAACCAATTTTGTTCTCACAGTACCGCTGTTTTAATTTCACGCATTATATATAACGGATAATTCAAAACAGTTACAAAGTTTTGATTTTTTTTAATACATAAAAAAATCTAATACAACTAAGAAATTAATTCTTTTTGTTTTTTGATACTTTTACTTTTGTGTAAGGCTGTTTGCGTATGTACCATTCACTAATCACTTATTCTACATCGAAGCAATGCTCATTAGTGTTTTGGTCCGGTTTGGAGGGTATATGAGCAAGTGTATTTACAGGCACAGGGCACAACTTCTTAGTTAAATAAAAGGAATTTATAATATTTCTCACAGCAGTAATGTCTATAGTATTAGTAACCAATTACAATAAGTTGACCAATTTACCAGTCCTCCTACCTATTTATTAAACAAAAAAAAAGAAATAATCTACTTAATGGAGCTTTTTAAGACTTAAAGGTAATTTAAAAAATATATTTTTTGTTCAACGTTAAAATAATTCATATTGTATCGGATTATGAGTTGCATTATTATTTTTTTAAAGTACAGAACCGATGGCCTTATCGTCATCAGTCATTAAGACTTCGGGCTTATTTATTTATTTTTTAGTATTTTAAATAGGATTTAACAATATTTAATATTTTAAAATACAAATGATAAACAACAATTTAATATTTAAAAGAAATTTGAAAAATATTGTGCCACAACATATGATTTCACAGCCTTTTGGCTTCCCATGATGATTAAATCAAAATCTGACATTAGAAACAAGTGCAAGATGTTCTACGCGGCGACTTGTAGCGTTTCTATTGGTTAAAAACTGACCAATAGTGTTGCACTGCTTGGGATGTTTACAATCTGTCAATTCACTTTTAAAAAACGAATAAATAGTCATTATAATGATTAAATATATGTCAAAAAGTATATAATTTTCTTTTAACAGCTATTAAAATAGTAGATTAAAATCGATAATTAGTACTTACTTTATTACTGTAGTCAAATTAGCAGCAATATTCACAATCACAATAAAATAACCGCAAAACCAGCACATTGTATGATTTAAAACAAAATAATGAAAATTCGCACACGAAGAGTATTTTATAAAATTATTGAAAATAGATTGCGGCGGTTTTTGTTGATGTCGCTAATTATACTTATTAAGTCTTTACTATTGCAATATAGTTAGGAGATTTCTTTATCTTAACCGATGATCGTGGGTTCAAACCCAGGCAAGCACCACTGACTTTTCATGTGCTTAATTCGTAATTATAATTCATCTCATGCTTTACGGCGAAGGAAAACATCGTGAGGAAACCTGCATGTGTCTAATTTCACTGAAATTCTGCCACATGTGTATTCCACCATCCCGCATTGGAACAGCGTGGTGGAATAAGCTTCAAACCTTCTCCTCAAAAAGGAAGAGGAGGCCTTTAGCCCAGCAGTGGGACATTCACAGGCTGTTACGGGGGGATTACGGGAGTTTTGATAAGATTTGTCATTTGATACAGGTGTGCAATTGTTTTATTTCGATTTTTAAAAGTTACTGGGTAAGTATTCAAAAAAACAAACAACAATCATATGGTTTATTTTTATTTTAAATTAATTTGTGTTTTTTTTTTTGTTTTACCATAAACGAATTATTTGTTTTTTTTTCTTGATTCAGTTCACTTCTAGACACTAAATATATTATATTCCTAACGAAATTGTTGCTGTAATATGATCCCAGTTTCCTGGGTTCCAATTCCGCTATTTAATCAGTCCAGTATTTTCAGAAGTGTGTACATTTTTGTGTCGTAAAAACGGCCCCGAGCGTGAACTGAAAGTCTTGGATGTTCTCTGTTGATAATGGTCGCCATGATAGAAATCGCTCAGGATATCAATCAATATAACATTAATCAGACACAGACATTTTTTAAGCTTCGTGCCAAGGTGATGAGTTACCAGCAGACGGTAACGTTGAATGAACGAAAAATGTTCATAAAAAGTTCATTAAAGTATGTTCTTTGTTTTATTAGCTTAAATTATAATATTAGCAGTACTTTTAGCTAAATTTAGTCCAGAATTCATTCTTTTAATTAGGTTAATTTGAAATATTTTATGCGTAATCATTGGTTTTTTTTTGTATTTAATTTTATATTTCTGTTACTAACCGGTTGATTTTGTATATAATTGTTTAAATTTCTTATTTTAATTTTTTTTTCTCTATTTACTTTTTTTCTTCTTATTTGTATTAGATATCAATCAAGTGGAAACTTATTTATATTATTGTTATTTATAATTTTTGTGTAATTGTACTGTTTAAGTAGTCATTATATTAATTCAATTAATAATTGAGGTCCAATAGTATTAACTATATAGTAATCGTATTAGTGATATGAATATCGCCTTTACTAAATACGCGGTATTGATATTACTACGCCTTAATCTAAATAATAAGAGCTATTAACGATAAATTTACTGCTACTATCATTATCATAATTATTTTTCACTATGAATTAAATAAAATTTTATTCATTATTTCTTTAATATTACCACAAATAAGACACATTAACGAAAGCAAAAAAAATAGAAATAGCTTGCAAAGTCATTACATTTAAGTGTTCTTTAAATTAAAGATGTTACTCACATTTCAGACGTAGAAAATAGACGCACAAACAGAGAAAATTAAAAATATTCAATAAAATTACGATAAAAAAATTACGATATTCATGTTAATGAATATGTAATTGATTATAATTAAAATTTAAACATATTTTAATTATAATCAATTAAAATATGCAAAATTAATTTTTTTTTAACAAAAATTCGTAATTAACGTTTCAATTTTTTTTAAAGTTATGGTAAAATTATTTCTGAAGCAACGAAAGAAATTATAATAAAAAAAACATTGACAAAATTAATAAATATTCAATTTAATATAATGTTACTGTTATTTGGTCAAAAATTAAATATAAAATTGACTCATACATACATTCATACATTGACAAAAGCTTGCGGTATTCATTATTTTAAGTTATATTACATAAAATACCGAAATGTATTAATCATGCAATGAAATAATTAATATTGCAAATTAATTTTGCAATGAAATAAGTTCAAATATAATCGAACCGAATTGTATGAATCTAATTCTGGCGTTCGATATTTAATTTTCGATAATTGCTATTGGAACGTCACACCAGTATAAATATAAACCGTGCAAATTATATAGTACGTTTATCCAATTTCGTATCTAAACTGGACGGAACGGATATACGGCGGAACAAACCACACGTCGGGTTAGCCTGACTGTCTCATTACGCGCATGACAGTTTGAGAAATGTCTACATTATAATAGGAAAGTGTTTGTCTGCAATTGTGTGCCTTACTTAAGGCTTTGTAATTAAAAACGGCTATATTTATAAAGTTTTTCAGTGGGTGTTTAGTTAAATACTTCTTTCTGTTATTATAATAACCTAGATGCCTTATCGTGTCAGATTTGTATCATCTAAACAATGATATTAAAAGTATATTTTAATATATATATATTAAATATTTAATAATTAAATAATTAAATATATATATCAATTAGCACAGCGTGGTGACTTGAGCTCCAAACTTTTTCCTCATACGAATATATATATATATATATATATATATATATATATATATATATATATATATATATATTTATAATTTTGTTCATATAATTTGTTTTTTTTTTTTTTTTAAATCATTAATAGGCCAGCGTTTGACCTTTGTCTTGCCTGATGTTAAGCATCGACACGGTCTAGGATGTAGCACGCTTGCTTAAAAGGACCTCCGTTAACAAAAACGTTGTACTTATCAGGAAATACAAAGTTTAATACATAAATACAATTTCGTCCGACACATGTATCTCACGATGTTATCCTTCACCGCCGAGCACGACATGAATTATAAATTAAGCACATGAAAATACAGCGGCGCTTGACCGGGTTTGAATCCGCAATATTTATTTAATATTTGGTTAAGATTCACGTGTTCGAACCGTTCGTCCAACTCGGTATATTAGACAAATTAGTACCATGTACTATATGAATAAAAAGAGTGCAGGATCACACCGTATTGTGCTTCAATAAAGCAGTTTAAAATTGATAATATAATTAACATTGTTATTTTTATTGTATTTATGATTATTTACTAATAAATTACCGTTTAACATACCATTCACCTTTATATATAACTAACGAACGAATGGAAGAACTATGTGTCAGCCGTGAACGTACGTGATCAGCTCATTACACGCTTGACGGAAGCAGGAATGCTATAGCGCTGAAATGGGTCTGATTTTTATGAAATGTTTTGACAAGTGGAAGTAGGATGAAGGTCTTAAGAGGTCGTTGACCTTGCTCGATTGGGCGTTACATATAAATGATCTGACCCAATGAAATCTTACACCCCCAGTGCCCTGAGTTTGCGGTGAAAAGTATCACAGGTCTGTTTAGCACAATGTCTCCCTTGCTGGTTTATTAGTTGACGGAGGATTTGTATCGCGATTTACGTTCAACAATTACGTAAAAATTGATAACAATTATAATGAAAATAATTTGCAGGAATAAGCCGAAATTAGTATATTAAATTATACAACACCATGTATGTTCCCATGGTCATATACTGATGTCAATAAAAAAAAAAAAATTACGAGCAACAATTACAGAGAAAAAAGGTTTTAATGCAATTCAAATAAGTCAACTTACGTATAACCACGCCTTAATAATGTATTTCTTTAATGATACAATTGCATTAAATTTTAAATTGGTGGTTGCGCGAGGTACCTACGTTAAACATTTGACAGGCCGGTTGGTGTGGTTGGTAGATACTTGCCTTTCACGCCGAAGGTTGTGGGTTCAATTCCCACCCAGGACAGACATTTGTGTGCATGAATATGTCTATTTGTCCTGAGTCTATTTAAGTTCTATGTAATTATCTATATAAGTATGTATTTACAAAAGAAAAGTAGTATAATATGTAGTATATTAGTTGTCTGGTAATATACATGTAGTACAAGCTCTGCTTAGTTTGGGACCAGATGGCCGTGTGTCAATAATGTCCCAGGATATTATTTATTATTATTTATTTATTATCTATTTGGCCCCGATTGTGTTCTATTTTAATAATGGGCTATGTAGCGTAAATGTTCTTCATCAAATCGGATTTGTTGATTTTGAGATTAGAGCGTACAAATTAACAGCCTCTTCATATAAATATTATTTACAAGACTAATTAGTCAATCTCGGACCAAATAAATTAATGATAAGAGACAAAAATTGGTATAAAGATATTGGGTTATATGAAACACACACTCATATGTACGCACACACACATACTTCAAAAAGGATGTGTTCTTCATACTCACATAAATTCGTCAATAGGGACTTTCGAAAATGTATCCATTATAATAACTGTCAACGATTAGTTACAAAACCTCAATAACCTTAAAGTGTTAACAATTTATTTCAAATTAAGATACAACTTGATGGCATTTGAGTTTGTATTCGCTGAACATTTCCGATGAAACGTAACAGATGTGTGTCGGAATCAGCCGTGACCGTCTCGTTACAGACCTGACAACAGGAAAGGTGTTCGCAAACAGCTCGCCTAGCAAATGATTGAACAAGCAATTTTGATTTTTAAATGAATACGAATTAAGGAATAGATTAGTGTGAATTTATGGCCGATATTAAACAATGATTAGGATTAATTGAATCGTAACTTTGCTGAGTGAAATTTTGAGAGCTTTGAGGGACTTTGTCTGCCTTGCACTTGTCACGGCTGTCATTTAGATAAATTTTAATATAAAATTGAATCAGCTTTGAAATTTAGGGTATATGAGAGCCAATACGTGTAAACAAAGTTCAGGATTCATATTCAAGCATCACTCAGTTTTTTGTGTGTTTTTTGTCTCATCGTTGTTGTCGTTTAAGGAATCCAGTATATTACGGCTTAAATTCAACCAACCCGCATTGAAGAGATGGGGTTAGCTCCTAGTATTCACCTTAAGTCTTTATTCGTTAGAAAATTTAATTTTGAAGTACTGTTTCGTCACACTGTATTCATGATCTATTGATCGGTAAGAGCTACCGTCGATTGCTGTATAGCTGCCATCGGTCAACTTCGTTTCAGGAAATATGAATACGAATCGATGAAAGCAGGTCATCCTGTAAAAAGTTCCTTGTAGAAAGTACGAATAATAGCTAGCGTTATAAATATACAATATTTCATATATAATATAAGTTATTTAAAAAAAATGTATCGAAATTTCCATTCGAATTTCGAAACTCTTATATCGGATATAATGCTAATAAAATAATAGTGAACATCGATTTATCCTCGAATTATTGTTTATGCTGAAACGTATCCCTTGGGGCGTGTCGCGTACATCGTGAAACGGCGAGTTATTTTATTCACTGTATTTATTTTACGAGAAAATATTTTTATTAAAACATTTATTTCTTTGTAGTAACGTGAAAGTTTAAAATGTATTGTTTTTATAAAATTAATCAAACATAAATGATCTATAGAACCAGATTTCGCCGGTGACAATTTTAAAACTCCACTGTATAGTTTGTTCCACTATTACATTAAAAAAAAAAAAAAAACATCTGTATAGATATGACTTTTTACTTAGAATGAACGACGCAAATTTGGCATCAATTAGTACCCTTTTTTGCTTGGTATATTATACATGAACATTAATTAATACGTAAGTAGAGACAGAAAAAAAAATGGTATATTGAATCATCATTGTTATATCATCATTGTTCATCATCATATATTTATAAAGCTGCTGAAATGAAAACAAGATAGTTATTAAGGATATCGTCCAAAGTTTAAATAAATAGTTTCCGAAATATAGAAAGTATACAAAGACATACTTAGATACTATCTGCTGTGTGTAATATTTAAAATATAATCATCTATTTTTTTTTACTTCACTCATAGTTTACCTTGCATTTGTTTCTTGTTTTAAAATAATCATGTACTTATTAAATGTTTAAGGAGACTGACTGTTTAGTTCAATTTCAACTGTCAGCATAATTCTAATGAAATAAATATCATAAAATGTTTAATATCCATGTTTCAATATTAAAGTGGAAACTGTTGGCTTATGCGAGACTTATTTTGTTACCAAATGCTTATGTTATATTATGCTGTATGTTTCCCAAATAAATAAATAATAATAATTTTCACAAAAGCCTGTGAATGTCCCACTGCTGGGCTAAAGGCCTCCTCTCCCTTTTTGAGGAGAAGGTTTGGAGCTTATTCCACCACGCTGCTCCAATGCGGGTTGATGGAATACACATGTGGCAGAATTTCAGTGAAATTAGACACATGCAGGTTTCCTTACGATGTTTTCCTTAACCGTAAACGAGATGAATTATAATCACAAATTAAGCACATGAAAATTCAGTGGTGCTTGCCCGGGTTTGAAGCCACGATCATCGGTTAAGATTCATGCGTTCTTACCACTGGGCCATCTCGGCTTTCAATAATATCGCGTGTCCGGCTCTCCTGAGTAAGGCGTACGGGTGATGACGGAGGTACGTCATGGGGTGTATACGACTTTGACCAATTCAATAATAATAATGAATTAATACAATACAAAAATGACTAGCCTCGTTGGCGTTGCTAACGGTACTGACAGCTGTCAGTTGACGTTTGAACAGCGCTCCGTTTCAAAAGGTTCCGTACCAACAGCGTTCGGAACATAAAATACACGATGAAAAAAGCTTTAAAGTAAATTTTATAACAAGCGACTCCTCGTTTCAGTTCATTACCGTAATATACCCTTTTGAAGATACCAATTGATCGTTTTATAAACACATGGGCGTAAAATATTATATTACTATTATAAAACAGTAGGTAATTTAGTATTAAACCTGATTGATTATTATATTAATATTGATAATTTCATCCCTGTATTAATTCAATATCAACTCCGGATACTAATTGAAAACTTAAATTTAAACTCGTCTACTTCTATCTTTGTTCGAATAATTCTTAGTAAAAATACTTCATTTAATGTTGTTTAAAATTCGTACTGAAGTTATATACTATCATAATATGAAACTTCCATATCAATTAGACAAAACAAATTTGTCAATAATTCAGATATTTTTTTTACTAGAGTGCAATTTAGGTACGATTGACATTTCGAATTCGGTCAAAATCGATTCAATAAAGGCGTATCAAATTTTTTTTAATTTCAAGTTTTAAAATCGAATTCGATATATAACATCTATATATATAAAAGAAAGTCGTGTTAGTTACACTATTTATAACTCAAGAACGGCTGAACCAATTTGACTGAAAATTGGTAGGGAGGTAGCTAAGAACTGGGAGAAGGACATAGGATACTTTTTATCCCGTTCCCGTCGTTCCCGTGTGATGTGACATAAAATGTGGTATAACAAAACGCAACTGACATGTAATAACAAAACAACTCAGTTAAAATATAAGTCAGCGGTTTATTTGTTAAAAATGTAATAACAAAACGCAACTGACAGCTGAGCATATTTAAAAAAAAGTCTTGCCGGTTAATTAATTCGTATAAAACAAGGAATATAAATACTCTGTGCCTGTTTAAAGTTTCTAATAAAAAGAAAGAAAAGCGAACTTCAACTTCTAATTTAATTTTTTTTAAATATCGTATTGCTGTGCCATTTATCATCAATAAAAATACCATGCCGAGACCAAGACGATCAAATCTTTCTCTACAAAGCCGTAATGCAAGAGTAATTCGAAACATTGCAAATGAAAGCACTGAAGAAGAGCAAGAAAATGCACGTGAAGAGCGCCGCCTTATTATGGCTCGACTACGTGCTTCTCACTCACAAGAGCAATGGGAGGCAGCCCGTGAAACGGCTCGGTTGGCAATGCGAAATCGTCGAGCAAACCTCAGAGATCAACAGCTAGATAATTTACGAAGCACAAGAAGAAATTCATCAAATACTGATTTGAATCGGGCAGCGTATCAATACGATTGCACGACTGATTACTGCTTGCATACTAGCGTTCGCATTGGGCTAATGGACGTTGTTTGCGAGTATTGTGGCGCATTAAAGTTTTCCGGAGAACGGCCAGGATTGTGCTGCCTTAATGGCAAAGTGAATGAAAAATTGCCATTATTGACTCCGCCACCTGAGCCATTAAATTCATTGCACGAAGCAATGGCGAAACACGAGGCGAAACACCCGAATCCCGTCATTTTCTTGGAAACACCCAAAAATACAATAGTTGTTTCCAAATGTCCTCATTTGGGGCAGACATTATTGAAGAACGAGGATTTAATCCGACATTCAAAGTATTTATATTTATTTAAACCTTCATGATTATCACTCATATTGATTTTAGTATTACGGGACCTAATCGCGTGTGTTATTTAAGCTAAAATTTATATTAAAGGTATTTATTTGTTTTTGTACTTATACACAATACAGTAGAATAATAACATATTGTATTTATTCCTGTAGTGTTTGTAAAGTAATAATGACATTTTTTTTATTTTGTAGATACAAGGACAGATTTACCATCGAATTGGATCATTGCAACCTCTCGATGATGGACAGCATAATTTTTTACAAATATACTTCATGGGCAACACAGAGGAACAACTTGATCGACGTCAAGAGATCAATACAGCAACGAAAAGAGCAATTCTTCAAGATCTGCAACAACTGCTTCAAGAACATCATGCGTTGGTCAGGTTGTTCAAGAGTACGCACACATTCTTATTTGGTTAGTGGAAAGAATTCAACCAGACCAAATAGATAATATCATATGTGCCGAGATTCCTGATCACGAAGCCGATCCAGGCTTACATGATGTTGTAATCAAAAATATGATTCATGGACCATGTGGCGCTATTAATCCTCAATCACCTTGCATGATCGACGGCAAGTGTTCCAAACGATATCCACGGAAATTAACAGCGGATACCGTCACTGGCAACGATGGTTATCCACTGTATCGGCGTCGATCACCGGATGATAACGGTCGAACTATTACCACAAAAGTTAAAAGAATAGATTTTGTGGTCGACAACAGTTGGATTGTTCCATATTCTCCACTTATTTCCAAAACGTTCAAGACACATTGTAACGTTGAGTATTGCAATTCAGTAAAATCTATTAAATACATCTGCAAATATGTCACGAAAGGCAGCGATATGGCGGTTTTTGGCGTCCAAGCCTCCATTACGAACGATGAAATTGCGCGCTATCAAGTTGGTCGGTATGTGAACTGCAATGAAGCGATTTGGCGTATATTCTCATTCCCTATACACGAACGTCACCCTACTGTCGTGCATTTGGCGGTGCATCTGGAGAATGGCCAACGAGTATATTTCACGGCTTCGAATGTTGCTCATCGTGCTGAAACACCTCCAGCAACAACATTGACCAGTTTCTTTGCGACCTGCCAGAGCGATGCGTTTGCGCGAACTTTGCTTTACTCGGAGATGCCACGTTATTACACTTGGAATGCTTCATTAAAGAATTTTCAACGACGGAAGCAAGGCGATGTGGTTCCTGGTTATCCGGATGTGCGTTCCACTGATGCTCTTGGTCGTATATATACAGTTCATGCTAAGAATGATGAATGCTTCTATTTACGATTGTTGTTGGTTAATGTGCATGGGCCAACGTCATTTGAGTCACTACGGACTGTTAATGGTACAATATTTCCAACATATCGTGCTGCATGTGAAGAACTCAAGTTACTAGAAAACGATACCCATTGGGATACTACAATCGTTGAAGCCATTATCTCTGCATCTCCAAGTCAGATACGTACATTATTTGCTATCATCATTTCGACATGCTTTCCATCGAACCCATCTAACCTGTGGCACAAATACAAGGACAATATGGCAGAAGATATTTTACATCAAATTCGTGTCAGTTCAGGAAATTCCGATCTTGAAATGAATGACGAGATACATAATCGGGCCTTGCTCTTGATCGAAAACATGTGTTATCTCATGTGCGGTAGTTTATTAGTCAGGTTAGGAATGCCAGCGCCAAATTGTGAAATGAATGACGCATTTAATCGAGAATTGGAACGGGAACGTGAATATGATCACCAGGAATTAGATTTAGTAGTTCAAACGAATGTACCCCTGATGAATCCCCAACAAAAAGAAGTTTATGATACAATAATGAAGGCAATTGATGATGGAAACGGTGGTTTATATTTCCTGGATGCCCCTGGTGGAACTGGTAAGACATTCCTCATGTCAGTAGTTTTAGCCACTGTTCGTGCAAGATCCAACATTGCGGTTGCAGTTGCTTGCGTTCTGGTATAGCAGCCACATTGCTAGAAGGATGTCGTACGGCACATTCTGCACTGAAATTGCCGTTAAATCTTCAATCTATTGAAGAACCAACATGCAACATTACAAAGCGCTCCGCTACGGCCAAAGTTTTATCAGAATCGAAGATCATCATCTGGGACGAATGCACAATGGCGCACAAACGTGCATTGGAAGCACTTAACCGAACGTTGAAAGATCTACGTAATGACTCGAGATGTTTTGGAGGAGCAATGATTTTACTGTCTGGTGATTTCCGCCAAACATTGCCAGTAATTCCCAGATCGACTGCTGCTGACGAAATAAACGCTTGCCTTAAATCATCGAATCTATGGCGCTATGTTAAGAAACTTCAGCTAACAACAAACATGAGAGTTGCATTGCTGAACGATACATCTGCTGAAGATTTCTCTGAGCAATTGCTAACTATCGGCAATGGTCAAGTACCCGTCGACGAATCGATTTCATTTCCTCCGAATTTTTGTAACTTTGTCTCATCAAAATACGAACTCATCAACAAAGTATTCCCAAACATCATGACTAACCTCAAAAATAATGAATGGTTGAGTGAGCGAGCAATTTTGACAGCTAAGAATAAAGATGTAGATGACTTAAATTACATAATTCAGGATGACATCATTGGTACACTGCATTCTTTCAAATCTATTGACTGTCTAACAAATGAAGATGATGCCACCAACTATCCCATTGAATTTTTAAACTCCTTGGATGTACCTGGCTTACCACCGCACAATTTACGACTAAAGATTGGTTCTATAGTAATTATGCTTCGAAATTTAAACCAACCAAAATTGTGCAACGGAACACGTTTGGTGGTAAGTAAATTGATGAACAATTTGATTTACGCCACAATTCTCAAAGGAAAATTCAAAGGTGAGGAAGTTCTCATTCCGAGGATCCCGATGATTCCAACCGACATGCCATTTCAGTTTAAACGGCTTCAATTTCCGATCCATCTAGCATTCGCCATGACTGTAAATAAGTCACAAGGCTAATCGTTGAAAGTTTGTGGTCTTAATCTCGAACACCCATGTTTTTCCCATTGCCAATTATATGTGGCATGTTCACGTGTCGGAAGACCTTCCGCGTTATTAGTTTTCGCGCCTAATGAAAAAAAAATATCTCGTTTATCACAAGGTGCTACAATAAATGGCAAATAAAGAATAATTGAATAATTATATTTTTTTTATTTACAATTACCCTAAGTAAAAAAATAAAAAAATGTGATAATGTGAGGTCAGCTAGTTTAATATATAAAGAGGTTTACATTTGCAATAATATTTTTTAAATAATTTTTTTTCATTAATTCTAAAACGGTAATCATTTCCCACGACTAAAAGCGTAAGAATTTTTTTATTTCATTTATTCTTTGATGTGGTACTAACAATGCTCTTCTTAATAATTAGCAACAATTATAAAAACAATTTTCAAGAACCGGGATCAAACAAAAGGCGTCTAATCTAACAGCGATTCGTCAAAAGAAGAAAGAACACAGGTATTTTACTGTGAAAATTAATATTAAAATCCTCCCTTACTAATGGCTTAAAAACGGCGAATGGGATACAGCGATGCTTATTTCATCCAACAATATATATCAGAGGAATATATATAAATATATTATACTTGGCGGTGGGGCTTTACAAGCCCGTCTGGGTTGGTTCGCACTCGTCATATAATCTATAATACTACCAAGCTACTATGTTTAGTATTGCTGTGTTCCGGTTTGAAGGATGAGTAAGCCTGTGTAAATATAGGCACAAGGGACATAACGTCTTAGTTTCCTAGGTTGATGGCACTTTAAAGTTGTAAGAGTAGTTAATATTTCTTACAATGCCAATGTCAATGACGGTGGTGATCACTTGACATTAGGTTGCCCACTTGCCAGTATGCCTACCTAATACAATTTAAAAGAAATGATAAATTCATACATCATTTTTTGACCATTAGCAATAGTCGGTTATTGTTGGGTGGAATATGATAATGGTCATAAAGCTTACGATTGACTACAATCATATCTGATGCAGCGTAAAACAGAACACGCATGTCTAGAAGATCCCTCTTACTCTTCTAGATAACAGGATTATAATGTTAAGAAAGCAAAGTCGGTGGAAGATAATTCCACGCGTGAATGATATTTCTATGTCATTGCTCATGAGAATTAATGAAGAAAAACGCTTCGCATTGGTTGTATGTCGATGACGATATTAATAAAATTGAACATGAATTTAATTTTATTAATATGTTATTAATAAATAATATATTATTTTCATACATTTTAAAATGTATTTATAAAAAATTAAATATCTTAGTCATTTTACTGTGAATAATTTTATAATGAGGTGCTCGGATGTTATTATAAATATCTCTCAGATACTGTTGAAAACGTATATTGAATAAAATTTTAATCAAAATCTGAAAATATGATTTTAAAATTCATCATTATAATCTTGCCCGTATGTGGTAGAGTTTATTAATACAATATACCTACTAGTAAATTTACATCTTCTGTAAAAAAACATTATATATAAGAAATATTTATCTAGTTTCGCCAACGGTTTCGCGCTTGTGGGGAGGAATAAAAGGTGCTGCATACAAGTAGCCATGTAGGCTCTTAAGGTTCAGCTGACTGCGTACAAAATTTCATCAAAATCGGTTCAGTGATTTAGCCGTGAATGCGTGACAGACAGAGTAACACTTGCATTTATAATATTAGTACAGATTTAACTTTAAAACAAACATTTGTAGAAAATTATATTAAAAAAAATAAAACGCCATCCTATAGACTGTTTTTGGCACTTTGCCAGCATATTGGATATACGAGTACATTCGCGCTGTTGCCCACTGAATATGTGGTGCTACATACTCTTTTTATAAAATAGGTAGACGAATTATCAAATGAGCTGATGGTAAGTGGACATCAACGCCAACATATTAGCGATGTAAGAAATATTAACCATTCCGTACATCGCTAATGCGCTAACGACCTTGGGAACGGAGAGTTATGTCCCTTGGGCCTGTAGTTACATTGCCTTACTCACCCTTGAAACTGGAACACAACAATACTAAGTAATACTGTGTGGCGGTAAAATACGTTACGGCAATGAGGTGAAACGCTTAGAAGTTGGTCGAACAAAGTGGATAGTCTAAAATCCTTCTCCATAAAACAATACATGAATATGTACCAACTTTTACAATAATCCGTCGAATTCAGTATGTGGCTCTTTGAAGATATAAGTTGTTGCTCACACTTCTCACCAGTGTCGTTACCAGTGCCAATCTACTAAGTGGCCACTTACAATCAGATCGATCATTTACTTGTCAGTCAGCTTTTGAATAAATTAAAAAAAACTAACACGACAAGTTCATATCCATGACGCAAAAGAGAATATTTGCGGCGCTTGAGCACTTGAGTAACTTCAGTTACTGCGCCGGCTTTAAGAGACGTGCTCCGGTTGTGAGATGCTGCTGTATCTAGCAAGTTTTCTCGGCGAAATTCACATTCCAAGCCGGTAGCCTCACGTAGAACTGACATATAAAATGACGATTCAAAAATGCTTGTTTTTGGTAAAAGCCTACTTGGATAAAGTTCTTATTGTTTAGTGGAGTAAAATAAAAGTTTACTAAATATATATAATATAATATAATATGGCATTAACTAATTTATCTATATATGTTTATATAAAAGTTAACAACTGTTTTTCATTTAGTTTTACAATAAATAGTCAAGATTATCCACACTATAAAAAATTTAAAGAAATAAAATTGTTTATTTAATTTGGTATTTGCTCGACACTTTATCGTTTCTTGTTTCACAATGTGGCAAACGGGGCTTCAAGTTTGGAAATCCATCGGCATTACGCTTGTTACAAGCCGGTAGCCATTAAACTCAGTTTAGGCCGAAGACAAGTGGAATTACGTCACGAGTTGAATTGAAAACTTAAAGGAATGGTACCTAACCTGTATTTAAAATACTCACTGTTTTACTTCAAAAGGTTTCATCATCATCATTTAATCATTACAATAAACTCAGAACAATCTTAATCTCACTACAATAATTTAGTAAAATCTTATTCAATGAGAAAATAATGTGTTTGCAATTTTATTAAATTCTTATAATTTAGGCGGACGGGCAAATGGGCCGCCTGATGATAAATAACATCGGCACTGTAAGAGTTTTTAATCATCACTCACAATCACCATCACCATTGCACACTTACATAGTTGTACTGGGTTACTTACCCTTCAACCCGGAACACAACAATACTAATTATTGCTGTTTGATGGCGAAATATCTGATGAGTGGGTGATACCTAGTCGGACGGGCTTGCACAAAGCCCTATCACAAGTAAACCACTAATTTATTTCGTCTGGGTAGGTACCACCCACTTACTGGTGGTAGGGCTTTGTGCAAGCTCGTCTGGGTAGGTACCACCCACTCATCAGATATTCTACCGCAAAATAGCAGTACTTGATATTGTTGTGTTCCGGTTTGAAGGGTGAGTGAGCCAGTGTAATTACAGGCACAAGGGACATAAAATCTTAGGTCCCAAGGTTGGTGGCGCATTGGCGATGTAAGCGATGGTTAACATTTCTTACAGTGCCAATGTCTAAGGATATTTGGTAACCACTTACCATCAGGTGGCCCATATGCTCGTCCGCCTTCCTATTCTATAAAATAATAATTTCATGATGGTCGTTTGAGTAGTTAAGATGTAAAAAGGGAACCCATAACCAAACTTCCTTTTGCATTTATAGTATTAGTAAGAATTCCTTAAATAGATTTGAATGTGAAACGGTAAATCGGAAAAATAAAAACGTCAATATTTGCAGTTAAACGGATTCTCCTTTATACGTAGATTTAATTTAAATACAGTTCTTATTTCCAATGAAGTCGTATGAAGTAATTACGAGAACGACGCACGGTAATCGTGGCGCTAGCTTGCGGTGTCTTAATTAGAAAATGGTTGAACAGATTATATGGATTTAATGTTATAGTCTCGGAAATAGTAGTGATTTAAGCTTAATTCAAACATACTGTATTCGATGGTTATGGATTAAGTTAATATTATTATTGTGGTAGAATAGAGAGTGTATATCGGTCCTTTTGCAGGAACTATTCATTTATCAGTTCCTCACAAAGAAGGACAATTGTTGATGTGAATATTTTAACGCCTGGTACACGGTAGGGGCTAACTTAGACTTCGAGCGTCAGACCAGGAAGCGTAAGAATACGATTCTTCAGATGACATGTGTTAAATACACATCAATTCTCGTGAGTACCTTCGCACATCATTTTTGTTGTGGTTTTATATATAACTATTGTAATTGCTTTCGAACGCGCCCTTTATAGAAGTTCTTACTGTAGATTTATCTAATTTTTGTTTACATGTTATATTATACTTCACTAGCAAAAATATTGTTAAACAATATATTACGCGAGAGGTGACGCCTTAAATTATTGTACATTTGGCTCTTATACTTAACGAATATTATACTTATTATTTAAACTATACTAATTATTTGACGGGCCGGTTGGCGTGGTTGGTAGACGCCTTTCACACCGAAGGTTGTGGGTTCGATTCCCACCCAGGATAGACATGTATGTGCATGAAGATATCTGTTTGTCCTGAGTCTGGGTGTAATTATGTATATAAGTATGTATTTACAAAAGAAAAGTAGTGTATGTACTATATCAGATGTCTGGTTTATATAGTACAAGCTCAGCTTAGTTTGGGATCAGATGGCCGAGTGTCCCAGGATATTATTATTATAAATGCGAAAGAGAGTTTTTTATGTGTTACGCTTTTACGACTTAACTACTCAATCGATCGTCATGAAATTTCACAAGCACGTTGTTAGGAATATCTACCATCTTCCCCCACTGCACTCTCACATTCAGAAACTAGTATAAATGATTATTAATATATATATATGTATATAGATAAGATTTGTTAAAACTATAACCGTAACAGCCTGTGAATAGCTGGGCTAAAGGCCTCCTCTCCCTTTTTGAGGAGAAGTTTTGGAGCTTATTCCACCACGCTGCTCCAGTGCTGGTTGGTGGAATTCACATGTAGCAGAATTTCAGTGAAATTAGACACATGCAGGTGTTCACGATGTTCACGATGTCACCGAAAAGCACGAGATGAATTATTATATCAAATTAAGCACATGAAAATTCAGTAGTGCTTGCCCGGGTTTGAACCCACGGTCATATAATATAATATATATGTTGTATTATTTATAATATTTATGTTGTATTATTATATTAATTCATGTTTATGCGTTTACCCACCGTTCAAACATTTGAATTGAATACAGTTATTGTTTGCCCTTTCATATTTGTCATAGAATAATAGATTAAAATATAAAATAATTGTTTTATTAATTTGAAATATTTCAATCATAATAGACATGAGTTCGAAGGTAATTCAATGAGACCTTTAGATCAATGAAATTATTTAATTATACCCAGCAAATTTCCTAAATGAAGGTGTGTTTGATAGCCCGCATTATTTATTTCAGCGCCTCCGAGTAACAAATGGGCAGGATTGCGGACTAACCTCCATGACCGCAAGACTCCTCAAGCCGCATTTCGTTTGATAAATATCAGCCTCAACTAATTGTGGGATTTGCTGAGCTATTGTACTGTGGTTAATGCTGACATCCATTTAATATTTTATGCTTAGGTGTTCTTAGTGAAAGCAGCTGGTGTATTATGTCGTTCGGAGATCTCGGCTGGAGCTACGTTATGTTTATCGACGCTCACAATATAGAAGAGGTTGAGATATTTACGTTACGTAATTATTATTTGCGTTGTTTAATATCCTAAAATATACTGTAAAGTAAATGTATATTTCTGTTATTTACTAGCAGCGTAGTATATGGAATACGTGTAATCATAAATCATCGGTTCAGGCTAAGTTATATGTCTGTTTTCGTGTTTGTAATTCTTTTAAACACCGATGACGGAAAACTTTTGGTGGTTAAAATTATTTGAGATCGATTTTCAAGATTAATTACTCATAGTTGACGCGTAGTTTACGCACCAATTTTACGTAACTCGGAGTTACTTTTGTAACTTATGCTTTCGGTTTTATATGCTGACTAAATTAAAAACATCTTTATTAAGGTATGTTTTAGATGAATATTAGTGAGTACTTTATATGTAGGGTAAAAGTGAATATCATAATTACAATGGAAATTAAAAAAAAACTGTTCAATTTTATTTATTTTATTTTAAACATTAGTCGAACATTATTAGAATTGGCAGAGCGTCTCCAAATGGTCCCACAACTTTGATACAGACTTTTTACATATTTTAGACGGCTTTGAGTGAATTAGAAGGGAAGGGAATGTGGAATTGTTTTCCTTCATAAAATAACTTTTTTATTAGAAAACTTTGTGAAATTTAAATATATTTAATAAGTTATTATATAAAACTGTCTAGGTTAATACAGATCAGAGGATCAATTCTACTAATAAATTTTCACTTGAACGCAAACGATTCGAAACGTACTCGTTTGTATTTAACCGTTCTCCTATTCTACTAACACAAATTTCCAGTAATGGTTTCCAAGTTGGATTGGTATAGAATTGAGATCGTATCGTGACTGTGATGATTTAGTAGAATTTGGAACTAAACTTGGAAGGTAAATGGTAGACCTAAATGGGATACATTCCAATTGAATTTTTTTCTTATTATTAATATTTTTTATTGAACAATACTTGTTGTTCATTTTTGTCAGATATATTTTTATGTGTATTAGAACGATACAAGCTGAAATGGCCCAGTAATTAGAACGCGTGAATGAGCAAACCTGCATTTGTCTAATTTAACTGAAATTCTACAACATGTGTATTCTACCAACCTGCATTGAGGCAACGTGGTGGAATAAGCTCCTTCTCTCAAATGAGAAGCCTTAGCCCAGCAGTGAGACATTAACAGGCGGTTACTATATTAGTACGTTGTCTTAAATAAATTTCTTGTTAGTAATTTCTACCTACAGTTTAAAGTAGAAATCAAAATACTTTATTCAACATAAAAGCATTACACATACTTATTGATAGTCAAATTAGAAACTACCACCGGTTCGGAAAAGAAATACGCAGCCCTGAGAAGAATATTTATTATTATTAAATACACTGGTATCACTTACGTTATTTATCAGGAAATACTGTATATTTTTGAGACTATAGTTACCATAGTCATTGGAATGTTTAATATTAATTAATGTAACTTATTTAAAAACTATTATTTAAAATCTCACTTGGCCATGCAGATATTAATCTCATACTTACATGACATTATAATATATATATATATTAAAAACACACAAAAATGTTATATCAGTGCAGGCTATGTTTGTCCTAAAAGTACAAACTATTATAAACTAAAAACTTTAAAACGGATAGCATATTTGTGTAAAAAAGATCAAACAAATAAAGCTTACCTGTAACTAATATATCATATATCATATAATGATGCACATTTATATATTTCCGGTATGATATTTCATAACAAATATGTCATATACTAGCTACCCCTCCTAACTTCGCACGGTCAAAATAATTTTCCACATAAAATGTTTATATCGTTATACATATAACTTTAATGGTTTACGCGACACACGTCTATAACACTCCCAGTCGGCATGATTTTTTTCCGACATCTTCAACGTTTATCGTCATATTAAACCCAATTTTCGTGAATATTTTATGAATCATACACGTAAACCTTCCTCACGAATGACTCGATCCATTGGTAATAACCGTATGAAAATCTGTTTAGAAGTTTTTGAGTTTATCGCGGTTACACAGACAGACACGACGGGGGACTTTGATTATTAATTTGTGATGTAGTGATAGTGATATTCAAAACTTTCTGAATATAAATAAAATATTTTAATTGAATATAATATAATACATAATATCGATATACGAAGGAAACATAATACCAATGACAAGTATTGACAATAGATAACTTCGTTAATGAGTGGACGGAGATAAGTTCGCCTTTCGCCAACACAGTTTAGATGTTAGTAATTTGGTCAGCGCCCAAAAACTTGATACTTTACTCTTAAGGCACACGAAAGTTTTATGAAAATCATTTACGACCAGTCGTGCTATTGAAGAACAAAGTCGAAACTCATCGCAAAACACGTTCGTGTAATGCCTGAATGTGATTTAGGAATTATTATATAATAATACCATTTTATTAAAAAATCTCATCCCTGTAAGTCGGTATTCGAAATTTCAGCATACAAAGTGAGTTCTTACACTTAGCACTGCAGGATCGTCGTGTTTTTTTGTATATAAATTAGTCCGATACAATTCACAAAACGTGAATTTATTATGACGAATACATTTATGTATGTACGTACTCAAATATTGATCCGTACGAAATATCACGTAAGACAAGTTTAAACAAATCGTGACCAATAATTATAGTTTTGTTTTGTAAGAAATTAGGATAAATTGTGTTATATAAAACGTTTATTTTAATTTGTAAAATATCGGTAACAGCCTGTAAATATCCCACTGCTGGGCTAAGGCCTCTTCTCCCTTTTTGAGGAGAAGGTTTTGGAGCTTATTCCACCACGCTGCTCCAATGCGGATTGGTGGAATACACATGTGGCAGAATTTCAGTGAAATTAGACACATGCAGGTTTCCTCGCGATGTTTTCCTTCACCGAAAAGCACGAGATGAATTATAATCACAAATTAAGCACATGAAAAACTTCAGTGGTGCTTTCCCGGGTTTGAACCCACGATCATCGGTTAAGATTCACGCGGTCTTACCACTTGTAAAATATACCAATTCTAAATAAAATACATTAAAAGAGCTATTTTTAATGTTTTTAAATCTTATTTATTTGACCTTGCTTGCACTGAATAATATATATTGAATAAAATGTTATATATTATTTATAAATTAAAATATTGCCGTGGAAGTTGGATTTTCCGAACTACCATAATATAGCTACATTACATTATATCAGCTAATTGTAATTTCAATGTCGTAAATAATTAAATTTATCAATTAAAGTGTTAATTAACAATGCTCAATGATAAATCGTTGGCAATACCGCAAGCGTTACGACCGCGAACCAAGTAGTAAAATCCCTTGTCGCCCCAATTCGTACCCCACGAGTTCTTGATTATCCAATACGGAACACTCTTTCCCGTGTCGGGATTGACTGAAACAAATATGTATTATCGATTTAGATCCTTTTCGATATATAGATGTCTAACAAATGACTGCCTCGTCTGGTCTAGTGCCTTGATATAAGGCCGCAAATCCAGAGGATCAAATTCCCAGTCAGACCAATAAAAAGTTATTGAGTTTTTCTGTCGAAGGCACTCAGTAGCAGACAAGAATCTGGCAGTTGGAAGTGTGTACACTCCCGTGCCTCGGAAAGCGCTTAAAGCCGTTGGTCCTGCGCCTGAACTCTGTTCGGGTTGCCTTCCTATCGGATTATAAGAGTGAGGGAATGGAGAGTGCACTTGTGTGCACACACACTTGTGTACTATAATAATATGTCCTGCGCAGTTGGCTAATCTCTCTTGAGACTTGCCACCGTGGCCAAAATCGGTCAGGAGGACATAGTCATCAGGAACTGCTGCAATGTATTGATTATACTTTCACACAAGATCATTTTCCAACTACAGGAGGTGTAAAAACAATTAAACGAATATAAGATTGATTAGGCGCGTCATTGGTCGAGATCTTAAATAAACTATAATACTCCTTACGAAAACATTGCCTTTTAAATGTCGGCGAAGTTGTTCAGAAATTTGGAAAGTTTAATTAAAATGGATATAAGTAGTTAAGTAAGTAGTAAGTTAAGTATAGTAATAAAAATAATTTCCTCCAGACCGATTTCGGCCACGGTGGCCAATCTCAAGAGAGATTAGCCAACTACGCAGGAGATATTATAGTGCACAAGTGTGTGCGCAAACACAGGTGCACTCTCTATTCCCTCACTCTCAAAATCCGATGGAACGGCAATTCGAAACGACCCGAAAGAGTTCAGGCGCAGGACCAACGACTTTACGTGCTTTCTGAGGCACGGGAGTGTATACACTTGCAACTTCCAAACTGAGAATTTTCTGATAGAAAAACCCAATATTTTTTTATTGGCCCGACCTGGGAATTGAACCCAGGACCTCCGGGTCTGCAGCGTTATATCAAGCCACTAGACGAACGAGGTAGTTAAGTTACCTAAGTATAGTATTGTATTATTAATAATGGTTTATTAAACAATGTTTGTAGTTCATAATATAGCAGTTATTCACAAATCGGATGGTATATGTATATTTAATATTCGGCTACATGTACACATGGCTAGACCGCTTAGAGGATTATATTTATGTTCATTGTGTTAATCCAAGTATCGCATAGTAATTAGTTGTATTAATGTGTTTTGAGATTTGAGTTAAGCTTTAGTAATAAAATAATAAGTCTCCCTATATATTAAAAACACAACTAAAAATGACAGTGGCTCAATTGTTGGAATCTGTTTTTGGTAACAGAAGGCTGCGAGTTCAAATTCAGATGAATTTTCATAGGTTTCATTTAAGTTTGTAATTTCTTCTTGCTTAGTAAAAACATCGCGAAGAAATCTCCGAGTTTTTTTTTTCATTAGATCCGCTCCAAACGAGACACAGTGGGTTATAATATGAAGTGACAAATATGACAGATTAAACAAAGTTTTTGGGGCGAGAGTTAATTACAGATAAACAATTCTTGGACATGTTTAAATATGTTCTTTTTTTTACACATACAAATGAGTTTTACTTGTGACGTGTAATGAGTTAGGTATTGCATTATTGAAGTAGGATTGAACCTGCGACGTCAAAGTTACAATATATTTGAGCTATCGAGACTATAACTATTATATTATTATAAAAAACTAAGCCAGTTTTGCAACTTTGTTCTCTAAGAAAATTATTTTTTATATATATCTAGAATAATCATTTTTTTATGAATTATGTCATAATGGTAAGTACCATCCACAGACATTGGCGATAAGAAGACACAGTAAAAATTCCGTACAATGGGAACTAAGATGTTATGTCCCTTAAGCCTGTAGTTATTGGTTCTCTCACCCTTCAAAGAGGAACACAACAGTACTAAGTATTGCTGTTTGGTGGTAGAACATCTGATTGATGGGTGATAACTACAGACCAGCTTGTACAAAGCCCTACCAAGTAAGAGTCTAGAAAAGCATACCATAGACATTATAGCCGACGATGAGAACAGCGTGGTTCAACTCGTTTGGGGAACATATGTCATCTGATGGTTCGTCAATACCTCCTCTATATATATCCATTGAAGCTGAGTTTATTCCTGCAGAGATTTAGGTAACATTAGTATTATTCTAATTATGCAGTTTTTTATTTCAATATCAACTGGAAACACTTCTATGTTTTCAGTTGGCCCACTTTCACAATCAACAATCACTATGAATTTATTTTAAACGAATCGAGTATATAGAATGATAGAAAAATGTGTTTTTGACATTTGATCAATATTTCGACGATAGGTTCCTAAACGGTTAGGTAAGCTTTTTAAAAAATATTTGAAGCAATGACAAGTTGTGTTGTGATGGAACGTAAATGTGTTCAAGTAAAGACTTTTATATATATTTATTGTTTTATATTTAAAATTGGAATTTGCTTTCTTTTGAATAATGTTTTTTTAATTATTAAAATTAAATAATTATGTATTTAATAAGAAATGTTTTTACTAGCTTATATTTAATAAGTAAAATCACTTTTGGGTCTGGTGACAATTATACAATCTTACTCAATTACGGCTGCCAAATAAATAAATAAAATATATTTTTAACTGTACTGTAACTTATTTATCTATTAACAAGGCAAGTATCTCATAAAAATGGTCAATTAAGAAATAAAAAAAACTACATCATCGGAAATATAATTCACTAATAGAAAGATTTCTTACCAGCTGATAGTGGTCCATAATTATATATGAAATGGGCCATGATCACCTCGTCGCTCTTTACACGCCTGTAACCGACGACCGGTATGACTGGAATATCATAATTCCATGTGCAAGTTGATATTTGTTTTTGATATGGCTTATAGTCAGTTTCACGGAGCACACCGCCCAGTTTTTCAACTATAGTTCTGAAATCAATATGAACATTCTAAATTTAAATGTAGTTTATTCTTTTTGTTTTGTTTCAAATTGTTGTGCGCTTGATATATTGAGATAAACATTCTAAATTTAAATGTAGTTTATTATTTTTTAACTAGCGTTTCAAATTATTGTGCGCTTGATATATTGAGTAGAAATACATGAAGTAATACTCATATATAATGTTAAATAAACAGTAAAAAATATCCGTTAGGGAAGTTTTTCTTTTGTAAGCAATCATCAGATTTGAATCGCGAGCTATGCGCGTTATGTACGAAAACGTTCAAAATACGATAGCAGCCTTTACGAAAGTGCCAACAACACTTGTACAACGTATCGACTTGATGGGATTGGACGTACCGTGCAACCTCTATCTGTCTTTGCTATCATGACGTATTGAGCTGTAGTTAGTTAAACAAAAACTATCAAACTGGTAATCTTATACTCACTACTACCCTAAGAGCTATTAGTACTAAATATGACATTAAATGTCGTAATAGTTTTTAGTATTTCACTACTTCTGATAGATATATAGTACAGAATTGCAAAACTCGCTAGGGAAAAATAAAATTAATGTTTTGACTTTAATAACTCGTAAATAGCCCTATAAACTTAGAAAGGGTAAATTATTTTTTTAATCTATTTATTTGTATAAATATCACAGAACTTCATTTGATGTACTTGGAACTATGTAATCCTCGATTTCTATTTTCCTCAACCTTACCTCACAGTTCACTTAATTTCTCTAATTAATTTCACGAAAGGAATTATAAATAGAAATTAGTTAATTCATTTTGTAAATCATCATGTAAAAAATAAATAATCGCATTCATATTATTTACAAATTAATCACGTGAAAGGTCAACGGTGCTTGTCAGGATTAAATATTAACAAATATGTTTCCTACTAATGATTCTCTCATTACTTATTAATGTAACTAAGCAACGTATTTAAATATCTTATTACTAAGCAAAGGTAATTTCGCTGCTAAGGAAAAATAAATAAGAACTACGCTGTTTATGGAGAAATAGATGTTAATGAGAAAAAGAGCCATTCTGTAAGAACAAACTCGAAACACACCGTAAAAATGGTCGTCAAATGCCATAAAGCGATATGCAAAATTGACCATAATAATCATAACATTTCAGAGATACATTCATCAAAATAGTATATCAACATAAGTCGTTTGTCACCATATAATGATGAAGTGAGTTGAGATGAAAATTGACATTTCAAACAGCTTGAATTTTCAAACAACTTTACATTGCTTAAAATAATCATTATTCTATTAGTTTGCCGTATATATTTTTTGCTTGATTCAGTAAGTTACTGATGGTAGAGCTTTGTGCAAGCTCGTCTGGGTAGGTACCACCCACTCATCAGATATTCTACCGCAAAACAGCAGTACTTGGTATTGTTGTGTTCCGGTTTGAAGGGTGAGTGAGCCAGTGTAATTACAGGCACAAGGGACATAAAATCTTAGGTCCCAAGGTTGGTGGCGCATTGGCTATGTAAGCGATGGTTAACATTTCTTACAGTACCAATGTCCAAGGGCGTTTGGTTACCATTTACCATCAGGTGGCCAATATGCACGTCCGCCTTCCTGTTCTATAAAAATAAAAATAAAAGTTTATTAGAATACACTGCATAGTTTGTATTTTATAATATAGTGTTGATACCACTGTATAATAATTTTATAAAAGTACTTTGAATAATGATTGCTTATGCAATTTAGTCTTATCTAAATCTGTTCCTTGAAATGAACCGGTAACAGAGTAGAGAGAGGTAAGGTGATAGATGCCCGATGTCGTTTTCCGTACCACCAACCAACCTAACCAGCGTCTGCAAAATCATGCTGTAACGTTGTAACTACGAGCCAACGTTTTTTTATACTTAATGGGCAAGCATTTGACCGTTGACTTGCCTGATCTTAAGCATTGACACGGTCTAGTGGTCTGGGTCGGATGTAGCACGCTTCCCTAGAAGAAACCTGCTTACTCTGGATTTGAAGACACCAACGTTAACTGATAGGTATTATCAGAAAAAAATGAGGATGTTCAGTAGTTACGACGTGGAGCGTAATAAACATTTATATTACTAAGGATTTTTCAAAATTACTGAAATTTTATAGCTCTAAAAATATCACTTATTTATTATCTATTTACAGGTAATAAATGTAAGTCTATATTTTTTATTACTGTTTTTGTATATTTTCATTTTTTTTATCTTGAGGAAACCTGCAAATGTTCAATGAAATTCTGGTGCAGTGAGATACGTGGACAACCTTAAAACCCCAAACCTTTTTCTGAACAGGACAGTCGTACTTTGTCCAGGAAAACCATACAACCGATTTCTTATATAACAGTAACAGCCTGTTAATGTCCCACAGCTGCGCTAAGGCTTCCTCTCCCTTTAGAGGAGAAGGTTTGGAGCTTATTCCAACACGCTGCTCCAATGCGGGTAGATAGAATACACATGTGGCATAACTTCAATGAAATTAGACACATGCAGGTTTCCTCACGATGTTTTCCTTCACCGTCAAGGACGAGATGAATTATGTGACGAGTGGTGCTGGCCCGGGTTCGAACCCACGATCATCGGTCAAGATTTACGCGTTCTAATCACTAGTCCGTCTCGGTGTTTATTTGTTATATAATGATAATTATTTCTAATAATGAAGTATATAGTAACTACAGAGTTCCACCGAACCGGGTAGAAGCTTTACATTTAATTCAATACAGTAACATGATATAAAGTGCCCTTAGAAGCCTACTTGAGTAAAGAATTATTTGATTTGATTATAAGTATTAGAAAAATTATACTTACGAAAATGTATTTAATATGCTTGAAGAACTGCAGCCGACGCCACGTCCATCGCAATCAATTAAAAACTGTTCCGATAATGATTCACTAATATTCCTATATATCATCAAATGACTTTCGATGTTTGCTGAAAAAAATATATGATCTATGAAAAAAATGATCTTCATCTAACAATCAGATTTATACGTAATTTATGTTATATATATATATATATTTATATAGTTTTGGGGCCAACGAGCCCACCTGACGGTCCACCTGATGTTAAGTGATCACCGTCGCCCAATAACACCTACAACGTACAAAGAGTTGTTGATGCGTTGTCATCCTTGAAGATCCCATATCGTAGCGCCGCAAGGAAACGATCGTAACTAGTGGCAGAGGATAAATTTAGTTCTACAGTTAAAAAGAAATAAAATTTTTGAATTTTTAATTACTTATGTTTGCCAAGGACTTTCTTAATGTATACGTAAAGTATAAAATTCGAATGACGTTATCTTTTTATTAATTTAATTGCTCTTACTACGTGCGGTCAAATTAGATTGTGCGTATTTTAAATGATAATTTATTGAATTAGATTAAGCGTATGAGCCGAGATGGCCCAGTGGTAAGAACGCGTGACTCTTAACCGATGATCGTAGGTTCAAAACCGGGCAAGTACCACTGATTTTTCATGTGCTTAATTTGTGATTATAAGTCATCTCGTGCTTTACGGTGAAGGAAAACACCGTGAGGAAATCTGCATGTGTCTAATTTCATTGAAGTTATGCCACATGTGTATTCTATCGACCCGCATTGGAGCAGCATGTTGAAATAAGCTCCAAACCTTCGTCAAAAGGGAGCGGAGGCCTTAGCCCAGCAGTGGGACATTAACAGGCTGTTAGTTATTTTAAATGAAAATTAAGACACTTGAAAGTAGGACAAACTATCCTACAATATTTTTAATATTCATATAGTTTAATACAAGAAAGAACTCGCTAATCATTTCACCCACTAATATTTACCAATAGCACTGAACGCCCAGCAGGCGTTACAATTCATTTGATCTTTCACAGGCGTCACTTTATTCATATCTCTCCAATCCCAGTACACTGGAATGTTAGCGGTATTTTTTAACAATTCATAATTTGTGTGAAAATTCACGTTCACGACATTATCTCTGACAATCGAGCAACAAACACGATTAAGCAAAATAGTAATAAAAATCAAATGTAACATTATGAGTTCCCGGCGATTGGAAAATAATTTTTCCTGCGAATTTTCTCGTTTATAAAGCGAACTTTATAACCTTTTGGCATCCGAGTCATGTTCATGTTTTACGATGCCTTATTTTTTTTAATGGCATTTTTATTTAACAACCGTCGCGAGTTTGACATTTCTCTTGAATAAATTGTTTTTTTGTTTTTTTTTTTTTAAAGCGTGTCGTAATTTATTGCATTGATGTACGATAGCTGGTTTCGATTATGGATGCACCGCATTAATAAATATGTATCGATGTTATTGTTGGCGCGATTTATTGCTCACAGAACAAAATGTATGACTTCGGCGGCTCACAAATATATGATTAACTTAAATATCGCATTTTCGTTGTATCATTATATTGAATTACAGTCAGGTAAATTTATTAGTATCAGGTAAATTTAGTATCTTTACTACGTACATTATAATATAAGGTTCTCACAGTCCGATTTGTAAAAAATCTTTGTCCATTTATTGAGAAAGGTTATCATATACCAATAGTAAATATCATATGCAAAAGTCGCTCTGTTTGTCTGTTATGCTTTCACAGCTAAACTACTGAAGCGATTTTGATGAAATTTGGTATGAATCAATCTTGGAACCAGAAAAGGATATAGACCATTCTTTTATACTTAACACTTTCTCCCCTTCTCATAACATGCAAGCGAAGCCGCAGGTGAAAACTAGTAGGCTACATTAAACACGCTACGACCCACGGGGTCGTAGCAGCCTGCACCTTAACGTGGGCGAAACCGCGCGGACCAGCAAAAATTTTATAGAAGCACGCTGAAATTAAAAACCTATGTAAATAATTTTAACTAATACAGTTTCACATGTTATTTATGTAGGAATAGCTCGACGTGTTTCTAGAAGATTACGTTTCTTGACGCGGTCGCGATAATCCGACATATAACCGGAATAGTTAACAATGACGTCTTGCTGATCGATTTCGGCCACAGCGGGAAATATGAGGGAGACTAGAAAACTATACAGGGGGCATTAAAGTGCGCGTATATGACCCAAGGCATGAGCAGGGTCTATTTAATTTCTCTCCTAATCTTATGGGATTTAGACACGAACGAAGAGAGTTTTGGTGCAGGAGTTTTGAGAGTGTTACAACGCCCAATCTGAGTGTACAAGTTATTGTTGAGAATTTTTGGGATGATTGTTTTTGGTACGAACCCGAGATTCAACCCAGGCCTTTGGGATGTGTGGCTTATTAGCTGGCTACAAGACGCAGGAAAAAGTTCATTTCTCTTTTTTATTTTTACGGTAATACTAAACTCGTATAGTATACAGCCTAGAGATATAAAGCTGATTTTCAGTTCCGGTGCTAAGCCGGTGGATTATTTATCCCCAACCATACGTTAACGTTTATTTTGTCGGAAAAGAGGCATATTAGCAAGTAAAATTATTATTACTTCAAAGTATACGCATGAAAAATGACGTTGACGTTGACGTTTGAAGATGTTGACGTTTTATATAAAAAAATGGTAACATTGCTAAGGTACTCACAAGAATAAACGACTAAATAACAAATTTTACGCTTACGTCATCTGACACCCGAAATTTAACGGTCGTCTATCGCTCGAAGTTTCGTCGTCAGGTAGCCCCTTTCGTGTGCTAAGATGTTTACGAAACAATAATAATAAAATAATGATAATATTTATTTATTTTATTTTATTTTTAGGAAACAAACAGAACCAATTACAGAGGAATAATAAGTAACAATAAAATAACACATAAACCAAACCATACCACTAATATCTAGTACAAATAAGAAGTAGAAAGTAAATAAGGAGACAAAAATGATTAAAATTAGAAATTTAAACGATTACATAAAAAACCGACATGTTAATAATTAAAAATTTAATACAAAAAAGCAATAAAAAAACATTCACTAATTCAATAAAACATTATTGTTACTTTAAAAACTTGAAAAGTAACATGAATATAAACGAATGGTATTAATTTTTTTATTATACATATTACACGAACAATGAATGTTTTTTTTATTTAATATATTAAGTTATATTGTTTGTAAATCGAACACACGCTTTACATTTAGTGCTAACGAACAATGTCACATCATACCGCAACACACTAATACAAACCATTACAGCGTAGCGTAAAAAGGCAGTAACTGCCAACATGGCTTTCATTGAGCCCTAATACGTTTCACTTAGGACTTAATTTAAAGACTATTAAAGATATAACAATGTGAGCCCGTTGTTACAAGGGAGATCGTTCATGAGTCTTCATGGCTATCTTACAACGTTTCACAAGTTTTAATTGATCAATTAAACTTCAACTACCTTACTCCAAGCTCGCAGGGCTACGAGATCTTTATTATCTTAAAAATATCTGAAATTGTATATTATGTAAATTATATGTATATGTTTTGTATATAATATAGTAAGAACAGTTGCATTTCTTCACGATGTTTTTCTTGCCGACCACGGTATTAATAATTGTCACATGTACATTTTAAAGATCAGATAATCTACCGCTAAGCAACTAGTATTGTTGCGTTCCGGTTTGAAGGGTGAGTGAGCCAGTGTAACTACAGGCACGAGGGATATAACATCTTGGTTCCCAAGGTTGATGGCGCAATGGTGATTTAGGGATTGGTTAATACTTTTTACATCGCCAATGTCTTTGGGCAGTAGTGAGCTCTTAGCATCAGGTGGCCCATTTGCTCGATTACCTGTAACATAAAAAAATGGATCCCGAGTTTCCCACTGGGCCATCTCGGGTCGTGTTTATAATATACTAGTTAACCTGGCATATATTGCATTCCCTCTTAACTATTATCCCGTTATGATGGTGTTCGGTTGAACGGTATAGAAGCTTATGTACTGCAGCGCCATCTAGTCATGAATTATAAAACGGATTGTATAAAAACCATCTCCATGAAAAAATAAATGAGATACTTATTTTCATGGTAATCAGTCCAACGGTGTCGGTCCCTATTAATCTCAAACAGACATTCCAACATCGTATATGGATACAATATTTTATTATAATTACCTTTGATCTCCGAATATTGTGAACCTTTTTGATATATGATTACATCTTATTCTGACAACGTAGTCTGAGAGAAAAATATCTGACTGACACTTTTACGAGAAAGTTGCTGATTGAAAATTCCTTATGTATTTTTTATATCAAATATTTCTTTGTAAAATGTCTTACCAGCAAATAAATTTCTATTATTCACAGCTAGGCTACCCCAAAACGATTTTTGATAACGTTTAGTATAATTGTGCATTGAGTTTTACCGTTTTTTATTGAAACACTTTTTTTTTCTTTTTCTGAATATATTAACTGGACATAAGTAAATCTTACTCTACCCGCACACGACTACTAATAAAAGCTAGGCACAATAAAAAAACTGATATAAAAAAATATAAATCTTGTAATTAACCCATGCGGAGTCCGGGCAAATCGCAAGTATTAATACAAAGGAAATGAGGAAAATAATGACTTGTCATTGACTGAAGACTTATCTCTTCGGACATATTGTTCAGACGCGTCGTGTAATAATGAAGGAGACGATTGCAATATCCTTATTTACTAAAAAATATACGGGTGCAGATATATATGTAATTATCTCGGGGTCAATTTTATATCTGGGAATATTGACTTCAGATATTTATTTTGACTTTGACTTTTGACTTCGTATATTACATAAAAATCGTTTTTATAATTTATTTCGTGCTCGCCGATGAACGAAAACATCGTATAGAAACCGGTAGGGGCGAGTAGACTACAAACTTTTTCCTCAAATAAGAGAGAAGGCCTTAAACTAGCAATGGGACATTTATAAGCTGTTACTTTATTTTGTATGTTACTTTACTTTCTGAGCGATTTCAGTAAAAGTGGCTATCCTCATCGAAAAAGAGCCAGCTATGCATATGCACGAACATTGGTGAACTCTGTATTGAATCACTCTCATGATACGATGGGGGGGGGGGGGGGGGGGTAAATCTGACACGAATGGAGAAAGTTCAGGTTCGGAAAGAACGGTCACTTCCAACAACCACTGCTAGTTTCCAAGCTTCGGGCTGCTTAATAATTTCTTTGCCCGACCCGGCTGAACCCAGAATCTCGAGATGTGCATTATGAACTAGCCACCACACTAGCAATATGACCCAGGGTAATCATTATGTTGTGTTTTAGATGTTATGCTATAGCTGTATCCAGAAAAAAAACTGGAGTTTAACATGAGAGTGAAAGCAAATGCTAAATTTGGAAATGATCTTATAAACTCGTTGACTCGGCAAAGATGACACCTATGGGATATGGTAGTTACAAATCAGTAAACATTTATTCCATAGATGTAGTTACCAGAGAGAAAAAATCCATACAGACTTTCATTAAATTTATTCCAATAGCTTTTGCGGGTACCACATTTTTCAACATTAAAACTTTTTATCTCTAGCTTAGACAAAGTCAACAACGATCCTTCTTCAAAGTGTCTTTAAAATAATATTTTATGTGCAGACGCGGTATCGTTACTATTTTATTATACGTATATTTTATTTACGCCTTGAATTTTGTTACGATTTCTGTAATATTTGTATACATGTTCAGTTTTTTTTTAATTTTACCAAAATTTCTGTAACGTGTATATTGTATAAAAATACGTATAATTGTTGATAAGTCGGGTGGTTATCATTGTTTTTTAGGGCATATTATACATTAGAGGGAAAATATTCGATTTCGGTTCAATAAGGAAGTAGTCGTAGAATACATATAAATTTGTACAGTCAACAAAACAAAAAAATATAACAACAAAAAGTAATGTAAATCTAAATAATAGAAAATATACACAAACGCATGGCGTTTATAATTCTTCTAACTCTACAACTGAAATATATATACTCAATAAACACATAAACTTAAAGTTATGAATACGAAAGTAACTTTAAATTACAATTATAAAAGGGGCACACAAAACAATGTCATATCATTAAATAAAAAGAAATAATGAAAAATATTATAATATTACTTTTTTTTATTTTTTATGATATTATTACTTGTGACAGGAGAGCCCTAACGATGTATATGCAAAGTTTAATCTTGATCGATTGAGTAATAAATACGTGAAAACTTAACAAAAAAAAAAAATTGACGTTGACGTATTTAAGACACGTACGAAACGATTTTCTTCCTCGTTTCTGATACGCACCGCCAAGGTCTGGAATACCCTCCCGACCTCCGTTTACTCCACCACCTACAATGTGGGTGGGTACCTTCAAGTCTAGAGTGAATAGGCACCTTCTAGGCAAGCGCGCTCCATCTTAGACTATATCTCACTTTCCATCAGGTGTGATAACAGTCAAGCGCTGGCTATACATAAAAAAAGAAACAAACAAAATCACTTTTACATTTATAATATTAGTTATAAAGTTATGATATTATTTTTGACAACCCTATGCGCAATCTTTTAACAGTGCAATCGTGCCACAGCCCCTCCGAGATCCGACCCGTTACCTATGAACTTATAATCAGCCAGAATGCTCTCCAGCTACGTGGGATAACACTTAAGCGTTGATAATATTATAATGAGCGCTATTTTAACGTTTAATTGGTTCGTAATATTATTTTAATCATAATAAGTTCTAGTGATTTGCCTCGACTTCGTACGGCGCCATTAAATAATTCTTTAGTTTTATCACCTATATTAACTTCTTTTATTGAGAAATTCTCCTAATTTTTTTGTTATTATAACATGAGATTAAAATTTAATGTTTAGATATGCTAAATTTTTGAGAAATTATTATAGAAGCAAATACATTGAATAAAAATAAGAAGAACAAGAATAAGAAAAATTTATTTCGACCAAACAAGGATCATACTTATATACAATAAAATAAATAATAAAAAGACAAAAATTACGTTAATAATATTTAACAGATTTTACATATTTTAAATTAGATTGAATTAATTCGAATTAAATCACTACTAAATTAACTCAAATAAATTTGAATTAAATCAAATCAATTCAAATTCAAACAAATCAATAAAATAAATTAAATTAGACCAAATTAAAAGAATAAAGAAGGATGAATTGACTTTGCGAAGAAAAAAACTTGGTGATAGTTTATCTATACAATATTTATCACTGTTTCTATTATTAAACTAACAAATCTCCTAGACGTGTTCTTCGGGCCTTTGTTGTATATTTATATTATTAGGATTAAGCATAGCAATTTGATTTCAAGTTTTACTTTAGACAACTTAAATTTTTTGTTCAGTAGGCCTATCATTAAACAAATGAACTCGAAATTTACCGCAGTAAGCGATCGTAAATTGTCAGAGTTATATGCGACATTGACCATAATAATTATAACATTTCAAGAATACACACATAAAAAAATTTATATCACCATAATTTGGCTGTCAGTATTTCACAGGTGAGTAATGAAGTGAGTACTTTCAGAATAGCACTGAATTGTATTACACATAGTTTTCGACGTACTAATATTATTAGCACGTTAATGACAACAGTCACCGAGTCTATAAAGCCCATTTTTCGTTCTTCATTTTCATCCTATCTCCGTAATACAAAGCATATTTCATAAAAGAGATGAGAGTAATGGTGAATTATAACTCGATTTCCGTCTCATCAACCCCGCTGGTCTGCTTCAACTTTAAAACGCAAGGAAATCATTTATATTCAAGAATTTATTTAAACTAGACGGAGTAACTACAAGCTCTTCTTTCATTAATATGTTAAGAAAATTCATTAATGTGTTAAGCGATGAGGGAACGACTTCTTTTATAGTCATGTAAAATTTGTTTAATTAGTATAAGTTATATATAGTAATGGTACTACTAGCACCATGAAATTTGCATACGAGATCCTTATACACAGTAGATTTAATCTAAAGAAGGATTATTAAAATCTAACCTCTAAGATAGTGACAGAGGGAATGGTATGAAATTCCTTAATTGTTGAACCTATGGAAACTGGTACTTAACAATTCTGATTTATGACGCGAGCGAAGCGGGTGAAGCGATAGTATTTAATATATAGTAAAATTCATTTATTGGTATCAGCAAAAAATATTCATATATAATCTAAGCGTGCAGATAGAAAAGGTTTCTTTCTAGACAAAAAGATAAAATCTTTAACTCAATAATGCCTTTAAGGAATGAGAAGACTCTTTTCTTGAAGCAAGTCGTATTCATTAGGAAATACCGCCCGGGAAAGAAATTTAGACATTTACAAAATAATACATACAAATATACATTAACATAACATAGAATGGTTTTAAAAATCATAATACGAACATGTTATCGATGGAGTAATAGTGCAAGAATATTTCTAAAACACATAAAGTCGGCACTGGTACTAAAAAGTCTGGTTCATTTTCAGCCCAGAGGATAGAAATTGCGATTGAACGCAAAAATGCTGCCAGCATTTCACACGGTCAAGATTTTTTCTTAGTAACTATTTTAAATCTAAATTTGTACATAGTATATATTTATTTCAGTCCTTAATGTAAAATTATTATAATAACAGATTAAAAATAAATGTCGTTAAGGTTCGAATGAATATTGGTTATATATGGTATCGGAATAAGAAAATTTTATATTTTTATTTAATTACACATTTAATTTTATAGCAATGCCGAAGCATATACTGAGTTTAGAATCGTGAAAATTCATAAAACTGTCTGGTCTTCTCAAACAAAGGTGAAGTTGAAAGAAAAACAATGGCCGTTGGTAAAAAATGCGATATCTAAGGAAACTTTGGAGTTCTTTTTAAATTGTTTAAAAAACTTTATACGACTCCTAAGAATAATAAGAAAAATTGTGTATACGAGTTTTTTTACTCGACTCGATCATTATAAATTGAAACAAGATGGCCGCCACTGACAGCATAATTAAATTGGTACTTATTACAGTATTATTAATTTATGTCGACATGTTGAGGAGTTGACTAATGAAAATGAGGGGGTGGTATAACGGGAAAATTGGTCGAAAAGAGAAGAAAGGCAATGGATAAAACGCAATTATTTTAAACCAGATCCGTCCCGTTCGCCGTTCCCAAACACTATTGTTAAAAGCATACCCTTAAACAAATAAATGTTTTTCAATATTAATTTATGTTCTTCAAATGCCACTCGCTTTTTATTGAATAAAAAAGCTTCACACTCGCTTAGATGTCAAATTTCCATAGCATATACTTATTTATTTATTTTTGGAAACAAACGGTACAATTAAATAAAATAAAAATAAGAAATATTAATATAACCTACAAAGTTCTCAATATTAAATATGTTAATAAATCTTTGATGAATATTATAGGCTAAGTAGATTTTATAACAAATAATTAAAAATGTGGGATGTTTAACACATTTCAAGTAATTTAATCACATCTAGGTGACTTGAAACTAGACTGAGAGTTATAAAAACTCATGCCAGAGGTATTTTTTTCTCAAAGATTTTCTATTTCCTCACCTATATATAAAGTGCGATACGAATCTATCAGCATGTGATTTATCAAAACCCTTTGAGTCAGCTGAAAAAAAGCCCTTTTCCGTATCCTTTATGTATTATAAATGTAGACGCGATCTTTGATATACTCGTAAAGTATTTCTTGCTGAATGATTTGCTATTTTATTTTAATGATTTCTAAAATTTTCTCTTCAAAATGAGAGGAGATTTTTGTCCCACAGTAACAGCCTGTGAATGTCCCACGGCTGGGCAATAGCCTATTCTTATTTTTTGAATTTGAGAAGGATTGGAGCTAACATCACCACGCTGCAATGCGGGTACATAATATCAGTGAAATTAGACACATGCAGGTTTCCTCACAATATTTTCCTTCAAGCACGAGATGAATTATAAACACAGGGCGCGTGTGTGTTTTTACCGTACATCGGGAAACTTACAGGCTAGTAAGCAATTTAAGTGAAGTTGTGTTGTTTTCTTTGAACACCATTAATGAGATTAATTGACACAAGCTAAACTCATAAAATTCAGTGCTTGCTTTAAACATGAAATCTCCGTTTTTGAACCACGTATTCATTTTGGTCATTGCGGCTCATGAAAATGAAAAATGCGGGAAGGTTAAAAAATAAAACACAAGCATATTAATCCTGTAATTTTATCACCTTCATGTGATGTATGTCCGCACTCACACAGATTACGAAATCGTATGTTAAAATGACAAATGTTACGCTGTGTGTGTGACACTCACACGGTATGAAGCGAGTGACCCCCATTCTCTCTGGATTCACGCCTGTACGAGTATGTTTCTGAATATTATGCATAAGTACTTCCTTCCTAAATGCAAATTAGACTTCAACAACACAGATATGTCCGTGACATTGATATTTACTGCCTTTGGATTTGTGCCGTGTAATACTGATGTGTTCACAATAAATATACGTCATAAGAATATTCATTTGAAAGGTTTTAAACTAATCAAATTACTTATTATGCAATTTTAATGTTTCTGTTATTCTGTAATTAATCTATAATTTATAATAAAAAAGTCCTGTTTAACAGAAAGTTGTATACATAAATCGCTGATTATAAAGCAATTTTATATCGAGAATTGATTTGATTTTCGTACTATTTCATTATTTCACATTTGTTAAACTAAATACAAACATAAACACATACGTGTTTTTTTTTAATTTTGACAAACAAATGAAAATCATCAAAGTAACTCGTAATACGAAGTTCAAACAACGGTTAAATAATTAAAAAATATTCGCAATTATCAAATATGAATGAGATTTACGAGTGTTTGTGAGATAGGTAACGTGATGGCACTGGATATCATATGCAAACACTTTCACAAATAAATATATGCATGTGCATACAACTAATTGTTTACATAGAGTACAGTACACAGATAGACATGCACACATAATAGTAAATATATGTATTATAAGTAAAAATATATACTTAATTCTAGTAAATAAAATTTGAAAACAAATTACAATATTATTACAGTGTAATGTCTAATTATTCCGTGGTCTATGTCTGCGAGTTACGAAGTGGGACAGATCTACATCATAATTACTCTTTGTCCATCGACCCCACACTCCACACAGTATTACTGTGGAATCCCTTTATCTCAGCGAGCAGAGACTGGCTCGCTCATGCGTAGCATTGCTTGTAGGCGGTAGATTAACTCCATACGAAAAACCACCTTTGTGTTGGTAAGTTTTACCGATTTCCGGCTTTGTTTCTTTTACAAAGGCTTGTTTAGGAGCTAGTATGTTATGTATTCGTTTTAATTGCTTTCATATTGTTAGCTTTTTTAATGCTATTTCATCTATTAGAAGCATAAAACTGTTGTACTGTTTTTTATTTTATTTAATAACTAGTTTTCGCACATGGCGCGCGTTTTAGGGAACGAGAGCCATATAGAAGGTTAAAAAGTAGCCTATATTTTTATTTGGTCTTTGGTATTCAAGCTTGCTTTGTACTAAATTTCATCAAAATCAGTTGAGCGATGTAACCGTGAAAGCGTAACAGATACACACGGTTACTTTCGAATTTATAATCAAGTATATATTTTAGCTAAACGATGAAGTTATTATGATGTAATTATGTATGTAAGGTGGACAAACAAAAGGTTTTTAATAAAAAATCTTTAAGGTTATTTTTCATTAAAACTTTCAATCCTGTACATTAACTTCTCAGGAGTTAAAATTTCTTTCATAGAGCTCTTTCAGTAAAAACTTAACAAAAATACTTCTCTAATTTTATATAATGAATATGGATCTGAGAGAGAGTTATATTTTGTGAGCCTTAATAAAAAATATAAAATAATTTTCATGCATGAAACAGTTAACTTTAATTATTAATATTTACATCATAAAGGACGCAATTTTCTTATATATCACTAGCAATAAACGGCCAACGTTGCATATTCACAAATATTCAGGTCATAGGTTGACCGGTAGAAATTGATGAACTGCTGGGCCATGTAGGGGTGAGCTATAATAATCTAGATATAGATCCACTCATCACATATTCTACCGCAAAACAGCATTACTTGGTAGTGTTGTGTTCCGGTTTGAAGGGTGAGTGAGCCAGTGTGATTACAGGCACAAGGGACATAACATCTTAGTTCCTAAGGTTGCTGGTGCATTTGCGATGTATGCGATGGTTAACATTTCTTACAATGCTAATGTCTATGGACGTTGGTAACCCCTTACCATCAAGTGGTCCATATGTTCGTCCGCCTACCTATACAATAAGAAAAAAAAAATGGCAACTTTTATGGTGATCGGTGAAACGATGTCGAAGTCAATTAAATCTCAAACAAATATACCAATATCAATTATATATAATATTTCTCTTAAACAATTATTAGCAATAATTTCGTAGACACTTTTCATTCGTTCTCTTATGTCCAATTAAGCGCATGGCTTGTTATAATATAGTTGAGAAAATAGGTCAAGATGAAATGTTCCATCTTGTCAACCTGTTCAGTTTCATTACGAACGTTTAATATAATTTCCATTAGTTTTATCTCATCCCTTCAGATATTAATCAATTTTATTTCGTTATATTAATCGTTAGACACGAAACTGTTATTCATTATACTTTTATTGTTACTGTTTAAATTTTTACCATGTATATAATTATTTGAGTTTTGATCACGTTCACGCTTTTCGGTATGCCCAAAATTGTTGTTTTTTTTATATTAATATAAATACTCATTAGTTATAGTTTAGTCGCAATGCTTAAATTTCAAATTCGCTAACATTAAAAATGAAATGAGCAAAACTCGGCGTATGTACGTCATTGAAGTTTAGTCTAGCGATATATATATTATATATAATATTACCTAGTAATAGGGCTTTGTAAAGAGCCATCTAGGTTCTTTCTGATCACTAAAAAAATATTAATTGTTTTATTGCCAAAGATCAAATTTCTATAACAATCAGTGGCGCAGCTGTCACAAGGCAAGGCGGTGCGGTGGACCATTAGGTGACATACCATTAGAGAGGCCACATTGCTTAGCTGTCTTTCTAAAAAAAAAGTTAACTTAACAACTTGGCTAGCAAGTAACTGACGTTGAGTGGTATTTTCCTAAGCCCATTGTCTATACTCATAACAAAGTCGAAATAGCTTTTTTGGGACTATTTCAGGGACTTCGCTTTTAAAGTATTAGTGATACAATTTCTTTCATTACTTTTAAAACAAAATGGCTCTTTATGATTTACTTCAATTTTAAGTCTAACACCATAATGCCATTAGAACGGCTTTTAAGTTCCTACAAAATTAGTTTGAAGGGTCTTATTATTATTAAATAAATAGAAAATGAAAACCGAGCACTTTCTGCGGTCGCGAAGTCGTGGAGTGTAAAAAAGATATTGATAACTTTTTGAATACAAACTGACTTAAATGAGGTTAGCTTAAGAGTTTTGCTTTGAAAATAGGCGGTAGGCTTCTGAGAGTAAATAAAAAAAATATATTCGTGACCTTTATTTAAAGGTGTGAGTTTTCGAGTCATCATTCGCTTGCTCTTATCTCATTTAATTGGGGTCTGCGCAGTGTGTTTTATAACAATGGAAGAAAAATGCGGCAGACTTTTACGGACTATCTTACGCCAATTTTTCTTTGGAGTGCTTTCGTTGGTGGGTTTTTAACGCGCTTAAAGCATAGTAACTTTTCCAATACAATGGTATTAGTGGATGCGCTTAACTTAAATAAAGTTGGCTTTTAAGACGGCTTCTCACGGTGCGTGATTAACGCTCGACAAATCACGAACAGCCACTCACCATCAAGGCTCTCTTCCAACGGTGCGTGTCAGGCTGTATCGGTCTTGAGATATGAAATCAAGCTGCAACTATTCTCGCATGGCACCTTTGAAGTTACCGACTCGTGGCGGATCCCAGTGCGTTGGATTTGTCTGTGATTCTTCAGACGATACTCTTCCCGCACCGTGATGCACCGTACATTGGTGCGGGCAAGTCGGGGTCCGTCCCTAATGTTACGCACCGTTGAAAGCCAACTGCACACATACATACATGTTAAGATGGGTGGCTGTATTCTAATCTTACTTGTAAGTATAATATAAAAATATAATGTAAGCAGACAACTAGTGGTGTAAAAAATTTCAAACTGTCACTGTTAAGAATATTAGTCAAAGGAGTATTTAATGTCACGGAGCTCACGCCATTAAGTTTAAGAAAAAACATAAATTGACACTTCTGCATCGCCGTCCGCTGTCAAAGCACACAATTTTTATTACTCCATATAATTTTCTTTATTGTTCGCTATTCACCATTTAAATGTAATATTATTTAAATACATATAAGTTTGTTACGTCAAAAGACTTTTACTTCTACGTACAAATTAAAGCAATCATCATCAAGATACATCAAGCCACATGTATGGAACCTTGACGCCATAGTCAAATACATCAAGCTACATCCATACATTGACACCATAGTCTACATGGTCCTTCGAGCCGGATGTAATATTACAGCAATATAGAAGAAGCGCCTATCAAGAAAACACGAGTAATACTAACCAGCTAAGGACCGACAGAAGTCATTTAAAATCAGCCTTAAATACAGAAAACAAGAATACATCAAACAAACAAGTCATTGATTTGGATACAAATAGGAAGGTCGAGCGAATAAAAGTGAGTCCGTTCCAATCATTTCATATTATATTCCCATTATTTAAGTGTATTAAATATTTCACGTAACTTAATATAATTTCAATTTCTATTAATTATATTATTAATTTTATCATCCCATAACTTGTCAAAATGTCTGAGCTTAAGAATTTAATTAGAAAGAGAGGTACATTGAAAGGTCGATTAACTAATTTTACTAATTACGTAAATAAACTAACTGATTTAACGTCTGTAGCAGCGATTGAGTTACAAGTACGATTGTCTAAAATAGATACACTTTTAAACGAATATGAGGCAATACAAACTTTAATAGAATGTTCGATAACTGACGATAAAGACATCGACGTTCATAACGCCGACAGATACGAATTTGAAAACTCGTATTATTCAAGTGTTGCCATTGCCCAAGACATCCTAAAAAGCAATAAACCTGGCAAAGCTGATGTCGATAACATCAGTTCGTCTGGCAGTTCTTATGTTTCGGGCAATGATAAACCTCGGACGAAGCATTCAACCACCCGCGGCATCAAACTTCCCACTATCCAGGTCCCACGATTTAGCGGCAATTACGAGGATTGGTTAGAGTTTCGTGATACTTTTATTTCACTTATACACGACAACTCGTCTATTACTAATATACAGAAATTTCATTATTTGCGGGCATCACTGGAAGGAAGCGCGGCTCAGGTAATTGGATCATTGGAATTTTCGTCGAATAATTATAGCATTGCCTGGGATTTATTATGTGATAGGTTTGACAATAAAAGACTATTAATACAAAATCATATTCGGGCTCTCTTTTCGTTAGATCCTATTAAAAGGGAGTCATGTCACGCTATTCGTAAAATCATCGATACTTTTACTAAGAATTTAAGGTCCTTAGACATACTTGGTGAACCCACTCAGTCATGGGACACGCTTATCATATATATAATGAACTCAAAATTAGATTCGAGGACGTTACGTGAATGGGAAGAAACAAAAGTTAACATCAAAAGTATCCAACTTAAAGACTTTATACGATTTTTAAAAAATAGGGCTGATTTACTCGAGACATTACACATTAACAACACAAATATCAAAGGAGACAAATACAAATCTACGGAGTACGTCAAGGGTTTAGCAGCAGTTGCTGACTCTCATACAACACAAAATAAATATAGCAATGATTGCCCCTTGTGCAAGCAAAACCATCGCATTTACAAATGTGAGACATTTCTTGGTCAGTCTGTTGAGGAGAGAATAGAGTCGGTTAGGAGATTCAAGTTATGTGAAAACTGTCTTCGCCCCGGTCATCAGTCTCGCTTCTGCAGGTTAGGTCATTGTACCAAGTGCTCACAGAAACACAACACGATGCTACATCACACACAAATAATTCATCCACCGGTCGTCAGCGCAACATCGCTCTCAGTGAGTCAAACGGAGCGTGTCTTACTGTCGACTGCAGTCATATACATACTCGACAAGGACAACCACCGTCATAAAGTCAGAGCCCTCCTCGATTCCGGGAGCCAGGCATCCTTCATGACGGATTCCTTGCATCGTAAACTTAACCTAAAATACATACAAATACAATCATCCGTAGTTGGTATAAACGAATTACACACAAACACAACAATTAAAAATACCTACAAACATAACCCTGGCAGACCCAGAATACTTTAATCCGTCAAGTATCGAGTTACTACTTGGCGCAGACATATTTTGGGATCTACTAGACCAGGGTCAGATACGTTTAGGTACAAAGGGTCCAGTTTTACAACAAACAAAATTCGGTTACATTATATCTGGGCCCACCAGTGGTGTAACTAATTCATTTTCAAATTCATTTATAACATGCACACTTATTACAGAAAATACTATACAGGATCAACTAGCCAAGTTTTGGTCTCTCGAAGATATTTCAATTGATAATAATAAGCAAGTATATTCTACTGAAAAGCGTTTATGCGAAGAACATTTTAAAAACAACTTTACGCGAACAACCAACGGTCGATTTTCCGTTGCTGTACCACTTAAGAAACCAGAATCTTATCTAGGACCATCATACGAACGCGCTAAGCAATGTTTTTATTCACTCGAACGTAGGTTTCGAAGGCAACCACAATTAAAACAAATGTACGCTGATTTCATGACAGAATATTTACAATTAGGGCATATGACGGAATTAACACATTTACAAAAGGACAATAACACACAAAATTCATATTTCCTTCCACATCACGGAGTGTTGCGAGAAAATAGTTCTACGACCAAACTTCGTGTCGTTTTTAATGCAAGCGCTCCTACTAGTTCAGGGTATTCATACAATGATATTCAAATGGTTGGTCCCACTATACAGAGTGATTTAATCTCGATTTTATTGCGCTTTAGACATTTTCCATACGTTATGACCGGGGACATAGAGAAAATGTACCGGCAAGTACTTGTTCATGAAAATCAAAGACACCTACAACAAATTCTGTGGCGAGATGATCCTAATAAAGAATTAAAGACATATCAATTAAATACCGTCACTTACGGTACGGCATCAGCGCCATTTCTCGCCGTAAGGTGTTTAAAGCAACTGTCAATTGAAAATCCTAATTTGGCTCAAATACTTAGTGACGATTTTTATGTGGATGATTTGGCTACAGGGTCGCAAATAAAGGAACAGCTAATTCAAATTTATAAACATATGATCGAAGTTTTATATACAGGCTGTTTTCATTTGAGAAAAATAAGATCAAATATTAATCTATGTTCATCAGATACAGATTCGCGTCAAATGCTCAATCTAGGCGACCAAAGCTCATCGAATATCTTGGGCTTAGGATGGTCTCCGTCTGATGATCAGTTATACTTTACCATCAAGCCGATAGTTGACACAAATCCAACTAAGCGGTCTGTATTGTCCTCCATAGGACAGATATTTGATCCGCTTGGTTTATTAAGCGTATGCATCATACAAGCCAAAATTATGCTACAAAAACTTTGGTTACTGAAAATCTCATGGGACGAACCTTTACCTTCAAACATTAAACTAATTTGGCATACATTTATTTCAGAGTTACATCACTTAAATAATTTAAAAATACCACGTTGTGTAATTAATGAGACTTTCAATGAAATTGAATTACACTGTTTTTGTGATTCGTCTCAAGATGCATATGGAGCATGTTTGTTTATCAGAACAAAGTATAACAGTCACATTGATGTCAACTTGTTGTGCGCTAAAAATAAGGTTGCTCCTCTCAAACCGATAACCATTCCACGCTTGGAATTATGCGGAGCCCTTGTCGCCGCACGCCTTATCAGAAAGGTACTCAATGCATTCAGACTACCTGTTAATAGATGCATCCTATGGACAGACTCATCAATAGTTCTAGGTTGGTTACAAACTCAACCTAGCAAACTCAAGCAATTTGTTAAAAATCGTGTTGCCGAAATACAGGAACTCACAAGTAATCTTAAATGGCGTTATGTTCCTACTAAACAAAATCCAGCCGACCTATTATCTCGTGGAGTCAAGATTTCAGAGTTACAAAATTATTCCTTGTGGTGGACGGGACCTGAGTTCTTAAAAGAGTCGGAAAATCATTGGCCTGAAAATAAATTCACTAATATTAATTTATCTACAGAAATACCAGAAATTATTTTAGCTACCACGGTTACTACCCAATCACACAATAATTTCATTGATTTTAGTCGCTTTTCTAAATTATTAAAATTAAAACGAACAGTAGCTTTTGCTTTGAGATTTATTAATAACTGTAAAATAAAAAACCCTAAGACATCTGGTCCCCTCAGCCTTAAAGAACTAAACAATTCATTTACATTACTCTTAAAACTATCACAAATACAATCATTTGAAGAATACAATACATTAATACATAAACAATACTTACCTCAAAAATGTAGACTTCTCAGCTTATCTCCTTTCGTCGATGAATCTAGTTTGATTAGAGTGGGTGGCAGACTTAAAAATTCACAATTTAATTACAATAAAAAACACCCAATATTATTATCATGCAAACATCATCTTACCAAATTAATATTTGAAGACGAGCATTTAAGGCTCATGCACGCAGGGCCGCAGTTATTATTGGCTTCCATTAGAGAACAGTTTTGGCCTTTAGGCGGGCGCAATCTCGCCAAGCTTGTCACACATAAATGTCAGACATGTTTTAGGATGAAGGTTCGAACAGTATATCCTATAATGGGCCAACTGCCTGAGAGGCGTCTGCAACCAGGTTACCCATTTCAAACCACGGGTGTAGACTATTCCGGACCGCTAACCGCTGTCAACCGTAAGGGACGTGGATGTAAGAATATTAAAGTTTACGTTGTGGTGTTTGTATACTTCGCCACTAAAGGTTTACATTTGGAGCTGGTCACCAGTTTGACGAAGGAAGCCTATATTGCCGCCTTACACAGGTTTATTGCTCGGCGGTCGAAGCCGGAAGTAGTTTTTTCTGACAATGGTACACAGCTTGTTGGGGCTAAAAACGACTTAAATTCATTTTTAAAACAAAATACAATTTCTATATCCGAATCCATGGCAAACGAAAGTATAGATTTTAAATTCATTCCTGCTTATGCTCCACATTTTGGCGGATTATGGGAAGCAGGAGTTCATTCTTTTAAATTTCATTTAGTTCGCGTGTTAGGCGATTCACACCTCACCTTTGAGGAATTATACACAACTCTGGTTAAGATAGAAGCGATCCTTAACTCGCGACCACTATCTCCCCTGTCTTCAGATCCAGGTGATCTCAATCCAATAACACCTGGTCACTTCTTAGTTGGACGACCACTTACCGCTCTTCCAGTTCCAAAGCTAGATGAGATACCTCCGACTAGGCTGCAACGATGGGATCGAGTAGAAAGACTACGACAACATTTTTGGATAACATGGCAAAAAGAATATGTATCAGAATTGCAACAAAAGACGAAGTGGACAACTTCAAAGGGCCGCCTTGAGAATGGTACAATGATCATTGTAAAGGAAGATGCATTACCTCCAATGAAGTGGAGTCTTGGTCGTATCGTCGGCACTTATCCTGGAGTTGATGGTGTGACCCGAGTAGCGGATATCCGAACCAGTAAAGGCATCATACGAAGGGCCTTCAATCGCATCTGTCCTCTTCCATTAGACACTGAACCTGTTGAAAGCTGATCTTTCAACGCCGGGGGGCATGTTAAGAATATTAGTCAAAGGAGTATTTAATGTCACGGAGCTCACGCCATTAAGTTTAAGAAAAAACATAAATTGACACTTCTGCATCGCCGTCCGCTGTCAAAGCACACAATTTTTATTACTCCATATAATTTTCTTTATTGTTCGCTATTCACCATTTAAATGTAATATTATTTAAATACATATAAGTTTGTTACGTCAAAAGACTTTTACTTCTACGTACAAATTAAAGCAATCATCATCAAGATACATCAAGCCACATGTATGGAACCTTGACGCCATAGTCAAATACATCAAGCTACATCCATACATTGACACCATAGTCTACAGTCACCTTAAAAAGGAAAGGAGGTCACATCCCGGAATTGGAATCTTTACAGTGTATACTGTAAAACAGTTTAATAAACGTTTGATTTTTACCGCAACCAAAATCACGTCCACATTAACTGTAAGTTTCATTAATATTTTTTAAATTATAAACATAGAACATTTTCCAGTAGCTACAATAATTATGATAGCTCTTATTACCCCGTCTCAAATTTCCATGCTATATTCGCCGTATATATATTTACGTTGCTCTCCGTCACAGCCCGTCGGCCTTTCTGGCCTTATTCCAAGTCTTTTTTGTCCAAACCGGTGCCAGGTCCTGTCTCGTTTAGTTTCTGACTTACAATTCGCTGTCACATTTTTTGTACCCAAATGTTAGGCTGTGAGAGCTCTAATAAATAAGATTTTGAAAAATGTATCATCTGTTGTGATTTATATTGAATTAATTGGGAGTAAAAAAAAAAGTTTCGGGGAGATTACATCCCCCTGTCTTACCCCGCGATGCAATTGGATTGGTCTTGTGCTCTGATCTTGTACTTGGACGGTCATAGTTGCGGCTTCGTACAAACACTTCAACACCTGGATATACCGATAGTCAATTAGGCACCTCTGCATGGATTCCAGAACAGCCCAGGTCTCAATGGTATCGAAGGCTTTTTCGTAGTCCACAAACGCTAGGCATAGAGGCTGATTATATTCCTCGGTCTTCTGTATTATTTGCCTAAGTGTGTGTATGTGGTCTACGGTACTGAAGCCTTTTCGAAACCCAGCCTGCTCAACGGGTTGGAAGTCATCGAATTTCCGGGCAAGACGATTCGTGATTACCCTCGAAAACAACTTGTAAACATGGCTTAAAAGTGAAATGGGGCGGTAGTTCTTCAGAAGAGCTTTATCACCCTTCTTGAAAAACAGAACCACCACACTTCTGCTCCATGTCTTCGGTGTAGTACCATTATGGAGGACGGAATTGAAGATGTTAGCCAGCTCTCTCAGAACTGGTGTGCCTCCTGCTTTAAGAAGCTCTGAGGTAATTCCGTCATCTCCTGGAGCCTTGTTGTTTCCAAGTTGTCCGAGAGCAATCCTAATCTCGCCCAAATCGATGTCGGGAAGATCGTCTGATAGGTGGCGTGTCAGTCTGGCTCGTGGGTCATCCGCACTGTGGGACTCAGGTGGAGGTACTCGTGATGAGTATAAATCGCCATAATACTTTTCGACTTCAGCGAGAATCTCTGGTTTTGAGGTGACGGTTGTGCCTTGTGTGGTTCTGAGTTTTGTCAGGTGACAACAGGAGGTATGTGACTTTGCAAGAACCTTTGAGCCCCTATTGAGTGCTATGGCATCTTCAATATTCCGGGTATTAGCTCGTCTTGTGTCACGCCTTATTAGTTTTTTAACCTTCCTGTTAAGTGCCTGACACTCAGATGGCGTCATATTCTGATGTTCTCGTCTTCTCGTCATCTCGTTCAGAGTCTCGCCTGAGAGCTTCGACTTACGTCCATTGCTCTTTTGTCGAAAGTAATTTTGGCCCACTTCGCGGATGACACGCACCAGACTATTGGTGGCGTCGTCAATGTCCTGCCTGGTTTCCAACATGGCAAATCGGTTCTGTAGTTCCAACTGGAAGCTTTCGCAACCAGCTTCGACTTGGGGCTGAGTTGGTCTAAGAGTCGACTTCATTAACCGCGATCGTTCTATTTTAGTGTTAATATTCAGGGTGCCTCTTACCAAGCGGTGATCACTTCCAGTGTTTACCCTGTTGATCACGGAGACATCCCTGAATATTTGGCGCTTACTGGATAAAATGAAGTCGATCTCATTCATCGCTGTGTTATCGGGGCTTCGCCAGGTCCACTTCCTTTGGGGCTTTTTCTGGAAAAATGAATTCATCAGAAATAATCCCTGAGCCTCAAGGAAGTTTACCAGCATTTGCCCCCGATGATTCCTGTGCCCATAGCCGAATTTTCCTACCCTCGATTCACCATCTTCTTGTACTCCCACTTTGGCATTGAAGTCACCCATAACAATTGTGTAGAAGGTACTGGTACGAGACATAGCTTTCACTATGTCTTCGTACATGGCTTCGACCTCTTCGTCAGTGTATGTAGACGTTGGGGCATACACTTGTATTACCTTCAAGGCATACCTCTCGGTTATCTTTAAGACAAGGTATGCCACCCTTGCCGACACACTGCCAACCTCCACGACATTGCTTCTGAGTGACTTGTGGATCAAAAAGCCGACGCCACCTTGGGATGGTTGGTGTCCTTCTCGGAAGTAGAGTAAGTGACCGGAATCTAGTGTCATCGTGTCCTCGCCCTGTCTTCGGATTTCTGATAGACCTACTATATCCCAGTTAATACGACTTAACTCTACTTCCAATTCTGTCAGGTGTTCGTCCAGCCGTAGAGAGCGTCCATTATACGTGGCCAGAAACAGTCGCCGTTTGTGGTACCCTGCCGTAGCCCGGGGATTCTTAGCACCCCCCATCGCACCGTTACCATGGCCGGTACCGTGGCCAGGAATAGTGCGATTACCGGGAATTGGGGGCCGTGAATTTGAGTCGTCGCTCATAGGGGGGTTTTTGCCTTAGTCACCGCGCTTGGCAGGCGGGTTGGTGACCGCAGTGGCTGGAATCTTTCACTAATAGCGCTGCTGCCCGCTATCAGGATTAGCATTTTCGGATTCCAGCATTTGTGTGGTTATACCGCCACGATTTCGGTCGCCAGAGCCTCGTTCGTTGATTAGCAGGATGCACCACGAGCAGGTGAGGTTGACGGTAGGGAGCCTAGGTTGTTGTCGACTCCCCTTACACCCCATTGGAGGACGTCTTCAAAACGCTCGATTGGAACGGACGCGGCATTAATATCAATGGCCAACACATTACACATCTGCGATTTGCCGACGACATTGTCATCATGGCGGAGACTCTGCAGGATTTGGAAGAGATGCTAAACAACCTGAGCGATTCTTCGAGACGAGTAGGTCTCGGGATGAACATTGAAAAGACCAAAATTATGGCAAACAATCATGTATCCCCGGGACCAGTGGTCGTAAATGGCTCTCCACTTGAAGTTGTGCAGGAATATATCTACCTGGGCCAAACTATACAACTTGGCCGGCACAACTTTGAGAAGGAGGCTAAAAGAAGAATACGTTTGGGCTGGGCGGCATTCGGGAAGTTGCGTCATATTTTTGAATCGTCGATCCCACAGTCGCTTAAGACCAGGGTCTTTAATCAGTGCGTCCTACCTGTGATGACTTACGGTGCCGAAACGTGGACACTCACCGTAGGACTGGTCCACAAATTTAAGGTCGCTCAGCGAGCGATGGAACGCGCGATGCTTGGGGTTTCTCTGGGCGATAGAATCCGAAATGAGGACATTCGCCAGAGAACTAAAGTCACCGACATCGCGCGGAGAATTAGCTCGCTGAAGTGGAAGTGGGCTGGTCATGTCTCCAGACGCATTGATGGCCGATGGAGCCGACACGTGTTAGAGTGGAGACCGCGCTTAGGCAAACGTAGTGTAGGGCGCCCTGTGACAAGATGGACCGACGATTTGAAAAAGGTGGCAGGCACGGGATGGATGCGGACTGCCCAAGATCGGGATGGTTGGCGTTCTATGGGGGAGGCTTTCGTCCAGCAGTGGACGGCAAAAGGCTGAATTCAATTGGGAGTATTTGTTTATTGATTTATTTTAAAGTCGAGATGCTTATTGATTTATTTTAAAGCCGAAATGGCCCAGTGGTAAGAACGCATGAATCTTAACCGATGATCGCGCGTTCAAACCTGGGCGAGCACCACTGAATTTTCATGTGCTTAACTTGTGATTATAATTCATCTCGTGCTTTACGGTTAAGAAAAACATCGTGAGGAAACCTGCATGTAACTGATTTCACTGAAATTCTGCCACATGTGTATTTCACCAACCCGCATTGGAGCAGCGTGGCGGAATAAGCTTACGGTTAAAGGAAGGAAAAAGGAAAAAGGAAAAAGCTTACGGGTAACGGTATAAGGTTACGGTTATTTTAAAAATATTAATGACAATTTTGTTTGTTCGTTTTTTTTTATTAATTGAAAACATTACATTACATGTTTAACAAAATAAAAAAATAAACTATGAAATACGACTGTTATTATTATTTTTATTATTTATTTTAGATCGTATTTTGTAAATGCATTGTTAATAGCTAAGCCGTTAATATTACTCGACGTTGTTTTCTGCCAGATGCGCGCCGGCGTTTAAAAATAATATAAGTCTCGCTACGAAGTTTAAAAAGTTAAAGTATGAAGTAAAGTATAAAGTTGGCCAAATACAATTGCAGGTAATAAATATAAAATATAAACTCCTAGTGAAGATTTTTATATATTTTATATGAGTAACTGAATTCGACCGTATGAACTTGATTTGGAGATAAACTTTTTGAACATCTCTCGGGTGTTTCATTTCTCAGCACAAAAGATCTTTATTTGTCAGGATGTCAGCTATCACTGAAGGGTTGGCAGCCATGATTTTAAATTACGTCGCCAAAATACGCTGAACTATTTATATATTTACAACTATCCTAAGTTATATTTAAATTTGATAATTAACTCTAAGTATTTTTTTTAATCATCCTTTTAATGGACCATTGCGCGGCATGGTATTGAAGCTTGTTCCACAAAGTTGCCCAAGTAAGGATAGGTGTATATAAATTTGTCAAAATTTCATCCGACACATGCAGGCTTCCTTACGATGTGTATTTTTCTCACGTAAACGTGAGCGGAAAGTCTCACATATGCCTTCGGCTTAAATTCAGATATTACCATGAAAATAAAATATATATATATCATGATATAATGAAAAAGATGAAAATCTCATTTTACAAACCTATATAACCGTACTCAATAAAAAATACCATTATTTCGCTTTTACAATGGCCACACCAACAACAATGAGAATGTACAATCAAGACTCGATGATAATATGATTATAGTTACATGTGTGCTTCGTGTGACTATTTAATTTTGTCAGCTTACAAACAAACCTACCTTGTATTAACAGGGACGTTTACAATGGGCTTGACGGATAATTGTTCGAGGCTGTTGTGAATGCAATTACATCTGGCAAATATGTTCTGAACTAAAAGCAATTAGATCTGCGAGTATCCTTTTTTATTTTATCAGATTATATTCATACATGTAGTCGGGCTACAGGAAATAAGTTAATAGATTTTTCGTTCTACGCTTTAAAATATTGTGTATATTTTATATTATTATTTTTTGATTGCATGCCTAAGGAGTAATACCGTCTCGTGTGCGGTTACGAAAACGGCTCTACTCTCTTGTGTGTGCGAGGCGCGTATACCATATACTTCGTTACTCATTATTATTAAAATGATAAGAAAAGTACATTAAATTTATGATCGAAATATATGTTTATTTATCTTATTATAATATTTATTCTTTCAATAACCACCAAATAAAATGTTTCACATTAGCTATGCGTCCCGTGACAGTCACATTTTTTTTAAATTCATTTATGTATAATGGATATAAGACATGGGTAATATTCTTTATTAAGTTAAATCCCCTTACCATCTACCTATACAGCAAAATATAATAATGCAAGTCTTAAATTTCAATCAAAACGTATTTACTTTTGTACACCCAGTCTACAAAAGTATTGAATTTACATTTTACAAAATACATATGACGCTAAAAACTTTCAAACGCAGTTTTACAACTCACTGACATTCTCGACGCATTGAAAACTCGTTCGATCGTATTTGTATGCACTTTTAAGAAATCACTGTGTAAAAGTATTGAAGTTATGGTCACTAGGGTTGTTCTTTACTAGTATAATTATTTTATTAGGTAGTATGTAATTAAATATGTACGTACTCGTACTCAAAGCCGAGATGGCCCAGTGGTAAGAACGCGTGAATCTTAACCGATGATCGTGGGTTCAAACCCGGGCAAGCACCACTGAAGTTTTTCATGTGCTTAATTTGTGATTATAATTCATCTCGTGCTTTTCGGTGAAGGAAAACATCGTGAGGAAACCTGCATGTGGCTAATTTTACTGAAATTCTGCCACATGTGTGTTCCACCAATCCGCATTGGAGCAGCGTGGTGGAATAAGCTCCAAAACCTTCTCCTCAAAAAGGGAGAAGAGGCCTTAGCCCAGCAGTGGGATATTTACAGGCTGTTACCGTACTTGTACTCGTCAGGACAGACATTTGTGTCCATGAACATATGTGTACACTAAAACCACTGCGTTAGCCGTCTTCAGCACGGATCGGAGAGGCTGCGTGACTCAGCAGAGCTCTCCTCAGGGGGTGTTAAATATATACATATAACACATAATTCACAATCAAATAAAAATATCGTTGCAAAATGTGAACATTAATATTGTTACTGATTTTAAAAAGTAAAGTTATTTTATAGAGAGATCTAACTTTACTTTTTTTTATTTTAAGGTTTTAAATATATATAAATACTTTTATATAAATGATCGTAACTATTAAGTGAATATATACTCGTGTGTGTCGTATGTGTAGTCAAGTAACACGTAAGTCCAACTAGAAATAACATCGATAATTTGATAAGGATCGGCAAAAAGTTCGTACGAGGAAAAACCGTTGAGACTGTCGCTACAAGAATTTCCCGATAAAAATGTTTAATGGCACCGACGACATTTGAGACGCCTACTCCTCTTGTTTACCGTGTCTATCGCCTTCTTAGGAGAGCTGTAAATAGTAAGGTGTTGGAATTTATCGATATCGTTAAAAAAAAACAATTTAAAAATCGAATTTCAGATTCTTTGATTATTTTGACCTGTAATATAATCCTGTATCAATCAATTTAACTATATAAGTACAAACTTGTGCCTAAAATTTGCACAACGTATAATCAATTTTAAAATATTAATAAAATAAAACAATAAAGAGCAAATTACATCATGTCAAAGGTATTTCATTTCTGAGATATACATAATAAAATAAAAAAAATATATGTTTTATATTGTTACGACCATAATAAGTCCTATTAATTATAATATATTAATAAAAATTGAAACAAACTATTGTGTTTAAAAAAATGCTAATGTATATATATTGTAATATTTTTAACAAATATCGATAAATTCCCATCACTAGTAAAACGTAGGAATATCTTTGAAAGTTGTTTTACAGTTTCCTCACAGGAACTTATTTCCTGAACGCGGTCTTATAAATCATTTAAAAGGATGCCAGGATATTATGATGCTTTAGAAAACATCTTCTATAAATGCAAGCAGTTTTAAAAGAAAATACATTCGGCGTTTCTATTTCTTTTAAAACAAAGAATTATTAATTTTTTATTTATGTTAAAACAATAATTGATTTTTTAACCTTACCCATTTACGTAAATGGATATGAGAATGAGATGAATGGATGAGATGAAGAACATGTCCATCGTTGTTTTTATCAAGTTGATAACGCTTAGTAAATTTAAGTGGAGTTGTTTATTTACGACACCCGAGAATTCAGATGCAAGGAAAATCTTCGATAAGTTATCCGGGCATCTGAGCAAGGATGAAAGAAGGTTGAAGTTAATATTAACCGGATCTCGACGCTGTGTAGTGTGCTCATTGCGAGAGGTACTTTGTAACTTTAAGTCTTCAAGGAATATTAACCAATGATATCTAAAGATTCGTGGAAATGTTCAAAGAGGACTATTGATTATTTATTATTATTTTTATAAAATAGGAAGGCAGATTAGCAAATGGGCCGCTGTTTATAAGTGGTCACCATCGTCTATAGACATTGGCGCTGTTTGAAATATTGACCATTCCTTGCAACGCCAATGCGCCAACTTTGGGAACGAAGATGTTATGTCTCTTGTGACTGTATTCACTCACCCTTCAAACCGGAACGTAACAATACTGAGTATTACTATTTAGCGGTATAATATCTGATGTTATAAGTGAATGTTAATTATTATCGAGGATTGCTCGATATCTGATCTGCGATGATAACTTTTCCTTGAAACTTGTTGAACCTTTCTATAAATAAGTGTAAAACGGAATTTATTTTTAGTCGAAGTATAAAATAGTTTGTTTATCTAGAAGGTAGACAGACGATGGACGTCACCGCCCACAGATATTGCCACTAAGAAATATTAACCATCCTGTATGTACATCGCCAATGTTTTACCAACCTTGGGCACTAAGATGTTATCTCTTGTGCCTACATGCACTTTCACTGGTTCATTCACAACAAAACAACAATACTAAACATTGCCGTTTGGCGATGGAATATTTGATAAGTGGGTGGTACCGAGACGGCCTTACACAAAGCCCTACCACCAAGTAAAAAACTCCACTCCAATGCGAGTATACACGAGGCAGAATTTCAGTGAATGTGATACATTCCAATTTTTCGCTCTTCTCTCGCTGTTTTCGTTGACAATATAAACAAAAATAAAGTACATGAAAATTAAGTGGTACTTGTCTGAGATTGAAACCGCACATTCAGACAGAAATTTAAACAAGATTACATTAGTAATAAACTAGGTGTCGTGGTCTGATCACAATGCCAATGTTTCAAACTAACGTCAATATTCCGTCCAGAATTGTTACGTACAACCTCATTCCGCTCCCAAGGTCTTGGAACCGAAACTGAGGGGCTACTTACTGTTTAATATGAAACAAACTTTCTACAAATACCCTTAGACGCGTCACAAGATATTGTTAAGACCTTCTGAACTATTGTTACTAATATACATACTGTAAGATATTATAAAGACTTATTTATAATATAATTTGTATCTTAATAGGATTAAATACATGTTCATTGCGAGGCGCTCTTAGTAAATATTATGGAACCAAGGTTACTCTATCTATCTATAAGAAAATTGAAGACATATCACTACTCTATGAACAGTAAGTGAATTTAATATATATTATTATTTACTTACTAAGCCGAGATGGCCCAGTGGTAAGAACGCGTGAATCTTAACCGATGATCGTGGGTTCAAACCCGGCAAGCACCACTGAATTTTCATGTGCTTAATTTGTGATTATAATTCATCTCGTGCTTTACGGTGAAGGAAAACATCGTGAGGAAACCTGCATGTGTCTAATTTCACTGAAATTCTGCCACATGTGTATTCCACCAACCCGCATTGGAGCAGCGTGGTGGAATAAGCTCCAAACCTTCTCCTCAAAAAGGGAGAGGAGGCCTTTAGCCCAGCAGTGGGACATTCATAGGCTGTTACGGTATTATTTACTATATAATTCGGCTCAGCGTATCTTATTTACCGGAAATGCTAGATATATTTCAAAAAGACAAGTTCTCATTATCATGGAGCGGACGAGTGTAAATCACGTCACTGACAAACATGTCAAGCATTCCTTGATAAATAATGTAAGCGAAAACGTTTTGAATTATAATATAAATAATAATATAAATAAAATTTTGTTTTGCTTTAATATAAGCATGAGAGTAGGAGATAGCACTATGTGCGCTCTCTCTCATCGCAATTGTGGAGCAGGGTGAAGGTAGATTTCAGTACTGTAGGTTCTGGTTAAGCAAGTCTGTTGCCATTGTGTATTGTACATTAATCAAGAAAAGCAATTGGAATCCGTATTTTCTCGGTACATGATCGACCCAATTATACGTGGGTGTAGCAGTTCTCAGAGTGGATGACACGGGCTCGACAGTCTTCTCAAGAAGTCTTTCTAGTTTGTACCAAAATACAGCAGATGGTATTGTTGAAATTTTATAGATAATCGCAATCTCAGTTCTTATTAGTTTTTTCTACCAAGGCCATACTTCCCCGACTTCTCAAGTCATGAGTAATAAGGCGTTTATTATTTGCCAAGTTGTATAAACCATATTGAAGTAAGCTGGCTCTGGTGACGCAACGTGTACCAATAAAAGTTGTAAAGATTTGACTATTTGATATAAGTTCAAATAGAAATCATCTTGCGCCAGACATATTATAGATCTGTATATAAAAATGTAAGCCTTAGTTCACGTACATTATTCTTTGTTGCAATATGCAGATTAAAATTAATAAGATCTATTTCATGAATAATGACAACATAAAATGTTAACGAGTGTGGTAGAAGCGTTGAATTCATTTAATTGCTAATCTGATTGTTCGGGTAAAAATGAACCAACATTTTTATCATTACTCATACTAGATTTTTTTTTTACATTCTTGTCTAAATTACGTAGTTTTTTTTTACGTTTTATTTTATTGTTTATGTTATTATATTTTTGTGTTCACGTTGTTATGTTATGTTTAAAGGTTGTAGGTATTAAGCTATTTAACCTTGCTTTACTTCTGTAAAGATTTGGAAGAGGAATACTCCTCACATCTTCCAAAGTCCGGGCTTTTGATCGTTTATGACAGAAAAATGTAATAAATTTTCATTGTTCCGATCAAGAGATTAAAGCCACTAGATAAACATATAAATTGTAGACAATGGCATCCGAGCTTTGTGTCTAATTCTGGCAAAGAAACCAAAAAAATACCTTATTATAATATTAGCAAGATGTTGCTAGTACCTATTGCAAAGTGACTGCCTGCACTTGTGTTTGCGCACACACTTGTGCGCCTTATAATGTTCTGCGTAAATGGCTACAGTGGCCATTCTCAAGGTCACCAGAAATCGTCAGGAAGATAAAACGTATTTACAATAATATGTAAATAAATTCTAAGAACAACCAACACGAAGCATATTTGCTACAAGACAACGGATCATGCAAATTCACTCGCATTGATTTTCAATCTCAACGGGCAATGGATTCTATCAATCAACACGTCAAAGGATCGTATGTGAATCGTTGCATCAAGTAAGCCTTAGTCCTCTCTTGAGAGGGTGATAGCCAATTTGTATTGTAAAACGATTTCGCAGCCTTAGGAACGAGCTTCGAACGTTTGAGATTCAGATTAACAAAGCCTTTACCCCGGTGAACCTTTTAGTACGAATATCTGTCATAAATGTGTTTATATCGGAGATCGTCAACGTAACTGCTCTACGCTAGTTGCTTTCTAATAACGCTAAGAACAAATCTATGTCTTGATAATAAAATTTAGTAGTTTTTGTTTTTTTACTTAGAAAATTTCTATATAACAACCCGGAGTTAAGATGGCGTTGTTAGTACTCCTGTGCCTACGAAAGCTCGTAGACATATGCGTAGCAGATGGTTCGATCGTTGGTCGTATCGGATTGTCGTTCCATCGAACTATGAGTTGCTATCCTTCTTATTCTTAAACACTTAACTCTAGAAGAAGATTAAACCGAATATCTTCCAAGTTTAGAAGTAAGAAGAATATCGCTCAATTAAAATTAAATGTAATATAATATCAATATAATCTATTGAAATTGTGGTCTCAATAAATACAATTTTTAGTATAAGACTTTTATTTATATCGAAACAGTTAAACTGAATTTGGAACGAGTTATTAGAGATTGTTCAGCGAAAGGCGACTAAATATTTATTGATCAATTAATACCTTGATCAATTAATGCCTTACTTATAAACTGTATTTAGCGGTTGATTAATTGAACAATGCGTGTTAAACACTGTGTCTTCTTTCGAATGTCAATTTCATAATATCAGAAAGAGATTCATATCAAAATATCAAAATTTATATGTAAGGTCGGTAATATCTACATATACATCTATACTATCGGTACTATCTAGTCGGTACTATCTAATATATATATTCTTAACAATAATAGACCAAATGTATCAAGTCCTTGTGCCAATATATTTAAAAAAAGAAGCGCGTCATCGCCCACGACAGAAGAGGAATATTATTTTTGGCGCGAAGTTTGGGTGCTTCGCACATACAAATAAGTTGTCAAGGGCTTTTTGTCGTTTTATTTGGTTTTATATTAGCATTTAAAGTAATTAATGATTACTTTATTTGTTATTTGTTTATTTTTAATTATAAAGTCAAATACTTACCTTTGTATTATTAAAAAAAAAGTCAATTTCACTTCTGATTTGTAAGAATATATGTACATTGTATTAAATAAACTGTATTTGGATTTTGACAATCACTATGTTCTAATAAACGGGTAATGGAATTAACTCATTTGATGTTCTAAGTAAAAAATTCTGGTTTTAGTTTATGCATGTTGAAATATTACCGTTTTTACACGCATCATGCACGATCGCGTGCTGTAATATTATATTGCGTGCCTAGGATTTAAGGTATTATGATTTTGCCTTATCATGAAAGTGTAAATTTCATTATAAAAAAAAGACGTTATTATAAATTGCTTAGCGGCTGTTTTGTTAAACACAAATTTTGCTCTTTCTATCATTTTTGATTTGACATTCGAGTGAAAGAGATACATCATTGTTTTACTAATCACCCGCTAAATGACATTTGTAAGTAAGGCCGTAAATATTTAATCCGAAAAGTTGCTTGAAATGCTCAATATTGGCGTAGCTCAGTATTGGTGGGTTCCATCCACTTATCAGATATTCAACCGCAAAACAGCAGTACTTGGTATTGTGTTCCGTCTTGAAGGGTGAGTGAGCCAGTGTAATTACAGGCACAAGGGACATAACATCTTCCCAAGGTTGGTGGTGCATTGGCGATGTAAGCAATGGTAAACAAATACCAATGTCTAAGGACGTTTGTGACTTACCATCAGGTTGCCTATTTGCTCGTCCGCCTACCTATACTATAAAAAAATGTCGAATGTTTTACGAGGCGTTTCAAGACTTTGTTTATGATGAGATTCTTAGTGAATAATTTTTAAACGAATATTGGTTAGAATAGCAATAAAATTATAGATCTTATGACATTATTTTGAATTTAATAGCGAATACTCGTGATATTCTGCATTTTAGAATGATGTAGTAAGGTCATCACCATATTTGTTACAATTTTTATAAATAAAAGTAAATTGTAACCTGTCTTGTACTTTTATGAATGATTTTAAATTGTAACTGGAAAATCAGGTAAATGTCCCACGGTTGGGTTATATATATATATATATACAGGACAAGTTTAAAATACTTACTTATGCTGCTTTAATGTGTGCTGGGAGATAATTCACTATATGCAGGTTTCCTTACGATATTTTCCTATCGCTGTATTCTTGGATATAAACGGTTGGTTAGTTTATATGTTTTAATTTCCAGTTATAGGGTTTGATGGCCCAGAAACTAGTAGACGGGAACCTAAACAAAAATTTTTGAGTTCAAACCAACCTGCGTTGGCAGCGTGATGGAAGAAGCACTAATCCGTCTCAAAGTCTTAGTCCAGCAGTGGGAAAATTACAGGCCGTTACTTTACTTTAATCGATCCACAATGCCTAATTTCGTTATTTATTGAATGAATTGCAATGAGTATATTAGTTTAATAATAATCATTAAATGCATTAAAAACAAACAGTCTGAAACTACGTTCAATGATAAATTCCTTTTACAAAAACTAGCTCGCTAAGCCCTTGTCAGTCACGTTCAAGGCTTATAACTTGCATGTAGTGGACAGCAGATTATCCCAGCTTGCATATGCATGACCGTTGTCGTATGCACGAGAAGGAGATAATTGCTCATATATATTACTATGAAATGCTTTGTTGATGGTCCTAACAGACTAGAATAATAGATTCTCAGCAAAATTTGACACGCTAATATATTATTTCTCACTATATATAGAAGGTCGACATTTCTGTACACAAGTCGATGTGGTTTTCGTTGAAGTAGGCAGTTTTTCGCTTTACACGTAACATCGGCTTTTGCATAATGGTCCAGTAACAGGGTAATGGGTTTTCGTGTTGAATGTTATGTTGCAGCTAAGTTTTTCTAAAAGGCAGTTTCGTGAATGCGACTAAAATAAAAAAGGCGGCATTGCGTCGTGTTTGTGGTAAATATTTAATTTAAAAAATTTAAAAAATCAGCTTATTTTTTTTACTAGTACATTTCATGGGTAAAATTTAAGTGATATTTTTTTATTCCATTAGTAAATTTTGAATTGAATAAATTGCTGGTTATTATATTTTATATTTCTCAAATCGCTGTTTGTAATTATTATCATTATAAATAAATTACTTATTTATAAAATAAAATGGTAACAAAAACTTTGTATTAATTATATTACTTTTTACGCTTAATTGGTAAACCAATAATTATTTATATATAAAATATTGTAATTTCAGAATCTTCCGTATATTCGTATATTCGTTAGTAATTAAAATGAATCATAAATTGTAGATAGAGTTTTTATTTTGCTCGTTATCAGCTTACCAATAATTATTTTAAGTATTTTTTAAAATACGTGTATTAATTAATACTCTGCTTCGTTGGTCCAGTGGCCAACGTGTATGGCCGCGGAATCGGAGGTCCCGGGTTCAAATCCAAGGTCGGGCTTATAAAAAGTTATTGAGTTTTTCTGTCGAAAATTCTCAGTAGCAGCCCGGAGTCTGGAAGTTGGAAGTGTGTACACTCCCGAGCCTCGGGAAGCATGTAAAGGCATTGGTCTTGCGCTTGAACTTTCCGGTCGTGTCAGATTGCCATCCCATTGGATTATGAGAGTTAGGGAATAGAGAGTGCACATGTGTTTGCGCACATACTTTTGGACTATAATATGTCCTGCGCAGTTGACTAATCTCTCTTGAGATTGGCCTTCGTGATCGAAATCCGTCTGGGGACATTATTTGCTATTAATTGATATTTAAAATAAATAACAAAGTTGCGGATAGAGTTTAAATACGAGTATTATCATTACTAAATATATTATTTTATACATTATTATATATTATGTTTATGATAATATATAATAATTTTTTTATTAATTATGATATTGATATTGTCTTGTTATTATAATAATCAATGCTAAAAATCAAGATATTCTAAATTATAATTTACAGCCCAAACCATGGCAACAAGCACCATGAAATTTATTTACGGCTTCCTTATACAGTAGGTTAGCACTAAGGGGGTAAGATTTTGAAAATCTAACCCCTAAGGTGATGATAAAGGGGATAATAAGTTGGTAAGAAAATGTTTAATTTTTAAGAAAGATTTAAGAAAGAGCTATATGTATTGGTGCAATTTTGAAGGGTGACGCGAGAGAAGCCGCGGGTAAAGCGCTAGCCTATTACATCTCTACAGCAGTCGATAATTTACAGGCTGTTATTTTCTTAAAGCCGAGATGGCCCAGTGGTAAGATCGCGTGACTCTTAACCGATGATCGTGGGCTCAAACGTGTCTAATTTCACTGAAATTCTGCCACATGTGTATTTCACCAACCCGCACTGGAGCAGAGTGGTGGAATAAGCTCCAAAACCTTTTCCTCAAAAAGGGAGAGGATGCCTTTAGCTCAGCAGTGGGATATTCACAGGCTGTTACTGATTTCTTGTAAAGCAATTCATGATAAAATCGTATACAAACATAATTTCATTTATAATCTAAACATTTGTGTGTTTGCATTAAATTTTCACCGAAATCTATTACCGAGTGTAATATTAAGTGGCAAATAAATATCGGAGCTGCAGTCAATGTTTATCGAACGTACAATGTTTGTGATTGGCCATAAATGTGGCGAGCAACATTTCATAACGTGGTTTTGGCAGAGTTTGCCAAAGTTCGGCTCGTGCCTGCAAGTTATATTTTCCGGCATGAGTAATTCGACCACAGTTTCAATTTAGGGATAAAAAGCGTTTTAATTTTAATACCAAGCTTAATATTTTGGTTTGGTGGATGTAGCGTTACGCTTAAATAGGTCAAATGTTTGAACAGTTAAGTGTATGTATGTATGTATGAATACAATAAATATGAATAAACGAATTAATCCACTAGGTGCAATCGCTGCATGCAAATATATATAAGTAAATGCAACTTACTAGCAGCTCATGAATTTTAAATAATACGTTAACATTAGAAATTATTGTACAATAATTGAATGATTAAATGTATTTATGGTGTCACTTGGTAAGGATTATATACCCGTGCACCCAAATATGTTAAAATTTTTAAAAGTTTTGGGGGAACAAATAGACTGACATACATACAGGAACCCTGAAAAAAGTACACTCCTTTTTTGATTCTTGTATAATAAATAAATTATATATTTTCACCTTTTTTGTATGGAGACTAGTTCTCCTATACTGATTAGTTATTATTTTATACGCTTAACGTGGTGTCTTATAATTAAAGGAGGTCACATATTTAAAAACATTATTCACCGGTGTAATGTACTCGTAAGTGTGTATCCTTTGTTGGAGATCCGTAATAAAATATACCTAAGCGATTTTGTATTTCTCTTGATAAAAGATGTTTTTGGCAATCTACGGTTCAAATTATATCTTAAATAAGTTGCAAAGTTGTGATAAAATTAATCCTGTCGTTTACTTAAGCAAACAAACAAGTTGTATTTCAAAACATGTCTCTGGAACTTCGTCTTATTTCTTGTTACCTTTTATATGGTTCGCGTTCATATAAGCTGCTTAGGAAATGCTAAAGGAACTACTACTATGTTGAAATTCAACTCGCATTGCTTCGCGTCATATTTCCTTTTCAAATTCGGCATATAAAGTGAGCTAGTTTAATTAGAGACAGAATTGACATAAGCAAAAATATACCTTTTTAACCAGTCCCTTGTGCCTGTAGTTACACTCACTCAACCTTCCAACAGAAACACAATAATACTAAGTAATGTTGCTGTAGAATATATGACAACGTAGTGGTAGCTACCCAGGCATGTTTGCACAAAGTTCTACCACTAATTAACTAAGTAAAGTGGAAAAGTTTCTAGTGACTGTTTATATATTTTTAGAGTCATTGAGTTTTTCTTTTCAGTAATTCTCATTTAAGATATAGTACACAAAATCTTGTTGCGTTATGTTAAATTTTATAATTTCTGACTTTTTGTGATAAAGAGACAGCCAGGAGGCGATCGATTCATTATAAATCTACGCTATCTAGGATCCCATTGTAAAACCTTTTCACCTAGCTCAACAAGATTACTATGCTCTCGATTAACAGAAATTAGTCTGTGTTTGTCCTTTGTACCGATGTTGAAAGTATCATAATGATAAGTCCATAAAAACTGGTGGTAGAGCTTTGTGCAAGCTCGTCTGGGTAGGTACCACCCACTCATCAGATATTCTACCGCAAAATAGCAGTACTTGGTATTGTTGTGTTCCGGTTTGAAGGGTGAGTGAGCCAATGTAATTACAGTCACAAGGGACATAATATCTTAGTTCCCAAGGTTGGTGGCGCATTGGCGATGTAAGCGATGGTAAAAATTTCTTACAGTGCCAATGTCTAAGGGCGTTTGGTGACCACTTACCATCAGGTGGCCCATATGCTAGTCCGCCTTCCTATTCTATTAAAAAAAATATGTAAGCATAAATATTACTTCAATATCGTCTGATTGATAAATTGAATACATTCATAACCAATATAATAAGCAATAGCAAAATAAATGAAGCAAATTATTTCATAATCACATCAATCAATTGAATAAAATTATTCGAGAAAAAAAGTTGTTATCTAAGCAAGTATTTTTGTTTGTAAATTTTTACCTAATTATTTACGTCTCGGGTGAATAATTTCGTTTGAGTGCTTCTTTCGGCGATGTAATTTCAGAGGACCTGAAGTACATTAGCATTATAAAGCGACACATTGGAGGTTTTTAGTATACGCTTTTTGTTATAAAGCAAATATGTATTTTATAAATTTTAGCACTTAATACTTCAATTTTTTATTGATAGACAAACGAGCAAGGGATCGTTTTACTTACAGATTGGTACTGTGAAAAAAAAAAAAACTTTTTATCACAAGTCGTTTTGTCGCTGCCAATCATGGAATCTGAGATACACTGTCTAATCATCTTGTAATTACACCATAAAGTATTGCTGCATAGTGGTAGACTTACTAGTGAGTAAGTGGAACACACTTAGACAGACTATAAATAATCTTACAAACTTATAATAAATCACTAGTTTACTAAAGAAACTATTCAAGTAAATCTTTTAAAAAAGTTTTATATGTATGTAATAATTAAATTAAAATTGGCGATATTGTAAATGTTTTTATTATATCGATGCTCATAATAATTATACATAGGTTACAAGTCACCAGCATTTTTACAGAGCCAATAGGCCAACTTATGGGAGGTTGGCCTATTGGCTCTGTAAAAATATTAACCGTTCCTTACATCACCAATGCTCCACCAACCTTGGAAATAAAGATGTCACTTGTTGCCTGTACTACACAATGTCATAATTGAGAAAAACGTTTTCTACAGTTGTTGCCCTGGTTTGCTAGTATACTAACAAATATATACTTATACTATTTTTCACGAAATAAATATGATCTAAGAGACGATTATTTGTTGAAAAAAAAATACTTGAAAAGATAAATTCACAACGTGAATAAAAATAATCTAAAAATGCAAAACCTCTTTGTGTTACGCAATTTTTTGAATAACCATTAATAGACAAGCCCATCGTTCATAATGTGAAAATATTTTCCACAAGAATTTCCAAGACATTTTCATAGAAAGGATGAGGTAAGTGCTGGAATAAATCCATCATCCATTGTTATCGATTGTGCACTCGCGGATGAATAATTTTACTTAATAACCGCATCCATTATGGAAGTCAGTATGAGAATAACTGCTTAAATATTTATATTACTTTGTATTTTATATAATAAAGCCTCGTTCGTGTAATGGTTCGATTGTAAGGCTGCTGATCATGAGGTCGGAATTAAGCCAGAAAAACATCATTGGGTTTGCTTGGGTATTGTTATTTTATTATATTGTTTGAAAGTTAAGCAGACTGGCAAATAGGCCACCTAATGGTAACTGGTCACCATTTTCCATATCCAGACTGGCTTGCACAAAGCTCTACCACGAAGTAGTTAAGAAGTCTCTTATGAGAATTGTCATCGTGATCGAAGTCGGATATTATTATTATCGGTCAGGTGGACATTATCGTTAAGAAAAAAAAAGTTTTAAATAGCATTGTTAAATAGTATTGTGGCTTACTTATACGGTTGTTGAATAATTAAAATAATTATTTAACTCTGTAAATAATTAATCCTTTTCGGTAGTTTATATTCGTTTCATGACGCGAACGCGAACTTTATTTCAAAAAAAAGTTCCTTTTGAGGAAAACGTTGGGACTTATTACATCACGCTACTGATGCTGGTTGGTGGATACACATGTGAAAGGATTTCAGTGCAATTATACACATGCATGCTTCTTCACGATGTTTTCCTAAGCGCTGAGTTCGAGCTGAATCATAAACACACATTAAGCTCATGAAAATTTAGTGATGGCTAGGTTTGAACCCGCGATCATCGGTTTTGATTTACGAATTCTAACCACTGATCCAACTCGGCTATTTTGTGATATGGTAAAATTAACATTTACTTTTTCTTGCTTTACAGACCTTTTGCCTTTGATGCGAAATGACAGCAAGCAAACGTGACGTAATATGATCTTGTCATATAACTCCCAGTACAGTAGGGGTTTCATAATATATAAATAAGTAATATTCTATCATAAATAAAAAGTTTCTTACCGGTTCTCGGTAGAAACAACACTATGAACCGGTAAAGATTTTAACTTCAAAAGTACTTGGTAAATTGTCTGAAATAAATCTCTTACTATAAGAGACACTCGCTTTTTGTGGTGCATTCCGTATATCAACACATATCATTATATATTTAATTTATACAAAGTATTTTTGTAAAAAAATATATGAAAGAGTAACTTACGATTCTTGCCGGTTTTTTCGGTAGATGCGATATTCCGAACTGTGACGCTTGACGTTTCATAAGTACATGTAAAAGTCTATTTGTATAAAAATGTTTTGATTCGATATAATTGTTAATTAGTATAATGTACAAAGGTGTACAAAGGTGTACGTGTACAAAGGTGCTTTAAAAAATCATGATTTCGTACGATTGCATTTTTTTCGGATTAAAATGTATAGTTATTAAAGAAACACTAATCGAAATCGTTTATATAAATACAAATAGAGAAGATAGTTCTATCAATGTGTGCGTTAGTAAAAAGACAAGTAAATAAAAATTCTATACATGTTGTAAACATACTATATCTCTGAGATCAGTTACATCTACTGTCACGAGATATAAAAACGTCTCATCGTATAAATTTTAGCTAAAATATCAGCTATCCCATTCTTGAGTGTAGAGCCACGCAACTCGCGACCGTTAAACCATTATACTAAGCATGTTCTATGTCATTGATAAATAATTAATCAAAAGTGTATGTGAAAACAGATACACTCTCTATTCTCTATCTCATATTATATAATAAAAAGCCGAGATAGGATAAGGCCCAGTGGTAAGAACGCGTGAATCTTAATCGATGATCGTGGGTTCAAGCCCGGGCAAGTATCACTGAATTTTTATGTGTTTAATTTGTGATTATAATTTGTCTCGTGCTTTACGGTGAAGGAAAACATCCTGAGGAAATCTGCATAAGTTTAATTTCACTGAAATTCTGCCACTTGTGTATTCTGCCAACCCGCATTGGAGCAGCGTGGTGGAATAAGCTCCAAAGCATCTCCTTAAAAAAAGGGAGCTCTCTCCTTAGCCCAGCAGTGGGACATTGACAGGCTATTACTTTTATTATATAATATTAGAGACGGCAAATTGGAGATCAGACAGTGCTTACGGGTTGTGTGCTTGTGTGGTTGTGTGCCGGAAATAGGTGAGAGTATTACTCCAGCTGTAAAACTTGCAATCCAGCCTTAAAGGCAAGTCATTTTCTATATTCTATATTCAATATTCTATATATCAGGGCATTAAAAATGCAAAAATGCTTTATTTTAACCAAAAGAATATATATTTAATCTATATCTTTAGTTACATATTATTATTTAAGAATAAACTAAAAATAACTGAGTTTTTAATACATTATTAATTTATACTTTCTACATTAAATTTTTTCTAAAGTATTTTAGTTACGGAATCGTTCGTTAAAATATTGTTAGAAGTATGTTAATATGTTTATGTTTAATAATATTATATATATATATATATATCATCTTTCGTAATGGTTCTGGCAGAAAACGAAACTTCTGTTATAAGGTATTTAATTTATATTTTCACTAAACATTTACAACCCCTGGTTTAAGGGCTCTATGTCTTAACCGGAGCAAGTTGTAATATTACACGGGAAAATAGGCAGCCATTTCTGCATTAACTTGCTCTGATGCCTACACTTATTTACTGTATATATTATACATGGAAAGTCGTGACAAATATTAAAAGGTTTGCAATCTCTGCCAATAAAAAAAATAAAAATTATTAATTTATTATAAGGACGTTATTATAAGTACGTTAAACAAGTTTTTATTGTAATCTTTAATTGAATTTAAAGATATAAAACTTAAATATATAAAAATTAAAATAGCTACTGTACAAATCATGAAATGGAATGGTGGCAAGAACGCTAAGAGCATTTGAATCGCGATTTTGATCCTCTGGGAGAGAAATGAATCATTTTCATGTCACGTGTCATGTTATAACTTTATCAACATCTATTATGACCAAACTTATGAGCATATATCGTGAATAATCAATTAAAAACATAATTTTCTCATATACGGTGGTAGGGCTTTTTGCAAGCCCGTCTTGGTGGGTAGTACCGTTAGTATTGGTTAATACTAAAATGTCATCAATTTGCAATCGGAATTTTCAGATTAAGTTACTGTCTGGCAATAATTAAAAAAAAAACATACAGCTACATTAAAACAACGTAAATCAATGAAAAGATTCGGACACGGCAACAAGGCACGGGGCGCACGTTTAGGTGCCGCAATAAAAATAACAATAAAAATTGATTGTACTTAAAAACATTTTTTTAATAATGTTAATTGTATTGTTATACTGTTTGTTTCTTATACCCGAATAAATAAATTAATTAATTCAAAAAAGGATTTTTTTTTTCTCAGATCAGAAATATACTATAAAATAGTAAGCATAAAGTAGGCCTCGTATCTGCTGACACGAATAATAAAAACTAAAGTTGAATATCGAAGTATATTTATAGTAACTTGATTTATTTGAAAAGTTTTTGCTTTTGATAATATTGTAGTTTTATTATTGTGTTTTGATACTTTATAGTATCGAACATAACAAGAAACCTTGGAAGTAGGTTAGTTCCCAAAAATGTTTGGAAAAAATAATAATAGTTTTTTTTGGAGGTAACTTGGTTTTATTCACTTAGTTGTAGGGAAACGGGCACACCTGTCTGGGTTTGTACGACCCACTTATTTTCTACCGCGACCCAGCATTACTTAGTATACTTGTGTTCCGATTTGAAGGGTTAGTCAGCCAACTACAAGGGACATTATGTAAAATCATAGTTTTCAAGTTGGTGGCGCATTGAAGATGTAAGCGATGGTTTATATTTTATACAATGCCAATGTCTATGGGCTGTGGTGAATACTTACCATCAGGTGGCCCGCTAGCCAGCCTGCCTACCTTATACTATAATAAGGTTACTTTTTAATTTAATATTTTCTGTATCACCCACCCTAAGCTTAAGAGGTTAATATATTTTAAACAGCACATAATTATATACGACTTTTTAAAATTTATTTCTTTTAAATTAAATGAATACTTGTGCTATAAATTCAAACATTTCCATCACGTTCGGACGATTGGACGAATTCTAAAGCTATAGAAGCAGAGGAACAGGAAGTAGGAAGCTTTTTGATTTGAAAAAGGATTATTATCTACTTCAAACTAATAGTCCGTGAGCTAGCAGCCACTTTATCGTGTGAATTATTTTATTTTGTCTTTATGCTATTAAATAATATAACAAAGCACTTGCAATTTACTACACAAATCTTAGGAGTGCGTCTGTGTTTGCGCACACTTGTGCACTAATCAATCTTGCATTTGCCTAATCTCTTTTAAGATTTGCCGACCGGTCAGGAGGTCATTGTCTTACAAAAGTTTTAGCTACACGATATTTAAAGGTAGGTAAATAGGTGAGGAGCTAGTTCTCCAATTATAATCAAAGTTTTAATAATAAAACTATAATATAATAATAATAATAATATCCTTGGACATTATTCACAAACGGCCATCTGATCCCAAATTAGCAGAGCTTGTACTATGGAAACCAGACAACTGATATACTACATATACTACTTTTCTATTGTAAATATATACTTATATAGATAATTACACCCAGACTCAGGACAAATAGTCATGTTCATGCACATGAATGTTTATCCTGGTTGGGAATCGAACCCACAACCTTCGGTGTGAAAAGCAAGTATCTACGAACCACACCAACTGGCTCGTCAATATATGCTTAATGACGTGACCGTGGACACCTAGTAACATATCAAATATACCAATTGGTTAATTGAAATATACGAACGCGTGGGTAACAAACATTTCGACGTAGCTCGGATTGATTTGCGAACTGTTGTTTATCTCTGCATTCGGATGTATTTGAATGTCAGCAGATGGTTGCTCTGTTGTATGTAACTGGCACCATGTAAATGAAATGCTCCTGTTTTGAATCGTTGAATTTTGAATTTTATTTGTTAATAGATTTATTTTTATAATTAGCTATACTTTTTTTAGAAATAGAGGTTCATTAAATGACGACGTGAAATAGAAATTTAACTCAGCTTAATTTTTTTTTTAATTGTATAGGCTAGCGCTTGACTGTTATCACACCTGATCGAAAGTGAGATACAGTCTAAGATGGAGCGCGCTTGCCTAGAAGATGCCTATTCAATTAATTAATTAACTAACGGTAACAGCCTGTGAATGTCCCACTGCTGGGCTAAGGCCTGTTCTCTGTTTTTTTTTTTTTATATTTGCCAGGAGGGCAAATGACTCTACTCCACCTGATGTTAAGTGGTAGTAGAGTCCAAACGCGAGGACGGCCAGTACAGTCGGGAAGAAGGTTCTGCACTAGCCGCCCTCGCCTTGCCGGCCCGCAAGATGCCTCTTCACGCCTCGTTTGAAGGAACCCGGGTCGTAAGAGGAGGGGAATACGTGAGCTGGTAAGGAATTCCATATCTTGGAAGTGCGACAAAGAAAGGAGTTGCCAAATTTCTTTGTGCGCGATGGAATTGATGTCACAGTTAGTCGGTGACATCGAGAGCCAGCACGCGTAGACTTGTGAAGGAAAGGGGAAGCAGGAATTAGGGAAAATAATTCCTCGGAACACTCGCCGTGATACAGTCGATAGAAAGCGCTCAGCGCAGCTATCTCTCGACGCAATTGTAAAGGCTCGAGGGTGTTAGTGACCTTTACGTCGCCAATAATGCGGATCGCACGTCGCTGCAACCGGTCCAAGGCCTCAAGTAGGTACCTTTTTGAGAAGGCTTTGGAGCTTATTCCACCACGCTGCTCCAATGCGGATTGGTGGAATACACATGTGGCAGAATTTCAGTGAAATTAGTCACATGCAGGTTTCCTCACGATGTTTTCCTTCACCGAAAAGCACGAGATGAATTATAATCACAAATTAAGCACGTGAAAAACTTCAGTGGTGCTTGCCCCGATTTGAACCCACGATCATCGGTTAAGATTCACGCGTTCTTACCACTGGGCCATCTCGGCTTATAAATTAATTAATTAACCACTGATATATGCTTATGAAACTATTGTCTGAACTATTAAAAGAGTTTATTGTTTTAGTAATATTTATTTGTTATTGAAATACAGATTAAGAAAAAATGTATTAATTAAATAAACTAAATGACTCACAAAATTCTTCAATTGTTTTGATTTAATTTGGTTACATTTTTGTATAAATCTCCTAACGTTTCATTTAAGAGCGAGTTATTTTTATTTCATTGTTCAAATTATCTCCTATAAATATTATTACAGTGTGACGATCTCTCGTGTTTTCTTCAGTCCAATATTCAGTTATATCATACGACATGAGCTTAACATCAATCAATGTTGGAGAAATGAATTCGATTTTTTTTTTATTGAATAAGAAGGCGGACGAGCATATGGGCCACCTGATGGTAAGTGGTCACCAAACGCTCTTAGACATTGGCTCTGCAAGAAATGTTACCCATCGCTTACATCGCCAATGCGCCACCAACCTTGGGAACTAAGATGTTATGTCCCTTGTGCCTGTAATTACACTGGCTCACTCACCCTTCATACCGGAACACAACAATATCAAGTACTGCTGTTTTGCGGTAGAATATCTGATGAGTGGGTGGTACCTACCCAGACGAGCTTGCACAAAGCTCTACCACCAGTAAATCGATGGCAAGAAACGGACCCGTAATCAATTATTATTACAATCACATTGAAATTTATTGTTTCAAAATATATTTGATAAATTCAATTTAACGCTGCCAGTAACATACAGATCAGCCTCTGGTATGTAGCGAATTCGTGCAGCGTACGCGATAGCGTGTATCCAATCAAACTTTATTGGCGTCGCAGTGGAAACATAGCTTTACATCTCGGATTTACCTGTTTTATTAAATCATCTGATGAGGTTCTGTGAATAATGTACGTGTACCTGTTAGTAAGCAGATGACACGACTGAAGAATGCAAACTTATTTGTTTGCACTTTAAAGTTTGTTTGCAAGAATGAAAGAATTTGCGCAAACAGACGCGCCCTCTTTATCTATACATTTAATAAAAGTAGAGTATTGGGTTGAGTCATGCAGTGGCATATATTGTAAGCTTAGTCGAAGATTTTGGGTTCAAATCAGAGCAAGTACCATTGAATTTCCATGTGCTTAATTTGTATTTATCATGAGCTCGGTGCGAATCAGCGTAGTATTGTTGTGTTCCAGTTGGAAGGGTAAGTAAGCCAGTGCTATAACAGGCACAAGGGATATTTTATCTTGTTTTTTTTTTTTAAATATATAATCTATCGCTTGACTGTTATCACACCTAATGGAAAGTGATGACACAGTTTAAGGTGGAGCACGCTTTCCTGGAAGATGCCTATTCACTCTTGCCTTGAAGGTACCCATATTGTAGGTGGTGGGAAAAACGGAGGTTGGGAGGGTATTCCAGACCATAGTGGTGCGTATCAGAAAGGAGGAATCAAATCGTTTCGCACGTGTCTTAAGTACGTCAACTACGTACAGATCTGGATCAGGGTGCAGATCTTTTCAGTGCCTCGTAAGGTTGCCTTTTCAAGCTTGGTGGCGCATTGGTGATGTAAGGATTGTTTAATATATCTTACGGAGTCAATGTCGACAGGGGTTACCACTTACCATCAAGTAGCTCATGCACCTACGTATATTATTAAAAAAAGAAAAAGAATTGAGAACCATGACAATTACTAGTACACTTGATATTTATATTATACATATCATAGTTAAAAGAAACACTGAATTGAGTTGGTCATGAAATCTACTAGAAAGGTAAATATAATTTTGGTAAAGTTGAAAAGTAAAAGTGTATATTGATGCTCCATGAACACTTCAAAACCTGCACAATATTCAAGCTATATCAGCAGCCTGTAGTGGCTCGTTTATAAGACTGCAAATCTCAAAGTCCTGGGTTCAAACCTCGAGTCAGACCGGTAAAATCTTGTTATGTTTTCAAAAAGTTTTTTTTTCTCAAAAGCAGTCTGGAGTTTAGAAGTTGGAAGTGCGCCTGAATTGATTTCCGGTAATATGTCCTGCTTAATTGTCTATTCTTCTTTATATTATATTTTCGTTGGCTCTTGCCACTTAGGCTATATCAATTAAATCAAAAGTATCTTAGTCCAAAATTAACGGCAATATATCTACCTACTTATCAAAACATCTTATCTTGATACTGAAGATTAAACAAAATATCTAAGTACATAAAAACTGACACATCACCCGCTGCGGTGGATTCATTTTAAGCCGTTACGTATTGCGTCTAGACGCTCAAGTTTTATTTTAATAAATTAAACATATCTGAAATCTTGATTGATTATATTTGGCCAAGCTCGTGTAGGCTGACAGCACTCATTTATTTAAATATATTCGTCTTCCCCCAGCGAACGCTTCGGTCATTATTTTTTTCTACCTCAATTACAGAAATTTTCGTCAATATCTACCAAACACAATACAAAAAAACATTTGACTAACAAAAGCCCACTTTTTTTAATACAGGCAAGCGCTTGACTTTTATCACACCTGATGGAAAGTAAAGATACTAAGGTGGAGTGCGCTTGCCTAGAAAATCTTACCTAGCGGCGAGTTACAACTTGGTAATATAAAAAGCTTGTCCATAAAAACACATATGCCGACTTCATGGTGATCAATCAAACAGTGTCGAAGAAAAGATACAAAGACCTTCTCTTGAAAATTTTCAAACTAAAAAATAATAATTTTAGACTGGCATGATCCAGCATTTTAATCCAGAACCTCGAATTTATAAGCCAGCAACTAGCATAAATTTTGAAGTTTGTTTTGAATTACTGTTTTGTGCAACGAAACACTTATTTTAATACAATATCGTACTATTTCGCAATATTTTTAATTAGAAGAAAATACAACAATATTAAATACATGACAAGTAGACATCTTGCCCGTTCCCTCACGTCCTCCGGTACACATATATCTCATCGCCGTACGAAAACCTCTTTTCTTAGATCTTCGCAGCTATATGTTTATGGCTCGCCTTGACGTCGCGCGTAACAATGTTTTTATTTATGTCTCAGAAACAAACTCAATAAACACGAATAATAAGTAATCGATTATTTAAATTATTATACATAATTTAATAATGGCTACAGAGTGTGTTACTTAAATCAATACTTGAGTCTAGTTTACAATATCAGTGTTACTGGAGAACAGATGAGAGGTGGATATAAGCCAAACTACGTACGATGTAAGGCTCTCTACAATGTGTACTCATACATCGATAATGAGTCCATATCTTCTCTCTATCAGTCTTATAGGGTATCTTATACAGGGTTTTGGTCGAGGGTTTTGTGCAAGCCCGTCTAGCGTGTGTGTATTGTTTCGTTCTGATTTCAAGGGTGAGTGAGCCAGTGTAACTACAGGCACAAGGGACACCTTAGTTCCCAAGTGTGGTGGCGCATTGGCAATGTAAGGAATGGTTAGTATTTCTTACATAGCCATTGCGTATGGGCGGTGGTTACCACTTACCATCAGACCAAAGATATCAAAACAATTGTATAATGTCAATACAGGATGCGTGTAAGTCCAGGGGATTTGTAATCCTTTATAAGATTCTGCTGATATTTTTTGCTTGGCCTATTAATAAATTTGAATCTCATATAAAATAAACAATTCCTGTAAAAGGCTTATTACTCGATAAATAGATAATTAAAAAGCATTTAGTATTCCTTGATTTTGAGGATAAATAGTAAATTATATTTAATTAACATACATATGTAAATTAATGATGTTATTCATGGCATGAGATGAATGATCTTACCCGGTACGAGACACGCTATCTTCGTTTAAGATTCAGACCTTCAAATAATATTTAAATATTTTAATTAATTACCTTTTCTATTCCTATCCTAACTTAATTTTGTATATTTGGCATTTTATTAATATACAATATATAATAAAAAACAACTGAAGGTGAGATACAAATGAAAAATAAATTTTAAATATAGTTAAGGTATATATACTTGGGGGAGGCTTTCGTCCAGCAGTGGACGGCAAAAGGCTGAAAAAAAAAAATATACTTAAGTATTTTAGCTTATATAGCTTTAGATAATATTTCAACATTACTATAAATTAAGTTCAACTTGTTATATTTCAACTAAATAAATTGAATTCAATGGGAATTAAGCGAAACAAACGCAAATTCTGTCGTGGTAAGACAATCCATTTAAACTTTCACAGTACGTGAACGGAAACATCAAAACTTCAGCTTAAGGCTCACTTCAAACATTGCTAAGGATTGATACAGTGGGACGACTTTTCAAGTGATCTCTTGCAAAGGAAAATTTTAGTAAAAGAAATTTTAAGAGACTTTGTATAATTATTAGTTTGCCTTGAAGTGTTAGGAGGGGGAGAGGTTAGGTATGTCCTATTCTGTATCCCTCACAACGTTTGTGTTAAATTTTGATGATGATCGGTTGAGCAGTTAAGATATGCAACCGTAACAAAAAACTAATTAAATAAGTAAACAAACTCACTTTTGGATGCATATTAGTAAAGATAAATTCTATGTATGAATCATTTAGTAAATGTTTTTTGTTATTGAAATAGAATTATTTATTTATTATTGGCTAAGACATACATCATGTTGAAGTTGAAGAGTGATAGATTAGCACGGTATGGGCATGTGATGAGGTGGGATGAAAAGCATGTATGAATGTTGATGAATATAGGGGACGATGAAGGCTGAAGAAAGTGTGGATGGATAGCATTAGAAAAGATATGTGTATGAAAGGGATAAGTACTGAGATGACGAGTGACAGAGAAAAGTGGATGGAAAATATATGTTGGTCATCACGCAGTGGGATAAGGACAGGAAGAAGAAGAAATACATCACGTAGCTTTTGTGGTAGACGGTAGAAATGTCAATGTTTTATCCTGTTACAGTTACGAGAGTTATCTAAATCACTAAACCGATTTTGATAAAATTTGGTATAAACAAAGGCTACATTTTTATACTTGCCCATTCTCCAAAATGCGGCAGAAGCTGCGGGTTAAAACTAGTTACGAATAAACCGTTTTTTTCCCTTTTAAGGAAATAGTAAACTTCTTACGATCGGGATTAAAGCTTGGATGCTTAACATAAAACGGAAAATATATATCGTGAAAATTTAAAGTTTTCAAATTCATTTAATATTTTGACGTAAAATTTCAATTTAAAATGATTTTGGCGAAATAATTTTACTCCTGTCCCGTGTAACGTTTTAATTTTTGTTCAATATGAAGCTAAATATGTACGAGCCTTAGAATCGAGATTGCTATTATATTACCGGAGATTTTCTTAATAACAAATTTTGATTTAAAGAGCGCGTGATATATGTTCAGTCTCTGCGTTCGTGTTTCTGAATTAATTACTCGTAATTCTTCTTAAGATATCTATTAATTCTCTAAGTATATTTAAAATCTTTAGTTTGGTTTTTTGGATATTTTTATCAGTAGAAAAAGTGGTCGTAAAAAGTGGCGGAAAAGTGAAAGACAAGTTCTGAAGCCTAACATGGTAGCAAGATTTTTTTTTGTCATTTACACAAGCAATTCTTTTTTGTAATTTACTTTATACTCGAAGTTGAATACTTTATACTCGATATAGTATAAAGTATTAAACTTCGATATACTGTAGTGTTTATCTATTTAATAATTTTATTTCTGATACAGGAAAAACAGATACAAAATAAAATTTTAAAACTGAATTAACAGTAAAAAGCATTAAGCTTAAAGCATAAAGCTTATTCCTTAAATATATTTCGATATTAATTAATTAAAAATGACTACTTATAAACATTGTTTTACTAGGTAACTAGCTAGCTAAGCTTATTTAAATTTATATATAGATATAATTATAGTTTCAAGAAAGTTAAGCCTAAATTCCCACACAATTTCAAGGTGAATTTGTTAATTCTGTCTTCTTTTTTCGATTCTCAAACGAATAATGTCAGAAAGAGAGAGATCATCTCAAGTCATTAAGCTCCTTTATAAGTAAGACCGTAAGATTTAAGCCATGTACTCATTAGCCGAAAGAGATAGTTATGTATTGTCTTAAAAAATTAAATTACAATATACAAAAACAAAATCCGATCTAATCAGTTTTAAAGATTTACGCACTGTATACTACTTTATATACTAATTTCCGGCCATGGCTTTGCACACGTGTAAGTGGGGAGTTATTAGCTTAGGATAGCCTCTTCTGCAACCCTGACTGAATGGTCCATTATTCATTAAGTTCTTAAGGCGTGGAAGTGTAACAATCAAACAAACCTTCGTATTTATAATATTAGTAAGATAACTCGCAAGTAAATAAATACTACATAATTACATAGCAGTACCCGGCAGACGTTGCCTTACCCGTGTACACATATAGACTTATTGTCATGGCGACCAGTTGAACGATATAGAACTTGATCTTCACCATCTAACGTCAAATAACAGCAATGTGAATAGCATAAAACATTATCTATACAAAATACGTATATCATATAGATGTAGCAACATAATATAATTTACTGGTTGTAAGGATTTGTGCAAGCTCGTCTGGGTAAGTTCCAGCCACTCATCATATATATTGTGTTCCGGTTTGAAGGGTGAGTAGCCAGTGTAATTACAGGCACGAGGGAGATAACATATTAGTTCCCAAGGTTGGTGGCGCATTGACGATGTAAGCGATGATTAACAATTCATACAATGCCAATAAAAATAAAACATAAAATTTCATATTTACTACAGTATTTATATTTACTAAGTTTCCTATGCGTTCGTCTTAAGTCTTCGTTATTGTGTGGTTTACCTAACCGTAAATTGTAAAATTCATAGCTCGCCCCGACGTTTCCGCTAAGGCTGACAACGGAGTGATGTGTCAGCGCCTTTGGACCGCAATATTTAATATCTCTGTCACTGAAACATTATTGCTCTTAATTTTTCACGATCATGCATCCTGCCTTATGTGGAACAACTTGATGGATCTTGGGTGTGAATCATAAATTTCGTAGAGCTATGAACAACAGAACATTGTTTTATTTTTATCAAAAATGACTTTGGCCCAAACGAATCCCTCAAATATTAACTCGAACTAAAACAAGAGAAACACAGTGATACATATTTGATCATGAAAATAATAAAACTAGATTTGTTTTAGGTTACTTCAATTATTTACTTACAAAGAGCATTTTTTGTCATTATATAGACATAGCGTTAAAGAAGTTTCTTCAACTTTGGCTAAGGATCAAAAAGGAACTCAAGGCCCTTCGTCTTTTATTTTTCTTTTCTTTCTATCTCTTTAAAATACAGGAAGGTGGACGGGTAGATAGAAATATTAACCATTTTTTACATCATCAATTCCCAATTTACATTAGAAACTAAGATGTTATGTCCCTTGTGACTGCAGTTACACTGATTCACTTACCCTTTCAACCAGAACGTAACAATACTATATAGTAATATCAAACGGTATAACATATTCTACTATCAAATAGATAATAAGAAGGTGGTACCTACCCAGACGGACTTGCACCCTAGCATCTACATGCAGTAAAATCTACTGATTCACCTTTGGAAAAGTACTTAAGTACTTACTAGTACTTACTTAATTACTTAGTAAAGTTTTTACAAAAAATTATCAATCAGAATTGAAACATGTATCTCCGGCAATCATTAGTGCCCAGCTTGGACTTCAGCCTTATATACTTCGTTTTATTTAACATATGGTTTTACAAATTATTGTAAAGAAAATCTTGAACTGGGATAGAAGAATTAATATAAGTTGATATATTGTAAAAAATGCGCTAAAACAACATCACAATTTTTAGGCCGAAATATATTTTATATGTTTTCGGCTAGGATCTAAGTAGACTAGATTTGTTTTCTGGGTGTCAAATACTCTTTGATTATAAGCAAAGTAACACTTAATGACGACAATTAGGTGTAAAGACTTAATGCTCCACTCATTATAATGAGATCAAAAGATCTCTTCACCTTGAAATTGTGTGGGAATTAAGGCTTAACTTTCTTGAAACTATAATTATGTCACTATATAAATTTAAATAAGCTTAGCTAGCTAGTTACCTACCAAATTTTGAAATTTTGGATTATTTTAAAAATTTTTTTTAAATAATACAAAATTTCAAAATTTGAAACGCAAGAAAATTTTATAAACGCAAGAAAAAATTCTTCCCAATCAAACAAAACAAAAGTATTTGAAATATAAAGAACAGCAATGAATTCTTACAGGGTGTTGAATAATGTCCCGTATATTATTCATGAAGTGAAAACTCAGTACATTATCTGTAGTGTCGCCGGGGTGTATTCTGCAACATTGCAATTTTACAAAGACCCGTCAAAGATAATATCGCTAGCGCTACAAAGTTTTAGCTAACTGTTTGTCTCTTTTATAAATGTTAAATAATTTAAAGGAAGATATTTAGTGAGATGCTATCTACGCCTTAAATTTCAATGCTTGTCTTGAGTCAAGTGCTTAAATTATTTTACAATTTAGATATTTTATATATAAAATTATGAACACGATTATCATGATTTTAAAACTCGGGTATACATCACTGACTGCCTCGTTGGTCTAGTGGCTTGATGTAAGGCCGCAGACCCGAAGGGCCTGGGCTTAATTCCCAGGTCGGGCCAATAAAAAGTTATTGGGGTTTTCTGTCAGAAAATTCACAGTAGCAGCCCGGAGTCTGGAAGTTAGATGTGTGTGCACTCCCGTGCCTCGGAAAGCACGTAAAGCCGTTGGTCCTGAGCCTGAACTCTTTCCGGTCGTGTCGGATTACCGTCCCATCGGATTATGAGAGTTAGGGAATAGAGAGTGCACCTGTGTTTGCGCACACACTTGTGCACTATAACATCTCCTGTGTAGTTGGCTAATCTCTCTTGAGAACATTATACACCACTGAAATATCGGCGGTGAAAATAAATTTCATGTGCTGGATGAAATTCTTATAAAAGTGTGGTATGAACTGCAGAAATATCGTGGAATAAGGTCCAAGGATTCTCCTAATGAAAGGTCCTTGCCTAATCGTAGGACATTTACAAGCAGTATCTATTATCTCTGACATTGTTTTTTTTTGCTTAAGGAACAGAACAAAGTATTTCAATGCATTGATATTTTATCTTTTTTTTTACTAAAAATATTATATTATATAATAATATAAGAATAAAATAATAGCATCATATTCTTTAAAGTCACTTAACAGCCGTCAACTTTGAATTAAGTCAGCGACGGTTTAAGAATTTTTTTCTAGTTATAAATACATTTATATTCTAAATAGTTGCAAGAGTTATATATTTCTTGAAAGATCTTCTTAACGTGTCGTTTGTTATAACTTGGAAGGACTTTATGCATCTGACAAGATATCTTTATAAGTTTCTTTATAAGCGTAGACTTTACGTTGGTGTTCTTGTACAATTAATAATCGACGGTCATCAGTGTCTGACATTACTGAACGGCGGAAAATATGATGTATTATTTTCTTAAGCCATATAAAGAGTTACAAGTACAGATCGATGCTGTGTTTTAGATACTTAATAAATATAAAAATAATGTAATATATCTAAAATTATCTAAACGTATGATAATTTAAACACTTTTTTACTTTTAGTGTTATTAACGAAACTACGCTTTTATTTTTATATATATTACTTTTATAAATGTACTTTAAATGCGTGCTTTAAAATAAATTAGTTTAAATAATCAAATAACGAAAATAAATCTAATCAACATAACATACATTAACAATAAACATAACATACATTAGATATCAAGTTAATTTCTGGATATTGAATTAGGGGTGACAAAATAGAATCGAGGCTGTTAATAATAAATTGCAGAGCTAAATACGGCTTTAATGACCCTACTTTTTTACTTTACTTTACTTTCACGACCGTGAAACGAAACGTAAGGTAATTCAAATGTAAGGTCAAAAATATACATACCCTCAAAAAAGAAGAAAGAAGAAGAAGAAGAAAGGGAAAAATCAATTTGACAAACTTGATTGAAGATATCGTTTTTGGTGTAAAACGCTGAACCTTTCGAACGAGGTCCTTTGTTTAATTATTATGCAACTTTACTTGCAGCTTAGTTGCAACTTCATATTTATACAAGGTATAACTTTTTATTTTATTATAAATTTACAGAATTACTGTTGCTTAGAGTTGATTGATTAAACGATGATATACATCATCGTCTGTATATATATTTATTTATTTTGAAATGTGAATTAATAATGACATAAAGAGAAAAATCTTTATTTAATTAAGCACCCACTTAATGCAGTTTATAAGTAACGCCAATCTCGCTAATAATAAAAAATATTATATACTAAAGTTAAATATAATTTCGATACGTATTTCTCTTCGTCTTTACAAAGTTTTTCACGCTCGAAGCGCACGTGTAGATTATTACTATTAAACTCTGAAGCTTCACACTGTATAAAGATGTAGTTAAATGGGATTCGAAACTTCGTAAGCCAGGAGTTCGTGAGCATAAAAAGGATACGTGATGTTTTAGAGCATGTCAGACAATCGGACGAGAAGAGTGCAGTGATTTAAAATATTTTATTTTTGTAAAACTTAAATGAGCAGAGTGCCTTCCTTGATAAATTTGGTGACTCTTCGTCTAAGTCCCGCAAGAAAATGTTGTCCGATTTATTTGCCATTTGATTTTTATTATTGTTTTTATTATCAATTTATTTTTTACATGCCTAGCGTTTGTGGACTACGAAAAAGCCTTCGATACCATCGAGACCTGCGCTGTTCTGGAATCCATGCAGAGATGCCTAATTGACTGTCGGTATGTCCAAGTGTAGAAGTGTTTGTACAAAGCCGCAACCATGTCCAAGTACGAGATCAGAGCACAAGATCAATCCAATTTCATCGCGGCGTAAGACAGGGAGATGTAATCTTTTTACCAATGTATTGAAGGACGTCTTCAAGACGCTCGATTGGAACGGACGCGACATTAATATCAATGGTCAACACATTACACATCTGCGATTTGCGACGACATTGTCATCATGGCGGAGACTCTGCAGGATTTGGAAGGGATCCTTAACAACCTGAGCGATTCTTCAAGACGATTAGGTCTCGGGATGAACATTGAAAAGACCAAAATCATGGCAAACCAACATGTATCCCCGGGACCAGTGATCGTAAATGACTCTCCACTTGAAGTTGTGCAGGAATATATCTACCTGGGCCAAACTATACAACTTAGCCGGCACAACTTTGAGAAGGAGGCTAAAAGAAGAATACGTTTGGGCTTGGCGGAATTCGGGAAATTGCGTCATATTTTTGAATCGTCGATCCCACAGTCGCTTAAGACCAGGGTCTTTAATCAGTGCGTCCTACCTGTAATGACTTACGGTGTCAAAACGTGGACACTCACCGTAGGACTGGTCCACAAATTTAAGATCGCTCAGCGAGCGATAGAACGCGCGATGCTTCTCTCGCGGGGTTTCTCTGGGCGATAGAATTCGAAACATCGCGCGTAGAATTAGCTCGATGAAGTGGAAGTGCGCTGGTCATGTCTCCTGGCGCATTGTTGGCCGATGGAGCCGACATGTGTTAGAGTGGAGACCACGCTTAGGCAAACGTAGTGTAGGACGCCCTGTGACAAGATGGACCGACGATTTAAAAAAGGTGGCAGGTGCGGGATGGATGCGGACTGCCCAAGATCGGGATGGTTGGCGTTCCATGGGGGAGACTTTCGTCCAGCAGTGGACGGCAAAAGGCTGAAAAAAAAATTTACATAGTCTTTTTTTTTGTTGTTGCTTTTAAAATTTTGTGTATTCCACCAACCCACATCAGAGTAGCGTGGTGTAATAGGCTCCAAACCTTCTCCTCAAAAAAGCCCAGCAGTGGGACATTCACAGGCTGTCACTTTTTATTAATTATTTTTTATACAACTTAAATTTTCGTAATATGTTAAAACATGGAATAATTATACTTAACTTTATAATGTGAGCTCCTTTTTTTCTCCAATTTCATTGCATGAGGTATTATCCTTAATAGGTAATGGATTATGATCATCATCATAAGCTATAAGTTGTTTTTTTACGTTGTATTGATGTAACTACTCCTGAAGAATCTTAATAAGTAAATAAAAACATAGATTCTTGATATTAGAATGACTACAAGGTGATTTCTAATCCATCATTGTTAAAATGTTATCAAGATTTATAATACCTTTGTTTCAATATACAGTAAGGTCCTCCAGACCGATTTCAGCTACGGCGACCAATCTCAAGAGAGATTAGCCAACTGCGCTGGACATATTATATTGCCCAAGTGCGTACGCCAAGAAAAACTCTCATGATCTCAATATAATATAGTACCTTTGTTATATTTATATATATTGAGATGTAGTTGGTGCAATTTAATACATTTGTTTCAATATAATTATATAACCTATATTATTACTGAAAGTTAGTTTAAAAATGGTCCATATTGTGCATTTGTCTTTGTACAATTATTACAACCTATAAGGTAACTAAATTTTACTATATCAATGGGACAAAAATAAAGGTTTTATTTAAAAAAAACGCTAATAAAATCTAACAATTTGTACTGTTATTCTATTACACACGATTCTTGACATACTCGTAATGTGACAATAGGCACTGGGTTCTTGCGGGTTCTTTTCTCATCATCATCATCAATCCGATCCTTAATAGCTTTACATTTAATACAACACGCTGACAATGACGCTTCAAAAAAAAACAATGAACTATATTGATTAATATTAATTTATCTCGATGCCTTTCGGTTTCACCATGCTATCAAATTTCATTTTTACGTATTTAATTGGCGTTGCATTCTTCTTTTACATTCATCCGAAAGGTCATTGATCGATAGCCAAATGACTTCATCGACGACCAATGAGTGTTCAGTATTCAATCAGATTAGTAATTTGATATGACTAAAAACTGGCTATTCTTAATAACCCTATACATAATTAATATATATCAATATAAACCCGTAACAGCCTGTGAAGGTCCCACTGCTGAGCTAAAGGCCTCCTCTCCCTTTTTGAGGAGAAGATTTAGAGCTTATTCCACCACGCTGCTCCAGTGCGGGTTGGTGGAATACACGTGTGGCAGAATTTCAGTGAAATTAGACACATGCAGGTTTCCTCACGATGTTTTCCTTCACCGTAAAGCACGAGAACAATATAAATAAAATAAAAGTATTTGGACTCAAGATATGCAAGTGAATAATCATAAATATACTCAAGAGCTATACATTAGTTTCTAAATTTGACAAATTTTTTTTTTTTTAAATAATGTTAACAATTTAATTATGACTCTAATATGTAGAGATATTTTTATAAAATATAAAATTAAAATAAAAAGAACAAAATACACATACAAATTTAAAGAAAGAACACGCCGTCTAAAAGATTGTCCTTTTGCATTGTACCCAAGACGCTGGCACTATTGCCTCTCTGCACCGCTAGACTCAGCCTTTGGGCTAAATAAGCGCCAGCTCTTGGGTCACCAGAAGTGTGGACCAGTTTCTTAGAAATGTCTTTTATGATTCTTAGTTCATTAGTTATTGATTGTTAAAAATATTCCCATAGAAAAGAAATACATCATATCAGTGTGGAACAAGCAACACGAATTCAGCGGGTTTATATTTTCTTTTTCTCATCAATAATTTGGGTTATAAATAAATTAAGAACAACATATATCTGTACAAATATTGTAAAGAGTAAAGATTTATTTTTTTGTAATGTAATGGATAAACTTAAAATGTATATAATTTATAAAATTATAGTATAAAGTTGATCGATAAATGGTTAACACTCCCTAAAAATAAATGTATATTACCATGTAAAAAAAATATACAAAATCTAACTTCCTTTTGATTATTCTATTTTATGAATCGTACCGATTACAGAAACTTTTAAAATAAGAAGTTAACAATTTAAACAAATTGAAAAAACAGCCTTTCATCAACTGAAGCCGATTTTTTATTAGTCCCATCGGCTTTGAAATTGTTATACTTTCCATCATAAAATTTTAATCATACCGAATCTTAAGTGGAAGAATCAAGTTTTTTTCAAAGAACAATTTCTCAATAAAATTTTTACATCATGGTAGCGTACTCAGTAAACCAATTTGTTCTAATTCAATTTATATATGAGATGAAACAGTAGGCAAAACACATCAATCGTATCCGAAGATAGCGGGTTCAAAACTCCACTGATCTTCCAAGAAGATTTCACTGCTTTTTTATGAGTTGTAACACATTAGGAGGAAATCTGCAACTGTTGGGAAAAATTCTGGCACGACGGCAAAGGTGGAATTAATTCTATAAACACTTTTTTTTTTAAGTTGTGAGAAATCGTTTGAGGTTCTATAAAAAATGACAAAATCCCCGTTTCTTAAAGACATACACACAAAATCATAAAAGTGATACATACATACGACAATATAAAATTACGTATGGCATTTATGAAATAAGTCTTGCCTTGTTTTATACGGAATTTTTGAGGCACGGGATTGTAATACAGTCAATCTTCTTCGGAGCTGCTACTAAAAACTTCTTTGACCTACAAACATAATAATTTTTACTGTCCTAATTTGCAATCTTTATGAGTTGTAACCTTATCTGCTAGAACAAAAGCTGTTTTTGACAAAGCAGATATATATTTTTATAAGGATTCGTTGAATAAAAATCTATAAAAATATTCCTTTGTAAGTTTAAAATATAACACTTCATTGTGATTTAGTTTTAAAGTAGTATCTATTGCCGTCACATTAGGTTCAAATTCCAGACAAGGCTTGATACTTTCGTATCTTGGAAACCATCTAAAGTTGTAGTGGTCGTGTTGGTTTTGGAGTCCTAATGTATTATGAAAGTAAAGGAATGAAGAGACTATCTTTCCTTTCCCACGAACTCGTGGACTTTTATATATCCTGGGTAGTTGGTTAATATCCGTTAAGAATTTCAGTCATGGCTGAAATCGATTCCATCAATGATTCTTGTTGCCTATAACACATTAATATTAGTTTTGATTAATATTTTATGTAACCAATATAAATAATTTCGTAGACGAACGGATTACAAGTGTTATATTATTATTATTATTACAGGCACAAGGGACATAAAATCTTAGTTCCCAAGGTTGGTAGCGCATTGGCTATGTAAGCAATGGTAGACATTTCTTAAAATGCCAATCTCTTGAGGCGTTGGTGAACACTTACCATCAGGTGGCTCATGTGCTCGTCCGCCCTCCTGTTCTATAAAAAAAACTAGCTTCCAATTTGAATAAGAATGATAAGAAATAGCTGGAAAATATTCCTAAGAAACCGAGCAACATTAAAGCAACAATTGTTCCAGTAATATATTCAGAAACGTGAACAGAACGAGAAAACTTCGTAGCAATTCGACATCAACGCGAGAATTCCCGTACACTGTGACAGGGGACTGATGTGTCGCCGCGTCCCGGAACGTCCCTAGACGTTTTGTTATAACTCCACGTCAGTTTAACGCTATTAACTTTTCATTTTACCGTTTCTGCGTTTGCTGTTTGTTTCACATAATGGTTTGAATTTTAAATTACGATTGTGTCTTATATATGTATTTTTTTATTTTTTATATATAAGGAAGGCGGACGAGCATACGGGCCATTTATTGCGTTCAAATAAGTTATAGTTAGGCTGATGTTAAAAAATATTCCTAATTTTTTTTATTGAAGTGATAACTTATTTAGGCGCGTTGCATTAGTTTATCCTAGGGGATAGACTCGTGGCTTCGCGTCACCGACATGCTTATCTTCATATAATAAGATCGTTGAGAGTACAAATAATTTAAGTTAATGAGGATAATAATGATTGAAATTAATGTTAGCACTAACAGTATATACAAGTAATATAAGTGTATTTTAACTATTATTTATTTAATTTAAGCTGTATTAATATTTTGATGAATAAAAATCTATATAATAAAAAGGGATAGAATTATTACTTGGAGTGCCAATTCATGTGGAAATTGGACAAATATATTTAATAGTTTTCAAGTTTTCACTTCTATTTTTCTATAATTGTGGATCTATACATTATAAATTAAAATAACATTTTTCCACCTACATTTATAAACATACTGTTAAATTAGTAAATAATTATTCAGTGTGATAGTTAATAAAAATTAAAGTGGGTAGTGGAAAATAACTCATAAAGTAATAATCAACGCTCTTTGTTTGAATAATTCACAAGCATAAACTGCACCACTAATTTGACACTAATCATTAATATACTGTTGGAATAGTGGTGTTAGCACCTGCCTACACCCAGAACATCTATCGGAACCAAGATCGATTCCCACCGCGGGCGAAGAACTTTTTCTATCATTATTTCATTTTAACTACAATAAAATTAATTTATAACAAGTAAAATAGTAACATAATGGTTGGAACGTGCGAAGCATGCCAAGCCCACATCAGCGTTACAATGAAACGTATAAAATGCAGTCAGTGCGGTCGCATATATCATTCTGAGTGCGTAAGGTTTAGCGGAGACTCGGTCTCTGCAAGAATTCAATGGAAATGCCCAAAATGTGTAGCGACCGTCCGTAAAGGTGGGGACAATAGTAACACACCGGTACGAATTGAAAAATCAAGTAAACCCCAGCGCTCAGTCGACACCGATCCCATTGCCATTGCACCAGATCATGATGTATACGCGGTTCTACCGGATCACGTGAATTTAATCAACCGATTCGAAGGAGTTCTCGACGCTAAGCTTAAAACGATTAAACACGAAATCGTAGAGGAACTAAAGGATACTATCATCACAGAATTAAAAAGTGAAATAATCTCGTTGTCTACGGAATTCTCTCAACTGAAAGCCTCCTACTGTCAACTTCAAACTGAAAATGACAGAGCTAAAAAACGAAGTATGTGTGCTCCAAAATCAAATTTCTCTCTGCAAAGATCAGTTATCACAATTACGTTCTCAATTTGGTAAACAACAACAACAGGCAAGAATTAATAACCTAGAAATTGTAGGACTGCCACAAATGAACAGTGAAAATACAATTGATCTTATAAGGAACATCGCTAAATACGCTGGAGTTGAATTGAACCACGACGACATCGAATTTGCGCACCGAATCCAGCCTCAAAAAACCATAGCCGGACGACCAAAATCTATTGTAGTCAAACTAAAAGACAGGTTGTGTAAGGATAAAATACTCTCAGGACTGAAAAGGAAGAAAGGCATTTGCACAAAGGACATAGGTATTGAAGGCGCAGAAAAGAGATTTTTCGTCAATGAACATCTAACCCCTGAAAACAAACAATTACTAAAAACAATTAAAACAGCGGCACGTGAAAAAGCTTACAAGTTTGTTTGGGTTAGGAACTGCAATATTTTTTTAAGGAAAAACGAAGTCACCAGCATTAAGTATACGCTCAGAGAAAGACTTAGACAAGATAAAATAATAATTGATCTTATATTGCCATTATTTTTTTGTTCTACTACGGATTTCACTGTATATATTATTAAATTGTAGACGTCTTTATACATGTTCTGGAAATATTCACAATACACGCACTACATACACATTTATCATTCACCTGAATACTCATATAGCAAATTCCATGCATTTAAACGACGATACACAAACTTAAATAAACAAAATAGTAACTCAGCCATACCAATATCATTCCAATTCTCATACAGTACATTGGTACATCGTTACGGAATCAGTCAAAAACTACATACTATTAAATTTAATAAAATATGTCAGCTTAATATTTTGCTACTTATTACGGATACTATCAGGCGCTAATCCATTAGAAATATTTTATCAAAACGTACGTGGTTTATGTACTAAAACTAATGAATTTAGACAAAATATTCTTAATCATAACTTCGATTTAATTTTAATTACTGAGTCATGGTTGACAAATGGTATCTTTGACTGTGAAATCTGCGACAGCAGATACGATATCCTAAGATGCGATCGAAATATTGAAACTTCCACAAAAAGAAAGGGTGGTGGTGTACTTCTCTGTGCCCTAAAGAAATTACACATCCAACACCGTAGTGAATGGGCTTGTCATGGAGTCGAATTCCTTTGGGTAACTATACCTAGTGAACATTTGAAAAATCAAGGACATCGAAACATTCATATTGGGTTAATCTACGCGCCTCCAGATGACCCATTATCATCTCGCCTTGAATCAATAACATCCCGTCTAGCTGAAATCACTTACAAGCAACCAAATGACTACATCATTCTAGCTGGTGACTTCAACCTACCGAATGTTAAATGGTCAGATAGTGGACCTATAATACAAAAACAAGGACCAGCCAATTTACAAAACGCTACGGAGAATTTTATTGACATATGCAATCTTTCTGATTTGAAACAACATAATACAGTTGTCAATAATTAAGACAGAACCTTGGATCTGATATTTAGCAACATAAATTTTGAAGTTTATCACTGCCCCTGCCCATTCGTCTTAGAGGACCCGTATCATCCATGTATTCAATTCAATCTCGCCAACCTGCAGATTCGTAACTTGCGCAAAAAACCTGTCATAAAACCTAATTTTTTCAAGGGGGATTATGCAAAAATAAATGAACATCTATCTAGGATTAATTGGTTCGACATATTAAAAGCAGATTCAATGGTCGGAGTTATCGACACGTTTTACGCAATTCTAAGAGACGCTATTAAAAATTTCGTTCCAATAGAAACGAAATTCAAGAATAACTTTCCAGTGTGGTACTCCAAACCATTAATCCATGTAGTAAAAGAAAAGTTACAAAAGCACAAACTATGGAAAGTAGGGAAAAACCCTCGAGATTACGATGAGTTTGTTATATTAAGGACGAGACAAAAACATCTCCAGAGTAGATGCTATGCTGCATACACTCAACGTATGCAAACCTTCATACTCAAGGACCCTAAACAACTTTTTTCATTTACTAAATCATTGAGAAGCAACGAAAACGAATACCCTACAAAACTTACTCTAGGAGATACTATATACACAGATGAAACTTCGATGTGTAGAGGATTCAGTGAGTATTTCGAGAGTGTTTTTATAAAACCTGCTAAGAATTACGACGTAACAAATCAGCCTAGAATATCTCAGAATGGATCCATTAGCAAAATCATTATCGAAGAAAAAGAAGTTTACAATTTGCTCAAAACGCTTAGGACTGATAAAGGGCCAGGTAGTGACGGCATTCCACCATTCTTTCTATCCAAGTGTGCTAAAAACCTAGCTAAACCACTTTCAATTATTTTTAACCTTTCTGTTAATGTGTTTTGTACTTTTCCCGACGTATGGAAAGAAGCTCTTATAGTACCAATCCACAAAAGTGGTTCTAAAACAAAAATTGAAAATTACCGACCGATTTCTATCCTGAACGCAATAAGCAAGCTGTTCGAAAAAGTGGTTTACAGACAAATATGCCCCATTATTACAAGGTCCATTCCCTACGAACAACACGGTTTTATGAAGAATCGCTCAACGGTCTCCAATTTGGCCATCTTCACAGACTTTATACTGCAAAGTATGGATGAAAGATGCCAAGTAGATGTCATCTACACAGATTTCGAAAAAGCGTTCGACCGCGTAGATCACGTGATATTACTTCATAAACTTAATACTCTTATGATAAACGGAAACTTGCTTCGATGGTTGACATCTTATATAAAAAATCGTATGCAGGCAGTAGTAACAGGCAGTGCAAGAAGTGATTTTGTATTCATATCATCAGGGGTCCCTCAAGGATCCATTTTGGGGCCCCTTCTATACAATGCATATCTTTTTGACATCGGCAATTGTTTCAAACATTCACACTATTTGATGTTCGCTGACGATAAAAAAGTCTACTTTAAAATAAGATCATTCGAGGATTGCCTTAAATTACAAGATGATTTAAATGCCCTGACAAAATACTACGCGAAAAACAGAATTACAGTAAACGTTAAGAAATGTCATCATATAACTCTGACTCGTAAAAAAACAAAAATTAATTTCGACTATAAAATCAATGACGCGACCATTGCTAAAAAATCCACCGTTACAGATCTAGGCATTAAAATTGACACTAAAGTTTCAATGATTGAACACATTGACGCAGTAACAAATAGGGCGTATAAACAACTTGGTTTTATTAAGCGAGCAACGCAATCATTTAATAATATTGAATGCATAAAAATACTCTACTTTGCATATGTTCGAAGTATCTTGGAATATGCAAGTAGTATATGGTCACCTCTATATAAAAATCATATTCAGAGACTCGAATCTATTCAATATAAATTTCTCAAATACTTAGCGTACAAAGATTTTAAAAAATTTGACAAATATGAAGAAGCCAGTATTTATTATAAACTAGATTCGCTAGAGCAAAGACGAAATCAAAAGGATATGCTGCTACTACAAGCAATTTTAACTGGTATGATGGACTGCCCCAATTTGGTGTCAGCATTCTCTCTAAATGCCTCCTCATTTAGATCGCGTAACCCCCACCTACTAGTTGTTCCAAAATGTAACACAAACTATGCAAAAAGCTCTGTAACTGTACGTCTAGCACGAACATACAACAAATTATTTTCTCATTTAGACCTGTTTCACTTATCCAAAAAACAATTGAGGAAACAAATAACACTATCTTACCGCCAAAAATAAACACGCACACACACACACCCACAAACACACACACACATACACACAGAAATACACACACACGCATGCACAAACACACATACAAATACCCATACACTTGTGAATGTTCTCGTCACAAACGTCAACAATTTTCTTTAGACCTACTTTCTTTTTGTTATCCACTTTGTTAAATATATTATATTAAACACTTTATATTGTAATCTTTGTGGCCATAGTCTTCATGTAATTTAAAAAACTGTACAAATATAATCTGTATACGCTGTTGATTACAAATAAATAAATAAATAAAAAAAAAACGTATCAGCTCATCGTCTACGTGCTTCATCCAGTTCGGATGCGTTAAACGTATATGAATACATTTACGTATATAGGTGGATTAAGCTGAAAATTATCTCTCGGGAAGATTAGGCCCAGCTTATATGGGATGGTATTGATAATCGAAGTGTTATAATGGTCATATTATAATACGAATGGTGTATTAATTTCCATCTTATTTAAGCTATAAATGGATTGGCGTTTCGTCATTTTTTTAATGTAAAAAATTATTGACACATACATATTGTACTATTTAATAATAATAATGTAAAATATTAATCATCATAATCTTAAAGTAATATTAAAATTAAGTCAGTATTATTTGTAGCTAATGTATATATAATATATATATCATTCTAATATGTATATCTAATATAAATATTTTTATTATATTATAGGTAGGTGGACGAGCAAACGGGCTACCTAATGGTAAGTGGTCACCGACGCCCATAAACATTAAAAATGTAAGAAATGTAATTACACTGGCTCATTCACCCTTCAAACTTAAACAGAATAATACCAAGTACTGCTGTTTTGCGGTAGAATTTCTAATGAATGGGTGGTACCTAACCAGAGGAGCTTGCACAAAGCCCTAACACCAGGAAAAATTCACTTATAACTGTAAATTTGAAGAGGCTATTACATAATGTATTACTTATATTTAACTACAAAATTCTGTGCTTTACTTTTGAGTCTTAGTCGAACAAACACAATTAAATGGTACACGATCGGCATATAATTCTAATGATATATAATACATAGTATGTAATTATAAAACAACGACCTTGAAATAAAAAATAAAAATGCAGAAATTAAAATACATAATAAATCTCTTATTGTCTCAGTCAGAAAGGCGAAATACGTCCAACAGCAATTTCAATTTATAAATTGCTTTTCTTTGCTATTTTGCCACTAATCCAGACATTCATGATCTGTAAAATAATTACTTATAACTTTGATATCGATAATATAAAATATTTTCATAACTTTGTTCTTAAAATTAAATTATGTATTCTTTTTTTAAAATGTATAATATATATTTAAACATTACTAAAAGCTTTAACTTTATTATTATTAGAATTTTTTTTATCGACAACTGCTGTCATTATATTATGGTATTTCAATAAAGAATTTTGTTGAACGGTTGAATGTTTTCTTAAAATAATTTTGTAATTACTACCTTATATTCGTGCTTAAATCGTATTTGCACAAGAAATTCTCAATCCAAGTCACAGTGATATAATAAATATTAATACACCTCGGATTGTATTTGAGAATTCACTTTTATCGTTTCAGGAAAAAAATGAAGATAGAATTTTTTTATTAGATATTGAGATCAAAGACAAAATATATTATTGTACAGACAAAATTGACTTAATAAAATGAACGAAATCTATTTTAAGGTGAAATCTTTGTTAGCCTTAAAAAACTATTTTATTTTTCTTCGTAATTTCTTCTATCTTATGTCTAAGATTTCTTAAGCTCTTCTGTAAAACTTGTACTTGCATCTCATTGCATAACACGATCGTGAAATCCCAGTATATTATTGGATACCATATTTGCCATGAAAGTCTGTACAATTAAATTATAAGAAGTAACTAGATTATTATTAAAACTTTTATTCAAAAAAATATACATCACGTCACCTCAATCTTAAAATATTATCTGTATATTAAAAAAATAATAAAAAACAGAGTTGTTTTTTGAACTTCGATCAATAGTCTCACAAAATTCACAACAATACACTACACTAAGAATAAATCTGTTTCCTACGTAGCTGTCAAATTGTCAAAAACGCTCGCGATTAGAATAATCATTTTGACGGTTAAAGCCGATAGCTTATAAAAACAAAGCGATCCATTTTCAAAACACTCACACTGATGTATTTAGTTAGCAATTCAAATACGATTGAGTCACGACTGAGCTATTATATATATATATATATATATATATATATATATATATATATATATGTTATCTTAAGCCTTTGATATAAAATGAATTATAAAAAAGTAAGCTTAGATACAAAAATTCATGTATATATTGTTGTCCGTTGACGAGTTCCTTCGTCTGGAGCTAATCCTGGGTTAGAATCTGGTTATGTTCACTAGTAAAATTGCAATGAATTGTCATTGGAACTGAACCAGCTTGTAAAATTTTAACTTCGTAGGATAAGTAGAAGTGAATCTAATTTAGCTTTCAATATTTGAAGAACATTTGGGGGGGGGGGCGGCATATGTGGGCTTCTTACCCAGTAATACAAGAACAAACTAACAAATATTGCAATCAAAATGAAATCTTATAATTATAAATAACACAAAATTATATTTTATAATAATAACAATTACATATATTTTCGTTCGAACAGAGCCTGCTTACCAGATGTCAACTTTACTGAAGTTACAAGACAAATTACGAATCGCGTGTTAAAAGTAAGCAAAGGAAAATAATTATATTACTAAGCCCATTTTAACAGCCGTCAACTTTTGAATTAGGTTAGCGAACAGGGTTGGCGGATTTTTCCCAGTCCGTACATTTAAATGCCGACGAAACGTGAACGACACGATTTATTTTTACAAAATAAAAGTAAGCAAAGCAACAGAATTAGATTACTGGGCCACTTTTAAAAGCCGTCAACTCTAAATTAGGCTAGCGGATTTTCTGAGCTTTAGACATTTACATGCCAACGAAACGTCAACGATACTTTTTTACAAAAATACTATGCTTACAATGGTCCAGATAATTAAACGAACTAAATTAAAATGTAATCGAGGTGTTTTTAAAATAAACGTACCGTATTTTCTTTATATTTTTTTATTTATCTTTTCAAATTCCGAAGGTAATCAGGTTCTGGCAAATTCCTACTATTCTTAAAAGAAATAAATCTCTCATTTGTCGTCGATTATAGGATCTTATGTCACAGGAAAAAGACAGCTTGTATATATTTGGTTTTATTATGCAATAAGTCACCAGTTATAATATTTAAATATTCATACATACAATAGCTTGTACAGAGGCAGCTAATAAATGGCCATCCACGAGCATGCAGCAAAACCTTTTTGCATTGTATTATTTACAGGCTGTTACATTTACAATAAAATTATTAAGAAAAAAAAATCGTAATCGTCTAGCTCTAAATGCGGAAATAACAGTGATTACTAAGCCGCGCCTGTCACATAACGCCCTCCTCTCTTGATTTACGCTAACGTGGAAGCGCACGCACGTTACATTATCAATTATATCCTTTATAAATTTAAATGACCTTTTCGGACGTGGATTTCTATCAATTGACAAGACTGACACAATTTGACAAGACTAATTCAATTTTAAGATGTGCTATCGGACACTGTTTTGAATTATTATTGTTTTTTTAAAGATAGACAAAATGGACCAGCTGATATTAAGTGAACATTACCGCCCATAGACATTGACGCTTTAAGAAATATTCACCATTCCTTCCATCGCCAATGCACCTGTAACCTTGAAACTAAGGTAATATATAGCTGGATTTTCTGATGAGAAAGTTTTGCCCAGCAATGGGACATTTAAGGACTGCTACTTTTTTTAAGCTAATGTCCACAAAAACTTTAAAGATGCAATGAAGGTATAAAGTTAACAAAGTTTTTGATCAAAACCTAAAATGTATGAAAATTGGTTAATTTTTGTTTTAAGAACTGTTAGCACTAATGGATAACCCGCCCATTCCATTTGTTCGTATAAAATATTGTTAAGCTGATCAAAACTGGAAAGAGAAAAGTCAAGATGGGTTCATAAAGATCCTGATACAATACGTACAATGGAATTAAAAAGTTGCTGGAGCCAGCAAGTTTGCGGACATAAAAACGATACGTGTTTCTGGAAATTTCCTCAAAGACAGCTAGAATGGTTGGAGATAGTTTGAAGATTTTTATAAATACCTTAACATTTGTGTTAAATTTTTCCACAGCTCCGTGGAAAGTTTTAACGACTTCTAAAATAAGATAACGTTTCGATATAATTACGTTCATTTGTATTAGAATTAATACAGTTCTACTGGTGTGTGGTAAGTGAATTTTACTGGTGGTAGGGCTTTGTACAAGCTCGTCTGGGTAGGTGCCACCCACTCATCAGATATTCTACCGCAAAACAGCAGTACTTGGTATTGTTGTGTTCCGGTTTGAAGGGTGAGTGAGCCAGTGTAATTACAGGCACAAGGGACATAAAATCTTAGTTCCTAAGATTGGTGGCGCAGTGGCTATGTAAGCGATGGTTGACATTTCTTACAATGCCAATGTCTAAGGGCGTTGGTGACCAGTTACCATTAGGTGTCCCATATTCTCGTCTAACTTTTTATTCTATAAAAAAAAGTTCTAGAAATAAATTAAGTTAGATAACGTGATCTTAAACAATGGTCGAAGTTGAACAAGCACACCTCCATGTAATTAATTTGTATACATAATTTATCGTGACGAAAAAGGAAAACGTCGAGAATGAATACTGACACATTATGAGAGAGTTTCTGGATGTGCAGGAATGAGCTTTAACCTCCTCCTTAATGGAGGTAGAGGCCCTTTGTCCATCAGTGGGACACTTTTTAACTACTACTTTATTTGCAAATGCTGATTCGAAATAAATCAGCGATATAGCGATAAAAAAAAATCTGTACTGAAACCTACAATTTGCAAAACAAGTCTTTAAACATAATAATATGAGATAATTATTAAAATATTAACGATTAAAATTAACGATTCTTTAAGTACTTTACATAGTAAGTATTTTACAAAATTATAAGTACTCATATCATAATGCGAAAGATGTATGGTAATCGTGTTCGTCTTGTATGAAAACATAAACACACAAAAATTTCTCCTTGTTAACATTTGTATAATTCAACAGTAAGACAACTTGATAACCATTAAAATACTCGAATTATTCAAAGCAAGTTGGTGACACACACTTGAGACATTGAGACACTTAAATATTTATTTATGTACTAGCTAGTCTTTCTGACTACTCATGAATAATATAATTATTATTATATGTGCCTATTATATATTTTTAAATAATAAGAATTAATCGAACCACTAAATATGTTATAAGTACAAACAACAATATATGGTTTGCAGATAACACTTTAATTTATTTTTGAGGATAATAATACTATGTATAAATTATATTAAATTTATCGTTCGAAATTGAGAGCCGAGATAAATAAAAAAATCACTGGTTGTAAGCAAATATCACATAATAATAACAAATATAACTGTCATATAATGCACTGTATTTGCGTTCATAAACCATCTCGTGTGCGGCATTGAAAAAAAAACATCTTAAGAAAATTCTGCCTGATTCGTACCCGCTTACCCATAGTGTAGCCGAGTTGTGGAAATGAGCTTCAAACCGTTTTAATAGGAGTGGCTTTTGCGCAGCAGTGGGACATTCACGGTCTGCTATTATCGATTATTTTTCTAATTATAGCTGAAATGGCCCAGTGGTAAGAACGCGTGAATCTTAACCGATGATCGTGGGTTCAAACCGGGGCAAGCACCACTGAATTTTCATGTGCTTAATTTGTGTTTATAATTCATCTCGTGAAGGAAAACATCGTGAGGAAAGGTTTCCGAAATTAGACACATGCACCTGCATGTGTCTAATTTCAGTAAAATTCTGCCACATGTGTATTCCACCAACCCACAATGGAGCAGAGTGGTGGAATAAGCTCCATACCTTCTCCTCAAAAAGGGAGAGGAGGCCTTAGCCCAGTAGTGGCACAACCACAGTTTACTGTTTGTAATTATTATTTATATAAAATGTTCAATAAGACTTACCTATGAAATAAAGATATATGCCAGTGCGGTATTTACTGCAGATACTTTAGACATTTTTATATCTTGCAATTTTCTAGTATTTGTTAAAGTTGTGGCAGTGTGAGCTTTGGAAGCGCCTGGAACGACAATTTTCTTTCTACTATGTTGCTATAATAACCTATATATATATATCTCAAAATATGTGCATCATTATAAACAGACAGTAAAAGCCTCAAAAGTATAAAATATATTACATAATGTAATTAATCATATTATACATAGGTATTGCAATTTCTGTTCCGGAACAAACGAACAAACTCACATGTTTGTAATGTTAGTATGATTTAATTTTGTAATATATTTCAGAATCTACTCCGGGAACTTTGAAAATGAAACTGCTGGGTTTCAAATAACACATATACATTCTTCCGCTCCGTACACCTTCCTCTGAGTATCTTAAGAATTTCAATAGTTCTCGTGTACATTGAATAAGTCCAAATACACACTTACAAAAGGATTTCTATTATTGCGACAGTCGCATAAAAAGATAATAATAACAATTATATTATTTTACTTGGTAGGGCTTTGTGTCAGCATGTCTGGTAGATAAGCACTGATCAGAAATTTTACCACCAAACATCAATATATAGTATTGTTATGTTTTAGGTTGAAGTGTAAATGAACCACAGCAATTACAGGCACAAGGGACATAATATCTTGCCTCGCAAGGTTGGTGGCACATTGGCAATGTAATGGTTTATATATACAGTGCCAATATTTATGGACAGTGTTAATCCCTTACCAATACTTAATAAATTATAATGTTTTTTGACAAGTTAAAAATAACTTAATTAAATATTGAATTTAAATTCTGGTGTAAATCGTACTTAAGATGGGTACGATTCGTACCGACAAACATTATTACTTTTGTTGTTGGGACTTGAAGGGTAAATGAGATCGTGAAATTACATCCATAGAGGATACAACATTATATCAGAGGTGAGTACTGCCCATGAAAGGGTTCCCTTCATGGTTTAATTAAAAAAAGTATCATTTACAACTTAACTAACAGAAACACACACGATTGTAGGAAATTTTGATAATCCGACAAACTTGAATATTAGACGGAGTACCAAAGGCGAAATATATTTTAAAGTAATGACGTCAGCCGTTCTCCGAGTTCTGTAGAGCAATTATATAAGAACAAACTTGAAATTCAACGCAGTATATAAGCCATCCTTACTACACACTACATGCAAGCTATTTGCGCTTGCCTGGGTGATAAAGTCTCAATGGTATTTTGTTGGTACGAATGAATGAAATGTATTTATCTGATATATAAATGTCTATAATAATATTATAAATTGGGAAGTAACTCTGTCTGTTTATCTGTCACGTTTTCACGGCAAGTACGCTAAGCCGATTTTGACTATTGATTTCTACCAAACGGGTCAGCACAAAGTCCTACCATCTACTCATTACGCCTTTAAATAACATGTACAACCAGAAAAGATTACAAATGTGCAGCTTAAACAAATTCACTGTGAATATGCTATTCATAAAATACATTAGACATGTTTGAAAATCTCGTGATATTGTGTGATGTCAGAATTAAATTACTCGGAAGAGGAAAATGTCAAATATTTGAGAATTGAAAGGAGCAGTTGCTATGGATTAGGTTACACCTGAAATAAAGCGATAGCGGAATTGTTTTTTGAAAGCGATCAATTAAAATTATTTGTACGAATTCGGTTTCCTGAAATGAAATAAATACCCTTTCATTAAATTATGGTTTTGTCAAAAAAACTTCGTTTAAATAGGATTCGAGAGTATGTTACTTATTTTAAAATAATTAATCTTGCAAATCAAAAGGAATTAGAACAAAATAACATGTTTATAAATCGAGACATATATTATAAATCGAGTGTGAATCGTATGAGTTTGTGTTAATCTGGACAGTAATTCCTGAATCACAGCGCCTATTTGAAAAATTACTTAACCAAAGCTTCTTGTTGCTTCACTTTCGCCTGAAAGCACATGTTGCATAAATATCACTATACTATTCCAACCAGTAATTTTAGAAATAATACGTGAAAAAATACGCAGAGCATGTTATACGATGCTTTAGTCCTCAGCATTGTACGGACTAATAGATCAGTCAGCGAATCTTTATATCTCGATGATTGCTTAAAAGAATTTCACCCGCACGAAATTGGAAGTTATATAATCGCTTAATTTTGTACAATAACATGTGCCTAACAAAATATTGGCGTGGGTCGGTCATGTTCTTTTTCCAGCTTATTTTATTTGTTACGACGTGGTAACTGATTATACGTAGCCTGTATTATTAATCTATTTGCCTTTTAGCCAACGGTGTGGAAACCAAATGTTTTATACCTTGTCACTTTAGGGTAGATTTGTTTATTTATTTATTTTTTATTAATAATTTTAAGAAAGTTTGGCAAAGTGATAACTTATAACAATAGTTTAAGTGCAGTGTAAGAATCATTAATTTAATTTACAGTTAATGGCGAAAAAAGCCGAGATGGCCCAGTGGAACGCGTAAATCTTAACTTATAATCGTTTGTTCAAACCCGGGAAAACACCACTGAATTTTCATGTGCTTAATTTGTGAAAATGAAGCTTGAAATCCAAGGAAGGATAGAGGCAACATTTTAATACCTAACAGTACAATCTGAACACTCGAGAAAAAACTAGAAGTATGTAGTATAAACCCTTATACAGAGAATATATAAGATTAATAACTTAAGTTTTGTATTTAAAATAAGTCTGGTTTTCGCTATGATATTAACCGACAAAATTTAATGCGAACTTTCCACGCCCTCTTTGCGTTTATATTATTTATGAGTGCGACTTCGTGGACGTTGCATATTATATTCATCCCGGGGAACTCTCTCATTTCCCTGGATAAAGTATTTTATGAGTTCATTCAGAATATAACTTCTCACGATGTCCTAATAATTTATTACACCTCATTTGGTGTTTTCAACGTGACGTAAAAATGAAAAGACGATTTATCAAACATTTACGCCCTTAAAAATTATCTTTAGTTAATATTTTTACTCATATTTATGTCATTGTTTATATAATATATATGTATAAACAATGACCTTGAAATCTTTTTTGCTAATAGCCCAGTTTGTACATGACATGTTAAGGGTAAGCCTGACATAATACCTTTGTCTGTTTACCCAAGATTGTTGGATACAGGATAAACTGAAATTGCTTTAGCTTATCAAATAAGATATACTCGCTCCAGGATCGCATACAGCACACATACACAAACAAACACTAAATTAAAAAGTTATGGGGTATTTCGGCCAAAAATGTTGCAGTCTCATTCCTTCAGTCCCCAGTTGCAGTTAGGAGCTTGCCGTATCACACTCCTCTGTCTCGGAAAGCACGAAATCAACCTAAACTAATTTGAGGGATTGCAACGATTTTAGGTACCTCAAGTTTAATTTTCTCCTATAATATATTTGGAGATTTTTCAAATACTTCAGATAAATTATACTTAATATTTTCAAACGTTTCGCTTCAAAGGACCTGATTAAATTTTTACAAACATGCAAACCATTTCTCGCACTTATTAGTATAGTTTCGATACGGACATACAAACATTTTATTTTCAATATAAAAATAAGACATATAATAATGGGTATAAAGTACTTAATAACAAATTAATTAATTAAATATATTTATTCAGTATTTTGCACTAATTAATACACATATGTTACTACCCAATGTATATTCCAATCATGTCATATATAATATATAATAATAACAATTACTTAATTATTCAATTACTTAATTTTTATGTCGTATGTTGTACTAATTAATATATATTTTAATAAATACATTACTATTCCAAATGATACCTATGAGAAATGTAAATTGGGTTCAATTCTCGGTAGTATTGTCTTGACCATACGATGTTATTGTGTAGGAGACAAATAAAAAATATAATTAGATATATTGCCAATATATAGAGTCGAGAGCAAATTAATCTTAACCAACATTTCGGTATTAAACCGGGCACCCTTGGTTTTTCATGAACATTATTTGTGTTTTAAATTCTTCTCGTACTCAGAGAAATATCGTTAGAAAACAGGCTAGAGTCTGTCTGTCACGTGTGCAGACAGTCCGTATTGCATAATGGAATACTTTCTCTTCAAAAGAAGAAGCTTTTGTGGTGAAACATGCTGAGGCTTTTACTTTACTTTTTACTTCATTACAATAATCTTGATACCGATATTTGGCATAAATTATAGCGCTTTGAAGCTTTTATCTCTGTCTCTCTTTGTTCCCTGTTGCTCTCCCTGGAAAGTTTTAAGACCTTAGTGATTTGTAAAACCTTTCATGGATCAGTTCTGTCCCTAATTTATTAAAATACACAACATCCTATTGAGTGCCAGCGCTGAAACCGATTACGTCATAATTTGAATAGTACAAGTTAATTTCAAATAGGGGATCGGTCAGTTCGAATAGCAGCGTCGTATCGGTGAGTCAATTTTTTTTATAGTTTTTTTTTAAATTATTCGGCCTAATATATACTTTAATTATTTTATATAAAAATAGAAGATAGTATTTATTAAAATCCTATATTCTATTTTACCTAGCTTATAGTGAATACGATAAAAAGTTTAAAATATATTTTTAGTGAAACATTAATGTTAAGTCATACGAGTATAATCAACAAAGTGAACGCGTTACCGTAATTGGTTTGTATGATACATTTATGAATGACATTACACGTGATTCTCATATGAAAATAAATCTAGATCACAGAACAATCGTAAAATTGGAATAGCCATGTATTGATTGATTAGTTATTGTAAAAATACGATAGTAATATGTGCTGTCCGGCAGATGTTTATATTTCTATACAAAGATTTTACATGAAGATTAATAGTATAGGAGGTTGTACGCTGTCTCGCTCAATCAACACTGTACGCTGACCAGCAAATGAAGTTCGTTCACGCTCTCCAACTCCGCCTTCGATCTTTTCATATTTTAAACTAATAATAGTAAACATTGAGTTTCAACATTAAAAACAGGCAATCATAGACTACCGATAAAGTGAAAACATAAAGCTCTCGATGTCACCGACTAACTGTGACATCAATTCCATCGCGCACAAAGAAATTTGGCAACTCCTTTCTTTGTCGCACTTCCTAAAAATGGAATTCCTTACCAGCTCACGTGTTCCCCTCCTCTTACGACCCGAGTTCCTCAAACGAGGCGTGAAGAGGCATCTTGCGGACCGGCAAGGCGAGGGCGGCTAGTGCAAAATGTTCTTCCCGTCTGTACTGGCCGTCGTCGCGTTTGGACTCTACTACCACTTAATATCAGGTGGAGTAGAGTCATTTGCCGTACCGGCAAATATAAAAAAAAAAAAAAACAGGTGGCCCATATGCTCGTCCGCCTTCCTATTCTATAAAAAAAGCACATGATGAACCACAAATAAAGCACATGAAATTTCAGTAGTGCTTGCCCGGGTTTGAAACCACGATCATCGGTAAAGATTCACGTGTTCTTACCACTGGGACATTTTTTGCGTCAATAAGTTTCAATTTATCACTATTTAACTTTCAATGTACCCAAACTAATTTTATTCAAAAATATAATATACTGAAAAAGTTATTTTATATTGATTAATATTATTTTAAATTAAATTTCTAAATCTGTAATATATTATTCATTCAAATGGTGGTAGGATTGTGTGCAACGCGTTTGAGTACCATTCACTTACCATTTATTATATGCCGAACAGTAAAAGGTATTTAATTAAAATTTTCCGGTTCAAATGGTGAGTGAGCTAGTGTAATTACATAAATAACGTACTTGCTTAGACCCCGTTCCACTGAAGGTGTTAGAAACGCTTATTACATACATATTTTGAATTAACCTTCAGATTAAACTTCAATCTTTGTGGCCGAATATCCTTCGGATTTGAGAAACGCCTTACTAACTTCTATTAAGTTACAAAGAGGTAGTATATATTTTTGCCAGTGACTGTGTCTATGGGTGAACTTCCTATTTACAATCAGTTGGCTTAATTGCTCGATTGCGTTCCTAAAATAAATTAAAATAAAGTAAATGATACGTAAAAGACTGTTGATATAATATCACAAACATGTATAGCATTTGTTTTCATAATTCCCACTCTATGCTGGCAATGCCCAACACGGGTGTGGTTTTACAGCAATCACGGAATCCACACATTCGCCTCGCATTTCATTTATTAATGACCGGTTTTAGTACACAACTTTACGTAAACATGACTTAAATAATTTAGAACGATCATTTATCATTTAATACGAGTAAAATAATTTTGGACAAAATTCTACGTCGATTTCAGTTTATAGATCTTTATTATTACTCAAAGAACATACAGTTCACTTAAACAGCAATTTAACAATTTTCACACAGTAAAAAGGGTAGACAATCTTAAATGAAAAAATTGACAGAAAATGTAATATTATGACAGAATACAGTACAAATCAATGACCAGAAAAAGAAATGGAGATTCTGGAAACTAACAATAAAAATACCAAAAAATAAATAATAAAAAATTAGTATTTTATTCTTTAATAATGTTTTTGGTGTTATATGTGTGTGTGGTGACTGTGTATGCATGTGTGTGTGTGTGTAATGTGATGATAATGATTTGATATATCGTATAGAGGATTTTACTCTTAGAAACGATGTCATAAGCTAAGACAGCCCAGTATGTAGAACCCGTCTACGTTAACTGAAACTGAACAATAATAAACACTAACGGCTTACTTACAAACGTTGCTTAGTGGGTGAATGGTTAATCAATGTTGTGTCCTTTTCTTTCGAATGACAAATCAGTAATGACAGAAAGAGCGAAATCAAAGTTTAACTAAGAAGCAGCTAAGCGAAGCTTAATAACTAAGGCCGTAAATAATAAATATTAAAAATGTCACATGTCAAATTTGTATTATTATTTCATTATAATACTTATTTTTTCAGGATTAACTTCTAACCTTTAAATTAGGAAATTTTGTTTGAAGTAAAATTAAGTACAGATTACTTAATTTTACTTCAAACAATTCGTTTTAATTCGGTGATTGGCCAATAACAGCCGATCACACAATAAGCGACCAATAAGCAATAAGCTGGTTTCTTATCTTTCATAAAATATCTTCAACCTGCAGTCTATTAACATTTTCGTGTGTGGTGGTAGTAGGAGTGAAAAGAACAATAAACCAACGACACTCACATCGCTATGTATTCCGTACCTTTGTGCTATTGTAGTAATAAATTTGGTAAGTTACTTTTACCTAAATATTAAGCTTTAAAGTAAGTCTCCAATTAAACTCGATCATTATCTTTGAAATGATATCTCAGCTTTGACGTCACAAATTTTCATACAAACTAGGTTAAAAGCAATTTGGTATTTTTAAATAAATGTCGTTCAAGCTGACAGCTGTACAAGTTTTTAAGATTAACTAAAAAATACAATGTATCACTCCAGTTTTGCTTTCATGTTCGTTTGTTGAATAAATTATTAATAATCCAATTTCGAGATTGGACGTTTTTATCTAATTACTAATTAAAATATTAAAATTAAATATATACTAAATATATAACTAATCCGTTAATTGTTGATGACGTTATAAATCGAATTGATATTTTTTATTTTATCATTTTTTACAAAGGAAATTGACAATCACTATGTAACTAGGTTGCTTAGGCTGTAACGAAAAAAAGTTACTATAATGATAATAATGTTAATAATCCTCCAGACCACAGAGCACAAATGTGTACATAAACACAGGTGCACTCCCTATTCCCTAACTCTCATAATCCGATGGGACGGCAATTCGACACGACTGGAAAGAGTTTAGGCGCAGGACCAAAGGCGTGCTTTCCGAGGCACGGAAGTGAACACACTTCCAAATTCTAGACTCTGGGCTGCTACTGAGAATTATTCTGACAGAAAAAACCCAATAACTTTTTATTGGCCCGACCTGGGAATTGAACCCAGGTCCTCCGGTTCTGCGGCCTTATATCAAGCCACTATACCAACGAGGCAGTCATGACGATAATAATGGCAACACAAAAGATAAAGATACATCAAAACTTATCTATTTTATTTCTTATTTATTGATGTATAAACATCTTAGCGCTAGATAAACAGTAGGGACTAACTGAGACTTCGAGCGTCAGACGAGTACAAGTAAGATTCCTAGCGTCACATGACGTCAGCGTAAGATTTGTTATTTCCACATCAATTCTCGTGAGTTCTTTGGCACTTACACTATATTTTTACATTACTTCCGTTTAAATAAAATAATAAATAGATTCATAGAGTTTGTTTAAACGTATGAAATAAGTACAATTTCATTCACTGAAGCGTACCCAAACGTGCTTCATAAATAAAGTGTATCATTGTTGCATAAAACCCTTCAACCTTTAACTATTCATACAAAGATCACGGTTAGGTTCCACTGAGAGATTTAAGAAATTTAATGGCCTTATACACCAAAGCATACTAAGCTCTAGTAGCCTTCAAATAGAATTCAAATTGGTATTTCTTTAAGAGCTAGAAGTCAGAAAAGCATTCGTTTGCCGTCATGACAATGATATGTCGTGCAGATTTTATCGCTAAAGGTTTGCAGTCATTAGTGACTACTGTGAAAGTCTAGTGATGTAAAATGTGTCGATAGTTACGATTAATTTTTAATTATTTTATATCCTTAGGTAATTATTCCGATGGAGAGTATTAAATATTTATAAGTAAATTAAGCTATCCATGCCTATTTAAATATTTATAACACTATTCATATTATATAGGCTGCACAGCCTAGTTCATACATATGTAATTATTAGTTTGCGAATGTTCAGTTACTCCTAATGTGGGTTACGGACTTTATTCAACATCTTGCCTTATATTGGATTAGCGAATATTTATTTATTTGGTTTACTAACAATTAGATATTTTAACATAAATATTAAAATAAACTTATTTTGATATAAGAATAGCTAACTGTTGTGGTTAATTGTAAGTAAACATATGATGCTAAAATATAAATAACAAAATATAAAATAATAATGAAATAGAAAAACGCGGAATTTAAAAAATATTTTTTTGACCCTCTGCTTATAAAAGAAGAATGTTTTTGTTAATAACTTCTTCGTTAAGAGTTAGCAAGTAGGACGCAATCCACGATTCGCATAACTGTTTTCGAAACATTAATTAATAAGAAAAAATATAAGCAATTACTCTATTATTATTGGGACTTATAATCTTGGTACAGACGGATTCGCAGCAAGTACAGTTCGACGTAAAGCAAAGAGATGTTATGGGTTTACCTGGATAATTAACTGGTATCTTTACTGGTGGTAGTGCTTTGTGCAATCTCGTCTGGGTAGGTACCACCCACTCATCGGATATTCAACCGCAAAACAGCAGTACTCGGTATTGTTGTGTTCCGGTTTGAAGGGTTAGTGAGCTAGTGTAATTACAGGTACAAGGGACAAAACATCTTAGTTCCCAAGATTGGTGGCGCATTGGAGAAGTAAGCGATCGTTGAATTTACTTACAATGCCAATGTCTAAGGGCGTTGGTGACCACTTACCATCAGGTAACCCATATGCTCATCCGCCTACCTATACTATAAAAAACCAGGGATAATTAGCAGATGAGTTGAATTTTATCATTTAGTGTTTTATATAAGTAGGTATAAAGTGGTTCTTAGTAAAATAACACGTGTCGTAGGGTTTTTAAAACCAAATTTGGTTTAGCGAGCCACATTAGGGCTCATGCTAGAAATAACAAGTAATTTCAAGGGTCGCCGTCATCGAAATCAATGAAGAGGACTACTATATATATATGTTATAAATGTGTATATACATGTTGTTAAAGAGTGCAGTGCCTGTAAAAAATAGTCAACTTACGAGTAAAAACACATAGACAGGCAATCTACGTGAAACACGTGCCAGAAGATGTAAACCATCGATAGTTATTGATATATAATAAATGATTAACAAAACATTGAATCTTAATAACTAAATTTAATTGTATTTTATTCTAATATATCTTGTGTTTATAACGTGTTTTTTATTCATTTACACACTTTGTACAATAATAGTAACTTTGTTACAGTAAGTTTATTTAAATTTAAAATACTCTTTATGTTTTATAGGGGATTAGTGTCACAGAAACAAAATAACGTGGATAGACCTTAGTTCTTATCAGTTCTTTGGTTTGCTATCTTGATTTGATACTGACATTTCATATACGAACAAAAATGGATAATGCTAAAATTTAATTCAACTATTTATATATTAAAGGTACACTTAATGTGGAGAACATAAAGGGAGGATTACGTTACATTATTTATTATTATGGGGACCGGAAACTTAAACTTTCAGAACATGATAATGATTAATAAGGTCCGTATTAAAGTTAAATTGTAAAATTAAAAATAAAATGGTTAAGGAAAGTTTGTTTTGAAAATGATATTATAAAACTATTGTAATATTTTTTCAAATTAAAATATTGAGAATAAAACGATCGCTCGTTTTAAATTAAAATTCATATTTTATACTATATTCATATATAGTATATACATAATAATCTACAATTATTGATGAAAAAACTAAAAAAAAGTCTCGCTGATTTTATATCGTCGGTTCTTCACAAGTCTGCTATACTTCCTTATGAAACGGTTTTAGATTGTTGTAAATTTTGTGAATTAATTGAGTATTGTACATGTTTCTTTAATAAATATTGCGACTGACTTTTTAATTCATCTCGGTCATATATGCGAGCTGATCAAAATATTAAAAAGAAAACAAAAATAATTTTGAATTACGAATGTCTGTTGCATTGAATTTATTCCAATTTCTGTTCATATTCTTTAGACATTTAATATATTTTAATTTATAAGACGATAAAACACATCGTTAAAAATACTCTTACCATCTCTAGAATATTCGTATTTTTAAATTGCTAAGCCCGTGAAATAAACTTTGTCCGTAAAAATAGAATAGCGTTTATTTTGTGAGGCAAAATGTTTTAATATTTCAATCAAACAAGGCAAATTTAAAATACAATAATTTAATTCATAGACGTCTTTATACTTTCACTTAATTACACTTATAATATTTTATTTATATAAATTATTAACAGTTGTTTTTGTTCGGAGTCTGTCTATGTTTACTCATTATTCAATCGATTGAGACGACACTATGAATTCTGGAGTTGTTTTTGGCACCTGCGCAAGTTTCTGGCATATTAGTAGCACGCAATAGCTCGTCAGTCGTATCGTTAGTTTTACAAAGAAATATAAAGAATTTAGTATGATATCATCTTTTTCGCAATGCTATTTGTGACCTTCAAATTACTCCCATTCGAACTTCGCTGACCTTCTTCGGTAATCTAGCTAAGTAATGACTTGAACAATATCCTTAAGTGAAGCAATTCATTTGGATTTAATAGTAATCCCTCATGATGCCAATGAAACAAAATATGAAGTCAATTTAATAGGTAGTCGGAAATTGCTCAGCTGTATAGATATGGGCCTTATAGTAGTTATCATAATGATTAAAATCATGTCATAAATTAATGTGATAAGGTTCTTGGAATCATCTTAGACATTTTCAACTTGAGACCATAGTGTAGTATGTAAGTGTGAAATAGGTGTAACTTAGTATATATATCCTATAGCTGTAAGACTGTATAATTAACGACTTCATCATTAAACAAAAAGTATCATTTCAATATTCGTGCGTTTCAATACTCTCTTCTCTACATGGTGAACTGCAGGGTCATGGGTTAGGGAAACATGTACAACAGCAAAGTGAGCTAAGTAGAAAATTAGTTAAAATAGTGTCAATGTACTGAACTGGATATTACCTAGGTTCAATTCGATGCCTACATTTTTATTTCTTCGCTGCAAATATTACCACATCTCCGAATTTCGCAATGTAGTAAATGGGCTCCTTATCTCAATTTGCTGGAATACTCCAACCAACTGTACTGTATTTTGTTCAACGCTAACACATTTTACGTTTCGCTAAATCATCCTAACTAATTCTAGAAACTTCCTTTCACGATGTCTCCTTTGACTGTAAGTCCTTCTGTAATAAAGACGTTCAAACGGCAGTTTCATTAAGTGCCTCCCACTTCGTTACTGAAATAAATAAATATGTAATTTATAAGATGAATTGACTTATTATTTCTATTTACTTTGGTTTAATGAAAATTTAATTCAATTTATTTAATAATTTTATTTGTACAATTTTATGTTATTACATTCAATTTAGTTTTAATATTATTTAATTAATATTTTAATTTTTTTTTTATTATTTAAGCCGAGATGGCCTAGTGGTAAGAACGCGTGAATCTAAACCGATGATCGTGGGTTCAAACCCCGGCAAGCGCCACTGAATTTTCATATGCTTAATTTGGGATAATAATTCATCTCGTGCTTTACGGTAAAGGAAAACATCGTGAGGAAACCTGCATGTGTCTATTTTCACTGAAATTCTGCCACACGTGTATTCCACCAACCCGCACTAGAGCAGCGTGGTGGAATAAGCTCCAAAACCTTCTCCTCAAAAAGGGAGAGGAGGCTTCATAGTTTTAAAATACGACTAAATAGCTAAATATAGTGTTTTAAAATAGGAGTAAATTAACCCGTGCAATTTTGTTAAATACTAAGATATTTGCGAGTGGCTTCTAACGATCTAAATCATTAGAAAGCCGCTTGCAATACATACTAAAGCTATGTGGTTAGTAACGCCGAAATTTTGTCCTTAAAACACCTTTGCCAAGTATCTACGGATATTAATATAGTCTAACTGCGCCGTAGTCTGTGGTTAGGCTAACTGCCTTCTTTATCAAGATCGTTGTTTTAATAGAAATTCAGGATGAATATTTACTCTTAAAAGTATTTAATAGATACGACACAGGGTATTTTTTTAATATTAAATATCTGATATGTTTTATTTTAATGTTTTCAAAGTGAAGTGATAATTTTAAAATCGTTTGCATATTTTGTTGTTTTTTTTTTATCTATATATTAGGTATCTGTTGAAATCATTTTTGACTTAATTAAGCGAATTACATATCTACGTACACAAATATTCTGCTATAATAAAAAACAAATTAAAAACTTAATTTCATATAACATAAATTAAAATAGTGATGAAAAAAAGTGCGATATAATTATAAAAAAAATATCAATAAATTAATGAAATTAAAAAAAAAAACAATTTTATGTGCCAAAAAAACATATTAGCATAACGTAATACTAAATTATAAAGAAAACATATAATAAATTGTAACAGGCCGATATCTGTACTTTATTGATATTAGAGAAAAACTAATATAGGGGTCTTTATTAGAGCAACAGAAGCGACATTAAAACAGAATTTTTGTCTGTCTGATTTTCTGTATGTTTGTTTGTTTGCATAACGCATAAACTACTGCATGAAATTGAATGTGGTTTACACCGATGTATTGCTAGAGGTCTAACATAAATCTAAAATATCTTATTCTGATTGTTTTTAACTAATTTTTTTATAGAATAGGAAGGCGGACGAGCATATGGGCCACCTGATGTTAAGTGGTCAGCAACGCCCTTAGACATTGGCTTTGTAAGAAATGTCAATCATCGCTTACATAGCCAATGAGCCACCAACCTTGGGAACTAAGATTTTGTGTCCCTTGTGCCTGTTTTTTTTTTTTATAGAAAAGGAAGGTGGACGAGCATATGGGCCACCTGATGGTAAGTGGACACCAACGCCCTTAGACATTGGCATTGTAAGAAATGTTGTCCATCGCTTAAATCGCCAATGCGCCACCAACCTTGGGAACTACGATCTTGTCCCTTGTGCCTGTAATTACACTGGCTCACTCACCCTTCAAACCGGAACACAACAATACCAAGTACTGCTGTTTTGCGGCAGAATATCTGATGAGTGGGTGGTACCTACCCAGACGAGCTTGCACAAAGCTCTACCACCAGTAACTTCTCACTTTGTCTAATGAACTTAATGCTAAAGTAACAGGTTTTTGGGAAACTAACGCCAAATTTACATGAACATATAAGTTATTTGTATATAATTGTTACTAAAAAAAACATAGATGTGTATTTTATTTTTTATTATAGAGTTGTCAACCGATCACAACTAATCTCATACATTAAAAACAAAACAATATTTAGAAGCCGTCGAATTGAGTAGAATATAATAGAAGTACATATAAAAATAAACAGAAATTACTAATAAGAATAGGGTCACCCACGACACAGGGTCGACGACAGGGAAATTGATCAAGCGTGTGCCCTTTTGAATTTTTCACATTAAATATTATATATACTTAATTTAAATTAAACTAGACAAAATAGTGGTGGCTGGAGAATTTTTGGCAGGTAAATCCAATAACTTTTTATTGGCCCTGGGATTGGAACCCGGGACCTCGGAGCCTGCGGCCTTATATCTAGCCACTATATTAAGGAGGCAGTCACTAAGCACCTAACTGTATGGGCGAATACATCGATTCGCGAATGTTTATACCTTATTGATTAAAAAATTTACGCGATAATATCCCTTTTTTACCCGTACGAAGTCGGGGCGGGCAGCTAGTATACAATAAAACATAAATCTTGAATAACATAGCAAATAACAGATCCATTATAAGCAAGATGATTGCGAGATTATAGTTCATCGAACCAAAACTGAAAACAAACTCGAAATCGAGATGAATGGTAAATTATTACTTTGAAAACAGCGTCTCATAACAAGGGGCAATTTCAATCGAAGCATCAAAATAACAAAATAAACGAGAAAAGAACGATGTTGTTTGTTTAGGCTTGCAAACAAACTCGCGTTGTGTTCAACACAAACGGGCGTTTTAAGTATTTTCATTATTATATTGTTTATTTTTTGTAATAGCATTTTAAATATGTTCTCCGTTGTGAATTACTGCCACGGTCGAAATCTGCTTACTTATCAATGTTTCAACCACCGGATATAAACTAGTATGTTATTACATTTTATTCCGGAATACAGTAATACAGCGTATATATATTTTAATGTAATATTTATATTTGTTTTATTATGCTTTGTTAATTGAATGTTATTTAAATTCATAGCGTCAATCGAATATATTAAAAAATAAAGATCTTATTTTATTTAAAGTAAAAGTAGTAGCCTGCAAATGTCCCACTGCTGGTCTAAGGCCTCCTTTTCCTTGGAGAAGGTTCGGAGCTTATTCCACCAAGCTGCTCCAATGCAGGTTGGTAGAATACACATGTGACAGAATTTCAGTGAAATTAAACACATGCAAGTTTCCTCACTATGTTTACCTTCACCGTCAAGCACGAGATGAATTTTAAACACAAATAAAGCTCGTGAAATTCAGTAGTGCTTGCCCGGGTTTAAACAGACGATCATCGGTTAAGATTTACGCATTCTAAACCACTAAGTCATCTCGGTTATTTCTTATTTAACACCATATTCTGTATAGCATTAAAAAAAATCTCCTTTTAAGCCATAAGAGCCACGAACGCTCTCACAGAGCAAGGCTGCACATATATTTGACTCCTAAGCCACCCTTTCATCATGCTTACAGTTAATCAACACGTATTAATTAGTGCTCAGAGCATGTGGTCCCCAACATTAGTACGTAGTAAGACATTACGTCATCAGTAACTTAAGGAGTGTGTCAATCTCAACCTGACCTTATACAATGGAACTTCCAAAACAACTTAAGTTGTAAGACCTAAGAGGCACTTGGAGTAGAGGGGAAGATAGAAAGAGAGTAGTCATCAACGCTGCAAATGATGTAATTGACAAAAACAGTCATATCTTGAGATCTTATTAGTGTGAAATCGCTAACCTTCAGCTTCATCCAGAGCAGAGTGTATGATGGCTCATGACATGGTTATAATAAACAGAAGAGAAGACCATAGTTTTCTTAAGCTACATATTTTGACATTTGCTCTTTATGAGCTCAAAGTTACCCTCGAATTGAAGATATTCGAAAGACTCCAAGTTAAAAGAACCTAATAACTGGCTATTACGACACATCAAGTGAGTAAGTCATCATAATTTTTCAAGTAATAGCAAATGGCTTTTAAAAATAGATACGAGTTGATTAAAATCCTTCCTTAGGGTAATCGTCGTTAGCGCAGAATCCACGGCTTTGTCACAAAAATACAAAAGTTATATTAATAAATGTAACTGAGTTCTCATAATTAAATACTATTGCTTTTGCTATTTCAAATATTTCATTAGAAATATCGAATCTTAAAGTACTTTTGTATCGTCATTTTATAGAACTAAATTAAAAATGAAATCTACTAAAGGTTCCAGCAACCAGCAAGAAGCTTAGTAGATACTATTTTATACGAATGAAATTACATCATCAATTATAATTTTATATAATCAATTTATATATGCATATTGCTTAGAGATTCTTTATAAAATATAAGCTTCCTGTCTTTCTATTTTTAGAATTGAAATGTATTCAGCAATACTTTACAAATGTAAAGTCCTTTTATTTGCTTATTAAATATATAAGCTTAATTAAAGATACATATTTTTTATTGGCTACCAGAATATAGTCACATCAAATATGTTTTTGCCTATTTAATAAGCATGATATTTAAAAAAAAAACTATTCTTCGAAAATTATGATAGTTGAAAAATTTTTGGATGATAGATGATAGACTAATGTCTATTAATGATAGGAATTTGTGGAAGCCGTTCGTTAGGTACCATCATACGTCTTACTAGTATTGCTTTGTTTGTTTTGATGAATAAGTACCATTGCCTTACAAGGAGTATCTCATATTAGAACCAATCGTTGACGTCACATTGACGGTGTTAGGAGGAATGAGGTGGAATAGTCAAAAATGCATCTATTATTCAGTGTTATTTATTAAATGTTTTAATGGTTTTAATAAACGCAAGTCTACACATAAGATAACGTTAAATATAATCAAGTAAGTTGATCAGACATCTATTACACCAACAAACATTAACCAATGATAATAAACAATACCATTAATAATGATAACAACAATATGATAATAAAAAAAAAAAAAAAAAAAAAAAAAAAGAAAAAAAATCCCCCCTGGGCTTTTATGTAATTCATTATTGATACATCTTTAGACCTCCCGGCTGTATAAATCTGATACAGTTGAAAAATATTGGAAGCGAGTGGTCGCAGCTCTTGCTGTATTATATAGAAGTCAGTTATCGGAATCAAAATATAGTAAGCGCGCTTAACCGTACAAGCTATGCAGCCTTGTAATATAAAATGAAAAATATTTTTGTTATTTTTTATATATTTTTGTATGCATCGTTTTATCATTTAAAAAGAACGTTTTTTTTTTATATAAAAAAAACGAACGCTTCTTCTTTTCTTTTCTTTTTAAACGAGGCTGATTTTATTAATATTATTGATATTACGTTTAACTTTATATATTACTGTCTTGTTTTAATAACTTCGTCCTTACACGCCTGGGAAGGTAGGGTGGGGTGAGTTCCCATTATATATTCTACCGAAATACTTAGTATTGTTGTTATTATTAATTTTTTATTGTGTTTAAATTCTGCTACTTAATTAATTTTTTACGTCATTCCTTATTTTTCCCCTCAAGGGGTGAATTAAAACTGTAATTTATGTATAGAAGTTTCATCGATATCTAAATATTTTATACTAATATTTATAATTAAATCTAAAAATCATCTATATGATCTTGTAAATAATAATTTATTATAATTTCAATCGAACTTGTTGACCTTAACCAAAGTAGTTCTAAAGTGTAAACACCCTTGAGACTTTCAAAAGCTAAGTTTGTTTCATCTTTTGAGTGACGGTGATGGATTAGATCTCGAGAAAACCTGCCTATACTTGCAGAATAACTCATATTTTACGAGTATTTCCTATTTCGATAAGCATATATAAAAACATGAAAAGCAAAAAAATAAAATTCAATAACTGCTTTTCTATACAATATTATAAAGAGGTAAAGTAGTTGAGGTTGTGTGGATCTACTTAACTGATTTTGAAAATTCTTTTGCCAATAGAAGGCTTCATAATTTGTGAGTATCATAGGCTATATATTAACCCGAAAAATAAAAAGACTTTTTCGTGTTAGTGGGATTTGCAAAGTAAGTCGTAGAAAAAACGGTCGAACGAAAACGTTTCTTACGAACGCTGCCTTAACGATGAGAGATATGTGATAGAGTTCTCGAGAAAAGTTGTAGAGTATGATAATGCCTACAAACAAGTCAGCGACAGCATATGTCTAACTATTATATTTGAGACAAAAAAAGTAGTTTTTTTATATTAAAAATTATTTAAATCGTTAGGTCATGTATATTGGTCATATTATCAACAATTCTTATCAAAATAAGTAAACTTATGGTCAAAAAACAAAAACAAAAGACTTTTCTCTTTTACTGCATATAATTTGGACAAATGGTTAAAGAGGTAATACGACGTAAGTATGGAACCGCGACCGTGTCGTAATCTATTGAGTGCTGTTTTTTTTTACATACAACACGTCAATAATTAAAAACAAATTGCTTTATTACTAAGGAAATTTTATTCAGATAAAAATATATTTTTACAGTTTTTTATTTCGGTTGCATAGTTTGAGAGATAATTTGAAATATCAACTACGCGAGACAAATTTATTAATATTCGGCCAATCGATCGCATATAAAAATGTTTACCGCCATCGTTCGTTCCATCCACCATCGTTTACCAACGAAGTGGGCACGGGTCAGCTAGTATGTTATAATATTCTATGTAAAAGAATGAATAAAATATAGTATTTTAGATTGTATTGACATCAGAACCAAAAGCGCGTGCAATATTCAACTCAATCGTTTGAGTTGAACTGGTTTGAATTTCAGCTGAATTTCGACAAAAGACACAAAGCGAGTTTTGACCCACTTTGTAATAATAGAAATAAAATCATGTAAAAATGTTTTAGGCTAACGGTACAGGTGCAGTTTTATTATTCAACGATATATAACTTATTTATTTTATTTTTCTAAATTTTAAGCTTTTAAGCTTTTAGATGTATATTATTGGCGCCCTTTGGGGGTAAGTGACGGTTAACGGTATGCTCTTTTACGCTATACCTCTGCGCGACCGCTCTCTATTGTGTTTTCGTTGCTATTAAATATTATAATAATAAGAAATATATATCAATTTTATTAATTAAAACCTTGTTTTATTTATTTTCATTAATCATCAAGTCTTTCACATCCGAATCTTGTAGCGACTACATTTTTCATAAATAAAGACATGCAGGTATTTCGCTACTGGTTGCGATTATAAAATAATCACCATTTTTACACTTATGATAATGTCAATAGAAATAAATAAGGATTTTATACTTTGATCAAAATAAGTAGTCTTTCTTATATAGAAAACAATACTAGCAAACATTTTTTTATTCATGACGTCATTATTCTTATTTATTCGTCTAACTAATTGTAAAACTTCAGCTTAAATTTATGACAACCTTTCGAGAGTTCCAAATGTAATCTTGATTTTTCGGCTTAGTATACCGTTAAGCTATTACAAAAGAGTTTTATATTTATTGATATCAAAACTCTTCTTAATATGACAAGCGAACAACATGTATAAAGTACCTAAAAAAAGAAAGACAATACTAATGCTTCCAAATGCGATTTTTTTTATTATGCATATCCACTGATTATTTAAAAATCCAATGAATTTGAACGATTTCTATTTTATTCTATTAAGGCAGCGTTGACACGAGATGATCCCATATATTATTCTTCGACGTCAAACATTTTTTTTTTTTAGAAAATCAGCAATTTTTTAAAAATGTCTTACCAAAAAGGTATACATTTATCACGGGGTTTCATTGTTTTCATACTTCTATAAGCAATATTTTAGCAGAATCCATCACAATCATCGTCTAGACGGACAAATGACAAAAATGTTCGAATTTCTTTCAACGTTCAGAGGGCTTTGAGAGGTTTATGAATCGTATTTGGAGGAATCTGATCCCTTTTACGACCTCTTCGCATTTCTGTGGAGATAATATCTTAATTAGAAAAATATATTTGGAGAATGAATATGTATGCTTAGTGTTGAGAATATTTTAATATTATTCTCATATACATTACATAATCAACATATGTTTTTCTAAAATCTCCATTTAAATATTAAATAGTAAATAAATTCCATTTTTTTTAAGTACCTACATCTAAAATTCTCTCGTATACATGCAAGAGCTTTTGTACGTGAGTGTGTGCTTATATTTGTGTGTGCGTCATTATAATATATTTATTATGTAATGTGTCTTATAAAATACTCTGGATGAAGTTTTGGTCTCTTGGCAATACACGAATTCAAAAACTTGTATTATGGAAGCTGTAATATGTCAGTTCTAATTGAGAAGACAGTATAATACATGTTCAAAATAACACTGACGATACATTAAGAAATTGTATTGATTGGCCTATCATACCGTTTTATATATAAACATACAACTAAACAACAAATGTAACATAAATGACGAGAATATTTTTGTTAATTTTTCCACAAATTGAATCAAAAGTTCCTTAAATTATTAGACATCAGACAACAATGTACAAATGCAACAAAAAAAAATCATAAGTCTAAAACCACTCACTTTGAAGACTTAGTATTTCGGGCTAAAAGCTTACATCTACTTCCCTACGTGCAAACATTCACGTGCCCTTCGATTCGTGATGTTTAGTTTATAACCCATAGGCACACAAGTGACCTATTTTATGTTAAGTATTTCATATTATTATATCTCGAAAAATAATATAAAAATATTATAATTGAATCGATTTTTTGTCACCAAAAATCGTAAAATGCGAAAAATTTAAAATCATGGTGTTAAGCTTTGTGATTAAGATTAAGCTTAAGCTGATAATATATGCTATTTGTGAATGCTTTCGTAAGGTTTTAAGTATCAAAGTCATTGTCAGAAAGTTTTAGAAATCATCGCAACAGCTATTTAACAGAGGTTATATCGAGCGGAATTTTAGTACGATGTTATAAAGTATGCTCACAAAGTTTTCTTTGAAATTTGACGACTCTACCTCTGGTTTTCATATTGATGAAATATGTTATAAATATTTTAAAAATTACATACACACTCAAATATTAATAGATATCTATATGTTTGAACTTAAAAATCCTAACTGTTAATCTTGTTAACCATTTTCGAAAACAAAACATATCTATATGGCTGTTAACTGAGCACGTTCGAGTCAGAGAAATTAGATTAGTATTTCTCAGACTCGAATGGTGGGTAATAGTGCTACAGTAAGCCCAGTTCTCGTTTGAATTTGGGCTTCCCACTTCTCGTTGTAAAAATAGCCTTCACTTATCAAGAATATGGATCTGCAGAGCCATAAGTGAAGCACAGCATGAGGGGAGAGGGGGGTAGTGCGTTATATCGACAGCAATCCAGTCTCTTCAACCTGTGCCGAAGACAGCCATCAAATGTGTTTTAGTGGATCCTAGATACCCTGGAGTCCCTTCTAAAGGCTAGCTTTTAAGGGCAGCGTAGTTTAAGCCTTAAGTTTCGAAAATATAAGCAGTTTCGAAAACGACTTATCACATAATTGATAATATTTTAAATCAAGCAAAAATCGATACTGTATTCCACACTATCTAAAAAGTAAAAAAATATCTGTGATTTATGACAAAACATACTCGTCACCTTTATAAATATTATAAAGAAATAAACATTTAAATGTTAACGCCTTTAATTTAAAAAAATATATATATTAAAAGTATGTAAAGGTCTGAAGGATACTTCATGATTTATAACGTCTTAATATCTTATTGACAATAAATGTCTTATTGACAAGATTAATTAAATTTCCAAAGCACTCGACTTTATTAACTATTCGAATTCGACAACTCGTAGTAGATCCTCTCGATAAAAGTGAAGTGGTGTTGTGATGAATTAAACATAAATATACAATGAACTCAAAGCCCTTTTGTTTCCGAATTTTTGATTGACTGAATATTATAAATATATTCCTTTAAGGTTATGAAATTTTAATGTAATGTTTTGCAATAATACAAATGGATTTTTGTAAATATTATTCAATTCGATGCTTTCAATATATATTCTTATGTAAACTAGATTATGCTAGTTAACTTTAACATGATTGTTGGTTGTAAATCCTCATGTAGACAAAGTGGTTTTTGTTTTTGGAAAAGTATTACTATTGGCCCTAATGGCCTCTAGAGCGTCACCCGTCACACGTCGCAGAGAGGCGAGCCTTAAAATACTCAAGTCAAATGTCCTTTCTACTTCCTACCAAACCTTTCTTCAAATCTTTACCACAGTCAAGGGCGTTTCTTTTTCCGAGACACAGTCGCCTCTTCGAGGACTTTTCATTCTCTTCACTTATTAGACCTTCAAACTATGATTAAATATATTTAAATTACTATTTGTCTATTTATATAAGAATATTTTGAATTGATTTTAGATGAATATATGATTAACATGTTAGGTTACAGATGTACAAATAACCCAAATAATAAAAAGTAGAAACAGAATAAAATAACTAAAAAATCAGAAGCAATTTCAAATTAAACCTAAAGTTTTGTCTAAAATGAAGTTGTACAAAAGAGTGACCATTTCGCTTACTCTGTAAGCCCATGCGTTAGACCACATTATTACCAACGCTGGTTTTCAGTCTACGCCTTGAAACGACTAGAAATGCCTTTTATGTCTATAATTACACACGGTCTATCAACATTCATACTAAAACAAAGCCAGACCAAATATTCATAGTTCATCTTAGAATAACAGGTAATATTAAGGCTCAATGTAAACCCAGACAGCTTTATACTGAGCTTGCAAAATTATTCCAGACATACGAAAACATTATGTGGGAGTTCAATTTATCGTCTTATTACATATATATAGCATACTCACATCCATATAAGTTACCTAGTTATAAATTTAAATACTAATAGTAGATAAATATTTTTAAAACAATTCAAGAAGTTTTGTATGAATTAAAAAATACAATTACTCGTATATACAGTAACCCTTGAGGAGTTTCTTCGTCTTGAAATGATTCTACACAATCAGTTCTTGCTTAGGAACTTAACCAACATGTAAAATTTTAACTTTGTACTTTAAAAATTGGTTTTAATTCAGCTTGCAAAATTTGACCTTGAAATAACAAACATTGCAAATTAAATGAAAACTTGTTTGTTTACTGATGGTAGGGCTTTGTGCAAGCTCGTCTGGGTAGGTACCACCCACTCATCAGAAAACAGCAGTACTTGATATTGTTGTGTTCCTGTTTGAAGGGTGAGTGAGCCAGTGTTATCACAGGCACAAGGGACATAAAATCTTAGTTCCCAAGGTTGGTGCACTCAATTCGATTTTTAAATTTTTATAAAAATAATTTTACCTTATTAAATACGATTATACAAATATATAATATGAAAAAAATAAAAAAGTTACATCGAGTAGCAATAAAACGATAAGGAGTTATTTATAACAAAAAGAAAAAAAATACGTTTGGAATGAAGCCATAGAGATAATAGCGTGATGTTGGTTTTGCGAACGAATTATACGTACATCAGCGTTTCGTATATTTATTTTCATCGACAAAGAAATAGAATCGAAAAATAGAAATTTTGTATTTAACGATGTCGTCGCTTTAAATTGTATATATAAAATAGATGTGTATATGTGTGAGTTACGATATATTGTGTTGAGCTTTGTGTAAATATATTTGGTGTACTTTTATTATAACTGCTTCGTCAGCTACTACACCATTATGCTTAGCTTAAAAATTGCAGATTCCGATGTCAAAATTAGGTTTAAAAAGGGTTTCAATCCCGGGTTAGAAATTCTGGGTAGCCGATGTTAAAAATTATAATTGTTACATTCCCTCGCCTCGGAAAGCTATTCCCTCCGGATTCTCCCTCTCGATCTCTCTCCGATGATGTCAGATTGTTGTTTTACCGATCTTTGAACACCAGGAAAAAAGTGTGTACATATTGTTTTTTCGCACCCTGTTATGCTTTACTAACTCCCACGTGATTCTCAAAATTTGCCGTCATGGCTAAAATTCGTCGAGGAGGACAATGTTTAATATTTTAAGAAGAGAAATTTGTTTTCTCGTTTATAATGCGGATTGTCACATTTTAATCACCCACACTAACCGTGTTTGAATAAATAATAATAAAATTTGTGTCATGAATTTCATGATATTAGACCGCAGCTCACCGAGGTAATTACGAGTCGAGAGCTCGTTCCGAACGCTTGTTGATTGGTCAAACGCGCTGTAATTGTTCTTTTAAAATTAATTGCGCTATAAAATGTATTAGTTATTAGCGCATAACGTAATGTGTAATTATTAATTACGTTAGGCGCACAAACGCCCACGTCCCTTTCGCGCTGCGATCTCATTATTGATATTGGCAATATCTTTTTTGATTTTTTTTATGTTGTACATATTTTCCAAATCATTCTAAAGAGTAAAATAACGTACCAATCTTGTAAATTTTTCGTAATAAATTATTTTTCCGCAGTCCTCTCATCTCAACAGAATAGCAGCAACTGATTTAACAAATAAGCAAATGTTTGAACTATTAGTGAATTGCGACTGGAGTTTTGGTATTTCGCGAAAAAAAATTCGTAACCGTCAAAAGCTTTACATCGTTTAACAATAAAACGATAGAGTTTTACACAAATCCTTAACCTATCCTAGACTATTTGTAAATGAAATAATTTATCCAATTTACTTCGAGATAATTTAAGTTATATGTCGAGCCACCCTTGAAATATAATAAAGTTATTTATACATGCAAAATTTTATTTTTACTTTACATAAGAAGTACCTAAATACAAATAAAAAATTAGCAATTTTTTTTATGCTTTCTTTTAATCGGGCACATGACCTATCATTAAATTGTATGTGTGTGCGTTGCGCAAATGATGTCTAACTCTGGATAAACGTTGATAGTATTGCGATTTCAAAGCAGCGCACTATGTTTGTAAATATCGAACATTGAAATATTAACAAACATACATCGATGGATCTCATTTGTGGATTATCAAAGCTGCCTTGAATTGCGCTCGTAATATATAAATTAGATATAAACATTAAATATTACGCGACACATTTCAAAATACATACATACATACATAATTCTATATACACACCACCTTTAAACACTGACATGCCATTCCAGGCAGTAAGATAATTGTGTTTGATTATTTGTTAAGACAGATAACAAATAATCAAGTACAATTAAAATATATTTATATCATCAGAATATCGACATTGTTAAAATCGTCGAAGCGGATTTATCATGAATCTGTTTCTAATGAACCCTTTCACTCTCGATATGATCAAAGTGACATTTTGCACTGGTAGTGTCATATATTTATACATTTATATTGCATACAGCCTTACCATCAAGTAGGCAAATGCTGTCCTTTTTTAAAAAGTGTTAACTCAATAATTATAGAAGGATATAAATCAGTGCTCAACTAAATACCCTTTTAACATTGTTTATAAATAAGGCGGTTAGTTATTAAATAAATAAATGTAAATCTAACATTTTTTTATTACAGCCCGCAAATGAATTAACTGTGAAATATAAAATATACTTTTATTGATATTTATAACCTGATTTGTGTTGTTCATTTCGCCTAAATCCTGTTTGAACTGGCTCCGAACATTGTTTGAACTTCATTAGCTGTTTAATTATAATGTCTAGTCATTGTTTGAGGATTAGTAGTTAAATAAAAACTGAACCTAAGTATTTTATTTATAGAAGTCCACTTGACTTTAATTTTATTTACAAGTAAAGTTTCTGATAGTAATTTTTCAATTATTAAAAAAATATAAATTAGATATAAAGTACTAGTTATATATTGCTTCACGTTTTATTATATTTTTTTTTGTTAATATGACGTTATACATTTATATATATATTCTTTTCAAAATGTTTCACGTTCAGATGTAATATTATTACAGTTTTACTATATGTGGCGGATATTGGAGCTAAAGTTAACAAGGTTAAAATTCCTATTAGTTCTCGTGTGACCCCGGGGTATAAGAAACTTATTACAAATAATCCAACAACTTCCACACCAGTGTGTAGAAGTATCACACGTTGATCAGTATCACACGTTTCGAATTTCTTGTAACGATAAAAATAATGCCTGGACGCTTTCCGGTCGCGTCGGATTGCCGTCCCATCGTATTATGGGAGTTAGGGAATAGAGAGTGCACATGTGTTTGCGCACACACTTGTGCATTATTATATGTCTTGCGCAGTTGGTTAATCTCTCTTGATATTGGCCGCCGTGGCCGAAATCGGTCTGGAGGTCATTATTATTATTAAAGCAAGAATAAAAATACTCTCGTTTGAACTTGAAAAAGGTGATGATATTAAAATTTCAAGGTCGAATTGAAGCTATACATATATAGTTGTGATGATAATGTCCTCCCGACTGATATCAATGAAAACTAAACAGACAGCTACTCACAACATATTATAATGGTTTTTTGTGTGATTCCGTCGCTCTGATAATTCGACAAAAAACTAATTAAATCTAAAAAACTTTTTATTGGCCTGACCTTATGTATAGCTATTAGACCAATATTACAGTACAAATGTCCGCTGTCAATAGGATGATATCCTCGGTCAGTTGTCAGTATTACAGTGTAAACGTCAGCTGTCAATATTAAGATGTCCTCTAGTCCAGTCGTCAGTATTACAGTGCAAATGTCAGCTGTCAATATTAAGATGTCCTCCAGTCCAGTTGTCAGTATTACAGTGCAAAAGTCAGCTGTCAATATTAAGATCTCCTCCAGTCCAGTTGTCAGTATTACAGTGCAAATGTCAGCTGTCAATATTAAGATCTCCTCCAGTCCAGTTGTCAGTATTACAGTGCAAAATTCAGCTGTCAATATTAAGATCTCCTCCAGTCCAGTTGTCAGTATTACAGTGCAAATTTCAGCTGTCAATATCAAGATGTCCTCCAGAAGGCAGTAGTTGTATTTATAAAACAAAAGTTTCGCATTTTTGAAATAACATTATATTATGTAATGTTAAGTCTATGTCCTAAATTAAAGATTCATGTTTTTTTTCACGTAATAATTTGTGTCAAGTTGTGTTTATATAAAATAATGACTGGCTGACTGACATATCCATAGCCGAAACGACTGGGGCCAACATCATTAAAATTTGCATACTTGTTCCTTTTACATAGTAGTTAGTGTAATAGTTAGCACTAAGGATTTTTGAAAATATAACCCCTAAGGTATAAAGGGGTTGAAAATGTGTATGGAAATCCTTCATTTATGGAGAAAGAGCTATGGAAATTTGTATTTAGCATTTCTGAATTGTGTCATGAGCGAAGCCGCCAGTAAAGCGCTACTATAGATAATTGAGTTTGCTTGGTGGTAGAAATTCGATATTAAACGTCCATTATTAAATATTTGTGTAACACATAAATAAATAAGAATTTCTAAATTTATTTTTGCCGACATTTTTTATTTATTTATAAGACGTTTACAGTTACTAAAAAGAAAAAGTAGAAAGAAAGCTCGTTTATAGTTATCAAAAAGAAAAAGTATGCTAAACTGGATTGGTACCCACCCCACTCATCAGCAATACCTAAGATTTTTGCGTTCCGGTTTAAAGAGTGAGCCATTGTAATAACAGGCACAAGGGATATAACATGTTAGTTCCTAAGGTTAGTTGTAATGGTTAATATTTTTTACATCACCAATGCGACCACTTACCATCAGGTGACCCGTTTGCTCGTCCGTATACCTGAAATAAAAATATTCTAGGCTGTGTCTAAGCTATAAGTGTCCATATATATCGCGGATTCAAATGGATTGCCATGTAAATGGTCGCCATTGTTGTCCAATATGTTGAATTGGCTGGCGCTATCCTGAGAGCAACAGACCAAGAATCCAAGTGTGTCACTTGACAAATGATCACACGCACTACTGACGGATACACCATTATATTCCCATACTTCCATCATTCGGCTGGACAATAAAATAGGCACCCATCTTATATTTTCACAACTTGACGTCAGATAACCGACCAACCTATATGACGTTGTGTGGTTTAGCTATTCTAATAAGTGACGTCATATTCGCTTAAATTTATTATCTCTGAAATATATATTTAGTACATAGTTCAGTAACCCCTATAAATAAATATTATCAAACTAATAATAAAGGGGAATGTTTGTTGTTGTTGTTTTTGTTGTTTCCGGATTCAAGTCAAGATAATTCCCATTGTTATAAAATTTTCATATTATAATTGTTTTGGGATAGATAAAGGCTATGTTATAGTGTTTGTGACTTACGTCATGTAAGGGATATATAATCGATCCAACTGCTATCTAAATACTGCCTCTGTTTGTAGTATTTGTAGATATCAAATATATTCGCAGCTACCTATCTATATTCTATAGATAATTCTACACTTAGTACATTATATATTTAGTTGATTATATTTATTATTATTAACCATTATTTTACTGGTGGTAGGGCTTTGTGGAAGCTCGTCTGGGTAGATATCACCCACTCATCAGATATTCTACAATATTACTTGGTATTGAGACGAGCAGTAGTACAGTTGTGTTCCGGTTTGAAGGGTGAGTGAGCCAGTGTAATCACAGGCACAAGGGACATAAAATCTTAGGTTCCAAGGTTGGTGGCGCATTGGCTATGTAAGAGATAGTTTACATTCCTTACAATGCCAATATTTAAGGGCGTTGGTGACCACTTACCATCAGGTGGCCCACATGCTCGTCCGCCTTCCTATTCTATATTAAAAAAAAAAATACAAAGCATGCACTGAGTTTAAGAAGTGTTTAAAATTTTCAAATTAGCACGTGTAGATTCCGTATACTAAAAAGGTCTTTATTAAAATTCTTCAGTTATCTCGATACAAAAGATTAGAGTAATGAGTTCATTCATGTTTCAGTTGGTAACAAAAGCTCCTTGTTTTATTAATGAGGGCATTGAACGTCCTACGCTGACTAGCTCCGAGCCGAAGTGTGTTAAATTACATCGAAATATACGCGACATCCTATGAAAATAATATATTTTTTTAAATGTGTAGGTACTCTTTTGACATTTTTTTATTATTTGTTTCTTCATTTGTCTCTTAGCAGTGTTTTTCATATACCTAAGGCAACTTAGGCTTGGCCAGAATTTATTCAGTTTGCAAGATTTCATTTAAACAAAGTAACACAAAAACATTGAAAATTTAATAAAACTTTTTGAAAGGCCTTCTCCCAGCGGAACATTTATAGGCTGTTACAAGCAATTCCTATTGTCAGGGAATTAGGTACTAAGATTCGTTGTTTTTCTTCAATCGAGCTTTAAGCTTGTACTAGAAGAGGTCACAATAGGCAGGGGGTCAGAATCGCACTTGTACATTTACATAGATGGGCTGCTCCTAAAGCGTTCAGTGTGCCTAGTGAGAGTTATTTTAACTTATTCGATACTGGTAACGTTAACTGTGATTTGTATATATTTAAAATAGCGCAGTCTAGTGACAATATTTAGAAACTTGGTGGTAGGTCTTTGTGCAGGCCCATTTGCGTTGGTACCACCCACTCATCAGATATCCTGCCGCTAAGTAGGAATACTTAGTATCGTTGCGTTCCGACTTAAAGGGTGCGTGAGCCAGTGTAACTACAGGCACAAGGGACATAACATCTCAGTTCCCTGGGTTGGTGTCGCATTGGCGAGGTAAGGAATGGTTATTACTTCTTACCTCGCCAGTGTCTATGGACAGTTAACATCAACGCAATACGAATACGAATATTTAAAAAAAGCTTACTAAGCACACAGTCATTAAAACATTGCTCAATGCTATCATTGTAGATCTTGTAAATATGTTCTCAGTAATTCCAAGACTTAAGTAAACAATAGATATTATTTATATATTAATATATGTACAGAAAAGTATCCAAAATAAAAATAATTATTATTCAATAAGTTCTATCGAATCGTAATTTTACAAGAAAAAAAACATTAATAATTAATGAATAAATTAAAGCTTCAATAGTGCTGTGGTTTTGGGGTTCCTAGCGATATAAAAATCGCTTCAGCTATTTTCGTCCCCACTTCTAGGACAAGCTTTACGCTTAACTGAATGGGTAAATAGCAATATTAGTAATTTATTAAAACAGGTTTATTGCTAATAAAAAAATAAAATAGTCCTTATAGTTTACATGAAATAGAATGGAGATAATTTATTTTATAAATATTATTTAATATTGCTAACATAAAATCACAAATGATTTTATGTTTGTTCAAGTGATATTTCAATTGAAAAAAAGAACACGAATAGTAGGAAGCTAAGTATTTTACTATAAGTTTCATAATTGTTATACCTTGGTATAAGCTGTTAGAGAAAATTCAGAAACGTATTGTTATATTGTTATATAAGAAATAAAAAAAAATGTATTACAGCAAAATCGGTCAAGCGGTAATACAATAATCGAATATCCCCAAATGAACCATTCCCTAAACAGCCCGTGAGCGCCACAGACAATAAAATCTACCATTACGAGTATCGAAATTAGGCAGTCTCCAAAATGTTATTCCCATCGTAGTTACGCTGCTACATAAATCTGCAGATCCTTTCAGTGTTTTTGAAACCTCCGTAGCGGTAGGACGCGCGTCGCGCTAACACGCCACAAACTTTGTCTTGCGTATGATAGCGATGTTTTTTAACTCGAAAATTCTTTGAACAGTTTCGATTGATATTTAATAGTTTTAATTGTGTTGTGACTTGTGCTGTGACGAAGATGGTTGTTAGCGGAGTAATATCATTTTCGACTCTAGTTTTGTGCCTGTTCCAAGGTAAGTGCCAAGAATAATCGTGACAAAAATTCGAATGACTTTTTCTGAATATGAATTCGTTGATCTTCGATATTCAGATAATCGAAATAAAATGAATGGGGAATTTTCCGTTCCGATTAAATTTATGTAGACGTTATATGTATGTTAAATTGTTTTTGAGCTCTCATTAAAAAAACATGATTAATGTTACAATTTTATTTTTGTATTTAAAAAGTTTTATGCAGAAAAATACGGATAGGTTTTTTGGTTTTTAAATTCAAATATAATTAACCTTTTTTGATTACATGATAACATTATATATATACTAATTAAAACTCTTCTAAAGGAAATTAAAAATTTTCTATAGGGAAAATCACGTCGGTCAGTAAATCCGCTGCTGCGGACATGAACGGACAGACAATAAAAAATTGACACATATTAGTGAAACATTACATTTGAAATATTTAATATATTTTGCATAAATATAAAGATATTGTTTAAATTAAACAGAAAAAATATAACTACCTAAATAAAAATCGTTATATTTCAGTCTGACCATTTAATTCATAATTATGTTTTTTTATTCATATGATAAAGATAATTAAAAATATAAAAAAAAAAAAAAATATTTTAATTATTAGTAAAAACCGTGAACAGCCTGTGAATATCCCACTGCTGGGCTAAAGGCCTCCTCTCCTATTTGAGGAGAAGGTTTGGAGCTTATTCCACCACGCTGCTCCAATGCGGGTTGGTGGAATACACATGTGGCAGAATTTCAGTGAAATTAGACAAATGCAGGTTTCCTCACGATGTTTTCCTTAACCGTAAAGCACGAGATGAATTATAAACACAAATTAAGCACATGAAAATTCAGTGGTGCTTGCCCGGGTTTGAACCCACGATCATCGGTTAAGATTCACGTGTTCTTACCACTGGGCCATCTCGGCTTATTTTATATTTATTAGTAATAAACTAATAATAATTTTAGGTTTTACATTAAATCTACATGCAATATAATTCATAAAGCGTCATAAGCGAAGAAGATTATCTGCGTCAATTGATTTGTTCTTACAAACTCTTACACTTATGGCTGTATAGTTTTTACAATACGCTACATAATGTGAAAGTATCTAGGTGGTAGGGTTTGCTTAAGCCCGTCTGGGTAGGTACCACCCACTGATCAAATATTCTACCACCAACCAGCAATCGCCAATGTCTATGGGCGGTAGTGACCGCTTAACACCATGTGCCCCATTTGGCCAGGAGGCCCGTCCGCCTTCCTATCACATAAAAATAAGTAATTTAAAAATAAATCTGATAAAACGATTACGACACATAAAATACGTATTCACAATCAAACTGTAACTGAAAAATATCGCAATCAAATCAAATAATTCTTTATTCAAATAAGCTTATGGTACTTTTGAATCGTTGTTCCATATTTAATTAAATGTAAAGCTATCCCCTGTTCGAAATGTATATTGTACCGAGAAGAATCAGCAAGAAGCTCAGTTACTCTCTTTCATCGTTTTAATTAAAAAGTCAATTAAATGAAATTAAATTTATGCATATGCTTAATAATCAACAATTTACCTCCACGCTTATTTAAAAATGACATGTAAATACAGGAGGTAGTACTGAAAGTAAATAATAGCGCACGATATATATGTAGAAGAAAGTGGATTATTTACAGTTTTGCGAGAAAAAAAAACAATGTTCTACTTAACAAAATGAGGAAAAGATTTTAATATTTTTTTTTACTAACGAGACATCGTCTGTCAATTAAAAACTTGAAAAAGATTTTCGTTAGAATTATTCTTGTTTAGGGTTCCATTGTAAAGATACGGAACCTCTATTTTTTATGTATGCAATATTATAGTCTTTAGTCTCATATTACTTTCATTAGAGTTTTTATATAATATAAATCTTTACTCATTCAACTCAACCCAAGATTAAAATCAAAAAGTTTGATTCTAAGATAAATTTTCAGCTACTTAACCCATTTTGGAAATAGGTCAATTTTTGTTTGCAAAATAACGTTTTGCAAACAAAAATTGACCTATATATTTTTCCAGAAACTACCTAACCAGTTTCTTATCTTAAATTCGATTAATAAGAAAGCCGATATTATATATTTTTCTCAATGAAAAATATATTATGTGCAGTGTAAGTTGTATTGTGATCGTTCGCTTACTTCATCCATTTTAATATATTATATTAGAAGATTAAGATGATAATTTTTTTTTGAGCTTGATTCGGGTTTATTTCGTGGAGCTTAAGTTGTGTTAATTCAGCTCGCGATAGTGATGAAGGCATCGTGATGAAACGTGAATATGTAAGATAACCATCTGCAACATGTATCTACCAATATGCAAAGAGCATTGTGGGATATTTACAGGCTGTTTATTTACTTAACATTACTCATAGAATTATTAATTGTGTTTATTTATAGGCGGATGTTTATTTAAATAATGAATAATTAGAAATATTTAAAAACTTAAATTTGACAATCGTTTTTAGTAAACATATTTCAAATATATTAAATAGAACGCAAAATATGTTTAAATCCTTCCGCCTCGTAAGAGATATTGAAGACTCGCTGCTCGGGATAGGAGACGATGTATTAAGGGATATATAAAGCAAACGTGTTCCGTTCATACCTTCAGCGTTTATATGAGATAGAACAAGAAAGAGGATTTAGGAATTCGTTTAGTATTTCCAAAGCTTATTTCGTATATTCGATATTTTCTTAACTGCCTTGTTGGTCTAGTGGTTAGATATAAACTCGCAGATCAAGAGGTCCTGGGTTCAAATCCAGGTCAAGCCAATAATAATTTATTGCGTTTTTTTCTGTCGAATTTTCTCAGTAACAGCCCGGAGTCGGCAAGTTTGTACAGTCCCTTCGGAAAGCCGTTGATCGTGTGCCTGGACTCTTTCCGGTCGAGTCAGATTGCCATCCTATCGGATTTTGAGGGTGAGAGAATAGAGAGTGCACCTGTGTGCGCAAACACAATTGCGATTTGTCAATTAATTGCTACCGTCCCACGCGATTGTGATTTGTACAGTAGCTAATTATATAATTATTATTATATTTGTTCATATTTCAGGCTTTCATGTAAATAATTCTTATGTAAATAAAAATACGGAGTATTCTAAAATTAAACTTAACAAATTTTATAAGAATACTAACTAATCGTCCCGACTTCGCACACGCAGATAAGATTTTTTTTTTCTTCGATAGGATTTGCGTAAAATCAGTTCTTAGTGAGCGTCTACATCGGAGAAGGAGAAACTGTAACAAATTTCAAGTCAATCGGGCAGATACTTTAGGAGAGCTCGTGAGGAGTGACATTTCGCTTATATATATGTAGGGAATATTTATTAATTGACATAATGAAGAGCGGTTCCGTAAGAACTAACTCTAAAGTTACCGTCATGTGAAACTTTAGAAAGTAAGTTAGAAATAATTATATTATTAACAGTGAGTGAGTCAGTGTAATTACAGGCACAAGTTCTTAGGTCTTAGTTACCAAGGTCTTAGCTTACCAAGGTTGGTGTCGCTTTGGCGATGTAAGCGATGGTTAACATTTCTTGCAGTGCCAATGTCTAAGGGCGGGCACTTAACATCAGGTGGCCCATATGCTCGTCCGCCTTTCAATTTTTATAAAAAAGCGTATCACTGTACCGTTACATTCACACAATCTGCTTACAGGTTCATTTTATCGTATACTTTTTTGTTTGGCAATTGCGCATGTAATTGTAGGAGCGCGGTCACATAGTATTCCATATTCACACACACAAACTGATGCGTTAAAACGTTAAAACGTTCCTGTAAACACGAGGTAACCTCCTGTAGCGACGGATCTGTTACAATTGATTCTGTAAAACGAAACTTTTGTATGAATGTGTTCTAAGTTAGTTGTCAAATTTTCACGAGTGAAACACGAAGAATTCTTACAGAATTTCACTAAAAATTAATAAAACTGTTCATGTGATAATTTTTCTGGTAACAGCCTGTAAACATCCCACTGCTGGGCTAAGGCCTCTTCTCCCTTTTTGAGTAGAAGGTTTTGGAGCTTATTCCACCACGCTGCTCCAATGCGGATTGGTGGAATACACATGTGGCAGAATTTCAGTGAAATTAGACACATGCAGGTTTCCTCACGATGTTTTCCTTCATCGAAAAGCACGAGATGAATTATAATCACAAATTAAGCACATGAAAAACTTCAGTGGTGCTTGCCCGGGTTTGAACCCACGATCATCGGTTAAGATTCACGCGGTCTTACCACTGGGCCATCTCAGCTTCCAATAATAATTAAGCTAATATAAGCTAATTTAAGCTTCCAATAATTTTTCTGATTATGGACCAACCACGTGACATCATTTTGAACACCGTTTTTAAATAAATTCTCTGTAATAGTTAGACCAAATATACAATTCGTTGCAAGTTTAATAATAATAGCTCCCATTCATTCGTTCATTTTCGCAATGTATATTTACTATGTAGCTTCTATTTCTATTACGTTTGAATGAAATTCGTAAAGGCCGAATTGCATTCAATTGGAGTTGATTTAAACAGTCAACATCCATTCCTAGTGTTGACGCCGTTGAAATATTTGGCCGGTATTTATATTTTGGAGCTGGCAACACCAAATAAATAAAGCTTTAGCGAACTACAGCGCTTCTAATCCGCTGGAGTATTTCTAATATAAATTATTAAATAAATAAAATATGGCAGTATTGCATGTATCGGGAAGGTATTGGCGCGTTTAAAAAAATATATAATTGCTGTAAATAAGTAGTTTAATTAAAATTTATGTTCAATCTATATCATATAAATTAAATCTGCGGTTTAGTCATAATAATGTAAGTAACATACATTTAGTTTCACGTTAATTACTGCGACATAATGTGATATATTACTACTTATCACAAGATTATATCAATATTATATATATATAAAGCATCGAGAAGTGAAACTGATAGAAGAAAAATATAGAATTGGTATTTTTTAAAAATAGAACACCGAATCATACGAGTTGATGTAAATTACTCAATAAATTACTATTAAAAAATCAAATAACACAACTGACCATATTTAACAAATCATAAGTGGCGACAATAATAAATTATTTATATTGCCTTTCTGCCGGTCAACAAAATGGCGGTTTGACATTAGCATGCGTTTTTTTTTCAACGCTGTTTTACGGATAAAGTAATATAGTAACTATCTATTATTTAATTCTAAAATATTGACTTAGTATGGACATGTTATAGGGTTACTCAAGAGCTAAATGTAATTATTATCAATGTCGAGACAACTAACAGATCGAAATTCATTGTTAGTATAGTATATAACCTACGTCAGCTTTGCAAGGGTATTGTACTGTATACTATTGTATAATATTGAATTTAGCATTGGGATAATCCTATTGAGGGCAGAGCAGAGCAACGAATATGCTTTGTCATTACTATAAACTATTTTCTAGGGTACCATTAAATAATTAGATCTGTCGTATGCTAGTAATATAAGCATGCTCTTTAGTAATAATATGAGTACAATAAATATTACTGGCGGTAAAGCAAGTTGTGCAAGCTCGTCGGGAGTACCACCCACTCATCAGATATTCTACCGCAAAACAGCAGTACTTGGTATTGTTGTATTCCCGTTTGAAGGGTGAATGAGCTAGTGTAATTACAGGTACAAGGGAGTTAGTTCCCAAGGTTGATGCTGCATTGGCGATGTAAGCGATGGTTCACATTTCTTTTAATGACAATGTCTATGGGCGGTGGTGACCACTTACCATCAAATAGCCCATTTGCTCGACCGCCTACCTATTTTATAATAAAAAAGTGTAAATTATAAATAAAAAATAATTTAAATTAAAACGTTCTTTAGTCAAGGTGGCTCTCATAAGTGTTTTGGCAGTAGGTACTATTTTTCTTAAATGAAATACATAGTCAACTAATTATTATAATAGCACGTACGGACTTCTTACGAGTAAAATAAGTTTTTTATCACGTGATATTTTTTAACCAATGAGATATAATCATTCGCCAAGTGATGTATTCGCCAGTACGTAGCACGCCACTGCGCATTATTTCAATAGTTTATTTAAATATCACGACATATTTCTAAAACTACCGATTCGAAATTCAAAGTGTTAAATGTAATATTTATTTACATAAAACGCTTGAAACGTGAAAAGGAATAATTATTTGTGACAGTTAAATTGAACGAAAGATTTTTCTTTTCCTTTTTTTTAATACATAATTTTTTTTTTTTAAATACATAAATGGTTTCTGTGATTTATCAGTAATATGTAGGTATATGTCATTGTCTTTTCTGTACATTCTTTTTGTGTATCTGTTATACATTAATATCGTTCGCTTCGAAAACGCCTATAACGAAAATATTTTCTTCGACTATGTTTGTAAATTAAATAAAAAAGATGTTTTCTTTCACGAGAGACGAATATTAAGCACTAATTAAGTACATAAAAATTAAGTGGTACTCTCCCAGCTTTGAACCAGCAATCTTCGGGTTAGATTACCGTCATCTAAACATTGTATTATTTTGCTCAATATGAAAGAACTATTCGTTGGAGCGTAAATTAAGGGAAGAACAATATTTTTATGCCATTGTAGTATTATATCACACCATTATTATCTACAAAAGCTTAATATTTCATATTACGCTTTCAAAAGAGAGGAAAAATACATAAAAACATTTTAAATTATGTTTATTTCTATACGGAATTGTTGTAACAGTAACAGCCTGTGAATGTCGAACTGCTGGGCTAAGGCCTTCTCTCTCTTTTTGAGGAGAAGGTTTTGAGCTTATTCCACAACGCTGCTCCAATGCGGATTGATGGAATATAGATGTGGCAGAATTTCGGTGAAATTAGACACATGCAGGTTTCCTCACGATGTTTTCCTTTACTGTCAAACATGAGATGTATGATTATAAACACAAATTTAGCACATAAAAATTCAGTTGTGATTGCCTGGTTCATCATCGGTTGATCATCGATTAAGATTCACGCGTTCTTACCACTAGGCCATCTCGAAATTGTTGTATTGACTGATATTCTATTTTGTTATAAAAAAATCTAGAATTTACTTACAAATATATGATAGCATAGAGTTAATGCTGTCTCCTAATTTTGTAAAGACATAGGTCCTTTCTTTAAATTCAATAGTTAAATGTATATCAACTATTATTATAGGAGTGATTAATAAATAATAATTAGAAAGAGCACAGCCCAAGCCTTGAGGTTTACAAATCTGAAATTTGTTACCAAGTTCTCATTATAATATAGATAATAATGCCAGATATTCCGAAATTTCTTTGATTTATTAATTAGTTTTTATGTTACAATATTTCAATATTTAACTCAGTCTTCAAATTTGGTAAATAGTAAATTTGATAATTACTAATAACTATTTTCAGGATTTTTTAACATTCCTTCAGTCATCGTTTTTAGGAAATTTTCTTTTTTTCATTTTGATTTGTCTTTTGATTTCGATTAATCTTATCCAATATTCAATCAAAAAACTGAAATCTAAGCATTATCTAATTTAAGAACGTTATAATAACCAAATCTACGCAAACTTGCTTTTAATCTTAGTCAAACAGACATATATTCGTCGTATAGAAAAAATGAAAAATAATTCAAAACGAGACATGCCTAATATTATTATTATGTAAAGGACTCTCGACAAAAGTGAAAGACCATTAATTGAACCCAAAAAATATAATTGTAATCATATTTTTAATACAACATCCAATTTCACTTACTGAGAAATACTTCAGCCGTTACATTTTATAAAAGGACCCCAATATAGCTTGGTGAGGGGTTTCTCGCTTCTACGATGTTTATATTTTTTACACGCTGTCCTGTACCTTCATTTATTTGATACCGGTGATGCTTTATCGACGATATTTTTCAATTTATCACATAAAAGTTATTATTATATGTCTGATTTTTTGCAAGCTTATATTTTGATATGGCAATATATTTATTTTATTAACGAAACACATATTTATGTTTTATGTTTTCGTTTGAGGACAATTTTGGTTTCGTCTTGTGTTTATTTAATCGTGTAAGAACAAATATTGTTTTATTAGCTATTCAATTAAATTACACTGAAATATGTTATATTATGATTATTGGAAAAGAGTTTCTGAGGTGACTGTGGATTTAGAGTTATAAAATGTCGATACAAAAATTATTGAAGTAGCATACTGGATAAAGTGAATTTTGGATCGGAATTATAGCTTAAGAGATATTTTGAAATATCACGCTGCAATAATTTAAATAACAAAAATCATTATAATATTACGTACAAGCTACTTTAAAAAAATGGCCAATGACGCCCGGTAAATATGAAACTTGGAAATTTATTTTTTGTTTATTGAAATAATTTATAATTAACTAAACACAATACATAAATATGAGTTTTGTTAAGAAAATTAATGTATTGCTTTTATAGTATATACTTATTATAAACAGCAACGATGAATATAGTATACGTGCACGCACAAAGGAGTACAGGGTGGCTGCGTACGTCATAACGGAGCGTTACGCCGATTACAGTCACGGCATATCTCATCCCATACTACAAATATATTACACATCAAATATAATAAAATTGCCTCGTTGGTCTAGTGGCTTGATGTAAGGCCGTAGACTCGGAGGTCCTGGGTTCAATTCCCAGGTCGGGCCAATAAAACGTTATTGGGTTTTTCTGTCAGAAAATTGTCAGTAGAAGCCCTGAGTCTGGAAGTTGGAAGTGTGTTCACTCCCGTGCCTCGGAAAGCACGTAAAGCCGTTGGTCCTGCGCCTGAACTCTTTCCGGTCGTGTCGGATTGCCGTCCCATCGGATTATGAGAGTTAAGGAATAGAGAGTGCACCTGTGTTTGCGCACACACTTGTGCACTATAATATCTCCTGCGTAGTTGGCTAATCTCTCTTGAGATTGGCCGCCGTGGCCGAAATCGGTCTGGAGGACATTATTATAATAAAATTAAACTTTTCAGTGCTATCAAAATTAATCCTACGAAATTTTAATTTAATTATTAATTATATTTGCCGGGAGGGCAAATGACTCTACTCCACCTTGTAAGTGGTAGTAAAGTTCAAATTTCAAGGATATATGCCCTCATGCGCTGTCACTAATTTTAAAATTAATTATTATAGCTGTCTCAAGCTATTCTCTGAGTGACGTTTCTCTATAGCTTGCCCCCAGAATAACGTAAGCGAACCCACAGGCGAACCGCTTAATCAAATTATTATTACAACGTTAATTATTATTATATTTTTTATTACATCTTTATAGCTCTTTTATGTACCATATTGATTAATTCCGCATTATAACGTAGACTATCTGTTATGTTAAGGATTGCGATCTAACTACTATATCTTGAACTATTGAAAGTATGTAGGTATTTGTTAAGTTAAAACTGGACAACAAATTTATTCATACACAATATCTGTGAAACCACTGTATCTTGAACTATTGAAGGCATGTAAACTGGACGGAATATTATTTACTTATTCATACATGTTACGTTGCTCCAACGTAAGCGTGGTTTAAGAGACCAATGCGTAATGCAATATATTATCATACATAAGTATAAAGCATAAACTTACAATTTATACAGTGTAATTGTTTTAAATTGACAATTGACTGAGCGCGAGATGAACTATAAGCATAGAATTAGGACACGAAAATTGGAGACGCTTGGCCAAATTTGAACACACGATCTTCGGTTAATAACATGTCCTATCCACAAGACCAGCTCTGCTCTCAACAATTCAAAGGAATCGCTGAAACGAGTCAGACGAGGCCAAACTTGATGAGCTTGTTAGCCATTGAGAAGCTTATATACTTCCTACTCCTATTTTCTTCTTAAGCATGGATGTCATAAATACGGACAAATTTACGTAAGCAAGTTTTGAGGTAGGCAGTGACGTTTATGTTTGTGTTAAGTGAAATCAAATTTGATGCTAGCTAGGATGACAACAAAACCACAATAATCGTTGTTTTTAACTGACTTCTAAAAAGGGGGTTATCAATTCTTTTTTTTGTGTTGATTTTCTCAATTCGGTTGTATTTTGTTTTGTCTGAAGTAACAAAAAGTGAATGATATGACGAAATAGTATCACCTCTATGGAGTAGAAAATTGGGGACGGATTTTTTTATGAGTTCGAATATTGTTTTAAGTCGGTTTTGTTTTTTTAAGCAAATAATAATTGTTGCGATGTTGTTACAATGTATGTGTTGGATACTTCTACAAATATTATAAGCGTGGAAGTTTGTGCGGATGGACGTATCTTTGTCACTTCTTCTCATAGAACTACTACTGATAGGTATTGATCTAACATCTGCCACCCCCCCCCCCCATCACTAGTTGGCGTAGCCGCAGGCTGACTGAAACGAAACGCCATGTAAATAATATAAATTGGTTAATAAAATTTAAAAAATATCATATTTAAATCAAGTATTCTTTATTCAAATAGGCTCACTCATACATTCCAATAATCACTTTTGAATCGACGATAGTAAAATCGGTGTGTAGTTGCTCGAACCCGACATATATCTGACTGCAGAGACTCCATAAGAAAGTTGCTTTAAAACTGCACTTTTGCATCTGGCGTGCAGTTGTAATGCAGACCAAGTGTAGACACTTACTTATAAACCTTGTTTGGCCGATAAATAGTTTATCAATGCTTTTTTCGAATGTCAAATCTATAATGTCATAAAGAACAAAATCAGTGTTTTAATAAAAAGCTGCTAAGCAACGCTTATAAGCAAGGCTTAAATGTTTGATTGAATCTGTATTTTAGTTAGGACAGCAAGAAAATCATCGTATAAAAAAGTACACTTAATTAAAATATGTATACTTAATGGTGATCTAAAACCTTCAAAAGCGCCATCTAGTATCATCGGAGTAGAAATTAAGTATTAGTCAGTACCAACCAGTTTTAACTGGATTAAAATAACTAACAGCACTAAATATCTATTTTTAAATACAATTAATTTACATTCCGCAATTTTGTTAATAGTTTATTAAAGTATATTTTTTATTTAGTAGGTAAATTAAGGGATAATTACCAGCTATTGGATGGAAAACGATATGTTTTCTACGATACGATATGTTTTCTAATTTATAAAGATTTAGTAAAAAGAATTTAATATATGAGCGTTGAATTTTTTATAAGGTTTATTAATGACATATTTTTTTATGTCAACATTTTGAGCTATTACATAATATATTAAAAAAATATCAGCCTGTAAATATCTGTCTTCGGGGCCTTCTCTCATTTGAGAAGAACGTTTGTAAAGTATTCCATCACGCATTTCCATTGGTGGTATAAATGCATCCTCATGATGTTTTTCTTCACCACCGATTGAATTATAAATACAAATTAAGCAGATGAAAATTTAGCAGTGTTCAACCGAGTTGCAACTGTAATCTTTGGTTAAGATACAGGTGTACTAACCACTAGTCTCTCTCTGCTCCTCGAAATTGTAATGAATCTTTGCAATAATATTTACTTTTCGGAAGTAACTTTGTCTGGCTGTCCGCCTGTCTGTTACGCTTTCATAGCTTATCTAGTGAAACGAATTCGATAAAATTGTGGCGAACCTATGGCGAAGCCGCAGACGAAAACTTATTTTATTTTATAAAACAATAGACCTACGTTAGTAATCAATAATTGAAAGTAGTCATTGTTAATATGTATGGCGGCGAAGGAGCATCGACCTCGTTGGTGTAACCCTCGCTTTTCCTAAGAGTATGTTAATGTGTCAGTTAGGATTACCTTCACAGGCACCCGATATTGATTTTACATCTCAGAAGATTCTATTAAAATGTCGAGAATAACTAACATAGATTCTTATTTATAACTTTTATTTTTGACAAAATTGTTATAGATATATTGTTTCTTATTATTGGCAAATTGGCAAATAGGTAACTTGGTGATCAACAGCACCCATAGACATTAACGCCTTAAGAAATATTAAGAATCCTATCGCCAATGTACACACCAATCTGAAACTAAAATATTATGTCCCTTGTGCTGTATTTTGTATTTTTATAAACAAATAAAAATAGGACTTTTTGTAAATAAATAATTGTTATTGAATACGTACAAAACGGGTTGACCCTATTATTTTATAAAGACAGTAAATCTAATTATTTTTAATATGATAATAATTTTAGGAGCTTTTCAAAAAGCTGAGTTGGCCCAGTGGTAAGAACGCGTGAATCTTAACCGATGATCGTGGGTTCAAACCCGGGCAAGCACCACTGAATTTTCATGTGCTTAATTTGGGGTAATAATTCATCTCGTGCTTTGTGGTGAAGGAAAACATCGTGAGGAAACCTGCATGTGTCTAATTTCACTGTAATTCTGCCACATGTGTATTCCACCAACCCGCACTGGAGCAGCGTGGTGGAATAAGCTCCAAACCTTCTCCTCAAAAAGGGAGAGAAGGCCTTTTGCCCAGCAGTGGGACATTCACACTGTTACGGTAATAATTTTAGAGGGAAATAATAGCTTGCAATAATAGCTAAAGGCAAATTCGGACATAATCATAAAGCATTAATATCAACTTCGTGATCGAATGGACGTTGAAAGGAAAACTGAAAACTATGAAAGTGCTATTCATGACTATCTGATAGGAACGCATTATTTTAGCATCTAGACTATACATTTTAAACATGGCTAGATCTTTCGAAAGGCACCGACCAAATAAAGCAACACTAAGAAAAATGCAAAGATAACTATAAGCATTAGTGAAACATCAACAATTTTGCCAAAAAATATAATTCGCAAATTTATTAAAATAGTTTTTATAAATTTTCTAGACTTATAATAATTAAAAAATAAAATTTGTTAGTTCTTGAATTATATTATTAAACAATTATTTTGAATATTAGCAAATTTCGAACGTCTGGTCATGCCTTTGGTATATCTATCTATAATACGAATGCTAAGCCAGTACAAAACATCTGATATACAAATTAAACCTCATATGAAAATCAAGTGGCAATTATTTCATTACACAATCGCCTTTAATGGAAATCCCTACAATAGGACGCAATTAGATGAGTTAATTATCACGTCGGACGTAAAGTTTAATTTAGTGCGATGAAAATTGCGGTAGTTTGGTTTAAACGAACCCAGAGCTTTGTCCATTAATTAAACAAATATATAACTGACTGTTGATGATTTTTGCAAATATATATTTATTAGAATATAATTGTGTTATGGTTTTATTGATTAAAAGAAATCTCGCCACGGAACGGTTAATGGAATTTATAATAAAATTAAAACCAATAAATGAATATGGAATAAAATAAGAAGAACTGGAGTTTCTATAATAAAATAAATTTGTTTTTCTTATTATTATAAAAATACATAGCAACGAAATATATATAATATGTGCCATACGTGGACAAGACGCCATGACGTCATAAGCGAGCGTCATGGCGTTTGTCGTCACGGCATACTAGTCGATCTTACCCCCAAAGTGCATCACATTAAAATAATACTTAAACATCACCAGTGGTAATTGTCTTCAAAAGGTTGCTGAACCTTGCTGTTATTCGTCTATTGATAATACTTTGAATTGCTGTTCTAAATAGAAGTATGACTGAAGTCTGATTATGTGATTAAATTTATAAGGGACATTTCACAGCGCATCGTCGTTCTTCTAATAATTGTATTTTTTTTTTTCGTTACGTTGCTGTTTGTTCCCGAAAGTCACTTAACATCGAGTCAGCGATGTTTGTCTTCCTAAAATAAATTATCTCAAAAATAATCTCCATGACGATAAACCTTAAAAATTTTGGGCATATTATTATAGCATTGTCTTCTACTATAGTTGCTTATTATATTGTTAACACACTAACAAAACACATTTTCTTTTAATGACGACTTATTAGTCGCATTTCCTATTTACTGCACATCTAGAAGCTTACCGATTCAACACTAAGCGCTTTGAATAAGTTCTGTAAACTTTATATTTAGCGAGAGAGTTTCAGGACCTACTTCTGAAAATCATTCAAGCACTGGCTTATTCGATGTTTTGAACTACAAGCCGAATTAATTTAGTATTAAAGGAGTATGTGAATCTTATTTATGTCCAAAATTAAATGGTGCACCAAAGATTATATAATAAAAGTATATAGTGTTATATCATGGTAACAGTCTGTTATGTCTTACCGTTATATCTTACCGTTACGGCCTTCTCACCTCTAAAGGAGAAGGTTTGGAGTTTTTTTTACCAAGCTGCTCCAGTATGAGTGGATGTAAACCTGGCCAAGTTTCATTGATTCGACATTCATCCATTATTTCTCCTGAAGCTTTCCTTCACTGTCACCACTCTAGATGAATAATAAACACAAAATAAGCACATCTTTCGTAATTGCGCGGAATTGAATCTTCGGTTAAGATTCACCTGCTGCAACCGTCTCGATCGAATAATAAATATTCGCTGAATTACTTAGTGAGTTGGTAATCACTAGTCTCCATATGACATCATAAACAAACTTTCATAAGCAACCAGATTCTTTAACCTAATTTTTAAGATAAACATTATTAAAACTAAAAATTTGAAGGTCATTCATCATTTGCATGCATTTATTCTCTCTATTTGGGAGCGGCACAGAGAGTAAGTTGCTAGAAAATAAATAAATTGCTAACTATTTTTATTGCCTTCCTGATGCCAATCCTCATTGAGAAAACTATTGTTTATGGATTCTTTCATCTTCCATACGGATAGTAGTAGTACAAAGTGGTTAACGAATCATGTTAGAAAAAATATATATAAAATCGTGCCTTCTCTGACTTTGAAGTACAATAAATTTATAATTACAGTTGTAAGCCCTTTGAGCAAGCTCGACTAGGTAGACCACCTATTCATTAGTTACTCCACCGCTAGAGAGTAATTTGTATTGTCGTGTTTCAGTCTTAAGGGTGAGGGACCCATTGTAATTACAGGCGCAAGGGACATAGCATCTTAGCTCCCACGCTTGGCACCGCATTGGCGTTGTAAAGAGTAGTTTATATTTTATTCATAGCAAATGTTAACATTGTCATCTGTTAGCTCTGTATGGGAAATTGAATAAGAAAGAAATGTACATATATCACAAACCGGAAAATCAAAACAGGGCACCGCAACATTCGCGTTTGACTTTTCTACAAACTTGTGTATAAGCACTAGTAACTCGTGGTAGAATTGAATGCAGTTGGGATTGTACTTGAACTAATTGGACTGTTTGTGGCACGCCGTTATCTGTAAGTATATTCATAATATGTTTTGAATGAACAGTAAATGGTCTTGTCGTTTTCTTTACATTTTGAATGTGACAAATGTATTACTCGTTAAATAGTAATGAATAGGAATTAGTGCTAACAAAACGAAAGGGATGTAGTTGTCTTTGATGATTCTACAGAACAAGCTCATTTGCTCGTCTGCCTTTTTACTGTAAATAAAAATAAAAAAAATTAAATGTCTCTATAAGAGGTTATTTATTCTTTTAGCGTTTCTTGCTTGTTGTAGTTTCCTTGAGATGACGTTGGCCGTAGTTTCTGTCCTTAAAAGATAGAACGACTCCAAAAGCGACAATTCAAGTGTAACATTTAGCGCTTTAAAGTGCTTACTGTAACGCTGTCACTTGATATAGCCTTTCTTTAAGTCCCGTTATATATTATATAAACGAGAACGCTTATTCCTTCAGTATTGTTTTAATAAAATGTTTTAAGTTCGTTTCGTCGCTTAAAATACCGTTCGTGAAATTTTCATCGAATGCCTTTTATAAATATACTCCTAAGAGATGTGACAAGAAAATTTTGGAATTAAATATTTTTATAAGTTCTCGTCGTTCGGATGGAATTTAATTTTAGTAATGATTTTTGTTTAATTTTTTTTTTGTTTGATTAAAATAATATTTTTAAGTGAGTCGATTTTGCCCAATTGATAAAACACGTGAATCCTAAATAAAATTATATAAAAATAATAATCACTTAAATATTATATGATTATGAAAAGTATGTAACGATAAAACTGAACTTATTATAAATTATTTTCAATTAAAGTAACGTCGAATTGTCACACATCACTAAGGCCACGGTACCATCAATATGATAGTTAAAAATGAATATGAACTGATAAATAAAATTAAAAAAAAATTACATATTGATGAATATGATGAATAAGTTGAATAATCGTTCTCAAAAGGAGTTAATCAACCAAAACAAACATTTAAAACACGTATGCAAATTGTTCTATGCAATTAATTTCTCGTCTGATATAAATTATATTTATTGAATTTGTTATAATTAAAAATATCTCCAAGAATTAAGATACGGTTATCATGTTTTATATTTTTTCAAAATATGGTATACTATCCCGTCCTGACTTCGTACGGGTGGAATGAGTCTAGTTACTAGTTAGTTTTTTTATAATATTTTTTAGACATAGTGATATTTTCGACATTTAATTTCGTACTATTACAGACAGACGGAAGCGTCAATTAAAATACCTTGCTGATGTTATTGAAAAAAACATTTTTTGAGTGACTGTTGACATTATTGATTTTTAATATTTGCTTTTAGCGAGCTAATTCAATTATTATGAAACGAATTCGTTGTCAACGATGAGCTTATATTTCTTACAGTCAACGCAATATTTTAACTATTTTATTTTTATAGAATAGGTAGGTGGACGAGTTTATGGGCCACCTGATGGGAAGTAATCACCCACGCCTATAGACATTGGCATTGTAAGAAATGTTAACCATCGCTTACATCGCCAATGCGCCACCAAGCTGGGGAACTAAGATGTTATACCCCTTGTGTCTGTTATTACGTTAACTGTATATAAATTGTGTGATATCGATGATGGAGGCAACATCACTGATACGAGTACATGTATTTTTTTACTAAAAATAGAGAAAAGACTGGTTTATAGTAACAACACCAATGCGCCATGGGAGCTAAAATGATGTATCCCTTGTGCCTATAACATTGGCTTAGTCACCCTTCAAACCCTTTTGGCAGTAGGAAATGTGATGTGATGGTAAAATAATCACACAGACTTGCACAAAGCCCTACCACCAAGTTTATATGAATGCAAGAAAAAATTTTATTATCCTAGTTACAATACTACAGTTCAGTACGTTACAGTACTATACAAATGAGCGTCAGCAATTTCATATATTATTTATTATATTTCAATTATGTATTTCAAGATCTCTTTATTTTATATAGGGGAGGATTATATCGTAAAAAAACATTATAATAAGCATTTATAGGCTTTAACGTAAAGATAAGGTATTATATTTAATTGATTACTTTGTGATATATAATATCGTTCTATCGCAGAGCAATTACACTTTTTATTTCATATAGGAAGGCAGTACAATTAATAGTAATGTTATGCAAGTACCAATTAATAGTTGACCCCTATAATGTGTCAACTATTAATTGGTACCGTACTCCATCAATACCATTTACAAGGTCACTGCGCCCCCCACCACGGGATTTAAGTTGTTATGACTAATTTTTGCATATTTTTTACATTAGATAACTCACAAGTCAAACTAAAACATAGCAATACTGCTGTTTTTTTCTGTAGAATAACTGGTAAATGGATATTATCCATAAGAACAGGGTCTGTGTGTTGCTCGAAGCACTATCGCCAAGGAAACTTGACCCAGCGGCGGCTCTGGTTCATAGAGCCAGTTTAACTATTTATTATCTTTTGAACTATCTCGACTGTGGATCTTAAACACATTTTCAAATTAAAAAGCAAAACTTGTCTCTGTTTAAATTAAATTTTTCGAAGATTGCAATGTTCGTAACTTTGGTTATCTGCCCCGTTTTCATTGTCCGGGCACAGATTAAAAATAAACTGAAAATGGTAAAATCATTGTTCAGTATCCGAGTAATTGGACTACAGAGGTTGAAGGTTCAGTTTTAATTGAATCGTTTTCTTTTAATCACGTCCGACGAATCTTTTATCAAATTATTTACTTGTAAGGAAGAAACGGCAGTGATGTTTTATTAACAGAAACGTCATTGTTTTTCATAGGATTAAAAAAAAACATATATTGGTTACGATAATGTTTTAAGATATAAATCATTACTGGTATGTCTCAGCTTAGCAAACGTCATATTTTTTATTTTTATTTTGTTAAAATAGTTAGACTTAATGTATATACCATACAGGTTTTATTTAAATAAAAAAATAACAGTACAAATCAAGACATTGTGACACTATTTCTCTGTTTAGTCGCAATTTCTGGACGAAAAAAGTAAAACCAAAAGTTACTAAGGGAGGCAACAAGATGGAGTGTTAAATACGACTATGTGCGACGTATTTTTATTTTAGTAAAAAAAAATAGTCTTGTTTATTAATTATGAATATAATATTGTGCAAAATATTCGTATGATGAATATGATAAACGAATGGGAGTAATCACCCTCTAAGGGAGTTAATCAACCAAAATATTGAAGATCTAATACACGAACGAAATATACGGTAATTGGTCGATGCAATTAATTTCTCGTCTGATATAAATGGAATTTATTAAAATTGGTATTGAGTTTGTTGGAATAAATTATTATTAACGGGCCGTTGTGGTTACGTCATTTTGTGTTTGCGTTAATTATTATCCATTATAAAAAGTGCAATATATATGCTTAGCATACGCGTATATTATTATTACGCAAAGTAATTCCGAATTCGTAAGTTCAAACCTAATAGTATTTCAAACTATATGTACACAGCCCGCAAAGTTTCTGTACTTTATACGCCTTTTAATTCTGTAAATAAACATCTTATAATCATGTGGGCTTCTATCACCTTTTATAGTTTTTTTTTTTATAATAATGGAATATAGTAATTAATTTTAAATCGACCGAGCCAAAATAACACAATTAAAAATAACAAATTTATTTGTATTTAATAGAAACAAACAGTACATAATAAATTTTATAAATATCAAATATTGACAAATCATTACCAACAAAAGTTTCCAATGATTGACTAACACATATCAGGGAACGGATAAATAAATAAGCAGTATAGAAGCAATGTACGAAATTATTTATGAGACTAATCCAGCGATCGATATGCCCAAGTGCCTCTAACACCCTCATGTTACATAATATTATCGGTTCCAAAATCTTTTCACATAAGACTTTTTGGAATGAAGCACTGTATGACGTTAACTGATGTCTATAAATCTTTGGGATTAAATAAAGCTATTTTAAATACAATATGACTGGCTGTATAAGGGACTGGTCTAGGCAGTTGACATAGGTCAGAACTAGGCCAAACCAGTACCTTATACAGCTGCAGATTCTGAGGTCCAGAGTTATAATCTCGGTTCGAGCCATTGAAAGATTATTGAGTTATTCTAGACAAGCCCAGAGTCTAAAGCATTGAAGTGTGGGTGAGTGAGTGATACATAGAGACATTCGCTATTTATCTTCCATTTTCTTATAAAATAGTTAGGTGAACGAGCTAATAGGCTTCCTAATGGTTAGTAGTCGCGCTGTAAGAAATCTTAAGCTTTCCTTACATAGCCAATGCGCCACCAATATATTTATCGTCTGGTATATATTTATATAAATATGTATATGGGGATAGATTCGTGGCTTCACGTCACCGACATGCTAATGTTAATACCAAATCATCAATAAGTATTGTGGAAATTAATAAGATTGATAATGATTGTTTTTTTTTTTATAGAATAGGTAGGCAAATGAGCATAAGTGGTCACCAACGCCCCTAGACATTGGCATTGTAAGGAAATGTAAACCATCTCTTATATCGCCTATAAATACATGCGAAAACATTTTCCTTTTTCAAAATCAAATAATTCTTGTAATGACAAAGAATACATATATTTTACTAAACTAAGGCCGTTTGCTTTTACGTTTCTTTATATTTCTTTTATGGCGTCTGTCGACTTTGTATTTTGTCAATGAGTTGGAAAAAAAATGTTTTTGAAACAAAACAAATGTTGTTGCTATCGTAAAAAACGAAAGTGCTCGGTCTCGTTTTGATTACACGGACAAATATAGAAGTAATGATTGCTAGTTCAGACTATATAAGCAACGTGCTATTTATAAAAACCAGATACTATTTCATTTTAAAAAAAACTTCATATATAATAATAATAATATTTTTATATGTATTAAAATATATTTTTCAAACACTTAAAACAAAATTTTATTTTATACAATGTTTTTACCATATTTAAGTTTAAAAGAATTTAAAATTCAATGGAAAATATAGCTTGATCTCATTACAATTAAAGTATTGATATTTAACATGGGTCAAGATATAATGGTATTGTAAAAAGTAACAGCCTGCAAATGTCCCGCTGCTGAGCTAAGACATCCTCTTATTTTGAAGAGAGGGTTTGGATTTTATTCCGCCATGCTGCTTAAATGTTGAGTGGTGGATAGAGTGGCAGAATTTCAGTAAAATTAGACACATGCAGGTTTCCTCACAATATTTACATTCACCGCCGAGGACGATATGAATTATACACAAATTTTTGATTGATTGATTACTCACTTGAAAATTCCGCGTGCTTGCTTGCGGTTGTACCGACGATTATCGATTAAGATTCACCCGTTCTACCCTCAAAACTGTCATTTATATGTCTCAAAAAGTTAATTTATTACTAATATTATATTATAACAGTGTACAGTGGTTTTTGGACAGTATTCGTATGTAAATGTAACATTGGTTAAGCGGTTTAAGACTGATTTTGGTAACCATTAGGGTGTCCGTAGGATTGTGAAGACGGCTTTTGTGGGAGGCAAATACCAGCTAACAACAGGTTTCGAAAATCTAGACTAGAATTTCAGAACATATTTTGGTTTATATTTAACTAGTATATGTTTTAAAAAACATAAAACAAATATTGTTAAGGGGTTATTTGTTAAACATTTTTGTCTTCTTTATATTATCAAATCGATGATGACGAAACGAGAGAAAAGAGAGAGAGAGAGAGAGAGAGAGAGAGAGAGAGAGAGAGAGAGAGAAGGAGTTTAATTCAAAGTCGTTACGTAGACAGGACTAATTCATAGTAAAAGGAATATAATATAAGATATAGTGATTTTCAGAAAACGTATTTAATTGTAAGTCTATTCTAGATAAGAATAATATTTATGAAAGTCTAGAGAGATAAATTTTCTTATTCCAGCACAAAAGTAAAAGATAAGAACTTGATACCATATAATTTATGGTGATTGCTTTACTATTAATTTAATGTTATGTTTTCACTGGTGGTAGGGCTTTGTGCAAGCTCGTCTGGGTAGGTACCACCCAATCATCAGATATTCTACCACAAACGGGCGGTACTTGGTATTGTTGTGTTCCGGTGTGAAGGATGAGTGAGCCAGTGTACAGGCACAAGGGACGCAAAATCTTAGGTCACAAGGTTGGTGGCGCATTGACTATGTAAGCGATGGATAACATTTCTTACAATGCCAATGTGTAAGGGAGTTGGTGACCACTTACCATCAGGTTGCCCATATGCTCGTCCACCTTCCTATTCTATAAATAAAAAAATATACTTCTATTACATTAATTGAATAAGATGTTTAATAATAATTAGATTATAGGCTATAAATAATGTTTCATGAAAATTACCAATTACGTCGAACTATGTCTACTTCGTGGTAAAACCTTGTGCAAGCCCAACCCACTCATCGGATATTCTATCGCCAAACAGCAATACTTAGTATTATTGCGTTCCGGTTTGAAGGACGAATGAGCCAGTGTAACTACAGGCACAAGAGACATAAAATCTTCGTTTCCAAGGTTGGTGGCGCATTGGCGATGTATGGAATGGTTGATAATACTGCGCCAATGTCCACTTGCCCCTCCACCTAGTTATTTTATTATATATGTACATATAATTATATATATAAATAATTTGATTTTGAATTACTTGTCTTATTTTTAGTGCATAATTTAACGGTAATTGTTTGTATTCACGAATAACAAAAGCTTTAACTACATAAACCGATAATTTGAAAATAATTACCGTTAAAATGGCGTTTGCGCGGAACGTGCAACGCTAGCGGCATTTCATCATTAAATAGTATTTCTTATATTAATATTAACTTTAAATAACTATACATTTTGCATTAAGTGTATCGTACCAATTGTATTTCATACTAGTTGTTATAAATACTTGTCCTTATTATGATCACAGTGGCTTTGACGAGCCGGTTGGCGTAGTTAGTAGGTACTTGCCTTTCGCGCCGCAGGTCGTGGATTCGATTCCCACCCAGGACAGAAATTTGTGTGTATAAACATGTCTGTTTGTCCTGAGTCTGGGTATAATTATCTATACAAGTATGTATTTACCAGAAGTATATGTGGTAGATCAGTTATCTGGTTTCCATAGTACGAGCTCTGCTTAGTTTGGGATCAGATGACCGTGTGTAAATACTGTCCCAGGATATTATTATTATTGTTTTATTATTTGCATAGAAACGTGAATTGCACAAGAAAGCGCGCAACGTTTGTGTGAAGCCAAATTAAAATGAAAATAATAATTAATATTATATGTAATAATTTGATAATTACGATAAGATCTATCGAAGCGTAATAATATGAGATTTAAATAAATCAGCTCACAGCTTTTGTCGTCGAAGTCGACATATGATAAGATATGATTAGTTAAATTATGTCTCTTGTTCCTGTAACTATACTGGCTCACTCACCCTTCAAACTGGAATACAACAATACTAAGTATTGCTGTTTGGTTGTTGAATACGTGGCGAGTGGTTCCCTACCTAAATGAGCTTGCTCAGCCCTACCAAGTAAATCTAAAAAAATATATATTTTAACTATCATCAAATTGCCTATTGATCTCCTCATCTATGTTTCTAATTCGACTATCAATAAGTAAGTATAATAATAATGACCTCCAGACCGATTTCGGCCACGGCAGTCAATCTCAAGCGAGATTAGCCAACTACGCAGGAGATATTATAGTACACAAGTGTGTGTGCAAACACAGGTGCACTCTCTATTACTTAACTCTCATAATCCGATGGGACGGCAATCCGCCACGACCGGAAAGAGTTCAGGCGCAGGGCCAACGGCTTTACGTGCTTTCCGAGGCACGGGAGTGAACACACTTCCAACTTCCAGACTCCGGGCTGCTACTGAGAATTTTCTGACAGAAAAACCCAATAACCAATTGAACCCAGGACCTTTGAGTCTGCGGCCTTACATCAAGACACTAGACTTACGAGGCAGTCATATAAGTAAGTGTAATGCTTAAATGATGAATAAAGTATTTTTATTTTGATTATGATATGTGCCACAGTCCTTAATAAGAACGATTCAAATATATAATGGCTACAATATCATTTTTATTTAAATATTTATAATATAGATTAACTTAAATTGTGTCCATATAAAAATGATCTTACAACTTCCGATACGATTTTTAATTTAGCTTAATCATGAAAAGCATCCTAAATAAATTACATTTCTAAATTCTTATCATAAAGTTAGCGAAGGTTAGATTGATGCAATCTTTAAGACCTTCTTGCAGAGTTTAAACATATTATTTGTCATATATGACTGCGTCATTGTCTGGTCTGACATATAATGGGTAAAGCCCAAGGTCCTGGCTTTAAACTTCAGGGTGTTAATAAAAAGTTATTGGTTTTTTTCCATCGAGAAATTCTCAATAGCATCCCGGAGTTAGGAAGTTAGCAGTTAAACTCCCGTGTCTCCCATGCAGTAGAACTTAAATTATATTCGTTAATCATCGGATTATAAGAATGAGGGTATTAGACACAAGTGTACTAAACAAAGCAGTTGGCTTTTTTTTTTCTTGACAATGGCCTTCATGGCCGAAATCAATCTATTGAGTCTATTGATTTACATAATTATTTGATATGTCACGTAATCAAAGTTATACAAACGCAACACAGCATAAATCGCTTTGAAGCGAGTCGAACGTATTTGTACAAGATTGTCGATATCGTATCGGAGGGTGTTACAGTTCTCTAAGACTTCATATTGTTGCTTGAGGTATTAGAGCGTTGATGAACATTATTATGCTGAGGTCGTTTGAGAAGCGTTGGAGCAGAAGTAACAAAATTATTACCAACACCCTAACATCGTTTTCCATAGTTAACGACGAACTTGTACGTGGGAGAAATGTTTAATCTCATTTATGTATGGATGGTATATTTTATTTATCGAATTATTTATTATTAACAAAGATAAAGAAAATGATATCAATCATTAAGGTTTTAGGGTTCTTCTAGCAAAACTCGTAAATTAGTTATCGTCTATTTTGAAAAATAAAATCTTAACTAGAAATTTTTCTTATAAAGAACGAATTCTCAATTTGAAATACTTGTATCTTTTTGTTGACTCGAGTTGATTTTAATTTTGATAGTGTACTAATAATATAATAATTTAAATATATTAATAAAGTAATATATTCCAATGAGTTGAAACTTAAAATAAATTACATAAAAAAAACTATTGTTAAATAAACAAAGGTATTTTTTTAATTTCCAAATGGCCATAGTACTCTTAAATAAAAGTGGTAACCAGATTCTTACGATGGAAATTTTAGTATCATTGAAACACGAATTAACAAACAAATATGCGTTGGGCATATGACGTTCAACCAAAATAAGTGGGGGAATGCGTTCCGTCACTATGGTAATATACCGAGAAATAATGCGTTTAATTGTAAGCAGTATATTACGGTTCACAATCTTTCAACAGTTTACAATCTCACGAGATATATTATAATCTAAAGGTATTTACAATTTTACGGTGACATTTACATGGATGTGTGTGTTATTATCGCTTTCACAAATACAAACATGAACAACGCAAACTTTGAGTTAGAAGAAAACACTTTCTAAAGATTTAACATCTACATAATTTATTACGACAAAGCCTTTTGTGTTATAAAAATATATGATTAAAAAGATATGAAATAACTTGAATCTATATGTGCGCATTATTTACTATATTGTTTAAAGTGAAAATATATTTATATTGAAAATATTTATAAACCAAGATATTTCCAGAAAATATTTTGGTCCAACAATAAAAACAAGAGTCATATGAAAGTTATTTACTTTGGTAAGCGAGCGTAGGAATATACGTCACAGTCAACCCACCAGGACTTAAGTTCCGAAAGCAGTATTGACACAATTAAACAATTTGAAAAAGGTTTTCTTAGAGGAAAAAGTTTCATTACATTTTCCGAGAGAGAAGAAAAAAAAAAGATTATTCAGACGTGATTACATGCAAACGGATGAAAAGAAGTAGGAATGATTAGAATTGAATTTGTGACGTCTGTTGTCCAATTACTCGGATACGGGTTCGTCGATTTCATCTTTATCAATTTCAATTACATTGGAAATTATTTTAGAGTCACAAATACCAGACATATGTATGTCTATGACGTCATTGAGACAATTATTGTAATAAAAAAATAGGAAGGCAGATTGGCTAATGGACCACTGCTCGTAGACATTGACACTGTAAGAAATATAAATAACGATTTCAGCCACGGTGGTCAATCTCAAGAGAGATTAACTAACTGCGCAGGAAATGTTATAGTGCACAAGTGTGTGCGAAAACACAGGTGCTCTCTATTCCCTAACTCTCAAAATCCGATGGGACGGCAATCCACAATCGAAAAGAGTTCAGGCACAGAACCAACGGCTTTACGTACTTTCAGAGGCACGGAAGTGTTCTTCAGCAGACTCCGGGCTGCTACTGAGGATTTTCGACAGAAAATTCCAATATTTTTTATTGGCCCGTATTGGCCTTGCATCTAGCCAGACCAACGAGGCAGTAAGCAACGAGCCACCCCTTGCATAACCGTTAATGGGCTACCAACCTTGGGAATTATGATATTATATCTATTGTGTCAACACTGGCTCACTTATCCTTCAAATCAAATCACAACAATACTAAGCTTGCTACTTGACGGTAGAATATGTGGTACCTACACAGACACACACACACACAGATTTTACAAAAAGCAAACCAAGTAAAACTATACAGTATGAAGCGTAGTTTTTAATATATTTCCAGATGATTTTAAAAGACTGTTATAAAATAAATGTACACAAAAGTGAACAAGTTTGATGAACGAATCGATTTTTATTTTATAGCGATAATATCTGCACCGCTTCGTGTTCGAGGTGTGCAATATATATTAAATGAAATTTGTATATTGTACCTTGCAAAAGCATTATATGACCAAGAAAAAAATTTAAACAAAATTATAATCTTACGTACGTATCTTATTTTAGCAAATTTAATGTTTTTAAACTATATTGGTTTATTTAAACCGAAATATATACGTAGAATAGCTCCTAAGTATTTGTTATTGTCCAATTTATAAAAAGATTTGGTGTAATTAGTTAAAAAATGATTTAATTTACTTTAATTCTTAATATGTTTTATTTTACTGAATAAAACATGATTCACTTATCCGTATATGTAAATATACTTCGGAATAGCCAAAAAACCTCAGTAGTACAACACGGAAAGAGTAACAGCCTGCTAATATCCTATTGCCGAATAAGGCCTCCTTTCTTTTGAGGAGAAAGTAAAGAACATTCCATCACGCTGGCATGGCATGTGGCAGATTTTCATATGACTGTGCAGTTTTCCTCAAGATGTTTCTGCTAAGCACGAGATGAATTAATAACACTAATTGCTCATATAGGAACTTTTTGATTTGGTTCCTCCGTCACCTTTTTACCAAAGAACTGCGAGGCATCGAAAGGATCTGCACCCGGACGTGGTTGACGTTGACGTATTTAAGACACGTACGAAACTATTTGCTTCCTCGTTTCTGATACGCACCGCCAAGGTCTGGAATACCCTCCCGACCTCCGTTTTCCCCACCACCTACAATATGGGTACCTTCAAGTCCCGAGTGAATAGGCACCTTCTAGGCAAGCGCGCTCCATCTTAGACTGTATCTCACTTTCCATCAGGTGTGATACAGTCAAGCCTAGCCTATACATTTAAAAAAAAAAAACTAATTGAGCACATGGAAATTCGGGTTTGAACCCACCCAAAAGATTCACGTGTATGATAACATATTATCCAAAATTATCTTCTTATATCGTAAATGTCAAATTAAATTGGTTATAATATCGATTCTACGTCTAAACGTCTCAACCAATCGTGAAATTTCAAAGATAATTGAAAGCACGGAGACGAATTTAGACGTTATTATATATCGATCAAACATATCAAACATTGGTATATTTTAGACACTGAATAAGCAAGTGTAAGTATAACGCTGTGTATAAGATTTTGACCTTGAGACAAGTAGAAGAAAATGACATTGTTAGGATATTAAATCATATCGATAATTCTTCGTGAATTGTGCAGATAATTCGATGGATACAAATAGATTTTACACGAAAATTACAAATTTTAATTTTATCGAACACCACTCAATTTTCATATGAAGGTCATCGTGAATAAACTGCCATACATTGGATGAATCACATTGTCCCGAACGCGAATCAGCCCAATAAGCTCCAAGCCTCCTCTAAAGCAGAGAAGACATGCTCGTCTGGGTAGGTATCCTCACTCATATATTCTACCGCAAAACAGCAGTACTTGGTGTTGTTGTATTCAGTTTTGAAGGGTGAGTGATCCAGTGTAATTACAGGCACAAGGGACATAACATCTTAGTTCCCAAGGTTGGTGGCGTAGTTGCGATGTAAGCGATGGTTAACATTTCTTACAATGCCAATGTCTAAGAGCGTTGGTGACCACTTACCATCAGGTGGCTCGTATGCTCGTCCGCCTACCTATTCAATAAAAAAAAAATTACTGCCGATTGGCATTAATACATATATAAACGATTATATACAGTGTCTGTGTATGTGGATCTATGACATATGTGATGTTGTTGTTTGTGATTAATTCAGCGATATATATGTATGTCTATGATATCGAATTAATGACTATTCCGAATATATTTTTGTAATGGGTTTATTAAGTTAATGAATTGATTTTATAAATCATTGTTTGAAAATACGCCCACTGATCACGAATAATTCTGATATTGGAAATTCTGCGTCTTTATATCTATCAAAGTCAAAGTTTTACGTAAATATTTATTTTGTAAAATGATAAATTAAGTGTTTGTTTCTTTTATGAAATAGGGCAATCGCGCAAATGGGCCGCCCGATGGTATTTGGTTACCTCCGCTCATTGATATTGGTAAGAAATATTACATTTCCTTACATTACCAATGCACCACCAACCCAAGGTTGGCAGCCAACAATATGATCACCAACTATGATATTATGTCCAATGTGCCAATAAAGCTCATCCGTTAAACCGAAACAGAATAATACTAAGTATTGCTGTTTGGTGGTATCATATCTGGTGAGTGGGTATCAAGCAAAGTTAAAGCCATTTGAATAAAGAATATTACTAACTACAAACTGGTGGTAGTGCTTTGTGCAAGCTTTGTGTTCCAATTTGAAGGGTGAGTGAGCCAGTGTAATTACAGGCACAAGGGACATAAAATCTTAGGTCCCAAGGTTGGTGGCGCATTGGCGATGTAAGCGATGGTTAACATTTCTTACAGTGCCAATGTCTAAGGGCGTTTGGTAAGTGTACCATCAGGTGGCCCGTATGCTCGTCCGCCTTCCTTTTCTATAATATATATATACCTATAGGTTATATAGGGTATATAGGTTGGCTTTATATATACGAATGGTTACAAATAAAACTTTGAACTTCATTGCGTAATGAAAAACAGGACATGAATACGAATTACACATTAACATAATATGATATTAAAATTCGTAATCACTTGAACCTTAACATGTACGTTTTAATAATTATTATAACGTGCGGTCATTACATTAAATGTATATAAAAGTTAATTCGAAAGCGCTGAGATTGCTGGTTTTATTAAATATTTATCAGATTTTATTATTTCATATTAATAACAGATATTTATTTAAGTTTTTATTTTATTTTATGTTATTTATTTATTGTTTTATACATACGAAATATGTAAATATGTTAGGTTTTTTTTATTTCTCTGATTGTTTGTTACTCTTTTACGTCTTAACTGATTGTCATGGCCTTTTCCTTACACGTTATCAGGAGTATAGAAAAGGTCAAAGGTTAAAACCAGCCCTTATCTATTCAGATGTATTCAAACAAAATATGTAGGTTTAGAAATGTAGTAGGCGTAATCGATATGGATTCACTTTGTATGTCTTTTAAGAACGACGAAGTTTTTCAGCGCGTTGATAATCAAATGAAAGGAGAATGACCAAATGTATGGAGCTTAGTCCAAATATCTATCTAGTCTACTAAATCCTGAGTCATTATAACCAGACCGTAATAAAAAATATGCAGTCTGTAAAAAGTTATAACTAAATGAAAAGTCATGCTTGTGTACCTTTTTATGCGAAAATTATCGTTAATATATACGCATATATGCTTGTTATGTCATGCCGCCCGCCCGGTGACGCTGTCGGCCAATTGGGCCAATAGCAACAAGTCATGTCGAAAAAAAGAAGTTGCATGCCGCTTGGTGTCCCGTGTTAAGTTTTCGCTGAAATATATTCTGATCAAAGGCCTGAAGAAAGTCTCTTGGCCTTATTGGCCTTGATAGTGTGAAACGTGAGGGGGATACAAAGATTTTTCTTCAAAATTGAAGGCTTTGTTATATTGATTGACACGCCGAGCAAGTGATAAAATGGAAAAATTAAGCACGAAAAAACATATCGGTCCTTGTCCAGTATATATTATACGAAAGAGAAAAAGAATCATTAAATCCATTAATAACGTCCCTACAAAACAACTTGTTGAGAGAGTAGCTTAAATTCATTACTCTCATGAAAAATGCATTACTCTCTATTTTGGGTGACTAATATATAAGGTGATGTTTTTCTAGTTTATTAGTAATATTTGTTTACACAAATGTTTTTAAATACGAAAGTGCACTTACTACTACTTGGTGATAGGTCTTTCAGTCACTTATCAAATATTCTACTGCACGAACAGCAAAATTTAGTATTGTTGCGTTCTGGTTTGGAGTGAGCCATTGTTACTACAGGCCTAATGTTGGTGGCGCATTGATAATTTAAAGTTTCGTTATTATTTTTACAGTTCTAATTCCTATAGGTAATGATGACCATCAAGTACCATTAAGTACACCATTGCCTATCATTATAAAGAAATTAATTAAAAAAACTAAATATTACTCGTATCGTCAAAGTTTGTTCGGAGCTTGTCGGGTAACAAGATGATTAGTATTCACAATAAATCTCATCCTTTATCACAAATGAAACGTCTAAATCATAATCCGTTTTAAATTATAACGGATCCTTTCCGAAATCGTTACATAAATGTATTTTCGTTCTATTGCATAATTACATTACCTATATAAAATTTATGAGTTTTTGAAAATGGTTAAATATTAAAATATTCTTGTTAATTTTATCAATCTTACTAGCTAATCGTGCTTTGCATCGTATATAAGAAGAAAAAAGGTTTTTTTAATAGAATTTGCGTAACTTTCATTCTTAGTGAGCGTGTACGTCGGGATGGGAGTAGCTGTGACGAGTTTCAAGTGAATCGGGTGCATAGTTTAGGAGACCTCGTGATGAGTAGTATTTCGCTATATATATATATAGATTACACATCTACTGGTGGTAGGGCTTTTGCAAGCTCGTCTGGATAGTTACCACCCACTCATCAGATATTCTACCGCAAAACAGCAGTACTTGGTATTGTTGTGTTCCGGTTCCAAGGGTGAATGAGCCAGAGTAATTACAGGCACAACGGACATAAAATCTTAGGTTCCAAGGTTGATGGCGCAATGGCGATGTAAGCAATGGCTAACATTTTTTACAGTGCCAATGTCTTAGGGCGTTTGGTGACCACTTACCATCAGGTAGCACAAATGCTCGTCCGCCTTCCTATTCTATAAAAAATATATGTATACATTATTTTTATGTGTCAAATATTTTTTGGGTTGAGGACTTTGGATGTAAGCTTCGGTTACAACGCAGGACTGATCAATAATTGTGAATACTAAACACATTGTAAATTTAATTCATTTTAAATGAACAGTTCCGCGAATTCCTTACTATTTCTTCTTACTAGAGGTTGCTTTCCGAAATGGTGGTAGAGTAAAAATATTGACGACACAAAAACGCTATATTGTAAAACTTACATGAGTAAAATACATTTGTTTTCATTTGATTTATACCAAACCTGATATTTAAAATATTATTAAAACTCGGGATTATAGCATTACGGTACCTTTTCAATCAAATAATGAAACGAAATCTAATTAATGGTGCGTGTAATATTATATAATTTGTTTAATATGATTAAAAGTTTAACAAATTCTGAAAATATTGTATATAAAAATTATACGGGAAATTATTAAGTGCATTCAATATTAATAGCTCTTCAAATTGAAGCTAACTGAATTACGGTTTAAATACTTATATAAAATCCCTAGCAAATATATTTACATAATTTAAGACGACATACAGATATTAATCAGTTATACTTGTGCAAAAATTAATTACGCAAAGACGCGCAAAAAACTAAAAACGTATTGTCACACAAACATAGTCAAGAATATGATGGTGGTATGAAGGTCGTGGGTTCAATTCCCACCCAGGACAGACATTTGTGTGTATGAACATGTCTGTCTGTCCTAAGTCTGGGTGTAATTATCTATATAAGTATGTGTTTACAAAAAGAAAAGTAGTATATGTAGTATATAAGTTGTCTGGTTTCCATTTGGGTTTGACTGGTGGTAGAGCTTTGTGCAAGCTCGTCTGGGTAGGTACCACCCACTCATCAGACATTCTGCCGCAAAACAGCAGTACTTGGTATTGTTGTGTTCCGGTTTGAAGGATGAGTGAGCCAGTGTAATTACCGGCACAAGGGACATAAGATCGTAGTTCCCAAGGTTGGTGGCGCATTGGCGATTTAAGCGATTGGCAAAATTTCTTACAATGCCAATGTCTAAGAGCGTTGGTGACCACTTACCATCAGGTGGCCCATATGCTCGTCCACCTTCCTATTCTATAAAAAAAAAAAAAAAAATAGTACAAGCTCTGCTTAGTTTGGGATCAGATGGCCGTGTTTGAATAATGTCCCAGGATATTATTATAATTATTTGGAAAGTAAAACACAATGCAAATCTCTATTTATTTATTCATTCTAGCAAAATATTAACATTGGGTTGGGTTAGCATAGCATGTTTGGGTGCTGCTTAAAAAACGTACACATCACACATACCTAATAAAAAAAACCATATGCAGCTCAATAAATACAGCGTATTTAAAATTTCTATTATTTAGAATGAATGCTATTGAAAAAAATATAACAAGAAAAACAATAATAATACTCTTAACTATACATCACGTTTACGACATTTAAATAAACATAAAAGAGGGAAGATGCGATAACAGCTATGTTTACCAAGCAACTTTTGTACTTGAAATGCAATAAATAATATACATTACACATATCATTAAGTAAAATAATATATCTTTAATGTAAAGAGTATAATATCATCCTAAATTAATATTAAGATATCTTAATTAAATTGAAAATAAAATCACTTTGATTAAAGTGCACAATCCAGTGGGATGGCAATCCGACACAAGATATCGGACTCATAACAATCTGAATTTTAAGTGCTTTCTGAAAAAAAACACTGCCCACTTTCTTCTGGCTAATCTACATGGAGTAAAGAACGTATGTAAGAAGTATGCATTATGAATAAATATTATGAATGGCTTCATATATTGTATCAGCCCCACTCTAAATCCGACGTCAGGCGAAAAGCTTCTTTTGAACCTTCAATATTCATAACCAAATTACTTTTAGGAGTAAGTGTTGTGCGTTCGAGTCGTTCCTTTAGGGTGAATATTTATATCTTAGCTAATGGCCAATGCGTTGTGGGTTATGCCGCTTTAAATTTCTACTAATTTTTCGCGCTAAAATATTTTTTGTACTTCAATGTATACCAGTTGTCTTGGTGATCGCTTGAATGATATAGAAGTTAAAATGTTACAACGTCATCTGGTGATGAGTTATGATTGAGTGGTTATTATAAAAACCTCTTTTCTTCTCTTCTTTTCTCTACATACATTTGTATAAAGATCGCGTTTTGCTGTCGAAAACATAAAATGCAGCTAATCAGAACGTGGTACACGTTTGACAAATCGCTTGTAATTGGTCACAATATTTAAGTTATCGTATTATCATCGTGACCATTGGCTGTAAAATTGGCAGCCGTGCGTTCAACCAATAGATGAGAAGTACACAAAAGCCTCAGGCTTTAATAATTAGAATGTAAATGTCATATTAGTTTAAACGTACTATACTATACTGAAACCTATCTAATGTGTCTTTGTAATACCTAAGATGTATGTATGTTTCTGTTGCGTAAACACACTGTGTCGTAACGGATTAATAGGTCTCAGAGACGAGAATGTTGAAGTGTTGTAATAGTCTACAATTTTGAATTAACGTGACTATAAATTTGTTCTTGTTTAATGTGTAGTTTGACTAACATATTATATTCGATCTTAAAATTAATTAGATATGATGTCTTGTTTTAAGATGAAATTAGTAAGTTTTATCAAGATTTACCATTTATATTTTGAAATATATATTTTTAATGCAATTAATGAATTGAGTGCACTCGTTAATTATATATTTTTATTGCTTTGGATATTTACATATTTATAATTTTAATTTATTTCATATATATCATTATTTATCTATTTTTATAAAAAAGTAGTTAACAATTTTTATTATTATAAAAAATATGTGTTCTAAGAATATTATTTGTGTACCTAGAAAATAGCATGCTTTGACCGCTGATGGTCCTTAGTAAATATAAAGCAAATACCATAAAAAAAAAAAAACAAAAGATCAAAATGACATGACTAGCCCATAAATAATAACCTTACTCGTGTGTTTTAGATTTTATATCAGAATAGATAGATAATGCGTTGGATTTTTTTTTGTATTGTGGTAGAAAGAACCAGACAACTATTATCAATTCGTCGATAAATTAAATATTTAATTACCAAAGATTCTATAATATAAATACGTTATACCGCGAAGAATCATCAAAAGTTAATCGGTAGTTACTCTGTTTTCAACAATTTAACAACGTAATTATAAACAATTCATTCTAAATAATATGTACATATAAATGTATTGAAATCTTCGATCACTAATAAAAACTAGATACACAATCGGCTTCAAAAAACGTCCTCACCAAATGAGCACCCATTTGAACATTTGGGTGCTCTTTTAACTTAGTACCATTCGGACGCGCCGACAGTAAACACGCCTCAGTACTCTTTCAAAAATGCAGAAATCACACGTCACGATGCTGAAAAAGGATGGAGTTTCATATTTTCGGTAAGTATTAATTGTACCATTATATAATTGTTATTACTGTATTGTAAATAATGGTTTTTCTTTCGGAAAACATTTTTAAAAACTAAATCGTAATGACACCACGGGATATAAAGCATGACAATTGTAACGACTCTTGATAAACGTGTTATTCACACTATCGCGTACCCACTTAAATTGTTCGGGTTACATGGGTTGTTTCAACAACAATGGAACACGGTTGGTGGAGACGCTCGTGTTAGTTTTTGTTTTTTGTTTTTATGAAAAATATGATTATGCATTTCTATTGTTAAATTAACTTCTTTACTGTGTCTATAAATATAGTAGTAAAATGTTATTGATTTAAATTTTAACTGACTAAGTAGAGGAAGGTTCTCAATTTGAATCGATTTTTATTTTATGTATGTATACCGATTATTCCGTGATTAATGGACAGTTTTGAATCATTCAAATTTATTTTTGAAAGATTATAATAGGCTCTGAAATTAGACTTATATGAACTAAACCGACTATAGCCAAGTTCTTGTTTATACTAGACCATCTAAAGGCTTGGCATCGACTCCAAAGCGAGAATTAAAGATTTATTGCAACATTTTTGCTTAGTCAGTTTTGTTTCTTGATATTTTTTTTTACTACATGTGATTAAATTGATGATGAGAGATTTTATAATGGTTTTTAGCTTTCCTCTAGATCCTGTGCGGTGTGGCGAATGGATATCTGTTATAATAGCACGTCAAAGATCCGAAGAATTCTTATAGCCGAATACAACTTTAAGCGATGATCTTAAGATTGAATTAAATGTTAATGTGGTTTTGTAGTTGTAGTTGAACTACAACTACATAAACACATTAAGGGACAGTTTTAAAATAATTTTTGTACGGGAGTGTGTATCTAGTTGTTATTAGTGATCGAAGATTGAAATCAACAAATATGCTTGTTATCATCGAGGTAATCTTGTGTGATACTTAGGGTATTTTTTTAATATCATCTTATGTAATTATTTATTTATTGATTAACCCAATATTGTCTGCTTAGTTTAATATAAGCAAACCGAGCAACTGCAACAGGAAGGATGCTGTGGTGTGAGATACTTGGTTTTAGAAGTTCCTCGGCGTTTACATAGCTATAGGATCTATATAAAACAAGCTATATATTTTAATTACAATTAAGTCATTTATAATACGATAATTTTAAACTTATATGTAAAATATTTAAATATTTAAAAAGCCGAGATGGCTCAATGGTAAGAACGCGTGAATCTTAACCGATGATCGTGGGTTCAACCCTTGAAGTACCACTGAATTTTCATTTGCTTAATATGTGATTATAATTCATCTCGCGCTTTACGGCGAAGGAAAACATCGTGAGGAAACCTGCATGTGTCTTATTTCACTGAAATTCTGCCACGTGTGTATTCCACCAACCCGCATTGGAGCAGCGTGGTGGAATAAGCTCAAAACCTTTTCCTCAAAAAGGGAGATGAGGCCTTTAGCCCAGCAGTAGGACATTCATAGGCTGTTACGGTACGGTAAAATATTTTAATAGGTTTTAAAGTAATATAAAAATTAGAATAGTAATTCTTAAAAAAGAACATACATACACGAATTAAAGGTGGTATGAATGAATCGTAAAATCTCTTTCGGAGTCAGCTAAAAACACAAGTACTAACGAAATTGAAAAATAGTAACGAACACATAAATCCTTCTACTGTAATGGATGTTATGGGTAAACAAAGATTTTTCGTGAATTGTTAATGCAAACATCTGAACACCAGGCTGCCGCTAAGAATTTCTTAAAATAAAAATCTAATTACTTTTACTGACCCGACCCGGAGTTTAAACCCAGGACCTCGACATTTGCAGACTTATGAACTAGATACTATACCAGCCAGAGAGTATATTAAAATTCGCTAAAACTAGCTCAATATGATGTCAAGGCACTCGGAAAATTTTGAAAGCTTTACAAATGAATACACTATAAAATATACACAAAGATTTAAATGAAGTTCGTTTGAAATCTCTAAATCGTCTTCAGATAATACACAAATAAATGCATAAAAGAAAAATACGTGGAACGTGAAATAAGATAGATTAGCATCGTAAATATGGATTTATCTCCGGGCAATGGATATGTCGATACTGTAATACAAATGCAACATGCAAAATTTGCACCTCATTATGCAAATACTATGGGTATGAAAATGTTAATAACTAGTTTTCGCCCACAACTTCGTCCACGTTTTTGGGGGTGATGTGCTCCCATGGGGTTCAAGCTTGCTTCATAATTTCAAATATCATCAAAATCGGTTCAGTAGTTTAGCCGTGATAGCGTAACAGACAGAATTACTTTCGCATTTATAATATTAGTGTAGATAATATCTAGTAAGGTAATTGTTACGTCTTATTTTTTATAGAACAGGAAGGCGGACGAGCATATGGGCCACCTGATGGTAAGTGGCCACCAAACGCCCTTAGACATTGGCACTATAAGAAATGTTAACTATCGCTTACATCGCCAATGCGCCACCAACCTTGGGACCTAAGATTTTATATCCCTTGTGCCTGTAATTACACTGGCTCACTCCCCCTTCAAACCGGAACACAACAATACCAAGTACTGCTGTTTTGCGGTAGAATATCTGATGAGTGGGTGGTACCTATCCAGACGAGCTTGCACAACGCTCGACCAACAGTCTATTTTATTTGAAATAAATAAAATAACGTCTGTTCGTAACTGTGTGAGATTACGTCAAGATAGTATTTTTTAATAGTTTAAAAATACATTTTAATATTAACTGTGATATAGTTAATTGTAACAACAGAAAATGCAAAAATTAAATAAAACGCTTTCATGACGGACGCTCGCAAAACTTTGCGAGTCGTCAAAGCCTTTCATTAATACGAAATATTCACTAACTGTAATTCATAGAAACTGAACTATTTTTAAAACGGAACAAACATAAAAGTATGCATTAATCTGAACTTCTGTAAACGAGAGCTATTATAAAACCTTTTCGGTATTACGTTTGATAATAATGCAGCTACATAATTTTGTTGGTTTATAATAATAATAATAATATTACATTGTAATACCCAACAATCAAATGATCTATGACTATATTTTGCCATTTGGAATTCGCTCCCGACCATTGCCATGGTACGCTCCGGGCTTGGTCGGTGACGAAACGGTCTAGTGGGCGAAGTTTCATACACACTTGTACAAAGATTATTTTTATACAAGTGTGGTATTGTGTAATAATAGTCTTTATAACTCTATCACAAAGGTTGCTCGAAAAAGATCGGATAAGGCCTTTGCGAGCTTATAACCTGCTGTATATCCTGTGATTTGACAATGTTTTGTGTTTGTCTACAATAATTGTTTATAAATCAATACAAATACATATTTCAACTCCAGGGAATCGCTGCATGAAGTGAAAATCAAATTTTAAAATGCCAATACGAATATATCGTACAGCTTTAAAATTCAGTTTTTTCATGTTCGATTTCAAATATCAAATATTCAAATTCAAATTCGGTGGTAATAGAAAAATGCTAAATCGTAGGCAAGCATGTTTGCAAAATCGAAACCACCTGTAATTATTAATAACCAATAGCAATTCACTCACTACTAATATTATTTTTGACAACATTGAAAAGTTTTATTATATAATGTGATGTTTGACAAATAAATACATTTTCATTCATTAAAATATTTCAATCATAATTATTAGTTAAGGTACGTGGGGTCGCGTGAATCTAGTGCTTAAAAGTTACAAATCAAATCAAATTAAGACATATATTATTCAAATAGGCCTCGTACAAGCTCTTACGTTTGATTCATCATTTAACAAGATTAAATTTTATTCAAAGTTTTATATAATGGATTCTACCGATAATCATAATTTCAATGTAGTTTCTCTCTTTAATCCGGCTGAATCAACACAAACATACAATATAATAATAATAATATCTTGGGACATTATTAACACACGGCTTCTGATTTCAAAGCTAAGCAGAGCTTGTACTATGGAAACCAGACAGCTGATATACTACATATACAACTTATCTTTTGTAAATACATACTTATATTGATAATTACACCTACACTCAGGACAAACAGACATGTTCATGCAAACAAATGTCTGTCTTGGGTGGTAATCGAACCCACAACCTTCGGCGTGTAAGGATACCAACCACGCCAACCAGCCCGTCAGCAACACTAAGTATTGCTATTTTGCGGTAGAATATATAATGGGCGGGTGGTACCTACCCATTATTTAAATCACACTTTATCATTTATTACAGAAATCACCAAAAAGGTAGTTTTTAAAGAGGTTTTATATTAATATAATCATAGCACTAATTTTGTAATACAAGACAGTTTTAATGCATCAACGCATGTAGCAAGTAATGTACCATAAGACCCGCCCCAGTTGGCAGAGTAACAGCGTCAGCCCATCAACTATTTAATGTACGTTTACAATACTAATAATAATATAATAATAATACTAACGTCAGCTGTCAGGTTCTTTCTTAAGAATTAATAACAAAATGATGATTAATGAATAGTGTATAAGCGCTGTACTTTTGTTTTAATTTTAACGGCTTATTCAGTTTCATTTGAGCAGAAAGAGAAAGCTGAACTGTTTTTAAGCTGAATAAACAACTATAACTCTAATAAAAGTTTAAAGTTTGAATAAAACTTGAAGAAATAAATTTATGCAATTGTAAATTTCAATGGATTTTAAATTATAAAGTTTGAATATTTCGATGAAAGTTTTAATTGAATATTGCTATTATGTTTTTAATTAATTATTACTTATTTTGTTTTACTAATTATGCACTAATGTTCTTAAGAATGGATTATATGAATAAAAATGTGTTTGCAAACAGTGTTGCCAACCATTCGAAAATAAAAAGCAGAAAAAAACCAAGAAACAAAAAATAGACAACAGTAAATGAATAAATTTCAATTACATAATTCATAACTTTGGCTCTAAGTGTTTGTCGAATAATATTTGCATGTTATAAAATATGACGTAAATTAAAAAAAGGATAAAATCGGGAACAAAACAGGAATATCAAAGCAAAAGCAGTAAATCTGCTGTTAAAACAGTTGGCAACACAGGTCGCAAACTAAAGCTTATCTTTAACTTATCTGTCTTTAAGATTTTTATAAGAGATTTCTTCTACCCTATATGATTTGTATTATATCTAATATATTAAATGATATATGTATTTTCGCATTATAGTTCTGAAGAGACCTTTACTTGTTAACATGAGATTGCCTGTGGCATATAATAATTAATTTATTGATAATCTGTATTAAGCAACATGTAAGATATGGATTAATTAAAAAAAAAACATATCACACTATTAGGTAAATGTATATAACAGAAATTATATTATATATATTATACTAATAGAACGTTATATATTTATAAAAGTAAGTTTAATAGTTTTTTTGTGTTTACTCGTATTTAAACCGATTCCAATTATGGCTCAAACCTCAACGAAAACTAGCATAGACTTGCACAGAACATATTATAGTTTGTATGTGCGTGTAAATTTCATGTGCTTTATTAATGTCTAAAATTTATATCGTGCGGTGGTTACGGAAAACATCGTGAGGAAACCTGCATGTATCTAATTTCATTGACATTATGACAAATATGGTTCCAACCACCGGCGTCGATGGAAAAAAGCTCTAAGCCTTCTTCTTCTCCTTCAAAGTGAGAGATGGCCTTAGCCCAGCAGCATTCATAGGCTGTTATTTTTCGACAAATTTTTAGCAGCAACTAAGAATTTTTCCAAATGAGAAGACCAACATTTTTTTAATGACCTGTTACTCAAAATTTACTTTGATTATATATTAACTATCGTTACGAGCTACGACTGCATGAAATTATATGGAGTGGCCGGAAATACGACGAAAACTTAATGTATGTTGTTACCACTTAGGACGCAGTTAGAAAGGGAGATGTGACGAATTAATTATTTCCGTCTGTGCACACATCAAGTGTTTTTGGTGGGTCTTTAATGAACTACACATAATTGTATACTGGTATACTATTACAACTACTGGTATAATATAATAATCCAGACCTATTTCGGCTACAGCGGCCATTCATTAGTGAGATTAGCCAACTGCGCAGGAGATATTATCGTGCACAAGTTTGTGTGCAAACATAGGTGCACTCTCTCTTCCCTCACTCTCATAATCCGATGATAAGGCAATTTGATACGAACGGAAAAAATTCAAGCGCAGGAACAACAGCTTTACGTGCTTTCCGAGACATGGGAGTATACACACTTCCAACTTCCAAACTTCGGGATGCTACTGAGAATCTTATGATAGAAAAACCCAATAACTTTTTATTGACCCGACCTGTAAATTGAACCCAGGACCTCTGGGTCTGCAGCCTTACATTAAACCACTAGACCAGCTAGGCAGTCAACTAATTTCATTGACATTTTGATAACTACTGGTATGCAAAATAAATGAAATAAGCGACTTCAAAAAATAATTCCTCTATTCGCCTGTTATGTTAATATATTATGTATGTTCGGGTAGAACTTTACTTGTTTGTGATTTACATTTGATTCGTTTTTTGTAAGGTTCAGCATGGACTATTATATAGCTCCAACGTGCTCCAATTTAAATTTTACTAATATTGAACAAGTTATTATTTGAAGCGTACATTCAGGAAAATTATTTGCTAGTAGTTTTTTTATGGTGTTTGTTATAAAATATAATTAATGATGTCTTAAATATTTAGTTTTATGGCACAGACGATATTATAATTTAATGAGTGCGTCTTTTAAAATACAAAATATTTAATTGAACCACGATCAATGGCTTTTTACTTTTACATGTATACAAGTAACAGCCTGTGCATGTCCCACTGCTGGCCTAAGGCCTACTCTTTTGCATGTTAGCTAATATTATATTATAAATTCATTTAGACAACTCATTAAACGATAATCGATGAATAACAGCTCTGTTAAATTTATTAGATTAAATAATTTTGTGTATGATAACGTTACTTTCTCTATTTTTAATGTTCTAAATCAATCGCTTATTATTTAAGTTAGTTAAATTTGCTTGATTTTGTGTTTATAATTCACCTCATCCTCCGGAATACTGGATGTCTCAGATGAAATTCTGCCACATGTGAAGCCGCAAGATGGAATAAATTCCAAAACTTATCCTCTATAGGAGGTCTTTGACCAGTAGTGAACCATTTCTTGACTCACAAATTTTTACTTTTTTTATTCAAGTAATAATTCCTTTAAGGAATAAAATTTGTAGATCAAATTTGAAAGTAAAATTTGGCTCACACTTTATATATATTATTTGTAACTTCAGTCTCATTGTTTACGCGTGCTTGTCAATAAAGATTTTGTTAATCATTAACGGATTGCATATAATAATTATTATTTAAGCTGAATTGCCCTCGACTTCATCCGCATGGAGATTGCATGGACGCAATATGCTGTAACCGGTGTTGTATATTTATTAACTACATATGAATTTGAAGTTATTGTAATTGCTTTGATTATTTCCATTCCAAATTTAAATGTCTTCAGTCTTCAGAATTCTGAGTAGTTTGTACATATTTCTGTTACCAATGTATTTTGTGATGATTATGATGAATGATGATAATATCAACCCAAATATCAAAATGATAGGAGGCCGCTGATCAGTTATTGGATATTTACGTGCTTTTACTTTTTCATAAACTGATTAATTAAAAAAAAAAAAATATTAGACTCAAAATTAAGTCAATTTAACTATAGGAACAATGGACAACATCTTGTGTACCGAAATTGGTAGCGAATTGAAGATGTAAGGAATTTCTTCCGATGCCAACGTATACCAGCCGTGACGATTTAACATCAGCTTGTCCGTTTTTTAATCCTTACTATTTTAAATAAAATAAAATTTAAAGAACGCAAAATAAAACAATAAGAGTGAAACTCCAATAGCTTAGCTCACGTCTGACGTTAAATGTATAACAGAATTTCTTAAGTCTGGACGAAAATATATTAATCATTTCCGCTTTGACTTGATTTGAAACATCAGAAGCCGGGCTAGTTAATGGATCAATGGTGAATGATGGATGAAACGTGTTTTGTAAGCAAAACCTTTGTAATTGTCAACAAACTGCCATTAAAACGCCTGCTATTTATTCTCAACTACAGTTTATTTTAGAATTTTAAAATGCAAAGATTCTTTAGTTTTTCATCGACTGATGTCTGAATTCATTATTATTGACAGGAGGGCTGATTCATTTTTCACCCAGACAATCAGAATTGCGATTTAAAGTTGAATTATTGCTAGAATTCTTGCCACGATTCCACGTGGTCACGATTTGTACAGCTTTACTGTAAATATTTATGTAATTTTATTAGTTATTCACCTAGGCATATATGTACTTAAGCGTTCTTGTCTCTATTAAAAAAAAACTCATTAAGTATACTTATTGTATTAAATTAGTTTATATATAAGGCAAACACCCACTCACAACAAACTCACTTAACTGGACCAATAAGTAAATAATGCTAATCATTATTACAATTTATAAAACGTCGTACGTAACTACACAGAAACTTCAATTAAGTCTTTCTTGTTTAAACCTGAATTTCTACCTAAGTTCAGAGTTAAAAGAGGTAACTATTCTAAAAATGCCAGACGTACGAAATTAAGCGGTTTGGACAATCCCCAACGCTTGTACGATACGTAGTCTAATGAAAAAAAGCCTTAATTTCGTTGGCTTCGAGTGGTCCAGAACATTGCGCTGTTCCAAAAGCTGGATATAAAAATAAACGGCTATTACCCTAATTGTGATATCTTTTTCGACTGCCTTTTAAAGGAGTCAATTGTTACTTGTTATTTTTTTTCATTTTTTTTTATACGTTCTAATGAATATATTAATGATTATTGATACTATTATTTACCATAATTGTTTACGTTAATGCCTCAGATAATGTCAAATAAAAATTAAAAATAATGTAATGTTTTCTTCATTGCTATAATCGATGCTGTGGACATTTATGTACATATAATTATCTATGTAACTGTGATATCACTAAGTTGATTTAAATAAGGCCCTGAACGTAAATTCCTTATTTTTTAAGCTGAGTAGTGTCCGTGACGTTTGTGTGAATGTCGAAAATGCATTCGTCTTCGATACTCTCTTCTTATCGCAGAACCTCGTTTTTTTTTCAAATTTACCCAATGTATTACTGGTGGTAGGATTTTGTGCAAGCTCGTCTGGGTTGGTACCACTCACTCATCAGATACTCTACCGTAAAACAGCACTACTTGGTATTGTGTGTTCCGGTTTGAAGGGTGAGTAAACCAGTGCAATTACAGGCACAAGGGACATAACATCTTAGTTCCCAAAGTTGGTGGCGCCTCGGCGATTTAAGCGCTAGTTAACATTTCTTACAAAGCCAATGTATATGGGCATTGGGGACCACTTACCGTCAGGAGGCCCATATACTCGTCCGTCTACCTATTCTATAAAAAAAAACTTTTGATGTGCATGTATGCGGTTTCTACTAATTTATTATACCACCATATATAGTAACCGCTGTTCACGGTTGGTTGTTTTGGAAGACGGACATACATGGGGGATTGATAGAAATGCATATATATAAAATAACTCTTCATGCTAGGCTGTGTCCTTTGTGGTAACGAAAAATTAATAAAACATGACAATTTAATAAATTAAAATGAAAGCAAAATTTTCAGTCAGTTCTAAATTATCTACATTTCTCAATTTGTTTACCCATAAATGATTCAGTTTATGGAATTATAAAATGATGCTCAAAACAATTCTGAAATACATTTGATTTCGACTAACTGATAGTTGTGGATACAAAAGTCAACGTTAGATAATATATATTTCATGCTGATTGATTTGGATATGCCTTTGCATAAACTAATATACCAGTTGAATAAAAACGTACCTATTATATTAAAAAAAACATAACCTTTGATATTTAAAAAACGCATGTATATTGCTATTTTGATTATGTTATAAAATACATACCAATCAAGTGAATGTCCTGATCACTTTTTATTTTAATAGTTCAAACTCGTACGTAGATTGCGAAATATTTTTATGTTAAATCGATAAACTTTATGTACCATTTTGTTCATCGTTCACTTTTAAAAATAGAACAATATTGACGTCACATAATAAAATAAAGTTCTTTTTAAATTTCGAACACATAAATCAATTTTATACACTTATTTGTTTTACTTATCGTTAAACTTTACACGGCCTAAAGCAGTAAGAATAATAGCAAAATGTTGCCAGCTATATTATTGTTGACAACGTAATTAATTGTGAGTGCGATGACAACGCTTGAGAACGTGACAAACATTACCATTGTGTTGGTAAGTTGGTAATATATTGAAATAAATGGATCCAACTCGAGAAACTCGCAATATTGTTAATGTTGCCAAATTCATCTTTATTCTTTTTTTATGTGCTGCCAGTTTTTACTATTGTTCTTATTATTTATAGAAACATTTTGCAATAACTTTCAAATAATATATCGCTTTATATTATGTAAAAAGTACACGTAATGAGAAAAGTGTTATCTGCTTAAATTTTAGTTTATTATTTTCAAAAATAAAGATAAAAGTTGCTTTTACGTTCTAAACGATCGGCAATTTTCAAGAGAAAACGTGATATCGCTTTGACTTTGAACAATCGCTAGAAGGTTCACTAGTAATTGCTCCGTGAATAAAATGTTAACGATGCGGCATTGTATACAATATTCCCCTTTTTATGTGGCAGGAAAGCTCACTGGCCACCTTCCATAGACACACTATATCAATCAATCTTGTCATATCCCAAAGACATTGAAAGTGGGCGTTGTCCTAATTGGCGAAGATCGCACGATGAGACGATGCGTTCTCGTCGTGCGTTGAGTTCAAACATACAGATTTCATCAGAGTGTCCTATTTGAACCTCGCAAGTAATCGTGTGAGCACATGAAATGCTTAATAACGATCGTACGATGCGTTTGATCGTGCGATCATGTATTTAAAGCAACAGATCTCTTTTGAGTGAGGATCTATAAAGTATTTTATGTTGTCTATGTTTCCTTTTTTCAATGTCATTTGCAATTTTTAAAGCAATATTGCCCGACAGCAAAAACTGTGCATCTCTGTAAAGAGCCATCGTTAAAGTGGCGTGAGCGCCAGCCATCGAGCGACGGCATCACATGATGGACATCCCGCGATGTATTAGGACACCTGTTAGGTCATCGCACGACCACTTTGATCGTGAGATGAAACGCATCGCGCCATCGTACGATCGCTTCAAATTAGGATGCCGCCTAAGAACTGTCAACCACTATTTTCAATGTGGCTTAGAATTAATGGTACGCTCATATCACTTATCTCACTCATGTTCTAAATCAAAATATAGAGTTTGCATTGAATTCCCAAATAACGTCAATACAATATTTGAAATTGTTTGCTCAACTTGTTAGCGTTTGAGAGTAAATCTGATATGTCTTTATTCAATAGCACTTTGAAATTGATGCATGTTTTGTTAGTAAATTGAAGTGCATTTCATATTTTAATTTAACATTATTGTCTAAAATCTAGTTTGAAACTTTGGTATTGGTTATTCACTGTCGTAATTATTAATAATTCAGTAACAATCAGATTGTTTTCAACTTTTGTTAGTGTTAGTTGATTTTTTTTTATCCCTTGATTACTTGGCGCATTATGCAGGCCTGCGTAGTTTCGGTCGACCAAGTTATATAATATAGATTTTATAATATATACTATGTTAAGTGTTAAGAAATTCGTAAATAACGGTAGAATGTGATTAATGTAATGAAATATTTTATAGCTCGTAAAGATCAGATCGAGCAAAAGGCTTCTTCTTATTAAGAAGGAATGGATGTCAAATCTTCTACAGTTTCACTGTGCTGAATGACTTGAATAATTCAGATTAAACTAGAACATATATACATATACGAGTGTCAGTGTTTTATTTTCAGCTTTTATTAAAAAATGAAGGATTTTCATATAAACTATCATCACCCTTCATCGCTACCTCAGGAGTCAAATTTTTAAAAATCCTTAGTGCTGACCTACTATTTAAATTGAACCCGTGCAAATTTTCATTATGCTAGCCTCAGCAGTTTGGGCTTTACGTTGATATATTAGTCAATCAGTCAGTCAGTATTTTCTTTAATATATTTTTTTATATATAAATAGATAAGCTAAGCCAAAATTAACCTAATGTTAAAATATACATCACACATGATTAATTCTCGTTCTTAATGTTCAGTTGCTTTTTGAATGTATATGAAGATCGAGGGTCTAAATCAAGCTATAGCTGGTAATATCGAGGTCTTTCTTAAATAATAGGTAATTTTTAGGCTACTTAATTTAATATTTATAATGTTATTCAATAATAAGAAAAGTGATTTCAGTACCATTTTTCGGTCGTGTCGAATTGTCGTCCCATCGGATTATGAGAGTGAGGGAATAAAAAGTGGACTTGTGAGGTCACCATCATTATTCTGATTTACTTATTGTAACATTACAGCAGCAGAAATGTCAATTATAATAAGAAATTCACAAAGAATAAAGGTTATATGCAATGAGAATCCAAATCGTTTTCGTTCAATGAGCGATGTAATAGCTTTCATAAAATTTCCTAAAATAGTATTCAAAGTTTAAATATAAAATCTGGTTCAGACGGAACGTCTTTATCATAGCCGCTGGGGAATTTATATTCTTAATAAAACCATCTTTACGCACTTGGAGAGGTCAGAACTTACTGACGTATGTAACTTTGACTATTGTACTTTTATCTTATGTAATAACATGTCTTATCGCATAGGTGATACAGTCTAGTTTTGCTTGGATATTTCGAGCTTACTCTGTATTTGACGTACTTAAACCGAAGATACCTCCCTGAAATAAGACTTCAAATACATTTTATAAAGTTACGACTACCGTCTGGGACATTGGTTTGTCAATTTGTTTTATGTCCTGAGTTTTGGGTTTGGTTCCATTTTTAAAATAAAATTGGAACATGTTCCATTAAAGTAAATATATTTTTCTATAATCGTTTTCCCCTATCGATCTCAGGGTATGGTAATCCCGAGATCCCATTTATTGTACCTAATGCCTGGTAATAATAGTAAACTAGGGATGATTATTCTTACTTAATAAGGGTATTAGCGTTAGGGTTTCAGGGTTTAACCTTTAACGGTTTGAAAGGTCAAATGGCAATTATCTTTACAATAACAGGGATAAAATACGATTAAAAGATATGCAGTGGTTTTATCCGTCGGCACTATCAACTTCCAATTTGACGCTCTAAAGATATTCTATCCGTGGTGGATTTTATGTAGGCCAGTGCAGATGGCCATTAACTATTCATTATGTATTATTTAGATAAGCAACAGTATTTTGTAATGCTGTTTGATTTAATGCGTGTGTGGGCAAGGGTTATTATCTTAAATCATACTAACGATTTTGGTCACGGCGGCCGTTCTCGTCATAGAATAGCTGGCTATTCTACGTTGTAATATATACATATGTATGTACGTTCAGGATATATTATAGTGCTCATGTCTGTGTGTGCGCTAACACAGCTGTTATTATAGAGTTGATATTGCCAACATTCAAACCTCGAGCTGTTACTGAGAATTTATTGATAGAGAAATGTAATAACGTATTATGTGCTAACGCCGAGGCGGCCGAGGTGGTATGAGCGCGTGAATCTTAACTGATGGTCGTGGGTTCAAACCCGGGCAGCAATACTGAATTTTCATGTGCTTAATTTGTGATTATAATACGTCTCGTGCTTGACGGTAAAGGAAAACATCGTGAGAAAACCTGCATGTGTCTAATTTCAATGAAATTCTGCCACATGTGTATTCCACCAACCCGCATTGGAGCAGCGTAGTGGAATAAGCTCCAAAACCTTCTCAAAAAGGGAGAGAAGGCCTTAGCCCAGCAGTGGGACATTCACAGGCTGTTACTGTACTGTAAATATGTGCTATCAACTATAGCTATTAAATGTAAACAAGGCAATCAATTGATTCAAATCTTAGTTATAACCGTGTGTCCGCTACAAAAGCTTCTTCTTTATCTTATTACTATAACAGTAATGAGTAATCATATACTTAATTCATAAACATCATTATTCAAACTATTACCATATCGTTACATATTGGTGTAGCTGAAGTTTTAATATTTAATTTGTGTAATAAATATTTCATAATAGAATAGAAAAGAAAATTTACTGCTGGCTTTGTGCAAGCCCGTCTGGGTAGGTAGCACCCACTCATCAGATATTCTACCGCAAAACAGCAGTACTTGTAATTGTTGTGTTCCGGTTTGAAGGGTGAGTGAGCCTTGTGAGTAATTACAGGCACAAGAGACATAACACCTTAGTACCCAAGGTTGGTGGCACATTGGCGATGTAAGCGATGGTTAACATTTCTTGCAACGCCAATGTCTATGGGCGTTGGTGACCACTTACCATCAGGTGGCCCATATGCTCGTCCGCCAACTAATACTACAAAAAATAAATGAAGATCGTGTCGACTTCAACATAAACGATCCCTTTAAACCCAAGCCTATAAGAGTCAGAATGAACTACAGGTATGCTTAGGTGATACAATAACTCGCATTAGGGTTGTATATAAACAACATTTTATACAGCGAGTAATTCTCAGGTCTACGATATTGGTTTTAAAACATAAATTATTATTAACAGTCATGAAGCATGAAGTCATGAAGCATTGCTTCTTAATAGTGAAGTAAGATATTAAATTGAAGATGAGATTTAGCGTGGGCCTGTCCGCACCGTAGCCCCCACCTATTAATTGTTTCACTATCTGTTAAGAATATTAGTCAAAGGAGTATTATTTGTCACGGAGCTCACGCCATTAAGTTCAAGAAAAAACATAAATTGACACTTCTGCATCGCCGTCCGCTGTCAAAGCACACACTTTTTATTACTCCATATAATTTTCTTTATTGTTCGCTATTCACCATTTAAATGTAATATTATTTAAATACATATAAGTTTGTTACGTCAAAGAGTTTTACTTTACGTACAAATTAAAGCAATCATCATCAAGATACATCAAGGCACATGTATGGAACCTTGACGCCATAGTCAAATACATCAAGCTACATCCATACATTGACACCATAGTCTACACTATCCATTCACGTGTTTTAATATTTTAATGGCATACATTTCATCCATCGACTGTTCAGGTGAATAGCTTTATTATATTACAAGCAGTGGTCTTCTTTTAATCAAATTTCGAATGAATATTGTTTAAGTTTTATTATTTATAGAAAAAAAATATCAGCTACTTGACACGAGTAAAGTTATATAATTTATTATGAACGAGAGGTAATATTTATAATTAATCGGAATCAAAATTCTAAAGCGCTTGAGCTAAAGAACTTAAGTCTTTAGCTCAGGGGTGAGTTGATGACCCTTATTATTACATTTATATTTTTTTACATTTATGTCTATATTTTTACTTTTTATTTTTTTGTACTGTTACATTTATAGTTATATATATATATTTTTCATTCCAAATATTTTTTGAAACGTCGAGATTTATTACATTCAGCGTAATTTATGAAAGTTCATATAATATTGAATGGTGCTAGATAAGGAAAATGAGCACATAAATACAATAATGTATGAAACATCCGAATGAAATTAATATATAAAGTGAAAATAACATAGTATGTGTGTAAAAGTAGCAGAAAAAGTATGTACTGCTAAAACCTCATTTCGAGATTTGGAGCTTATTTCACCACTGCTCCAATGCGGGTTTGTAGCAGAATTTCATTTGATACATGCTTATGGTCAGGATATTTTACTTTACCACCTAGCAATGAATTATAAATACAAATTAAGCACACGAAAATTCAAAATGCCCAGTTTGGAACCAGCTATCGGCTTAGAATCACATATTCTCACCACTGAACCATCACTGCTCTGTTTGATACGTAATTTCTTGATTTTAATAATAAAAAAAATTAATAATATAATATATATAACAACAATTTAGGAGATATCAATATAATATATTATTCAAAAGGTCCTGTACATACAGCTGTTACATATCTGTGTATGAATAGTTCATGCGCCGCAGGGTTATTCGTGGGTCTGACTTAACATACTAAAGTTGTTGATCCACGAGCCTATAATAATATTACGGACTTAGAATAACAAAGGGCTTAGGAAAAAATAATACGATAAATTCTTCACGGTATATTTAATATTAAAATGAAAATATATTGTGTTATTTATGCAAGCCTGCCTGTGCCTCGGGAAGCACGTAGAGTTGATTCTGAATCTGAAATCTTTCCGATAGAGTTGGATTATCATCCCATCGGATTGTGAGAGGGAGAGAATAGAGCGCGACTGTGTTGGCCAGTATGATCACTTGACCAGTAAGATATATCGTGCGTAATTGACTAGTTGACGTATAAAATATATGAGGAATGTTTTTTTGGACTATTAATCTATTAGAAAGATAGCCGTGACAGAAATCGATGAAGAAGACAACATCATCATCATAAATATTTCATGCCGTTTGAAAGTTAATAACTTTAAATTGAGAAAACCACATATAGATAAATAAATAAATAAAAATCAAATTGTATACTTTTCGCGAAATTCTTATACAACGTTTCAGAGATCATAAAACGCGAGTATTTACGATAAGATAGGCTATAAATTTTAACTACGCAAGCAAATGCTCCAATATTTTAAACATGTGCTTCTCAATCTTTGAGCGAAGTATCTGAGTATTTGAAAATTTAAAAAAGGAATGCGAATTATTTAGATATTTTTTTCATGTTAAATTTAAAAGAGTATACATTATATTATGCCGTTTAGATAATATAATTTGTTTTTAAAATTTACTTTACACTTATTTACTTACCTATAAAAATAAATTCAAATTTTCCTAATAAAATCAAAGTAGCCAATATGGTTATGTATGTAAATATGTTTATGGTATATGTTTGTATAGGCGTATACATAATTATAGTATAGGGGGTATGTTTTTGTTTGTTAATAAGTTTGATTATTTATATTTGTATCTTTAATGTAATAAAATTTCATTAACATAGAAGCTAGCTTATAGGATTGCTGATTTCAAGATCACGAGATCGTGCATTTCAAATCCCAGGTGATCTAAATTTTTTATTGGTACAGGTATTTGGAATATACAGGAATTTCATTAAAGAAACGAACCTTACCCAAGCAAGAATGAATTGACTTTTCTGAGACGGAACCTTGGTTATTCTTTAAAAAATAAAAATCATATCGATTTTACCTCATGTTTATTCTGCATGTGAGCTTGTATGTTATTAGTTCTTAGACTCCCGTTTCTCTCGCTCTCATAAAGTAGTAGAACTCTCTTCGGTCGTGTCTGATTAATGTCCCATTTTACAATGAGAGAGAGAGAGTAAATGTAATATTTAGTCACTATAATCTCCTGCACAGTTGGCTAGTTCAGTATATAATATAACACCTTCCATGAGCCGAAGACAGCACGGGAGAGGCTGCGGATGCGTTATATCGACATAATCTTGCAGCCTTTCCGAGCTACGCAGAAGACATATCGGGGCAAAAATCCCACATAGCCAAAAAGGAGGCAATAAAAAAAAGTCTCTTTATAAAGCTCGTCTTACGATAAAGCAGTCTATAAATGTTCAACTGCTAAGGATAGAAGCTTTTGAAGAGAAAGTTTAAAGCTTATTCCGACTTACGTTTGTCAATCTAGAATACAAACAATTATAAAAGCTTATCGGCTTATTTATAAGGGATGTTGAGCGGTGTTGAACTAAACACTAATCTCTCTCTTTCTAACGTCTTTGAATAAACATTCGAAAGAAGAAGACACAGTATTGTTTAGTTAACAACATAACATTAACAAAGTTATTTAAGGTTGTGAAACATTGTTGTAGAAAAACTTTTGTTCTATTTATTCATCAGAATAAGACTGCTTGAAGACTCGTTCTACAATATCGCATTGAAGTTAGAGGCACTTATTTTATCACAGTCGAAGCAAAAATGTTGAATTATTTTTGCAACATTTTAATGGCTATGGTGTGTCCTGTTTAAATATGTTGCATTTTGCTGATTTTAAAAACACATCTCAGTCAGTAAATAAAGTATATCTAATTAGATTATGTACGTATATAATAATGGAGCTCGGAATTAGTATTCATTGATTTTCATACATGATACATAAATATAATTACGGGTGTATGATTGACGAATGGCCTGTTTTTCTTTTTATGTTATAGGTAGGCGGACGGGCAAATTAGGCACCTGATGTTAAGTGGTCACCATCGCCCATAAACATTGGTGATGTAAGAAACATTAACAATTCCTTACATCGCCAGGGCGCCACCAATCTCGAAAACTAAGGGACAGTGTGCCTGTAGTTACACTGGCTTACTCATCCTTCAAATCGCAACGCAACAAGTATTACTATGTAGCGGTAGAATATCTGGTGAGTAGGAAGTAACTACCCAGACGGGTTTGCACAAAGTGCTACCTACGTGTTATCTACATTACAAACTGATGGTAGCTTTACATTAAATTTAATCTTATAAAATAAAGTGCTCATAAGAACATGAATGACGTAATATGATAATAATTCATAGATTTTCATACAGGATATAATTATAATACTTAATCTGAATTTAATATGTAATTTAATTAGTGGTTAAAGTAAATATTGAGTTCTCGTTAGCATCTACATTTCCAACCTGTTAAAACGTTACGTTACATTTTTCATGCTAATAAGAGTACATGATTAATATATTAATTAATCATGACATTTTTTACACATTTGACTTTTAATAGTATGTTTAAAATGTATAATATTATTTTTTTATTTCATTCTTGACTGCCTGCCTTGGTCTTTTGGCTAGATAACGCTGCAAGGTCCTGGGTTCAATTTCCAGGTTGGGCCAATAAAACGTTTTTGGGGTATTCTGTCGAAAAACTAAATAGCAACCCGGAGCCCTGAAATTGGAACTGTGTAAAGCCATTGATCCTGGTTCTGAACGCTTTTCGGTCATATCGAATTGCCATCCCATCGGATTATAAGAGAGGGGGAATAGAGAATGGATCTTTGTTTCCGCACACACTTCTGCACTATAATATGACTTACGTAGTTGGCTAATCCCTCTTGAGATTTGCCGTCTTGACCAAAATATGTCAGAAGGATATCATTATTATACTAATATTCTATCAATGATAATAATTGCAAGCCAAACACAAATCCCAATAAGAATATATTTATACCGCAAATTAATAATATCTGAACATTGTACAAACTACTAAAGTAACATAAAATTGAGTTGCGCGTGTTGAAACGATATAGATCTTAAAGATCGTGTCTTACTTGTCAAATACTTACATCCGACTTATTGTACACGCTATTTTGACACGTATATCATTTTGAAGTTTTAATTACTAGTGTCAATCTCGCATATCACTTTTTGACATATGATTATTGTATTCTGCAATGAGTTTTAGTCTTCTACTGTTAAACTATTATGGTATATTTTACAAAATCTTTTGTATGTAGTCATATGGTACTTGTGTTCGTTATTCCAGATAGTAAGAGCCTGTGAATATCGCACTGTTGAGCTAAGGCCTACAATGCGAGTTGATGGAATACAAACGTAGCAGAATTTCAGTGAAATGAGACATATGCAGGTTTCCTTACGATATTTTCCTTCACCGTCAAACACGAGATGAATTATAAACACAAATTAACACAGCACACCACAGTTCAGTGGTGCTTGCCCGGGTTTGAACCCACGATCATCGGTTAAGATTCACGCGTTTTAACTACTAGGCCATCTTGGTTATTCCAGATAACAGGTGTAAACTAGTGAAACAAATAACGATCGGGTTGATTGTCATTTTTTATATTTTAATTGTAAAAAAATTCAAAGTAAATTGATTTCTCTGAATCGTCATCAAATAATTAGTTCTATTATTTTTAGAATGTATTAGAAAAAACATTTACGTTACATTTTTAATTTGTATTTAATTAAATATTTCTCTTGTCATACAAACAAAGCAATTAATTCATACATCTCCCAATCCTAGCGGATAAGCCTACTTCAGCGCCTTTATTGATTCGCAAAAGGATTCTGTTTTGACTGTCCTATATTTCATTGGCAAAACATATTATGTCATTGTTTTATGTTTTATTATTAACTTATAATATAGATTTATTAAAATTTAATTACAAACTTCCGAGTTCCTATCGTCAGTTCTTCTAAGGTATTTTGTTTCCTAAAAAGTGATAGTTTTTAATTAGAAGATCAATAAGTAAGTGTAATGCTTCTATGTTGAATAATTTTTTTTTGATTGAGTATTTAGTAGCGTAGTTAGCGTAGTTTATTATATCTGTTCCGGTTCCGGCTTGTGTAAAGTAAACATCTCTGTTACTACTCACTACAAAGTTAATTTCATTTGTACGGGAAAATCAACCGCAATAAGTTATAACTGTCATAAACTTAAAAAAATAGTGTTAAAGAAACAAATTGGGCCAATAATTATTAGTAATTATAACCAATAGAAGAGTGCAGTGAGAAAGTGGTGTGATTACTATCAAATATTTACGCTAATCAAAGAGGGTAGGTAATACCTTTCTCCACTCAATCAAGGGTACCAACCTAACAAAGTTAACTACACCATAGACTATTAGAGTTGCCATCATAATACCGGTAATACCAACTATAAATCAGGGTTGCCAACGTAAATCGAGTATTGCCATCTAAATAAGAAATTCACCCTTAAAAATGGAAAATCAAATGGGAATTTTCTGGGAAAAATTAAAAGAGCAGATGGCAGCACAAACAAAGGATATAACTGAAGCGGTAACTAAAAACGTTACGGAAAGTATCAATGAGAATTTAATTACACTTTAAGAAGAAAATAAAAGCCGGAAAATAGATGTCAAAAACTAACAAGATAAAATAAAAATCATGGAAGAAGAAAAAAGAAGAAATAACCTAATTTTCTTTGGGATAAAAGAAGAATATCGCAGTGAGTCCCAGATCGATGCTATTATAAAAAGAGTGATAACAAAATCCGTCCTATTCTCGTAACTTTTACAACAAATTGGAGAAAAAAGGAAATCCTTAAAAACAAAGAGAAATTATCGTCAGATATTTATATTAGAGGATTTTAGTAAAGAAGTTCTGGAAAAGAGAAAGCAGCTTCTACCTCAAATGAAGGAAGAAAGAGTGAAGGGCAAAATCTGAGAAGAGATAAATTGGTTACCAAAGATCCGGAAGAAGACCAAAGGGACAAAAAGAAAAGAGACCGCACAGATTCTCCAATCAAATCGCCACACCGCTTAACTACGCCCGCTCCAAAGAAGTAGATCTACGTCACTATCACTGCCAACAACTTCAAAAAACCACCAATACAACCGGCAACCGGAACTGGAACTGGAACCGGAAAACCGAACTGGAATTCGGAAACTCAAGTGGAAATGGGCAGGTCATATAATAAGAGGTACTGAGAAATGGAACCAAACTTTGGTTTTCTGGTATCCCAGAAACGCTAAAAGGAAACGCGGAAGACCGTTTCGAAGGTGGGAAGATGAAATAAAAGCAACAGCAGGGAATACATGGACCAGGACCGCACTAAATAAAATAGATGGGAAAGGAATGGAGGAGGCCTTTGCCAAATTTGGCTAACAGACTAAGTTGTCGATGTCAATTCACTAGAGTGATAATTTTAGTAATGTAAAATGTAGCAAAATGTGTCTGAATAAAGGCTTATTTATTTATTTTTATTATATTAGAGGGAAAATGATGAAATAACAAAATTCTTTAATTTACCAAAACATATTTTTGTTCCAGAAAAGTCGCACTATAAGTAAATTTAGAACCACGCCTTGATATAGTTTGTAATCAATAACAAAAGAAGTCATCATAGTGTTTAAAAATAGAAACAAGTCATTTAATATGTTCACATGTAAAAATGTGTACAGCCAAGAAGTATTTTATAAAAATAAAACTTATTTTAAAATATATTATACAAATCTAATTTAAAAATAGCGACTGTACAAATTGTGACTGCGAGAAATATTGACAAGAACGCTAGCGGCATTTCTCTGTCGAATCGCATTTCCGAAACTGTGAACTAAATATGCCTAAGTGTTTCGTACGGAACAAATATGTAATTTTGCATTAGAAACGAATAATTATGCGGTTTGTTCGCTTAAAAATTATTTTTTAAGTTATACGGCTACCTCATGGTAAGTGGTCATCGCCGTCCCTAAATATTGGCACTGTGCGAAATATTAACCATTCCTTACGTTGCCAACGTGCCACCAACATCGGGAACTAAAATATTATATCCCTTGTGCCTGTAATTACACTGACTCGCTCACCCTACTAACTGCAATAGACTAACCACAATACTAATTATAAATCTCATGAGCGGGTTGTACCCACCCAGACGGGCTTTCATAAGGCTCTGACCACCAAGTGAATGCATTTACCTCTTCTCTCAAATATAGTGTCAAAATCATTCTAATTATTTTGATAATTATGGTAAATAATAAAATCATTTTTCATTCACACTTCTAAAGGATATGAAATACATTTTTTAAAGGCAATTTATTTTTTCCCGAACGAATTCTATCATTTACTTATTGTAGTAAAAGCTGACATTTCAATTCTTCTAATAAAAGCTTGATTCAAAAATTGGTCGTAATTTAACATATATTATATTACCTTCTAACCACTATCTTGTAATTTTCCTAAACAAAATTAAAACAATACAACTATTATTTAACAAGTGCAAGCCCGTTACAATCACTCGTTTCAGATTTCAGAGGACAATACGATTCAGTTTGAATAATAGACTAGTGTACATTCTGACAGATAAAAGTATACAACACAATTTTAAGATTAAATTACTCCTATTTGTTTTACGTTTTTGTAGCGCCTGCAAATAAACTTTATTTTAAACATTTTCTCGTTAAGATTCAGTCTGTGCTTATATTTTAATGCTTTGCTATACTTGGGAACTAATTTGTTATCTCGTTTGCGGTTGTAATTACACTCACACATCCTTCTTACGTACACAGCAATAAGCATTTAAATAGCAAACGCTTGGATCCTGTTTAGCTTAAGAATAATTAGGAAAGTCGTGTTTGACTTTTAACATCAAATATTTTTTTTAAATAACTCAAACTGAAATAAGAGCACGATTGTCAGAATCATTAATGTTGTTGATCTGTTTTATATCCCATTATTATTTTTATCACATCGCTATGTCATACAACAATAGTGTTAATACATAATACATAAAAAAAATGTCTACTTTTGTTAATTAATGCATTATAATATTTTTGTTATATGATTTATTACGCTAGGTGATTTTTTGTGGCCAACGTTGTAGTGTTCATTGCTCCAAACTTGTGTCGGGTTACCTTTGTGTGAAAATGTATAGTAAGCGCAGCTTCCATTATATTTTTACACAATAGCGACTACAAAGTATGGATAGACTTTTAAAACAGACAGACAGAAGTTTAAGAGGTCATTGACTCTGGAATCTATCTGCTTCTATATTTCTATTTTTTTAAGTCTTTTATATATTGACGATAATAATTATTTTCAATATCAATATTTCTAGCCGAGATGGCTCAGCGTCTAGGACACTTGATTTTTACTCGACGATTGTGGGCTTTAGCCCGAGTAAGTGCAAGTGGTGATTAGTGAAGCTTTTGTGTATTTAAATTGTGTACAGTGAGAAAGCCTGTATGTATGAGATTAAATTCTACCACGTGTATATAACCTTCCTCATAAAGTAGGCTCTTGCCCAGCAGTGGGACATTAACTGATTGTTATAGCATGTTACTTATTAACATTTAAGTATTCTTCAGGTTCTTAATACATTTAAACCAAACGACTTTGTAATTTTTTTTGTGTTGTAATGTGCGTATACTTTACTGTTATATATTATTATAATAATAAGAAATATATGCTTATTTCTGACGACACCGATTACCGATTATTATTTATTTTAGTTGATATTTATTTATTGTTTTTTATTATATAGTTTTATATTTGTCAAAGATAATTTATATCAGAACGATGGCGATGAAAAATTGGGATCATGAATTGGTTATAGAAATATAATATTTCTCTAATTTTAACTCTTCCCTCAGTATACTGCACCTTCACACTTAGCGGGCTTCTTGGTACTGGAAACTAAGAAATCTTTGTCGAACGCGGTCACGTGTTCACTCATGCGATGATCTCATATAACTTATTATGCTTGCCTAACACTAACTAAATATAATTAAAGGGACATGGAAGATAAAATTATTTCCCAAGGTTGGTGGCGCATTGGCGATGGAATGGTTTTAATTTTTCTACCAGCATGAATGTCAAAAAGAAGTAGTGAACACTTACTTTCAGACCATTTGCCATTCAGCCTACTTATTATGAGTAAGAACACCCTTCTAAGGAACACTTTTGGAAGTGGGTTGATAACCTTATGAGTGGTTGAGGGTAGTAATGAATTTACTTACAAAAATTTTCGGGGATAGTAAATCAGATACCAATTAGCTCTTATGATATCGGTCACTTGAGATAAGTTCATTTCAGATTAACTTAATATGATGGCACGGCAATCCGATATGACCAACACGCTTTCGTGTTTTTTTCCGAGACATGTGTGCAACACTGCCTATTTATTACTGACAATTCTCTGACACAAAAATTTTAATAGCTTTCTTCCAACTCAGGATTTAACACAAAGTAATTTTTAGTGTTATGAAAGCTAGCTACTAAATCAACAAGGCTATCGAGGCTAAATTTACGTACAATATTTTTTTTTGTAGTATATAGGTATGCGGACTAGCATTTGGGCCACCTGATGGTAAGTGGTCACCAACACCCATACACATTGCCATTGTAAGAAAGGTTCCCCATCGTTTATATCGCCAATGGGCCACGAACCTTGGGAACTAAGATGTTATGTTCCTTGTGCCTGTAATTACACTGGCTCACTCACTCTTTAAACCAGAACACAACTATACCAAGTACTGCTATTTTGCGGTAGAATATCTGATGAGTGGGTGGGTACCTATCCAGACGAACTTGCACAAAGTACTGCCACCAGTGTTTCATATGAAAACATTAAGTGCAAATATAAACGTGCCTTGGAGAATCTTGAAGTAAATTTAAGCTGAATATGCAATATTATTACAGCAAGCAAATTTAATTTCCTACCAAGATTACGACACATTGACGTTCAAAGTTAATACTCCGTATGTATGGAAAGTAAACGATACGAGTATATTATGTGGTTAGAAATTCTAATGATATACTCTTTATTGAATAAATATTTAAATATTTTTATTATATTTTGAAAATTGGTTTAATATTTTGTATGCATTCCGTTTTGTTGAGCAAGTGAGCCAGTGTAAATGGCAATGGAATGTAAAATGAATGATTTTATTAATCGCAGTGATAGTTATTTGTGAAGGTGACATATAATAAAATGCTACACATTTAATACATATATAAGCATTATTATTGCATGCGGTATTGGAATAACTTATTCTACAACAAAGATTGAAACAAACAAACAAATGACCTTCGTTTCGTTTCGAATTAAACCGAAGGTTATCTTATACTTGGTGGTAGGACTTTGTAGTCACATATTTTATAATTATGGATACCATGCGATAGGAGATTTCGTTTGCGAATGTACGAGATGTAAAGATTACATGACATTATATCATGATTTTTTTCTATCGAGAAAAAGATATTAATTTATTTTTGTGATCTGTCACGATTAAAAATATAATTTATACGTACAATATTTTATTTTTAACATTAAATGGACTTACCCATGCTAAATCAAATAAAGTACCTCTTAAAAATACGCGAGTCCGTGTAATTACAGGCACAAGGGGCAGAGTTTCGTAGTTCCCCTATTTCGTGGCGCATTGAAGATGTAAGTGATAGTTATTATTTTTTACGGTACCAATATATTTGGCCAGAGGTGACCACTTTCGATCAGATGAGCTATTTACCAGTCTGCCTAACAATTTAAAAAAAAACAACAACACAATACCTCAAACAGTTCCGTGATACTGTTACAAAATTTATTTTCAAGATTTATCACACACATACATACTGATAGATAAAGTTGATTTAAGCATAATAAGTTCGAAGAATCGTAACTTGTACTACGTACATATTTCATGCATTTTCATGATTTCATTGTTAGAAGAAAGTTTTTGGCTTCGTTTGCCAAAACTTCAATGAAAGATCCATGTGAGATATATATTTAAAATTACTTGCTATTTACAGTATCTCACTTAAATTCTACAAGGAGAAACTTAAATAACTGTACAAGAATATCATATTAACATAATCGTATATCGTATAATCGTATGTTCGCCTTATTGATTTCGGATGCCAATCTAAACTGATACTAGCCGTTTTTGTTGGAGATTTTGGACTCTTATAATCCAATACAAATACTTAGAGGGCCTTGCCCGTTTGCATAAGTGCAATACCACCAAACAACAATAACTATTTTTGTGTTCTGATTTGAAGGGTAAGTGAGCCAGTGTAATTACCGGCATAAGGGACATAACATCTTAGTTCCGAAGGTTGTAGATGCATTGTCGATGTAAGAAGTGGAGAAGAGGTCTTTGACCTATAGAGAGACATTTTACAAGCTGTTACTGTACTATATTTTTACAGCTATTTATGTTAGTTTTAACACAAGCATAATAAAAATAATAACCCAATGGATGACGTCACGGAATAAAGTTAGTCCTACATTATGGAAAATCTCATTTTTTACGTAACCCTCCGACTTTCAAGAGGATTGTGGGGCGAGTATATTAATGGATATACGGGATCGGCATTTGAATAAGGATAATATTTATTGCTACGTTTTCAGGTGGAGAGAAAAACATGTTATTTTAATTAATCAAATACCAAGATAAAATCACAGGTCGTTGAATAGTCTAGACAAGATTATATTCGATTTATGACAACCATCAATATTTTAATGGAAACTTCTGAATGTAATTAAACGTTGGAGGAGATTGCTTGTCTGATATAAGAATCAGAGATAATCACACATATAATACATTTGTGTGCGTGTCACACTGTCGCAAGTGAACATTTATTACAAACACACACAACAACAAGGCGTTCCTTTTTTATTTCGCAGAATAAAGTAATAGTTTGTTAATGTCCCTCAGCTGGACTTAGGTCTGCTCCCTTATTAAGAAGCTTATTTCAATCCACACACACACATACAAAGGAGATGTGGCAGCTGATCAACCGAAACATGCATTTTGCCTTTCCTCATTACAATTTTAATTTATTTTATAAAATACGTAGGCGGACGGGCAAGTGACCACCTGATGGAGAGTGATCATCTTTATCTATATAAATTGGCGTTGTAAGAAATATTCCATATTATTTAAATGAACAGCACGACACCAACCTTGGGAAATAATTTATTATTCATTATTTACATCGCCAAAGCGTAATCAACTTTGCGAAGTAAGATGTTATGTTCCTTGTGCTTGTATTCACACTGGTTCACTCAACCTTCGGATCGTAATACAACTGTACTAAGTACTGTTGTTTGGTAGTAGAATATGTGATTATTTCGGGTACTTACTCAGATGGACTTGCACAAAGCTCATCCACCAAGTGATTAACACACCTTCAGAAGTTAAGCTCATTAAAATTCTCTGAACCATGTTGACTGTTATATATTAAAAGCAAAGGAATGGTAGATAATGAAACTATAAGAAACAATTCAAACACTTCATTGCTTGTAATAATATCTCCATGTATAACCTAAAGATCCGAAATAATAACGCACGTCATTCGCAGAACTGATTCGTTGTGATGAGTGTTAGCAATCAGTCCTGCGTGGGTCAGGTCGTTAACATCATATTGTATTAGTATATTCTATTATTAATAGACGAATATATATTTAGTATTATTTGCTTGATTCGACGATGTAAAGAACGTTAAATATTTCTTACGGAATTAATGTATATGAAATATATTAAGTGACAATTTACGATCAAATGGCTCATTTGACAGTCCGCCTTCTAATTTTTATATACAAAAAACTCATATGTATGTAATATTTTCAGCTTGGAATTTGCTTGAATTATATTTTTGTTATAAGATCTCTTAAATCTATATATATAAAAGAAAGTCGTGTTAGTTACACTATTTATAACTCAAGAACGGCTGAACCAATTTGACTGAAAATTGGTAGGGAGGTAGCTAAGAACTGGGAGAAGGACATAGGATACTTTTTATCCCGTTTTTTTTGTTTTTTTTTTTTGGTTCCTGGTTATCCGGATGTGCGTTCTACTGATGCTCTTGGTCGTATATATACAGTTCATCATAAGAATGATGAATGCTTATATTTGCGATTGTTGTTGGTTAATGTGCATGAGCCAACGTCATTTGAGTCACTACGGACTGTTAATGGTACAATATTTCCAACATATCGTGCTGCATGTGAAGAACTCAAGTTACTAGAAAACGATACCCATTGGGATACTACAATCGTTGAAGCCATTATCTCTGCATCTCCAAGTCAGATACGTACATTATTTGCTATCATCATTTCGACATGCTTTCAATCGAACCCATCTAACCTGTGGCACAAGTACAAGGACAATATGGCAAAAGATATTTTACATCAAATTCGTGTCAGTTCAGAAAATTCCGATCTTGAAATGAATGAAGAGATACATAATCGGGCCTTGCTCTTGATCGAAGACATGTTTTATCTCATGTGCGGTAGTTTATTAGTCAGGTTAGGAATGCCAGTGCCAAATTGTGAAATGAATGACGCATTTAATCGAGAATTGGAACGGGAACCTGAATATGATCACCAGGAATTAGATTTAGTAGTTCAAACGAATGTACCCCTGATGAATCCCCAACAAAAAGAAGTTTATGATACAATAATGAAGGCAATTGATGATGGAAACGGTGGTTTATATTTCCTGGATGCCCCTGGTGGAACTGGTAAGACATTCCTCATGTCAGTAGTTTTAGCCACTGTTCGTGCAAGATCCAACATTGCGGTTGCAGTTGCTTCTTCTGGTATAGCAGCCACATTGCTAGAAGGATGTCGTACGGCACATTCTGCATTGAAATTGCCGTTAAATCTTCAATCTATTGAAGAACCAACATGCAACATTACAAAGCGCTCCGCTACGGCCAAAGTTTTATCAGAATCGAAGATCATCATCTGGGACGAATGCACAATGGCGCACAAACGTGCATTGGAAACACTTAACCGAACGTTGAAAGATCTACGTAATGACTCGAGATGTTTTGGAGGAGCAATGATTTTACTGTCTGGTGATTTCCGCCAAACATTGCCAGTAATTCCCAGATCGACTGCTGCTGACGAAATAAACGCTTGCCTTAAATCATCGAATCTATGGCGCTATGTTAAGAAACTTCAGCTAACAACAAACATGAGAGTTGCATTGCTGAACGATACATCTGCTGAAGATTTCTCTGAGGAATTGCTAACTATCGGCAATGGTCGAGTACCCGTCGACGAATCGAGCGGATTGATTTCATTTCCTCCGAATTTTTGTAACTTTGTCTCATCAAAATACGAACTCATCAACAAAGTATTCCCAAACATCATGACTAACCTCAAAAATAATGAATGGTTGAGTGAGCGAGCAATTTTGGCAGCTAAGAATAAATATGTAGATGACTTAAATTACATAATTCAGGATGACATCATTGGTACACTGCATTCTTTCAAATCTATTGACTGTCTAACAAATGAAGATGATGCCACCAACTATCCCATTGAATTTTTAAACTCCTTGGATGTACCTGGCTTACCACCGCACAATTTACGACTAAAGATTGGTTCTATACTAATCTTGCTTCGAAACTTAAACCAACCAAAATTGTGCAACGGAACACGTTTGGTGGTAAGTAAATTGATGAACAATTTGATTTACGCCACAATTCTCAAAGGAAAATTCAAAGGTGAGGAAGTTCTCATTCCGAGGATCCCGATGATCCCAACCGACATGCCATTTCAGTTTAAACGGCTTCAATTTCCGATCCATCTAGCATTCGCCATGACTGTAAATAAGTCACAAGGCCAATCGTTGAAAGTTTGTGGTCTTAATCTCGAACACCCATGTTTTTCCCATGGCCAATTATATGTGGCATGTTCACGTGTCGGAAGACCTTCCGCGTTATTTGTTTTCGCGCCTAATGAAAAAACAAAAAATATTGTTTATCACAAGGTGCAAATAAATATAAATGGCAAATAAAGAATAATTTAATAATTATATATTTTTTATTTACCCTAAGTTAAAAATTTAAAAAATGTGATAATGTGATATTGCCTTTAAGGTGGAACAAAGTTCACCGGGTCAGCTAGTAATATAATATACTGGGACATTATTCACACCCGGCCATCTGATCCCAAACTAAGCAGAGCTTGTACTATGGAAACCAGACAACTTATATACTATATATACTACTTTTCTTTTGTAAATACATACTTATATAGATATTTACACCCAGATTCTGTCCTGGGAATCGAACCCACAACCTTCGGCGTGAAAGCCTACCAGCTACGCCAACCGGCCAGTCGATATACTAATATAATATTAACAAATTTCGTTAGTAATTCAACACAATTTATTTATCTCTATATTAAGACTACTTCATGTTAAATATTGTTTTATCAAATTTAAAATAAGAAAACAATTTCAATAAAAAAATCCCAAACTAAAATAAAGACAAAATAAAAAACCCAACTAAATACGAGTTGGGTCAAACGTTAAATAATTTATTATTTTATATAAAAATATTTTTATAAATAATGTATCAAAGAGGTTGTTGTTTACTAAAACCGGCTCCAATAAAATTCATATACATTTATAAATATATAAAGAAATTGGCAAGATGTTTATGATATTATACAAATAAAACACGATATTACAACAAAATTAAACGTAAAAAATAACTCAATTGTTATTTTTCACTTAGTTTTTCACTTACTTACTTTCAAATTTCATTTCGAGTTTATCAATAACTTTTTATTTTTTCTATAACTGTTGTATTGTAATGGAAAACACAAATGAATCGTATAACATAAAAATTCTCAGAGCTTCATTATGTGCCTCGGTCTAGTGACTGAAAGACAGGTGTGAAAGTGTTCTGGGTTAAAACCCCGGGTCCAGTCAATAAAATATTAAATAAAAGGTTAAATTATATCATTTAATTGTGAGAATTGAGAATATTTTTATTTTTTTAGTAACAGCCTGTGAATGCCTGTGCTAGACTAAGGCCTCATCTCCTTTATTTGAGGAGAAGGATTATGGAGCATATTCCACCACGCTGCTTCAATGCGGGTTGGTGGACGTGACAGAATTTCAGTGAAATTAGACACGTACAGGGTTCCTCGTGATGTTTTCCTTCACCGTGAAGCACGAGATGAATAATAACACAAATTTAACACATGAAAATTCAGTGGTGCTTGCCCGGGTTTGAACCCACGATCATCGGTTTATATTCCGTTCTTACCACTAGGCCATCTCGGTCCTAAATATTAATTTAATTGCAAAAAATAATAAGTTAGTAATAGCCTGTTAACGTCCTACTGCCATTTAGAGTGTCCACGCCGGTTATTACGCCCTCGGTTGCTATCGGCCAATTACAATTCAGGTTAAAATTAAGTAAATTAGATAGAGAATATTGGAAGCTTCCACTGCTTCAAAGCGCTTGATGGATACACGTGTGGAAAAAATATAGTGAAATTAGATATATGCAAGTTACCTTCACCACCGAACACGAGGTGAAATATAAACACAAATTGGGATTTGTTGATTATATCGAAAAAATATTGCCGACTCGAAACTTCACAGGCGGTACACGCCAAATCCAACAGAGTGCCCAAACAAAGCCGGTTCGGGTAACTAGTATATTATAAATTAATATGTTTTTTTTTTTCTATCAAATTGGTGTAACTCCTTACCATTTGCTTTCTTTGAACTCACGCTGACTGTCTCATATTAGTATATTCGAATGAAATATGCGCTTGTATTTAAATAAACCAGTACCTATGTAGTATGTTCTTCTAAAACTCAAGTTTACTGGTGGTCGGACTTTGTGCAAGCTCTCACTGTGCCACTCACTCATCAGATATTCTAACCCAAAACAGCAGTACTTGGTATTGTTATGTTCCGGATTGAAAGGTGAGTGAGCCAGTGTAATTACAGGCACAAGGGACATAACATCTTAGCTCCTAAGGTTGGTGGTGCATTGGTGAAGTAAGTGATGGTTAACATTTCTTACAATGCCAATGTCTATGAACATTGGTGACCACATACTATCAGGTGGCCCATATGCTCGTCCGCCTACCTATACTATAAAAAAATGTTTCGAAATTAATATGAAATACGCCTCGCATAATTTTTCCAATTCACTATAATGTAAAAACATCACAAGCCCTTTCAGCGCTGTCATGACCCGCATACTACAAATAAAGTACCTTTATGCGATCTTCATGATTCTAAGCATCGTTTGCCTAATATTTGAGTTTATGACGTGATAAGCACCTCACATAAAAATATATACTGGGCTCTCTAAGCGCACTTCTATCAGACATTACGTGTAGGCTGTAACTTGCAAAATGATCTGTTAATTTTTTTTAGGATGATTATGTAAAATATACACCGTGATGTGATATTATTTCAAGGCATTATGGCTTTTATTTTTATACGACATTAGGAATGTTATTAGATATTGTGATTAATACTGTTTTGTACACAATTGAGCCAAATTTCAAATATCAAAACGGTGTTGGTGTTATATTTGTACTGAATTCAAAGCTTCATTCTGAGAAATGACGTGGTTTCCACAACATATTCGATAACCTCTATCACCGTTACCAATAAGTATATTTTCTAATTAATATCTATAGAACTAATCGATCACTAGTGGTAGAGCTTTGTGCAAGCTTTACTGGTGGTAGAGCTTTGTGCAAGCTCGTCTGGGTAGGTACCACCCACTCATCAGATATTCTACCGCAAAATAGCAGTACTTGATATTGTTGTGTTCCGGTTTGAAGGGTGAGTGAGCCAGTGTAATTACAGGCACAAGGGACATAACAACTTAGTTCCCAAGGTTGGTGGCGCATTGGCGATGTAAGCGATGGGTAACATTTCTTGCAGAGCCAATGTCTAAGAGCGTTTGGTGACTACTTACCATCAGGTGGCCCATATGCTCGTCCACCTTCCTGATCTATAAAAAAAAACTAAGTTTCAAATTTATCCATATATTTCCATGCATTGTTTATTTCTAATAGATGAACTCAGTCTTATTAGATTCAAAACTAATTTTAATATTAAAAAGTTATCGATCGAACTAATACTGATTTATAACAATATTTTGTATACATAAAGCAACACACACCACATGCACATCAATCATACACACAAACACATACACACACTCATACGCCTCGTACAAACACATACAGCACTCACACTTACTTGTTCTTCATCGTTAATTTCGTTCTTTATTTGTATTAATAAAATACATTTAATAATTTTTTATTCTTTGCTGACGCAAGCATTAAAAGTATTATTTTATATATGTTTTATGTACTTTTCAATTTTGGAATACTTCTTTGGCTTACAACTAGATATCTGCTGTTACGTTCCACGTATTCTTTCACTGAACGAAGTCTTTATAATATCTTATAAAACATTAATTGATCCAGTTACTTGAGAACTTTTTTATTGTATTCTTCATTTCTACCCGTCTGTATGATAAGGTTAAATGCCCTTTAAATTCCACCCGTGTTAAGTTGATTAACTAAAAAAAATAAAATAGTTAAAAAAAAAAAAACATTGCCCGATAGTAAAATGTTTTCGAAACAAATTATAAGTTATCATATTGTAAAAAGAAAAAAATCGCTTCTGAATAAAAATAATATAATATTTAGAAAACTTGGGACATTGTTACACGAATAATAACGTTCAATTTGTGATATTTTTATTGAAATACTAATAACATATGTATGTTACCAATATATTTTGTTATCAAAATAATCAAGGAATTATTATACTTCACCGTGATTGACAAATCTGACATTCAAAACACGATTAAGTTGACATAATATTTTACCTAAGGCTCGTGGAGAAGTCTCCTTGATTGTTAAAAATAGCCTGAATACATTGGCTCATTGTGAAATAATTATTTTTGCTATAGAAAATTTCTTTTGTCTGAGTAATCAGTTTAGCTGTCACTTTTTTTTGGGTATGTTCGTGTATTTCTTGTATTTCATCGTTATTATTAACTTTATTTGTGACCCAATTGGCTTGGAAATTCGATTGTTGTTTTGACATTGTTGTCAGTCAAAGTCACAAGTCCAATGTTTGTTTTATTTATGTAATTATGCATCATTTCAAATTTAATTTTTTTACGAAAATTGATTTGTTTGGCTTCGAAATAAAATTGTCTTGGAGGTGAGATCGACTTGTATGTTATGACGTAAAACGATATGACGTTATTTTCTCTTTCTACTTAATTGTGATTTCGATAATAATCTGATGATTTTCATTTCATTATTCTGTTTAAAAAAAACTTTAAGTTAAGTAGTTTATATTTTTTTACCGGAAAAACTACTATAAAATTCATTAAAATTTAATTCGATATTAGTTCAGAAATGTTATGTTGTTTACTTAGAACGTTAAAAGCTATTTTAACTATGCTAACAAATTAACATTAAGCAATAAAATATTAGTAATCGTACCAACATCGTAGGGGAGAAATGAAGATTTTATCGTGTTATATTTTTTAACGAACGAGCTATAAACATTTACTAATTTACTGTGCTAATGTCCTACAACATAACTCGCGTGTAATTTCATATCTTCCGCGTATCTTGCAACTACAGTATTTATCTGCACAAAACATTTAAAATTAACTATCTATTTTATTACTACTGGTGGTAGGGCTTTATGCAAGCTCCTCTGGGTAGGCACCACTCACTCATTAGATATTCTACCGCAAAACAGCAGTACTTAGTATTGTTGTGCTTCAGTTTGAGGGGTGAGTGAGCCAGTATAATTACAGGCACAAGGGACATAATATCTTAGTTCTCAAGGTTAGTGGCGCATTGGTGATGTAAGCGATGGTTAACATTTCTTACAATGCTAATGTCTATGACTTTGGAGACCACTTACCATCAGGTAGCCGAAATGCTTGTCCGCATACCTATTCTAAAATATATATATTAGATAGTTGGTAATACGTCAATTTAGTCGATTTACATAATAGTTGAGCAATTTATAAGCTCTAAAATTTAAGCCCACGTCATTTTTACGTCCAGAAAACCAAAGCTCTATCCGCTTATCTGGTACAAGCAACAAGATTTACTTTAGACGATAAAGATAATGGCGCGGAAAATGAGATTGTCTATTTATTCGTTTTATATACAAAAATAAAATATAAGTCTAGTTTATCTATAAGTTTAAATTTTTATTTACTACGGATGTAGTAGACAAGCTTGCACAAAGCCGTACCCATAGATGTTTGCATCCAATTCAAATGGTATGACAATTCTTCGTCTCCGGCATATTATAAGTATTCGCCGAGTCGTGCGACCTGATCTTACTATCACAAGTACTTTTATTTATTGAATACGCTAGAAATGTACATATTAAACGCTAGTTTAGTTAGCTATACGATATATTCGCTACCACATATTTAATGAGCGACGATAATATTCATAGTAGCACCATGTAAGCTGGGATCTAACAGGATTATTTAACATGATAATATGTATTGCTGTTTAAGTTAAATTAACTTGGTGGTAGGGCTTTCCTACTCATCACATATTCTACCGCCGAAAACCAATACTTGTATTTTTGTGTTCCGGTTTGAACGGTGAGTGAGCTAGTGTAACTTCAAGAACAAGAGACATAACTTATTTATTTTTCTTAATGATGATTAATATTTCTTAAAATGCCAATATATATGAGCAGTGAGGACTATTTACCATCATGTGGCCAACTTGTCCGTTTACCTACCTAATACAATAAAGAAAATAAAACTTAAAATTTGAAAAACTAAAACTACAACTAAAACTAACACAATGCATTATTTATTATATTATTAATATTTTTATTATATGAACTTCAAAATAAATCAATGTATCGTCATTATTTCAACTACTACTACTTCTACACATCACTTCGTAAATTACTCGATTCATTAGCCATTATGATAATGCTTTTCCACGCTTCACGAACATCTCATCCGTTATTAAGACTTAATGAGACGAATCCACGGTGAGCAGATCAGTTAGAGTTATAACCGTACCATTTTAAATAGTTAGCTCTGTCGTATTATTTACCAAGAGTACACCATCAAACAGCATAGCATAATACTTACCACCATATTATATAAATGATAAAAACCCTTAAACTTTTATTTGTTAAATTTCATTGTATTTATAATTAATTTTGTGACAGAGAATGAGTTAATAATGAAATTTGGACGGTACTTCTCGGTAAAATATCTATATTTAGAACTTGTGGTCGACTGATATTCAATGTAAAATTTTTCAATTGAAAAGTGCTCGTAAAAGCCTTATTGAATAAAATATGTTATTAAATTATTCATTTGATCGCAAAAAAAGCAGCTGATTATTTGTATGTATGTTTAAAATTATATGTATCGATAATATATAACTGTGAAATTTCACAGAAGAAACTGGCTTTAGAAACTCTGTGTGACACACACACAAGTTCAATCAAATCAATATATTTATTCAACGTAAAAGCTTACACTTAAAAATCTACCACGGTTCGGAAAGGTTCTTCAGACCTATGAGTACATAGAGTAGAACCAGCGAAAAAACTCAGCGGGATTTGTTTTTATTTATGTCAAGATTCACAGAGTTGTTTAGGTTCTCAATTGGACTATATAATTAGTACCCGTCAATAAATATTGCACATCGACCTCTAAAACGAGACAATCGACTAATTTTGACTTCGTAGAGCGTTCTTTTTTTTTTAACGCCCTTAGACATTGGCACTGTAAGAAATGTTAACCATCGCTTACATCGCCAATGCGCCACCAACCTCGGGACCTAAGATTTTATGTCCCTTGTGCCTGTAATTACACTGGCTCACTCATTCTTCAAACCGGAACACAACAATACCAAGAACTGCTGTTTTGCCGTAGAATATCTGATGAGTGGGTGGTACCTACCCAGCTCTACCACCAGTCAGTTTATGGGCGGTGACTAATAACCATTAGGTAGCCTATTATCTCGTTCATCTATTTTATAAGAAAATGGAAGATAAATAGTGAATGCCTCTATGTATACCCACTCACACTTCAAAGCTTTAGGCTCTGAGCTTGTATAGAAAAACTCAATAATCTTTTACAGGCTCGAACCGATATTATAACTCTACGAGCTTGCACAAAGCTCTAACACGAAGGTTCGTTCGCGCGAAACATTAACAGTCCGTTATCTATTAGGAGTTGTAATTGTTACAAATAAATACATAATGTTATTTTTTTAAATAATACGCCGTATTTGTTCCCGTTTGATTTTGATTGGCTGTTTCGCTTCGTATATTTTTAAAAATAAAAAACGATATCGTCTTTACGCAAACTATTTTCGAAATAAATTGGAAGTCATCAGGTTGTAAAAAGAAAAAATCGCTTGTGAATAAAAATATAAACAGAAAACTTGGACATTGTTACACGAAAAATGGCGTCCAATTTGAGCTATTTTGATGGAGATACTATTATAATTTTTTTTTGAAGGTGGACGAGCATATAGGCCACCTGATGGCAAGTGGTCGCCCAACGCTCTTAGACATTGGCTCTGCATAAAATGTTACCCATCGGTTACATCGCCAATGCACCACCAACCTTGGGAAATAAGTTGTTATGTCCCTTGTGCCTGTAATTACACTGTCTCACTCACCCTCAAACCGGAACACAACAATATCAAGTACTGCTATTTTGCGGTAGCATATCTGATGAGTGGGTGGTACCTACCCAAAACGAGCTTGCACAAAGCTCTACCACCAGTATATATGTATATGTTAATTTATAATGGAAAGAAATAATTTTGAGAATATAATCATGCATTTTATTTTTCCCGAATTATGACAGTTGCAGAATGTCATCGTTAAGATAATGCCATTAATACTATGATTGAAGTCCTCCTTTTAAGATGAATATATAAAAATATGAAATATAAATAAAACAATTTGATCAAGTTGTTGTATTTTAAATGAAGCACTTGAAAATTCAATGATGCTTGTCCTGACTTGAACTTGCATACTTCGATTTAGATCCATCAATCGAGGTGGACCATCTCGACGAGGCGGTTAGCGTGGTTGGTAGATACTTGCCTTTCACGCCGAAGGTTGTGGATTCGTTTTCCACCCAGGACATACATTTGTGTGTGAACTGCATGAACATGTGTTTGTCCTATGTCTGGATGTAATTATCTATATAAGTATGTATTTCATAAGATCGTACTAAATAGTAATATATCAGTTGTATATATATATTAAATCCGTATGCGAATTCTGAATAAATATATATATATATATATATATATATATATATATATATATTCAGAATTCGCATAAATGCTGCTTTGAAACTTGTAAACTTGAAAACATTGGGAGTCCGAAAGATTCAAAGAGACTTTAAATTAAATCCAAACAAGAAGCTAATTAACTTAATTAAGATAATGAGATGAAAAAAAAACGTTGTTTGATGTGAAGTCACCTGAAAGTGACGTAGGAAAATATATATATTTATTTTAATTAAGTTTATGTGATCAAAAACAAAATGTAACATTATTTATTGATAAGCTTGTCACTAATTAAATATTAAGATCTCTAATAAAGAAATTAATTTCGCGTGAAATTCATACACTTTAAAGAAGGAAATGTTTGTTTTATAATATTTCACTTGACTGTACACAACTAGACGGTGGGGTTTTGCGTAAGCCCTTCTGGTTAGGTAACATCCACTAATCAGATATTCTACTGCTAAACAGCAATATTTACTATTGTTGCGGTCCGTACAAGGGATATAACATCTTATTTCCTAAGGTTGTATTCGCATTGGCGATGTAAGTAATGGTTAATACTTCTTACTCACTAGTGTCTATGTGGGTGGTGGCCACTCACCAACAAGTACCAATTTTTGAGGTTATATGTCAAGAAATTTAAATATTAGCCTGAGGTTAGATAGTTATCAGTGTTACATATCCTGCTTCTGAAATAACGTAAAGAGATTACTCTTGTGTTTTTTCTCAAATTAGTCTTGTTCATCGTCATTACAAGAAAAGAGCATGCTCTCTGTGCTTGCTCACACACTTGTCTACGATATTTTCTTTTGTGTATTTAGTTAGTTCTTAAGATTGTAACTTTGCCTAGGACTTCATTTCAATAGTAATAAACTTTGCAATATTAAATACTCTTAATAAATTATTTATAATATAAAATATTTAATGAACTTATTAAAAGTATTAAGCTTTTGTTATTATTATTTAAATGAAACGATGGATTAAAGGCTGACGTGGCTGAAATGAGTTAATTAAATATTTTAAATAGAAGAGCGGGCTGTATAATGGTAGACATGCTTCATAAAACTTTTAGTGATATTTTCTTTTATAAAATCATCAGCATCTAACAGACATGTGATAACAATGTCGTTTTTATAATTCGTATAAAACAGAATAGCTCAGAATTCCACATTCAAAAACGAGCGTATTTTAAAAACAAGGATCCATTCAACATTCGAAAAGTAACAAAGAGGAGAAATGCGTAAAAAAGCATTTTTAAAATTCGAACATCATTTGAAATGGCGTGAAAGGATTTCAAAGTTCTACGACATTAATTAGCTTCGGAATATATATGTAAAAAAAAACTTCCTTTACATCCAACAGCAATGAATGTTAATGCACCAACCCTTATATTTTACTCCGCTACCCTATTGTTCACCGGAGTTTTAATTAAGAACCGCAGATGAGTCGTGCTTCGGCCTTTACGAATTGAATTTTTTTTTGCGTGCTTATCTTCATTGTTGAGGATGTGTTATGTTTTGAAAACGTTATGATATGTACATGTGTGCGTTAAAAAGTACTTACTCTTTGATTATTTTAATATATTACGGTTATATATGTGTGAGGTTCTTTATATGTGATGTACATACACACATGTGACTATTCTATGCGTGTGTGTGTGTCGTTTTATACTTGTGTGTATTAAGACATGTTTGTTATTATGTTATGTTACTAATGTGAGTCTTCATTTAACGTTGTTACACGCACGTTGTTGTTACGTTGTTTACGTTGTTTACGTTGTAAGTGTTGTAGATTGAGCAATCGAAGTTTAATGTCTTATATCATAGCATTGAGTCTTATATCAAAGGAATGTATTTATAATGCAGACATTTAAATTATATTTGTTCTACAGCAGAGACCTAAAAAATATTTTTAGCTTTTATAATTAAAAAAAAAAGCTCTAGGACATCATTACTGAAAAAATTTGGAAAAAGGTGTTTAATTTTATAATTTTGTGGAAAAAATTAAATTTATTTTATTAATCTTTTGTATTTCATTTGCTTTTGTTTGCTTATGTTATGTGTTGAATTAATTGCTATCAATATTACCAAATAAAATCTATTCCAATATCAATACGCAATTTGGATTCGCATAGTTTTGGATTGTAACTTAGTCAAATTGTATTATTTAAATATTATTTTTATGTATTTAGTTATAATCTGTTTTGTGTCAGTAAATATATATAAGTATTTACTACTTCCCAAGTACACATTCTAATAATACAAGATATAAAAAAAAAAAAATCTTGTATACCATATTTTCCACTTACATACGGTATAGCACGTATATTGACAGTGACATATACATATAATATGACAAAATATATAAAAAAATACCATTTAACCAAATTTATTAATATTATCAAAACACCATTAATATATAGCATGAAATATAATAAAGAAACTCTCTATAGTTACGAATATTTTTCATTCTCAAATCCGCCATTACTTTATACATATATAAAGGTGTTTAATTGCGTCTCGTGTTAAATAGGCGCTTTTTCACTCAGTGGATAACCTAGATAAAAATCTGTGTCGTTGCCGTATAATGACTTTAATGGTTTCTTTGTCCTGTATTGATAAGATTATAATTATAACTATTATAGTACAGAGGTATAATGATAACACGCTTCGACATCTATTTTTTAGTTTTCAAATAAATCATATAAAAATATATATATTAAGGCAAATATATAAATAAATATGGAGTAAAAAAAGCTTGGTATAATAACAAAATAAATATATATATATATATATATATTTATAATTATAATAACAAGAGGTTCCCGAGTAATCGAAATTCGACCATAATTTGTTGCTAATAAAAATGGGATTTAATATTCAATTTATATTAGTTAATTCCTCTTCTATGAATTTTTTGGAGAAACCTAGTCGGTTTAGTAATGAAAAAAAGTATAATCAATAAAATTCAAAAAAAAGTTTGACAACTTATAAACATGTTTGGCTGTGGCAGTATGAACGTAAACTAAAATATCTTATCTCATTTTAAATAAAATGTATTGATAACACAAATAAACATACATTCTAGCTTTCTGCACTTCTTCTCTATATAAACTTTAACCGTGCCAAATTTCAACCGTGCGCGCAATGTTGAAAAGGGATACAAAGTTTTCTCTTTAGTTATTAATATATGATAAGCCGAGATGGCCCAGTGGTAAGAACGGTGGTGGTGCTTTACGGTGAAGGAAAACATCGTGAGGAAACCTGCATGTGTCTAATTTCACTGAAATTCTGACACATGTGAATTCCACCAACCCGCATTGGAGCAGCGTGGTGGAATAAGCTCCAAACCTTCTCCTCAAAAAGAGGAGAGGAGGCCTATAGCCCAGCAGTGGGACTTTCACAGGCTGTTACAATTACATATATATATATGTATTTCGTTTCAATTTATTTCAATATATATATATATATTGAAACGAAGTATATAATGTACGCGACATACAGATATCTAAAAAGCAGCTGCGGAGAGTCATGCTGCTTGCCGTCAAATTAAAAAGACAAATTTTCTTTTTGCCCCTAAAAATCTGATTAGGTTATTTCACACTATACTACCAACTACCAAATTTCATTTTTTTTGGTCAAATGATTCGAGAAAAATAGATTTACAAACGGACAGATAGCAGATTCGCACAGTTGTCAGTGTACAAGTTTTGTTTTTCCATTGGATGTATGAAAATCTAAATTGAAACCAGAACTTTATTTACTGAATTCTGTTAAATTTTTTTTTTATTATTACAAGACTGCATTTAATGCGGGAATTATATCAGATTGTTTACAAAGCATACACGTAACATATTATAATAAAATATATCAAACAAATTACATTTTCGCGTGTGAAGCAAATCATCGTTATGTACCAAAGAATACAAGCCTCGCTATCATTTCAGTCGAGAATTGTAATGATAGAACGAAGTAACGAAAAAGATTTATTTTTCTTAATAATTAGCTAAATGTCAAATGTCCTACTTACAACTATTTCTGCCACGGCGGCCAATCTCAAGGGAAACTAACAACTGCGAAGGACATATTATAGTGCACAAGTGTGACCGCAAATACATGTGAACTCTCTGCTCCACTCTCATGTTCTGATGGGACGATAAATCCGACACGACAGGAAAGAGTTCAGGCGCAGGACCAACTTCTTTATGTGCTTTCTGAGGCACGGGAGTGTACACAATTATTTTTAATAGGATATATTTACAGTATTTGTCAACAGAAAAAACAAAATAACTTTTTGTCGGCCCGACCTGAGGCTTGACCCAAGTCTTTGGAAACGACAGCCTTATATCTTGCAACTAGACTAACGAGGTAGTAGGCACGAAGAATTATGTAATATAATTGGTGGAAAAGACTACCGAGTTTTTTGCAGTTTCTTCTAGATAGAATTTATAATCTTAGCCGGTGGTAGCTTACAGTTAACATAATCCTGCAAAATAATAATTGGAAATTAATTGGTAGAATCTAATATCAACAACATTTACTTTAATAAAGAGTACAGAATATTTTGTAATTTTTTTCTATCGAGAAAATTTTATTCATTCTTGTTTCTGATCTGACACAACCCTAGAAAATATAATATTATAAGAGATATTTATACGTACAAATTTATTTTCAGCTGAATTTACAAAGCAAAATCAAATATTAAGATTATCAATTTTGCTTACATCCCCTCTGAATGATAAACGTGAAAATGTTTGAAGGCATATGAATTATAGTTATGACTAATATAAAATGGCTTAGAGTCGGAAATAAATCACACACACGTAGGTATGTTGTATCCACCGCAACACTGCAGTGCGCTACATTAAATATTTCATACAATTTCACTAAGTCTGTAACATAAGTATAATGTATATAAATCATGAATATATATTATGGTATTTTAATGTTTATAGAATTGTTAATTATCTGCTCTGCTCTGCTCTGTTAATTATGGATATTGTATTACTAAAATATATTCGATTTTTGTTTGATTTACAAGACTAATTAGTTTTCGCCTACGGCTCTGGGGGGGGGGGGGGGGTGTTATATATAAAGTAATAGTGTCTTGGGCTTAAAGCTAACTTCATAACAACTTTCATCACAATCGGTTCCGTTGTTAGCTGTAAAAGCTTAACGGACAGACAGTTACTATCGCATTTATATTATAAGGTGAGCACTTATATACTTTCAAAAATACTGGCCTTTATAGTATGTTCTATTGTCTATTTTTGTGTATACTATGTTAAAGCCATTGTGATATTAAGTAAGAAACGACAAGAAACTTTCTTCTCTATTCTATCAATTCAAAACGAATAGAAAATCTACACTGTTATAATTTATTTACACGAGACACGAAGTTTGTTCGCCTTACAATATATAATGCACGTCATGAATGTTTATCAAAAGAATATACTTGGTGGTAGGGCTTTGGGCAACCCGCCTGGGTACCACCCATATAATTCTACCAATGAATATCAATACTAAGTGATTGTTATGTCACGATTTGAAAAGTGACTGATCCAGGTTAACAACAGGCACAAGGAAAAGACCACCTTAGATCACAAGGTTAGTAACGCATTGACGATATAAGGAATGGTTAATATTTCTTACCATCTTACTATACTTACCATCAGGAAGCCCATTTGCCGATCAACCTATTTAAAAAAAAACTAGTATATTTAACTTTATTATATTTAAAACTCTGATTAAATAAGCAAAGAAATTTAATTAAATTCAGTCGCTAGGTTTATATGAAGTAATAAACCATACTTCAACAAAAGGTCGAGAGAAAAATATCAAATTATTTGAGAATAAGAAATGGCAAATAAAGTTCCCTTATTTGCAAAATTAAATGACGCTATTTATTTAAACTTATACCATAAATATATATAATACCATTTTTTTATAAACTATATAATAAAAATTACATTATGTAATATCCCACCCACAAAAGGCTTACTCTATCACGCTGCTCCGATGTTATTTGTTTGTGTCAGTTGGTGATATAAGTAAATGTATAACAAATTCTTTAATTAAATATCATAGCAAGAACATCATTAAGTAAAAGAAAAAACAAGAAAATAAAACAGATATTGCAGACATTAATTACTAACTAAGCTATAAATTTACATAATACTAGAGAAAAGAAAGCAATAACAAACAAAAGCTTATAAAAATTCTAGAATCTAGGCGAAGGGAAACATCGTTTTGCAAAACTGTATCGGTTGGAATTCTACCACGTGTGTTTGATACACCATCCGCACACCAGCAACATGGTAATACAGTCAAGCATTATCCTTAAGATGATAAGAGGTCCTTTTTACTTAACTGTTATTAACTGAAATAACAAGTTCTCAACAGGTAACAGGTACCACTTCTATTATATATCAAGTAACTTAACAGCTGTGACAATGAAAAACACCAAAATTGCAAAAGAAAGAACTGTGTTTTGAAATTTTCCCAACGGACCTTCGAGGTTCAGACTCGAATTTACCGCAACGAATTCTATTATGATGGGCAAAAGATCCGATTATACGAATTTGTCAGACCTGCTTATTGTGAATACATATTTTTTTTGTCTCGAATGTAATACAAATTGGTTTCCCTGTGAATTTTTCATGTGACTAAACAAGCAACAAAATTTAAGTCGTATGGGTCCGACAACAATTTATTACCACATGACGTCCACATTTGTACAAACCGCCCCACTTGCACAATTTGTAACATAACATAAAAGCTAAAATGTTTTAGGTTTTCATAATATATATTACATTCTGCGAACCAGAAGTTTATTAATTTAATATTTTTGAATTTCGAACACTATAAAATAGTTATAGTTTTATGTGTTTTTTTTTAAATAGCTTTTGAATATAAAACTATTTCTTAAAACTGAACAATTCCATGCAATTTAAGTTTAGCTCTTGATCTAAATTCTTTGTTGTTATAATGATTTAAAAAAAAAAACATTTAATAGCATGAAATCTTTTGGGTTTGTAGCTAGGCTGCGGGGAGTTATTTTATGTATTTTAATGTTTTTATATGTATAAATAAATAATTAATCATGATGATATTACATTATCTTTCAACTGCCACATAAGTCTTGTGGCTAGCACATAAAGCAAACAGTCCAAGGTCCCTGGGTTCAAATCGGTCGGACCAACAAAATTCTCAGAAGTAGAGACCGGAGACTGGATGTTGGCATTACACACAGTACCTTGGAAAGCAGTTAAAGCCGTTGGTACTTTGCCTAACGTTATCTGAGTGGAATTCTGGAGAAAATGGAGTACACTTGTTTTTGTGTACATATTTGTGCACCATACTATGTCCCGCGCTGGATAAAGTCCATAACATACAGAGGACATAACATATTTTTTAATTTTATGTCAAATATATACATGCATATTTATTTTTGTTAAACATGAGATACAATAAAAAATATATAGCACATTTAACACGGGGAAGGTATTCTATTTAACATTAAAATTCCAGAGACATTCGGCAACTAAGCGAGATTTTTTTCATATTTTTTGGGTAAAGTACTCGGAGCAAACTTCGTTTATTAGATATTTGAGTCATAAATGAAACTAATTTTGTTTGTTAGCGTTTTCTTCATATATTTTACACTTCTTATATAAGAATAAATAACGTATATTTTTAAATACGATTTCTAGTTTACTTCATCCCTTAGTTCTTCGACCACATAAATATTTTTGCTACAATTATACACATACACATATTTGTATGTACACACACATTGATACAAAAACACGAAAAAAATCATTTAGGAAGAAAACATTTCAAATTTAATAAGCTTATTTATAATAAAAAAAAAACATTAAGTAATTCATTTCATTATGACAACAACTTCAGTAAATATTAATTAAAAATCACAAGCACCACTCTGTATAACGTCGCAACTTCACTTTTTATATATTTTATAAAAGCAACTAGTTTAACTATTTTCATTTAGCTGTATAGTGACCAGAAAAATGTCATTTAGTTCACAGGATGTACCGTAAAAACTTTAGTGTTTTAAAACCGTAAGTTTTCATAATATTATTACATTTGACTAATGTGGCGACGTACAATAATCATAATGAACGTAATTGTTTATATTAAAAATAAGCAAATTATGAATTGATTATTTTCTAATATTTTATTATTATTATCTCAGTTATGCCGTTTCTTATAAAGTACTTTTTTTCATACAACATGACAGAGAGTTACGACGTTTTGTTTTATATTTCGGTTTATTTTCTACATACGACTTTTGACGTTAATTTATATAATATATATATTAAAAATAAAAGAACAGATGGAACTATCGTTCAGAAATAAGTTACAATAAACTTTATTTTTGGTTAAAAAATAATTATTAATAAACGGTGTCTTGTTTATTGTATACAAATTTATTTGTAACAAGTTTGACCATTTTTAACGTTTGACAACTATTATTTTGAGAAAATTTAACTTAATGCATTAGAACTTTTTTATAACATAAATTTATTTAAGTTGAGACAATATATTTTTTTTTTTTTTTTTTTTTTTCAGCCTTTTGCCGTCCACTGCTGGACGAAAGCCTCCCCCATAGAACGCCAACCATCCCGATCTTGGGCAGTCCGCATCCATCCCGTGCCTGCCACCTTTTTTAAATCGTCGGTCCATCTTGTCACAGGGCGCCCTACACTACGTTTTGAGACACTACGTGTTGAGACAATATTTATCATACAGAAAATACTTAAACGGCAATACTTTGTATTGTTGTATTCCGGTTTGAAGGCCACAAACTATTCCAAGAAACTACAGTCACTTGGGACTTTGTATCTTAGTTCCCAAGGTTGGTGGCGTATTGGTGATGTCAGAGATGGTTTGTTAAAGAGTCAATTTCTATAGACTCTAGTGAATTATATAAGACGTAAAAATTAATAAATGTCCAACAAAAAGTGAGATACATTAACTAAAATCTTTAATTAAAAATTATTATTTATTTATTCATTAAACTAAATCATAGGTATGATTCAAAATGCAGATGCAATTTAAACTAAATTCATGTAACTAACGTTGGCAAATTAGCATTAATGAACTTAAGATAGCTACCACGAGTAGAGCACGCATCGTGGAATCGAGTCGAACCGACCGAAATTACTAAAATTAGAGCTAAATGCGTTCGTGAGTTGCCTAATGTATTAGTTCAAGTTATAAGTTTAGCGGTTGTTATTGATACGATTTTTATATATATTTTTTAATATAATTGATTATATACGCTTTTTACTATTTTAATTCTTCGGGCACTTAAGTCACGCGTCCAAGTGATTATTGAGTATATATAATCTGTACCGTACCGTAACAGCCTGTAAATACCCCACAGCTGGGCTAAAATCCTCCTGTTCCTTTTTGAGGAGAAGGTTTGGAGCTTATTCCACCACACGGCTCCAATGCGGGTTCGTGGAATATAAATTTACAGTGGGTTGCAGAATTTCAGTGAAATTAGACACATGCAAGTTTCCTCACGATGTTTTCCTTCACCGTAAAGCACGAGATGAATTATAATCACAAATTAAGCACTTGAAAATTCAGTGGTGCTTACCCGAGCTTGGACCCACGATCATCGGTTAAGATTCACGTGTTCTTACCACTGGACCATCTCGGCTTTTTATAAATATTTAATAAGAATCATTCATTAAGTTGCCTTGCATATGTGTTTGTGTTGGTCGAACGTGTGTTTGTCGTAACCTCTAAGATGAAAATAGGAACTTGAAGGATCAGTTGTAAATGAAGTGTTGATGTTGAAACGTTTTACTTTATCAACTGATTTAATGTATATAATAGTAAACACGACATTACACTACAATATCATATCAGTCTTATAATAAAGTTATGTTTGAAAAAAACTCCTTAGATATATTTTATTGTTTAGTACAATAAAGATCTTGCTAAGTAGCTATTTATTTCACACAACCCATTTTATATATAATAAAACACAAACCCTTATATGAATTCCATTTTGTAAATGTCTATTGTATAGACTCAAATTATTAGCCCTTCTCTTTAAACTTGTACCACAGCCAAATAGGAAACCTCTTGGTGTGCGCTAGCAGTTTAACCAGCCTTTAGCGAACGCCAACTCCAGGCTAGTTTTCAAAACTTAAATTGCCAAGTTACGTTGCAAAGGAAGTATTTTTAGTCTTCTTGATACCTGGCAGTTTATTGATGGCGGTCTATGCAAGTTGCGCATCCATTATGTTTTGTGATGTTCATAATTAACTTTTTAATTTTGATGAGTATTTACAGAGCAATCGATGAGCTATTGTGATCCCAATGTACTTATTACTTATATAAGTATTTAATTTGAGAAAATAAGTAACTAATGAGTTTCTTTTAGGTTTTTTCGGTAAAATCTATATTCTGAACCGGTTGTAATTTTACATTTAATTTAAAACAGTAACATGGTAACTGAACAGTGCTTTTAAGGGCTTAGTTGAAGAACGATTATATTCATTTGGATTACCTAACTAAGGACATAAATTAACTATATTTTCTATAGTTGTTTTTTACAAAAAAGGTTGACTAGCATATGGCCCCACCTGATGTTAAGTTACCACTGCCCATAGACATTTGCGATGCGATGCGATAACTAAGGCGATATGCACTGCTGTTTTACTGTAGAATATCTGATGAGTGGGTGGCCTGGCCCAATGGTAAGAACGCGTGAATCTTAACCGATGATCGTGGGTTCAAACCCGGGCAAGCACCACTGAATTTTCATGTGCTTAATTTGTGATTATAATTCATCTCGTGCTTTACGGTGAATGAAAACATCGTGAGGAAACCTGCATGTGTCTAATTTCACTGAAATTCTGCCACATGTGTATTCCATCAACCCGCATTGGAGCAGCGTGGTGGAATAAGCTCCAATCCTTCTCCTCAAAAAGAGGAGAGGAGGCCTTTAGCCCAGCAGTGGGACATTCACAGGCTGTTACGGTACGGTACGGGTGGTACCTTACCAGACGAGCTTGCACAAAGCCTTACCACCAATAAAAGTATTATTTACTATTATATCAACCAATTGATGCAATCATCTCCACCTTAACTAATAGACGTTAGCCATTTAACACTACTAATTCCCGAAATAGCTGTTCATTTGCTATCATATTATGTCAATGACAACAAGATACAATACCCAAGAAAATCATGTTACTACAGTTAGCCCTTAACTCGTGATTGCTCCGAATATATAATTATACAATTATGTTATAGGTGGGCAGACGGGCAAATGGGCCACCTGATATTAAGTTACTATTTTTACATCACCAATGCGCCACTAACCTTGTGAACGAAGATGCTATGTGCCTTGTGCCTGTAGTTACACTGAGTAACTCACCCTTCATCCCGGAACGCAACAATACTAAGTATTGCTGTTTAGCGATAGAGTATTTGAAAAAACAGATATAGGTTAAATATTTGAATACAGATTTCGGATTAAAGAAACTTTATTTCTCATTAAGAATCAAATTTACTGACATGAGAACATAAGATAATTACAATAATTGCCTAGCGGCGTATGAAAGTAACATACAGAAAAATACAGTTTTGAAGAGGTATCTGTGAAAATCTTGCATAATTGTCAGTAGTTGAATATCAAATGACATAAAACATCTACGTACGCATTCATTAAAAACCTAATATTTTTATTTATTAAAAATCGTTCGAATTTTAAAAATAAATTAAACCACTGAATTTTAAAGTTGGGACCAATAAGTTTGCCTTAATGAATATATTGGCTTAATTTAAAAAAATCTATGTTATTTGTACATGCTTAAGGGTCTATTGGACTCATTTAACTAGGACTGGTGATAAACGAGATTGCGGTTGGAGTTTAACTAAAATAAATAAAAATATAAACTGAAGGCTTTCCTAGAAACTTAAGCACTTCAAATCAACGGCACTAAGGCAAAATAAATTCCGATTTCCTGTCAATAACCGAAGAGTAAGCCTTTCTGTAATCTTATTTCAATAAAAAATATTTAAGCGACTAATATAGATAATTTAAACAGAAAAAAAAGTACGCTAATGTAAAATATGCTTTAGGTTTCAATCGTTTCTAGATTAAATCATAGATTTGAAAAGTGTTAAGTGAATTCGTCCATCCTCGTTGGTCTAGTGGTTGGTATATAAAGCTGCATATCCCGAAGTCCAGGGTTCAAACCTGGCTCACGCTAGCAATAAGTTATTGGGTTTATCTGTCGAGACATTATCAATAGCAGCCCGGAGGAACTCTTAACGGAAATTCCCTCACCTCTGGGTGAGCATTTGTGTTTCCGCACACATTTGTGCACTATATCCTCCATAGGAATGGCCATAGTGGCCAAAATCGGCCATGAGAACAGTTTTCTTTTAAATCAATTTAGTCGACAAATGTTATTATTAAGGTGATTATCAAAACTGTATAATACTAAGATGTTTTTACATTCTTAAACACGATGAAAATTCATATTCTTTTTTAATAATGAAAATTATTAAAAGCTAATAAAATATTCTTATTTTTCTGTAAATATTCTTTGTAACATAAATTCAAGGAAATTTCTAGAAGAAATTAAATTAAAGACAAAATTAAAATCTTTGAATCTTCGTGTTACATGATTAAATTAAAGATAAAACTACCGACGGCTTGGAGTATAAAAGAATAATAAAGTAAGTATTTTATCTTAAATTAAATATATGATCAATTATATCTACAATTAAATGTAATTAATGTATATATGTAAGTCCAATATTTTTTTTATAGAATATCAAGGAGGACGAGCATATGGGCCACCTGATGGTAAGTGGTCACCAAAGCCCTTAGACATTGGCATTGTAAGAAATGTTACCCATCGCTTACGTCGCCAATGCGCCACCAACTTTGGGAACTAACATCTTATGTCCCTTGTGCCTGTAATTACACTGGCTCACTCACCCTACAAATCGGAACACAACAATACCAAGTACTGCTGTTTTGCGGTAGAATATCTGATGAGTGGGTGGTACCTACCCAGACGAGCTTGCACAAAGCTTTACCACCAGTAAATAACAATCACGAATCACGCCATTTTATCGTCAACAAGATTTATGATTAATATTTTTAACATTTTAATTTATTAATTGGAAAAGTTAAGCTTCATAAGTGTTTGAAAATTATTAATTAAATTTGTAAGTTTTAAGTATAGAACATGAAAGCGTGTGGAAGGCGAAGATTGATATATATTTCTTTAAAGTTGTTTCAACAGAAATTCATAAAACACAAGTAATAAACGAAGAAAGATGAATGATTACTCTATAAAATCTGGTATATGATCTACACTATAACACATATATACTTTTCAATCGCTTATGTTGCAATACTCTAATATATAACCACACATTAATCGTAAAAAATACAAGTTTCCTAAAACTATATATTTTCCTATTCCAATAGGTAGACTTACAAATGGGCCACCCGATGGTAAGCAGTCCACGTCCATAGACATTGGTGATGTAAGAAATATTAACCATGCCTTACATCGCAATATCCGCCATTATCCTTGGGAACTACGATGTTCTCTCCATGTATTACACTGGCTTACGCACTTTTCAATCTGGAACACAAAAACACTGAGTATTGTTGTTGGGCAGTAGAATATCTGATACCGGCTTAAGCTACAAAATCGTACACAACGAAACACAAATAAAATAAATCAAGGAAAAATATTTAAGAAATAAAATAACTAAAATTAAATTTAAAATTAAAACCTCCCCACAATATAAAGTCTCTATTAAGAAAAAAATCATATGTGTTTGTTGGCGTTTACTATGAGTACTAGGTAGTAATATATTTATTCAAAAAACGTGTTGGGGGACCGCAATTTCAAACCAATCGAACTTGAAAGTCAGTACGATCCTTTAGTCAAGTGGGAAACGAGCTGACGATCTTCAAAAGACTGAACAGAACTTCATAATTGAAAGCTAAGAACAATCTTGATCCCATTAAGTTTCAAACAGAAAAAAAAAACACAACAAAATCAGCCGCCCCTCTCTTTTTACGTTGGGGATTAAGAAATATGACCAAAAAGTTTTTTTTACATTACAAAATATAATAAATGTTATAAGAACGTTGATAGCGTTTCTAGCAGTATTTATGGTAGAAAAACTATCGTCAGCCATATTGGAGTTTCTTGTGATTTAATATAACAGGACACTCGGGAGATTTATATAGATGAAATGAGATTCCATTTGTAAAAATTGCTTTAGAATGTCAGAGTTTAGGTAATAAGCAGAGTGTTATATAAACTTCCTTGGGCTATATTTTGTCTGTCTTCGGCTTATTAATTACTAGTTGCCAACGTGTATGCAAAATTTAATGATGATCGGTTGAATAGTTAAGACGTGAAAGTGTCAAAAATAAACAAACATACGATATTACTTTCGCATTTATATTATTACTAAAAATTGTTCCATATAATTGTTGTAGGTAAATAAATATATCTTGACAAGTTGTACATTTAAATTATCATTTTACAAAATTTGTTACAAGTTCAATTTAATGACTTACATTTAGCATCGAATTTCTGACGTTAATGTTATTCCCCGTTTCTGTAATGTCGATCAACGTAAAATAAGCTCATTTTACTTTAACTTGCACTGAGATGGTCCAGCGGCATGCACTGTAGAATTTTTTTGTGCTTAATTTGTGCATGAATTTCTGAAACCAGCATGAGTCGGATGAAATTATGTCATATTTAAGAAGTTTCAAATCTTTTGCTCGTTGTAAGAGATGCCTTAATCCAGTGAATCTCTACTGGCTGCTTACTCTGTTTTAACCTGAATTTTAATTGGTTGATAGCCACCCATGACGCAATAAGCACCCAACGAACGTTCCGTTTGCGGTCAGATCATTTAAAATTACTTTGAGCAGTGATCAGTGATCTGTAGGTAAATCAAACAGAAATCTGAGTTCCCATAGCTTAAGGTAAAAAACTGAACAATGAAACACTAAGAAAATATATCCCATTTTCACCATGTGCGCCATTCCAATCTCACGAGTAAGTCATGTTTTCTGAATTGCAAAAATTTCTTAGGCTGTAAAAGAAAAGTAATGTAAACGTAAATGGAAATGAAAAAAAATTAGCCGAGCGCTTTTCTTTCTCAGTTCAGCCTATCCTGAGGCTTAGATTCTTAGATTACAAGGATTGTTTAGTAGACAGTTGTCTCTTACATATAAATAATAATCACTTTACTCAATCTCGATTTTTACAAGCGTATTTACGAGGGTTGTGTTGTTTATTATTTTGGAAATTGTACGTAATTATAGTGGACACACATTACTTGGGGCTTTATACAAGTTCATCTGGGTAGTTACCACCCACTCGTTAAATGTTCTACCGGAAAACAGTAGTACTTAGTATTGTTGTGCTACGGTTTGAGCCGATGGATCTATAGGCATGTGGAATAACATCTTTGTTTTCAAGGTCAATGGTGCATTGGTGATGTAAGGGATGGATAATATTTCTTACAGTACTAAAACCTATGGCCGATGTTGACCACTTAATATGAAGTGGCTAAAATAAATCAATTTAAATTAATAATCCAATTATTTAAATCAAAGTTATATAAATATAAATATATATATATATATATATATATATATATATATATATATATATATATATATATAGTCAAATCAAATCAGAATATTATGTTGACGCAAAAGTTGATCATCAATATTTCTAACACTCCACTACTCCGTTACCATTCTCGTCATTTAAATAGATTAATTATTTCTATTAAGGAATTTGACATTTCCGTATAATGTTCATTGGGAAATCGATTATTCAGTCGTAGTGAGCTTAACTCTTCCAATTTATATGCATCGGTGAACTGTTATAAGAACTTAGCTCTTCATAGCCAACATTAACTATAGCTTGCTAAATTGTTGACGTTCAACAATAACGCTTTGATTTTCCAAGAGCCTTCAAATTGGAATTGTTTTCAGCGTAAGGGGTTATTCAAATACAATTCGTTATGTTTTAGTTTATAACAGTTGAAACAAAGCATATATTTTGTTTACTTTTACGAAATCTAGTTTAACTTCTATTCGAGTGATTTTTATTACCAAATCACTGTAAATTCGAATACTACTATACAAAAATATTTGCGATATAGCAGTTGCTATTATGTATTTCTTTTGTTGCTGATTAAAAAAAAATCCTTGTTTGTTTTACGGTATATAAGGCCTTGGCCTTGTATTTATTATTTTTAAATAAATTAGTATAAATTAGTTGCTTAATATTATGCACGTAAATACTCGGCTTCAAAACTTCCATACCGTACCGAAACAGCCTGTGAGTGTCCCACTGCTGGGCTAAAGGCCTCCTCTCCCTTTTTGAGGAGAAAGTTTGGAGCTTATTCCACCACGCTGCTCCAATGTGGGTTGGTGGAATACACATGTGGCACAATTTCAGTGAAACTAGACACATGCAGGTTTCCTCACGATGTTTTCCTTCACCGTAAAGCACGAGATGAATTATAATCACAAATTAAGCACATGAAAATTCAGTGGTGCTTGCCCGGGTTTGAGCCCACGATCATCGGTTAAGATTCACGCGTTCTTACCACTAGGCTATCTCAAACTTCCATGACAGAAGACAAACAATATTAATTATATAATTAAGTTTATTTTAATTACATACATAGGTATTTATTATATTCAAACTTGTTAATATTTACATTGTTGTTTGACTTTTGATGTACGATTCAATATATATATATATATATATATATATTGTTTAATTGATATATTTTATTGTTATATTAACAAACGATTGCGTTACGAAATAGATACTACATAATGTAACGATATTTATGATGATATTTATGCTATGTATGTATTGAGACAGACATAAGACAATGAAATAAGAGAGAGCAGTTTGTTTATTTTATTACGTATTTTGAAGTTAACTTTTACGTAATCTGGGTCAGTAACATTCTAAGGCAAATATCAAAAAGTGAACAATCAAATGGACGGAGTATAATTGCTGATTGTAATAAAAAAGGTTTTCAGCTTCCAATTTTAAAGTTTATTGCAAACGGCCCGATAGACAAAGTATTGACGAATCTCTACTTTTTGCGATACCAGGACTTTATTACAGGCAATTTTCAAAGGAAGTGTGTTCATTTCGTATTTGTGAGTGTGTGTTTTTTATATAATAAGTAAGCGGACTAGCAAATGGGCCACCTGGTAGAAAGTGGCCACCAACGCCCATAGACATTGGCATTGTAAGAAATGTTAACTGCCGCTTACATCGGCAATGCGCCACCAACCTTGGGAACTAAGATGTAATGTCCCTTGTGCCTGTAATTACACTGGCTCACTCACCCTTCAAACTGGAACACAACAATACTGCTGTTTGAAAATACTGGGTAATGAGTGGGTGGTACCTACCTAGACGAGCTTGCTCAAAGTCCTATGCTATGATATAAGCATAGTATGTTTTAATACAACTCATTGTGAATTCTGCAAATTTGTGAGGTGGTATGAAGCATAATTTAATCTTTTACTTGATTGTTTGGATAAATTCAGTTCAACAATAAAAATAAAACGTTGTACGTATATTTAGATTATATTTCCAATTGTTATGTTTAATATAGTATATATCTCAATAAAAAAAAAATCGAAATGACCTGTAATCTTTTAAAATTTATATGTACTTTCCTGTATCTACCATACAGATTATTGAGACCAAAAACTGGATTATTAAATATATTTACACACATTAGGGATGTTTTTGTGAAAAGCTTTCATGTTATTTTTATACCATGAGATTCGGAATTTGCGTCGAGAAATGAAAGAACACTTTGAGAATCAGCAAGCAAGTCTAAATAAGTTCGAGTCTAAGCTAACGGATGTTCAAAAAGAGGTCAGAGATCTTGGAGGTAAACTTTGTTCTCTACGAAAAGATGTCGACGACCTGATGACATCTATGCAATTCTTATCTGATGCTCATGACGCTCAGACACAGCTAAATGATCAAACTAAAAAGTCTCTTTCTAGTCTCAACACTGAAAACAGTACCTTAAAATCTCAAATGATTGAACTAAATAGCAAGATAAATCAACTTAAACAACAAGCCAGAGACTGCAACGTTGAGGTACAATGTATCCCAGAAAACAAAAATGAGAATATTCTTGCAATCATCCAAAAAATGGCCTTAGTAATATCATATGACTTGCCAGAAGAGAACGTACTAAACTGGCACAGAGTTGCTAAGGTGGATAAACAATCTCAACGTCCACGAAGCATTGTCATTAAATTAGCCAGCCCAAGATTAAGAGATGACTTCCTTGCATCAGTAAAACGCTATAACAAGAAAAATCCACGGGAAAAGTTAAACACATCTGATTTGGGATTTGCTGGTAAAAAAAACCTATTTATGTCTTGGAACACTTATCCCTTAAAAACAAAAAGCTACATGCCGCCACCAGACTGGTGGCTAAAGAGAAGAAATACGAATTCGTGTGGATCAGAAATGGTCGAATATTTGTCCGAAAAAATAATGAATCGTCAGCATTGTGGATAAAGACTACTGAAACTTTAAGTAGCTTAAAGTAGTATTTTAGTATTTGTTTTAATTTTTTCCTATTATCTATGCATGTATTTAAATTGTTACTATATAAAATACGCGTTAGAAATTTTTTATCAAAATGTACGAGGTCTCAGGACCAAAACAGAGGCAATTTATACAGAGGTCTTATGTCATGACTATGATATATTAATACTTACTGAAACATGGTTAAGCAATATGGTTTTCGATAATGAAATATTTGATAATCGTTACATTTTATACAGACGAGATCGCAGTTCATGCCTACTTTCTAGCCATAAGAGGGACGGCGGTGGGGTAGCTATAGCTGTTAGTAAAAAATTTGAGTCCATTAGAAAATATGATTTGGAATCAAAATGTGAGGATTTATGGATATCGATAAAAGTAAATAAAAGTAAAGTTATATATATCTGCGGTATTTATGCCACCTGTAACAGAAGATTACTTAAAATGCCTATTTAAAAATGTTAATTACGTTTGTTATAATAAAATTACTCCTAACACTCCAACGCTCATTATGGGAGATTTCAATTTACCTAGTATAACTTGGGTAATGAACAGTGACGGCGACGACTTCATACCCGATCGACATATTAACAAAATAGATAGTATTTTTCTGGAAAACATTGCTTTTAATAATTTAAAACAATATAATTATATTACGAACGTTAATGATCGTATCCTAGATCTGGTTATGTCTAATGGTCAGAATTTTGTAAAAATTCATAAGTCACCAAATGCCTTGGTATGGCAATAGATAGCCATCACCCACCGTTGGAAATTACATTAGATATTACGAAGGACCACTTTATAAAACCTTCTCGTACAGTATGCTTAAATTTCTTTTTGTGCGACTACGAGAGTGTATGTAATAAATTAGATCAAATAAATTGGCCATTATTATTAACAAATACGAATTCCGTTGATGAAAAACTAAATATTTTCTACAATATGTTAATGCCTATTATTTATAAACACACACCCATGCGCAAACCACGTGATAATCATTATCCGATATGGTACACAGCTCCTCTAATAAAGGCACTACGTGAAAAGGCAAAAGTCCATCATAAAAGCAAGACATATAATAATTCAATGGATAAATTTAACAAATAAATTTAAACGTTGCAAAATGATGATTAAAAGTTGCTATGATAGTTTTAAAAAACGCGTAGCCGATAGTATTCGAAATGACCCTTCATATTTCTGGAACTTTTTTAAGCAACAAAGAAAAAATGGCACTAAATGTATACCAAACGAAATGTTTCTAGATGACTACGTAGTGAAAGGAGGGAAAGATATATGCAACGCTTTTGCTAAACACTTCGCCTCGGTATACATGGAAAGCACAAATTATGAGGTAGTAAATAATTCTTCGACATTAATTTCGAACAATCGAACTCAATTTCGGAATTTGAAAGCACCATTTAATAATTGTAAGCTTACTGAAGATGAAAATTTTAAACAACTATCTACCTTAGATTCACTTAAGGGACCCGGCCCAGATTATCTAGCTCCGATATTCCTGAAAAAATGCGCTAAACAATTGGTCGCACCACTAACCCTTATTTATAATTGTTCTTTGCAAACAGGTATATTTCCAGCTAAATGGAAAATTGCTCATGTAACTCCGATACATAAGTCCGGAAATTCAAAAGATATTACAAACTATAGACCTATATCTATTTTATCCGTTTGTGGAAAGATTTTGGAAAGCCTTGTACAAAAAAAATCTACTATCATATTGCACCTTCCCTAGCTTCAAATCAGCATGGATTTCGCCCCTACAAATCCACAGCTTCTAATTTAGTTTGTTACGTTTCGGATATCATTGAGTCAGTCGATGCTACTGGTGAAGTACATGCAATTTACACCGACTTTCGTAAAGCTTTCGATCTGGTCAACCATAACATTTTATTAAATAAAGTTGAATGCATGGGAATTCACGGTTCACTGTTACGGTGGTGTGAATCATATTTAGAAAACCGTTCGCAACTTGTCGCTTTTAATGGTTTTAAATCCTTCGAGAGCAACGTACCCTCAGGAGTACCTCAAGGATCACACCTAGGTCCAACTTTCTTTTTAATTTTTATAAATGATTTGGCATTTGACATAAAATCTAAATACAAAATGTTTGCAGATGACTTGAAAATTTACAGAACCATTGAAAGCCAAGCCGATGTCGAAGCTTTACAACATGACATTGATACTGTTTATTCATGGTGCACAAAAAATGCTATATCTTTGAATATTAAAAAGTGTTTTTGCATAAAATTTACTAGGAAGAAGTCGCCGATGTACTGTAGCTATAAAATAAACAATATGACCTTAAAAGAAGTTTCTAGTATTAGAGATCTGGGATTTATCATAGATTCTGCTTTAAGCTTTCGACAACATATTGAGCATATTACATCTAAGGCATCTAAGATTTCAGGCCTAGTTTTTAGGCAAATGAAAATATTTAAGGACCATAATTTGTCAATTCTTGTGTTTAATAGTATTGTGCGTAGTATCCTTGAGTATTGTAGCACTGTTTGGAGTCCAGGATACCAAGTTCATTCCGACAAAATAGAGCGGATCCAGAAACGATTTCTGTACCACCTATCGAACACGGACTTTAAATGTTGTCAGCTGTTTACTTACGAATCTCGTCTTACCCACTATAATATGAGGTCACTCAAGGAGCGTAGAAGGGTTGCAGATGTGATTTTCTTGTCAAAATTAATAAATGGCCTAATTGATGCACCTGAACTGCTCGAGCGTTTATGTTTCGCAGTGCCTCGGGACGGTAGCCGCTTACAGACTCGCAAGACGTTTAGTTTGCCTCATACAAGAACCAATCTTGGTCAGCATGGTCCGCTGTATAGAATGCTATCTTTTGCTAACCGTTTTAGAGATACTATAGATATCTTCAACGATAATATAAGAGCCATTAAAAAATTTTTTTTGTATTTATTTACTTTTTAATTTTGTCTTGCCTTAAAGTTATTTATTTTAGTTTTATAGGTGATAGTTTTATAAGTTTCATGTGTTTGTTATTATGTAAATCTTATTTTTTTTTTGCTCTTTAGCCCTCATATAAGCATGTAATGTCCACATCGAGAAGACTCAATTGTAAATATTTTCGGTTTTCGGTATTACTGTATATCATTGTTGATTGTATAATTGTAGTCAGTTTCGTGGACTAAATAAAAAAAAAAAAAAAAAACCAAATTTTTATCGTTATAAAAATGCTTTTGGTGCTGGCCACATTTTCTTTCCCTGATAAATCTGATCAACAAAGCAATGCGGCCAATCAAATTCTAACCAGTCTAGATTCAATGTCTTGGGATTGACTTGTGTAATTATTTCAAAGTGCTTGTGAAATTGCCAATTCGAATGAAGAACGCTTCGAATTTGAATTTGTTATGATATCGTCTGGAAATTAGTGTTGAAATTCGAATCTTTGGTATAACCACGTATTGTAAGTTTAATGTACGTTTTACTGTGATTCAAATATATTTCGAAAATCTATTTATCAATACTTATAAAACCGAAACCGTTTTATAAGTATTGATAAATAGTCAGTCATTTCAAGGCACAGCCAATACTGCTGAGTAGAAAAATTTGGTCATGGTTTTATTTTATAACGCAAGCATCAATTAGGAAAAGATGTTTGGAAATTTCAGCTTTAAGGGGAAATGAGAGTTCTAACTTTGTATGAATTAACGTATGAAATAATTACGGGTAGCTATAAAATGTATATACATTTGAAGAAATAAGGGTGAAGTTGTTATATATCAGTGAACATTTTAAGTCACTATATGTCCTGCATATGTATGCTGTACCTTCAGCTCTCATGTTTTAAAACTTTAAGAGAACGTAATTAATTAATGGCTTGTTTACAAGAATAATTAGCCCAAAAATATAAAACTGCAAATTACTTAAAATCGTCTTCTTTTTCATGACGCTTTGTACTTATTAACTTAACGAAGGAAGATTATTCGTTTTTTAGTAATTTTTTATAGCACAACGATTACCAGTATTTAAAAATACTAAGTAACTGTCATATATAATATAGGTATTTTTACGCTCTAGTGCCATGGAAAGTATGTTAAGCTGTTGGCCCTGCACCTGATCTCGTTCAGGTCGTGTCAGATTACAGTCCGATCCTACTATAAAAGAAAATGAATATACATGACACCTGTGCTTGCGCGCTAACTTGAATAATATAATATCTCGTTTGAATTATATATATATAAGATTAACAGAACATTAAATAGTTTGACGCATAGCATACAATTGTATTTTTATTATATACTATACTTTTTTTATACTATTCTAAATTATCTTACTTCAAAAACCATACGTCGAATTGTTCAAAAATGTTATAATAAAATGTTTGCTTTTGTAAACATATAAGTGGCTAGAACACGTGAACCTTAATCGGTAATCGTGAGTTCAAACCCGGGCAAGCACCACTGAATTTTCATGTCCTTTATTTGTGTTTATAATTCATCTCGTGCTTGACGGTGAAAGAAAAAATCGAGAGGAAACCTCCATGTGTTTAATTTTATTGAAATCCTGCCACTGGTGTATTCTACCAACCGGCATTGGAGCAGCGTAGTGGAATTAGCTCCAAACCTTCCCCTCAAAAAGTGAGAAGAGGCCTTAGCCCAGCAGTAAGACATTAACTGGCTGTTACTGTACTGTACTGTTTGACATTTTAGTGTTATTTTTAAAATTAGACAAAACAAATATTGTCAGCCTTTAGATAACATCTTTAACAAAATTAATCTATAAAACTAATAAGTAGTTTAAGCCTCTCTCTAACGAAGTAGTTGAAAATTTTGATAGAATTTTTAATTAAAAACTACTAAACTCGAGATCACCCTAATCCCATTAAAATTTGGAATTGTTCATTTAGTTTATATCGACACTTATAAGAAAGCCCTTACAAAGTGGAACAAAGGCCAAAGACCCGTTTAATGTACCAGAAAATAGAATTTTCTTCGCGTGTTCACGGTAATATCGAGTATTATCCAAATTGCCGGCTCTGTGGGATTCAATAACGCGTGTATTTAGTGGTAGCGTTAGTACGGTATGAGATTTCGTTTAAGGCAAATATTAGTTTCAAATTTTGGTTGTTTCAAAACCAATCATGTGAGGAATATGTATCATGTAATAAATTAGCTATTGCTCGTTGCTTTGAACAGAATTTCACATGTATTTTTTGTATTATTATTTCGGGAAAATCTTTAGGGCTATAGCTCTAAAGCCAATATTCAAATTTATTCTCGTTTTGTTTTTATTTAGGTGAACTAGTATGAAACTCAGTATAATATATATGTGAAGTATATATAGTAATATATATATATATGAACTATAATAAAAACAACTCTTGGTACCGGAACTGGAACACCATTAAATTTAATCTGAAATCTTACTAAAAACCTTGGAGTTAGTATTTTTTTATTATTACCAGTCAGGATATACATTTAAATCTTCTAAAATTGGTGTAAAAGAGTGAGTACTGAGTTTCATACTAGTTCACCTAAATAAAAACAAAACGAGAATAAATTTGAATATAGGCATATACATAAGCCTCTGGCATATTTCAGCATTATATACCATAAATAAATCAAAACATACATACCCTTAATCCTTATAATGTTTTTATTTTATTTTAAAGCGATGTTGAGCGAAGTTATAAAACAACAAATATAAAATAAAAGCTAGTCAAAATTCTATCCAATCGTTATCATTGTTATTTACAGCGCCATCTCTTGACGTGATTAATGTACTAGATTTTATTTTGCCTTTTCTGCTACTAATATTAAATGTTTTAGCACAATGGTATCTACACATATGTATACGAGTTTAGGAGCCGAGATGGCCCAGTGGTAAGAACGCGTGAATCTTAGCCGATGATTGTGGGTTCAAACCCGGGCAAGAACCTCTTAGAGTTTTCATGTGCTTAATTTGTGATTATAATTCATATCGTGCTTTACGGTGAAGGAAAACATCGTGAGGAAACCTGCATGTGTCTAATTTCACTGAAATTCTGACGCATGCGTATTCCACCAACCCGCATTGAAGCCAAGTGGTGGAATAAGCTCCAAACCTTCTCCTCAAAAAGGGAGAGAAGGCCCTTAGCCCAGCAGTGGGACATTCACAGGCTGTTACGGTTACGGTATACTAGTTTATATTATTAGTTGAATAAAACCAGTTAGGTTGGGCACATTAACCACGGCCCCAAAATCAAAGTTTGCCTATTATATTTGATGACAACAATTAATGACAAATTGGTGGTTATTCGCCTTAATGAATCTACTGAGGAAATATTACATTGGAACGATTCTGACGTAGCCCATTATTAATTAAATCGATTTGACATCTATGGTATTAAATAAAACTACGACTTCACCTACGTTTTTAAGGTGGTGATTAGTTAAGCAATGCTGTGTCTTTTTCTTTCGAATGTCAAATTAATGCTGATAGTAAAAGATAAATAAATAGTAAAAGACAGATAAATAATAAAAAAAAACACCCACAATGCAAGGTTTATAAATAAGGCCATTATTTGTTTCTTTGTTACAATATAAGAAAATATTGCAATAATGTAAGTGAAAGAAAAATTTTCTTCACGGTCTCAAAGTAAAATAAATACGTTTTTATAGTTTATACATGGAAAAAGGTAATTGGAATCGCTATCTTCTATTATGGTGTCCATTTCAACCATAGGATTTAAACCAATTCTACTCTTATTACGTCTCTTTTACTCATTTCTTAATAACCTCTTTATAATATCTTGGAAAATAGACGCAGTGAATATAGTTAAATTAAATGTTAAAAGTATGAGAAATCAATTAAACTTAAGAGTATGCAAGGCTATAGAGCTGTTCTCATTCAATAAGTTTATTTTTATCGTAATCATGATTGAATTCGTTATGCTTAAGTAGAACTAGTAAGGGTTCGTCCTACGACTTTTAAAAAAGATTCTAATTATCACCAGTATTTAACAGTTTCATTTAAACGATGATATGGAATTTGTGTAAACACTTCGTTCTTCAAAACATACAAAAACAATTGAAGGGTTAAAATTTGATCGCTATTCAAGTATTACCAAAATCACATTAAAAGTTTATTACTCTGGACGCAATGTAATTTTTTAATTTTATGCACTAATAAAGATGATTGTAAATAAATCAATGCAAGTTTATTTTCTATACATGGGTAACTTTATGTCTCATAAATATTCAGATTCATCTACAAGATATAAGGTCAATTGTACTCATAAATTAAGATTAAATTCATGGGACAGGGTTGGAACTCGATCTCTAGGCACAAAGTTATCTATAACGAGGTTTGTACCTTTGGGACACGGTTGTTATCCAGAAAATATTGCCATGCGCTCAATGAATAGTAAGTCATATCAAAATGACAATGAAACCTTTTTTGTGTGATTACAATTTTTATTTTGTGTATAATATTTTTAATCAGAATATTATTGAGCTTGTAGCAACCGAAACGAGATGGCCTCTTAATTAGAACATATGAATCATGACCGAAGATTGCGAATTGATAATGTGCTTAATTTTTGTTTATAGTTTATTTAATATCCGGTGAACGATACAATCGTGAAGAAAACTGTCTTTTTTTAAGGTGAAGATCTGCCAATCCGCATGCGAAAGGCGTGGCAAGCCTTCTCCTGCAAAACAGGAGTCCTTAGCCAATTAATAGGACATTTACAGGCAAACAAATTAACAAATAAACTACTGATAAGAAAAAAAAACAAATTAGACGTCTCGTTTTTCTAAATTATGATATATATTTGTTTAATACATGTACATACCTAACGTTCTTGTAATACTCTCATCCATTACTTACGGCTTACGAAGCGTTCAAGAGCAGGAATTTTAAATACTACTAACAATTAAATCTTGTACTATACATAAATTTATTTTTGTTTCATTTTATTATGCATAAAAATGTATATTTATAGTAGTATAATAATATAATGAAAAATGGGGCTCCATAAATAATGCCATTTTCAAGGTCATCTTCTGTTCCGTGTATCGACCATGATATAAGGCATTCAAATTCAATGGATTGCCCGGATAGAAGTGGGTTATTTATATTCAACAACTGTTCAAAGGCAATATGTGGCTATGAATCCCAGGGCATGCATGGGCAGTGAATTCTAGTTGCAAAATTTTTAGGACGCTTTAGCCTTACACAGCAAGCAAATAGTGAACACTGTTATACCTAAGATATCAACGAATGCGAAATGTTTGTGACTCTAAAATTACATTACTACGGCGAGAAACCGTATTTCTATTAGTAAGTGGTTTCTATTGTCAGTTGCAGAAGATTTTTGCATTAATATAGTAGTTTTATATAAGAAGATAAGTTGCCTGTATGTTTCAACTCTGGGCTAAGGCTCCCTCTAAATTTTGAGGAGAAGGTCTGAAGCTTTTTCTACTACGCTGTTCCACAGAACACATGTAGTTTTCCTCACGATTTTTCCTTCACAGGCGGTAAAGGAAAAACTCTTGAGGATTAAGAGATTATATCCATACAAATTAAGCACTTAAAAGTACAGCGATGCTTGCTTGGGCGCAAATCTACAATCTTTGGTTAAGACTGTGTTATAGCTACTGAGCTTTGTGCTATAGCTTTATTTTAATACATGAGATAGAACATCTTCGGTCTGTTATGTTTTTACGATTTATATTAGTCATTCTAAAGATTATAATTTCGAAATATGAATATTGTAATATTTAACTTTAAATAGACATATGTATATATTACTATTTTATGATATACATGCAATTATTTTTAAGCCTTCTATATTCTCGACATACAAGGTTGATATTTTTCTTGGAAATGGAGATGCAGGTTGTTGAACATCCCGTGGGAATCAAGTGATTTCACAGTTTAAAAATATGAAGAGCACGCAACTCAATATACGTGACAGAAGTAAAACCTTTTTTATAATTAAAACGAATTAAAACATATAACCTTGAAATAAAAATACATTTAAAAAAATCGAATTTATTTTTTTTAAATGTCGTATGTAACTAATTTGCTTTATTAAAGTAATATTATTTGATACTAATAAATATTATTATTAATAAAATATTTGGTTCTTATGCTCTTCTGTAAAAAAGCCAATTAATGTAATACATAAGACCTTAAGACGAGACTAGTAAGATGCTACTAGAAGCAATGTGTACAAGCCACAGCCCAATTTGTAGCACATTCTTTTATACATATTGAGACAGAAAGTATCTGTATGAATAATTTTATTACATTCAACCTTCAATATAACTCATTACTTGGTGGTAGGACCAGGTGACAAGCCTGCCTGGGTAAGTACTCGTACCACCTATTTATCGCATATTCTAGCGACAAACACCGGTGTTGTAGTGTTGTAGTGTGGTTGTGGTGCGTTTTCAACAGACACAAGGTTGATTAGTATCTCTTGCAGGTCCAATATATGGATGGTGGCCCTTCACTATCAGGTGGCCCAAAAGAAATTTATTTTAAATTACCTATTTTTATTCAAACCCAAAACAAAATATACAGGAAAAATTAAAAGATACCAAGAACTCCTCGAACGTCATAAAATATGAAATATATTCAATATCCATCCAGTATTTCTTCGTACTGCAGATGTTTCTTAGGAATTTCGCTTTATACAGACAGCTCTTTGAAACTGTCTTGGTAATCTATACAAGCTTATAAGCTGGTATTATAATATTAAAATAATGATTATAATTTTAATATTGACGTTCCTAAAACTAACTTTGCAACCTATGTCCGATGTTTAAGATTGACCGCACTGGAACAAAACTTGGACAGAATTCTCCAAAATCACGAACGCGAGTATATAAAAATCGTGTAAAAACACAGTAACACTGGACACAGATTGTGACGGGCTCTCATCGTTAATGAAAAAGTGTAATGTTAAATGACTTTTGGTTTAAAAAGTTAATTCGTTTTAAAACTTAATTAGTGTCTACTTTTTCTGTTTTTTTTTTTTATTGAAATATTTCTTATTTCATTTTTTTTAACATAATCAGTTTTAAGTAAATGTAAATCGTGTTTTGGATGTATATTATGTACAACTGTAGGACATCCAGATAAATAATTAAAATAAATAAATAATAATCATGTAATTCTTTATATTATAATTGAATTACAGCAAGATAATATCGTATTTGTGCATGTAAGTGCAGAGCAATGCGATACACACGTGTCGCCATGGCGGGAGATCGTGCGAGAGTGACGTCTAAATTGACACTTGTCATCTATTGACATTTGACAGGTGACATTACTAATACGCGATTGACTTAACAATAATAACTTTATTAGTACTGTCAAAGCCATTGTAACATTTTGTGTGGGCAGCTCTCGGAGGGTGATTAGCTCATTACTTCTTGTACGGATAAATAGTGTGTAATGGTGATTACTCATAATTATAGACACAACTATATCAAATTTAATACAGCACCCGTATCAATAGATGAAGATACTTGCTTAAAATTATCCCATTCGCTTGAGTGCATTAGGACTGCCGATAGAATTGAAAACTTGAAACTGTTAAATATATTTGTCTGATTTCCACATATTGGCGCTCTAGGTAATAATTCTATCTCTTTTTATTATATAGATTTTCATTCATCATAATACACAGTATGTCGCTAACTTGGTATAAAATATTAATACAGCTAAATTTAAATAAATAACGGTTAAAATATACACTATAATTTTCATATACTGTTAGTATTTATATAAATTACAAATACTTAAATTATTAACATTAGCATGTCTTAAGGTACTCAAATGTCTTCGTACAATGAAGAACCGAAAAGCCGTAGGCCCTGACGACCTGCCGATTGAAGCGTGGAAAGCGATGGGTTCTCATGGTGTGAACCTACTTACTGACCTTTTTAACCGAACACTTACTAGCCGGAAGATGCCCAACTCTTGGAGATTGAGTATCATTACTCCAGTTTATAAAGGCAAAGGTAGTGTACAGGACTGCGAAAGCTACCGCGGTATTAAGGTTATGTGCCACACCATGAAACTCTTCGAACGCGTAATCGATTCAAGGCTTCGGCAAGAATGTACCGTCTCGGAATGTCAGTATGGGTTTCGCCCAGGTGTGGAACCATAGACCCCATCTTCGCCCTAAGAATACTAACCGAGGCCCATAGAGAAAAGAAGAAGCCGCTGTACATGGCGTTTCTAGACCTGCAGAAGGCATTTGACTGCGTCCCACGCCAAATAATCTGGTGGGCTTTGAAGATGAAGAATGTGCCACAAATCTATATTGACATTATCCGAGACATGTACCATAATTCGGAATCAATAGTAAGGACCGCCGTTGGCGACACGCACCCTTTCCCGATCACAGTTGGTGTCCACCAAGGCTCGGCCCTGAGTCCTTTTCTGTTCAGTGTAGTGCTTGACGTTGTCACAGCGAAAGCCCATGAGCCGTCTCCCTGGCTCATGATGTATGCTGATGACATTGCACTGGTAGATGAGGACAAGCAGATATTGGAGCAAAAGGTGAACCAGTGGAAGGGTGTGCTAGCGAGGGGTGGTCTGATGCTAAATGTTGCGAAGACCGAGTATATGGCCTGTGGCAGTACGGACCCCGAACCCATAAAGATAGGCGGAGAATCCGTTATCAAGACGGAAAAATTTAAATACCTCGGGTCCGTACTGCACGAGTCTGGTACGATCGACCACGACGTCAGAGCTCGAATAAACGCAGCTTGGGCCAAATGGCGGGAAGTCACCGGGGTAATCTGTGATCGCAGGATACCGGTGAATTAAAGGGCCTTGTGTACAAGTGCATCATCCGACCGGTCTTATTGTACGGCAGCGAGACGTGGCCAGCTCTCGCGAGACATGTTCAGCAACTTCACGTCGCGGAAATGAAGATGCTGCGGTGGATGTGTGGCGTTACGCGACTAGATCGTATTCGTAACGAGCACATCCGTGGTAGCCTTGGCGTTTGCGATGTAGCGGATAAGTTGCAGGAAAGCCGTCTCCGTTGGTTTGGTCACATTAGCCGCAGACCGCCAGACTACGTTGGGAACCGATGCCTGGACTTTGTTGTCGAAGGCCCTAGATCCCGCGGCAGGCCCAAGAAGCGCTGGCTCGATGTTGTGAGGGACGATATAAGAGAGCACGATCTCACTAAAGACGACGCTTTCGATCGGGCAAAGTGGAGGCAAAGATGTAGGAAAGCGGACCCTGGCATTTCTAGGCCGGGAAAACGCTAGGAAGAAGAAGAAGATTAGCATGTCGGTGATGCAAAGCTACGAGTCTATATGGTCTTCGATAAACCAGCGCAACACGCCTCAAGAAGTTTTCAATTTAAAAAAAAAAAGCATTGCACAAATCCCATCTGACTTGGTACCACCAACATCCATTACCCTACTGCCCAATATCAATACTTTATTTTGCTGTTTTAGTTTGAAGTGGGCGAGTTATGTATGCGAACTCCTGACAAAAAACCCGATAACTTTTAATTGGTCTGTACTCAGGATATGAACTACGAGACCAACGAGGCAGTCAAACTAATAAATTAATAATAGTGTAATATAACTTTGACAATAAAACCAATGAAAGCCACTGAAAATAAGAAAGTTGAAGGCGCCCGCCGCTCTTGTTTCTTTTTTGTAGACAAACATTTATGTACGAAGTTTTTGATACTAGAAATTTATAAAATCTAGAAAATAGGTAACGATTATAACTTCGGTTTGTATTACGTGAGAGTAATATAGATGTATAAAGTTCTTGTTGGCGTATAAACATCTAAGCACTCGGTACACAGTAGGGACTAACTGAGACTTCGAGCGTCAGACGAGTACAAGTAAGATTTTGAGCGTCAAATGACGTCAGCGTAAGATTTGTTATTCACACATAAATTCTCGTGAGAACCTCGGTACACACCATTTTTATTATTACTTCTTAGATCGATTTCTATCGAAATTCTCTCATCGGAAAATTCTAAGCAAATAAAATGTGCATAATTTCTATATATTTATTTATGAACATCTTTAAAAATATTAAATGTTTATGAAGTTAAAGCAAATCGGTAGCTCATGAAAAAAAAAACAACTTTTTTTTAAATATACCTATAGGCTGTTATCACACCTGATGGAAAGTGAAGATACATTTTAAGGTGGATCCCGCTTGTCTAGAAGATGCCTATTCACTCTTGAGTTGAAGGTACCCATATTGTAGGTGGTGGGGAAAACGGGGGTCGGGAGGGTGTTCCAGACCTTAACGGTGCGTATCATAAACGAGGAAGAAAATCGTTTATATAATAATCGTACCTAACGCCTACATAAAATAACATGTTTGTCAAATATTTGAACTTCTACATAAATAATCTATTCTAATAAATTTGTGTTGGTGATTTCAAAATAACTTTTTGAAGTAAATATACGTAGCTTTTTATAGGGAGATAAAATAGTACAGCTAATTTTATTTTAATGTCGAAAATCATAAACGAATACATTTTTATTATGATTTAATCTCAATAGCCTTAAAGTCAAAATATTCTTTATTCAAATCGTACCTTACAAGTACTTTTGAAACGTTCATTTATATGTTTCTTAAATCATATCCTTGAAAGTAAATAGGGTTTCACTTATAAGTGAAAACGCTTTTTGATACCAGGAGAACATATGTTTGCCTAGATATATTTCGATTTTCGATCGATTTAAAAAGGAATCAAAATAATACAAAAGCGACATTCGACAACGAACCTATCGTTTCTGTTAAACTGATTCAATTTCAAATTGTATAAAAAGGTAAGTCATGAAAGAATTACTATTGGAAGAAACGATTTCATATTATATGAGTATTGAAGGCGCTTCAAAGGATCGAAATCTAATCAAATTAAAATAAACTTCATTCAAGAAGGCTTACGAATCGTAAATTTACAAGATTAAATTTATCATTAAATTAATCAAAGTTACCACCGATTTAAAATAAAGGTCTATCGAGAAATACCGGCATGAAATTTCCTAGACATTGGCCTGTTGGCACAGTTGGCAGTGAGTTGCATTCCGCTCTGGGGTTCCGGGTCCGAATCCCACTCATAGTCTTATTATGTATTTATACATCTATGTGAAATTATATGTGTAAATATGTATATCATTCGGTTCACCTTACTCATCTTTAGAGCAGACGACTGTAAATGGAATTAAAAAAAAATGATAAATTTTTTCATTAATAAAATTACATAAGTGCACTAAATTAATAGAATTAAACTATTAAGTATTCACAAATTAAGCACATAACAATTCATGAAATTAGACAGTGTCTAATTTCACTGAAATTCTGCCACATGTGTATTCCACCAATCCGCTTTGGAGTAGCGTGGTGGAATAAGCTCCACACCTTCTCCTCAAAAAGGGAGAGGAACCTTCTCCTCAAAAAGAGGGACATTCACAGGCTGTTACAGTATTAAGTATTTATCTTACATGAAAATCAACGATTACTAACTAAAACCAAACCAACTTAAACGACTTTTTATTATTAATTATTTGTCCCGGCTACCGGTAGAATACACGGTTCTGCGTTAAAGTTTATATTGAAGGACAAACATATAAAAAATCTTGTTCTTCCTTGTATCAGAAACCCCGGAAGGTTTCCAAAAACTTACCAAAGTTTCATCTGAGTCAGGTCAATGGAAATGGACATGGAGGGCAAACATATTTTTTTAAGAGAACCAGAATGTATAAACCTTTATCGAATAACAAGCCTTATTTATCAAGGTTATTTTGACATAATTTTTAAATGTATTTATTTCATTACATTTACATTAAACTCTTATCTACATCATTATTTAAATCTCTTATCATTGTATACACACTGCACACATACAGACGTCGCAAACTAACTTCTAAACTGTTTTCACTTTGAGTTTATAAATGCTTCGTACTACAACCCAATCACCAGAATGTATCAAAACTATAACGACTAGTTGCTGATAATACACGCCTAAATTTTAGTGCTCTTCTTTCCGCTTATCTTTTATACAGTTTAACAGTTCAACTAAACCTGCAATACTATCTACTTTATTCATCAGCTTTATTTTTATTTAATAATGATTTGCTTTTACTAACTGTAATCAGTTATGCCCTACTCACTAGATCGAAGTGATTATTACAATATTTTTTTTTATCTTAAACGAATAACCAAGTGTTGGTAACGATATGTTGTTGATATTATACTTTAAGATATCGACTGCGATGGAGCAGTGAGATAAAAATGCCTGTAAAGTTACTCTTTTTTATTGAATAGGTAGTTGGACGAGCATTTGGGCCACCTGATGGTAAGTGGTCACCAAAGCCCATAGACATTGACATTGTAAGAAATGTTAACCATCGCTTATATCGCCAATGCTCCACCAACTTTGGGAACTAAGATGTTATGTCGCTTTTGCCTGTAATTACATTGGTTACTACTCACCCTTCAAACCGGAACGCAACAATACCAAGTACTGCCGTTTTGCGGTAGAATATCTGATGAGTGGGTGGTACCTACCCACACGAGCTTGCACAAAGCCCTACCACCAGTAGGGCTTAGCAGTAGGTCGTTCTAATAAGATGTATGAATACACTTGTGTACTCTACACATACATCCTATTAGCCACTACGAAAATAAACTGCTGCGATTATTATCAATTCACCTTCGTAAACATTTATGTTTTTATAACATTTGATTAGTATACGAATCAAATGTTATATCAACATTAAACAATTTATTTTTATCATATTTTTAATATACAGGCAAAATATTCGATGAATTGGAAAATTTATAGCTATTAATAGGTCCGGTGTTATTTGTTGGTGAATTAAAAGTGAATTGTTTTTAAATGTTTTTATGGAAATTAAATAAGTAAATGTTTATTTTTATGATATATCAAACGATTATTTCTTCTTAATTAACTTAAGAAGTGGTCACAACATTATTTTAGATTATTCCAAATCTCCTCACCATGTTCATATCAACATGGATTTTTTTTCATCCCATTGAGATTGTATTATTTCTTATCTTCAAATCTCTTTGAAGATTTTTTACTCCATCATTTGCTCCTTATTTCCATATTAGAAACATCACATTTATAATCAATGGTTGAAGATATATTGACAATTCCTCCGTTTTTACTGACTATCTAATTCATGAATTATTTTTATAAACTATGGATTCAAGTCACATTATTTCACCGGCTATCTTCATTTAAATCATTTATAAGTTTTTTAGTTTATTACGTGGATAACCCACGTAATAAAACATCTAAATTAATTCAGAAAGACATAACAAAATATTAAAAATTGTTAAAACTGAATAAAATTTCCAATTATTAAATAAGTTAACATCTATTTGTTACAGGTGTAACCAGTTTGAAAGACGTCCAGCTTCTAGTCGAACCTTCAACCGTAATCAAAGGAGGAACAGCAGCTCTCATTTGCTACAGAGACATGCAGGGGGCGCCGTTGTACTCCGTCAAGTGGTATCGTGGTAACCACGAATTCTTCAGGTATACCCCTCTGGAGGTGCCTGAAACAAGAGTCTTTGGATTGCCAGGGATTTATGTTGATGTAAGTATAATTTTTAACGATGAGTTTATTAAGTGCCAAGCAATATCTATGTTTTTTTCGGAATAGCAGGTAGAGTTTAAACTACATTAAAATTGAAGGAGATTTTTTACAAAATAGATGATGACCTTAAATATTTTATAGATTATTTTTTATAAGCGAACTTGAGTCACTGAAATCACCACAACACTGGTGTGATGGTAGTAAAACTGGACATAGTGGTAGCCTGAGATCTGAATAAGGGATGCACTTAAATTATAGGACTTAAAAATAAATTAGATGCAGGTGAAGTCGTGAGTGACAATTACAATGACAGTAATACAAAAAAAATACCCAAAAATATTATGTACAGTGATTTTAGTGATAGTTTTAAAACATATACTAATAATAATAATAATATATTCATTTATTTATTTTTCTTCACAAAAAGTTTACAAAGTAAAATGTAACATTTACATAACAGCTAAATAATGTGAAGACTGGTACTTGCAATAGATAAACTGTTCTACAAGACACCAGGGCTCCACTCCCGTTTATATGAACAAAAAATAAAAATAAATGTATAAAGTGGGATGTAAGGAATAATACAAAATATAAAATAAAGTAAATAAGATGTCCATGCTTATGTTAGCGTTAGTACGTGTGTGTGTGTGTGTGTGTGTGTGTGTGTGTGTGTGTGTGTGTGTGTGTGTGTGCATGCGTGCGTGCGTGCGTGCGTGCGTGCGTGCGTGCGTGCGTGCGTGCGTGCGTGCGTGTGTGTGTTGCATTTAATTCAATTTTAAAGGTGTAAATAAACTATTTACATTTGTGTCATTTAAATCTAAAAGGTACTTAAAGATGAATTGCTTTAATTGTGTGTTTGTGTATTTCCTAATGTTAAGCTTAGCATGCAATATGTTATATATTCTACGAGCTAGGTAATTATAGGATCTTTGGGCAAATCTTGTCCTAAAAAAGGGAACAGGACATTTTTTTAGTCTTTTATCATTAATCTGTGTTATTAAACCTTCACTGCTATGGAATCTGCGTGTTATTTGGTATATGAACAGCTTACGGACATTCAAAACTTGAGTTGTATCATACAATAATGTGGTTGGGTGGCGAATTGGAAGTGCCATAAGGGCCTTTAATACTGCTCTCTGAGCTCTTTCTAGTCTGGTTAAATGCACTTGTGCAACACCTCCCCAAGCACATATGCAATAACTTAATAGTGATTCTCCCAGTGCTTTGTATGTTCTAATAAGTAAGGTAAAATTAGCCACTGTGCGTAGGTTTCTAAAAACAAAAAATAGTTTTCTAATACGACTACAGATAAGAGATATATGAGAATCCCATTTTAAATGTTCATCAACCATGATACCAAGATATTTGTTGGTTTTAACGCGGCTTAAAGAGGGGCAGTTGCAATTAGGTGGAGTGTCAGGGTGAAGATTACAAGGAAACTAATTAAAATGTAAGATTGTTCATAAAATACATTAAATATTATTGATAATGAAACGAATATTTTGTTTATCAGAGTATTGTGTGAGCTCATTGGGTTATTCTACAACCAAAAACCAATTAATGTGTTGCGAGGTTTCGGTTTATGAGCTTAATGAATTAGTGTCAACTGGGACAAATAGATTTAATAAAAAATAGAAAGAAAAATTCACACATTTTCTACTCTTCTAACTATGAAAACAATTAATTTTAATAAGTTGCAGAGCATTTTAAGTCCAATCTCCTCAAGCTCTCGACTAATCTACGACACGAGTTTTCCGCTGCGCAATTAATCTCGGATTTTAGAACGTGTCGTGGTCAGATATTTCGTTCAGTTCAACTTTTGATCCCTGGGTGGTTTAGTGGTCGTTTCACTTTCTAGTTCATTTCGTTGTATGTAAAAGGAGAAAATTTTGCTACATTATTATAAAATGAAAAACTATGTCAGATGTATGCTAGTGTAATGATCAAAACTTATCCTTTCATATTCCTTGTAAATGGAGTTTTGAACAAAAAATTGTCGTGAAGTTTTCGGCAGAAGATAATAGAACCACATCATCGATCGATGTTTCATGGTGGAATATCTGACGTATGTATAGTACATAACTAGAACTTGAAAATTTTAGTGTGTATATATGTGACTGAAAATATGTTATATTAAAAGTAACACAGCCTCTTGTCTATGGATGGACTCATATCCTTTCATATTGAGAAATGGTTTGGATGGTACAGCTTTGTGCAAGCCATTGGGTAGGTACCACCTACTCATCAGATATTATAAAAAATAATTGTTGCGAATAATGTTGCATTGTGGTTTGAAGAGTGAGTAAGCTAGTCTAACTACAGGTATAAGGGATATAACATCTTAGTTTCCAAGGTGGTTGGCGCATTGGGGATGTAAGGAATGTTTAATATTTTATTTATATATGGAATATCGCAATTGGAATTTAGTCTTTAATTGCAAACTATAGAGTTTAAATAAATAAATAGTAGATAAGTAATTCAACTTACACAATGACATTCATTGTTGCCTTTGTATATGTAACTACGTGAGTTTGAAAGAACTCCCAAACAAATTCTTTGAAACTTATAATGCGGTTGACGAACTTCACAACACAATGCTTATTTACTGAGGAACGATAAAGCTTTCACATGAATATACATAATTATTATCCCTGTATATGTATATATAATAAAACTTTGACATCTATGTATGTATGGATGTATGTGTGTTCATAAAAAGTTAAACCTGTCCATGTGTGTGTTTGTGAATGTTTCTTTTGCCTCGAATTTTCTTATGGATATAACTAATGATTAATCATAGCCTTCAGAATTATAATTAAATACAATAAATAATTTTATAAAAACCAAATACAAAAATCTTAGTATAACAATATGATATTTAACAGAAATACATAATCATCAACGGTGTGTCTGAAACATGTTTACTATTCAACGTCCTAGTTGGGTTTAGAAACCCAACACTGATTTTCAATTGTACGATCCCCCTTTGTTTCGCAGAGCCAACGTGATATAAATTAACATGAAAAACTAATAAATATTTATGACATCGTTTGTTATATATTTTCTTAAATTTAAATAATGCATTCAATTTATTGAATAATGTTTTTTTAAGAATGGTAAGTATGAGTGAGTTAAAAAAAGCATCTGAACCACTTAGGAGAAAAATCACAATAAAAATAAAATATATTTTATTTGACAAGGTTTTTATAAGGATTTCAAAAGCATTTTGAAACATCATCATCATAACATCATCATCATAACTTATTGTTTATAAACACAAAATAACAATTATATATGGTTTGTTTGTTTCTTTTTTTGAGTATTTCTAGTGTATTATGAACTCGGTCGGATCGGTGGAGATCAGGCAATGAATTCGATCCATATTTGAAATCACAATTACTGTTCGTTATCACATATTAATAAAATTTGAGATAAATTACCTTACAATTTCGTTAATTTCAATGATAAGTAAGAGATATTTTTGGAAATTATGCATTATATGTAAAATATACATGTCAGATTGCCATACCACCAAGAAAGAGAGTACGAGTATGTGAGCAAGCACAAATAGTGCACAGATCACATAATTGTGCACTATAATATTTCCTGCGTCTGCGTCTAGTCTTCGTAAACAATTAAAGCCCTGTCCGAAATCGGTCATAAATACATCATTATAAAATTGTTCATTTCCTTTAGTTTTTAAAATATTTTAAAAAAGAACATATTCCTTTTTTTTCAAATAATATTCATAAAATATGAAATAAAAATTACTTACGACCTTATTGTTATAAAATATTTAAATTAAAAAATATGGGGCAAAAGGTAAATTACTTTACACATAATATAAATTCTTATACACTCTATGAAGCCCCGAATCCCTTTATTTTACTCGTATACAATTGAGATTGACAGAATTTCAGGACGGAAGGAATTTTATTGTTTAAGGTTTCAGACACAAATGCAATCAAGTTGATTGATTTATTCGTTTGATGAACTTTCTTTAACCAATTACTATGATTACCTCTTCTTAAATTGAGTCAAAATAGATTTATTTGTCGTAAATCGACTAAGAAGTATTCGGACTGAATATTGTTTATAACAATATTATGATAATAAATATAATAGGAAAAACATATATTATTTTCATTCTTGCCCCTGGGAAGAAAGTCTTGTGGCCCAAAAGTGAGACCACTTTTTTATAATTGCTTGCAGTAATATAACTCTGATCTTGATGCTTTCAATATCAAAATCTTATTATATTAAAAGATCAATATATTTTGTGTATCTGGGTACCTCTAACGATTTGTCTCAAATTTTGTATTAAAATAATATTTTGCTTTTTAATTCTATTGATACAGTATTTTCAGAAATAACGCAATTATTTACAAATAAATGTATAAATATCTTATTATAAACTATCCTCCGATTTCGGTCACGGTGGTCAAGAGAGATTAGCAAACTGCGCTGGATATATTATAGTGCACTAGTGTATTCAAAACCAGTGTAAACCAACCAGAGCTAGGATATAGCATCGGATTATGAAAGCTAGGGAAGAGAGGTGCTCTCTCTCTTCCCTAGCTCTCATAATCCGATGGGACGGGAATCTGACACAACCGGAAAGAGTTCAGGCGCAGGACCAACGGCTTTACGTGCTTTCCGTAATACGGGAGCTTACACACCAACTCTCAAGCTCTGGCCTGCTACTCAGAATTTTTCAATAGAAAAATCCCATAACTTTTTATTGACCCGACCTGGGATTTGAATCCAGACCCTTAGGGTCTGCGGTCTTATATTTAGCCTCTGAATATATATCTAATAATAATTAAATGAGAGCGAAACCCCTACCCTAATAAAAACATAGACACAAAATATAAATCAAATAATTTAAGTACATTTAACAATTTTCTTAAAATGTAATCATACAAATGAGGTTTTACTTGATCCATTACATGATTATGGCTGAGAACCTTTGTTTATCTTGAAAATACGCGTTTCCTCTTCGCGTTACTCGTATAAATTCTTGTAATATTAAACTATTTGGTTATTTCTAATTTAAAATAGGAAATAAAGCTGACAATAAAGGGACTTGATCGATAACCACCATATTAAAATAATATAAATTGGTGCCATTAGAAATATTAAATATTCCTAACGCCACCAATGTGCCACCAACCTTGGGTAATAAGACGTCATGTCCGTCCCTGTAATTGCGCTGGCTCATTCATCATTCCAACAGGATCACAGCGAAACTAAGTATTGATGTTTGGCGTATTTGATGAGTGGACGGTACATACCTACCCAAACGAGCTAGCACAAAGCCCTACCGTCAAGTAGTATTAAACTTATATTGAAATGTTTCCTGTGAACGAAACTCCGTATTTTATGTTATTACGTGGTACTTTTTTTGTTGAGTAAATATAGCTTTGTAGGAGTTTTGATGTAAAACATTGTATTGAAATATTCAGAAGCGTTCGACTGTATCCGAGTTTAGTTCACGAGAACATTTTATAAATATTTTAAGGTTTTCGAAGAGGAACTTTTGTGGGCGCGATGAAAGTAAAGTTTTAAGGTAAATGTAAGCAAAACTGTCTACTTATATATGGAATGATGACATCGTAATATATAACTACTATTATTTAACTACAAAGTTTAGTTACTCTCGGGATTTAACATTTTAAAGCACAACAGGCGTATTATATATTCAATGAAATTATTATTTTCATAGGAAACATCTTTTGGCGCTCTTTGCGAGGTATCTGACTCGTATGCCGTGACGGCGAACGGAATTTTGCTTATTCCGTCAATAACAAAACATTTACTTATAATATATAATTTGTTGCTATATATTATTACAATACTAAGAAAAAAAAAATATTTTAGTGAAAAGTCTTATTATTTTCATCTATTTAATTCCATATTTATTTATTGGTTTTATTTGATTATAATTTCTTTAATAACCATCAAACTCAATGGTTCTCGTCTGAAGGGTGTCCCGTGACCGCCGAATTAACAAAGTTTTTTATATTTCAATATAAAAAAACTCGATACCCTCCAACTCCCCATTACAACTTATTACTACAGCTATTAGTTATTAAGTTTTATTGGTGGTAAGGCTTTGTGCTAACTCGTCTGTGTAGGGTACCTACCTACTCATCATATATTCTAGGCAAAACAGCAGTACTTGGTATTGTTGTGTTCCGGTTTGAAGGGTGAGTGAGCCAGTGTAACTACACAAGCACAAGGTATACCATTTTAGTTCCCAAGTTAACATTTCTTAAAATGCCAATGTCTATGGGCGTTGGTGACCACTTACAATCAGGTATCAAATACGCTCGTCCGCCTACCTATTTTATATAAAAATTATTTATATTCTGATTTACTACAAACTTACTTCAATTAAATTAAACACATAACTAGAATAATCCAATATTTAAACGAAAGCTTATAAATAATTTAATGTTCAAATCGTGATATCATGAAATTGCAGTTCAAATGCCGGCAGCATTTCTTCATTAATTCACCTAGATTTTCTTAAATGGAATAAAATATTATTTTTAATCGAATTAAAGCTTACAATATATTATAATTTCATAATTTTATACATACCAGGTTTATATGTTTTGCTTTGAAATTATATTAATTTTAAGGCAAATATATTTTCAACCATGTTCAAATTCTAATTCTGGTTTTAATTCTAAATTAGATAAGTATTTACATGTTACCTTTGCACTTATTTTATTTATCGAGGAATGTTTCGACTTGACAAGCTTAGAAATAGCTACGTGTCAAATATCTGTGGCCTTTGAATGAGCGCTTGCATATTTCAAGCGGGCTGCTTGGACATCGTGAGACGAGCGGTGTCGAAGGAGCAGTTGGCGTAGTATTTTGCCGCGTCTATTCCATGATGATGGTAGCAGTAGTCATCAGCGCAATGGTCATCCTAGCGATGTAAAAATTCAGGTTCAATCCTGCCCCCCTGGGCTATTATCATCCCCTCTCCTAACAACAGGTTTAACTTAATTTGAGCGATAAATCGGAATATTAGTAATGTCTTAAAATACAAGCATGACTATTTTTATTTAATTTAAAAAAAACATGTCGATAATGTCTCGACAAGTTTTTCTTTACTGACAAACAAAGATATACAATATGATTATGACGATTTGTATTTATGTAATATACTAACACCTTACGCCTTAATCTGTTTCATTTATTATGCAAATAAAAAGAAACAACAACATATTTTTTCAAGATACGAAACATCACAAGTTTTAGGAAGCAAGCTAACAATCCTATTAAATTTATTGATACAAACTTTCAGATGAATCGTTCGAATGGCACCCAAGTACTACTCCGACGCTTGGAACTCGGCCTCGCCGGGAATTTCTCTTGTGAAGTAACGGCTGACTCTCCATCCTTCGCGACGCAGATAGCTACGAAGTTCATCGATGTCATAGGTGAGAAATGCACAAACTTATAATTGGGCTCTTTGTAGAATTTTCACATGTTCACCTCGTTATTCAGCATACATTATATTATAAAACAAGCTATATTATAAGACATTTGTTAGGAAAGTCTCTGGAAATTATTTTGAATTTATAACTATTATTTGTATTAATAATTATTCACTCATTATTGGTTATTTATTGACTGTCTCAACATTACAAAATAGATCATCAAGAAATATAATACCTGAGTACGACATTTCTTACTTTCAGATGTTCAGAAAATTTGTTAGTTTTAAGCTAACATGAACAATGGTAATGATAGAAAAATTAACAGTACTTTTAATAAATGAATTTAGGAATTCATCCATATCATCATATATATTTACCAGTTTATTTTTATGTATGACAACTGGATTTAAAAAAAAAACCTTAGTGGCATAATTTTGTTATAAAACATGTCTTTAACATTTATCTGAGTCAAAAGAGCTGATACAAAAATCGTTTTATAACATACAATATTTGAGTATTTACTTCAAAAACGAGATAGGCATGAAATAAATTCAAATATATATAAACAGCTGTTTACAATTTCGTCTCCGAGTCACACATGCCTCTCTCAAATAACACTAACAATTCTCATTAAAAAGAGAGCCTGTCCTACTTTACTAAGACGACTCACAATAGAAATTCTGTCTGAAAATAAAATTAGGATCACATATGATTTTCAAATGTAACAAATGAGGAATTTTACTTGTACTCCACTTGGAGCCGAGGTGGCCCAGTAGTTGGAGCTTGTTAGTCTTTAACGGAGTACGCGGGTTCGAGTCAACCACTCATTATTCTGTATTATTTTCGTGTTCGATAGTGAAGGAAATCATTTTGAAAAACTTGCATCTGTCGGATGTGTTTTAACCAACCCAAATTTTTACAGTGTGGTGGATTAGGCTTTAAATTCTCCCCCTCAAAAGGAGATCTCATCTGAGCCTTGGTTCTTGTATTAATGAAAGGTTACAAAAACATACACCCAAAAAGTATGCTTATTTTAAATTTGTTGCTGAATAAATTGTTTTTGTATTTTGAAAAGTAGGGCTTACTGTCCACGTAGCCACTTTTTACGCACGCTTTCATCATTTGCCGCTTACTGTACGAACGTACAAAGGTCTATTAATGTTTTATTTTCGTGTTGCAAATATTTTACAAATGATTCTGAAAAATATGATTTAGCGCTTATTTAACTCTAGTATGATATTAATAAGCCGAGATGGCCTAGTGGTAAGACCGCGTGAATCTTAACCGATGATCGTGGGTTCAAACCCGGGCAAGCACCACTGAATTTTCATGTGCTTAATTCGTGTTTATAATTCATCTCGTGCTTTACGGTGAAGGAAAACATCGTGAGGAAACCTGCATGTGTCTAATTTCACTGAAATTCTGTCACATGTGTATTCCACCAACCCGCATTGGAGCAGCGTGGTGGAATAAGTTTCAAACCTTCTCCTCAAAAACAGGAGAGGAGGCCTTTAGCCCAGCAGTGGGATATTCACAGGCTGTTACAGTTACATGATATTAATTAGCAAAAAGCGCTGAAAACATTTTTCCCTGAGGAACAGCGTCGCAGCGACCGATTTAAGAAACAAATAAATGATTTGAAGAATGGCTAAGACGAGAATTGTGGTTTTTCGCAAAAAGAAAATGTAATTAGCCCCAATAGATTTTATAATAATAAAACGAAAGGTTTTTACACTAAGTTACCAACATCAGTGTCAGTGTACATATGACACAGTTTTTGTCTTAATAACTTATAGCATTACGGGTAAAATCCAAAGAAGTTAAAGATTCGAGTACATTTAGTGATTTTTTCTCGATCGACGAAATTATTATCCTTTTACGCATGCAATGTTTTATTTTTATTTTTGGGCTGGATTTACTCTTGCAAAGTCAAGTAATTGACAAATTTGGTTTATACCTCTTAATGTATTTTCACACAATTACTTGACATATTCGCTGTATTAGTAGCTTGCATGAAGCTTGTATCCACGTAGGATAGAACTAAGCTGCAAAATACGTCTGGCGTCAGTTGTCGTGGACGGTAAGGCTAACTTTCATCAATAGCTCAGCTAGTTAGCTCATATTTCGATTTAAATGCTCGTTTGACTGGAGTAAAAATTATAGGTTTTCACTTTATCATTTACAGATGAAATAAAGCTAATCAATTTATCGAGCCAGCCATTTCAGAACGTTTTTCATTTTATCGTGAGCAAATTGATGCGGAATTGGTCCCGATATTATTTCCTTTCATATATTGAATTTATATTGCCAACGTTGTTTGTATATTTTATTCGCTTCTTGTTATTGTATTATGTTTTGGGAATGAAGATTTGTTTTTTGTATTTTAGCATATTTTTTTTTTGGGAACAGGAAAATAAGCACTCATGTTTCTCTTTTTATTTTCGAATGAATTACTTTTTTGTTTCGCGATAACGATTTTTGGACGGATTTACTTCGACGTAGTTTTTTTTGTATTCATATATTTGTTTTATTTTCTTGACCCGTAGCTTTAACAATATTTAGCCGAGAAGGTGAATATAATGAACATGTTTTAATTGAATTTTACTGACTTATTATTCATTGCGAAGAATATGATATACAAATATTAGGACAATTTTTTTAAACAATAAATACCTAAAATATTTGCAAAACATATAATATCCAATTTTTTGCATGCTTTGTGTTAAGTATTAACAAATGATTTTCTAATTTCTTAAATACAGGTTTATCTTTATCGTATCGTACACCTTTATTCTTTATCGTACTTTGGATATAAATTATTAACATGGTAGATTTATATTTCAATATATAATTAGACGACGATCATTAAAATATTAATCACCTTGGACTGTAAGTTACAGTCGCGAGGGATTGATGTTAGAGTTCATAATCCTTGGAATAGAAGCAACGGCACTCCACTTGGGTAATAATGTTGATTAAAACGATAGTAAATTAATCCAGACGTTTAGATTCTGAATTATAATAGTATTAGTATTTCGCGTTACCTGAAATTTGTAAAAAGTTTGCTTACAAAGTATTCTATAGTATATTTATATGGCTTGTGAACGTATTCACGTTATAATAGGATTAAAAAGAAAAATAATTTTATTGGTCTTGATTGAAATGACTAAAACTGCAGAAGCTGATAAGTGGCCCAACTACTTGTCTAACTTAGAATTATATATTTGTGTCGTTTGCAGATCACTCTTCTGGACTTCTGATTAGTGCAAAAAATTTCTACGATTTAACCCTGTCTTGTTGCCTCCAAGACTGACAAAAATCTAGTTCAATTTTCACTCATAGATACAGAAGTGTAATTCGATAGCAAAAGGCTGGTGATATTTTTGCCACCATGGAATGAATTTGGTGGTAGCTATTTTTAATTTCAATATTTAAGTCCTTCAGAGCTTCGGACTGTAGAAAAATATGAAACGCACATCAGAATAACAGTAAAGTGTTAAATTTTTAACGGTAAAGTGATTCAGAAAGGTTTTACGTTACGACATTAACTTGAATAATTATATCATTCGACGACTCAGACATCAATATTCCGTTTTGACATAAAATAAATCGATTTTTAACATATTTTTAGGAGATACAAAGTTAGTTCATACATAAAAGCACTGCTTAGTATAAATATATGTGTGTTTGATATTATTAAGCTTTGAAGTCTACTTTAACTGAAATGTTCAGTTCAGTTATTATTTATTCAAATAACATTTACTATTTTAAAACATTTTGATTAATAACGCTCACGTTACTACGTTGTTAGTCGTATTAAGCGAATTTCAAAACATATATAACCTGTATCATTAGTTAAAAATATAAACGTTCGAAAATCAAAATAAGCGTAGCAGAAACATTTTTCATATCCGTTCATAGCTTCATAGTATGTTTTAGTAATAGATCTTCGTTCTTTGTTCTCTTATTTTGCTGTTGTCACAAGATTTAGTGTCATTCTATACAGTATTGACCCACAATAAATCGTTCGTAGCCGTGTTCGTAGCTGGCGGTGGATTTGAGTTTGGCCATTGTTATATTCTGATTTATAGTATGATGTTGCATGCGACATAGTGTTTGAAGATGCAGTTAATGTTATACACACAAACACAATATTTAAAGTCAAATTCAAACTCAAATTCTTCGTAAAATTGTCCAATTGTTTGATTTCGTTCGTAAGCAAACAGCGCAGGAGATATTATTAAAGTGAGAACGTAAGCACAGATCCACTTTCTATTTCCTGATTCTTGTATTCTATTATGTCAGATTTTTCTATAAGATAATGTGGTAAATCTGACATAAATGCATAGTTCAACTGCAAGACCCACGGTTTCACATGCTCCCCGAGATACGTGAGAGTGCAACTACGACTTTCAAGGTCCAAGCTGTTACTGAAGATTTTTCGACAGAAAACCCTAATAACTTTGTACTGACCCAACCCGGCGCTTAAACCTGGTCCTATAGAGCTACTACATCAATAAATAAAGCACTATGTCTTCTCTACACTAGTATCAAAACAGGTTAGCTATAACATAAAGCTCATTTCCTATAACGGATAAGAAATTTACTTACGATGGAAACAATTTCGTTTTAAAATTCCATTCCACATGGCAAAACATTTGACGTTCCATCAAAAGTTACGCCACCTGCATTGCTAACTTTTTATCGACAGATTGTTTGACTGGCACAATTTACTAGTCGTTTCACTGGCAGTGCAGTTTCCGTATAAAAACCTCGCCCCGTTTTTAAGGAAAAACCTTATTACTAGGCTGGTCCTACCCCAGAACTCTTTCTGGTCGTTTCAGCTTTGCCATCGCATATGACAAACTTAGAATGAAGGAATAGAGAGTGCACTTGTGTTTCAGCACACTTGTTCACTATAATATGTCCCACGCGGTGGGCTAATCTTTCTTGGGAATGCCCGTAGTGGGCAAAATCGGGCAGATGAAAATGACCACCATTAAAAAAAATTAGAGTAGACGCGACATTTAACCCAAATTGAGACTAGTTAAAAATCTTGTCAAGCCAACAGTTTTTGATTCAATATATCCTCCTCTACTTCCTACAATAAATTTAAGCAATATATAACAGAGTTCATAACTATGCAAAATGTAACCAATTGCAAGCAGAGCATTAATGGGTGCCATTCGTTATGACATTCTAAGCATTGTGAAGCGACTCCTTTGTATCATATTGGAAAATATTCTCAATTTGTATTCCAGTGAGCGGCTGAAATCGAATCCCAATTCAAAGAGAACAAACAATGTGTTTCTGGGAGCGCTGAATTATTCCACTTGACTTCAAATTTGTTTCGATACACTGCAGTTAGAACTTGTAACTGTACTAGTTTAGCTTTGAAGGTTGCTGCTTATTACAATATTTACAATATCTTTTATTTTTCTCCTTCATAAATAATATAACTATCGAGAATAGCGAGAACTATATAACTAAATGTATTAAACTTGTAACTCTTTCGTAACTAACTTATTTAGATTACTTAAAATTTACATTATGAAATTAATTTCAATTCTAAAACGAATACCCAAAATAAAAATTTATTTCTTCATTTATGAGTGCCTTAGCTTTTTAAAGAAATAATTTGGAATTTATAACTATTATTTGTATTAATAATTATTCACTCCCTATTGGTTATTTATTGACTGTCTCAACATTACAAAATAGATCATCAAGAAATATAATACCTGAGTTGTATATTAATGATGATTTTTTTACCTTAACCTTTGTACGAAATTTCTTACTTTCAGATGTTCAGAAAATTTGTTAGTTTTAAGCTAACATGAACAATGGTAATAATAGAAAAATTAACACTATTTTCAAGAAATCAATTTAGGAATTCATCATATATATTTACCAGTTTATTTTTATGTATGACAACTATGGATTTAAAAAAAAAACCTTAGTGGCATAATTTTGTTATAAAACATGTCTTTAACATTTATCTGAGTCAAAAGAGCTGATACAAAAATCGTTTTATAACATATAATATTTGATTATTCACTTCAAAAATGAGATAGGCATGAAATAAATTCAAATATATATAAACAGCTGTTTACAATCTCGTCTCCGAGTCACACATGCCTCTCTCAAATAACACTAACAATTCTCATTAAAAAGAGAGCCTGTCCTACTTTACTAAGACGACTCACAATAGAAATTCTGTCTGAAAATAAAATTAGGATCACATATGATTTTCAAATGTAACAAATGAGGAATTTTACTTGTACTCCACTTGGAGCCGAGGTGGCCCAGTAGTTGGAGCTTGTTAGTCTTTAACGAAGTACGCGGGTTCGAGTCAACTACTGATTATTCTGTATTATTTTCGTGTTCGATTGTGAAGGAAACCATTGTGAAAAACTTGCATCGGTCGGATGTGTATTCACGAACCCAAATTTTAACAGTGTGGTGGATTAAGCTTCAAATTCTCCCCTCAAAAGGAGACCTCATCCGAGCCCTGGTTTTAGTAATGCAGGTTAAAAACATACACCCGAAAAGTATGCTTATTTTAAATTTGTTGCTGAATAAATTGTTTTTGTATTTTGAAAAGTAAGGCTTACTGTCCACGTAGCCACTTTTTATGCACGCTTTCATCATTTGCCGCTTACTGTACGAACGTACAAAGGTCTATTAATGTTTTATTTTCGTGTTGCACATATTTTACAAATGATTCTGAAAAATATGATTTAGCGCTTATTTAACTCTAGTATGACATTAATTAGCAAAAAGCGCTGAAAGCATTTTTCCCTGAGCAACAGCGTCGCAGCGACCGATTTGAGAAACAAATAAATGATTTGAAGAATGGCTAAGACGAGAATTGTGGTTTTTCGCAAAAAGAAAATGTAATTAGCCCCAATAGATTTTATAATAATAAAACGTTTTTACAATAAATCACCAACATCAGTGTCAGTGTACATATGACACAGCTTTTGTCTTTATAACTTTTAGCATTACGAGTAAAATCCAAAGAAGTTAAAGATTCGAGTACATTTAGTGATTTTTTCTCGATCGACGATATTATTATCCTTTTACGCTTGCAATGTTTTATTTTTATTTTTGGACTGAATTTACCCTTGCCAAGTCAAGTAAATGATTAACAAATTTGGTTCATACCTCTTAATGTATTTTCACATAATTACTTCACATATTCGCTGTATTAGTAGCCTGCTTGGAGCTTGTATCCACGTAGGATAGAACTGAGCTGCAAAATACGTCTGGCGTCAGTTGTCGTGGACGGTAAGGCTAACTTTTATCAATAGCTCAGCTAGTTAGCTCATATTTCGATTTAAATGCTCGTTTGACTGGAGTAAAAATTATAGGTTTTCACTTTATCATTTACAGATGAAATAAAGCTAATCAATTTATCGAGCCAGCCATTTCAGAACGTTTTTCATTTTATCGTGAGCAAATTGATGCGGAATTGGTCCCGATATTATTTCCTTTCATATATTGAATTTATATTGCCAACGTTGTTTGTATATTTTATTCGCTTCTTGTTATTGTATTATGTTTTGGGAATGAAGATTTGTTTTTTGTATTTTAGCATATTTTTTTTTTGGGAACAGGAAAATAAGCACTCATGTTTTTCTTTTTATTTTCGAATGAATTACTTTTTTGTTTCGCGATAACGATTTTTGGACGGATTTACTTCGACGTAGTTTTTTTGTATTCATATATTTGTTTTATTTTCTTGACCCGTAGCTTTAACAATATATAGCGGAGAAGCTGGATATATTGAACATGTTTTAATTGAATTTTACTGACTTCTTATTCATTGCGAAGAATATGATATACAAATATTAGGACAATTTTTTTTAACAATAAATACCTAAAATATTAGCAAAACAAATAATATCCAATTTTTTGCATGCTTTGTGTTAAGTATTAACAAATGATTTTCTAATTTCTTAAATACAGGTATTCTTTATCGTATTTTGGATATAAATTATTAACATGGTAGATTTATATTTAAATATATAATTAGCTGGCGATCATTAAAATATTAATCTGGACTAATATAAATCTTTGGACTGTAAGTTACAGTCGCGAGGGATTGATGTTAGAGTTCATAATCCTTGGAATAGAAGCAACGGAACTCCACTTACGTAATAATGTTAATTAAAACGATAGAAAATTAATCCAGACGTTTAGATTCTGAATTAGAATAGCATTAGTATTTCGCGTTACCTTAAAATTGTAAAAAGTTTGTTTACAAAGTATTCTATAGTATATTTATTTCTGGCCTGGCTTGTAAACGTATTCACGTTATAATACGATTAAAAAGAAAAATAATTTTATTGGTCTGCATTGAAATGATTAAAACTGCAGAAGCTGATAAGTGACCCAATTACTTGTCTAACTCAGAATTACATATTTGTATCGTTTGCAGATCACTCGGACTTCTGATTTCAACGATTTAACACCCTGTCTTGTTGCCTCCAAGACTGCCGAAAAGCATGTTCAATTTTCACTCATAGAATCGGAAGTGTAAGTCGATAGCAAAAGGCTGGTGATATTTTTTCCACCATGGAATGGATTTGGTGGTAGCTATTTTTAATTTCAATATTCAAGTCCTTCAGAGCTTCGGACTGTAGAAAAATATGAAACGCACATCAGAATAATACGTAAAGTGATTCAGAAAGGTTCTACGTTACGACATTAACTTGAATAATTATATCATTAGACGACACAGACATCAATATTTCGGTTTTTACATAAAATAAATCGATTTTTAACGTATTTTTAGGAGATACATAGTTAGTTCATACATAAAAGCACTGCTTAGTATAAATATGTGTTTGTTTGATATTATTAAGCTTTGAAGTCTGACTTTAACTGAAATGTTTAGTTCAGTTATTATTTATTCAAATAACATTTACTATTTTAAAACATTTTGATTAATAACGCTCAAGTTACAACGTTGTTAGTCGTATTAATCGAATTTCAAAACATATATAACCTGTATCATTAGTTAAAAATATAAACGTTCGAAAATCAAAATAAGCGTAGCAGAAACATTTTTCATATTCGTTCATAGTTTCATAGTATGTTTTAGTAATAGATCTTCGTTCTTTGTTCTCTTATTTTGCTGTTGTCACAAGATTTAGTGTCATTCTATACAGTATTGACCCACAATAAATCGTTCGTAGCCGTGTTCGTAACTGGCGGTGGATTTGAGTTTGGCCATTGTTATATTCTGATTTATAGTATGATGTTGCATGCGACATAGTGTTTGAAGATGCAGTTAATGTTATACACACAAACACAATATTTGAAGTCAAATTCAAACTCAAATTGTTCGTAAAATTGTCTAATTGTTTTATTTCGTTCGTATGGAAACAGCGCAGGAGATATTATTAAAGTGAGAACGTAAACACAGATCCACTTTCTATTTCCTAATTAGTGTATTCTATTATGTCAGATTTTTCTATAAGATAATGTGATAAATCTGACATAACTGCATAGTTCAACTGCAGGACCCACGGTTTCACATGCTCCGCGAGGTACGGGAGTGTGCAACTACGACTTTTAAGCTCGGATGTGGTACTGAAATTTTTTCGACAGAAAACCCTAATATCTTTGTATTGGCCCAACCCGGCGCTTAAACCTGATCCTCGAGAGCTACTATATCAATAAATAAAGCACTATGTCTTCTCTACACTAGTATCAAAACAGGTTAGCTATAACATAAAGCTCATTTCCTATAACGGATAAGAAATGTACTTACGATGCAAACAATTTCATTTTAAAATTCCATTCCACATGGCAAACATTTGACGTTCCATCAAAAGTTACGCCACCTGCATTGCTAACTTTTTATCGACAGATTGCTTGACTGGCACAATTTAGTAGTCGTTTCACTGGCAGTGCAGTTTCCGTATAAAAACCTCGCCCCCTTTTTAAGGAAAAACCTAATTACTAGGCTGGTCCTACCCCAGAACTCTTTCTGGTCGTGCCAGCTTTGCCATCACATATAACAAACTTATAATGAAGTAACAGAGAGTGCACTTGTGTTTCAGCACACATGTTCACTATAATATGTCCCACTTGGTGGGCTAATCTTTCTTGAGAATGCCCGTAGTGGGCACAATTGGGCAGATAAAAATGATCACCATTAAAAAAAAATAGAGTAGATGCGACATTTAACCCAAATTGAGACTAGTTCAAAATATTGTCAAGCCAACAGTTTTTGATTCAATATATCCTCCTCTACTTCCTACAATAAATTTAAGCAATATATAACAGAGTTCATAACTATGCAAAAGGTAACCAATTGCAAGCAGAGCATTAATGGGTGCCATTCGTTATGACATTCTAAGCATTGTGAAGTGACTCCTTTGTATCATATTGGAAAATATTCTCAATTTGTATTCCAGTGAGCAGCTGAAATCGAATCCCAATTCAAAGAGAACAAACAATGTGTTTCTGGGAGCGCTGAATTATTCCACTTGACTTCAAATTTGTTTCGATACACTGCAGTTAGAACTTGTAACTGTACTAGTTTAGCTTTGAAGGTTGCTGCTTATTACAATATTTACAATATCTTTTATATTTCTCTTTCATAAATAATGTAACTAAGTACTCTTAAAATAAATTACAACTTAGGCGAGAACTATATAACTAAATGCATTAAACTTGTAACTCTTTCGTAACTAACTTATTTAGATTACTTAAAATTTACATTATGAAATTAATTTTGAATTCTGAAACGAATACCCAAAATAAAAATTTAGTTCTTCATTTACGAGTGCCTTAGCGTTTTAAAAAGCAAATTTTTATCATTATACGAATTTGGAATTGCTATTTAAAGTGAGCAGGGTTTTACGTAAATTTTAATTTTAAACTTAAAAATACACAATTACGATAAGCATCAAGAGAAATGTGCATTTCCAAGAAATAGGATTGAGCTAGTTAGTACTAATAGGGCAATATCTCGTTTGTATTCTGTAGCTTTAACAAATCTAACTGTTGCCTTTAACTTCGCTTGAGTAATAAGTCTTGTTTATTACATTGTTATTTAGTAGATAACAGGATATTCCACGATAATCCTAGATGCTTTGAAATACATAATCCTTTTAGTTACCTGCACATTGATATAACCTACAATCTACCGAAGAGAAAATATCGTCAGAAAACTCAGAAAATATCGTCACTCAATGTTAAGTAGCTTTGTTATTGTCTCAATTAATTTATATACAATTTTTGACATAAGATATTAATAAATCATTAGTGTATATTTTACTAAAACTATTTTAGTATATTTCTCTCAGAATAACAATCTTGTCATGATCTACAACTTTTGTGGGAAATATTTTTCTCAACAGCGATACTTATCGCACTAAACATTGAAAATAAAATTTGTGGGTATTTCGAATGTCATATTTGTTATCAGCGCATCGAAATCCATATGTATACCAAAACTCACATCGAACGGAGGTAGGGGCTAAACTGAGTCAATCATGTTTCTAAAAAGAAAGGTGTCTTTCACATTACATTGAATATGAAAACCATATACCCATCAATGCATAATCCTAAAACTTAAATTAAATAAAAATAACATTGATAAAAATAAAGATATACACGAAAGGTATGGACAACACATGTGTAATACATATATTTAAGGCAGACATTAAAAAACAATGTGTATTTAAATATGGAAATGAATATACATCAACCAGTTTTATTTTCTTCATTTTCAGCGTTACCAACCTCTTTACCAGTACTTGTAACTGATAAGGACCACTATCAGCCCAGTGAGACGTTGAGAGCGAACTGCACATCACCTCCGTCAAGACCAGCTACCAATCTCACAATTTATGTGAACGAGGAACCGGTAAGTGCATGAGTAATTTTATATATTATAAAAATGACTGCATAAATATGCCACAAGAAATAATAAGCTTATCTGATATTATAGAAAACTAGTTTTCGCCTGCGGCTTCACCCGCGTTATTGGGGAGGGCCGGGGGGAATATAAGGTATAGAAAATTTCCCATTTCCTTCCTATACGTATAAACGTACTTCATACCAAATTTCATCAAAATCGGGTTAGTGGTTTAGCCGTGAAAGTGTAACAGACAGACAAAGTTACTTATAATATTAGTATAGATATTGTGCGTGACCTTATCAAAGGAATGAATTTACTAATGTTGAATCTCTAACTATATTAATTCTAGTAATTCTAACGAGAAAATGAATACAGGTTTTACAAAAAAACGATTTGCAGTACTATTTAAAAATGCAATATTACATTCATTTTATTTTTACAAATTGAAGCAATTTTGGCTTACTTCAAACTAGATTTTGTATCAGGCCTGTGTATATATTTTTTCAATTGACACAGCAATCGATTGAACTGTATATAAGTTGATGTTCAATATCCAAAAGCGGCCAGTTGCAACAAAGTGAGCGTATAAAAACCTGTTTTGTGAAAAATATATATTATATGAGTTAACTTTAAAGGTAAATCGACAAACCGGTGTCTGAGTTTTTATAGAAATTATTATATGTGTAGATTACGGAGTCGTAGTTGGGTATCAGGAGCTAGCAGCCTTGATCTGCTTTTACACGATTTGTTTCTTTCAAAGTTGATTTCCACTCAAATGAAAATTCTTTTTTCAATAAACAAGTATTGCACGTACTTACTGATTGTCAAATTAAATATATTATTCTTATCAAACATTAGTTACTTCCCAAAATCTCCAAGGATATGTTATTACAGAACTTTACAACTTTAACACAAGATTGCTATTATTCTTAGTAAGTTTTTGAAGAAGAAAACGGAGTTTTCTTTAGAAACATAGACAGGCAAAATATGTACGAGTGAAAATTGAAATTGCTTATTTATACATAACACAAAACTATACTACTTTTTAAAAGCTAAAGGCATAAAGATCAAAGTTAACAATATACATTCAAAGTCATCGTCATCTTCTGTCTTGTGTGTGTGTCTAGTGGTGGTAGAGCTTTGTGCAAGCTCATCTGGGTATTTTATAAAAAAAAAATTATATCATATAATATATGTATAAACTATTGTATATATTTTTTTTATTTAAAACACACCACTAATAACAATCTCTGGCTTTTATTTTTCAACCACTTCCAGTTATTTTTTGTAGGTCTTCATTCCAATTTACTCACTCTGCTGTCCTCACTCATGCTTGCCATAAAATCTACTTATTATCCCATACCATTATCAGTCCTGCGGCGCGTGTTATAAGCTCTATAGCAGTTTCTTAAGATATATCTACAATCACTTGATTGAATCTTCAGAGAAAGTCCAAGAATAGCCGTTTTCTATATGCTACAATAGGCGAAGGAACGGTGTTGTTGAAATAACATCCATCTCTCTCTTTAACCGATGTGTGGGAATAAGATGACATATATTTTCGTGGTTTACAAAATTTTATAACACATTTATACACAAAAATATATTTATAAAACCATACATTATTATAGCATTGTTTGTAGGAATATAAAATAAATTCTCAGATTCAGAAGTTCCTACAATATACAATAATAATTTATGTGTATATATATATGTTTTATTTAAAAGTTAATAAATATTATCCATAAGAAATCCAATGTTTATTTTCAATATCCAACGTGGAATATATTACTTTTACCGATATTAAAATACACAGTCTAAACAACTTTAAACAAGTTAACATTTTCCTATTTTATAATTTAATAACAATGTTTGTTCCTCAGTTATAAGGAGAAGCTACACAAGTGAGTCTAAATATAGCAATCGGCCCTTTTATAAAAAGGTTATTTTGATTATAATCTATACCATACTAGCTTCTGCCCGCTGGTTTGATCGCGTGCTATTGGGTCGGTTGGTTTTTTTTTTTTTATAGAAAAGGAATGCGGACGAGCATATGGGCCACCTGATGGTAAGTGGTCACCAAACGCCCATAGACATTGGCACTGTAAAACATGTTAACCATCGCTTACAACGCCAATGCACCACCAACCTTGGGACCTAAGATTTTATGTCCCTTGTGCCTGTAATAACACTGGCTCACTCACCCTTCAAACCGGAACACAACAACACCAAGTACTGCTGTTTTGCGGTAGAATATCTGATGAGTGGGTGGTACGTACCCAGACGAGATTGCACAAAGCTCTACTACCAGTAAAAATATTTTATATTTCGTGTGTGAAGTAATACATATTCTATCTCTATTATTATTTTTAATACAAATTATTCTTCATCAATTATAGGTGTGATGACGGTAAAATTAAAATTAATGAAAGCTATGTCCTTTTACCGTGGCCAGGAATATGGGGGAGGCTTTCGTCCAGCAGTGGACGGAAAAAGGCTGAAAAAAAAAATGTCCTTTTAGAAATGTCATAGGAATTCTAAACTAGTTGTTAAAATTGTTCGAAAGTGTATAATATTCCATTATACTTTGTATTTTTACATACAGTTGATTCTGGCTTCGTATCCATAAATTATTTATAAAACAGAAAATTGAACAGTTATTTTGCTTCCGCTAGTTATTCCGCTTTTAAACGAACACTAAAAAAAAGTAATACAGTAAAAAATGTGATTAAAAGTAAACAAAAAAGGGTGTGAGGGTGCTTATATTTCTTACAGAGCCAATGTCAATAGAAAAGCAATTTTTTATATTGTATAAATAGTGTCAATTGTTATCCGATCAACGTTAAAAGGTCAAAGTAATGAATTCTTTACATATTTCGCTGTTATTACAAAAAAAACCGCACCGTTTTCAGAAATCGGGTATTATTCTTTTTTTTAATAATACGTCAATCAACTGCTGTATGGGAATATTATTCATACTATTTATTCATCGCTTTATTGAGGCAATTTCGCCGCGAGATATGAGAGCACTTCCATATTAAACTTGAAGAGCAATTATTCAGTTTGGTCCTTAAAACTTCGTCCTAGTTTTATACTTCTGCGGACTTGATTTCGATTAAGAAAGATATTATTTGTATTTGAAAAGTTTAAGCGTTTCATTTATAATTTCTGGGTTAATTTGTGAAATAATTTTGCGTATAAGTCTGAGTAAAATATGCTCGTTTCTATAAAGTTATAATTGTAATTAAAACATTATTAGTCATTATTAGTAGTGCTTTGTGCTGGATGTGATTGTCACTCACGTATCCAACCAGCAAACAATCATAGTATGAATTCCATTTTTGAACAGGTGTTAGACCTGTCCTTGTAGACATTATTTTTCAAATATCATAGTTGGTTACACATTGTCGGTATAACAATTGGTTTATATTTTTACGTATAGAATTTTTTACAGTGTCAGTCTATAATATGCACTTGTAATTTTTTATTGCTTGCTCGTCTGCCTTCAGATAAAACATAAGCCGTAACGAGAGATTAAAGATGTGAAACATAGAAGCTGATGGTTATTGAAGAATTTATATAAATAGAAGATCGTTAATACCGATATATCGTCACGGCGTTCGAATCAGTTTTATCCCCGAGCCGCCAATAGATGTTTCATATTAATTAAAAAATGCACAAGTCAATTGAAATTGAATTATCATACGAATACTCAATTATTCGAATCGAAGTAGCTTTCTCGTTAACATAAAAATTATATTTATTAGTACTCTGGCACTGGTGTTTTGAATACAAAAATTTATTTAGTTAAAAAAATACTGAAAATATCTATGTATTCATTTATTTGCCATGTTCACGTACTCCCATACTTTTAAAAAGGTGCGAGAAATGTGTCATCGAGTAGTCTAAGAGATCAAGAAAGCACGCAACTTCGCTAGGAGAATCGTATAATCGTTCAGCAACTAACGACCTCTATTGTACCTATATAACAACACAACCAAAATCTGAGCTATGTTCATTCTGAAAAAATATAAAATAGTGTATAGAATACGACTGATATTGAATTGCGATTTGAGTGACGTAATTTCATAAATAACACGCGATGCTATTTTTACCAAAATCATTCAAGTTGTTCGGAGAAATTGGACGGATAAAAAACTAATTTAGAAAAAAATACTTTTAAGCTGTATTTAGGTAATGTTCATGATACTTATTAAACTTACTGATAAAATCCATTAATATATTTTCCTTTCATTTTATTATATTGCTTAACTGAAGTATGTTTTTAGTATTACATCAATGATGGCTTTACTTACATATTATATTAACAACAATAAACATATTAACGCCGACGCCATAGCTTCTTAAACATCAAATGACTAAAACACGTCGTAAAGCGATCTTTAGTTCCGCAACTTTTCCGATTTCCTCTTATTTCTAAAACTATTTAAAACGTTTCCAGATTAGTGCATCAGAAACGAGTCTTCACCCATCTGACAGCGGTCTACTCTACGCGAAGGTCGACGTGGACTTGAAAGTGACTCCTGAACTGTTTCCTGGAGGGAGACTGCGGGTGGCCTGTTACGCGACTTTATACGATGTTTATAATAAATCTGCGAAGCTAGATTTCTTGACGCCGGAGACGGATCCCAGGCCTGAGAGAAGTAAGTATTTTAGGACGTTGTTCTTTTTATATGAAATTTACGAAATTATCGGCAAGGTAAGACGGAAAAAGTAGTTGCCCTATCGATAAACATGTTAAGGTCGTTTGTTAATTTGTTATGCAATATTTTTTGCAAGCTTTTATGTAACAGCATTTGTTAGTTTTTGTATATCATACTTATATTTAACTTCCCTGCCTGCCTCGTTGGTCTATATATAAGCAGAGTTCAAACCCTAGGTCAGGCTGATAAAGTTATGGGGATTTTCTGAACTCTTTCTACTCTTGTTGGATTTGCCATCCTATCGGATTATGAAAGTGAGGGACTAAAGAGTGCGTCTGTGTTTGCGGGCACCCTTGTGCACTATAATATGCTCTGCGTAGTTGGCTCCCTTGGGAATGATCGCCGTGGCCGAAATCGGCCAGGAGGACATCGTACAACACAAACAACAAGCTAAAATTATTGCTAATGACTGCTGACCATAAGATTGTCCATCTATTTATATATGTTGAGTATAAATAGCAGCAAATCCGAATCGTATCAGTAGTAATAGCTTCGTAGTAATGTGCAGAGATTATTCAATGGTCATCACGGCCACTACCTACAATACGATGAGCCAACTGTACGTCTTCTGCCATCTTGGATAGGGTTATGAAATATGACATATATTACGTAGGACACTGGCTGGTAAAAATATATCAAACATTTTTAAACGTAATAAAAAGTTTAATAAGAAAATGAAATGTAATTAACGCACATATTTATTTAAAATGTTTCGTTAAATGAAAAAAAAAAGATTCCTATGAAACAAATAAAGACGACATATTATATTTATTAATCACATCAATTTTTATTTCTACTTTTACCTTTTTTTTATAGAACATATAGGCGGACGAGCATATGGGCCACCTAATAGTAAGTGGTCACCAACGCCCATAGACAAACATTGTAAAAAATCGCTTTCATCGGAAATGTGCCACCAACCTCGGGAACTAAGATATTATGTCCATTGTGCCTGTAATTACACTGACTCACTGGCACACACTGACACAATGGCAACATGGACGGTGTTACCAGTTGCCAAAAAAACTAATGTTATTTTTCAAAGATTGCTTAGAATAACTTTTATATTGAGAAAACTTGAAGTCGAACTCGTAGTTATAACTGTTATATAAAAATAAGCATGTTCTTTCTTTTCTTCATTTATACAGACATTTAAACAAAACTTATTTCTGATTTTCAGTAACTCTTGGTGGTGGTGCATCCATGTGCTTCCTGAACTGGATCCTGCTGCTGTTCTTAGTCTTTCTACCCATGATGGTAATGGGGGAAAACTATGGTCTTCTAGACGATGAATTAAACAGTCAATTTTCGTATTATGACGAGGAGAGTGACCAAAACGCTATCATTTCTTTGGTCGGTGGGTAAATGAAATAACCATTAGACTATATTATTACGATAAGAAAGACGAATTTAGATAATAAATATTAATATATTTGTTAAATATTGAATCTTACATAAGCTGCACATATTATTAATAAGTTATATAATACCTAGTTGTTGCGTTACATTATTTTTATTATTATTATTGAATAAAAATTGCTTTAAAGGTCACCAAATGTTTTGAAAACTAAAATAAAAATATCACAAATTAAAAGAAAATTGTATAAAAAAATTTGTTTCTTGCGATTGAATATAAATTAAATACACCGTTGATTAAATGCTTAAAAAAACCATTTTGATACTATAAATTCGCATCCTGTACACAAACGTCAGTTGCATAAGAAACGGAAAATTTATGTCTAAGATAATTGTTAACTCTAAGATAGTTAAGGAAGAATAAAAAACTGTAATATATATAATTTTTAAACACTCATTAATAAAGCTTGTTCTTGTAAATAATTACATAATATATATATTTAAAATTCCATTTCAATTTTATTCGAGTACTAGATAATACCTGGCATGCTAAAATCAATAAAATATACTTACTTATTGTTAATCAAAATAAAAACTACATTTCGTGTAGTACTAACATTATGTGAATGTTTCTCTTTGAGAAGAAGGCTTGGAGCTTATTCCGCCATGCTGCTTTAATGCGGGTTAGTGGATATATATGTGACAAAATTTAAGCACGTAAACATTCAGTGGAGCCCCTGGGTTTAAATGCGCAATCACGTTTAAAATTCACGCGGTACAACCACTAAGTGAACTCGAGACAAACATTAAAATGATTATATCAATCTGTATGACAAAATATCAAAATATTCTATAAAAAACAGAGATACATTTAAAATTATTTTCAAGTTTTAGTGTACATTTTGAATACTTCATTAAATATATAAAATAATTTTATTGCACTAGGCAGTTTTTTTCTTACATAGGATTTGGTGGAACTAATTCCAAACCTTTTCCTCAAAAGGGAGAGGAGGCCTTGGCCCAATAGAGTACTGACAGGATGTTGCTTTACATTTTCTATTGTATTCATAGCCTTTGAGTGTAAAACATGGACGTCTTAGTAAGCTTTAAATGTCACATAATATTCTTTATAATAATTTATAATCTCTTCACATTATTTTGTATAATAACTTTTATCAAATATGTATGATTTTCAATTAAATTATAATTCAGAATACAATTTCAGAGCTCGTTTGCCGTTTTGCGAATTATATTATAATAAAATGTTATATACAGTATTGGATACTAACCGTTATCATGCATTTTTACCTTTGCTCAACGTTTCGACAGCAGCAAGTATCGTCTTCATCATCTAAATGGGAGCTCTGCGCATGCACTTGCACTCATGCTTCACTTTTTTGACTGCAACAGTTTTCTATATCGGAGTCCAGATTCTTTAACTGTATTTGTTTTTCTGTATTTTTTTTTGAACAAATTGGAAGTTAAATATAATAATACCGGACAGCTAACACCGGAATATAATATATTATAAGGAGAAATTTACTTAATCATATTAAATCATAAACATTTGTGAAATACTCTCCTATATAATATTTTCATCAAATTTAATGTCTAGTAAAGTAATTTTTTCACAGTCATTACTGAGATGAAATATTAAACAAATTATGTTTTGTCTGGAATATATAAATACTCTGGAATAATTATGTTCGTCTGGCAACGTTGGTATAGTCTATGATTAATACATATTATATATTTGTTCAATACGAGGATAATATTTATGTATGGAAATAATGACTTCTATCAAAATCTAAATTGTTATTTAAATTTAATTATTATTGGTTTCATATTCTGTTTCATATTTAATCTGGTCGAATATTGCCTCTACGTCTTTTTTGAATGGGAAATAGTAAAAGCCTGATTATACTGAAGGCATATTTTTAATTTGTTTTCTTAATCACAATCTAATAAACACTTATTCTCTTTTCAGAATATTTGTATTTTAAATGATTGATATGTGTTATATACTCTTGGGTTATTTATGTAATAGACGGCAATAAAAAAAAACTCACTAATTTACAGCTTAACCATATTACTATTAATACTTGGTACTTGTTTAGAGGAGACATTGTTTCGTAATTCATTAAGAAATGGTTTAAGAAATAGCTGAAACTCTCATTTACTTTAGTACATAACAACAAGTAAATATGCTTATATACGTTTTTGAAATTAGCAAACGACTCGTATTGAAAACGAACTATATCTTTTGAGATTAACCGGGCGAGACTACCACTGGCAGAGCTTGTGATTTATATATGACTTATCTTTGGCTTGCTGGCTAGCATGAATGTTTGTAGATAGATCAACTTGAAGGTTTGAACTTAGGACCTTGCCTAAATTCAAAACTCCAAGTTGAGGGAATCCAAAGAAACAAACCAAAATTTGAAATTTTCCAACAGATTTGTACAAACACAAAATAAAAATTTTGAATATTTCAAAAAGGTGTGTTAGTGCTAGAGTTATATTTCTATATTATTTTGTTATTTGAGCACTGGGTGTGTGTCACACCTATAACTAGAACTAAAATAGTCATATAATATGCGATATAATTGTGATAAAAATGTGTTACGATTGAGATTTATTATTTATATAACTATTAACATGGTAATTATCCATATTCTATATTAATAGTGTATCAAATGATTATTATTTGAGTTCCACGAATATTACAAATTAAGACTTATAATACATTTTTAACTTTTTTCAATAAATGTTTCGAAGTAAGCAAGAATTTGTAAGCATCAATTAATTTATTATTCAATAAATCTATAAGAAGAGTTGCTTAGCAACCAATATTACATTAATTAAATTTATTTGTGTGCTGGAATGGAATTGTTCTCAATTATTTATCATACAGAAACATCTAATCCAATTATAACATTATATGAACCAGCACAATGAGAGAAAACAGTTTTTAAACATTTTTTGTCTATACTCATTTAGTGAGAACCTTCTAGCTACCTTATATTTATTTATAAATTCTTCTGCCACTACGCAGTACTTTGTATTGTTACTACTCGAACTCACCTGAGTGACACCTGAGTGAGTGTGTAATTCTTAATAGTTTATACGGTATTTGATTTTTTATCCTTATAATGTACACTCTTTGAAGTAATGTGTTGAAATAATCAATTCAATTATATCATGTAAAGTAAATATTTTTCTGCATTAAGTAATTAAATTTATTAATTTTTTTTTATTATATATATATTTCATTAGTTTGCGGTGTGTTAGCAGTTTGATTCTTCATAATTAAAATTTATAATTTACTAAATAGCTTGTTTAAGGCATGAATTAGTTAAGTGGAAACTTGATTGGTGTGTGAACGAATTAATTGTTGTATAATGTATGTGGTGTATACTGTATGTTTCCCAATTATAAATAAAAAAAAATTACAAGTCAACATTAAACATATAACTACAAAAAATCATTAAATCGGGATGTTGAACGATGACACGTGTAAGAAGAATGTGACAAGAGATTGACGTTTGGGAAGTTTCACACGAGACAATCTAGAGTCAAAATTACTTCTTGAACACCATCACGAGACTTTTATTAATTTATTAAGCCTTTTTAATTTGATTTTTCAACAAACCACTATTACTATTGTCAACATTTATTAAACTTATTATGTAGTTTTGATTTTTACAATTTTTATGCAGAGACTAAAGTTGTTATACAAATATATAAAATACTTCAAAACAGGAGCCTGGACCCAAACCCATGATAGACATAAAGGCAAGCGAGCGACGAAAATATATTAGAATAAGTTAAATAATGGTTAATTATCGCTACTAGCTCCAAGCGTTCTCCTCAAGGAGGCCTAAGCCCAGCTGCCACTTAAAGCCTTCTCAAAGGAGGAGGAGACCTAGCCCAGCAGTGGGGCATTAATAGGCTGTTAATTATTGCCATTATTATTAGGTGAGATTTAATAATTATTATATAGTTTTAACTTTACTTACCATAACAATTAATTAAATGTGTTCAATATGTACCTATTTCACACTTTGTAATTTCACGTTTTCTTAATTATAACGTTAAATAGTATTTAAGTTTCATCTCATTAATTTTAATTAATTTTATTATAACTGTATTCATTTAAGATTTTATTAAATTTGCAAAATTGTAAATATTTTATGTAATACACTGATATAATGAAGTATTTAAATTTGTTTTATTTATTTCTCGTTTTGGTGTATAATTCAGTCCACTTTGTGGTAGGACTTGGTGCAAGTACATCGGGGTAGATACTACCCACTGATCACATATGCTACCACCAAACGGCAATAGTATTATTGAGTCCGATTTGAAGGGTGAGAGCCAGGATAACTACAGGCAAAAGGCAAAAATTTTCCATGTAAAGAATGGTTAATATTTATTATAGCACTAATGTCTATAGGCGATGGTGACCATGTACCATCAGGTGGTCCGTTTGCCGAAGAAGTAGAGTCTTATTAAATATACTTACCTTACTTTTATACTTTATTGTAATTTTATTAAAAGAAATTTTTGGTTATAAATTTAAGACAAAAAGTGATATTTTACAAGTTTTTTAAACATATCTATGGATTTGGCCTCCCGAATATTTAAAGGACGGACATCTCAGAGGTTATCAGCCAGAATTGTAAAAGAATTATTATAAAAAGACGACTTATATTCGGGCACCCTTTAAACCCATCTCTTCACAGAACGAAGTACTTCTCCAGGTTTCCCTAAAAATAAAAATTTATTCTTTAAGTAAGAGGAGTAACAGTTTTTGTTTTAATTAGCCCCTATCCTAACAAATATATTACAAACAAATACAGACAGAGGAAAAGTGAGAATTTATGAATTGTTCAATCAAAAACCAATATGATAAATATAATAAAAGGTAAGTATTGTTCAAATAAATTACAAATGAATATAATATACAGTTGTTATACAAAGTCAAATTTAAAATCTCTCCTGGTTCCCACCCGACGCAAAGCTGCCCATAATGCAGGCTGCATTTCCGCGCTGTACGGCAATGGACAACCTCTGCGCCAGGTAGGACCCGGAGTGATTGTCAAATCCCCTCTCTCTAAGGCGATAGCCAATTTCCCTGATTAAAGCAAGGGCATCCGACCCCCAACATCCTGACGTCTCGAACGCTAGTGGCACAAATAAAAATCTTGTACACAAGGAGGCATATTTCTCCCGCTTTTTCGCTGCCGCACTCTCAGCAGCCGCCCCAGCCGTCCGTGTTGTATGAGCCAGGTGAGATACTGCAAAGGTATTGACACAGGTAGCATCCCACAACAAACTCCTCCCCCTTTGCCATGGGACCAGTGTCAAACCATCTGGTCTCTTACCATCGGAGCGACAGAGACCTGGTGGTTCCAGGACGCATGGGACATTCGCCGAAAGCAAGGCCCTCCGAACAATGTCGTTAAGAGCGTGGTGTCGGGGAAATCTCCCCGAGCATCGTCCGCAACTCAATGCGTGATGCCCGTTGGCACCCACCATGGACCCGCAGATGCATCGGTGTGGTTGACAAACATCGCAGCCCAGGCGGAGAGCCACAGCCACACGCAAAGAGTCACTGTCGAGAAGAGTCCCAAAGTAGGGGGAAGGCAAAGCCTGCAACCAAGCTCCAGACTCCGCCCTCGACACCGCTCTGAGTCTGGCCAGATCCACTCCACTAGCTGCACTGACAAGTCGGTCGAGCTCAGACTTGTACCCCACATCGTCCCAAGCACGCTGCCTTTCTGGAAATCCAGGAAGGGGTGCATTCGGGAAGAGCGACTCCCACTCCGCTACTCCCTCAGCAGCAAAAGGTATGATAGTCCTGCCTCCATCGGAAGATAAAATTTTAGAGACCAGACTAACAACCCCATGCGCCGATGCGAGAAAGGCAGGCAGACGCACATCCCTCACTCATCGCACACCTAGACCCCCAAACCGTACAGGCAAAGAGGCTTGGCTCCACTGGGTATCATTCAACGAAACATTCAAGATGCTTTCCACCGTACACTTTAAGGAGCTGTCAAAGGAAGATATATCTTGAGGGAACAACCAGACAGGAGACGTCCTTAGAAGATAGGTAATCTGTGGTACCGCAAAACACATTCTCAACAGAACCAAGGCTACATGCGCAGAGATCTTAGTGAGACGGTTCTGAGCAAGTAAAAGAAGACGTCTCCCGACTTCAATAGCCTCGGGAACTGCTTCCGGAAAAATAGGTGAACCCAGAAGATTAAAGGTATCACGAGACAGCTCCTTGAGGCCAGGTAGAATGGAAGAGAAAAGAGAGAATTTATTAAAGGGGCCGGCTCCACATTGAAAAAACTCGCACTTATCTGAGTTAATCTCTAACCCTAAGTCTTTAAAGAGGGGAATCAAAGTAAGGATATCTTGCTTCACGTCTTCTGGCTTTCCCCCAATAGTACCATCATCTAGGTACCATATATTAAGAGGAGATTTTAAAGACAAGATTGCCTTGTGGATTGCCAGGCTGAAAATAAGTGGTCCAAGTGGATCCCCCTGCTGTGCACCAACTTGGGAGAGTATAAGGGAATTCTCGTAGAAGAGCTTAGAAGGGAACTGATAAACCTGTAGAAGAAATGGATAAAGAGAAGGAATATTTCTACTGACCTCATCCAGGAGTACGTCCCTTTCCACTGAGTTGAACGCGTTCTTAGGATCTAATTTTATCACTACACAATCTGCGTTCACTGGCTCTGTTACAAATGCACGTGTTGCGTGTATTGCTCCCTCACATCCCATTTGGGTTCCGAACCCCAACTGGTGCGGCTGAAGGTATTTGGCCATATCCTCTCTAATAGCACGACACCCTAGCTTTGCCACTAAACGACGGAAGATGCTCCCCACTGCAATTGGTCTAATGCCCCCATCTTTTTTTGATAGCGCGCACAGACTCGCCCCGTACAGATATGGACAAATTTCCGGATTTAATTGCCCACTAAGAAGGAAGTTACACAAATCAACCAAAGATTCAAGCAAACGTTGCCCGTTGTCCCCTGCAGAATTCGTGATCAGCTCTTTTAAATGAACTGGACGAATACCATCCAAGCCGCCCGCTGAACCATTATGAAAACTGCTCAGAGCCTGGACTACGTCTTCCCTTTTGACTTTTAATATTTGAATGGGTCGATCCGGCCAGAGGAAAATCTACTGGACGTGATGGGGATGGATGTTTGGACGTCAAGGAAGCTAGAGTTTCGGGACCAGACGGCGCTATTGTATCATCAGACATTAACAAGCGCACTGCCCCCCTCAAGTCACCCTCAAACACTTTTGACTCGATAGCCTTTTGGACTGAAGACGCTCTATAGGACACATCTCCATCGACATCATCGGGTGCACTACAGGATGTTATGTTGGCCTTCACTTTGGACGTAAGGTTACCCGAGCCCTGCAGAAGTGGTAATTTAAGCGCAGTATAGGAAAATGTAAGCAGTGTACACCAATCTGTTGTTCCATTGGTCTCAATACACCTTCCTATAATGTCGCACAATCTACCGGCTGCTAGGTTCCTCGCTCCCTTAGGAATATGCTTTAGCACCCTTACAGATCTCCTGAGTGACGCTAAACTATCAAGGACATTGATAGGAGGCTGTGAACTTAGAGATGGTGCACTTATACCGTCGTCGTCAGGTTGAAGTGAGTGCTGCGCGAGAGCGGAGCCGGCAGGGAAACGAGCCACATCCTTATGTTTATGCCCAATATGTATTTTAAACCCATGAGAGTTAAACGTTCGCGCCGAGCCGGAGCAATGAGGACACGTTAACCTTAGAAAGGGGGAACTCATGTTTTAAAAATATATATACAAAAATCATAATGGAAATCGACTACAATCAAAATATTTCAGAACACAAATAATAATATTGCCATTTAAACTATTTATAATTGTAAAATTAATTAAAATAAATAAACAGACAATTAATCGTGACTAAGGTCCTAAAAAAATTATATAAAATTCAAAAATTAAGTAATAAACTGAACTAAAATAAAGGTAAATAACAATCAAATGAGAATTAAAATACGTCAAAATTAATCAATACAAATCTAAGGGACCACAAATGGGACCCAGTCATTCAAATCTTTAAAAAAAATGTCTTTTTTTTTAAATTAAATTAAAAAATAATAATAATAATAACAATAATAATAATAATAAATGTGAATAAAAATATATAATAAAATTATAAAATGTCAAACAAAGTTATGAAATTTAAACTTAATAATAATAACAATAATAATAAATGTGAATAAAATATTAAAAAGTCATATGTCATAAAATGAAATTATTAAAATGTCAAACAAAGCTATGAAATTTTAAACTGTATGTGTTCCACTCGGGATCGAACTCTTTCCAGTTGAATACAGGCAGTACTTGAGACCCCTAGACCAATAGATCGCTATGGGGTATCGTGAAATTTATCAACTGAATCCTCTAGCTCTTGATCATTCGTTGGGTAGTTTATTCAAAGTTCTGTTCAAGCTACCCTCACATTTATTATCACTTCTTTATAACAACACCAATTTTAACAATTAATTTTATTCCTTCACCTCACCTCGCCTTTACACGTGGTTCAATTGTTCGTTTTCACGTCATTAGCTCACAGGTTTAGCGATTTTATATCAATTTTTGATTTTGTTAAGTCTTCGTCACGTCATATGTATATTTGAATGTCCCTTTTTGTCGTCGTCTCCGGTTAATCCGTTTGGATAACGTTATCACAAATGAATTACACTTATATATGTATTTTTAACACAAGAATAATTACTAGTACGCACTTATATAATTTTAAAGTTGTATTCTATGTGGAACGTTTACTATTGTGCTTGCGTGCAGCGCCATCTCTTTGAAGTTATTTTATATAATAAAATAACTTCAAAGAGATATCCAAGCTGTTTTTGGCGGTAATTCTGACACGTAAATATCGAATTACTAACAGTATATTAGCTATCCGTTCCGGTTTAGCACGGGTAGAATTTATTCTAGGCCGTTAAGTGTTCTTAAAACATTTATTATTGTAATACATAATTGGTTTTCGCCAGTAAAGATTCCCACGGCATGATTTTTTTCCTTAGCGATCATCGTCATATTTGAACGAATTTACAAATCGCCTTAAGTATCCACCTACCCTCATGAATCACTTCATCTATTGGTGAAAACATTGACTTTGTTTTATTATATATTAAAAATTAATAAATTATGATTGATAAATACATGAAGAATGTGTTATAAATGAAACTCTGAACTGAAAGTACTAAAGTCGCTACCACTGATTATCACAATTAACCATACATTAAACTAGGTAGTCGATATCCTATTGTGCCTTCTTACAGAATGCAATAAAATATAAAAAATATACTTAAACACTATTCATGTATTATCATTAAAAAAACTTTTACGTCGAAATGAATTAGCGAAAGTAAATAAAAAATATAAGCTAAGCAACGCGAAACAAATGGCATGAACTAATTGTGGCCCGCGTCCTCGCATAAATGAGAAGATTATAAAAGCAACGCAATTAGGGCGCGCTAGAAAAATCAAATTAAACCTCTAATGAACAAACATAGTCCATGAGTTGGTTCCCTGTAGGGCACACAGAGTATCTTCGTACAGAGAACGACTACTGAATAAAAAAATATTTTTAAAGTATATCATTGTATTACAATAATCTAAGGTGTATTAATGGTGATGAACAAATCGTGAATAATTTTATTGAAACGAAATTATAAATTTTCAGTTTTCTTTATTTTCCGACTGAGTATGTACTGCGTACCTGCGCTGCTGCTCACGACCTGATTCGAGTTTTTACTTTAATTTTCTTTATTTCACTATAATTATGTGTGCATAATGCGATCATTCAATCGAACATGGAGACTTTATTCCATTAGATTAAAAGTAGTAAAAAATATTTACAAACATTAAATTGCAATATGTGACAGAGATAACAAACAGGCGTGACCGACAACTGTCTCTTGTGTTCTTTGTTCTCTATGCATTCCTAAACGATTTATCCGATTGTGATAAAACTTGTTCAGCGTACGCCTGCAAAGGTTCGTGGGCAAAAAAAAAAACAAATATTTTTTTCTTCTTCAATATCAGCGTTCTATGTAGACGCTTATTCTACTAGGATGAATAACTAGCTACTCAGCTAGTTATTTATAAAATAATTTGAATTCATAACGTTTCTCTGCAGTGAAAATATTATCAGAAAAGTTACTTCAACATCTTAGCTGTTCCAAATCATTGTCAAGGCTTTGTCAAAAAAACTACCGAGAAATAAAAAGTTAATTTCCGAATATAAATATTTACTTATTAAATGATAGTTAAATACTGATCTGATAAGCTACTAATCTGTGGTATTTATCACGAGCTCCTTCCCGTCGCATAGTTTGTCGCCGCAGCTTCCGCTGTGTGGATATTGCGTGAATACTTCGCTTGAATTTTATTCAACAGACGGTCCTCAAAGGAATACGATATTTATTTTGAAGTTTATATAACGGATTTATTGCTTTTATAAATAGGTTATTTTATAAACACACCTCAACAATATTGAGTGTTTGAATATGGTCTCTTGCTGACCTGAAAATACAAATAGTTAAGGTGGCACAAGTCTTTGTACCACCTTAATTATTATTTGAACGTTCGAAATTCAAATGAGAATTAAAGTCAAACACGTCATGTAAGTTAAGGCGATCGTTATCAAAATCCAGATGGTAGATGTTATGGTTTTTTAAGCGCTTTTGATCCATCACCAACTTATCAATTATTCTACCGCCAAATAGCAATGATTTTTATATGTTCCGTTTTGAGTAAGTATTTAGCCAATCACAGCCACAAAATGTACAACACATGAATTCATCATATTTCAGTGTTGTTATATATGAATAGGTCGTACTGCGCACCACACCGTGACGGAGGTGCCGCACGCCCTAGAGGCATCCCTGGAGGCGATAGTCGGCGGAGATCACTTGGATTACATCACGGATTTCCTGTTTTATGATTTTTGTATGACAAATTGACCTTGGCGATAATTATGCTTTCCAAAAATCATGGAGTACTATTTTGTAATCTCTTCTCTTGAAACACTGCAGATATCACCCGCACGCCCCTTAAAACGACTGGCAATATTATTTTTTTGTCATTGCCCATGAAAAATATGATGTGTTTTAAACTATAATATGAAAATACAAAGTAAAAATTTTTCGTAGTTTCAATAGTGCCACAACAACAACCCATTATGGTGTTACTATACATTATAGCACAAATTCATATTTTTTCCTTTTATCTCGTCCTTTATTACGTACACGCTGTCGAAGTGACAAAGATGGCTAATTAAACAAACTGGAGCGACCTCACGTTTCCAAACCTGAACCTGGAACTATGTCAAATTTAAATTGCGTAAAGGCTGATTTTCGATCAAAACATAAATAGTTACCCAACCACCAGCGCCGCAAACTACATGTTCTATCTCTTTTACCCAAAACAATATCATACTTCATTTAAAAGACATTATTGGTTTATTCAACAATTTTTTTATATTATAAAATAATATAACAGTAACAATCTCTCTCTTTCTTTTTAATATAAGTGTTGTTTAGCGGGCGATTCATTAAACAATGATGCGTCTTCTTCTTTCGAATGTCAGACCAATAATGTTAGAAAGAGTGAAATGATCGTATAACAAAAAACTAAGCAACGTTTATAATTGAAGCTGTTATTGTATGTTAAATTCAAACTTTGATTGTTAGCAAAAGTTATCCTTGTAAAGAATATGTCTACAAGTCAACTTCCTGTACCACAGTAATATGTAATCCAACAATTCGTTCTTATCTAAGGAGAAGTTTGTGTTTATTGAGCCCAGCGTGATACTGCGTCTATCTGACAATTTCAAACTTAGGTTGATTGTACACAAGACTAAACATTTCTAACAGCGAGGCAATTATTTTGTGAATTCTCTACTATTACATCTTCGCTAATCAAAAACGATTAAGCAATTTAAAAAAATATCTCTTTTATTAATTTATAATACGATTGTATAAATTAGTTAGTTTATATATTTGTATGTGTGTAATTGTAAATTATTTATTTAAGTATAACATAATTATGTATATTTACAATACTATATTTATAAATATAAATACTGCTATTTATAATTTCAATGCACCACCTGACTCAGGTTGTCTGTAAAGCGAAAAGGAAAAAAGAAAACAATCTGTCTATGATATTCTATGTATTAAGATGATTTTCTTACTCTTCTTGGTAGGGCATTAAAATTGTGTTAGATTTGAATTTTTATTCCTGTGTCGTAACGATGCATTAGTTATGTAGGCTTATTATTTACTGGTGGTAGAGCTTTGTGCAAGCTCGTCTGGGTAGGTACCACCCACTCATCAGATATTCTACTGCAAAATAGCAGTACTTGATATTGTTGTGTTCCGGTTTGAAGGGTGAGTGAGCCAGTGTAATTACACGCACAAGGGACATAACATTTTAGTTCCCAAGGTTGGTGGCGCATTGGCGATGTAAGCGATGGGTAACATTTCTTGCAGAGCCAATGTCTAAGTTAGTTTGGTGACCACTTACCATCAGGTGGCCCATAAGCTCGTCCGCCTTCCTATTCTATAAAAAAATTTTAATAAATTACTACTTAGTATAAAACAAAGTGACCCACCGCGTTTGATTGTCTGTATGTGCAGGATAAAATCAAAACCTACCAAACGGATTTTCTGACATTGGACGAAGTGATCTATGAAGAAAGTTTAGGTGTAATTAATTAATGTTTTATGTAAATTAGCTGAAATATGATTATGATTGTTGAAGATGTCCGATGCAATCATGCTGTCTGGGAGCTTTATAAGTATGCCACTTAAACCAATATAATATGTATTATACTATATAAACGTTTTATGTAAATCCCTTTCAACTCGTGCGAAGCCAGGACGGGTAATAGTTTGATAAATGACGAATGAATAAATGACATATTTATAAATAAATAAAAAACATATTTGAATAATAGTTTATACGAACAACCTCAAGATAAACATTTAAATAAAACGCTCGAAGCGTAAAAGGTTTGAATAGTTATCTTGTACAATCCCGCTTTCCCGGGGCTGTGATTGAGAAGTCTGCGATTGGGGGATTTGCCGAGAGAATGCTGGCTGCATAGCGCTGTTCCCGGCATTTAGTCCCGAGTGTTGGACGGATTTCCGTATTGACAGAATTCGAATTGTTTTATTGTCCCGTCATTCTGAATACGAAATAAAATATACTAAATATTAAACTGCACTCCATAATTATTTTATTTGTTTAAACTGAACTGTAAGTTTTATTTAATTTGATTTTATTTGTTTGGGAAACAAACAGTTACATAATTCCTAAGTAAATAGATCACCTCACTTGGTATGGCCTTGTGCAAGTCCACTGGGTAGGTTTCACCCACTCATGACATATTCTACCTATATCTTACTTTATATATATTTTTTACTTTATTTTCAACATGAATCTTTAACATAATATAACGATATATTTTTTTAAACAAATTCTAAGAATTTCTGTCTCATAAATTATTCAGAAAATGAGACAGTGCAGACGAGAAACATCGGAAGTGGAATAAACTAAATAAAATAAATATATTTTACGTATTATTCCAATAGTATATAACAAGAATATATATATATATATATTCTTGTTGTTGTGTATATATATAATATAAGAGTCACGCATGTATAACGTAGAGAGTGGCGAGGTGCACTATGGTATATGAGAGCGTACTAGGAGCGCCAGTAGGGGTTTCACATTTTATAATTAATCTAAGATTTTTTTTATTGCATAGGTAGGCGGCTGAGCTAATGGTAAGTAATGGTAAGTGGTTCACCAACGCCCATAGACATTGGCATTGTAAGAAATGTTAACCATCGCTTACATCGCCAATGCGCCACCAACCTTGGGACCTAAGATGTTATGAGACGAGCTTGCACAAAGCCCTACCACTAGTAAAACAATTGAAAGTTTTATTTTTGAAACTTTTTTGTACATGACTTTCTCAGGTAAAACCACAATAAATAGCTAGAGCATTTAAAATTTGAATATACAACTAAACCGTCCAATTCCCCAAAAGTGGAACACGCGGCCTTGTCTCCGAAGTTCCCTATCCAGGAAAACCACAATTAACAATGCAAATATATCTCTGCAAAAGCTATTCTGGATTTCATACCGCGAATACATATGGAAATTGAGTTTTAGTGCTAGAAAAACGTCATAGAATGAGGTTTTAGTTCGTAGTTTGCATCGAATAATGGATATACACTTAAGACAAGACTGTCGCCGATTTTTTTTTTTTGGAACTTCATTATATTGATGATAAGGTATGTGGTACTTTAAACGGTAAAAAAAGATTATAGTTTTATTTTAAAGGGACAAATATTAACCGCAGAGGAGGGGGAGGGGGACAGCGTGGGAAAACCTTCATGTGTCTGATAAAAATCTGCCATATGTGTAACCACTAAACCACATCTGAGCAGTGTGGTTTGTACGGTGAAATTAGCTCCGAGTCCTTCTCAAAAGGAAAAGAGGACTTAGCCCAGCATTGAGAAATTAACAAGGTCTTACTTTTACTTTTATATTATTATATTTCCAAAATGATAAAGATTTGCAGTAATTTTGTGTTACGTGTATAAACACTTATTTGTCGCAAGTGTACGTTATTCTATATTTCAGTAGAATCGAGAAGAGCCCCATCTTTGCACACCGAGTTTGGGAGACTTCGTTAGTATTTTGTCGTCACAGCTAATTTATGGATGTATTGTAAAGTTAAAGAGTCTTAGCTTCGTTCGAGTTTTGCAGAAGTTTATTTGTTGAAATTTAAATAATTCCGCTGAGCGTATGCTGCTGTGGCGAAACATGTATTAATAAATTGTTTAGCTATTTACTAATAATATATAACTATTCTATACACTGTTACTTTTTATCAAATGAAATCAACTAAATCTGACTAAGATTTTTTTATCATCTATATATTAATATTGTATACTAAGCTTTACTTATAATTGTTTTTTTTTAAGATTTAAAATTTCATTTGACTTGACAAAATATACTTAAATCATGTACGCAGTTTGACTTGTCAATTTAAAAGATTAAACAAAGATCGATCGAAGACGGTTAGAAAAAGGAAGAATTAAGAAAGACATAGAGTAGTTTGCTTTTTTATTTCTATTTCATAATATTGTTTTTAAAATTTTTGAAACCAAAAGGAAATATATATCGTATATTTTTTGTACCAGACGAAAAAGATTTTAATGCAACCCAAATAAGCCCACTTTAAGCATTTTCACGCCGTAACCTTTTGCGAAATAGAGCAAATCCCACCTATGAATATAATAGGCAAGGTTTCAGGTACATTAGAATCGAATTAAGATTAAGTTACATTCATTCTAATTTGAATATCAGTTTCATAAAAAACAAAATTTAAAAGTTATGAAATAATATAAAAACTCTTGTTTAAAAGTTCTAATTACTTTTGTCGAAAATTCCGCAGAATTCTTAGGAATGACCTTCATTTTGAGTCTCCTATTTCCCTAAATTACTTTTAAATTAAAAATAAACCTCGACGAAAAAACAAGTCTATTCATTTTCAATGTTTTAACCAATTTTATTATAAAACTGATTTTAATATAATAAAGAGTAATTGTTTGTAGCAGCATAAAACAGCCGACACTTTTAAAAGGCAAAAGATATAAAAACATCGATTTGAGCGAGTATTAAAACTAAATCACCAATAAAATAATATAGAAAAGCATTTTTATTGAGAGTTTTATATTCTTGAAAATATGGACCGATTTTTATTTAGTTTTTTGTTTCAAAGGTGATTTGAATGTTCTTAGCTATGATTAAAGAAAATCTGTTCAGCTATTTGAAGGTTCAGATAAAGATCAGCTATTTTACAACTACATCATATCCACGTAACTGGTGTGATCGATCTAAAACTTAGTATCTTGTGAATGACATGGTAACCCTGACCTGATCCTGACCTTTACTCGGTGGTAGAGCTTTATGCATGCCAGTCTGGGTAGGTACCACCCACACGTCAGATATTGTACTGACAAATAGTAATTGGTAATGTTAAATTCTGGTTGGAAGGTTGAGTGAGACTGTAAAACTTCAGTCACAAGAGACATAACATCTTAGTTCAAAAGGATGGTGGCGCATTGGCGTTATAAAGAATGATTGATATTTCTCACGGCACCGATGGTGACTATTAAGTATCAGGTGGCCCATTTGACCATTCGCTTACCTATTTTATAAAAAAAATAAAGCAACTTCATCTGAAATCAGCAAGAAATTTTGCAGTATTACCATGCCTCGAAACGAATGGAAAGCTGGTTCATAATCTCCAGTCCGATCGTGTCGGATTTCCATCTCATCTGACTATAATCCTGAGAGTGTACCTTTGTTTGTAGGCGCACGTGTGTCAGGAGTACGACATTATTCATATCATCATTATTTCGTAGTTGATTTTATTTTATTTTATTAAGGTCGACAAGCAAACTTTCGGATATAGCCTTATATATAAATGTTTCTCCAACTATGTGATCTAAGATTTTACATGTCTTTTATAGTAATAGATGTTTTTCTTATCATTCCCGTTTTCCTTTTTCAAATTACTATTATATTGGGAGTGAGTTTTTTATTTTTACCAACAGATCCTAACGTGCATGAAGGATTCGTTTCATTGCGGAATCCCTAAAGTCCAGTCCAGATTATTAAATAATAATATTCTAATAAAAAATAATAATATTCTGAAAAGTAACCTTTAAAGGTGTGACTTTATTCAACGCTTATCTCTAGTCGCATGTTTAAATATTATATTCACGAAGTTCTAAGTCAACTAGTTGAACAAAGATTATGCTATGCTTAGCAAGCGAGATTTTTTAAAATTCGTATCCCATAACATAGCCGATCGGTATTTAATTTAGCTAAAGCTCTTTAATGTTCTATATATTTTAAAAATAAAATCATAATATAATTTCAATGCAGAATTATTTTGTTCATATTAGGCTACGTTTATATAATATTATTTTCTATCAAAGCAACTTAAATTAACTATAATATTTTTATGCATAAAATATTGTAATAAAAATGTTAGTTTACTGCTGTGATTTTCTAGTGATTCAATTTCGTTCGTGTTTTGATATTTAAAAATATTCGTTGTAAAAATGTTTTTACATTTCGATTGGATACGTTTATTTTACTTTATTATATTTTTCATTTTTGATATAAAAGCGAAAATAGTTTATAATACATTGAAGGAAGTAATAACAAAGGCAACGGTGCATGAGCCGATCGGTATTTAATTTTGACTAAAATATATTTATCATTTTGCAATAGCTTTGAATTGTTATTTTCGTTTCTTAAATAAATTACTGATGGACTTTTGTATACTCGTGGTGTATTCACAATGCTATATACTAATTCACAAGTCAGATACTTATTACATACATATATATTTAAGATTTGTGGGTGTTGATAATAATTTATAAAACTGCTTGCCTATTACAATATTCAGGCAATTTTGCTAAGTTTTCATTTATCAACAGGTTTTAAAAAATAAAAAATAAATATCGTTTAGTTATTATTTCAAAATAAATATTAATTGCCCATGAATACGGATATTATCTTGAAAAACGAGTTATCATATTAACTAAGTTCTATCAAAATCCATCCTTCAATAATTGATTAAGTATAATACTTCACTAACGTTCCCATTGTACTAAATATTATTGCTTATTTTCAGTTATCGATAAAACATGTCTCTTAAAACCAGACATTGGTCCATGTCGATCTGAAATCCCCATGTATTATTACGAACCATCTGAGCGCAATTGTTCCGTATTTCTATGGGGAGGATGCCAAGGAAATGGAAACAGATTTGATACTAATACAGACTGCATAACGACATGTCTTAGCCAACCCGGTCAATCAAGTAAGTGCTGAAAAACTAAGTAAAATACTGATGAAGAAGAAGTCCTCCTGACCAATTTAGTATACCATAAGCCTATTACTATATGTGAGAATTAATTCATTTTTTTAAAGTATACAGTAAGTATACGATATATAGGTTGGTGGACGATCATATTAGCCATTTGTAAGTGGTCACCAACGCTTAAGACATTGACATTGTAAGAAATGTTAACCATCACTTACATCACCAATGCGCCACCAACCTTGGGAACTAAGATGTTATGTAACCAAGAGATATCCCTTGTGACTGAAATTACACTGGCTCACTCACCCTTCAGATCGGAACACAACAATACCAAAAACTGCTGTTTTGTGGTAGAATATCTGATGAATGGATAACCTACCCAGACGAGCTTGCACAAAGCCACCACCAGTAACTCGTTATACTTATACTATATTTTCTTAATTCAGTTTATACTTAAAGTAATTTGTTATATTTATGGATAGTAGAATTGCCTACGAGGCGTAATTAAGAAGCAACCATTGATTTGATATTCATGAATCAGAAGGCTAAGGATAACGGGTATTATGCTAAATTAATATGTATGTCTTTATTTCAAAAGATATAAATGCCAATTGGAGTTTACCATTACTAAGAAAATCCAATCGTTTTTTGGAATATAGCTTATTATTTAAAAATATAAGTAAATGTAATTCTAAAATTGATCACAACGTCTACCAATATCTACAAAGATTTTCATCCAATTTTCGCAACCAGTTCGGTGATTAAGGGTAACAGGGTTTAGGTTGATTAAATCGTGAACGTGCTTTTGACACGCTGAGCGGTTCACAGAAATCAATATTGCTCTGGTGTCGATTCGGGTCAATGTCCCTTAAACATGAACGAAAGGATCTTGGAAGATGCAAAATGTCATTTTTATTTTAATCATCTACTTAAAATTACTTGATATATTTTTTTCTTAAACCGTAATTTGTGATACCTATAAATTCAAAATTAAGGGTATTTCTAAATTTTTTAATCGGGATATGAGTAAATAATAAAACAATTTGATATTCTAAAAAAATACACTCAAACACACACACTGTGTGACAGACTACAGACTTCCAACTTGCAGACTCCGGGCTGCTACTAAGAATTTTCGACGGAAAACTTCAATAACTTTTATCTGTTAGCCCAACCTGAGATTTGAACCCAGGACCTCCGGTTCTGCGGCCTTTCATGTAGCCACTACACGAGGCAGTCAAAAAAGGACACAAATATTGTAATATTAACATGGCAACTGTAAATAAATACTTGGTGTTTCAGACAGAAGACCAAAATGGTGCAGTTTGACTTTTGACTATGGGTTCTGCTTTGGCGCAATCGAAAGATGGTATTACGATCCACTATGGAAGGTCTGTAAGAAAAGATTATACTCTGGTTGCGGTGGAAACAAGAATAATTTCTATAATAAAGAACAGGTAACGCAAATAACAGATGTTTTATATGGACTAGACAAATGATACATTATCACATCAGAGCTGACTGCTCTTATTAATGATAATTTGTCTAACGAAAAATTCTGACACATTAAAATAATAAAAATACTTTATTCCAAAAAAGCAAAACCTATTTACAGAAAAAAATTGCCGGCTTGGCTTTTTGCAGGCCCATTTTGGCGCGCACATTGACATAACAAATTAGCTTCGAATCATATTAATGCCAGAAACAAGATGGTCTAGTGAATAAATCTTAATCGAAAATTGTGAGCTAACTAAGCACCAGCAGTTAATTTGTATTTATTATTCATATCGTGCTCGGTGAAGTGAGTGAGTTAAAGAAAACATGGTGAGGAAACCGGCACGAGACTCATGAAAATCTGCAATATGTATTAAGTAGCATTGGAGCAATGCGGTGGAATAATCTCCATACCTTTTTAAATAAGACAGAAGACTTTTGACACTTACAGGCTCTTACTAACTTATATTAATGACATTCGTAAAAGCTTATCCAATAGGTATAAGGTATTTTTTATTACGAAATAGGTAGGCGGACATACAAATGTGCCATATATTATATTGCTGTATATTAACCATTAGCTACATCGCCATCATCTTTGGGAACTAAGATATTTGGTCCCTTTGTTCTTGCTTACACTGGCTCACTCATCTATCAAACTGAAACACAACAATACCAAGTATTGCTGTCAGGGGGTGGATTATCTGATGCGTGGGTGATATTTACCTAGACGTGCTTATTACAAAAAGCCCTTCTACCAAGCAGTTTATTTTTTTAATCTTTTTAGTGCGATGCAACATGCAAATTCGCCACTGGGTTTATAAGAGCTCCAGCGAAAAATAAAGACGGCCTTAAAAAAGTTCTCATTGTAAACCCTTGGAATGCAACGACGAAGAAAGGACGAAATCAAACATCAACCAATTCAAATAATGAAAATCCATCAAATTAATTATAAAAAATGGTTACGTAATGTCACGTTGAGTCTTACTTTAAACAAATGATAAAGCGATTTTAGATCAATAAACAGGGAAACGTTTGTTTGCCGTTACGTTTTGTTATCAAGATACTCAAGTGATTTTGAGACTCTCAAAGAAATAAAGTGTTGAATAAACGAACCTATGTTGTAAATCTCATCAAACTTCAGAGTTTAGATAATTAAGTAAAACGATTTTCATTACTAAAAATATATATTGTATTAATTTAAAAAAATATAATTTACTAACATAATACCAGTTCTTCATAACAATAGGCGTAGTTTTTAAGTTCAATTTTAATATATTTTGATTTATAAATAATATGTAATAACACAATCGAAACTCATGTATGTTTTCTTTCTATCAGTTCACGATAAATTCTTTAAATATTTTTATTTTTCGTACGAGCGTTTATATTTAGATCTTTGCTTCAATTCATTTTTCACAAGTCTTCTATGATTCCATCCTTGCAATCTCAGCATTTTAAAACTTTTATTTATAAATAAAATTGCATCGAATGCTTCTTTTTTCACGTCGTGTTTACGATGTACTTTTGATCACTTCCAATACGTTTTTATATAATAATTCAGTCCTGTAAAAAATAAATGCATATAAAATAATTAAACTATTGATGACAATGATGATATTCACCCAATAAAGCTCGGTTACGGTAACAATCCTCAACAGAGACCAAGCCATATACCACATACGATAGAGATATGAATAGTACATAAATTTATCTGCCTTTAAATGGTGACTTAATACGCAGATTCTTAGGATCAACTGTGATTACAAAAAATAACTTACCGTCCATTGGTAACACTGTTCATGACCTTGAAAATATATTTCGGACAAACATCTGGATGCATAAACCGCGAGTGAAATAGAACTCCTTGACATACACAATACAGCATCAAAGATAGCGGTACGTTCTCCGGTAAAACTTTCTTCTCGTAAAGAATTGTTACATACAACTAAAACAAAAATATTTATAAGAATAAAATGTAATATTTACAAGTAGGTACTTAAGTCATTGATATAAATATTTGTGAAGTTTATTAGATTAGGAGTGCTATTCTGTAATAGCTGACATATCACGCTGTAATGTTAAAAAACGACTTTCGATGTTATTTTTATGCGTGTTTCCTTCAACTATTATATTTATTATATTCGCATATAATTTTTTGATATTTCAAGATCGTGGTCTGCGGTGATTATTTAATTTAAATTACGCCTGATTTAGACAAATAGCAATTGCTATTTCTTATACTACTTACTAGTATGCAGTTTTTTTTTTTTTTTATAGAAAAGGAAGGTGGACGAGCATATGGGCCACCTGATGGTAAGTGGTCACCAACGCTCTTAGAAATTGGCATTGTTAGAAATATTGCCAATCGCTTAAATCGCCAATGCGCCACCAACCTTGGGAACTACGATCTTATGTCCCTTGTGCCTGTAATTACACTGGCTCACTCATCCTTCAAACCGGAACACAACAATACCAAGTACTGCTGTTTTACTAGTGTGCAGTAGTTAAGTTATACTAGTATGCAGACCACAGATAAAGCAACTAATGAACACCGTCAGTCCCGTCACCGTCAGTCGTTAGAGAATCGAAAATGTTATTATTTAATAATAGTTATGCGTGAAAAAGCAACTATATTATTTATAAGGGTATATTAATAAAGGTAACAAAATCTCTGGTTGGTCATTAAAAACTAGTGTAATTAAAATGACACAATTTTTATTACATAATGCTGAAAATGCATTAAAAAACCACGTACATCTCTAACAAGATCTTACCTTAAAAGCCCCTGTCAATGATGCTATTGCAAACCCGAGGCTCGGTTTGAACAAGAACGACAATCCTGCGAGATATCCCGCTGGTAACGCATACAATGCTGAATCATATCCTTGCTTACGACATAAATAACATATCACAGCCTGCAATGAATTACAAATAAAATTTAAGATCCAATTTGGCTTTTATACATTGATTCAGATAAGGGCTTTTGAAAACAGGTTAGTGCTACTGAAAGGTAGTAGAGAACTTGTGAATTGGATGAAATAATTTGTTTAAAAAGTACAATTACTTCATTACTTTTTTATAGATAAATTATAATATAATCATTAGTAGATTTATATTGCATGATTTTTATTTTGTAGCTCCACAATACAAAAAAATATTAAAAGGTAAGTAATTTACTAATATTCCTATTTTTCCCATAGGCGTAAAGGATATTTCTGGAATAACCATCATTATACAGTAATGTGTCAGGATTAAAACTATGGCTTTCACATCACTAGGTGGTATGTATATCAATCGGCTATTGAGGCTTAAACATTTGTATTGTAGATAATAATTCTTAGTTACTTTAGCTATTCTTTTTCATAAAATAAAGCTATATTAGTATGCCCTATAGCCTATAGCTATATATGTAAGCTTGGAGTTAGGGATTGAGTCTAGTTGGCTTGGTGGTAGAGCTTTGTGCAAGCCAGTCTGAGTAGGTATCACTCAAACACATAATGAGTGAGCCAGTATAACTATAGGCACACGGGACAAGAATGGTGACACATGGTCGATGTTAAATACGGTCAATATTTCTTGCAGTACCAATGTCTATCGCATTTGTGAGCACTTAACATTAAAAAGATAGACAATCCATTTGCCTGACTACCTATTTTAAACTTTAAGAAAATTATAAAATAATATGATCGTACTCTGTAAATACCGATATAGCTAGCGAAGAATAATCCCATATTAAAATGACTTCTCCTTATACTCGCAAGGGCCTTCAAAGGTGAAGATATTCTTGGTAATAACACTCGAGCCATAGTAAATCCAAAACCCACTCCGAAGTAAGTCAAAGCACCCTGAAATCAAATATTTTGCGCTATTAATACTTACTAATACTCAATAAATTATAATGTGGGTTTGTTTATTTCTTTGTTACGCTTTTAAGCCTTAACTACTCAAGGGAATCAAAAATTTTTGTCAGTTGTCAGATTGCGAAGTTTCGGCTAAAAACTAGAAATAATAATAATGTAATTCGAGATACTAGCGTGATATGATTTTCAGACTTAGCAAAAATAATAAATATAATTTTAATTGTTTTAATAAATTTTATAAATATTCTTGAGTATGCCTCTCCTGAATATGTATTTTAAATATATAAATATTTACGTTTAAAATATGTCTACCACATGGCCCAGTATGAGGACATACATCCTTTGTATCGTCCGTTTTCCGTCTTACTTTTTCAGGGGTAAAAAGCCTGAAACAATATTAATAGAAAATAGAAATTGGATTTTTCCCAAAATATTAATGTATGACAAAGAAAATTATTTTACTTTATTTTACTTTTAACAATTAATAATCTATCAATTTATTATGTTGCTTTTTTTATAAAACATTGAAATTAAAATACAAATGCGTTGTAGTTACTCTTAAGCAACGCTTATAGCAATTACCTGTGTAGGCACATTACATAAATTACGATATGAAGACGCGGCTTTGCCCGCACGGAATTCGACTTGTGACAAAAAAATGGCTTAGCAATATTTAATAACGAATGATTGAATTATTACTAAGCAGCAACAGCGAGAAAACCGTTGGAACTCAACTAACGTTTTAACATTAGCATGATGTTAATGTGTATTATAAAAGTAAATATTAATTTTACCACAATAATGGAGTCCTTTCATTTCTGTCCCCTTCAAGCCGCATAAGATAGAAGAGGAGAGCACTACCGATCATAAACAAAAATGTTTGCTTTGGTGTCGTCAAAGTCATATAATTTTTAATTTCAAGTGTACGCATCCAATATTCGATTGCCTGCAAAATATAATTGAATTAAATAAAAAGTATATTGTGTTATATTATATGTTACGTGGGCAATTAAAAAATAGATGTTTAGCAATACTTGGTTGGAGTGAATTACACTTGGTGGCGCATTGGTGATGTAAGGAATGGTTGATGTTTTTATGTGTCAATGTCTATCGACAGTGGTGACCAACCAGATGGGCCATCTGATGATTGTTCATGTGGTCGGTAAATAAATTAAAAAAAAAGTTACATTGTCTATCTCAGACTGCCTCGTCGGCGTAGCTTATAAGTATATAAACCCTGAGAACCTGTTTTCAAAATAGGGGGACGTTTTCTTTTGTCAAGACATTCTTAGTAGCAGCAGCATTTGGAACTTTGCAGTGCCTTCGAAAGTACGTAAAGACATTGTTCCTGCGTCTGAGGTCTCCAGTCTAGTCAGATTGCTGTCCCATCGGCTTAAGAGCTTTTTGTGACCAAAATGGCTCAAAAAGACATCATCGTGGATATATTATTATGTAGTTTACGTGTGTGTGTGCGTGAAATTGAAAATTGAAATTAGAACATAATCGATATCAAATTAAATGGTTTCAATCCAAATGAAAAAATATAGAATTCAAATCTGCTAAAATAAATCCAAGGATGTGAGCTTATGTAATAATTTATATAACAACTTACCAGATTACAAAATAAATTTATGACCAGACCTCTTCGCTTTGGGGGCTCTAAGAGGATGAAGAGACCGTTTATCGTGTTGGGAATTAGGAAGTAGGTGTAATATGTGAATTGCCTTCCAAGGATCCATCTGTAAGAGATTTATAATTTTTATGAACAATTATTTTAAAAGTCAATACTGCAGACCATTTTGAAAAGAAAAGGAATGAACGTTACGCAAGGAAGGTGCAACATATATGTTCCCGACTCCAATAGTTCTATTCTGCAAGAACTATTTTTCTTTACACACCCGTGAAGTGTTGACAACTTATAGTGGTCTGTTGGTGATATTTCGATGTGTGTATATTATATTATTCGATGTGAGTGTATTCTTGAAATATTATAATGATCATGGTCAATCAAATATCACTTTCTCATATTTCGTGACCGATACATTGAGTTTCGAGTTTGCTTTTCAAAAATAGCCCTACAGACGAATAGAAACATTTGGTACTTTTAACGTATGTTAAATAAATAAATAATTAAAAAAAATACGAATGCAATTTTTTTTTTAAATATTCCATAGTTATCAAACCAAATTTTACTTTAATTCATATAACATGTAGAGTATAAGAACATACTTTATTTGTTTAATAGCTTGGTGGACTGGTAAACGGTCCACCTGTGGTATTAATCGTCCTTAATGTCAATGCACCACAAACCTTGGGAGCTAAGATGTTATGTCCCCTGTGCATGGCGATACCCTGGTTCACTCAACCTTGAAACCGGAACAAAACAATACTAAGCATTGCTGTTTGGAGGTAGAATATGTTATTGTAGTAACTATTCAAACAAAGACAAATGCACAGTCTTACCAACGAAAGTATTCACACGCAACACACAAAACTAAAAATTCGATTTTTATTACGAATAATTAATATTTTTAATTTACTAGCGATATTTCTCGAATCGAAGCGTGACTATCATTGAAACAGGAAATCCAATATAGAACTAATATATACATATTTTTAATAATAATAAAAATATAGTACGTATATAAAATATATGTATTTTGAAACTATTAATTAAATAGACCGAACAGCAACAAGATATGTTTTTCATTATAAGCGATACATAAAAATATTCAAATACTTTACGAAAGTAATATACCCAATAACGCTAGCGTTTATGTTGAAATTAAGAGTTACATACAACACGTCCGTTCTGAATGAGTAATTTACACTTTCAATCGGTCAGTGGAACAACCAATGTATTGTAATATCAGCAACAATGTTCTTTTATAATTAGTTGTGTAATCAAATGTAGGTAATGTTCGAATAATTAACATTGCACCGATCGAATGTTTTGTCAACATTATCCTATTCATTGAAATTCTTTTTTTAAATTATATGAACAAATATAAAAAAAGTTTTTTTTGTATAGCTTAATTTTAAATTGGAATTGAAAATTGATTGCAATGAAAAGATAATAGGGGATAAATAACAAACGTTTACTAGTTTTCTTGCGGTTTTATAAGCGTTAAGCGATACTGCCCCGTCGTTATGAATTGTAGCGTGACAAAAATCTGTCTTCTAATCGTAACGTTCTTTCTTATATTTGTGAGTAATCTAAGCGGTAACTGAGAGCGTCTCGTAAGGAGCATCAGATGACGTCAGCGTAAGATTTGTTTTACGGTAACAGCCTGTGAATGTCCCACTGCTGGGCTAAAGCCTCTCCTTTTTTTTTGAGGACCTGCTCCTCAAACTGTAACAGCCTGTGAATATCGCACTGTTGAGCTAAGGTCTCCTCCCCTTTTTGAAGAGAAGTTTTGGAGCTTGTTCCACCACGCTGCTCCAATGCGGGTTGATGTACAGAATTTCAGTGAAATTAGACACATGCAGGTTTCCTCACGATGTATTCCTTCACCGTCAACAACGAGATGAATTATAAACACAAATTAAGCACATGAAAAAACAGTGGTGCCGGGTTCGAGGCCACGATCATCGGTTAAGATTCACGTGTTCTAACCACTGGGCCATCTTGAACTGTTTTGTAATTGTGAGTGCGTTAATGTGTGCGTGAGATCAGTACATGAGCTCACATGCTTACACATCAATTCTCGTGGGTACTTTGGCACTCATACCATTATTTATTGATACCAACTCCAATCATGGTCTGAGGAATATTCGACATAAAAACTCCTGTTACAAATGAAAAGCTTATCTCTATTAAATATTTCTTTAAACCTTAGTGTAAGTGATGTGTAGTTTCATAGTTTGATAGATCGTTCTTATTTATATAATATGTACAAAATGTTTTCTATGTATGTTCAATACTAATGTTTTATAAGTTGAGATTTTATTATATGTATATATAATACATATAATACGTTGTATATATATATATATATACACATATATATTTTTGAATTACCTTTTTGTATTATGTATATAAGTGTGGTGGTTCTGTTTTTCAAGAAGGGTGATAAAGCTCTTCTGAAGAACTACCGCCCCATTTCACTTTTAAGCCATGTTTACAAGTTGTTTTCGAGGGTAATCACGAATCGTCTTGCCCGGAAATTCGATGACTTCCAACCCGTTGAGCAGGCTGGGTTTCGAAAAGGCTTCAGTACCGTAGACCACATACACACACTTAGGCAAATAATACAGAAGACCGAGGAATATAATCAGCCTCTATGCCTAGCGTTTGTGGACTACGAAAAAGCCTTCGATACCATTGAGACCTGGGCTGTTCTGGAATCCATGCAGAGGTGCCTAATTGACTATCGGTATATCCAGGTGTTGAAGTGTTTGTACGAAGCCGCAACTATGACCGTCCAAGTACAAGATCAGAGCACAAGACCAATCCAATTGCATCGCGGGGTAAGACAGGGGGATGTAATCTCCCCGAAACTTTTTACCAATGCATTGGAGGACGTCTTCAAAACGCTCGATTGGAACGGACGCGGCATTAATATCAATGGCCAACACATTACACATCTGCGATTTGCCGACGACATTGTCATCATGGCGGAGACTCTGCAGGATTTGGAAGAGATGCTAAACAACCTGAGCGATTCTTCGAGACGAGTAGGTCTCGGGATGAACATTGAAAAGACCAAAATTATGGCAAACAATCATGTATCCCCGGGACCAGTGGTCGTAAATGGCTCTCCACTTGAAGTTGTGCAGGAATATATCTACCTGGGCCAAACTATACAACTTGGCCGGCACAACTTTGAGAAGGAGGCTAAAAGAAGAATACGTTTGGGCTGGGCGGCATTCGGGAAGTTGCGTCATATTTTTGAATCGTCGATCCCACAGTCGCTTAAGACCAGGGTCTTTAATCAGTGCGTCCTACCTGTGATGACTTACGGTGCCGAAACATGGACACTCACCGTAGGACTGGTCCACAAATTTAAGGTCGCTCAGCGAGCGATGGAACGCGCGATGCTTGGGGTTTCTCTGGGCGATAGAATCCGAAATGAGGACATTCGCCAGAGAACTAAAGTCACCGACATCGCGCGGAGAATTAGCTCGCTGAAGTGGAAGTGGGCTGGTCATGTCTCCAGACGCATTGATGGCCGATGGAGCCGACACGTGTTAGAGTGGAGACCGCGCTTAGGCAAACGTAGTGTAGGGCGCCCTGTGACAAGATGGACCGACGATTTGAAGAAGGTGGCAGGCACGGGATGGATGCGGACTGCCCAAGATCGGGATGGTTGGCGTTCTATGGGGGAGGCTTTCGTCCAGCAGTGGACGGCAAAAGGCTGAATTCATTATGTATATAAAATTTCGCTGTGCAAATACTATTTAATAATTATTATTATATCAATAATTAAAACATGTTCCCTTCTTTATAATAAAGCTTTGATATCCGCCAACGATGGTTACATGTAATATAAGTTTGGTATTCAATACTACATACAACTATAAATATAAAAACAACATCTGAATCAGAGGCGATATCAGTTGCCAGTTCGATTTCCAATCGGAACGGACCTTTGAAATGGAGAATATCTCTTTCAGGTTGTGTGGTCCAATTTAATTGGAATATATCGACAGTTTGGGTAACAAAGAGCTTAAAGGACAAAATAGATGCAACAAAATGAAATATGAAATGTTTTTAGAACATAATTACAAAGCCAACGTAGCCCAGTGGCTGTTGCAAGTGAATCGTGATACAAGATTACTGGTTCAAACCCAGCTTCCTCAACTGAAATTTCATGATGAGGAAACTTGCTTGCGCTAGATGAAAATCTTCCACATGTACATTCATCCATCTGCATTAGAGCAGTGAGAAATTTACAGGCTTCGGAGTTTCCAGTGTTAGGTATATAAAATAATCTATGTCCTTGCTGTTCTTGGGGTTCAAGCTTGTTTCATACAAACATTTCATCCAATTCGGTTGAGAGGTTTAGACGTGAAAGAGTAACAAACAGACAGTTACTTTCGTATGTATAAGGTACAGTTACGAAACGGTATGAAATGTAGATGTTACCGAGAAGTACCGACAATAAATTCAGTAGTTGCACTTTCCCACTAATTAAACAACATACATTTGTTAGAAATTTTTATATTACATTTATTTATCTGGCTTTCGAAACAAAACACTAACTCCAAGCTCTTTTGTCCATGTATACTATACCCTTGTATAATTCATTGAAAAATATTTTGGTGTAATGGAAACTAGAATGTTACGGATCTAAAGGGTGTAAACACTAAGACAAGATACGAGACTAAGATAATAAAGATATCAAATATTAAGCCTTTTGTTATGCGAAGTACTTTTGTTACGCGTATGATATTTTTATAGTCCGTTTGCATTAATCATAGATTTAATTCACAGTTGAATGTCTTTGAATTAGACATCCATTTAAGATATTTATTCATACCTACTATTATTATTACTACTACTATTATTTACTACCTACTATAAATTCATAGTCGTTCTTGATTGAAGTCATAATTAAATAGTAGAAGGAAATAAAATTATATCCAATGTATTTTATCCATTATGAATAAGAAAGGTCAGATAGCAATCATTTCGTAAACTGATAAGATCTAGTTAAAACTAACACGATCATGGCTATAACTAACAAAATGCTAAGAAAGAATGTTTAGCCCTGACATATTAATGACTAACGTATCAATTATCATGTACAAATAATTACAGAAATAACAGTAATAGGTAGTAAAAATACATGGGCATGTCCTGACTGATTTCGGTACAGCGTCCATTCACAAAGGAGCTAGCTACAGGCCATATTATACACAAGTGCATACGCAAACACAGCTGCATATCTAATCCGACGCGAGGTAGAGAAACTGGATTGTATACACGTCCAACTTCTAGACTCTGATAGTTTTTTGACAGAACAACCTAATATTTTTTATCCGCCAGACCTGGGTTTTGAACTTGGGATCTGCGACTATATATCCAGCCACTAGACTAACGAGGCAGTCATTATAATATTTAATTTTAGTATATTAATGCAACTATTATTTATTACGGGTTTATTCATATTAACTTTAGTTCAAAATTTTTAATATGATAAGAAAATGGAATTTTTTAGGTTATAATATGTAGATACACTACATTCAATTGTGTGTTGCAAGAAGATATTTGATATGATTATCTGTTTATTTGTCACTGCTGACAGGATCCCTCTCGTCTCCAATGGTTAAATTCCTAAAGTAACTTTTGCAACATTGTAACCTCAAGTTTTCGATCTGTGTTTACTTGCCTTTTTTTTAGGTAATTAGGTCTGCTATATAATAATCTATTTACCGTTACCTTTGACCGTGTATTGTAATCCACTTGTAAGTATTTGAAGATTTATTTTATAGATTTAGATTTTGTACTGTGATATAAATATAGAATCGCCAACAATGAATCAGCTATCATAAGATTATTGCATCAAGTTATCTCTCCACACGTTCCTAATCTACTCAGTGTCCAGTATCCGTTCATTTAAATAACATGTATTTCTGACATCAATGATTTTTTTTTACAGAATAGGCATAGGCATTTGGGCCACCTGATGGTAAGTGGTCACCAACGCCCATAGACATTGGCATTGTAAGAAATTTTAACCATCGCAGACATAGAACAAATGCGCCACCAACCTTGGGAACTAAGATGTTATGTCCCTTGTGCCTGTAATTACATAATAATTACATTGTTCATTTTACACTAAAGTTACCGTTATCGTATAAATTTGCTTTTTTTGACCAATATTACGCCTGGACTTATAATTGAACCTAAACATTGATGACATTAAGAATATACTATATTATATATAATATATAATTTCTGGATAAAATAAAACAGCAGTATGGCCCATCAGGTAGCCCATATGCTCATCCGCCTTTCTATTCTTGACACTTCTTGAAACTTGACACGTAAACAAACCGCTGAGTTTCTTTCGCCGGTTCTCATCATTTTGATTTTGATTTTGAAAAACAATATTTATTTTAATTTAGATAAGATTAACGTGTAAGTTCAAGGTCAAGTAAGTTCATGTGTGTGTTCATGTGTCTGGAACTTATCTTATGTTAATATATTTCAACGCTATTGTTAAACTTCAACACATAATAGCCCAAAACTAATATTTTTATTATTTTTATAATTGTATCTGCACAGATGTTTTGTTGTTTACCTTGAGGTTCGTTACTTCAATACGCCTGGATGTTTTTATTGCCAAACAGCATAACAATCTTAATTTTAGAAATGAATATATTTGAAGTACTAACCTGAACAAACATCCAAGGCTTACACAAGTCCCACTTATAAGAGCACCTAAAAGTGTTGATCGCACATAATACTCGCCGGCCTTCGTTAACTCCTTTCTCTTCAGCATTTTCTTGCCCTTCATTAAGTTTTGTGCCTGCAAAATTGTGTTCTTACAAGCGTTGGATAATTTAAAGTTAATTTGAAGGGGAATGCCTGGCCTTTGTAACGGCCATTTGCAAGAATTCTATTAATTTCAGTGCAGAATAATTTGATATTTATAAAGATGAAATGCTTATATTTTATGAAATATACATAAAATTTTGGAAAATAATTATTCCCAAACTTATGACTAATTATGTATAAGTAGAAAATAAACTATATTTGCCACCGCTTTTGGTAATTATTAGACGATTATTATTTCAAAAGTCGCAGACAGATCAGATTTGTATCAGATATCTAAAATGAGAAAATCAATCCAATAATAAACAATGATTAAACTACTAAAGAACTCACCAAATGTACAATGAAATAAAATTTAGCACTTCCAAGTAAAGAATTTCCATACGTTGAGAATGATGATGTCCAACAGCTTCTGCTCCAAGGATGGAGGAGCACGCTACAATGAACATCTTTCAATGTGCTCTCAAATAGATGTTTACTTATTTCAACCATTTCAAGTCTTTAATCTTCAATAATCTATGACAGAAAATATTATTACAACTAACGTACATGAATTCGATTTTTTTATAAGTATAAATTCTAAAGACTCATAAAAAGTAATAAGTTTTTCTATAGAGTAAAAGAAGATGAGGTGAGAACAAATTTCAAAGGGCACGTGAAATTGTGGTGTCTTATCTCGTGTGTGGATTGTTGTATATGTTTTGAATGCCTTGTCTAAAAGTTGGACAGAGAGATTTTTATTATTATCCTAGTTTTGCAGATATATTTTTTTATATAATATTTTTTTTTAATAACGGTTTTGGTGTTTTATTCCTTTCATAAGTAATATGTTTTAGTTCGAACAAATAATTTATTTTTTTAAATAAAATGAAATGTGTTCCTTTTGGTACGCGATTCCATTTCTATGCTTTTTCTATCTACAACGATGGTATTTGTATTTTTTTCAGCACTTATTCTTGATTCTTGCACATGTTGTTAAATTTTTACTGATGAATATGATATTAGTTCTGCTCAGCTACCAAATTGTCAGTTTTTTATTTATTTATGGCAAGTAAAATTTTGAATATTTAATGCATATTAAATGCGAATGTTTTCTTTGAAGTCTCTTATTTGCCTTAGTTTTTGCACAATTATCTCAATCGTTCGTTCGTTTGTTGTACCCACACGAGATCTAGCGAGGTTTCGCCTACACTGTCATTACTTTCAATCAACGGTCATTTTAGAATGTCTATTGTTTTAAAGATATTTTTAAGATCACCGACTTTTAACCGGCTCAAAAAGAAGGAGTTTCTCAATTCCCTCGAATATTTTTTAAATGTTGTTTTTATCTCTTTGTCCGATTTTAATTATAAATTTTCGTCTAAGGGGATTATATGGGTCCACTATATTAAATTTGGTCAAGATCTGATATTAGAAGCTTTAATTTGTAAGGAAATTTATGACGAATAATTAATAATTACTTAACGTGTTAACTGATTTAGATTACTTTTATTGGAAAAAGTTATAGGGATAGTTTTATTTCAAATGAATATCAAAATATTATTTATGAAGGGTGGGGAGAGCCGTTCAACATTTTCATCCACTTTCATCTGTTAGCACTTTATTGATTGCCTTTATCGGTCGGTTGGATATGACTTATAATAAAATTACATCTGGCCATTAACTATCATTATGGAAGAGGACAACTGTCATGGTAGCGGTTTTTAGAAAAATGGAGATACTAAAAAAAAGTATTTTTTTGTATTAAGATTATATCGGAGAATAAATAAAGTTATATTGACAACGGTGTCTTATTTCTGACCAGCTTAAACATCTATCAAAATGATGAAAATCTAACAAACCTGTATCCACCTATCTGCATTGTAGCAGCGTAGTGGAATAAGCTCCTAGCCTCAAACGGCCAAGATATCTTAACTCAGGAGTGGGATATTTACAAACTGTTACTCACTGTGGCGAAATTATTTTTTAAAACATTAAACCCAAATTCGAGTCTCGACTTTTAATATAAATACACGATCGACAATAAATTGTTAATAAAATGTATTTTGCATGCAACCCTACACATAATAACCCGATATTAGGCCCGCACGAGTCGCGGTTTATTTATAAATAAATAATATCACAATCTCCTCTATTATACACAATGAATTTCAATTGAACAGTGAAGTGGTTTATAATAGACAAAATGTTCAATATAATAATCTATTTGTTATCGTAACCGCTAGTGCTAAAATGTAAGTATTTTTTTTATAGAATAACTAGTCATAGTAATCAAATCAAAATATGCTTTATTTGAGTAAAATCTTAAATCGTTGAATCGCTTTATTAGATCAAATTAAAAGTTATAACCGTTTCTGGATGTACATGCTACTTAGAATAACAGACATTCACTAGTTACTCTTATCCGATAATCCGATAAAAATTGAAAGATTGCTAATAGGAATATATCTATTGATTCGAAATATAGGAAAAATAAAGCTTAGCTTTACGATATCTTTTAATTATTACAATAAAAACAATTCATTATTTATTGAAAATTTATTTCTTACACATACAAAAACAATCAATACGGTATTTATTCAATTGAATTATGAATGATTTAATCTTTGCGGTGTTGAATAATGTTTAGTTCTATCTATCTATTCTATATTATATATAAATTTAGCTTTCCTTCTATATTTAAACTTTAATTATGTCAATCTTATACACTTTAAAAATATTTGTAAAAATTTAAAAGCACCAACTTGATGTATCTTTGTGTTATTTAGGACTAATTTAATCACTAGGTTTCTAGGCAATATCCCCTCTTTGTAATGTTACCCACCCCACTATCAGTATGCAAAGTTTGTTTACTAGATCAACGAGCGGCTACGTGCCTCTATCTAAGAATGAAATTTGCATGTTCAATTTTGTAAGTCAGGTATGGTTGAAATTTTAACAGTTTTCAAGCGAATATCGTCCGTAATTTTACTAGTTTTAGAGCTTGGATTTCCATGTATAGATGGTGTAGATAGTGGAGTAGTTTTACTAGATAGCGCTGGCTTGTTTTTAAGTAATAACACATAATATTATATCTTAAGATTTCCATTATATCTTAAGATAATATTATAAAAATTAGTTTTGATTTTATTGTCAGTTAAATAACAAAATTAAATATCACACTTAATTTCACTTGCGGCTTCGCCCATGTCATAATAAAAATCGTGAAGCGTGAAGAATTAAAAAATATTCACAACACACAACCTTTCGTATGTATGATATGAGTGTGATTATTATTTTATTCTAGTAATAAAAGATAAATATTTAATTATTGAAATGCCTTATACTACATTTGGTGTAGTATTTCCATTTACTAGGACAACGACATCACAGGCCTGACTTACACGTGAACACAGTATATATAGTTGCCCATGGGTAAAACAACAGTAAGTATTAGAAAAAAATTACAATAAAATAAATACAGTTGAAACTAAACATTTTAATCTAAATATTAATGAAAACTCCAAACTAAAAGATTACCTTATAACTAATGATAAAAATAAAAAATGTACTAAAGAGTTATAAGGCGAAAGAAATATAAAAACCTCCTAATCTAATTAAACTATAAATAAAAATAAAACTAAACAATTTCATGAAAACTTTATTAAGCCCTACAACTTAGGAATAGGTAGCTTTAAAAGTAAAAAGTAATAATCTATAATACAAAAATACAACAAAATTACGACAGAGTTAGTAATAAAATTGCAACCTATAGCTACGAAGTATACTTAGTATAAATGCAATAATGAAAAAACTCAAAGCAATCATACGAAACGACGACAAAACAACGACAACGCAAATTTGAACTAACACAAATCCTAATATGGCTAGAACTCTACTCCAGAAATCTGGACACCGCGATTCAGAAAATGACGTATTTAGCCTATCCATGTATGGACTAGTGGCCAACAACAAAAATACGTACGTGATCTTTAACTTTTAATAGACTCAACCGATTTTGATGAAATAAAGATTAAACGGATCCTTGAAATATATCCTATAATAATTCAGTTATTTCAATTTGTAATTTGTAGTCGTTTCAAAGATTAGCCCGGACAAACAGACAAAAATTTTAAAAATGATTGTTTTGGTTTTTTAAGTTTAAAAGGGGCAGTTATTTTGAAATCGCAGACAAACACTTTAATTTGATTTAATTGTATAGATTACGGTTAAAGACTTTTTATTGTGTTTAGCTTTTTACTATAAACGTCTAATGGCGCATTTTGGTGGTAAGAACAGCTCATATGCCGTGACGGTACTCTGGTACAAGGAGCGTGAGGTGCGTATTCTATATAATTCGTTGCTATATATTATTATAATAACAAGAAAAGTATATTTATTTTATTAATGAAACTGTTTATTATAATAATTACTCCATATTATTATTATTGTTTCAATTAAAATTATTTTAACTACCACCAATTCCCATGAAAGTCGATTTTTTCTTCATTTAACATCCGTAACTGAAAGATTCCGTTGCACATCATAAATGGTATAAAAATGTAGACATATTACTCATATTGATACAGCATTAGGATATTTTGTTTATTTTCATAACATTACGCCTTATAGCGTATTACGGGGTATTGCTACAAACATTGAAATTGTTTTGACTTTGCAAAAAGAACTATTCCATCTATTTGTAATCTACGATTCCGAGATCTTTCGGTATTGATCGGAATTCTTAACATATTTGTATATCGTTACTTGTGTATTGGTGTAGTATTCACGATAATATAGATTGTTTTCATATAATCATCGACTATCATTATTTAAACACGAGATGTTAGGTAAACTTATAGCAAGTTTCCGACTCCGCAAATTCAACACAGACTTACTGGAGCAAGGCAGTGTTCGTGTATATAAATTATATTTCAAAAATATACATAAAATCGTCGGCAAAGTGTACACATTAACAACCAATCTTCTTCCTATCTCCCTCTCACAACTGGTGTACCGCAAGGTAGTGTCCTTTCACCTCTCCTGTTTTCTATTTTCATTAATACCATCCCAAAAATCCTTTCATCCTCTTTCCATCTCTATGCCGACGATCTGCAGGTCTATGTTACTTGTACAGCACATGATATTGATGATGCCATCGCAAGACTCAATCAGGACCTGCTTAATATCTCCAATTGGTGCAAGGCGTATGGACTCCATGTTAATCCTGCCAAGTCCCAAGCCATTATAATCGGTAGCACCTTTCAACTCTCCAAACTTAACCGTAGTAAATTACCTGCTATTCTTTATGACAATGTTTCCTTAACCCTCTGTTCCCATGTAAAAAACCTTGGTCTCCTTATAGATAGTAACCTCTCCTGGTCCGTGCAAGTTGCAGAAGTGAGTAGAAAGATTTTTGCCACTATTAGCTCTTTTAAACGTTTGAAGCACCTATTACCGGTTAAAACTAAAATTTGCCTGGCTCAATCACTACTGCTCCCAATACTGGACTACGCTGATTGTAGTTATACAGACCTAACAGAAGAACAGCTAAACAAGCTTGAACGACTACAAAACGTCTGTATCAAATTTATTTTTGCGCTACGTAAATTCGATCATGTCAGCGAATACCGTGACCAACTGAAGTGGCTTACAATTAGACATCGCCGCAACTTGCATATACTCTCCCTTCTCTATTCTATCCTTTATAATCCTTACTCTCCTAATTACCTAAAAACTCGTTTCTCTTTCTTAGGCACCGACACTGATTGTCATCTTGATCTGCGGTCAAGAAGTGACAATCGCTTAAAGATGCCAACAGCTCATACTCGCTTTTACAGTGAATCTTTTACTGTTAAAGCTGTGAAGCTATGGAATATGCTTCCCCCGGAAATTCGTCGCTCTGATTCTATTTATATATTTAAACGTCGTGTGAAAACTCACTATCTTTCCTTACAATAAGTAATGTATGTACGTTTATTGAATATGTATTATATATAAAAATGTTATATGTGTGTATGTATTTATATTTATATGTATCTATGTATGTACGTATATACATATATATTTATATGTAACGTATGTAGGTTATATATATTTTACATTAGTATGTATATTATAAGTCATTATTTTCTTTTATCTTGAATATTATTTTATTTTTATTTTTTGCACTATCCTGTTTCTGCTTTTGCAAATCCTTTCAACAAAGGTTGTCTGTTAGAGATTGCTTTAGCAATAAGACCGCCTTTGCACGCTCTTATTTTCTTGTCTTTGTTGTAATTGTTCTCTTTATTTGTATGTCCTTTCATTGTGTGTGCAATAAAGTATTAAATAAAATAAATAAAATAAATAAAATAAATAAAATATTGAATTATATTTAGTTCTAAGCCTATGTAACCTAGGTCATAGTTTAAAACTTTTTAAAATTAATTATATTTATTGATTGATATAAAGACATTATTTACTTTTAAATGAATTTCAATTAAGCAGCTCCACAACTAATAAAAATTTTTAAGAAAAAAGGAAATTTTCTTTATATCCCAACAACGAATTACTAGTTAACGTTTGGGCGAAAGTTTATTTATATATTTTATTCAATCAATCAATCAATCAATCAAAACAGCCAATCAATATTTTGTCCACTGCTGAACATAGGCCTCTCCCAAGGTGCGCCAGAGCTCCCTGTCCTCCGCCTTCCGCATCCAGTCGGTGCCCGCCACCTTCTTAAGGTCATCGGTCCACCTGGCTGGAGGGCGCCCTACGCTGCGTTTGCCGATCCGCGGTCTCCACTCTAAGACTCGTCTGCTCCAACGGCCATCGGTCCTACGACATACGTGACCAGCCCACTGCCACTTCAGCCTACTAATTTTGCAAGCTATGTCGGTGACTCCGGTTCTTTTCCGGATAATCTCATTTCTGATCTTATCCTTCAAAGATACTCCGAGCATAGCTCGCTCCATAGCACGCTGAGCGACTTTGAATTTGTGGACTAGTCCCGCAGTTAGTGTCCACGTTTCGGCACCGTATGTCATGGCAGGTAAGACGCATTGATTGAAGACTTTCGTCTTCAAACATTGCGGTATGGACGACGTGAGGACTTGACGAAGGTTGCCAAATGCTGCCCATCCCAAGCGAATTCTTCGATCGGCTTCCTTCTCGAAGTTGTTCCTACCGACTTGTATAACCTGTCCTAGGTAGGTATATTCCCTAACAACTTCGAGAGGTTTCCCTTCGACGTATATCGGTCCCGGCACAACATGCCTATTGAACATGACCTTGGTCTTGTCCAAGTTCATACCGAGACCGACACGCCGGGAAGATTCACTAAGGCTATGCAGCATTCTGGTTAGTTGTTCCAGCGACTCCGCTATGATGACGATATCATCGGCAAATCGAAGGTGTTATATTTATATATATATTTTATTATATTACTTTAATAAATAACCATAATTATAATCTATGAATAATATTATAATTATGAAAATTAATCTGTTTGTCTGTTATGCTTTATAAAGTAAATGTTTAAAGCAAGCTTGAATCCCAACGAAGGATATATCCTTTTGGAAAACCCAATATTTGCCTCCACCCTCTGACACAGAGGCGAAGCCACTGACGAAAACTAGTCATTTTCAAAATACAAAAATAAAAATTTCATTAAAATTTAATTTTTGTTATATATCTATGTAAATAATTAAAATTTTAAATTGTCATATATTAGTATTAATAAAATAAATCTTACCTTCGACGTTAGCTTATTGAAAATCCATTTTATTCAACGAAATCATACACTATATACACTTACGTTCACATTACTACACATCCGTACGACGCTGTTTGACTTATAGGAGTGTGCGGCGTCAATGCTACACTTGAGTACATACAAACTGAACTTCGAACGCGATGCGTAAATAGTTAAACGCATATAATGAAGTGCAAACAAATTATGCAGTAGCGTTAACTATGTATAATTGAATTCGTTTATTCGTTTCAATTGCCTCTTTAGTCTAGTGGCCAGATTACAATTCCGAAGTCCTGGCTTCAAATCTAGGCTAACATTCTCAGTAGCTTCTCGGTATTTGTCAGCTAGAGATGTTACACTCCCGTGCAATAGTTGTTAATCAACAACAACTATATCAAGTATTTCTGTTTTGCGGTAGAATATCTGATGAGTACCTACCCAGACGAGCTTGCACAAAGCTCTAACACCAGTAAAGTATATAGTTATACTAGTTTCTGACCGTGACTTCGCCCACGGGAAAGGGGGGGGCCGGCCTTCGTTAGATACCCTATATCCTCTTCTGTCGTCTGACTGCAAATTTTCATGATTAACCAATCATCGTGAAGTATTTAAGTCATGAAAGCGTAACAAACCAACTTACGTATTTATATTATAATAAGTATAAGAGTGAGGAAATAGGGAGTGCATCTGTGTTTGTGCGCACACATGTGCACAACATCTACTCCTATGTATATAGCCTTACGCTTGGCTCGATAACTTCGTTTTTGTTCTTCGTGAGAGTGCAATGTTCAACAGATTGTAATATATCACACACGTTAAAATTAGATCAGACATTTTGAAGATTAGCTCGAACAAACTATTGGACCAGACGTAAATTGGAAAAACACACGAACGGGTTTTAATGTAAATATAGTTTAGCTACGACATTAGCAGACATATATTAAAAAATACAGCCTGTAAATGTCCCACAGCTGGACAAAGGTGTGCGTGTGGCAGAATAACAGCTAGCACATGCAGGGTTTTCTCTTCTTTGTATAAATAACATGTATATATGTATATAAATTAAATTAACACGATCTTATAAATTAACACGATATGAAAACTTATGACCAGATTTGAATTATCTTTAGTTAATATTAGTAGTGTTCCGTTTGACCACTTTGCGTCAATAATTATATTTAATTCTATTTAAACAATAGCAATATTTCGTATGAGATACGACACGACAAGAAAATATTTGTTTTAGAAAATACTATTGTTAATTTGTGTGGATGCGACCACTGTAATCCTTTGAACAACAATATATTTTTGTTTAAAATTGAAATACATATGTAAGTGAAGTATTGGTACTCGCTTGGTGTTGCTTTTATGGTATTGTTCAGAGATAGTTAAAAAAATTATACAATGATTAAATATTTTAATTATGTAGGTTAGTACAATTAGGAATTAAATGTTGCCAAATAACACAAAATAAATAATGTTATTAATTATAATACATATCAACGTGAAAATAATTATGAGGTCCCAAGAGCAAATATATAGTGCACAAGTGTGTGCACTCTCTATTCCATCACTCTCATGATCCGATGGCACGGCAAATCCGATATAACCGAAAATTTTGAAAGAAAATTCCAAAAAAGCACTGAACATTTTTCAAAAGAAACAACCAATAACTTTTTATTAGTGGTTACATTATAAGTAGTATTTATTATAAATTGTTAAAAAAGCTGAATTCAATGTTCCATAATAGTTCTGACTCTTCACGTTTATGTTCTGCCATTTCGAGTTTGTTCATACAAACCAAACATTAACCAATATAACAAATTGTATATAAGCATGAGTAATCCTAATATCACAGCGGTGACATAGCGGGGCACTGCTTAATATTAGGTCCTTACATATGAAATTGGCCTTTTGTACGGGAGGAATATAGTCTTTTTTTTTGTGAAATATATTTAATTGATCAAAGTATGGACCGTTGTTATCTATGCATTTTTGCCATCTCATAGCTAGTTCATTGATCTCTTTACTAAAAAACCATGAGGGTTGAATCAATAAACTCTTTGAAGGCGGTTTGGACTGCCGTATCGGAGTTGTTTTTTTTCCTTGTAAGAAGTTGTCCAAATTCCGAAAAAATGGTAATCTGTTAGAGCAAGGTCCGGGGAGCACGGTGGATGTCGCAGACATTTCAATTGTAGCTCATCTAACTTAGTGGTTGTTTGTTGTGCAGTGTGGTCCTGCGTTGTCGTGAAGCAGCAGTGGCCTAGAGCGGTAGACCAATCTCGTTTGTTCTCAGTTGCTGACAATAGATATCTGCCGTAATCGTTCGGCCAGATTTTAGAAAGCTGTAGTGAATGATATCGGCGCTAGTCAACCAAACACTCACAAGTAACTTTTCCTTAGTCAATTTTCGTTTAGGGCAGGATTTGGCTGGGTCTCCAGGGTTCAGCCATTGCGACGAGTGCTTCCGGTTATCGTACAGTAACCACTTTTCATCACAAGTAATAATTCGATTTAAAAACCTTCATTATTGTGTCAGTTGAGCAAAGTAACACAGCAGTCGACGCGTGTTTGCAAGTTCGATTCACTCAATTCATGAGGTACCCATCGTTCAAGTTTTTTTACTTTCCCGATTTGCTTCAAGTGGATACAGTTACCCCGAAGCCTGAAGCCATCTCTGAAGTGCTTTGTGATGGATCCACTACCACAATAGCCTTTAATTCTTCATTTTCCACTTTGGTATCCAGCCGTCCACGGGGTTGGTTCTGAAGGTCAAAATTTCCAGAACGAAAACGTTGAAACCAAAAACGTACCGTGCTTTCTTTTGCGACACCAGCACCGTACCCATAATTAATCCTTCGAGCTGTTTCTGCAGCACTGGTGCCACGGCAGAACTCGTACTCGTAAATATACCGATATTTCATGTTTTCCATTGTGCGGTAATAAGCGACGCCAAAGAAAAAAATAATGAGGAAAACAAATGAAGGACTGTTTTCAAAACTCAAATGTACCAGCTAAATGAATTTATAAATTTGAATTTGGAATTCTCAACCAAGAGGAGATATTCCGGATCAAAGTGGTCAGTACGACAAAACGCTAATTTCATATGTAAGGACCTAATATTATATAATCTCTAGGAGTGACGAAGCTTAAAAATAAGACAAGGATAAAAGAAATTGGAATTAAAAAAAGATTTTTGAAATGTTTAAACCAAACAAACCGCTATATACTCTTTAAAATTTAATTATTTACAGCATATCAACACGTGTATGGGATTAAATAAACACGTCGCCCTGAAAAGGCATTAATTATTTTTGACTTTCAGCGAACGCCGCATGTAATTCTCGTGATATATAAAACATGAAGCTAGAACTGCATAACTAAAAGGTACTTGACATTATAACATAAATAAAATATCGTATGTAATCAATATGATAAAATATTAAATTATTATTTCTGAATTATAATAGTAATTTATTAATAAAATTACGATAAACAATGATCACCTTTACCTTATTCGACCTCGCTAATAATTAATTTATTAAATAGCAATTTCCTCTTTATTATCTCTTGCAAAATAGACCTTATTCCACTATAATTAAGTCTAAACTAAATTTATAGTTGTCGAAGGAAGATAACTTGTTAGTTTAGGTACGTATTCGTTAATTACTAACTAGCGTTAAATGTTAGTCTTTGAAATAAGACAAAACATTGTTGTACTGAGACTGACCAGTCTTGAAACTTTGTTGGTCAAAGTTAATACTTCGTACTTGTAGACAAAGTGAGACATCAGTGTGAACTAATTAAAAGGGCGAATATACCAGTGGATGAAGCATATTTTAATCTTATGTTTTAATACCAATAAGATGAATTGTATATCTTGGTATAATTATTTTATAAGCAATATTTGAGACAAGATTTTTTTCATTAAATTTGTAGAGTAACCAACAAGCCAGTTAGGTTTTGGAACTTATCGAATTAAATAAAGTGCTTTTAGAGCTTATTTGGATAGATATTATGAGAATATGTGGAAGATTCTTACTAATATTAAATTGATATTTAAATTATTTATCAATTTTTTTGTATTTATTTACTTTTTAATTTTGTCTTGCCTTAAAGTTATTTAATTTAATTTTATAGGTGATAGTTTTTATAAGTTTCATGTGTTTGTTCTTATGTAAATCTTATTTTTTTTTTGCTCTTTAGCCCTCATATAAGCATGTAATGTCCACATCGAGAAGACTCGGTATATTTTCGGTTTTCGGTATTACTGTATATCATTGTTGATTGTATAATTGTAGTCAGTTTTGTGGACTAAATAAAAAAAAAAAAGATTCTCCTTCACTGCTGAGCATGAGGTAAATTATAAACACGAATTAAGCACGTGAAAATTCTGTGTTCCGTGTCTGAATTCGAACCAACTATCTTCGGTTAAGGTTCACATTTTGTAACTCAGCAATTAGTCTTTACATATTATTTTAATAATCTCTAGTAATGTATTGTTAGTATTCATATAAGCGAATATTATTATTATATTCTGACCTTCGATATTATAACAGAAACGCTTTGCCCGGGCAGAGTCAATAAAAATATGAAATGACATTTAATGAAAAATATTATTGAATTATTTATGTATATTATTTTGTAAACCTCATGTTCTTCACCCAAAGGTTGTCTGAAAGAGATTTCTTTTAGCGATAAGACCGCCTTTTATAAATTAATAATTTTTTGTTTGTGTTTTTTTTTTTTCTGTATGTTTCTGTGAGTATTTTGGTGTACAATAAAGCATATTCTATTTTTAATTGTATTTAATTTAATTGTAAACGTTTTATTATATGATTATAGCATATTAAGAAGTATTTATTATTAGAAATACGATAATAATGTCAATATGGTACTTGAAGAGTTGTATGATTCAGTTATCGTTCGTTATCTGTATTATGCGTACGAGTAAATTCCAGTAATACGGAATTAAACCACATAATATAACGTGTGATATACTAGTCATGTAGTGTATATGACAAGTATGTCATATAAACTACAAGCCAAATGACATTACTTAAAAAAATATAATAATAAATATCATTAGTAATATTCGTATTGTTAACATTAGTAATTTACTTATTTAAATGTAATTTATTGCACATCGTATAAATAATAGGTATAAAAACAGAATATTCCATTTTTAAATTTCGATAAAAATAAACCCTGATGACCCGCGCTCTGTCAATATATTCATTGCATATAATAACTTATTTAACATACATAAATACAATATAAGTTTTTAATTCGTAATCGCAGGTTCATGATGTCATCGAATTTAAAAATAATAAAGTAAAAATAGAATACTATTTTTAACATTATATACTTAAATATGTATCATAATGGCAATAGTGTGTTAAAATCTTCTTATGTTTATTTAGGGGAGGATAGTTTTCTATTGAGGGTTGACAGTTCATACGGTCTTTGATTGAAGGAATGGTAATTGAGGAGTGGTTTACGAGAAGTTTAAGCTTGCTCAAAGACGCCTTTGTGAAATAATAATCTCGAGATAGTTACTAGATACAAACAAGCCACTACAATCGAATAGAATTGAAATTAAATTGGACTATTTAACGAATTGCAAAATGTACATAATAATGCCTTGAAACTTGAGAATTCATTAAAAATTACGTTATGGGTAAAAATCTTGCACCTCACATTAGCATCGCTGATTATTTAGCTTCTTAAACTGTGAATTATAGTGAAAATATCGGTAGGCATTCTACCAGGTATTCATCAACGCGCACTGGAACAGCGTGGTGAAATAACCGTCAGACTGTCTTCGCAACGAGCAAGAAGTACAGTAGTGGGAAATTTATGGACCGTTGGAAATTTATGTCACCTTGTAAAGGCTAATTGTCAGTTATATGGCTCAGAGATATTACAATTCGAAGTATAAACCAATTTTTTTGAGTGCCTAAATTGTCTCATATTATCTTATTATATTGTCTTATTATATATTTAAAAAGGCTGTATACAAAAATAATATTAATCAATCGTAGCGCTGTTTGTATGTGGTGATATAGACAAGTTATTAAAAAAAAGTAGCATTTAAAAAAAAGATAATATGTTGTCAAAATATGTAATATGTGGGCTTAGAGTCGAGTAGTAAGTACTATAAAAGAATATCATAAAATTAGGAATATGATGACACTGGTCGAGATATAAATCTCTTCTTCTTCCTGCCCTTATCGTGGGATACGCGGGGTAGGCACTACATGTATTTTACTTCCACTTCTTTCTGTCACTTGTCATCTCAGTACTTACATCTTTCATACACATATTGTTTTTTACGCAATCCATCCACACTTTCTTCGATCTCCCCCGTCTCCTATATCCATTAACATTCATACCCATCTACCTTCTAGTAACATGCTTTTCATCCCTCCTCATCACATGCTCATACCATACTAATCTATTACTCTTTTGCTAAACTTAGACGTGGTATTACTATAATATGTTTGTAAACTGACTTATCAAAAGCTTTTGAAGTTTTTGGGATTTTATGTTCAACGCGTATGTTAAAAAAATAATAAACATGCTACGTTAGCCCAGCGTTTGTAAACTATCGTCATTATTAAATAATATAATTCTGAAATACTTAAATATAATTAAATTCCATTATAAATAAGTGAAGTTGTTGAAAGTGCTACATGAAATATATATATGTAGTTCTTATTCTTTGGGCTTGGCACAGACTTCAGACGGTTTTGTAGTACATAAAAAAACATAAATAATAAAATATAAAACCTTTTTATTTAGTTATTTTATACTTATTTGTGTATTTCCTGTTATTAATAAGTCAGTGTCCTTTTAATTTAAAAGTGTCTGCGGTATTAATGAAACATAACCACTAATTTGACTGTAATTAATATATGTGATATAAATTTAAATAAATTAATATTATACACAAATAAATACTATGAAACTAATCGGATTATGATGAATGAAATGTATTCAGGGCGCATATTTTCGCTGATAATTTAAATGAAATAGTAATAAATAATTACTGAAATTCGTTGGAGCGGAACTGTTATAAAATGCAACAGTATTTTTTTAAATTTTAATCCTAAATTTAAAAATATTTTAAATACGCTTTTGTTTACTCCACTTTTATGTAAAATATTTAAAAAAGTCCCGCTATGGGTTACCTAGTAATTGATGGTTATTGAAATATTTCAGCCAATAGACAAATATGGGGTTACTCACACGTAGCATCAACAGAATGTATTATATCATATATAAGCCACTTACACACACACACACACACACACACACACACACACACACACACACACACACGAGAGTAGAGCTACATAAGAGTCGGTCTTACCACAAAGGCGTACCAATAGACGTTTCACATAAATAACATGAATCAAGGAAATTTTAAAGTTAGAATTTTCTTATTGAATCGGTCTTAGAGTTGAATTTTCACCTTCCTTGTGTTTTCCGAATAATTGACATTCTATTCTGAATAAATAACAATTACACGCATTAAAACGATTAAGGAAAGGTTATTAATTATAAAATAGTACACTTTAGAGTTTTGATTGATTGATTAACAAGCAGAAAAATGTGTGAGAATTTCGGGTGTTTCATTTCAAATGGCTTGGCTGAAGGTGGTTCAAATTTCAGTTGCAAGATTTGAACCTCAAACCCTACGGATATAGAAGTATATTACTTCTATCTATAGAAGTAATATAACGTTGAATATTTGGGACAGAAACATTGGAGAAAATTTTCTTTTCATTTTAGGATTCTTATTTTAAGAAATAAAAAGTTTAAAAAGGAGATGGATGGATAGATGGTAACATTTTGGTCAGAACCGTATTTACAATTTTAGGAGAAAAACAAAGCTTCTAGAATCCCGGATCAATCTGACGTGTGATTTATTAAAACTAGAATATTGTAAAATAAAGCTACATCCACGGAAATCACATTAATATCTGTCATTTGCCAAGTTTGTAAATGAAATATTGAATTTTATAATATTAGAAAAATGACCTGCCAAAGAGTCTGCGCAAGTATGCTCTATGATAAAAAAAGTCTTTCTCTTCAAGATAGAAGAAAAACTTATTGGAAATGTGATAAGACCTTTTCATATTCATGTATTTATATAGTAATAGTTATCATTATAGTTAGCTTATTGGGAAGTTGTGTGAACACTGGGTATGACATTACTATTGATCTAGTAATAGAACGTTAATGATATAAGGAATCTTTTATATTATTCACTCGGTGGTAGGGCTTATTGCAAGCCTGGGTAGGCACTAGCTACTTATCACATATTCTACCGCCGAGCAGCATTGTTCCAGTTGGAAGGATAAGTGAGCCAGGGTTGTGCCTGTAGCATAAGAAACAGAAAATCTTGATTCCCATGGAAGGTGATATAAGGAATGGTTAACATTCTTACCGAACCAGTATCTATAGGGCGGTGGAGACTGCCTACCATCAGGTGGCTCATTTGCCAGACCTTCTTAAAATCCCAATATGTCGATATACCAGTGACCAGTAAATTTCACCAGTCTGTGTATTAGTTATAAATAATAATAATAATATCCTGGGACATTATTCACACACGGCCATCTAATCCCAGAAATTAAGCAGAGCTTGTACTATGGAACTGATATACTACATATACTACTTTTCTCTTATAAATACATACTTATATAGATAATTACACCCATAAACAGGACAAACAGACATGTTCATGCACACAAATGTCTGTCCTGGGTGGGAATCGAAACCACAACTTTTAGGCGTGAAAGGCAAGTATCTACCAACTACGCGAACCGACTCGTCAAAGTTAATAATTAAGAATATTTTAATTGAAAAAATTAATACATAGTTTTTTTTCTGACGAAACAATTGTAGAAATCGCATTAGTATTATTTGACATCGGACATTAGCAAATATCAAACAAGAAAAGAGCACTCCCCGTATGCTTTTATCGATGATTAATTTTCGAATAATTGTATTTTTTTAACTGTGTATGCAAGCAATTGAATATTTATTACTCTAATCAAAACTGGTGTATTATTATACTGTCTTTTGCTTTTGTTCTAACATATAACGAAAATAAATTAATACATGGCTTAAAATAAATGATAACCATCAATCAATATTTGATTCAATATGCTTACTTTCGATGTAATAAATATAAATTTTTAGTCGTCAGTAATCTGATGCCAATTGCTTAGAAAAATTGTCTCTTAAACGATCGCAGATATCACCCGTGTACCCGATGGGATATCTCATTTTACCCACTTGGGTGATGAATTTTCCTTAATTCTTTATTTCGCCAAAAGAATGAATGTTTGATCGTTACTATTTCTGTTCCCTTATGTTCTACGGGTTTCAGTTTTCGGGACATTATGCGGCCATTATTTTCTTCTAGAACTCAGCCCATTTGTTTTGTCGCCATCCGTTACGTTGTTTATTTTGTTGTTTTCGCATAGAAAGTGTTGAGTCGTTACGCAAATACAAATCTACGTTGTTTTAATATTCTTATATTTAATCTTAATTTAAATAGTAGCCAGAAGTTCCCATTGAATTAATCTCTCAAGTTTATAATACAAATATAACTTTGATATTTAATAAAGTTAAACATATTTTGTATTTCTTATAATTGATAAATTAAAGTCAAAACAATTGATATTTGCATATACCGTAACAGAACTACTGTTATGCATTTACGGCCTTTAGTTTAGCTGCTATTTAGTTGAACACCGTTTAATCTCTTTCTGCCATTATCGTTTTGACATTCGAGTGAAGAAGACACAGCATTGCTTAATTAATCACCCGCTAAATAATATTTAAAATTAATAATAAATAATTGTATGATTAAAGTAGTGACATCGATATTTACATAAGCCACGATTCAATGTATTCAGTACATATTTTGTGGGTATTACCAAAATAAATAAATCATCAATAGGAATGTCTATAAAATACAGAACAGCAGTGCTATCCGGTAAGATGATATACTATTTTGATGCGTATATTCTTGAAATGTTATAATAATTACGGTCAATGTCGCGTATCACTTTTTGACATTTCTACGGTGAGTTTAAGATTACTTCGATTCTATATCGAGGAGGAGTGTATTTGTCATGCAGATTCCTTCGATTTAAATGCGTCCAAGAACGCATTCGGCATCTATTTATATCATAAGCATCTTGGTTTAAAACTAGTCCTTAACTGTTGCGATATTAATCGAATGTGTTTCATAAATTATTTCTATATCTAAATCGCTAACCAGATAAATCTGGTTATTTGAAAATAGATATAGTTAATGAATCGTCACGCCAAGTGTGTTTTTAAATAATAAAACTCATACAGAACGTACCTACAAATGGCATCCGTCCCGCACAACTCGACGAGCAAAGTGTCACTGAGTTAGCGAACGCTAGTTTGCAGATAATCATTTTTCATTAACAATGTTCTTTTATCTATTATTGTAAGGGATTGTACGACACCTACTTCGCTATATTGTTATGGAAATAGTGTTCGGTTTTCAAAATATCCTAATTGTAAAACAATAACATCGCACTATACTGTAAACTATTGCATGTAATGTCCGTTAACAGACGAAAAAAAAAAAAAAATACTAAAAATCATAATTTTAAATAATAAATGAAGCTAACGTGTTTGTTTTATTGAGATCAAATTGAGTAAAATTCAGTATCACAATCAGTTTGACCGAATCGGTCTATTCAAATTGTTTTGGAAATGAGTACATGAAATTGTAAATCCACATTATTCAAAATGACCATCTTTATGTAAGTTAAGCAATTCAAATTCTATATATGTTACACTATTTGTATAACCCTTTTTTTCTTTCAAAGTAAAGGTTTGGAGTTTGGAGTAGTTTTGGAGTAATACTATTACTACTATACTCCAACTTCATCTCCAATTTCAACCTACGCCATTTATTATAAACATAATCATCAATACTGATATAAACGTTCATTTTAAATCGGTAAGGCGTTGTGTTTTCTACTCAAAAAATGAAATATTTTGATGATTGGTTATTAAGAAATTATCATCGCAGAGTTTTAGTTAAAAGTCAATGAAAAAAATGTGATAAAAAAAAAGAATATACATAAAATATATAATATATATTTATGAATATTGTATTTGAATTTATTACAATATTACAGATATTTTATCTCATCGCAACCTATGTTTTGCTATTTATTAGAAAATAATATGTAAAATGAATAAAATACATAACGCACTTATATTCATATAACATACTATCAGTTATTTTACTATATACGACTTATTATAATAAAATTATTTAAAACACAATCATTATAGTTTAATTTTCAATAAATTGCTTTTTTAATAGACTATAAATACAGGAAGGCAAATTAGCCAATGGGCTTCTTGATGCAAAGTCACCTATCCATAGACATTTGAACTATCAGAACTCTACATAACTTCGAACACCGTTACCCGCGAGATTTTAAACGCTATGTATATATGCCTTTAAAATCTATTATAATATTATATATGAGAAAGTAACTCTGACTGTGTTTGCTTTTACAGATAAACCATTGAGCAAATTTCGTTGAAATTTAGTCTGAAGTATGTTCGTCAAGGACACAGGCTACTTTTTTATATGTAACACCTGCCTTTCCCATCTTATAATTATACACATCTTATAAAAATACAGGCACAAGTGTGTGTCAGAAATAATACTGGCTAGCTCATCTTTCCTAAAACACGGTATTACTTTTTATCGTTCGATCAAATGGTATCATTTGCTCATTCTATCGTGATATCAATTGATTATGATATATCATTGCAATACCGTAACAGCCTGTGAATGTCCCACTGCTGGGCTAAAGGCCTCCTCTCCTCTTTTTGAGGAGAAGGTTTGGAGCTTATTCCACCCCGCTGCTCCAATGCGGGTTGGTGGAATACACATGTGGCAGAATTTCAGTGAAATTAGACACATGCAGGTTTCCTCACGATGTTTTCCTTCACCGTAAAGCACGAGATGAATTATAATCACAAATTAAGCACATGAAAATTCAGTGGTGCTTGCCCGGGTTTGAACCCACGATCATCGGTTAAGATTCACGCGGTCTTACCACTGGGCCATCTCTGCTTAGTAAGTAAATTATAATATATATTAAATTCACTTACTGTTCATATAGTAGTGACGCAATACGCAACTACCGATTAAAAACTTACCGTATAATAAATATCTTTCAGCACTATTTAATATTACACTGGACTCACAGTCGAAATAATATTCTACGTAAAAAAATGTTTTCCGAGTCAAAAAAAATACAGACAAATTTTTTACTGGTCGTTTTTTTTTCACTATTATTATATTTGTAACACAGGACTCGTTGCAAAAGTCAACGCTAACACAATAAAGCGGTTTGTACTTTGATTCGGTTTAAATAGTTTACGACAGGGTTAAATGGTGATGGTAAATGAATTTCAGCTTTATTTATAGCAGGATAAGGTTCATTTTTCTTTAATACCCTTTACGTTTATATTTTAAAACAATTTACTTTATCCTTATAAAATAGAGTAGGAACAATAATATATTCTTTTAATAAATAAATCAATTCGCATTGGAGCAGCGTGGTGGAATCAGCTCTGAACCTTCTCCTTATTGAGAAGAAGGCAATATTTAGAAATTGTTATTATTTATCATTATATAAAAATAAATCAAAGCATATTGCAAATTGTTATTCACCCTATCTGCAAATATTTTCATAACATATAAAAACGCAAAAGTATTAAGTTACATAAAAATAAATATTAAATTAATAATTTCAGTAATTATTAAATATGTGATTTATCGATATTTTTTTATTAATATTGTCTATAGAATACGTTATAATAGGAATATTAATATAATAATACTATATATGTTTGTGTATACATACATTGGGTATACAAATGGACATATAATAGTAGGTGAAAAGTATATAATAAAATATTATTATGTATTTTCTTTTTGTGGTAACCACCTAACCCCTGATTTATGAATATAAATATAACATACTTAGGATATTTCTTGACCCTACAACACCGTTGTTATAGAAAACGCACGCTAATTGAAAACCGCCATTTCGTTGATGAACACAAAAGTAAGGTAATTTAAGAACAATAGTGAAATAAAATACAAAATTAAAAGAACAAAGTACACATAAAAATTTAAGTTATTTTTTTATTTCGGTAATTAATTCATTATTGACGCGACTTGTGAATTGTTGAATGTGTTTGGATTTTTAAAAGTGAGTAATTTATATCAATTAGTATGATTTGGTGTTCTATTTTTAAAAAGACCAATTCGTTTTTTTTTTAAATCAGTTTCACTTCTGTATATTAAATATATAATAAATACTACGCAAGCGAAACTAACCTATTTTGTTAGATAGCCAATTGATAGAGAAAGTGAATTTTGATTTTCCCTGAGAAACGTTAAGAGCGACCAGTATGCCGTGACGGCAAGCGGCATTATGACGTCACGCCTCTTCCCTTTTATTCTCTTGTGTGAGTTGGTCGTATATATTAAATACTTCGTTGCTAGTTGCGTAGGTTATTGTAATAATAACATATTTAAAATTATGCTATTAACGATACTATTTGTTAGTATTTATTTTTCTTAATTATTTATTGGATTTCTCTAATTTTAGATTCTTTGTATAACCTTCAATTTCGAAGTTTTAGATGTAAAATTGTTATGTGGACTGCAATATATTGAGCCATGAGTTCTATTGGAAAGGAGAGGAGAAATGACAGATATGTGATATTAAAAAAATCAAGTTGCAGTGAAAATATTTATTCAATACTAGTTTTCGCGCGCGGTTTCGTCAGCTTTTTGGATATAAAAATTTTGTCTATACCCTTTCTCCAGGTTCACGCTCGCTTCATACCAAATTTTATCAAAATCGGTTCGATGGTTTAGTCGTGTGAAACTGCAACACATAGACAGAATTAACTCGCATTTTAAATATAAATATAATCGTTACATATTGCTATTTGACTAGCTAAAATCTCAGCGGAATTTAACTCGAATAATTAAAAAAAATTTTACAATTAAATAAACTTTATATTTTTATTTGAATTTGTCAATTCATTTCGTTCCCCATCAGACTTGCTTGCTTTGCGTGAAATTAAGTGATTTTTCCTAATAAAACTTGCCACTAAATTAGAATTTTTAAGGACATTTTTTTAGTATAACAACACCGAAGCAAAATTATCAAGTCTGTAAAAAAATACTATTGAGTTACTTGCTTATTTATTGTTAATTTATTTATATATGCTATTTAATACGTCATCGGTTAACACAAAATAAAGGACTAAATCATATTGTTTATATTGACGTAGTATTATGTTTTTATTATCTCGTCATAATACAATTAACAATATGCGGTTATGGTAAATCCAAAGTGCGTAAATATGACAAAAATACACACGATCAGACTGTTGTGTCGATATAATGCTGATTTTTTTTTCTTTTAGCACAATTATCTAATATTGGTATGAAGGAGTTCGTTGAAGTAAAAAGTAATGTAACAGCCTGAAAATTTCTCACGACTGGGCTTGGTATATATATACTACAAGTAAATATAGTATGTAGGTAGAGTTTTGTGCAAACCCCTTGGGGTAGGTTAATACCCTCATAAGATAAGATATCCAAGCGCCAAACAGCAATACTTATCGTTAGTAATGTTAATTTTCGGTTTGAAGGATGCATGAGCCAGTGTAACTACAGGCATAAATGTCGTAACATTTTAGTTCCTGAGGTTGGTAGCGCATTAATACTTCATTAAGGAAATATTTGTAGCAATACCGATGGCCCATCTGTTGGTCCACCTTACAATTTTAATTAAAAAAATATCTTCAAATATATAGAACACACATATTATATAAAATCAATATGAGCATTTGATAACATTACCTATGTGCTTCCTTTCCTTTTCCACGGCGTAATCTATTTCTACTCGTATGATCATTTTATTTGGATTAGTTAAAAAGTACTTTATGTAAGGTCATGTTTATCAAGTGAATTAACATTATATTTTGTAATCAAAACGTTACATACTGTTCCCTATTACAATCAATGAAGAAATTAATATTAACAAACCTCTGATTAACATTATCCATGTGACTTCCTCTGTAATACTGTGCACAACCTTAATTAATGTTCTTTTAAAATTTTCCATAGATTATTCAAGATCTCGATGATATCGCGTCAATTTAATGTCAATGATATTTCTTTTTATTTTACCTGTGATTGGTATAGGCTTTACATGAACTCGGGGCGTCACGGTAGTATGCGTAAGCGATCCCGTGACGTGTCCCGAAGAGACGGAGTGGGTATCACTAGATTTTTGTGGGTATTCCAGCACCTTCAACGCCGACGAATCCCACGATCCGCATGTGGGACAAACGCGTAAATGCGTTTTTCTAGCGAAAAAATAAATAAAAGGCTTTACACGATGAATGAGTCAGTAGGTATATTTTAGTTGAAATGACATAACCTAAATCCTATAGTTGACATTTCATTGACATTATGAGAATTTGCCGTGCAATACCAATATCAAACGACTAGTTTACCCTAAAATCAGCTGTTTGTATAAGTTGCTAAAATTAACCAAGATATACAGGACCAAACGAAAAGCTATTTTAAGGATTAATTTAGTAGAAATTGCTTCCAAAATGCATAAAAAGCAAAGATAATCCAACTATTAAGCAAACTCATTTCTACACATCCAAAATAGTTGATATAAAGTGAGCAATATACAAAACGATACTGACATAAGCGGCCATATAAAATTATATACACAGCTATTTAGAGATGAAACTGTTCTGGCGTTATGCCAATACAATTATGTTTTCGGTAAGTGGAGTCGGCTAAACAACACGAAACTCACGGTAGATTACCTTTGTGGAGGATAACTGCCAATTTTTGTCAGAAATGTTGCCGTACCTTTACATTGTAACGAAGGAAAAATTGTTTTAGAAAGCTTTATAACCCTCGTCTCACTCGATTATGGGGACTCATGGTAAGGTACTTAAGCTCTTTGTATATGGGCATTAGACTTGAAGTATAACATATATTATATCTGGTATATGATTTTATACATTCTATACACTTGAATTATTTTTATAGACATTAAATTTTAGATTGAAGGCAATTAAACTCCACCTTTTATAGTCCCTAGAGTACGATTTTATCTATAAGAAGATTGTGTGTTATCAATAATACAATCCATACAACATCAAGAAGGAAAAATTAGGTCGCTGCAAATAATTGCGTAATATTCAATCATATTAAATTTAAAATTAAAATGTTTTAATGTTTTTAATAAAATAAAATAAATAAAGAGAAAATAAGGTAACAATTTGTAAATGTCCTGTAAATGTGACTAAAGCCTCTCATTTTTGAGGAGAAAGTTTGGAGGTTATTCTACCACGCAACTGACATGCGGGTTGTCTATACATGGCAGAATTTCATCCACCACGTGATAATGGCTCGTATAAATAAAACAAACTAACTAAAATCAAATGTACCGTCCTAATTCATATATTTCCTGTAATCAAGTATAGAGAGACATATATAAATTGACCTCTGAATACAATGAAATTGCATAGCACGTGAAGGTCAAACTCAATTTGTATCTATGCGTTAGGCACTTCAGAGATATGTCGCGGAAAACAATATCATAAATCAATCCTTTGTGGTTAAATCACTTGAATATTTCAATATATATTTCCAATTAATTGTATGTGTTGTTCATTATTTTATTTTTATGCAAATAAACTATTCGGCTTATGACGTCAGCGCTCGTATTTTACCCACGCAAGTCAATGGGGTTTTTGATTTAATTAGACTTTGATATAATCATACTTGTTTGTTTCCGTACTTATGTTTAGGCAGTAATTAAGTGACATGACACTTATGACCTTCAAAATCTGTAGAGTATTTTCTTTTCTGTACTGTGTCTGGCTATTTTGAAAAAAAAACAAACTCGAAGCTCACCGCAGAAAACTGTCTTAAAATGTCAAAAAGTTATATGCCACATTGACAATAATTATTATAACATTTCAAGGATACACGCGTCAAAATATCAACATAATTCGATTGTCAACATTTCACGAGCGAGTAATGTAGTTCTTGCAGAATAGCACCGCTGAGCCGGTAAATATTATCAGTATTTAAATTGACTTAATTTGATGTTAAGACTATGCAAGCCCGTCTAAGTAGGTGGCGCCTAAGTATATCCTACCACCAAACAACAATAACTTGAACTGATCCAGTGTAACTTAACATCTTGTGTTCCAAGCTTCGTAGCATATTGGCGATGTAAAGGATGCTTACTATTTCCTATATTACAATGTTTATGGGCGGTGGATATAACTTACCATCAGGTGGTCCATTTATCAAAACGTATCAATAACTATGTGTTCTATACGTGTGTGTGTATTCGTATGTCAGTATTATAAAAACTTACTATAACATCGGATACATATAATATTTTCCTGACGTCATCCTCGTCGGGGACTAAACAATCGCACTGTCACAATCCCATGACGTAGCAGTTCAACACGTCTGGAGAGAAATCTGTTGGCGATTCTTTAATGTTTGGAAGTAAATATTGCAACGTGAACTTCTATAAGCTGGTCACTAAATCTTCGACGCAGAGTGAACTTAAAAAACATGAACAATAAAGTATTTATCAAAGATAGACTTATCTAAATAATGGATTTATTTAATATTATATAATATTTATTTAATAGACAGTACAGAACAATAGAGACCAAGTTATATTAAGTGTAAAGAGATATTAAGTGAAGGCCCAGTGGTTAGAACGCGTGAATCTTAACCGATATCGTGGGCTCAAACCTAGATAAGCACAAACAAATTTTCATGTGCTTAAATTGTGTTTATAATTCATTTCGTTTTCGGTGGTGAAGGAAAATATCGTGAAATATAGAGACCTCCACGTGTCTAATTTTACTGAAATTCTACCAAATGTGTATCCACTAACACGATTTGGAGCTATGTAGTGGAATAAGTTCCAAAACCTCTCCTCAAAAGGAGAGGAGGACTAAGCCCACTAATATATTATATAAGATTAGGAAAATAACACACATTATAATATTATCCGCTTTACATATACAACAAGCGTGCTTAAGTTGCATTAATACAATTTTAGTTGAAAACCTTGACTATGCTCTTCAAACCGAATATTATATTTACATAAATTTATTTAGTTTCACAAAGCACATAATACCATTGTTTAACATCAAAATAACTATTAACGTAGTTCACAACAATAAGTTATTATATTCTCAACAATTTTGCCTTTAGTTCCACGTAACAATACACGAACAAGTGCTCTTGAAGTATTTAATGTCATCATAAATTTATAATTATTATAATTTTTTTTTTTGATTAGCCGTCTTTTTTATTTCGATTCTTTTTAACAATTGATATAAAATTACATAAATAACAATGTATAATAAGTTTTTTTTATAATTTACATAAATATTCAATGATTCTAAATGTAATACGTACATAATTATAAATATAAACATGTTTATACTCCCAAATGAATGTATCAAGTTTTCGAGATATTATAAATAAAAATTAATCGAAAATAATTAAATGAAAAATCAAACGAGGTTTATATTAAAACTAACATTATCAAAACTAATGTTCATTCTTATAAACACTACACTATCTGAAGCGATAAATACCGTCGTACTATGAAATTATGTTGGCTTCAAGCCAATTTTAATTTCGTAGTCTGCATACATTCTCGATATATGGACCCGTTCTTTTGTAAATATGACTTTCGGTTCGACTTAGAGTCCCGTTTGAAATTCTATGTCTATTAGATCACTTATAAAGCTGAAATAGTGTGTTTATAATCGTAAAAATGATTATATTATAAAATCTTTCCTAGGTAGACCGCCAAACAGCAATATTTAGTATTGTTGCATTCCGGTTTGAAGGACGAGTGAGCCAGTGTAACTACAGGCACAAGGGACATAACGTCTTCGTTCTCAAGGTTGGCGGCGCTCAAGGCTATTGGCGATGAAAGGAATGGTTAATACTTCTTACATCGCCAATGTCTATGGACCTCAACACCATGTGGCCCATTTGCCCGACGTCTACCTATAACATAAAAAAAGAAACCACTTGCTTTGACCACCGACGATTAACTTTTTTAATTAACCAACGCGCACGAGTAAATTATAAATATAATTTTAACATATATTAAAATAAATATATCAATCTTTAAGACAATGTCAAAATTATGAACTATTAAGAAAACTAAGATGCTCTCAACAATAATTTTCATTTGTTTTAGTGTACAATTTGAATACTTCTTTTGTTATCGTCATTTCGTTTGTTTTTAAACGAAAATGTAAAATTAAAAGAGCTATTACGTTGTAGATAATAGTCACAATTAAATATATTAACGATATTTTAGAGTAATTAAATGGAAAATAAAAATAAAAAACAATTGGAGGAATGGTAATAAAATTTTAATCGCTAAACACATCAGTGAATAAAGGTGACACGCAATCTATTACTACAGATTACGATTATATACACCTAAATACACATAAGGGAGTGTCGGATTCCCGTCCCATCTGAATATGAGAGTTAGGGAATAGAGAACAAACCTGTATACGTACATACTAGTGCACTGTAATATCTCCTGCACAGTTGGCTATTCTGTCTTGAGATTGGCCGCCGTGGCCGAAATCGGTCTGGAAGATCTAAAAAAAACTCATGAGATAAGAAATATTGATCGAAGTCCTATGATCAATTTACACAAGGCCAATAGCCAAGCTAATCCACTAAGCCAAGACATTAAGCCAGTCGAATGAAATGGTAATTTACACATAGGCTATATACGAGAATTTCTTCTTTTTTGAGCTGGAAATGGTTCTTTATTGGCTTGAGGACATTCCAATGTAGATGATTGTCTATTAAGACGAAGCCAATATTGGATTGTCTTAGCAGCTTGGCTCGGCTATTGGCCTCGTGTAAATTCATCATTAGGGTCGTTCCAATATTTCTTCTTCTTCTTCTTGTTTATATAATGTGAAGCCATGATGGCGTAATGATGAGAAGACGTCAATCTTGAATTCGAATCCGGGCAAGCAAAACTGAATTTTCATCTTTTATGTTTATAATTCATCTCGTGGTGGAACATTGGAATATTGTACATGGTGCGAATGAAAATGTGCCTCTTGTATCCAACCTGCATTGGAGCATCGTGTTGGAGCAAGTTCCTAAGCTTCTTCTCAAAAAATAATACAAGGCCTAGCCTGGCCGTGGGACTATATAATCTTAGTTATTCTATTCTTATATAATGTTCAATTGTTAAATTATAAATTCTTAAATACTATTGACTTCAAACCGTAAAGCTTAAACAGTAAAATCTAAAATCATTTACAAAACAAAATTTAAAAAAAACTGTGGGGTTGTGAAAAAAAAATTAACAAAAGCTGACTAGTCATCAAACATCAATAGCGCAAAGAGAAAAGGAAATGAAGTTGGCCATGAATGAGACCGTGGGTTTGAGAGAGATGTAAAAATTGTTATCGTTAATGCTGTCTTGTAAACGAATGCCCTCAGCCTGTCGTAAAATTGTAGATTCTTTAGAATTTTCTATTACGAAAGACTAGCGTGGATACGTTGAACCAATTCCACCAAGTTTATAAGAACAAACTCGAAACAGAAAAATTTGAAAACATGATCTTAAAATATTTGAACATGTTTTGTTTATAAACCAGAATACATACACTTTATACTCTTCGTCTTTAAATATCTAGCCAATGAATTGGGTCAAACTAATAACAACTTACTATTAGGTGTATGGGACAGAAGACATGAATTCTAATTGACCAGATCGTAAAGTACAATTAAGACTGACGTTCCATCATTCACCACATAAGCAACATTGGTTCCAATAGACCAATGTTTGACAAACTCGGAATTTAATATATAATTTGTTAGTTTAAAATATTATAGATGCATTTATATATCATATTAAAACATTCACAAAAGTAAATAAACGTTACTTATCAAATATGATTTATAAAAATTTGTTGGCGTTTAATTGATTTGATTATCGATTTCTTATTATATGTTTAGTTATATGTATGTATGTTTTAAAAATACATATGTTTTCAGTAATTTTTCACAAAATGTTCTCAAATTTTTGGATTATTTTTTATTTGTTTCCGGTAGAGTTAATTGCAATGTGGTTAACGGAAGAGCAGAACAGAGCCACCCCCTATTTTAACCATAATATGTCGAAAGAGCTTATTTTGTTATTTCTTCGTTTTTATCTATAAATCATAAAATAATCACATTTATTAATAAGGTGGTGTTGTACATTGCCTCGAAATGTATAAAAGCTGGAAACCACCCGGTTAACGCAATGTTGGCTTCAGGAGATACGCCATAAAATTTTTTTTTTTTAAATTGAACGTCCAACTGATGATAAATGCTCACCATCGCCCATAGACATTGGCGTTTTAAGAAATATTAACCATTCCTTGCATCGTCAATGCGTGGTGCAACCTTGGGAACTAAGATGTAATGTGCCTGTAGTTTCACAGCCTTATTCACCCTTCAAACTGGAACATAACATTACTAATTGATTTGGTGGTATCGACCGTCTAGGTAGACGAGCTTGCACAAATCCCTACCAAGACTATTTTCCTGTTTTGAAAAACAATATGATGTCACTAATTACATAAATAATAAAATTAAAGCCCTTAATTTTATTTATTTATTTATAATCAGTCGGGTTTTTTAATGATCTCAGCTTATTTCTTCGTATGTGAAACCAAGAACTCGAGTATCCCTTAGGGTATGAAGGAGAGCATTCAGAATATACCAACCAAAATATATCGGAAGCCTCGACTGAGTTTTAAGCGGAATTCTAACAAGGGAATTTACTATAATATAATAAAGAAAATCATATTCATTAGAGTACAATTTCGTATTAAGGCATTAATAGGAACTAATATTTAAGGATACAACCATATATTATGTCTTACCTAATTTATAGAAAATATATATACTATTTATTTAATATTACAGATGTCTTATCCACATTAATTTTTAAGTGAATAAAAAGCTACGTCAGCAGATGAATGTCTTTCATGACTCATTAAAAGTGGCCCGGCCCAGTCTGATAGTAAGGGCTTCTTAAACACGGGACAGTTAATTTTAAAATGTGTAATTATTTAACAATAAGTTTATGAGTGTAGTTTTTTTTTATAGAATAGGAAGGCGGACGAGCATATGGGAAATTTGATGGTAAGTGGTCACCAAATGCCCTTAGACATTGACACTGTACGAAATGTTAGCCATCGCTTACATAGCTTGCAACCTAAGATTTTATGTTCCTTTTGCCTGTAATGAACCGGAACACAACAATACCAAGTAATGCTGTTTTGCGGTAGAATATCTGATGAGTTGGTGGTACCTACCCAGACGAGCTTGCACAAAGCCCTACCAGTCGAGTTATAGAAGTTATTTTTTATCTATGTCACCTTATTACTGATTAATATTTTATAACAATTTTCGACAAAACAACATAATTATAATACAAAATATTCTATGATTACAACAATATCCTTCTTGTATTTCTATATCTATGATCTACTTAATTACTAATAGGAATTAGTAAGTACTTATTATATGATTATAAAAAAATAACTCAAACCTATGAATTTTTTAACCGAATCTCGAAAATGCGTATAACCCAGTTTAAATGGGAACATATATTAACATTACTAATAAGAAACCAACAAGAGTCTGTATAACTTAGGCTCACTATACTCAGGCATACACATACATGCGCATGTGAATAAACGTACACGTACTTTTGTGTGCAAACACAATGGCTAAGAATGTGTGCCAACCAACTTTGTCGTTTACCAGCTCGGTGTATGGGTGCCCTAAAGTTCACTGTATTTGAGAGCCTAGCTTTGTTCATCAAGACCACCGTCTGTTAGGGCTTTACGTGAAAGCCTGTATTTCCGGATGTTATTCTTGTCTAAAAATCTACAGAATTTTCATTAAAAAAATATTTTTCAAGTACCATCAACTCATTATTCTTATGAAAGTAAACGAGAACAGACTTATTGTATTATTCATAAATAGCTTTTGAAATGGCCTAATAAAGCATAAAGTTCTTTACATAGGTTCAGTATAGCTTATAGAAATGTATTTCTAAAAATACTATCTTCTAAGAGACGAGAGATGTTGATAAAACAAAATGTAATTGTAAAAACTCGGATATAACTGCTTTTATTTTGCGTACAATGAATTGCTTTTAAGAGATAAATTGGCGCTTAGATGGAATGACATGTACTTTTTTTTTTAATCTGATCGAAATATTATATTTAAAAACGTTTACAACTGTCTTTGTAAAAAAAGTTTTGTATTAAATACCTTAAGCGTATATATTATAGGACAGAATATATTTACTTTATTTAGTAGTACTGACCTTTTATCTCAAATTTCGGATGTTTGAATAGGTAATGATAAATTTTATTTGGCGTTGTAGGCCACTTTTCGACGAAAACAAAAAAAAGATATTTAACATTTCTTTATGCTATTTGTATAATAAAACAATCGCATCATTAAATAAAGAATACTATAGAACCGTACAATGAGGATGTAAGTTACTGGCAGACTAACTACACAAATCATCTAAAACATTTTTTTACTTTTTTCTTGGATTCATTTTAAACATCTAACCAATAGATAGAAGACATTAAAGAACTAATAAATACGCTCTCTCTTTAACAATTAACAATTATCTCAAAAAATATTTTAATTAAAAATATCAAAGCTTCCCAACTGGACCCACAAAACCAAATAAGAACACGTTATTAACCAGGTCCTAATAGAATTATATCAAATTAAATCTTCAACCATTATGAAAAACCAATCTACGAATGTAAATCCAAAGCCTAAATTTAATATTTTAACACCTCCTAACAAACAGACCTCTACGGCGATAACTTATTCTGTAGTTTATTATTAGACCCTTTCTATGAAAATATGGTAAATTGGTTCTCCTGGATTCATCCATATTTTCTTGGAAACATAATGTTATTGTAACAAACCGCTTACCGCCACTATAAGATGCTGCTACGAATAAGAAACAAATATCCAAGTATTCTAGTTTCCGAAATATTTTACGACAAAAACATAAATTACATTTTGACGGCTATTAATTATTAATCATTATTAATTGTCATTAATCCGAAATTTATTTAGAAATAATTTCCGAATAAGAAATTAATTACGTTGAAAAATCCTACGACCTGTTACTGCTGCTATTTCAAAAAAAAAAACAGAGTATTGTTTATTTATATTATATAAATTTGTATATATATGTCGCGGATTCAAATGGATTGCCATTTTAATGGCCGCCATTCTCGTCCAATATGTTGATTTTATTAAATCAGTCAGTGCGCACGTCCGGCGCTGGCGCTGTCCTGAGAGCAAGAGACCAAGGGGGTCGCTTAACAAACGATCACACGCGCTACTGACAGACACACCATTCTATTTTATATTTCCATTATTCGGCTGTACAATAAAATAGGCAGCCGTCTTATATTTTTGCAACTTGACGTCTGACAACCGACCAGTAACCCATAAGATGTCAATCACCTTGTGTAGTGTTGCTATTCTAATAAAATAAGTATCGTCGTATATCCGCTTAAATTTATTATCTCTGACATATATAAATATATATTTAAATTTACAACATGAATGGTGGAATAAGCATTACAATAATTCTAACTGTTTTGTTAGTCACTGAAAAACTGGCTGGCATTCTTCGACAAAATTCTATACATGCTTTAGTGCCAATACTTGAAGACAATCCAAGTGGCTACAGTCACACTCATTCAAACATTACACATTTTATTGTGCCTGTAGCTGGTATGCGAAACAAAGACCATTCTGTCTTCTGCGCAGAATGGGACGAAATTCCAAAGGCTTGTGATCTCCTAGCGCTATAATTCTCATACATCTTTAAAGGTAAGATGGAAAGTATATCCCTATATTCACTTAAGTTTATTTTAAAATAGTTTATTTTAACATTAGCTTTACATATTAAATTTCCTTTATGTAAATACAACTGTAGATATTATGAGGTACACCGACATCTCCGACCGCTTATAAAATATGCGAGTGAAATACGAACGGTAGAAGCACTCCTGAAATATGAGTGAAATTTAAATGGAAGCCAGGTTCACATTGATTCATTGTTTTGTTAAAATTGTTATTTCATTTAGGAGTTTTGGTACACATTAATAAAATAACCAAAATATTATTCGAAACGTAATTAAGTTTTGAGGATTGTAACATAATAGAACGTTGTTGTTATTATGATTACAAACAATTGCTATTAGTATAATCCGAACTAAGTAAGTCCGAACTATTTTATGGTGAGACCATATAGAGTAATAAGTCTAATCTTGACATGGAATTATCTCGTTCTTAGTAAATAAATAAGATATTTGAAGAGAAAACATGTAATAATAATGTCCTCCAGACCGATTTCGGCCACGGCGGCCAATCTCAAGAGAGATTAGCCAACTACGCAGGCGATATTATAGTGCACAAGTTTGTGCGCAAACACAGGTGCACTCTCTATTCCTTAACTCTCATAATCCGATGGAACGGCAATCCGACACGACCGGAAAGAGTTCAGGTGCAGGACCAACGGCTTTACGTGCTTTCCGAGGCACGTGAGTGTACACACTTCCAACTTCCAGACTTCGGGCTGCTACTGAGAATTTTCTGACAGAAAAACCAAATAACGTTTTATTGGCCCGATCTGGGAATTGAACCCAGGACCTCCGAGTCTGCGGCCTTACATCAAGCCATTAGACCAACGAGGCAGTCAAGATATTTGAAGAGAAAACATGTATGAGCCATGCGTCCTTAGAAGACCATTTTCACAATTGTTGATTTTAGCTGATGCCTAAGCTTTTTTCCATCTTTGATTAATTTACGAAGACAGACTAACGACTGTCTTTAGTGAGTAAGTAAGTAGATAAGATGTTTCCATTGAATCCTGAGAGTGCAACTTCCAATCATTTTAATAGAAGCTTGACAATCCTTCATAAGAGGGTTGGTTATCGTTTAAAAATAACTTGCTTGATAAAAGATAAAAGAAAAATGTACGTTAAAAGCGTACTATTATAAGAATGGTATTAATAAAATTTATATATAATAAATGCAAGGAATAAGCACGAACTTAGTCACGTCAAAATGAAAACGATTAATGCCAACACCGGAAAACTTTCATTTAAAATTTCTAACTATAAATAAAATTATTTCATCTTCTCTACGTAAGAACTACGTTGATTTACTGTTTTTATTTATATTAGCTTGTATCACTCGTAAATAATACAAATAACCTGTAAATAAGGTTTTTGAATATTCCGAAAAAACTCGTCACTTTGATATGTCATATGTCTATCATTAACCGATTTCTGAACGATTATGATGATACAATTGACTACGTTAGTCTTTTCAAGCATATTCCGTCACAGTCTTAAACAGCCATTATTGTAAATTTATTACCGTTCTGCTTCCAAAAAATATAATCTTGTATGGAATTTTAATAACTTTAAAACGGAAAAGCATTATAATAAACATTTTTAAAACGATAAAACTCCAAGTACAAAGCACTATATCCTTTACAGAAAAATTGCATTCAAATTGGGGTAACTAACCCGCATATGTTTGGAGTTTGGCAATGTTCCATTGTTTCGACTACAGGCTCTTTTTGATTATATAATGCCTTATCGCGGTTAAATTGTGCATTTCTATTAATGTAACGTAGAAATGTTATAAACTCAGATCAGTGATAAACAAAAGTGGCATACGAGATTTTATTGCAATTATAAATTACTATATTTTAAGTATATCGTGGTATAGGAGCTTACACGGCCCGAGGTTAGCACACGTGAATTTGAACCTAAGATGAGTTAAATCTGACAACTGACACTGACAACTGAGTGACCACTACTTAATGTTCACTTGCTTAACCTATTATCAGTTAATATTTATTTGTCTGAATTATTTATAATAGGCAGTCATCTTAAAATTGAAACTACAAATGAAGTCAATAATTGCAAAGCAATAAAAATTCTAGAACCGAAATTGGCATTGTTGCCGCAATCGATTGCCCCTCGCTGCCGGCTAAACGGTAGACCGCCAATACTGTTTAGTTTAGCTTAGAATTGTTTGAGCTAAAAATAAAACGATCTTTTGAGAATACGCTCCAAGTTTGCGGAAGAGTCTTTGTTCATCCGGCTTTTGTGAACCGAAATTACTTCAATTGATCTCCTTTAGGGACTGTTTTGGTTGAATAATTTGGGTTTCCGGTTTGATATAAGATGACGCTGACTCAAAAGTTAGTGATTGGACTAAGATGTTGTGTAAATATGATACTGCTCACGATATTATTGCTTCGACTGATTTTAATATTAAACATAAAAAATGTTTAAAAAAATTAAGGTTAAATGATATTTTCAGCATTGAATTGATTTTAGGTATAAGGCGAACAAACGTCATCTTCGCCAATTGATACTGCCACTATAATGTAAAACAAATAACGAAACTACTTACGAAGTAAAGGCGTGGCGCATTCTTGCATCACGGCTCTCTGATATGTTAACCCTTGTGTACCTGAAATTATATTAGATCATTATTCATTACGTTTTCTTCAGGATTATTGGTTCGAATTGAACAGAAAACGAAAAGTCGAGTTGAACAGGCTTTCTTCTAAAATATCAATATGTCATATAAACATTTGCAATTAAGTTTTATTTATTAATATATAAAGCCGAGATGGCCCAGTGGTAAGAACGCGTGAATCTTAACCGATGATCGTGGGTTCAAACCCGGGCAAGCACCACTGAATTTTCATGTGCTTAATTTGTGATTATAATTCATCTCGTGCTTTACGGTGAAGGAAAACATCGTGAGGAAACCTGCATGTGTCTAATTTCACTGAAATTCTGCCACATGTGAATTCCACCAACCCGCATTGGAGCAGCGTGGTGGAATAAGCTCCAAACCTTCTCCTCAAAAAGAGGAGGGGAGGCCTATAGCCCAGCAGTGGGACTTTCACAGGCTGTTACATATTACATATTACATATTTATTAATATAGTTTATTCACAAATAAAATAATATTAGTACTATGAACGAGTGGGTGTTTAAGAGATTTAATAATTTCAAATGTGCACGAAGAGAGATCGCTTGTTCGCTATCTCGAGTTTTTCGTAACGAATAAGACAGCTTACAATTTTGTAACAAGGACACAAAATATACTGAAAGTGTCAGTGGATTTGAAAGAAATCGGTTAGTTTAAGTCAATAATTTGTACTTGTATATACTGTGTATATACTGCTACAAATATAGATATATTTATAACAAACATTAATATTTCACTAAAACGATAAACTAATAATGGGTTACTATACAATTTTGGGTAAGGCTTAGTTGTATAAGTATGTGACAAGCGTATTACGATCTATATACACTATGTACGTCACAAGTCAGAGTATTTAAAAATAATATATAATGATACTGTCAATATTTTGTAAATGATATCGATGACTTAAGATCAGGTCGATCATTTAATAAAAACAAACATACATTGTTAATATTTCACTAAAATGATAAACTAATCATGGGTTACTATACAATTTTGGGTAAGGCTTATTAATATATAATATTACATTATAAAATATTATAAGAAGACCTAAGTTCAATGTAATTGGAATAAAATCTCTCTCATTTTATATAAAATTGTACGAATTTCTCGACAAGGTACAAGATAAAGCGATTCATCTCACAATGCAACAGGAAACACAAGCTTCGTAAGCAATATCTCGATGTACATTGGAATAGAAGAAGCCCTTGTAAGAGGATACGGTTTTCCTCAAAGACGCTTACGGTTGTATATTTTTACTGAATATAATAAGCAAGATATTGAAAGTAAAAAAAATAGTATTTATATTATTGTCCACATTCCAATTGTACATAATTATCTGTATAGCAGACGAGCCGGTTGGCATGGTTGGTAGATACTTGCGGCGAGAAATCGCTGAAGGTTGTGGGTTCGATTCCCACCGAGGGCAGACACTTGTGTGCATGAACATGTCTGTTTGTTCTGAGTCTGGGTGTAATTGTCTGTATAAGTATGTATTTACAAAAGAAAAGTAGTATATGTAGTAGTAGTAGTCTGGTTTCCATAGTACAAGCTCTGTTTAGTATGGGATCAGATGGCCGTGTGTGACTAATGTCCCAGGATATTATTATTATTAATATAAATAGCACTAATCTTATTCACAATTATGAACTGACAGTTTTTATAGTTAAACCATTAGAGGTCTCTATTTTTTGGTAGCAATTCGTTTTAGCTGAAGTGCTTGGTAGCTACAAACATTATATTATTTATTCCTCTTATAACTATTTATTATCGATTGCGTTATTGGTCTACTACATTATGTATAGTTGAATGTTTTATATCAAAAATCTAATCTTAAATATCTCATTTATAACGAATAACTGTAAGTGTCACAATAGTAGTTCTAAGTTGCTACTTAATATCATTACTAAATAAATACAAATTAAGCGTTACTGTCTCCTGTAGAAATAAAATAGAAAATACAACTATAAATAATATTGCTCTGTTTAGAATATTATTAATTTAATTAGGTTTTTTGCTATTTTTTGTGCGTACTGTTCTTGTTCAATGTAAAAGATGATTAACTTTTCTCTACTCAACGGAAATGAGTGACGTTTAACGTACATTTACCAATATATTTCCCATGACATATATAAAAACCAAATCATAATTAATTACTGACGAGATAATCTCTTAAGCACTCAACTGTTTTTCTTTGATAGCGTAATGCTTTCGAATATTGCCACTCTATCACTTTTATAGCTCATAAATTCGAAAGACTCGGAAACATTTTGTAATAAACTTTGAAAATGGAATAAAAATAAAAAAAAAGTTAAGTTGACGAAATTAGCTGACTTTTACAATTATAGCCAGGATGTTGATATCTAATTAGATCTAAGATACATGTATTATTCCAATATTATTTGTAATAATAAAATAGCCACTGTACACACATTGGAAAAGTTATATTTTTTTATAGTTAGTAGATTCTCAAGTAAGAAGCATGTAGGGCAAATTGCGAAGTTTCGAGGAGGTCGTCAGTTTTTAAACCACGGACCAGCCGAAACATTTTTTTCCTGTTAGTGAATCTCAGTAACAACCGGAAGTTAGGAGCTTACAGTGTCGCTTTCGTGTCTCAGAATATTTTATTTAAAGCCATTGAGCCTCCACCTGATTTCTTTCATGTCGTGTTGGATTTCCGTCCAATCGGATTATAAAAGTAACGAAATAGAAAGTGCACCTGTTTTTGTGAACATTTTGTTATATATTATTTGTGTTATTTAATCCGAGATGGCCTAGTGGTTAGAACGCAAGCACCACTGAATTTTCATGTGCTTAATTTGTATTTATAATTCATCTCGTGCTTAACGGTGAAGGAAAACATCGTGCGGAAACCTGCATGTGTCTAATTTAATTGAAATTGGTGGAATAAGCTCCAAACCTTCTCCACAAAAAAGGAAGAGGAGGCCTTAGCCCAGCAGTGGGACATTAATAGGTTGTTACTGTTATTTATTAAGATTTCTTGCTGTTTGATAATCCTTAAGATTGACCACTGCGGCTGAAATTCAGTAAAAATGCACTTAAAATTCGATTTCCTACTATATAACTTTATAATCCTTGTAATTTGCGTATGTATATCCATCTGTCATTACCTTTGTCCGACTCCCCTCTATTTCACATATAACTGTGTGAAGGTCTTAAAAATATTATAAAGGAAAAATTCAATATCTATCTACGTTTTACAAATTCAATCTCTATCAAGTCATTCATTCTTCTGTGAATGTACCATTTGAAATCCTTTCACCACCTTTAGATATAATGGACCAGATGGACCGTAGATTGCAATCGACATCTTATTTTTTTCTCTGAGTAATTTAACACGACTGCTGTTAAGTGCTCCCTAACGGGTAGATATTCGAGGTCTTCGGTTACTGAACGATATTGAGGTTTATTCCTGATACAGACAATTGCATTAGATCGTTTTTTTTTTTAATAAACGCTTAATGTATTGTCGGTGTTATTTATTCATATTGCAATGGCAAAAAATAAGTTATATTATGATTTACGACTGCACTGATTTGTGACGTAGTTTGTAATGACATTTCCTATTTTAACTAATTAACCTTTTTTCATTTTATTATATATGTATGTGTCTTATTATATATATATATATACTTATCTTTGTATTTTTAGCAATATAGTAAATAATTCGACTAACAAATTGCATTAAAGGTTGTGATATATAATATAGTAAAATTGCGAAGTATTGATGGTTTATTATTATTTTGTTGTATTGGATATTTGTTATTGGTTGAAGCCTTTATAAAATATTATAACGCTGCCAAATAAGATATTATATAGGTTATTTTACATGAATTTGACCGACTCACTTACTTACTCGAGAAACAATTTGTATAAATAATTTATAAACAAATATAATATTCAAAACAAGCAAGTTTCCACAACTAATTAGTACAGAAAAGAGGACGGGATAACTAAACCCAAAAAAGACAAAGAAATAAAATCAAAACTCAAATAAAATCAAAATTAGATATAATTGCAAAATTTACGACTTATTACAAATTAAATGGGTTTATGTAGTCAGTTTGTGAAACCGAACTGGATTTCACTTAGTTGATGAAACATCAATAAATGTTAATAAAATACCAACAATGCACCATTTATTATAATGCTTCATGTTCTCGTGTTAATGGTCCTTAATGCGTATTAATCGCATATGTCTAACGATCTGTAGGTTGTACATTACAAACAACCAAAATTATTAGCATAAAGAAGAACGTTATGCGTTTTTTTTTAATTTTTCCTCCATATTCATATTAAGTTGAAGTTAAGTCAATATCTTTGTTGACATCTATTTCAAATAATATAAAGATCTACTAGTATAGTAAATTAATAATTGCCTATAAATGTCCCACTGCTGGGCGAAGGTCTTCTTTACTTCTTTTGGAGGAGAAGGCTTGGAGCTTAGTCTACTCTACTTCAATGAGGGTAAGTGGATACACATGTGGTTTTCATTCGACTCATGCAGGTTTTCTCACAATTTTTCTTCACCGCTGAGATGAAACATCAGTGGCGCTTGCCTTATTATGAATCTTCTAGAACTTGTTCTAGCCACTGTTACATCTGTATTTCTGTTCTGACATTTATAATTACTCATATATACAACGACAATCAATGGTGACCTATAGACGTTATTACAGGACGAATGGTTTTGAATTACCTTTGATCGGGCGCCTTAGATCCCATCTTTGACGATGTCGATGGGCAAAGGTGGAGTTCATCCGTTCCGTCCGTATGAATTGAAACAGTAGCCAATACAGATACCTTTTTAAGAAGTAACCAAGTTGCTGAGCAAATAAAGAAATTTCCCACCGTTCTTATACCCAATTTTTGCGAATTATTTTTAGAAACGTTAAAATAGAAGTGACTTTAAAAATTAAACAATATATTATAATTTTAATTGGAAATCAGACGGAATTCATCCGTTTTACCAAAGATTGATGGCGTTAATGTAAAATTGTATTTGTTGTATTTAGGTAGGTAGGTTTTGTGTAGACTGGGTAGGTATAATCTATTCAATTTAAATATTGCTGTGAGCTTTGAAAGAGGCAGAGCCAGTGTTTTTACAGGTACAATTTTAAGGTTAATTTCAAAATACATAATACTTTTGTTTGGTTACAAATATCTATTGGTGCACCTTGACATGAGACCGATTTGTATGCTATAATGGTAATGGTCCCGTTTGGACTCAAAAAAAAACGGCATGACTCTACCGTCATGAGTCATGACCCCTCTTCGTCTACTACAGGTGTATCCCTTGTGTGTGTGTTATGCGTATAAGACATTATATCTATAAAAATATATTTATTTTATTAACGAATGTATGTTTTAAATTATTTTACTTAATATATATTTGTTGGTGTACATTTATTAGAAATTCCTTCAAAAACTATCAATTTGGATGTTTCCCATTTGCCAGGAGCCCCGTGACGGCACATTTTTTCGGAAATTGCGAAAGGTTGATAGCGTAATTTGGTTTATATTATAGGGATGTAATGCAATATTGAACCGGAAAAGTTTGTGTTTGAAGGTACATCTGCTAAATACCACATTGCGATTTCAAATCAAATCGAAATTTCTTACAATGCCAATGTCTATGGACGTTGACGACCACTTACCATCAGGTGGCCCATATGCTCGCCCGCCTACCGATTCAATAAAATAAAAAAAGATACTTTATTCCAGTAGGCTCTTGGAAGCACTTATGAATCGTTAAATTTTAAGATACCACCGATTGCTTTTACTTTTTTTTGAGGAGAAGACTTTGAGCTTAGTCTACTCTACTTCAATGAGGGTAAGTGGATACACGTGTGGTTTTCATTCGACTCATGCAGGTTTTCTCACAATTTTTCTTCACCGCTGAGATGGAACATCAGTGGCGCTTGCCTTGTTATGAATCTTCTAGAACTAGTTCTAGCCACTGTCATATCTGCATTTCTATTCCGACAACTTTTATAATTATATTACAAAAATCATATATATAACGGCATATATATACCGAGAAGAACCAGCCAGAAACTCAGTACTTACTCTTTTTCGAGTCATGTTACATAGATAATAAAATAAAATATATAGATAAATATATAGATAAATTAAATTATAGGCGAGATGACTTAGTATAGGCAAGATGACCTAGTAGTAAGAACGCGTGAATCTCAACCGATGATCGTGGGTTCAACCCCGGGCAAGCACTATTCATCATGCATGGATGTCAACGAATACTGTATTATTTGTATTACTGTTCAATACATGATGCTGTGTTATGTGTTGAAAGATGAGTGAGCCAGTATAAATACAATGGTTATAGCTTCTTATATTACTGAAAATTGTGTCTTAGGTACATAAGTATATAAGTATGATGATCATTATTATATAAAACAGATATATGTTAAAACCTTAATAAAAACGAAATTTACCTATTTTCATATAGTCGGCAACTTTCTATAACTTTCCTTATATTTGTTTAATATCTTAAAAATATTGTATCGTAAATTTTATAGATGAAAATGGAAAAACCAAAGCAAATGAGGAACTTCAAGAATAAACAAGTTGCTATAAAGTTTGGTTGAGTATGGAAATACTTATTCAAATGAAACGAGCTGTTTAATTTTCTCTCGACCCAATACTAAACGACTAAAACAACTAGAAACTATTCGTAAATAATTTTAATTGATTATTTCAGAATATTATAAGTTACACACACACACACAAATACACACAGGTAAGGTTATAAGATTTCATATATATTAAAATTCTGGGTTATAAATAAGTGACCCGTTACAATTATTTGAAATTGTCAGTTTTACTTTGACAAAGTTACTTTTTTTTTTATATAATACGAGTAGCTCAACTTACTAAATTGGCTTTAACAGTAATCTCATTAATATAAAAAAATAAAAAATATCACATGAAAAAATAAACAATCAAATGCTGCTAGCATTCCTGCCAACATTCCACGCGGTCACGATTTGAACAGTTACTATTTTAATTTTTTATTTGTGTTTACTTAAGGCCTAATGCTTTAATGAAAAAAAATCTGTAATAATCAACAGTTAAAATATTTTTAACGTTCGGAATTCAAAATGAAAGGCGTAATAAGTGATATGCGTTTTACTCGATTGATAGTTCAAGTCGTTATGATTCAAATTTTCCTTGCAGGACCAATCGTTGACCTCTACGTCATTTTCGCGTTTTGTTATTGCTATTGTTCAAGTAACCGCTCGAACAAATATATTTTAGAAATTTTAAATAATATCAACAAACTTGAAATTACTTACCCAAGCAGCTGGGCTTACCTTAAAGTATTCCTGTTTGATATTAAACTAACTGATAATAATTGTATATTTCAAAATAAAGATTAGCTCTTACAGAAGGAGTAATACACGTTCCTTTCATTTTCAAATTATAATTTCATCATCTATATTAATAATAAAACATACATATTGACCATTGAACTAATTTTGAAACTAAAGGTCTATCGGCGTGAAATGCTCAATATTCTATTCACTATAAACCCAAATAGTTCAGAATCTAATAGTGTAGAAGGGTCAACATTACGAAAAGGCTTAAATTATGTGGTTACATAAAGGCACGGAATATACCTGAATATTGTACAAACAGTTATTCTCTTGAGGATTATCGAAACGTTAATTAGCTCTCGTATTGAAATTTTATCTTTTAAATGGAAACATGCATTATACAATGTAAGCCTTGAAATACCACAGATCCTACAATTAATTTTAATATTATTGAAATTTAAATGAAGTCATATTGAATTATTTCTTCAAGAGTTTAATCTTCAGAGAAAAAATCGAGCGGATAAAATCGCAAAAACAGTTAAAAAATATAATATGACCAAAGATGATGATGATATGCAAAATGTGTGTGCAAAAATATAAGTTAGGTCTTTTTTTGCATTTTATTAATCCGATGAGAAAATTTGCCACAATTAGAAATAGTTTAGGAGACCTTATATCCTTATATACTACTAGAACAATTGTACACTCACAATCCAATAAACCACTTCCATAGTTTCAATTGACACTTGTTACCACTACGTGGTAAGTGAAATAAAACAAATCATATAAAAAATGCCAACAACTTGAAAACTTGTTTTTTGATACAATTTTTAAGTACAAAAATTTAAATATTTTTTACGGTTTAAATATTATGTTTATTAGTATAATTACTTAAGTATAATTGAATTAAATACTTTATGTTAATATTTATTAGTCAAAAGTATGCATTCTCTTTTAAAATTTAAAAATAATAATCGCTGAAAATTCTTTTGTATTCTTACTTAATTTATGAAGCCGTTCGGGTTTGCGATCAATCAATAGCATTAACGCGAAGGTCTTTAGATTCTGTGGGTGACAGATATTGATATGGCATAACAGAGGGTGCAAATAATTTGTATTTCAAGGTGTGCTGCTTATCACAAGCAATTACAAGTAAATTAAAGTACCCTGCTATGTCTGTCTGCAAGTAGGTTCGCGGTAATCTCATAAACAACTAAGAGAATTTTCATTCTGATTTCACTAGTTGGTGAATTGACATGAGGAAGGCTTAGGTATACAATTTATGAATATTTTGTGATATTAGATAAAAAAAATTTATGATATTTATCGGTTAAGTTAGAAAAAGTTGTGCTGTTGAGAGTTTTCGAGACGCACACCGTCTGACTTGTAATTGGTGGTAGGGCTTTGTGCAAAATTTGAATAGTTAACACCCACATATATTACTGATAGTAATACTTAGTATTGTTGTATTCCAGTTTGAAAGGTGAATGAACCAACTTCTTCGCGCAAGGAACACAACATCGTAGTTCCCTAATATTTCATAATTATAGTTTCAGTGTCTATGGGCGTTTGTGAACATTACTTAGTGACTTAGTGACAGCCTGTGAATGTCCCACTGCTGGGCTAAAGGCCTCCTCTCCTCTTTTTGAGGAGAAGGTTTGGAGCTTATTCCACCACGCCGCTCCAATGCGGGTTGGTGAAATATATTAGTGGCAGAATTTCAGTGAAATTAGACACATGCAAGTTTCCCCACGATGAATTTCCTTTACCGTAAAGCACGAGATGAATTACAATCACAAATTAAGCACATGAAAATTCAGCGGTGCTTGCCCGGGTTTGAACCCACGATCATCGGTTAAGATTCACGCGGTCTTACCATTGGGCCATCTCGGCCTAACATTTAAACTGGCTGAACATTACTTATTGGTAACTAATTATATTTAATATAACTTGATAGTTACTCATATTATATATTATAGTCTTACTATCGATGAAATATGCAACGTAAAATAAACTTTATATAACTAACATAGTACTTTAATAATAAGTTATTAAGGATTTCGCACACTAGCAAACACACTAATTTTTCTGAGTAGTTTCAGATCTTTAGTGAAATATTTCAAAGCAATCTGTCGCGTTTGCGTCTAAGGAATGTTAGAGGATTTGGACGTTTTTTTAAAGTGTTTTTTTCGTTAACACAAAAGTAAGAGCTTATACTCAAAAGTCGTACTAGGACAATAGTTTAATTCCCCAGTTAATAAGTGATTGATGATATCATCATTTCCATGACATCATAATAAACTTTATATATGTATAACCTTATGTACGAGTATCTTCTATATGATTTTAATGGATTAATAATTTCAATGAAAACGATAAATACCATTAAACGAAATTGGATTATGAGTTTCGTTCTATCATTTCAATAACTCTTATTTATTTTTTCCGGGAAGAGGTCTCGATTTTGTTGTCCGAGCAAATATTCTGCCCGGAGAGGAACATTAGCGCTCTCTAATGGCCCGCGGACATTATGGGTGAATAGGGAATGTAGTGGATAAATCTCTGCCTATTATCCGAGATCACGGGACGGTTTTTACTCTGAAAAAATATATATTTATAGCATGATATTATTTAAAATGGATTTATTATGAACATAAACATTTACATGGAGTAAAATTCAATTTGCTTTGTTGCATATTATATTAAAATATATCAAATTTTACACATATGTAGCATAAATAAGTGTATGCTAGAACAAAAGCCTAAAAGTAAAGAACGGGAGTTCAAAGCCTAAATTATCTTTGTCTTAATAAATGCTAGCAACATTGACGCGTTTAAACAAAATATTTGTAACAGTTATATTTTTTTAAGTATCGTATAAATAAGCCATATAATCGTATATTAGCCAGTTAACTCTAACTCAAAACTTCAAATTGTTTTTGTATTCTAAATTTAAAAATGTCATTGATTTTTATAGAAATATATTAGTTCAATCGCTGGATATGTTCTGATTTACAAAAGATAGTTTAAGATTGGTAGATTAGTACACATAAGTGTCGACCTTAAGCGACACTCACCACGCCGCCGTCTTCGATGATTTTTATCACAAACCATTTTTCGAAAATATTTATAATCATAAAATTTCTTGAAATATCGTATGAATCAGGCACCATGAGAGAACGTCATGTCGATCATCACGGCATATGAGTTTCAACCCACAGACGCGAAGATATTCTTCACATTAATACATCAAAAAATATATACAGAAATTTCTCAATAAAACATTCGACGATCATCAATTCAGAAATGATCTCCACGTTATTTCAGTTTTCAATAAGGCACTATAATATGTTAGAAGATTTGAAAAGGCAGAACTACCGCAGGCTATTACCGACTCATTTTTACGGCTGATTAATCGTAAAAGCCTTCCGTAAATGTTTACTGGACGTCATTTGGCTTATAATAAATTCTTAGAGAATATAACGTTCGATGATATTTCAACGGAAAATGCCAAAACTTGCCTTATAAATAAAACGTCGTTTTGATGATGTTATGATGCTTTAATACTATTATCTGTATAATATATCTGAGAAAATATGTTTCTTGTATGTAAAAGATGTCATCATTTTGGGGAAGAGTAAACATTTTAGTCGTAATTTCTATGATCTCTGATAATGTGTCAACATTTCTTTTTTTTTTCCATTTATTTTATAAATTCTGACGATCTAATTTGTCACTCAATGATAAATCGGTCATATTCGCTAATATATAATCGCACTGTAATAATTAAAGCAAAAATTTCATATGTACTCAGGTAGAAGTATGTGGTAACCCGGGTAGATACCGCATCACATTCCACCGCTAAACTGCAATACTTAGTAGCGTTGTGTTCCGATGTGAAAGGTGAGTGAGCCGGTGTAAACTATAAATAGCCTTTAAATAATTAGTGGTAACTATTAATAATCAATATTTCTTACAATGTGTATGTGGTGGTGAACACATACCATCATCGAAACATTAATAATATATATATATATATATATATATATTATTCAAATATTCTCATTAGTGAAAGTTACACTACACACTACACAAACAAAATAAGAAATTCCAACTATATTGTTGGTATAGTATATAAATATATAAGCGCATCAGGGGTTGATTTAAAAAAAATCTTAGTCAGCTCTTACGACACGTGCTAAAATAAGGTAACCGTGTTACTCTTCAAGAATCCATCAATCCAAAGCTTAGTAAACAAATAAGGTATGAATTAAAAACAAAAACAGAGATTAGCTACTTGAAAATGTTTATTGTTATAACCATGATAATTTGAAACGAATGCTGTGACTTAAGACCTGTTGGAGCTATTGAAGTCCTGAAATCTGTGATATCATTTTATAAGCTTGAGAAACCGTGTAAATAATAACCAACCAGTTAGTTATAATAACACCAAACGCTTCCATAAAAATATTTAAATATATGATGAATATTTAAGAAAGTATTTTTAGAAAATATGAGGTTTATAAATTCGATATACTCGTAGTATTGCAAATCTAGTTGTGCTGTATTCCCGTATTTGGTGAGGATATATTTTTATTCATATAAGATTATCTTTATTGTCTTTTAAAATAGACAAGGAATATAAGCTACGTGTAAGAAATATACGGCATTTGGAGGTAACGAAGCTTGTTTCATATGCTAAATTCATGTCGATGCTCACTATATTCAAAACCCTAAATATGTCACTAAAAATTTGCAATCCACCTTCCTATAATATGCATTGTTAAAGTCAAAAATGAAATCAAATCATGAAATAGGTAACATTTTTTGCTAACAAACTTTGGTTTATTATCGGCGGACAAAACGTAAGCATTGAATATTTAGAATGGCCAGATAATATGCTAATTCTATTCCACGGATATGTTTGTATAGGCGACCAATACCGTGTTGTTACGGAATATTCATCAGCAAACAGTTGCATGAGAAATTGGAATAAAGGAACACGTCGATTACTGACACTAACGAATTTCGACTAACGTTCGATATTTGAATATTGAATTACGTTTCATGCCCGTAGCTTATTTGGTTTGTTAAATTATGCTTACTATATATATTTCGCCAGAGAACTAAAGTCACCGACATCGCGCGTAGAATTAGCACGCTGAAGTGGAAGTGGGCTGGTCATGTCTCCAGACGCATCGATGGCCGATGGAGCCGACACATGTTGGAGTGGAGACCACGCTTAGGCAAACGTAGTGTAGGACGCCCTGCAGCAAGATGGACCGACGATTTGAAAAAGGTGGCAGGTACGGGATGGTTGCGGGCTGCCCAAAATTGGGATGGTTGGCGTTCTATGGGGGAGGCTTTCGTCCAGCAGTGGACGGCGGTAAGCTGATATTAAATTAAATATTAAATATATAATTAATGTTTTATATCATTTTGCTGGTTATCAACTGATGGACTTCCTAATGGATCTGCCTGTGAGAGTCCGAATATCAGTTATGTTACAAGACGTTTCAATTAACAACAATTCACATACAGCTGAAAATTGATATTGATTCCAATATTCGCCAACTATTGGGTTACCTTGGTTATAATTATAATTAAACATATATTAGATATGTCTGCTTTATATTCTATTAATGATCAAGTGTCAAAGGAAAAATTTTGGACATGACAATGGAAATTAAAAAAAAATAAGCCTCTTTGTGAAATACAAGGTTATATCTATAATTTAATATTTAATAGCCAAGAATAGTTTAAATGCCTCGTTTGTCTATTGTCTTATTATTTTTTAATTCTCATGCCATAGCACGTTAATATATTAGCTCAGCGTCTTATCTTTTTCCATCTTATTGAATTGCCATCCGATTTTTGGTCTTAAATGGCCACTATGTACTGAAATGAAGATGTTGATGATATTCTTCTAATCGATTTCAGATACGACGGCCATTCTCTATAAAGACAAACCAACCGCCCAGGATGTATTATGGTGGACAATTGTATGCGCAAAACACTGTTCGACCTCACTTTTATATACTTATGGGATGGCATAACCAACAACCAGAAAAAGTTTAGGGGACGTTAGAAAAAAAAATACGCTTTCCGACTAACGAGGATGTATCGCAGTCAAATCCTAAACTGTGAGCTGTTACTGATAATTTCTCAATAGAAAAATCCAGTATAATTTAATTGACCCGAATAAGGGTTGAACTTAGAACGTATCTGCGGTCTTCTAAAATGAACCAGATTAACGAAGCAATCAACTACAATATACAGAAACTTTCAGATACATATAAAGTTGATAAATAAAATTCAATGCGGCCACAACCGCAGAGAACCATGGCTAGTTCTGAATATACAAATTCATGTCTTACTTTGTTATAGTTTAGCACAGTTTTCTAGAGATTTCACTCTAGTGATAAATACGGGACCGACGTTGAGTGATAGCGGGCACATTCCGACCTCACTCAGATTCTCTTTATTCACTACCGAAATATTACTATGTGGCAGTTATAAATTAAGGCGCCGCTCTGTGATATCTTCGTTCGTATGTAACACGACAACTTATAATTTACGTACGCGAAGACATACTAGACGTAATAGAAACTGAATTTTTAAATTGGCTAAAAATCTTGACATAAAATAACATAAAATCGACTTAGTTACATATATATATTATTAACAAAACTGTATGAGGTGTTAGGACAAAATGATCGAAGAAATACTGTAATCAAATATTTTTTAGAGTAACATTTTTATGCAAGTAATCAAAACTTGAGCCAATGTACATAGTTAGATAGAAAAGTTAAATAGCTAATTTATGTCTTCGAATTCCAAGTGAATTTTATAGCAACTAAATTCGAAATTGCATATCTAAACAGCCAAGCCAACTGATTGAGGTCCCATTCGACCCAAAAAGGCTCACGGTAGGGCTTTGCTTCTATTAAACTTATTGGACCAATTTAAACCCTGTATTAACCTATCTCATCCCTTATAATAAAGGAAGGTATTTTACTAACAATGGTGGAATTAAATAGTTTCCTTAAATACTGTAAAATAAAACCAAAAAAAGTTATTTATTTTATTTCATCATGATTAAAGATCTCATGGTAATGAATGATGAAAATATAAGATATCTCGCTTTACTTCGTCCGCTTTGAAATTAGTTCTCATAGTACATTTCAAAAGCGTCACGCTTATATTTCTTCAAGAACGGTTAAGATAAGAACTTCAGAGCAATTGAAGGCGTTCATTCGTCATGATCTATCTTAGAAGTACTTATAGAGGTTAGGTATACACTTGAATTAGATAAAATATTTAAGATAAAGTAGAAATAAGTAGAAGTTGTTAAATGTGTAGTGTTGATTAAAACTTTCGTTCGAAAATTGAATTAAATTTTAACATATACAACAAATATGTCAAAACTTCATCTACAACAGTATCGTTACCTACATAGATTTTATTTATCGGATATAAACCGTCAAGACCATGCTTGGGTAAGTTTGGACACGACAGGGAAATTTGATTTCATTCTTTTAATAACATTGAATAAATCGGTATGGTAGTTGGGACACTGATAACGGGATAGAGTCAAGTTATAAATGAAGGTCACGAATGCCTAATGGAGGTCAATGCCTTGACAAATTTAGCGCGTTTCATAATCTGTTTTCATCTTTATTTTTATAAAATATTTTCATATGCTAATTATATGGATAATCAATACAGCGATATACTGTTGATTGAAGTTTATATTTTAACGCTAAGATAATGAATAAACCCCTAATATTATTATTGTTGTTCGTGGCTTTGTTGTATTTTGTCTATAAATATATTTACGTGATATTAATCAGAGCCTGTACGTTTTTTTTATTATCAGCAGCATAATCATCTTAGCTGAGAACAGCGAAATTTTGTAGAAATTGTGTGCTTATTCATTTTTTTTATGATATAGGTAGGTGGCCGAGCATATGTGCCACCTGATGGTAAGTGGTTACCAACGGCCATAGACATTGGCATTGTAAGAAATATTAACCATCGCTTTACCAACCTTGGGTGGTACCTGCTCAGATGAGCTTGCACAAAGCTTCACCACATACAATCACACTGACACTCAACTGGAGTGAGGTACCCAGTAATACAGCCCTCCAACTCATTACATGGCCCTTGGAAACTTTGTATACTAACATTGTAGCATAAATGTATGAATAAAGCATTCTAGACTTGTTTTGTTATCTAAATTGGTACAACGTAGCTATACACTTAGCTATTACTACATGCCTGATATAATCTTCCCTAATAAAAAATAAAAAAATACCTACTATGTCAATAGCTTCGTTTATTTCCTATAGATAAATCCATTTACAAACATGTTTATCGACGAAATCTATTAAACGCCCTCGATTAATCGTAAATATCTTTCATATATGTTCAAGTCATTCGGCTTGTAATAAATATTTGGAAGTATAACTTCCTAAGTCCACCGCGAGTTGGCAAGCAAATAAAACATCCATAACATTCGTGATATGTTTTGATGCGTAATAAATAATACAATAAATAACATATTAGCCGCTTAGGACAAATATATTGCTCAAATGGACATAATATTTCTTGGAAAATGAAAATAGTTTCTGTGCGTCATATGCAACATATTTTTCACGAATACAATTTCGTTTGTTGGTATGCAACATATAAATGGTATTTTGTGTATATATCTTTTGATATATCTTACGTGAGCTTATTTGACAAAATTATTAATCAATTTAGTAGCGTTACAAGATTTAGAATAACCTACCTGAATTAACAATATATTATTAAATAGGATTTAGTATTAATTTAATAGCTTTAATGAGTTAAAATTTTCTATCAAACAAGTTCTATGTTTTATATTTTGTATCCATTTGAAATATGTAAGATTTTTTTTTTAAGAACATGTAGGCGGACGAGCATATGAGCCACCTGATTGTAAGTGGTCAACAAACGTCCTTGGACATTGGTACTGTAAGAAATGTTAACCATCGCTTACATCGCCAATGCGCCACCAACCTTGGGACCTATTTTATGTCCCTTGTGCCTGTAATTACACTGGCTCACTCACCCTTCAAACCGGAACACAACAATACCAAATACTGCTGTTTTGCGGTAGAATATCTGATAAGTGGGTGGTACCTACCCAGACGAGCTTGCACAAAGCTCTACCACCAGTAGATTATTGTACAAAAAACAATTACTAAATAAAATAAAATAAAAAATTGTTATATAATACGTAAGCAAATTCGATAAGTATATTGAATTAGTTTGGAGCGTTGAAAATAATTATTTCATTTAAATATTATTACGAAACAGCTAAGAGATTAATGCATTTATATTATAAGTAACAATATATCGTATTTGTCGTGTCACAATGGTTGCATAAAAGTATTAACGATTCGATGCCATTTAACTGTTGTATAAAATATTCACTGAATGTATTCGAAAGACTATATTCTCTGAATATTCTATAGAACAGTAAAGGATGATTACAATATTGACAATCGAAAATATTTTTTACGTATATTTTTACGGTTTTAATTAAACATAACATTTAATTACTATTCTTTTATTAAGACAGAAAGAAAAGTTTTAAATAATGAAATTATTAAACGTTATTTGTTCTTAAGTACATCCAATGTTTCCAATGGTAATATGGTTTTACCAAGATCTTGAGTATTATAATCGTCATTTTAATTATGTATTCTATAAGCTTAAAGGATAAGAAGGAGCTTATATCCCGGATAAAATTTTACCTCAGTAAGAAATATACAATCGAATTTAAATATTTTTTGAAGAAAATTTATCCAACAAAATGCCAGTCGTTTATTTTGCAAACTAATTATATACAACTAACATATATGATAAAATATTAAGATCCTAACCTAACTAAATATGTGAAAGCTTTTCATAAGAACATATATTAAGGGCCGTTAAAATTCAATGGTACTTGCCTGGGTTTGAACATTAGCTTTGCTTAAGAATTACGTATGTCAGCAATTGTTTCACAACAATGTCGCATTATCTAAATTTTTTTTTCAGCTCTTTGCCGTTCACTCCTTGATGAAAGCCTCCTCCATAGAACGACAAACATCCCGATCTTGGGCAGTCCGCAACCATCCCGTACCTGTCACCTTTTTTAAATCGTCAGTCTTTTTTCAGAGAAATAAAGTCACGTAAGCATTTTGATTTATGTTTAATTAACGAAAAACTAACAAATATTTTTAATTGAAACTTTTCAAGCAATACTCTCACTTAATAATAATGTTTTTGATACAGTCTCGTAACCGTATTTCCTTAAGCGATTGAGATAAGAACTATAATTGACGGCAAGAGCTCAATTTATCACGATCCATCATCCACAGAGAATCGAGCGCTTAGGTTAAGTGCTAGTTTTAAACGCGATAAAATATTGGTTTATATACCTAAACTGGTATTTATGAAACGAATTGAAAATAGCGGTCTACTTGATGTACTTTCAAGTATGACGTATCAGATATCAGATAAATTATAATGACGTTCGTAATGATAGATTTCGATTCGGTGCCCATTCTCAACAGATACCAGTCCCCTCTGAGTATTTACGTAAGAGATGACACGCCCAGTGCGACTTCAGTTACGGGGGAACTGTTTTACGCGCTTTCGAATCACACAAATCCAACTTTTAGACTGAGCTGTTCCTAAGAAATCGACCGAAAAACCCAATATTTTTTATTAGTTCGTCCTGAAATTTCAGTCCAAGACTTCTAGATTTGCGGACTTATAAAATAAAGTATTGTTATGCCAGTTAATGTTCTACTGCTGGGCTAAAGCCACCATACCTTTGAGGAGAATGTTTGGAGCTTATTTCACCACGCTGCAAAAATGCCTATTTGTTAGAATAAATAATAGATTTACACATTCACACATAGAATATAATATATATTTAAAATAAGTATTGTCTTACATTAAGGCCTTAAATATATACAAATAACAAAAAAAAACTACTGCATAAATTATAATATGTTGGTAATAATCATTTAATTTGGTCTGAGGGAAGGTAATAGTACTCCTAATACTAGGTTGCATAGAACAAGTATCCAAGCTCTTCTAAATATTTTAAACATCTATATGTTTATATATCTATATATTACTGCAAAATTTTATGATGTTATTTAAAGTTAAGTTCCTACCCACTGTCATAATTAGTACTAGAAATGTTAATGTCATTAAGGATATAAAGTTGGTAAAACGCTTTTTGGTAAATAAATAAATATACCACCACAATTTCGGTGGCAAGAATGCTAACAGCATTTTCCCTTTGAATCACAATTCCAATTCTCTGGGCGAAAAATGAACCAGCCCTTCTGTCATCAGTAGAGACAGTGCGACGAGAATAATAATATTTTCAGAATGTTTTTAAAGCAGCGTTTTATTTACTATATAAAATATTGATTTGGTTTTGATAATATTAATTTTATATTTTAAATATATAAGGAAGTATTAAATTGTACAAGCTGAGTTGTTGAAATGTTTAGCTCACTTTGAAATTCTTGAATCGCGCTATAATAGGTTTTCTTTGAAGAAAATTAAAATAAACAAAATTAATTTATTTGTCCATAGAGATTTTGCTAGGTTGTAGAATTTATGAGTTATTATTATGAAAGCCAGACCTGTAAAGGTGCATCTAGAGAGACATAATTCACTTAACAAATATTCTACCTCCAAACAATAACACATTGCATTGTATTCCGAAAGCTTCTGAATGTAAGATTTATTCATATCAGCTGTATTATGCTGTCCATTAAATTCAATGTAGTGGTTTCCGTTTATGAGCTTAATTATCAATATATTGTTATTTTGTTACTCGAGCTCATAATCATTTTCAATTAAGACTTCTAGCTAAAGATATAGATTTGATTTTGACTGAACTTTAAAAAAATAAAAATTATAAGTAGACAGTCTGGTCAATTGGGTCACTTGATGACAAGGGCCATATGAGTAAGTCGTCCATTTAATTTGATGGTAGACAATAGTACTGTTAGAAATATTAACCACCGCTTATAACACCATTGGGCCTCCTACCATGGGAAGTAATATGTCCCTGTATTTAAATTGACTAACTCACCCTCCAAACTGATGCAGGCAGGCTTTGCTTCAGCTTTAATAAAAATTAGGACCTACTTAAAATAATTAATTAAAATAGTTTACCTTTTCACGTGTAAGATATTTAGTATACTTTGACAAAAGTGGAGTGGTTATCTCCCTCTGATCGACCAAACTAAATTTATGACACTTATAAATCAATTATTAATTAATAATTATAACTGGACGAAGGTTGTTTTTAATTATAATTAAATGTTTAATATGGAAATTATATTATTATTGACATTACATATGTTTCATATGGAATATAATTTGTTTTTATATTCATTATCATACACTATTTTATATAAAATAAAAAATTTAATTAGGGTGGGCAGTGTATTAGTCTACGATGCTTGCGAAGCGAAAATGTCTCCAGGCTGACTTTGATTTTAATAGTTAGTTAAATAGTCATACAATGTGGTCTTGTTGTAAATGATTCGAAGAACAAAGCAATATATATAAGCATAAAACACAATAGATACAGACCCTGTTAAACGCAGTCATGATCGCTTACATATGGAATTAAAAATACAGGCTGTGTTCGTGTTGTAATTGTTAAATGTCCGATGTTCGACGCCGTTTTTTTTAAAAATTATGCTTTGTGTTTTTGTATCCAAGTATAAATGGTAAGTGGGCCAGTGTATTATAATCCTTACTAATGTTATTAATGTGAAAGTCAGTTTGTTTAATTACTTCTTTGTTTCGCTTTCATTTAAACACTGAACGGTGTGAAATTTGTTATTTTTAATAATGTTATTTTATATGGTGGGGATTTTTATATTGTAATAGTACAGCGATGGTGCATACTAATTTTCAGTTCAATGTGAACTATAGTGAATTATTTATTTTCCAAATTTCTACATACTTGTAGCTTTGGCTGTGCGTTAATAGTTAGTCAGGATAAACTATTTCATAGGTATACGTATAATAAGAACAAAGGATATTATCTTTACTTAATAATTAAGTAATATTAATATCTTAATATTTATTTCTTGTATATAAATTGAGAATTATTGTCAAAATCACGTATGAAATTTCACCAAGCGATCGGGTAAAAGAAAACCGAGAGAGCACTTAGTGCCTATCAATCTAAGCTATGCCAACGATATCGCTCAGAAAATATTTACAGAAAATAAAGTTATATTTATAGAATTATAGAGATATGGCACATTGGATAAAACACGCGGAAAATCAAAGGTTCAAATCCGACTAAGTACCATAAATTTCAAGTACTATGTGTGTGACGAAGAAAAACTTCGTGACTTGCACGTAACAGTTAAAATTGTACCTCATGTATGGATACCAAACAGAGGAGCAAAGCCTTAAATATCCCGGACCAACCGCGGGGAAGTGGCCCAGAAAGAGAATCTGAGTACACAGACTAGCCAGAACAGAGCTCTTTGGGGCAGACATATAAGGAGACCCGACCCCAGCTGAACTGGGAAGAGGGTTTGGACAAAGAAAGAAGAAAAAGACCAAAAAGAGGAGCATCGAAGTAAAATAAGATCCACACCATACATTTTAAAGGCTTTTGTGCAGTGGGACATTTATAAGCTGCTTAGTTGTTGTGACAGTGTCCAATTTAGTTATTTAATTATATTATTATATGATTATTATATGAATATTATTATATGATTACGAAATTAATTTTAATTTAATAAATAATCAGTCAACTTCGAAAGTATTATTCAACTTTAGAATCCGGTAACCAAACATTTACTCACGCACACAATATTAATGAAAATGAAAGAATTTCGGGTGTATTGCTCTCAAATTCATGGTTAATAATAATAAATTAAATGTACGAATCGAGGTTATAATCCGACTATAATATGATTACATATATACACATGACATATACTATATATAACACTAAAGTTTTAAGTGTTAAATTTTACAATAATTGTCTTACAATATTGATTTTTTAATCTGTTGTCTGCCAACGTCATCTTAATAGATTTTTTTGTTAATTTAAATTCGTCGTCGTGGCTTGGTGGCTATGGAAACCATCGTAAGTTAGCCTTCGTGTCTGGGACTAAATAATCCCATATGTGTTTCTTTTTCTCCTGTCTATCTATTTATATATGGGTGGGGAGTTACAATTTATAATATCGACAAGAGATAGTTGTAGAAATGTAATGAAAATGAAAACAAATGTCTGTGTAATGCACTCCTACATCGTCGATACGAATTACGATATTAACCTTGTTATCAAAAATAAAACAACTTAATTTTATTAAGTGAACCAAAAATCACTGAATTTTAATTATTTTACAATGCTAAATCAAATACCGTACCGTACCGTAACAGCCTGTGAATGTCCCACTGCTGGGCTAAAGGCCTCCTCTCCTCTTTTTGAGGAGAAGGTTTGGAGCTTATTCCACCACGCTGCTCCAATGCGGGTTGGTGGAATACACATGTGGCAGAATTTCTGTGAAATTAGACACATGCAGGTTTCCTCACGATATTTTCCTTCACCGTAAAGCACGAGATGAATTATAATCACAAATTAAGCACATGAAAATTCAGTGGTGCTTGCCCGGATTTGAACCCACGATCATCGGTTAAGATTCACGCGTTCTTACCACTGGGCCATCTCGGCTTTTTAAAATCAAAATAAAAAATCAAATAACAATAATAATAAACATATATATTTAGATATTCCTTGCTATTTTAAAGTAAGTTCGGCGCGTTGAGAGTGAAATTACAATGGAATGGTAATAACGTCAAAAATGTCGATAGGATGTTACCTGTTACGTTACTTTTGACGTGAATTTACGAAAGCAAAAAATAATTTAACCAATCAAATCAATATCCTTCATATTCATTCGTTCCTGAAGTTTCTATGGGTAACATTTATTCAATTGATGTGATAATGAAACGAAAGCATTATTTTTTACCAGTTATTGATGAGAATGACATTTATAGCTCAGTTATTTCTTACTGGTGGTAGAGCTTTGTGCAAGCTCGTCTGGGTAGGTACCACCCACTCATCAGACATTCTGCCGCAAAACAGCATTACTTGGTATTGTTGTGTTCCGGTTTGAAGGGCACAAGGGACATAAGATCGTAGTTCCCAAGGTTGGTGGCGCATTGGCGATTTAAGCGATGGGCAACATTTCTTACAATGCCAATGTCTAAGGGCGTTGGTGACCACTTACCATCAGGTGGCCCATATGCTCGTCCACCTTCCTTTTCTATAAAAAAAAAAAAAACTTAAAGAACCCGTCCGTTATAAATAAAAACAGTTGTTACATTGGTATGGACTTGGAATTTAACCACAAAGTACCAGGCGCTCATAGCAACATAGAAGTATACGAGATAAATTTCGTTTCACTATTATTTACAACATAAGTTTGACTCATACAAGCAACTTAATAATAATAATGTATTATAAACAAAACAAAATGAATTTTATTACATTTATTGGAAAAATATAATAATTATTAGCTTAACATTTTTATTAAAATCTGGTTTATAAATTATTATTACAAAATTTATATCAGTGTTACGCCTAACCGTATTTCGCGTTGCCTCCCGCCAAAAGTGTATTCTTTTTTTTAAACCAATCTGACAGCTTGACGTATGACGTTCGGAAAGATTGACTTATTCTGCTTTCTTATTTTCACTTTTCACATTAATGCAAAACATTAAAATTGAAGGCTATTAAGATCATTTATAATTTTATTAATAAAATTAATACAGTTAATAATTTCTTTTTTGTATTTATTGTTGAGTTTGTATAAAACGACATAAAATTAATATAAATTTAATTATGGACTATTTTTTTTTCTATATTATCTTAATAAATTAAGCAGCTGCTCAATATTATGAAACGTAGACATTGTTAAATAATGCTGTCTCTATCTTTCGAATGACAAATCAATAATGTCAGAAAGAGAAATCACTGTGTGACTGAACCGCTAAACAACGTTTGTAAGTAAGGGCGTTAATTTTTATTATCATATAAAATTAAAGTCTAAACTATAAAGGCGGATTTATGTAAGCCATCGTCTTTATGCAGCTCAGCGACACTTGTTATATTACACAGTTGTGATCGTAGCTTTACAAATGTATCCACCTCTCAGTTGCTTCTGCTTCGCTTGTTTGCGCAGATGCATTAGATCCCTTACTATTTATTACAAAACAAGTCATCTGAGACAGATAAAATAGCTACAAAATGACTTCCATAAGAACGATATGAATAAGAATTGAATGAAAGTGATGTGACGTCAGAATCTGTAAATTAACATTTTTGTGAAAAAAAATATTAAAACTTCTTTTTTAAATTTCATTTGTTTTTGTATTTTTGTTTAATTATTTTTACTAAATTCTTATATATGTGTTGAATTGTATCATGAACAGTATATATTGATTTATTTTTAGAGCATAGTTCATTTTAACCTCAGTATATAGTGTTCATTATATTCATGTCGATAAATTAAATTAAACTGTAATATGATTTTACATGCTCGTATTAAAATAAAAGAAATATTTATTCGACATAAATAAATAATTAAAGAAGATTTATTCGAAAAAGTTTTCCATTTAAATATGAACTTACAATCAATTTTTAATCTGTATTTTACAAGATAAATTAAATTTAAACCTACCACTGCTTTGCTTACTTACTACCACTTAGTTTCACGGTAAAGAACCCGAAAACTCAGGTACTCTTCGTCTCAAATGAATATATATGTACTGTGTATATAGTTGACTACTAAAATTCACGGATATATTTTTAAAGAAATCACTTAAAACTTTTCCTTGTTATAAATATTTGTCGCTAGAATAAAGAGAAAATAGAGTTGTTTGATTAAATATTGTGAGTACAATCAAGAAATTCAATCTAAAAGCGGAATATGCTTTTATGTTGAAAATACCTGAGCTATTATTTTATTCCGGAACTTTTCAATTATATCGCAAACAATGGCAAGTTTAGCGTTGCGACCTCTCTCGGTTTTGACCCGTTGTTGACTTCGTTTCAAGTTTGCTAAGATTTTCCACTAGCTTCGAATGACGTTTATATTATGTGTATTTAAAAATACGTGTTTTAATATCGTTTTCGATAAAAATATAATTATGTTTCTTTGTATGTTCGTCCTCTATGAATTGCTAGGCCGATTGTGATGGAAATTTAATTCGTTGTTGTTCGTAAGCCCGCAACGGCAGCTGGTTTCAAAAATGCATACATATGACCTTTTTTTTGCTCCTTAAATAGAAATGTTTTTTTAGACCTTTATAATCATACCATTGCAAAGCTGATTACTATGCCGGCTATGCATAGTAAAGCTAACTGTTGATGTTATAAAAATAAAGTGAACCACGTATTAAATATTATTTGGTTATTTTGAAGTCAATTTATTAGTTACAATTTAAGAGCGTCTTCGGCTTGCTAATGCTTGAAAATTGTACAATTTCGGCGTTTACGTTTTACATGCCAATGTTTCGGTCACACACACATTTAGATACGTCATATTATACACACCAATACTCACACAAATGCAAAACGCTCAACGTAAGGTTAAAAATACTACTCAAAAGTTATTAGGTTTTATGTAAATTCATGTCTTCATAAAAATTATTTACCCCAATTTGAGTATTCAAGTAGTCGCTTGGTAGGCAGAACTATGACGTAATTAACAATGATATACAAATATCTTGTTGTATGTGTACGCTTAATTGTGTGAATGTCAACTACCCAGCTGTTAAAGCGCTTAATATTGCTATATTTTGGGCAGCCAGTGTAAAATGGACTACACTAAAGTCAATTACTTTCCTTTAGTATGGAATCTTATTGTGACGTTAGTTCGTTTACTGGCGATGTAAAGCTCTTATTATTTCAATTAATTTTTTTAGTGCTTTTTCTCGTCTATCTTCCTACTAGTAATAAAAAAATACAATCGTTTTTCTTGCTATCACTACATTATAAATTTATCATATTGTAAAATGATTAAAACTCAATCGAACGTTTATAAAATACCATAAATGTAACTGTAACAGCCCGTTAATGTCCCACTGCTGGGCTAAGGCCTCCTATCCTTTTCGAGGAGAAGGTTTGAGGTTTATTCCACCACGCTGCTCCAATGCGGGTTGGTAGAATACACATGTGGCACAATTTCAATGAAATTAGACACATGCAGGTTTCCTCACGATGTTTTCCTTCACCGTCAAGCACGAGATGAATTATAATCACAAATTAAGCACATGAATATTCAGTAATGCTTGCCCGGGTTTGAACCCACGATCATCGGTTAATATTCACGCGTTCTAATCACTAGGCCATCTCGGCTATAAAAAAAATAAATACCATAAGGTTATTTCAATTATGAATTTCATGATTCATTTACAAGACTGAAGAAAATTTTTTAGGCTTTTCGTTTTCATTTTGTTTTTGTCTGTACTCTTTTGTAGATCACCATTGTTTTCGAGTAAGGGTGCGACTAGACCCGAGGGGTATTTACGATCTTACTGTACGTGACAATTTTATGAGCGCAGCCTCGTTCCGTTGTCAAAAACATAAGTACACGGACACAGTCAATTACATGTACACTTCTTATCCCTTAACAAAACATGAAAGTTTACGATTAATTTTAAATTTTATTCGAAGGAAATAAAGTTTGAATTACATCATCACTGTTTCCGAGTCAATGCAATTAGTTTCCTTTACGAGCGTTTATTGCTTAAGTAACTCAAGGAAAAGTTAGAGAAGCTAATTAATAGCTGAAACGAAGTTTAGTGTATTAAGAATTTTATTGAAGATATTTATCATGCATTTGAGACTTTATTATTAATACAATTTGTATTCAAGATCCTTGCTCTAAATTTTTTATCTATGATTTAATTATGTATCATTTTACTTATTAATATTAAAAAAATGTTATATTTTTATAGAAAAATCATAAAAACCTCAACAAAATTAAAACAACTTTCAAATCAGATCATATTTAAAAAAAATAACATGAGGGTAAAAGAATAAGAGCTGTCCCAAAATTAAAGCAAGATTTAAATTTACCGCCATTTTTGTAGTATATCGTTGGCAGCCCTGAAAATAATATATTAATAATAAATTAAAAATAATAAAAGCATAATTTGACAGCTGAGAGTTTAGGGTTAGTAAAAATGAAGCGTTATTAGATAAAACGTGTTTTCAAGAAAAGCGTTGCGTTCATTTTGGGACACCAATAGGTAATCTATAGTAAAAGAAGTTTGCAGAGATTTCTCTTTTGTTTTATTTTTATTTTTTAAATTCCAAATCATATATTCAATACCTTATATATAAAATTGGATGTTGAAATCTGTTCGAAGTTGACCGGTCCGTTTCGAAGTCTACTAATGACCCATATATTTACTCATATGATATCTTTTAAAATACTCACTTGGCTGTAACTCTATACTAGGTGTGGCTAAATATCAATTTCTACCGCATACCGTTTAACTTATCGTACACGAGCAAGACAATATCTTCCCGGTTTTACTAGTACTATATAAATTTGAATCAACGTTTTGCTGTATCACAAGCAAACATTTCTTTTTACAATGCTGAACTAAAATTCTAAAATTATTACATGCACAAGTGACAGGACATTTTAGTTTCCAAGTTTGGTGGTGCATTGGCCATGTTTTTTTTTAATATAGAATAGGAAGGTGGACGAGCATATGGGCCACCTGATGATAAGTGGTTACCAACGCTCATAGACATTGGCATTGTAAGAAATGTTAACCATCGCTTACACAACCAATGCGCCAACCTTGGGAACTAAGATGTTATGTCCCTTGTACCTGTAATTACACTGGCTCACTCACCCTTCAAACCGGAACACAACAATACCAAGTTCTGCTGTTTTGCGGTAAATATCTTATGAGTGGGTGGTACCTACCCAGAGGAGCTTGCACAAAGCCTACCCTACCATCAGTAGAGTGTAAGAGTGCGTAATAGAATTACAGTTAATTTACAGTGCCAATATCTAACCACTTACCATCAGTTGGCCCAATTGCCATTCTCCCTACCTATTTTTGATAGAGTATTCGTTACATTAAGAACAAAAACACAGGCATCTACCGAAACAAAGAAGCACATTCGTAAAATTGGATAAGAACTTTTATAATTGAATTATTTTATTCATATTCCATTTATATACTTGCGTCCTGTGGGAGATAAAATGCGTTGAAACAATGTAATCTTATCGAAGAGGACGTAAAAAAAAACTTGTTCAAGAAAATAGAAGCAACGTGATGGTTTGAATAATAAAAAATATTATAAATATTTATGTCGTCACTGTGATTGCTTTTGTTGCTGTTATTTATTTGAATTTAGTTATTTATATAACTTTATCATTTTTACTGGTGGTAGGACTTTGTGCAAGCTCATCTGGGTAGGTACCACCCACTCATAAGATATTTTACCGTAAAAAAGCAGTATTGAATTTAAGTGATACTGTTGTGTTTCGGTTTGAAGGGTGAGTGAGCCAGTGTAATTACAGGCACAAGAGACATAACATCTTAGTTCCAAAGGCTGGTGGAGCATTGGTTAACATTTCTTACAATGCCAATGTCAATGGGCGTTGGTGACCATCACGTGGCCCATATACTTATTAGGTAGGACAATTCTATAAAAAAAGTTATTCTTTTGATATGAACTTGATTGTGTAATAATGATTACGTCATTAATACTACTTCATTTTGATTATGTAATTATTTTAAAATAACTTTAATTAAAATTATTCAATTTAGAATATTGTTTTATAAGCTGAGATGCCTAAAGTTGAATATTGCGAACGATTAACGCCACCTACCGGCTTAACTTGAAGAGTGTTTTGCGATGTCGTGTCGTGTGATTTTCGTCTTTGTATTGAACGACAATGGCTTGTAGCTTGAGATTGGGAGAATATTTTTCTGCTGATTTTTACGATAGAGACATTGTAGAATCGTTTGATTACACACATTGTATGTTCGTTTATGTTGTATTACTTAATATGGTTTACTAGTTTACATTCCTTTACTTTGGTTTAGAATAACGATTATTCAGAGAATAACTGAAGAACCCAAAAGAAACACCACACTTAATAGTATTATATACATATTTTAGTATATATATAATATTACAATATTTTATGTATGGATATTATATATATATATATATGTATATATATTTATATAAATGGAAGGCGATTGGGCAGATGGTTCTAATGCACCGTTGCCCATAGAAATTGGTTTATTACTTGGTTTATTTATTGGTTACCTTACTTTGCATCGTCATTGCGCCACCAACAATGGTAACTAAGAAGTTATGTTCCTTGTGCCTATAATATACAAAACTACTATTCAGCGATTGAATATGTGGTTGCTTAGACGTGCTTGCACAAAACCACCAACTATATATATATATAGTACTGAAAGCATTCTCAATCGAGTGGTAAGTGCAAGGAAGAGCATTCTGTATAGATGAGAGAAAATGTGTCCAAATCTCCATCATCTCAAATACACACATGCATATATTATATATGTTAGAGAATAAATAATAGGAATATAGTCATAGTTTTGACTCGTGTACGACTAATGGCAACACTGACAGTCCCATAAGATATTTTGACAGTTACAGGACTTATCGTGAGTCAGTAGAGCGGAGTTCGAAATCATTGTATTGAGAACACTTGACCGTGCCGCACGTGCACACTGACCATGTCTGACGAACAAATTATACAAATGGAACATATATATATATATAATAACAAAATTAAGTTTCGTTTGTTATTAATAAATATTACAAAAAAACTGTCTATAGTAATGTAAGTACAAGAGAAACTTAATAACAGTAAATTTCATAAACTCCAAATATTTACCAAATGTTCATAAATGAATTTATAGTTGCAATAGTTTGTAACTAGAATTTGGGACACTGTTAGTATCAATTGAAAATACACGAAGCGAGTTGTCGCTAGTTTGGTGTATACTGGATTTTGTGAACTCAACTTTGCGCAAATAAAATTGGACGTAGTATTATTTGAGAACGTATATATTTTATTTCTTTAAATAACATATTGAAATAACATTTCCTTTAGAAAATTCTAAACCATGTGCTTTTTATCTATTCATTATATGCCTTTTGATCATGAAAAAGAAATAATCTAAACTATAATTTTAAACTTCTTCATTTATGAATGATTAATTAAATAAATTGAACCGTCTGTAAATGATCCACGTCTAAGCTAAGACCTTCTCTTCTTTACACAATACACAAGTGATAGATTTTAAGCGGATATATTAAACAGGTTTCCTCACGACGTTTTCTACCGCCAAGCAGAAGATTCAGGAGTACTTGTTCGGGTTTTGAGAGTACTTCACAAGTTCTATTTTATATAATCAGATCAAGCCACGGTCAGACCGAATCAGGCGCACGACCAAAGGCTTTACGTCCTTTCAAAGGTACAGGAGCGGAAATGCAAACTCAAATTCCAGGCCGCTACTGAGAATTTCTTAATAGAATCTAATAAAGTTTTATTGATCCTAAGCTTGAAACTACGAGCCCAGAATCTGAAACCTTATAGACTAGCCTCAGAACTAAATCTCAAGAGTAGAATATCATGAAGAAAAATATTTTTATCAGTTCATCTCTTTATGAAAATATAAGGTAATTATGAAGGCAACTTAAGTTTTAAAAATGTTTTATTCTGTTTTTGTTTACGACAGAATTTGCATTTTTATTTGTTTATTTGTAGTAGTTGATCTACAACTTTATTAAACACAAAAAATAGTTGATATCGATAAACAGTTTTTGATTTTTGTCAAATCTCCCTTTGGTAGGCCTTAACCCGCACCCACCTTAGTTCAAAAATGTTTATGTCATTTTTGTGTCAAATTATGTGGTTTATGTCATTTTTTTTATGATTTTGTTTATTAATTTGCAATGCCAAGAACTCAGCTTCAGATGTAATTTATCATTCAAAGTATTTAAAGCACGTTACACATAGATGAGATAGAATATGCAGTTTCCTGTGAAAACGTATCCCAAGCCATTAAAGCTTTAACGGAATTCTAATATATGGTCATATTTCGGATTCCAGATTTCTAGATTTCCAAATCGCTCAAGTTTAACAATATAGTTTCTAATTTAATGATGATAACTTGTGTCACGTTAAGAATTAGTAAAAGAAGAAAAATTGGAATTAAAATGTTTATATGAATAGAGAAATTGTATTCGATAAAGCGATCTCATAAGCCGAATACTTCCTATTAATTTTGTTTCAATATGGCCATGTTCATTGATCGAAATGAAAAAGTGGACGTTTACGGAGGAACAATGGGGTATCATGGCTCCAGGTACAGTCAAGCTGTTTAGTTGTTAAAGCTAAAAGCCGTCATGAATTTTTTACTTGTTAAACACACTAATACAACATTTGATTATTTATTTTTGGATCAATTTAAAATTATCTAAAGAATCTTTTGGTGTGGTTTCCATTTTAAAATTACAGCAGGGATTTTTTCATATTCAAACAAGACTTCAGCAACGGAGAAAGTAAATAGTTCATTTAAGAGGTCTTTAATTTCTTTCTTCTATAGAAGTGTTGTGATTTATCAATTACAAGTAATTTAAGAAATTTCCCAGCTTAAATGTTTCGCCGTTTCCGATAAGTTCGTGGTATATATATATATATATATATATATATATATATATATATATATATATATATGTGACGATGATTTGTATTTCTTCACGCTGGTATTTCAGCCGATCTATCTCATAGTTATTTAACTTATATAAACTTGTGTTTCAAAACGCTATGCCTACATACATTCGTCAATATTTTTTATCTAGCTATTTCATCTAGCTTTCGGACAAAAACTTCATATTAAATATAATCCGGATTAAACCAGTTCGAAAAAGCTATCGTTCGATTAACGTTTTGGGTGTTATATGATGTATGTATACTTATATTGATTCTATACAGATATTTCATACCTATTACATCTCAGATTAATCTATTGCGGTATCCCTCAATTGTTATGGGTAAAATTATCCGTTACGGTTCCTTGAGCAATGTATTGCTGAAATTAATTACATTTGAAATTCCTGCATCAGACCCTAACAAATATTTTCGTCTAATTAACTTTAAGAGGTAAAATACATCAGTGTAATCGTTGCCATCTTAACAACGGACGAAGTTTATATCTTGAAATGGAATTGTATTATTGTTATTTCTATACTGCAATGTAAACACTTAAGAAAATATTAATAATAATAATGTCCACTTGACCGATTTTGGCTAAGACGGCCAATCTCAAGAGAGTTTAACAATGCAGGAGATATTATAGTGCACAAGTGTGTGCGCAAACACAGGTGCACTTTTTATTCCCTAACTCTCATAATTTGATGGGACGGCAATCCGACACGACCGGAAAGAGACCGACGGCGGACCAACGACTTAACGTTCTTTCTGAGGCACGGGAGTGTACACACTTCCAACTTCCAGACTCCGGGCAGCTACTTAGAATTTTCTGACAGAAAAATCCAATAACTTTTTAGTGGCCCGACTTGGGAATTGAACTCAGGACCCCCGGGTATGCGGCCTTACATCAAGCCACTACACCAACGAGGCAGTCAAAGAAGAAGAAGCAGAAAGAAAATATTAGCATCTACTTAATGAAAGATATATAAAAAATATGCTCAAACTACCAAGAGTAAATAAAAATGCATATTAATATCGTGTCTTTGGCAAGACAATGCTGGGAAGTTATAAAGATAGTAATTATTTTATGTTGGGCCTAATTTTTACGAATAACAACATTTATTTATTTATTGTATATATAAAGGTATATGTATTGGGTAGGCTAAGTGACAAATGAGTCACCTAAGTGAATACCCTTAACATTGGAAATACCCATTACATATCATTGCCAAGCTGTTATCAACCTTGGGAACTAGGAAAATAGGTCCGTTTTTCCTATTATTACACTGACTTATTCACCCGTCAAACAAGAACATAACAACACGAGATGTGCCGTTTGGCGGTACAATAAGCGATGAGTGATAGGTACCTAAAGTTTTAATAAACTCAATCAAGTAGGTGCTTAATTAATGTTAGCCAATAATATGAAGCTTTACGAACAGAATAAAATGAATTATAAACAAAAATTGTACAGTACAGTAAAAGCCTGTTAATATCCCACTGCTGGGCTAAGGCCTCCTCTACCTTTTTTGGAGCTAATTCCACCACGCTGCTTCAATGCGGTATGGTAGAATACACATAAGGAAGATTTCAATGAAATTAGAAACATGCAGGTTTCCTCACGATGTTTTCCTGCACCGTGAAGCACGAGATGAATTATAAACACATGAAAATTCAGTGGTGCTTGCCCTGGTTTGAACACACGATCATCGGTTAAGATTCACGCGTTCTAACCACTAGGCCATCTCGGGTTTTTCGACTGACTTAGGGGTGTCCTGCTCTCCTCGGTAAGGCGTACGGGTGATGACGTAGGTACGTCATGAGGTGAATTCGACTTTGACCTAACAAAATTGAGCACATGAAAATTCAGTTGTTAAAATTCACTCGTTCTAAGCCATATCGACTCAAATATTAACCTACAAGTGTTTATATCTAGCTTTTTTCGTTAATGGTGGGTATTATCTGTCATGTGCTATCGGGTCATATCCTCTCTGATATTACTCTATTAATAACTTAAAAAAATATAAAGAATAAATAATTACATTATATTTTACAAATATATCTATTAAACAACAATTACTCACATTCAGATCTTCGTTACGTAACCCCTCTTCAAATTAAAATCCGAACAAAAAATAGTCTATTAAAATAATCTCCCACAGTCACTAAAATCCCTTACATAATTAACTCAATACTCAGATTTAATAATAATAAATTTTATTAAATAAGTTAACCTTTATCCCAATACGGATAAGCTAAAAGTAATTTAAAAATTCAAATGATAATAAAACAGCTTTTCCCGAGTAATTGGTTCCCGTGTAGGTTCAATATTTATCGTTCTTGAAGGGCCAAAATAACTAAACGTAAAATTAAATCGCGTTTGTTCTGTACACATGAAATAAAACAATTCGGTGTTGGAGGTAATCTTGTATTACATTTTCTTTGCTTACCGTGTTTTCTTATCACATTTTGCTGTGATGTTGTTTTTTGTCGTGCTAACAATTAATTTTGTACATGTAACGGAATTTAATCGTATCAATATGAGTACTTTTTTTTTGTATGAATTGTAAATTACCTTTATGCGTTAGAAATGAGTTTCAAACATTTTGTAACAAGTGAAAATTGGAATTATATTTGGAATTTGTGCCTGAGGAAGTTTTACTTCAAGAATTATATTTCTACTTACTTACTATGTATATAAGGATTATAATCGATATAGTTTTTATAATAAAGGTAGAATGGTAGGATGGGCAAAGGGACCGCCTGACAGGGAGACTGGGAAAGGGACGCGAAGTGCTCATTACCGTCTGTACACATTGGCGCCGTAAGAAATATTAACCATTCCTTACACCGCCCATGCGTTACCAACCTTGGGAACGAATAGGTTATGTCCCTTTTGCCTAAAGTATCACTGTTATGGTAAAGATACGATAACTAAGGATAATTTTAAGGGACTATTAAAAAAAAACGTCACTTTATTATTATGAACGAAGTCAAGTTCTATGCTGTATCATAAGTATTTTATAAAAAAGTATTTTCTATATTATAATTTAGAATAAAGAAAAATCTTAAAGAAATTAAATGTCACATTTTAATAAGATATAACTAAAATTGTGAATGACGTTCCATTTTCAATCTTTCTCTAAAATTCGAAATTTATAATCAACGAAGTATCCGTTTTTCTTAGCGTGTTGATTGAGAGCTCTAGTGATGTCTTTTATTTTATCGAATACTTCTTGCAGCGTGAGATTAGAAATGGTCCGTTTCTTTTCACGAGGGATGGCTTTGAATCGATTCTTTTGACGTAATGCGCTTCTTATGTAGCTTGGAAGATCTAAAGGAGAGTTGAAATTAATACAAATATTCATTGCAAATCGAAAACTACACAATTGTTCGTCGCTATTAAAATATACTCACAAATAAAATCAATCGTCATAATTTACTACATAATACTGAGTGAAACCAACGAGATTTGCCTAGACTCTAGATGAGGGTGATGAAGATATCTTTGAATATTTTTTTTTATATAATAGGTAGGTGGACGAGCAAATTGGCCACCTGATGGTAAGTGGTCACCAAACTCCAATAGACATTGGCAATGTTAGGCAATTTTAACCATCGCTTACATCGCCAATGCGCCACCAACCTTCAGAACTAAGATGTTATGTCCCTTGTGCCTGTAATTATACTGGCTCACTCACCCTTCAAACCGGAACACAACAATACCAAGTACTGCTGTTTTGCGGTAGAATATCTGATGAGTGGGCAGCACCTACACAGACGAACTTGCACAAAGACTGAGACCTGTTGATATTCACTGAAAATACATTTATTACCCCAAAACGTATGTATTATTAAAATTATTTAGGATTGAGATCTGAGCTATTTAACGTGCCGAAATTTATGAAATATCAAAGCGATATATCATAATATTTGGGATTATATATTTGAAAATGTATAATTACTTTTCTATGTAAATACATCCAAAAATAGCTCGTAATGTTTTCACATATTTACTGACAAGAAAATGAAATTTACGCATTTCTCGTCTATCTATAAAGCGGATAAAACTGCGAAACGCAGCTGCATATACAATAAATAATTAATATACTAAAACCATCTCTACAAAAACGCGCTGCACCTTCAGCTATACATTTTAAATGCTTAGCTTAGTAATTTTTTTTTTCATTAGGTAATACAAATAAAACGTAATCAGTTACTAGTATAAGTATAGATATGCACAAATATAGTCAATAAGTTAACAAATCGATAGCATACCTCCGGTCATGGAGTACTCATACTGCGATACAACGAACGAGATCGTGAACACCGTCAACGCGACGGTCGCAAACATCCTCTTCCGAGCGTTGTTTGCTGTTCTTTTGTTTTGAAAACTGACTCCTTTCACCATAGAACAGTTACAGAGTATATTGGGTACAGATAATTCTAGTTATAACTAGATTGTACTTGTTCTTGATTGGGTTTGTTTGTAAAGTTTAAAATTAGCAGAAATTGGTGCTCGAGTACCGGAGGTTTTGTTTTGTTAATCGATATTATGATTACTGATCAGATGTGTTTTATAATATTATTAAGGTGTGGAATATGTAAAATTATTAATACTAAAATTTAATTAGTAATAATATAAGGTTATATTCAATAATGGAGAAGTGTCTTATTAAATGTCATTATACTAACAAAAATTTAACCGCAAGTATCAAAATTGTTTTTTTAGCTACACATACGCTACACAAAAAAACAGATTTAACGTATTAAAATCTATTTAAATGAAGTATCATATACTTCAAGGGAATTATTCTTCTCCTAAGCCTAAGTAACAAGTTTAATTATGCTAATCATCGTTGTGATAAGGAAAATGTATTTTCATTGGTTTTTTTTCGGTATTTCTTACCTTTTCTAACGAGCGGAAGAAGGAAAAATCTTATCTAAGCTTTAATACCGTTTAATATTTCCCTTTACAAATTATAATTGATCTAGAAAAAAATATTCCAATGTACTATTTTTTCGATTGTTACTGAGATTTTTAATCATGGCTGATTCAAGTTACGGTTTTAAAATCCTAAACAATTAAATTTCTCTTAAAAACGAGTCTGCTCGGTACAAAAAAACAAAGTAGGTTTTTTGAAATTAAATTAAAATACGCTATATTTAGAAGGCTCTGTTTTGGCGTCGCCATTTTACAAGTTTATACAAAAATATTTATATTACACGAATTACTTATAAAAAATATATTTTTTTTAAATTTATGTAAGAAATTTCAAGACTTTTGCCTTAATGAAAGATTCTTTTTTTTTAATTAAGCAATCAATAACCATTAATGGTGGCATATTACAATATTTATAAATAATGAAGTGTCTAATGTAATATTAATCTGTACTATTTTCTAGTTGCAGTTACAATTGACGACTATGGTTGTTAAACATCTTTTAAATACAGCATGCGATTATAGACTTTTATACCCATCGATACAGCCTGTATTCGTTTGGCCCATATCATTATCTGCTTGTTGGCACTGCAGGTTCATCCGGAAGGCGTAAAACTCCTTCAACGTTAACATTTTGTTTGAATTCGTGTTCTTGTGTTTTGTGAATGGAGTTTGTTTTCCGAATAGAAGATCATTTTTCTGTTTTTATTTTTATTCCAAACTTCTATTGTTTCATTGTTAGCGTATAAACTTTAATGGAGACGTAGTAATGTCGGTGAGGTATTTTATTCGGGTTATTTTATCCTGTATGTATAGTCTTAGCGATACTCAATTTATATGCCAATATTATAAATTCGAGACTAAATTTGTATATCTGTCACGTTTTCAAGGCTAGAATACTGAATCGATTTTGATGAAATTTCATGTGAAGCAAGCTTGAACCTCGAGGATGGACATAGGCTCTTTTTTATTTGTTATTCTGCCCCTCCTCCAACACCAACATCTCCCCCCTTATCTAACCTATGAGCGAACACTAATATAAGATATTATATCTCATGTAAAATGTCAACTAATAAATACATAATTTAGGGATTAATCTTTGGCGTGACATAAGTAAATAATTATGAGATATCATTTGAGGAAGTTGTTCCAGAATATGATCAGATTATACCTCATAAAATAAACATTGTTTTTCTTACAAATGAAAGCAAATGTAATAATTAATATATAATACCGGTAATAAGTTAATTTGTGTTATTTATATCACATAACTAGAAGCAATATTGTTAAATTATATTTGGTCTTGTAAATTAAGCTCCTCTCTTTTTAACTATCATAATTTTGACTACAGGTTTTTTTTTTAATTTGCGTCTGTTTAATATGTATTATGACTTGTGCCTGTAGTTATACTGGCTTATTGGCTCTTCATACCGGAATATAAGAATAAAAAGTATTGCGGTTGGCAGTACAACATATGATGTGGTACCACCACCGTTTTTTACAGCCTGCTTACCTTCTTAACCTAAAAATAAAAATATATATAATAGTAACCGTAACCGTAACAGCATGTGAATGTCCCACTGCTGGGCTAAAGGCCTCCTCTCCCTTTTTTGAGGAGAAGGTTTGAAGCTTATTCCACCACGCTGCTCCATTGCGGGTTGGTGGATTACACATGTGGCAGAATTTCAGTGAAATTAGACACATGCAGGTTTCCTCACGATGTTTTCCTTCACCGTAAAGCACGAGATGAATTATTATTCCAAATTAAGCACATGAAAATTCAGTGGTGCTTGCCCGGGTTTGAATCTACGATCATCGGTTAAGATTCACGCGTTCTTACCACTGGGCCATCTCGGCTTCTATAATAGTAGTAAAACATAAATATGTAAATATTTATAAATATAAGTTAATAATACTATTAAGGCTTTTTCGTAAAGCCGAAAAGTCTACGACAGAACAGAAACAGAAGAAAGTCGAAAAGTATACGAAGCCACAAACTATGTTAAGTTCAACGAATATTAACTCGAGTCAATGATCATATTATAGTAGTTCAACGACCTTACCAAAAAAAAAGTGACATTCATTTTAATTCCACATAGACGAAACCTTAAAAAAAGATGGATAGAAATACTAATAAATGCGAGTTCCAGATGATTCTCAGAACTCCAAATATATTGAGCAAAAACTTAATTTATTAAGTTGTGCCTTCGAAGAATTCGGAAACTCGTCAGGGTATAAATCGATTCGTAACTTAAATTAAGATTTCAGTTTGAAAAATTGCCGATGTGATTACGTTGGGGATAAAGGATATAGATGTATAACTATTTAAAAAAGATTTTCTGTTTCATGAGTGACATACATATTCGGTAACAGCCTGTAAATGTCCCACTGCTGGGCAAAGGCCTCTTCTCCCTTTTTGAGGAGAAGACTTTGGAGCTTATTCCACCACGCTGCTCCAATGCGGATTGGCGGAATACACATGTGGCAGAATTTTAGTGAAATTAGACACATGCAGGTTTCCTTACGATGTTTTCCTTCACCGAAAAGCACGAGATGAATTATAATCACAAATTAAGCACATGAAAAACTTCAGTAGTGCTTGCCCGGGTTTGAACCCACGATCATCGGTTAACATTCCCGCGTTCTTACCACTGGGCCATCTCGACATACATATACATACCTTATGTTAAAAAATAGTTAACACAGGTTTATTTTATATACACAACGAAAAAAAATTAACAAAAAAAATATCTAACCGTGAATTGAAAAAATTACACCTTATTCAAAAAAAATATAACCTATTTATTTCAGACGAGACGTCATTTATGACATAATAACAAACAATTAATAAACGGTCTGTCATGCTTTAATTATAAGAAAAGGCATGTTACTAATACCTATTACCGGATATAGTATCACAATATATGTATTACAAAAAGACATGTAATTCCCATTAATTAGTGATTACTAAATCGATTAGAAATTAATTATTGACGAGCTTAAATTGACGATTCAAAAACACTTAAAAGTTTACCTGAAAAAAGAACATTTTGATTTTAATTTTTAGCACTCATATAAATTGACTACATATTAGTAGTTCAAATTTATATATATCAGCTTACCGCCGTCCACTGCTGGACGAAAGCCTCCCCCATAGAACGCCAACCATCCCGATTTTGGGCAGCCCGCATCCATCCCGTACCTGCCACCTTTTTCAAATCGTCGGTCCATCTTGCCGCAGGGCGTCCTACACTACGTTTACCTAAGCGTGGTCTCCACTCCAACATGTGTCGGCTCCATCGGCCATCGATGCGTCTGGAGACATGACCAGCCCACTTCCACTCCAGCGTGCTAATTCTACGCGCGATGTCGGTGACTTTAGTTCTCTGGCGAATGTCCTCATTTCGGATTCTATCTGCCAGAGAAACCCCAAGCATCGCACGTTCCATAGCTCGCTGAGCGACCTTGAACTTGTGGACCAGTCCTACAGTGAGTGTCCACGTTTCGGCGCCGTAAGTCATAACAGGCAGGACGCACTGATTATATACCCTGGTATTAAGTGACTGTGGGATCGACGATTCAAAAATATGACGCAACCTCCCGAATGCTGCCCAGCCCAAACGTATTCTTCTTTTGATCTCCTTCTCAAAATTGTGCCGGCCAAGTTGTATAGTTTGGCCCAGGTAGATGTATTCCTGCACAACCTCGAGTGGAGAGCCATTTACGACAACCGGTCTCGGGGATATATGTTGGTTGATCATAATTTTGGTTTTTTCTAAGTTCATCCGCAGACCCACCTGTCTTGAAAAATCGCTTAGGCTGTTTAGCATCTCTTCCAAATCTTTCAGAGTTTCCGCCATGATGACAATGTCGTCAGCAAATCGCAGATGTGTAATGTGTAGATGTGTGTTCAAATTTAATTTGTTTTAATGTGACTACTTGGTAATAAGGCTTTGTGCAAGCTCGTCTGAGTAGGTACCATCCATTCCTCATATATTTTTCCGCAAAACAGTAATGTTTAGTATTTTTGTGTTCCGGTTTGAAGGACGAATAAGCCTTTAAAGCAAGTGTAACTTCAGATACGAGGGACGAAACATCTTACTTCCCAAGGTTGGTAGTGTATTGGCAATGTGAGGAATGGTTAATATTTCTTACAGCGCCAATGACTAAGAGCGGTGGTGATCACTTACCATCAGGTGATCCATTTTTCCTTCTGCCTATTCTATAAAAAAGTTTTACATTATTGATAAATCGTACAAGCGATAACTCCATACAATATAACTTATCAGTCGATACCTAAATGTATGGCTAAATCTAATATACCGTGCGAAGTTTCCGAGTAACATATCACGGTGTTATCAACAGTACAAGTTACAGCTGTTCCCGGCGTCTAGTCATCGATCCGGTCGAACTTCGCTAATACCTCGCTAATACTTGTTACCTTGATTTATGCGACCGAGTGGCCTTTTGCGAATCGCCTCCAACTTTGTTGTTGAGAACTGAACCGTTACAGATGTTTGTTTTATCGTGAAATTGTTCGTGACCAATAAATAGTTATCTATTATATAACCACGATTTTAAAATCAATGAAAAGTTTCAAAAATTTCAAAAAATTCAATTAATAATAAATACCTGAGATATTCCATTACTTAGAACGTGTGAAACTTAATGGTCGATGTCGGGTACTAACCGTTTTCCGTTTACTTAATTTGTCTTTTGAAGAAATCGTGCATGCGGTATGATAATCTGCTCTGTGTATCTAATGATCCCAATTAGAGCAATTGTAGGACGTTTATAGGACTTTTCTTTATTTATTTATTTTTATACAATTATCTGAGTTATCATTGTTAATTTCTTTAAAAGAATTACGCTAGACTAAATAGACCTGGTATTCTAAAATCTCACTAAGAATAATTAAACAAAAAACAAAAGTATCAAACAACTGCAAAGAAATTACAAACAAATAAAACACAAAAAGCTCATGCAGGCACATTAAGGTACATTAAAAATAATAATAGAAACATACGTCATGAGTACGGACAAGACTTCTGTAAATATTTGAAATATTAAAAAATATATATTGTCAAGTGCACTAAAATTGTTGTAAAATTTTAGCTTAGGCGAATTAGCCTCTTGGCAATTGGCTAGCTTGCACATAATAACAAGTGAAGTTTATTTATTTCGTTCGCGAAACTTGCAACAATTGTTAAGGTATTGTGTATTTTTTTAACCTTACATGCAATAATACAATGAGAAACTAATTCACTCAAACCAATCTGCAATCATTTCCACCATTAATATAACTGTTATTTAAAAAATTCAATTAGCTTTATAATATTATTGATTTGATTAAATTCTTCTGGAATATAACATTGAATGTCGAAATTTACTGGAATCGCTAACTTAAGTGCTACCAATTTCCAAGTTCAGGGGCGATGAATCAATAACGCTTGATGAGGAGTCCTGACTTTCGTATGATTTATGTGAAGTTCACTGAGGCTTACAAGGAAAGTGGATTAGCTTGGCTAGTAAATTGACATTTAGCTATTTAAAATGTTGCACTGAATAGAATTTTCACTGTTGTTTCTTAGAGTTTCATCTGATATAAGCTTCATTTTTAATTAGCAGGATAAATCTTGCGTGACGTCATTTAAATAATTTTAAATTTAGAAGACACGTCAAATATAAAACTGACCACTTTTCACGTATCTCCGTTGGATTATAAACATTGCAGTAAATTCATTTCAAATAAATCTTTTACTTAATTTCAATACCGAGAATTTGTTCTGAAGTTGATTCAAAATATACGCAATTTTGGTATTAAAATTATTCACAAATATTACAAAATGCAAAAACAAAAAATAAAGATCTGAGATATATATAGAACAATAGCATCCCAACATTGATAAAAATGATAAAAATATAACAGAACGAGCCTATCTATATTCAAAACTCAACACAAGCAGTGGACGAACTGGAGACAAACAACGTCAGGATAATAGACCACGAGGCGACGACAAAAAGGTCCACGTCAACGATGAAATCTTGACTTATTTAACAAAGCGAGACGCTAGCGATCTGTCAAAGTCCCTCGGCCTATTCATGCTGTGATAAATACTTTCCCGGCGTGATAACGGACGGGATACGCTCGTGTAAACATTTTGTTGGTGGATCATTTTTTTTTTCACGACTGTACATATTTGAGTGGCTCACTTTGTCATTCCAATGTGACTTTCATTTGGAGTTATTCATCGTCATTTAAGTTTATATTTTTTAAGGTTATTTCATGACTATGAGTAGAGGTTTAATATTATTATTTAATGATAATTAAATAATATAATTACACCGTTTTCAGCAGTGGTAATTCTTTAAGCACTGTAATAATTATAGTTAATGTCGCGTTTAATTTTTATATTTTATGATAATATATTTCTACGGTGAGTTTCAAATATTTTTTTTACAGAATAGTCCTATTATATTAATTGTAAATATTACCTTTAAATTTTATATTTCTTAGGCACCTTTTAACAACGAAAATAAAAAGAAAAAAGGGGAAGACATAACACGTGAAAATATTTAAAGTATTTTAAATTTGGTTACAATCATTTTGGTAATGTAGTAAAATTTCCACTAAAGAGTCCATATAAGATAGGAATAATTACGAAACAGCACAATTAGAATCATATTCTATATAAAAACTATTGAGATTGTAATTGCTTGGTAATATAATACGTCTGCGTACATAAGTTGAAATAATAATTTTCCATTTTAACAAATAAGTGTATCAACGAATATCACCGTATTCTATTTTTGCAAGATATAACATTTTCCCAAAAATATTGGTTAACTATATCAACTGGCCGTAAATCAACTGAACAAAAAATTGCATAAAGGACACTATTAATAACGGTTCTTATATAAAGGCAGCAGGCGACCACACTGGAACGAACGACCGACTTAATACAGCCAGCAATCGATCAAACTCCTCAAAACTACAGGGATATCAAAATGTAGTTACCATTGTCCCGGTTGATAAAATATGAGCCGTGACGTTGACAAATCGGGCTGGAAGAAACGACGTCCGGAAGTCAAGCAATCGGTGTGTATAGCGTTGAATATGTTGGTGGTTCTATTACTAGCGGATAAGAAATATTTAATGATTTAACTTTTTACAAAAATTGAAATCGAGAAATCGTTTTCTAATTCAATGTCATAAATCGATTAATTTCAGCCATTTTCGAATTTGTTAAAATGAGACGAGTTACGATGAAAATGCATTATATAAAAATCTACTGCAGTTTTTGATATAATAACTTCGATGGTAGTAGTTGGAACACAAGAATCGTACAGCGAAGTCGAAGTCGAAGAAGTCGAAGATAGCGGATTTAGGCCCGGGTAAGCACACACTAATTTTTATGTGTTTAATTATTTAAAAAAAGAAACACCAGAGGAGGAAGTGCAATATGATAATGAGGAAGTACAATAAATATGACGTCATTCTTGTTATGATAAACAACTTTCCTTTTAATCGTTAGCAATTTGTCTTTTTCTAGAACGACTAATTAATAAGTCCATTAATACATAGAATACTTGGTATTAGTGAAATAAAAACATACAAAATACAATTGTGTCTATACAAATATAGGTGACTACCGTGAATTGAAGCTACGAGCTCCAACGGTAAAAATATTATACCCACTGCGCCAATTGTATTGTGAAGTATCGTATGAGAGCTTCGAGAGGTATTGCATGTAATACTTACCTTTCATACACTTTTATTTCAAACTTAAATGTTAGATACAATATATATTTTTTTAATTTCATATTTATTTTCCTCACTTTTGTTAAAGCTTGAATTACGACTATATACAATTAAATCACGATAAGATATATATGACAAGGTACTTTTTTTTATCTTCAACAAAGGAATTTCGTGAAATAAAACACAAAGCCGAGTGAGCGAGCCGCAACACACATACGAATATTCACGTGAGATTTCCTCTACAAAAAATCAGAATCACATCAGATCACATACTCTATTTAGTATAGCTTAAATGATACAATTAGGATACAGTTCATAATATAGAAAAATATCGTACGTCAAAATAATACATCGAATATATCAATCTAAACACTAAATCGTAACACTTAAGATAAAACTCTTTAGCAGTTTAATTAATAGAATAAACATTTGCCTAATCTAAACTCTTAAGTAAGATTCTACAAATCTCAACATTTTGTTAATATTAAAATTATATTGAGCTATAACAGTATTATGTTATATATATGTCCTTTTACCTCATATTAATGTACTAATGCAGGGACAAGCGTCTCCATGCTCGGCAGCGAGAGGTGATGGTCTCTTTCTGCGAGAGTGTTATGTCGCGGAAGGAAGCCGTGAAGCGGGAGCATGAGGAGTGTGCCTCCGCTGAAAGAGACGGGGGAGGCGCCAACGCTGTACTCACCTTCTCCCTCCGCCGTAAGCGTCGCTGGAGCTCGGGTGCTCCCCAGAAATGCCTCTAAAAAAAGAGGTGCGCTTAGGTGGGCCGACCGTCAGAGCGTCACGGTAGCATGCACCAATGATCCCGCGGACGGAGAAGACGAAGATAGTACCGACGGTTTTTTAGTGGGTATTCCGATGTTCAGGGTGGTGTCTTAGACACCAGCGAGTCCCACATATCCCCCCCCCCCCTACTTCACGTGGGGTAAAAGCTTGATGCGTTTTCCTGGCGTTAAAAAAAAGAAAATATAAGAAGTCTGGCGGCTTGGTAATAATCGGTTATACACTGTTATACATTATATGTATCTAACTTTCACAAACTATAAATAAAATATTCAAAAGAGTTATCGGTTATATGAATTCAAAAAGTAGGAAAGGTCTTTCGCCTAATCTACTTTTCCATTTAATTAATGCCCTTAAGCTAAATGGATTACAGTATCGACGTGACCTGTTTCGACACTTTTGTACTGCTTCGTATTAAATATTGATGAAAGCAACTTTTATCATTAGCTTATTATGCCATATGCATTTATACTGACATCTCTTTGACAAATTTTTAACATAAGTAATATTTAGTACAAAGCTAGAATCCACTCCTCGGGTATTATTTCTCTTAACATATTTATATTATTGTACTTGTTTGAAAGATTTATCTAAAATAATAATAAGGGATTTGTTGCCATGTACTGCCGCACCCACTATCAAGGCATACAAGACTCACTCACTCAAACTCGCCCGAGTTCACCTTTACCACTCGAGAAAAGCTACCGAGCCACGAGCACAGAAAGAGAAGGTTGTAAACGCAGATGCGTTGTATCAACACAATCCCGTAGCAATTGACAAGCCGAGCCGAAGACGGCTATCACAAATGTTTTAGTGGAAAAGAATCCCACTTACCCATTCATCTCCGTGGGGTAAAACTCTTTAACAACTTCTTGTAAAGTCAGCTTGGGCTAATTTGGTTAGAGATAAAATAACAAATACGAGAATAAGAAAATTTTTTTTTTAATTATGATTTATATTAAAAGAGCATTTATGTTTTAGATCATGAAGTAATAGTGATTTTATGAGTTTATATATATTGTATTTTGTAAATTTATATAATTTTATAGATATATTTTCACAAAACAGTCAAAAATAACACGAATTCGTTGAGTGTGATACACCATTGCAAGCATGTACAACTTATAAAACGTAATAATGACACTGCATTCAACTTAAATAGTTATATAAATATAAAGGTAAATGGAAATAACACAAATAAAAGAAAATATATTATATAAAATTGCAGCGAATACAGTGCTTTCATTAAAATATATTAATATAAGTTATTTACATAAAATATTTAAATAGCAATGAGTTATTTCACGAGAGACTGCACTTTTGCTATTTTATAATGGATGGCTCATTGTGTTACTAAATACTATTGGAGTACAGACCCTGACATCGTAATGAATAGTTTTAAGATAAAAACACTTAGTTGGTACAAGTTTTATTTTCATGTATTTTTGTTGAATATTAATTAAACTTGATTGAAATAATTATTAAGAGTTATGAAAGGAAAAAAGAAATATGAAATATGTATATGTATATCATTATAAGCAAATCAAGCAACACTTGAGGGTTTTTGAAGCTTGTTTCATCACACTGCTCCGATTCGGGTTAGTGGATCAAGAGATGTTTGACCACATTTGAACCAATGACCTTCAGTCTAAATTAACGTATTATAACCATTGATCTTCTCGCCTTTGTAAATTGGCTACTTCTTAAGAAGTGAAATTTCTACTTTCTTCTATAACAATGACATTGTTAAAAATAAGCTTGATAATTAAAAACAGAAACTTTTCATTAATACGTATGAAGTACTTACAAAGGCAAAATTTTGTCTGTTTGTTAATTAGTAATTAGTATGATATGACAATTTAAATATTTAAATACGTTAAGAATCAGCGACTTATTAAGAACAGGGTTAGTATTTTGAATGGACTCAGTTTTAAGTCTATTATATTTACAGTTACTGGTGGTTGGGCCTTGTGCAAGCTCGCCTGGGTAGGTACCACCCACTTGTCAGATATTCTACCGCAAAAGAGCAGTACTTGATATTGTTGGGTTCCGGTTTAAGGGGTGAGTGAGCCAGTGTAATTACAGACACAAGGGACATAACATCTTAATTCCCAACGTTGGTGGCGCATTGGTGATGTAAGCGATGGTTAACATTTCTTACAATGCCTTGGCAATAGTTAACATTTCTTACGCCTATGAGCGTTGGTGACCACTTACATCAGGTGGCTCATATACTCGTCCTTCTATTAAAATGGTTGAGCGACTGAGCATGACCCTTAAGGCAGTGTCCGATTGGGGCGATGCCAACTTGGTCATGTTCAATGCATTCAAGACGCAGGCGTGTCTATTTTCCGCCAAAAAGAGGGAATTCCAGCTACCTCCCTCTTTCCGAGATGTGTCCGTACCTATAACTGACCACCTTGACCTTCTTGGCGTTACTCTCACGTCGACTCTAAATTTCGGCTCTTTTATTGAGTCCAAAGCCCAAATAGCCGCCCGAAAGCTTGGTATCCTCGCCAAGGCGAGACGTTAATTTACTTCAGAACAACTGCTGAGCTTATACAAAGCACAAGTGAGGTCTTGTATGGAGTACTGCTTACACCTTTGGGACGGCTCTGCTAAGCACCACCTTCGGGCTCTGGAGTTGATTGAGAAACGTGCTAGGAGGCTGATAGGAGACGACACATTGGTCGAGTCAAGACTCCAAAGTCTTGAACATCGACGTGTGGTTGCTTCGCTTTCTGTCTTCTATCGGATACATTTCGGAGAATGTGCGCAGGAATTACATAATCTAATTAATTCCACCCCCTTCTACTATCGGACGGCCAGGCAAACGCGACCAAAGCGCCATAGGTACACAGTGGAACTTCCCCGCCTACGTACGAAGCGCTTTGAATCCACATTTATTATTCGCACTGCGAAACTGTGGAATGCTTTGCCTGAGTCCATATTTCCAGATAACTACAATGTAGGTGTGTTCAAATCCAGAGAAAACGGGTTCCTTCTGGGCAGGCGCGCTCCATCCTAGACCGTGACTATGCTTAAGATCAGGCAAGTCAACGGTCAAGCGCTTGCCTATTAACGGTAAAAAAAAAAAAACGTTACTTTAAATAAAATAAGGCCCATGATATTTACATACTATATCTGATAAGGTTTTACTTGTATGAAGTAAAGCAAAAGCGTCTGTCTCGGCCCTCAGCCATGTTATATTTTTCTAGTTTATCAAATGATATCACTTAATACAGGCACGCCATAAAATTACGCTCTTTAATAAAAAGGGTATTGTACAGGAAAACTGGATTGCTTTATGTTTATGTAATCTGCTATGAAGAGTCAGTGAGCCAAGTATATAATATCTGGTCCTTTGGTACACTTGGTTCGAGTTTTCAGGAGATTTTTTCTGCTCTACTTAGCGATATAAAAGGTGGTAAGTGAAAAGGTTGGATGTCCCGTACTAAGGCACTTGATACACACACTTATTTATATATACATGTGTGTACCTCTAATGCGGCGATTATTTAAATTAATGTTGTGTTTCGTTTTCGTTCTTTAAGTTGTACCTTTTTACAAACGGTAAATGTACACTAACTCCATATAGATCCAAGGTATAAAAAAACATTTGTTATTTGTTCTTTTTCTCCTACTAATAAAAATGTTGGCTTAACTTTACAAATGTTTTCTCATTACACTTACTCAGTTACTCGTGGGTATGATTGGTCATTAACTGCTAACTTTAAAACGAATTCAAGTTCAATTAATTTACCTTCGTTTGATCTATTCATTTCTGAAACTTCTCTAAGACCAAAAATAAACGTAAACAAATAATTTATTTACCCGTGCAATAAAATTCAAGGGGCCCCTGGAGAAAATTGGGTTCCTTACCTTTACACAGCTGATTGAAATAAGGCAAAACGAAACAATATAACAGAAGCAACTTAATAGGAGGGCAACACTAAATTTTCTAAGATCTACTCCAGCTGGCCAACTTGGTCACTTTGTTGGGAGTATTGTGAACTTTACTATGTTAACTTTTAAGGTCTATATTTGGGTGGTCTAATATATTTACAAAGTGATATTCTCTGTATTATGGAATCCAAGTCACCCGACATTGTTGATAAGGGTCGCAGTACCTAAGGCAACATAGCCTATCGCTCTGTACTTCTGTCAAAGTATTTGGTACAAGTTGAAAGTTTTCGATATTATTTCATTTGAAACTTCTCTTCTATATGAAACAACTGTTTTTTTTTTATGTTATCTGTTGTGGTAGATCAATAACTGTAATATATACTTATGTAATCAAATCTCAATTCTTTCTGTATTTATATATATGCTTGTTTTTCTTAAAATGTTTCACCAGTTTTGCCAGGTATTAATGCTCAATTTCTGTAAATTTATATTTTACGAAACTTTTCTTATGAACAAAGTTTGAATTAATATAATATATTATAATTATAAATATAATTAATAACTCAGGCTTCGTGTCTCCGAAAATGAATTATTAAAAAAGAAAAACTTCATTATCTGAGAAGATAGATCATTTTTCAAACATTTGGAAAATAAATATTAGGTACATATAATCGATTCGTTGAGGTGATATTGAAGAATTTATATTAGAATATCTTTTGAATACCAGAAACCGAAGGTACCGCTTTATTAGAAAGTCACGAATACAGATTGAACTACAATTGTTAGTATAGCCTGATAGTGCGACTAAAGCTAGCAAAATTTCAGATTTCGCGCGCGAATCTTTTTTTACGTTGCACATAATTGACAAATTATTCTGAAGAATATGGTATACATCTTTTAACTATAATATTATATTTAATAAAAAACCGCTAGCAAAAAGTCCGATTTCCTCTGAGCGTCTATAACGGGTAAGGAGTAACTGTGACAAATTTCATTCATTTCCGGGCATAGTTTAGGAGATCTCGTGTAAGATCTAAATTGATTATTGATAAATGGGTATAAAATTATTTTCTCAAATATATTTTTTGTCTCAATAGCTCTCAATGATACGATTATGAATAATAATATCCTGAGACATTATTCACCCACGGCCATTAGATCCCAAACTAAGCAGAGGTTGTACTATGGAAACCACAGAACTGATATACTACATATACTACTTTCCTTTTGTAAATACATACTTGTTTAGATAATTACACCCAGACTCAGGACAAACGGACATGTTCGTGCACACAATTGTCTATCCTGGGTGGGAATCGAACCCACAACCTTCGGCGTGAAAGGCTAAGTATCTACTCACCACGCCAACTGGCCCGTCAAAAATGTAAAGATTATGGGACATTTTACGATTTATTCCATCGAGAAAATCAGACACAAAACTTGAAAAAGTAATGTAATTTGCATACAAAATTTCATTTTCAACTTTTGCTGGACTTACCCATACCATATCAAATAAAAAATTATCAACTTTTTTTCTCTTGTAGAGATGAAAGGAAATTTTAGAATTGTCAGGTTTTGTACGAGCAATATTTAAACTACTGGTTCAACTCTCAAACCTTGTATCTTAAGCCGAGTGTACCTTGTAGCAAATTTTGTGAGAGTACAACATCGGATTAGGAACAAAATTAGATCATATTTTGCAAGTCAGTTAACGTTACTATTATATATTATATATTTATATATATTATATGAAATTATTACACTATTGAATGAATTACTTGAAATTGAACTATTTTGAACCTTATTCCTTTTTCATAAAGTATTTCTTATAATTTATAATTTTGTACATTTTCATGACTATGATAAATTATTTGTCTCAAACTAATAATCGTATTTGGTAGCTTGGCTATTTACTAATAATATTTTGTTTATATTAATAAATATACAATTGAAAATCAAGCGTCAATTCTCTTTTAACTCAAATGTATACACATAAAATAAATTTCTAAGAACATCTTCATATAGAATAAATTAAGTGATTTAATTAAGCTTACAATTTTAACTAATCCTATATGCATAGGCTCGATGTTTATATACAGGGTTAGTATTAATCAACGCCTTAGACATGCTAATGAATCTTTCATGCAAGGGCGCAATTTAAACCTCAGCATAGATTTTGTATAAATTATTTCAGAACTAAATTAATTTTTAATAAAACAATGCCTATATCATGTTTTATTATGTTATAATATATAAACTGGTATTTTGTATCTGTTTGTGATCAATAGACTTTACTGTTTGACTCATCACCATAGGTCTAAGTCATCAAGGGTTTTACTACCGTTCAACCGTTTCATTAATGATAATTGCATATTGAATCCAAATATGTTTTTTTTTTTTATATAGAATAGCTAAGCAGGCGTTTGATTTAAACGCCTGCTTAGCCACCTGATGATAAGTAGCCACCACCACAACATTGGCGTTGCAAATATTAACCACTCTTCCTTACATCGCTAAGACACCACCAACATTGGGATAGTGGGAATACTAAGGATTACTTGGAATTATTGGAATTCCACCAAGTAAATATTTATACAATCGTCGCACCTTATAATAGTTTACAAACACAAGAGTAGTCGCAGCTCAGATGAGCAATAGCATAGGTTTAAAATTTAAGTTGAAAATTGTACGAGTAAATATATAATTGATAAAGTTCTAATGATGTAAGGAAATCTTTAAATAAAATTCTATCGTCCAAATTTTAAAAAGGACAAAAAAAATAAAGAACAAAATGGAAAAAATAACAGTGCTTTATAGTTACTGTTAACATTTTATAAGATACTTAGTTAAAAACATCGCATTATGTAAAGTTATAGCTTATAAATATATATATATATATATATAGTGCAGTTCCATCACTCTGCTCCAATATAGATAAATAAATATGAGTCAGATTTGCATTCAACATATCCAGGTTTACGTGTGATATTTTTTTAACGATGATGAATTAAAAACACAAATCACACCATCAAAAATATAACTGTAGCTAACCGAGTTTTAGTTTGATCTCACAATCTTCGGTCTAGTTTTACGAGTCACCAATGAGTGGTTCTGTTGTATTCCAGTATAAAATAGAGGTATATAAAACACAACGGCGTCAATCCACAACGATCGACGCACAGATCACCAGCAAGACATTGATGTATAGTCGCAATTGCTTTTTCCAAATTGCTCCCTCCCACGCACCCTATAACAAGATGGGTAACTGTTATTTTTACTAAGGTGTATATTGGACTATTAAGAAAAAATATATGCTTAATTCATTGGAAGGAACATAAGAATTATTAGTTGGACCAATGATTTTGTTTTTCTTTATTTAAAATAGGTAGGCAGCCTGGCAAATCTGGACTGGCTAGTTTATCTGGTTATATGTGATTACCAACGATTTGAGTTTTGTGCAAGCTCGTACCACCACCAACTCATCACATATTTTACCAAACGAAACGTATTGTTGTATTCCGGTTTGAAGGAAGAGTGAGCCAATGTGGTAATCAGGTGATGAGGCCAGGAGGGTGAGGAGATTTGCCAGTCTGTCTACATATTTTAATTTAAAAAATATAAGCCGCGCTTTCACATTTTTACTTTTGTATAAAATTCATCTCTTTCATGCAATACAAATGAAACTCTAAAGAACGTTCATACCTATATCCGCCTATTTACGGAATCTAACTTTACAGCATAACATATATAACAAGCGACCAAACAACCTAAGAAAGTAAGCTTATCCTGTTATAAGATTATGGATTTGTACTTACCCTAAGGGATCCAAAGAAACTCTTAATGATTTATTGTGTTGTTAAGCTATAAACGAATAAGAATATATACGAATACATATGTGTTTTTTATGATAATAATAATAATAATACTTTATTGTTATCCAATACATACATATTATAAAAAGTAGCCCTGACTCCTGAACTGGTGTTACCCGTGCGTCAGAAGTCAGAATTTTATGTTTTTTAATTATAATCCATTATAAGCATATTTGTCAACTCTGTAGTTGTACCCTTGGGCTATGGACCCTTTAGGTTAGGTTAGCTCGTGTAACGTGTCATAGGCGGCCCTGAGGAGAGCAGGATAGCCTTGCGCTACTAAACGCTCTAGCGAGAAGTGCGGGGGACGTAAGGTGCTCTCTTTCCACCAAGGAGAGCTCCGTAAAACCACAAGTGGAGACGGGAACGGGAAGCGCAACGGACCTTTATGGGTTTTTAGAATTTTAGAGGTTTTTTGAATATACCACATTACTAAGCTCTCCAGGGTCTCATGCGTCACAAAGAAGGGTGAATAGTATCCATGGAACTCAATTAAACATTGCGGTTCAAACCCAGGCACGATTTTAACGTGTTTATTTTGTGTTTTATAATAAATCTCGGTAAAGGAAAACATTACGAGAAACTTGCGTGTATCGGATAAAGTTTTATGTCATAGGCTTATATCAACCAACCCACAGTGTACTCTAAATCTTTTCCGCAAGAGACCGTTATGAGAGACGTAGCTAAGCGTATAACGCTGTATTGATGTACACAAAAATATAGAAATTGAAGATGACCTTTTTTCTGCTTGCATCTATGAGCGCAAAATATTATACTAATAAGTATAAAATATCATTACAATTCTGACTGTCAACAACGTTTAATAATTCTCATCAATTATTATTATTTTTATATGCTGCCCCTAGGCCCCCTAATATGAGAGAGCCCTCTCATCTTAGGGGGCCTTGGTGCACTGCACCATCTTGTCCTATGATAGCAACGCCACATGTGATTATTAACGTTCTGTTACTTTCCTTTTTAGTGCCATTTAATAATCCACTTCATAAAAAAAATATCAAATATATTGAAATGATTTCATTACATCCGAGACAGTCACCAATTAAATTCCACAATTAACTAGTATAACTTCCATTATCAATTAACGATCATAGACTCAAACTTACCTTTGCTAATTAAAATGTTACCAACGTTTACTGAGTCTGTTGTTCATATGAGAACTTTTATTTCGACTTTGCCTAAGCTGTGTATTTCAATTACCTAATTAGCTCCCTTAGGTTTTCAACTCTTCAGGGCACTAATTAGGTAGGGAGTACATTTTTGCTTTTCATTCTCGTCCTTTGTTCCAGCCAGTGTAGCACTTTTGTCGTCAATGAGAAACGAGTGTTGTTTAGCTCTGGATGAGAGAAATATTTAGCTTTAAAAACCTCTTCCGTTAAACAACAATCGTCTAGGATTTTTGGTGGAAATATTAAATAAATAACAGCTTTTTAATACCGCTAGGTAAAAACTTCATTTGCGAAGAAAATTTTGATCTGATTTCACATCACAGTTCCAATATAAGATTTTGGATGAAAAAATTGAAATCTCGGGATCTTGATTCAAAATCCTCGTGTTCTGTCGACTGGACCATTTGAGCTTAGCTTAAGTTTAACAACTTAAAGCTTCTGGTAAATATCGGTAAATTTATACCAATCAATATAGAATATAATATTATATAAAAAATATGTTTATTTGTTTTTGATTATATTTTGTCATTATTAATCATATTGAGTTGACACTTTGTAAAATGAACTCCTGGTAGGGCGTGAGCCCTATCCAAAATATTGTTTACAAATAAAATTAAAAGTCGCACTGCATATCAGAATTCATTATACGGTGTAATGGTTGCTTTATACTTCTTGTTGTGTCGGGATCATTGAGTGAAGGTAACCACTTGCCCTATTTACTGGTCTACCGTCCTAATTTAAATAAAAATAAGCTCAATCGCTTCCCGGACAATCTATAATTAAAATTAGAACAAAAATAACGTGGGCTCATATTTTCTGTTTATATATATTTAATTAGAAAGTCAGACAAGAGAGTGGGCGCCCAACCCTGGAAACTAAAATATTATGTCCCTTGTTAAACTTGCTCGCTCACCTTTCAAATCGGAACTCAACAATACTAAGTATTTCAGCTTGGCGGTTGTTTTTTTTATTTATTTATCCTAGGACATTATTCACACATGGCCATCTGATACCAATTTAAGCAGAGCTTGTGCTATTTAAACCAGACAACTGATATAATACATATACTACTTTTATTTTGTAAATACATACTTATATCTATATACATATATATATATATATATATATATATATATATATATATATATATATATATATATATATATATATATATATATATTATAGTGTTGGTGGGCGGACGCGATGGAGGCGGAGGCGGTCACCAACGCCCATAGTCATTGACATTGTTAGAAATGTTAACCATCGCTTACATCGCCAATACGCCACCAACCTTGGGAACTACAATTACACCGGCATAGTTATATAATTACTTATTACGATATAAAAATTTTCGAAAGACCATTCTATTATTCTATACTTGTGCGAAACAAAGACGGGTGGGTAGCTAGAAAGCTATAAATAACTACATATTTCAGTGAAGTGGTGATTGAATTTAACGTTTAAATTATTGGCTCCTGTAAATTATAGTGCGGTCCAAGATGTTTGTAAGTCAAATGTTTACCGGAAACTCGTAACAAAGTTCATTATGACTATGAAACTGAAATTCCTCGGCCCGGCCGGCCACTGTCTTGTTCAAACATTTACAATGCAAAGATTCTTTGAAAACTAATATTCAGGTTTGTTTTCGTTTTCGAAATTTAAAATTGTTTCCCGTAGTCGTAGTTTATTTTTTTATTTGTTATTTAAACTAGTTTATGACCATGGCTTCGTCTGCATGTTAAGTAATTATAGTTTGTCAAGGTTTCTTTGTAAAACTTCCTCTTCTACCGAGCGTTTTCCCGGCCTATTTACACCACGGTCCGCTTGTCCGCTAAAATTGATTTAATAATATAGAAAAAAGTACCGTAACAGCCTGTGAATGTCCCACTGCTGGGCTAAAGGCCTCCTCTCTCCTCTTTTTGAGAAGAAGGTTTGGAGCTTATTCCAAACCAAAATTCCAAGAAAAAAGTACTATAAAATAAAAAATAATTAACAGATTTGATAAGAAACCATTAATGCTATTATCATCGTCTATATGCATTTAAGCAAAAAGCTAGTGTTTGCCCGTGGCTTCGCCTGCTTGTGATTTAAGTGGTTCAGATGCTAGGTATCCTGCGTCGTTTTCTGTACTCCTGGCAATGTGTATGCAAATTTTAGTGATAATCAGCTTAATAGTTTAGTTGGAAATCGTACGAAACAAACTCACTTTTGCATTTACAATATTAGTAAGGATTAACAATTTTTTTGTGGCCCGTTTTATTTTAAATTTTTATTATAAATATCAAAAAACTAAGTGCCCTTGTGTTACTTAAATGCTTGATTTTTATATATTTGTGTATGATTTATTTACTTAGGTACCAATTAGTATCCGTACCGTAACCGTAACAGCCTGTGAATGTCCCACTGCTGGGCTAAAGTACTCCTCTCCTCTTTTTGAGGAGAAGTTTTGGAGCTTATTCCACCACGCTGCTCCAATGCGTTTTGGTGGAATACACATGTGGCAGAATTTTAGTGAAATTATACACATGCAGGTTTCATCACGATGTTTTCCTTCACCGTAAAGCACGAGATGAATTATAATCACAAATTAAGCACATGAAAATTCAGTAGTGCTTGCCCGTGTTTGAACCTACGATCATCGGTTAAGATTCACGCGTTTAAGTATAAATTTTGCATTTACAAAAAAAACTGATTGATACGGAATGATTGATTCCAGCTTATGATAAATTAAGTGTTTAAATGTAACTTACGTTTGATATGAAATGTGTATTGGCGCACCCCGAGGGTAAGACTGACTTGTATGCCGTGACGGTAAACGGCATAACGCTCTTATATGCCGCTGTTTTGTGAGTGCGTGACGCGTATACTTTATATGCTTTCAGTGCGATCTCAAGTATTTGATTCGATGACTATAAACATTTTGAATGTTTAGATGTTATTCTATTTAAACTTCATAAAAAATCTTTATTGAATTTATGAAATGTTTTGATAGGATTTTGAAATCCAAAACAGTCTATCAAGTGAAATTTTATCTCTCTCTCGTTTCAACCGGAAAGAAAAGTCTCCTTACGACATTCCTCCAATGTAAATTTATCTAAAGATAAGCCTCAATATATGGCAGCAATTTCCTTTGCAAAAGGATGAACGGAAAAAGGCGTAGTTCAGTCGATTTTATGCGAACTACAAATACTCTCTAACAATGTAATGATATTTTAAACGACTGATACAAAATAATATATATTGATTTTGTAAATTGAATTCGGGGTTTTTTTTGTTATTTAATAAATTGAATTGATGCTTCAATAATTGACATTTCTCAATTATACTGATTTTGTTTTTAATTTATTCTTTTGTTTGTTTAATGTCATTGATATTTAAATAATTATTATTGCCTTTTTTGTTTGATCAAATATAATGATACATGAGTTAGAATTAAAATATTCTGAATTGATATGAGATAGGTTTCATTTAAATAATGAAGTCTCCAATGGAAGTATATAACTATTTATGTAGTGATGTAGCGAATCTTTTTACTATTTTCAGTGTTAAGTATGAAAGACGACGTAATTACATTATCTATTTTGCATGTACTTAAGTAGTTCTATATCGCCTTAGAATAGTGCTCATCATCATGATGCCCAGGGCTTGAATCGCGTGTCGGGTCAATTATAACAGTTTTTTTTCATTAAAAAAATATCATTTGTCGAATCGGGGTAAAATACTGGCGTCACAATGTTTTGAAGAGCACGCAAAACCGTTGGTCTGTGCGATCTCTCTCCAGTCGTGTCACATAGTTATGCCATCTATATAAATAAATTGACTGCCTCGTAGGTCTAGTGGCTTGATGTGAGGCCGCAGACCCGGAGGTCCTGTGTTTAATTCTCAGGTCGGGCTAATAAAAAGTTATTGGGTTTTTCTGTTAGAAAATTCTCAGTAGCAGCCCGGAGTGTGGAAGTGTGTACATTCCCGTGCCTCGGAAAGCATGTAAAGCCGTTATTCCTGCGCCTGAACTCTTTCCGGTCGTGTCGGATTTCCATCCCATCGGATTATGAGAGTTAGGGAATAGAGAGTGCTTCTGTGTTGGCGCACATACTTGTGCACTATAATATCTCCTGCGTAGTTGGCTAATCTCTTTTGAGTTTGGCCGCCGTGGCCGAAAACGGTCTGCAAGACATTATTATTATTATTATAAATAAATAGATATTTTTGGTATCAGTTTTTGTGTATCTATTTGTGTATAATACTTCTTGTATAGTTAAGTCTTCCTTGATAATGTATAATATATGGCAGATATACGTTTCATTGCTAATCTGTAATATTTAAGATAAATAATAGACATTACATTAAAACCACTCACTACGAATTAATATTTTATTAAATAAACTATTTCTTATTAAATTACAAGTAATACTATGAATAAATAATATAAAAAACCGCACCGAAGGCTTTGGAGCTTTTTCCACTACGCTGCTCCAATGCGGATTGGTGGAATACACATGTGGCAGAATTTCAGTGAAATTAGACACATGCAGGTTTCCTCACGATGTTTTCCTTCACTGAAAAGCACGAGATGAATTATAATCACAAATAAAGCACATGGAAAACTTCAGTGGTGCTTGCCCGGGTTTGAACCCACGATCATCGGTTAAGATTCAAGCGTTCATACCACTGGGCCATCTCGGCTTATACCATATATATTTGACGGATACTGGTCACTAAGTAATAACCAAAATAATTTGTTTAACATATAATATTAAGTATGCTTAATTATTTTTGTGTCTAGTTTATGTTTTGGAAGAAATAATCTACAAATAAGATAAATAGCAATAAAGATGTAGGTTACATTAATTATCTTAATACAGTTTCAATGTCCACGTCCTTAATTCTATCGTCGTCGCCTCGTCTAATTTGTCAGCAGTGAAGGCTGACTAATTTTTACCTTGCCCCAATTGAGCCTGGAGCGGAATTTCTTCTTTCAGTTTTTGTTGCAATACATGCTCACGATTGGAATCTTCTACGAAATAGGTCAAATTTGCTGTATGCATTAAAAATATATTATAATGATATATTATTCTTTGCAAAGATTTTGATATTTCTAAAGAATTATCCAATACGATGTTTACAATTATTCAAAATCAAAATAATTTATTCAATGTTGAAGCATTACACTTTCTTATTGATAGTTATACCAGAATCTAACACCGGTTCGGAAAAGAAACAACTAGCCCTGAGAAGAACCGACGAAAGAAACTCAGCGGTTTTTTTTTAACATGTCATGTTTCCTTTACAAAAAAAGAGAGAGAAATAACCATGCGGCGATCGTCTCATTCCCAAAGTGTGCTATTATCCATAAATTCATTAATTGTATAATAACCTTTAGCACACAGGCGTTCCATTTGTTTTTTATTTAGCAAATTGTTAATGGAATTGTAATTACAGGCATAAGGGAAATACCAGCTTAGTTGCCAAGGTTGGTGGTGCATTGGCGATGTAAGCGATGGTTAACATTTCTTACAATGCCAATGTTGTTGGCTTTGATGACTACTTACCATCAGGTGGCCTAAATGCTCGCCCACCTACCTATATAAAAAAAATATAAAAAATAGATAGAATTATTTTTTCATTTATAATATGAATACCGATAGTATTGGCGATCGGTAAACGGTATAGAAGTTGATGAGCTTCACCGATAATCACTTTAAATTTAAAGTAAATATAATATGGAATTCAAATCAGCAGGGACAGCCATCAGCTAATTAACATAATTGAATCTGCAGCTCCTACAGCTAATTTCAAATTAATTTTGCTTTGTAAATGGTAATTATTAATTAAAATGTTAATAGTGGTCAAACACTTATATTAAGTGATCTTCGAATTTTTTTTGGATGTGGTATATTGTTTTATAAGGACAGGTTGACGTAGTATATATTATATTTATACATACATACAAACAACAACTGAACTTGTCATTAGATTTTCATATAAAAAAGTTTTTTTTTTGTGAAAAATAACATATTAACTTGATTGTACACAAAACAGAAACAGTAAAGAAAAACAAAATATCAGATATTACGAAATATGGTATTTTCCTTAAAGAATGAAACTTAGAGCAGAAGAAATGGTCTAGTATAATTTTCAATAAATCCTAATGACTTATGCACATAAACCTCATTAATCACACATTAGTGAAAACCGTATCAAAATCCATTGTTGTTGTTTAATTCCGACAAATATTTATATATCAGCTTATCGCCGTCCACTGCTGGACGAAGGCCTCCCCCATAGAACGCCAACCATCCCGATCTTGGGCAGCCCGCATCCATCCCGTTTTTCAAATCGTCGATCTACCTTGCCGCAGAGCGTCCTACACTATGTTTGGTGACAAATATGTAATGAAAATATATTAGTATTGGTATAAGAATACCACATCCATTTACCTGAATCGTTTCTTGAATTAAATTTTTATCTTGCAAAGCTGGACATCCCAGCGAAGCAAAAACCAATCTACAGGACGGCATATTCGAACCGCAAACCACTTTATTGGTTAGAATTACACGAAGTCTTGTTTACATTTTGAAGGTTTCGGATTTAATATTTGCCTTGCAAGACTAGCAAAATTTACATCTTTTATCTCTTTTTAAATATTTTAGGATTAACATTTAGAAAGAGATAAAAGATTGGTTATAATAACCTACAATATTGTCTACCTTGTTGGTTTAGCTTATAAGTTCGTAAATTCTTTTGATTTGAAACTTCAGGTATGGCCAGTATAATGTAATTCATTATTAGTAAAAGGATTCTGGCGGTGAAGGAATACATTTGCTTGGTGGTAGGGCTTTGTGCAATTAATTTACCTGTTCTATTGTTTTGTTCCAGTTTGAATCTTAATTGAGCTAGGGTGAATTACTAGCATAAGTTACATAATATCTTAGTTTCCAAGTTGTAAAGTATTTTAATATTTTTTATAGTTCTAATATCCATGGTTGGTAATGATCACGTACATTATCAGGTATAACTTGCCAGCCTGCCTACCTAATTTAATTACAAATTAATAAATGCACGATAATTATTTCTTGTAGTGCTAATGATTGTGGTAAAATATTATTAATCGAATCATAATTTATTCAAAAAACTATTTTTGAATTCCCAAATAAAATTGTTCTTAATTTAAAACAAAAGCTTAACGAAATATCTTGATGGCGTATAACTTCGTAGTTAAGTTAAGAAGTAATAAAAACCCGTCAACGAAATAGTTAACTTAAGAGAAGAAAATCTTAAGTTTAATTGATCTAATTATTCTTTCAGATAATATGAAAATTATATTAAAAAAAAACAAACTCTAAATGATTAATAAAACTATTCATTTACCATAGATTCGAAGAACAGGAAAGAAAATCTGAAATATTATAGAAAGAAGGATATATATTCTAGAACATATATTTTATTTGCGTATATGTTTGAATAGAGATGGGTTAAGAATACGAGAAATTTGGCGAACACATATCAATCAGTTTAGCTGTTACTATTTGTTGTTTCTAAGCTAAATTTTATTTGTTGACTCCGAAACCCTTACTGGTTTGTCGTGTACATTAATCGATTATCCAATATATCAAATCTTATAAGCACTTGAGAAATAATTTAAAAAAGTAGTTATTTTTAGCGAATAAAACTATGCACATGAATTTTGATCGATTTATCAATTAGCGTGAAATAGCTAATGATTTTATAAGTGAACCATATGATTAATGCTCAAACGAAGCCAAGATATTCAAGTAAAAAATTAGACACCTGCACAAATAACAGACCACGTAGAGCCATTAGCAGATCATTAACTTAACCGACTAGACTAAAAAAGTAAGTAATTTAGACCCCTAGCAGACCGCACCTGTTATTAACGAACATAAAATATTGGTCGTTATGAGAAAACCGCTGATAATTTGATAATGGTGAATTTTCATATCTCGTCAATGAATTTATGGTCAAATAATTATTCTTTTTACTCAAATAAGCTCTCATAAGGGCGTCATCGTACAGGATTAAATTGATTATGAGATTAATACTGGCTTATAATGTAATTATATAATAATAAATTACATTCTAAGCTACAAATAACAAAAATAATAAAAGGTATATTTGATTGTACTTCATACTAATATATTGTATGGCTTATATTTAGAACTATCTGGGCTAGTAGCCCACTCGTCGTTTGGTAATCAAACGTTAGTACAATAAAATCCATATTATTTGCCTTCGATTTAAACGAACATTTTTGATAAGTTTAATGAGAAGTCAAATTGAATATAAAGTCTGAGGCAAAGCGTGTGCGGCTAGTGCAGAACATTCTTCCTGACTGTACTAGGGTCGTCGTGTTTGGAATCTACTACCACTTACCATCAGGTGGAGTAATTTGCCTTCCCCTTATATAAAAAAAGGGAACAAAGATATATATTTATATAAATTGTTCGACTATAAATTTGATGAAGAAGTCGAAGTGGCCCAGCGGAAGAAGCCGAGATGGCTTAGTGGTAAGAACCCGTGAATCTTAATCGATGATCGTGGGTTCAAACCCGGGCAAGCACCACTGAATTTTCATGTGCTTAATTTTAAATAATAATTCATTTCGTGCTTTACGGTGAAGGAAAACATTGTGAGGAAACCTGCAAGTGTCTAATTTCACTGAATAAGTGGAAAAAGCTCCAAACCTTCTCCTCAAAAAGAGAGAGGAGGCCTTTAGCCCAGCAGTGGGACATTCACAGGCTGTTACGGTAAATTTGATAAATTTTAATGTTTAAACATATTTTAGTATAAAATCTTAATTAAAATTGTTTGAAGTAAATATATAATGATTAAATGACATTTTTTATGACTAATAATATGTAATTATTTTATATTAAGCAAAATGTCTATTTAGAAGAATTTAAATAAAATATGTTTCTATTGCATTTTATTTTCATAATATACCATGTGGCCATGGTATATATAACGGATATAGAGAAGAAATTCTGATACTACGAAACGTAACTTTTGTACGTTATATCACAATTAAAGAATAAATTATTACTGTTAAATGGTGATCGCAAAGAATGTGGTGCCTGGAATGCTATTCTGTTAAAAATCCCTTTGTATCTCACTTCTGAAATATCGAAACGGACATACTTTGCTACTCTATTTTGATGCGTATATCTTTTAAATTTCATAATTATTTTAGTAAACATGGATAAAAAGTAAAAAGATTAGACTTCGCCCAGCAGTGGGATATTGCTGTTACGACTCTTATTTATACCAAAAAAATGTACAAGAATTATATTAAATACACAAAGATATAATTCTCATTATAATATGTAAATGATCTCTGATGATGATCTGTAACAATATTTATATAATATATAATACTTACCCTGGAATTGAGATATATGAACGCTATATTTAAGTGATTTATAAGTAATTACGCGAACCTGAAAATTAATATATCGGTTTCAATAATGACTTCTTGTACTATATTAACTGTAATAGTTAAAAGATAATTATAGACAACTAGAAGACAACTTACACTCCTTCTTCTTAGAAGGACGTCAAGTTTTTAATAAATGAAGTAGTCATAAATGCCGGGCTGATTGTCGTAGTTGGTTGATACTTGCCTTTCACACCGAAGGTTGTGGATTCGATGTCTGTTTGTCCTGAGTCTGTAGTAGGGTAATTATCTATATAAGTATGTATTTACAAAAGAAAAGTAGTATATGTAGTATATCAGTTGTCTGGTTTCCATAGTACAAGCTCTGCTTAGCTTGGGATCAGATGGCCGTGTGTGAATAATGTCCCAGGATATTACTATTTATTCATTATTATCTATACTACGACGTCAAAAGTTTTTAACCCTGAAACGTAATATGAAAATATATTAATAAAAATTATAGATAAGATATAAAAAAACACGGATTACATGTCTGTGGAGATACAAATACAAATAAAAGACAATATTATAAAGCTCTCATTGTTATGTTATATTTAAACACAATGTGAGAAATTCAAACAAAAAAATACACATTAAGTATTTAGGTATTAAGTTAAAGTATTTAAAAAAAGTCTAACTCAAGAAAACAAATAACAAAAAACATCTTTAATGACTCCCGGTTTTGTTTAATAAAAATATAACATTGGATAAAAAAAAACTCATATACAATTCGCTGAAGGCGCACATTCCGTAGGTCCCAAAGATTTATTTTGCCCGCGTCAAACTGACACATTCTTTGTCGACTCCCAAGTTACATGGACTCTGAATACGACTTGATTGACGTCTCGTAAGAACTACTAACTCGTAATTTTATTTGGACGAATGTCAATGGAAAATAGGGAAGGCTAAAGTTTTGACCGAATAAACCTATAGAGGATATTTTCTATAATCAAGCTCTGCCTCATTTTATGTATATTCTTTTGGAAGTTTAGTCGGAGTTGTGCGTAGCTCTTGATTTTATTATCGAAGTATGCCAATTTATGATTCACTTTGGAAGCGAAGTTTATTGCAGAGATTATTTTGGAATGGGCATACTAAAGATATTTACATTTCTCCGATCACTATGGTAATGTTTATGATGTTAAGTCGCGGAGACAATAATTCTTGGGTGGAAATATAGTATTTAATATTTTTTCATTTAATTTTTGCTATAAAAGATTTAAAGAAGAATTAATGTTTTATATTAATTACATTACATTAAATGCATTTTAAATTTATACATCCCGAATGACGAAACTGAAAATCGTTAACTTATTATTACATTAACCTTTATTGCATAGAAATATTTTAGGTAGAGCTTTGTGCAAGCTCGTCTGGGTAGGTACCACCCACTCATCAGATATTCTACCGCAAAATAGCAGTACTTGGTATTTTTGTGTTCCGGTTTGAAGGGTGAGTGAGCCAGTGTAATTACAGGCATAAGGGACATAACATCTTAGTTCCCAAGCTTGGTGACGCATTGGCGATGTAAGCGATGGTTAACATTTCTTACAGTGCCAACGTCTAAGGACGTTTGGTGACCACTTACCATCAGGTGGCCTATATGCTCGTCCGCCTTCCTATCCTATAAAAAAAAATTTAACCCTCTGTTCTCGTCTGCTATTCTGCTTTAGAAATTAAATAAAATTTCTCGTACAATCATTGTTTTAGAATTTGACTCTTTACACATTATCAAAACGGGAATAATAAAAGCTTATATATAAACAGTAAACATTTAATGAATTTTAGTCTCCAAAAATGAAAAAAGTAACCTATTGCAAATAAAAATACATTATCATTTTGACTCAACTTTTAATTCAGACATTAACCGTTGTAAATATCTATCTTAAAGCCAAAGTATAAGCAAACCGTCTCAGGGACATCTCAAGAAATATACGTGTTTCAAACAACTAAAGCAACAATGCATTAAATGTCTTCTATTCAACTTTATTCAGCGCACAAGCACGCAATATGCAATTTACTATATAATTTTCAACTTGAGTTTGTAACGTTCTTTTGAGCAAGAAATAAAATCTTGAGTTCACTCCATCTCGTTTATTTCGTAAATGTTACACTTTTATTACAGTGAGAACAATGCTTTATTGCCGTTTATTTGTTCAGATATCAAAAGGAATGAAATATATTATATACAATAAAAATATCAAAATTTAAACTTGTCGTCATTATTATTTTGATGTACAATTTGAATAAAATGACCAGGAAATGAAAGGAGGTCGTAAATAGTCAAAAAGTTAGGCAAATATCTTATTTACGAGTATATTAAGGTGGTGGCTTAATTTTTAATGTTAGTCAGCAATTTTCAATTTTCTTGACCAAATTTACCAAAAAAAATATTCTTACAATACACGATGAAACAATTACTCACTTGGCTATATATACTTAATTATACTCCATTATAACTTAAGTAACTTTCACTAGAACGCAGCAACTACCTAACAATGTAAAAACTTTTTGCACGGCGAAGATCAATAGAATCCTTACTTTTTTTTGCTTAAACATCATTTAGCTTAAAAATTACCCCCTATCAGTAAATCTTGCTTTGCTTAAGTACGATAGTATTGCAAAAATCAGATGCGATTCGACGGCGTTCAATATATTTTTGTTGTTATTGAAAAATGAGGTTATTGTACTTGACTTTGAGAAAGTAGAGCTCTACGAAAGAACATATATATATATATGTGTACTATTCAGAATTCGCTCATCAATTATTTTACCGCAAATTACAAATAAATACTTCAGTTTTAAGGACAAGAATAAGAAAAAATATAAATTAAATATTATATATATTAACCCGATATATTTTCTTCATATTCTTATATTATTCATATTCTTTTATAAAAACGATTTTAATGATGTTGCACTGGGCTTAATGAAGCTTCTATCAATTCAAGATAATTTTAAAATAATGATTATTGTTCTTAAAAAAGAATGTATATTTGGTTTTAAAAATCCCGATATAACTTCTGAACTTATTGACATCCAAGATATTAGAATCTCAGACACAGTAAGCTGATATGGAAATTCCTAAAGCCATCCAACAATATTTCAATTCACGTCATCGGCTTCTTCACAAATACCAAGTTGAACTCACTTTTGCTATAAATTCTGTAAATGGTCGTTTATATGTAGTCCGATGCATGAAGATGTTAGGATGACTCTTCTTAGGTAAAAGAAATAAAAATATTTTTTGGTAAACTAGTATAATATGATATTCTTATTTTTTTATCTTCATTGTTTCACTAACTATTGTTTACGACTTATAATGAGACGAAATGACTACTCTTATTATATTTTTTATAATATAGGTAGGTTCACGAGAATATGGGCAACCTAATGGTAAGTGGTCACTAATGCCCATAGACATTGGCATTGTAAGAAATGTTAACCATCGCTTACATCGCCAATGCGCCACCAAACTTGGGAACTAAGATATTATGTCCCTTGTGCCTGTAATTACACTGGCTCACTCACCCTTCAAACCGGAACACAACAATACCTACTGCTACGGTTTTCTCGTAATAATGAGATCACGAGATAACATATAAGCATAAATTAATATAATGATTTAATATTTCTTATGCTATAAGTCCGCAATCATCGACTAGATTCGACTCGAATCTGAAGCGGCTATCAATGAAATATTAATTTCAAATGCAGCTTCATCAAATTAAATTCACTTATAAAGAACTCGCGCAGAGAATTTTCAAGAAGTTGGCGGGACATTTTCAGCGAACGTAACTTGACTTTCAGCGGACACAGTTTCGTTTTTTCCCTCGAAAACTTCTGCTTTTCCTCAAGAAATAAACTTACTTGACCATTACAAAACAAACATTCAGCTTCTATAGATATCAAAGGATGACACACTTTGAAAGAACGCAGTCTCAACGAAGCCAATTCTTTCTCCCCGGCGTGGTATTGACTTTGGAGTGAAACAATGATTTAGTGGAACGCTATAAACACGAAATATGTACACGTATCGGGGAGCGCAAATAATAAACTCGGCTACCAAATCGAGTGGCTTGAATTATGTGAAAACTTGGCCGATACGGTACGAACATTCTGGAATCTACTGATGTTGAAATTATAGATGTGACGCATTTATATATATATATCCATATATAAATGCCTCGATAAACCAATTAAGTATAAGTTATTTTATTAAAAAATGATAAAACATTGCAATTATAAGAACACCGTTTATTATATTTTATTATTATTTATTTTTCGATTTTTAGATTTTCTTTTTATAGCAAATTTTAATTATATAGTTTTTATAGCAAAATTATGAGCTTTACTTGGTAGGACTTTGAGCAAGCCCATCTGGGTAGGTACTGACCACTTTTCAGATATTCTACCGCTAAATAGCAATATTTAGTAGTATTGTGTTTCAGTTAGATCGGAAAGTGAGCCAGTGTAACTTCAGGTACAAAGGAGATAACATCTCAGTATCCAAGGTTAGTGGCGCATTGGCAATGTAACGAACGATTAATATCGTCATTGTGTATAGGCGGTGGTGACCACTTACCAACAGTTGGGTAAAATTTTTATTTTATAAAAAAAAGTTTAATAAAAAAGAAAAAAGAAAAGTTAGTTTTAACAGCTTTGGTCACAATCTTAAGACTCATGAAATACATCGCGAATTTAACAGTGAAATGTTTCATGTCCCATCCAGTCGATCCATTATCTTAACGCGGAACATTTGCTGCCATAAATAATAAGTGAGCGACCGGAGGCGCCGCGGATCCGTACAAAAAGTAACAAACAGATCTCTTAAATAAAGAAAACATAGGCGTATGTTAACATCTGTCGGTAGGCACGGACTGGGACTGGAAATTACAAGGGTTTGCTCCACTAGGGATCCCTTTATGGTCGTAATTCGATTTTTAAACGATGATAATTTTTTTTTTTTTTTAATATTTCGTTCAAACATCTTTCGACAGCCGTTCAGCCGTGAAATGCTGATAACTAATGTTGATATACTATTTTGATGCGTGTATTCTTAAAATGTTGTAATTATTACGGTCAATTTCGCATATCACATTCTGATATTTCACGACCGTTTTCTGCGGTGAGGTTCGAGTTTGCTCTTACAGAATAGCCCTACAGATACCAAGGAGCGAACGGTCTACCTTGTTAGTGGTCACCACTATTATACTGCTGTTACACTATTATACTGTTGTTGTATTAACACTGCTGTATTCTTGATATAAGCTGTGACAATTTACTATCAAGACATGTACCCAACATTTTATAAATACATAATAGACCACTAGTTTTAGAAAATTAAAGAGGTCCCGAGAAAGAAGTTCAAATATATATTTAAAACTGTCCACACTAATAAAGCGGTTACGTAATAGCAACAAGGCGACTTCATACTAATTTAGCCAATTGTATTCATTACGCTTAAAATAAATTACAATAAAAATATTACATTCAAATATATTCTTTTATTAATAAATAAAATATTTTTCTGAATCTTTTATAACTTATTTTTGGTACTCATTGTAGTGTAGGAGGTTGTTCGAACTAAATACCTGTCAACATTATTTTCCACGCACAATCATTGCAAATTCGATTAAAAAAAAGGTTTTACAAATAAAATATAAAGACGTACGAAATATTTCGATTAAGTCAAAATATATTTTTAATTAAATTATTTAATAAGAATAGTAACCGTTTCTTGTATAATTGATGAACAAATAAATAAAATCGTGCGAAAGTTTATATTATCTATAAATATATAAGCGAAATATCACTTATCACAAGACCTAAACTATCCGCCCGATTGACTTGAAATTTGTCACAGTTTCTTCTTCCCCAACGTAGACGAGATTCCCTCACTAAGAACGGATTTTACGCAAATCCTATCTTCCCGTGCGAAGCTACGATTACATACTTTATTGCTACTTTTATATACAAACGGCACATAAAAATTGTTTTAAAGTTTTTATGACAAAATGTGCTTGCAATATTATAATATATTGATGGTCTTTACAGTATATCATTAAATAAAATACTTTACTATTTAAATAAATTAATTGTTTTACATATATATTTGTAATATGTACTCAAACTGTACTTTACCGTTTTCATAGTTCCTATGTTAATTTATTGAATATCACTATGTAAAATTTATTTTATTAGTTCTGCTAAATCTTTTTTAATATGCTTTATGTGGTCTAATATACAATATTAGTGCACGGTGTAATGTACTATATCATACGCATCCAAATAGTATATCACCATAAGACAGCTGTCAACATTTCATGGGTGACGAATGTTCGCGCTGATTGACAATTAAATTTTATCATTAAAACATATTTAAAGTAGGAATATATAAAAGTCTCATTAATTGACAAATACTTCCTCTTTTAATGCGAAGGGTTGCAGTTTATCAAACCCCGCGTGCTGTGTGGGTTTATGGATAAACATGTGACAGAATTTCATTCAACATGCAGATTTCTGTAAAATGTTCGCCTGATATGATAATAAACAAGCAATTTAAGGTTTAAAGAATTTATTCTCAAAAAGACAGATTCATTCACATGAGAACAGCATGATAAATGTAACAATAAAAATATTCGCCTTATAATTAGGTACTAAGTTAACGGAATAGAATATAATTAAATCGTTGTATATATTTTAATCGCTATAAAAGTGGATATTCTCTAAAATATATTTTGAGAGTTGAGACTTAAACCCGTTAACTGAGTTTACATTTTTTCTATGAGATGGTCATTTGTTATAAAGTTTAAACAATTTAAGACCTGTTTTCTTCTCTTATGGTTTTAAATCGTAAACTATTTCGAAATCAAAGCAATTATTAATGGATAACAAGACGAGACGAAATAAATAATTCGGCAAAGGTTTATTTATTTAAGAAATATTTATATCGTAATTAGAAGACGCTCCTTTGTACCAGCGAGTTGTTTTGCCAATTTCAATTTTCAGACATCGTTATCAACCAAACCAATTAATAATGGTTAGAATCGTCAATTTGATATCGGCATGTTTTAATAATAAGTTTTGCCAAATGTTCTAATATGAAGGCCGTTGGAATACTTATTATACAGTCAAGTTATTGGAATTTTTTTTTTAAAATTGTTATTTCCTTCGTGGTCGTGCTGGAAGAATAATCTTTACTTTGGCTTATATACTTCTTAGATGCATATAATAAAGGCGTATTAAATAAATAATCATATATTAATTTTTAAATGCCAGCCTTATATAAATTATCGTGTGCCATATTGACAAGACAACACTAACACTTACTATGTAAGTCGTGATGGTATTTCACCTATAATCCATATGAATTATAGTTATAAAATAAAATAAATATATCAAATAACTAAATTAATTAATATTCACAGATAGTGCTAAGTGGAACAAATCAACAGTCGCACAGACATGCATCCAAGAGAAAAATAAATATCCCGGAGATATCCGTTCGCTTAAGACTTTTTCCTTTCTATTCGTATTGTTTTATAAACAAAGGTTACACCCTTACAAGGTGAGCCCCGGGGCTGTTTGTTGCCAATTACATAATGTCTTAACGCCGTATAAAGCTCTGTGAAATATTAGACTCGAGTTAGCCATTCCGTATGTTTATAAGGAAAGTTTAATCTGCAGTAACGAAAAGGTTTTTGAGGAGATTTTTTTGTGAGGGGAAATTATGGAAATTTGTTCTTCAAAAAATTCAAGAAAAACTACGACTTCGGTTGTAATAATTCATTGTTGAATAGGAAATGACCGCTGCAGAGGTTTCAAGTTTTTTTTTTTTTTTTTACTTTTACGCCACTCATACTTTGTACAGTTGGAGACTTACTCAGTCAATAACTGATTTGAAATTTTAATAGCTCCGCGGTTGAAAAATGGATTTATTGTACTTTTTACAGTGACATTTCGGTAACTGACTATGACAGTTGGGAATATAATTTTTTAATATGAAATGGAAAATTTTTATCAGCACTACTTATAAAAATTGCTTAGTGACCGTTCAGTTAAACATTGATTATCTCTTTCTATCATTATTGATTTGTCATTCGAAAGAAGAAGACACAGCATTGTTTAACTAATTAACCACTAATTAAAGTTTAAAAGTAAGGCCGTAAATAATAACATTTCATCGAAATTAATTTAAATTAAGAATATCTTTATTCGAATGGCATTTTTAGCAATCGTTACTACAGGCTTGAAATGGCATATCGGAAATAAATTCAACTTGTACTTTTTCGTATAATCTATTAAGTTTATATAAAAATTAGAACGTATCACGCTCAATAGTCGCCACTATGAACCCCTATGGTCACCACTCCTCACTATAGTCAAATTCGTAGTTTTTAAATCATTCAAGTGATTTATATTATACTTAAAATTAGATTTGCATCATTAGTTTAGCGGCTAGTTTATAAGATATATTATAGTGTGCAAGAGTGTGCGAAAATACAGGTGCACTCCCTATTGCCTCACTCTCACAATCCTGGACGGTATCTGACACGATCTGACCTCGGGGTGACTGAGAATCTTCTACAGAAAAATCCATTTATCAGCCTGATCAGGGGTTTGAACTCAGGACTGAAAGTATCAACCACTACACTACGTACGTACTTAAATTTAAATAACATCATAAAATTTTGTAATATGTAAATATTTAAAACATTTAGGAGAGATTTGTAACTCGTTCTGAACTACCTTGTATTACGAGTACTATCTTTCCACGGTACAAGTACAGTGATTATGGTTAAATTTTTGCCATTGAATGAAAACGATATACTAATTTACTATATAAAATAAAAAAATATTTTTGACTTCAGTACAAAGTATCTAGTTTCTTGTATTTGAATATTGTTCAGCTTTGTGAGAACGTTGAATTTAAGTCGTTGTTTATTTATTATTAAAAACGAAACACATTTTGCACATAACTGTATTTGCTAATTCCAGAGAATCTGTATTTGTGTTTCTTAACAATGAATGTAATTTATACTCTACAGCATTCGTATAAAGTCCAATATAGATTAACATACGAATATGTTTATGCTCAACACAAATCAAAAGCTCATAAATGTTTAACACGTTCTATTTAAGATAGTTTCCAATAATAAATACTTTCTTGGTCGTTAAGAGTGATTGTTCGTTTTATTTCGTAATTCCTTTTTTTTTTAACAATGTATAAAGTTGTAAAAACTTCGCCTGTTGCTTCTGGTGCCGTGTCTCGCCCTATTTTCTATCGTGAAACCTTTTGACTACATTAATCGCTTAATTTATCGACTAAGTTACGTAGCTGAGCAAGAATTATTTTTAGAATTTCGTTAACAGTACGACGTAATGATAGTTATATTTATACTTTAACTTATGATAAGAGGTTATATAATATTATAAACATATTTTTAAATATTATAAAACAATACCTAAACAGTTACAAATTCAAGCATATACTATATATATCCAACTGTTGGACTAATGTGTCCTCTCCTTTTAAGAAAAAGATTTGGAGTTTATTCCACCACTCTGCAATTAGTGTTGGTGGATACAAAAGTACAGTTTCATTGGACACATTCGGATTTCGTCGTGATGTTATTTATCATCACTGAGCCACAAGTTATACACAAAAATTTAGCACACACTGACAATTGTGTAACCTCATTCCCACGATATTATAATTCAGAGTTCATCATAAAATTAGTTTTAATGTGTGTGTAATAATTTCTTTCACATTGTGTATATAGTATCGTAAGGGTAAATAAATAATACGGATATCATCTCCATTCTAGTCGCCTAATTGCGAAATAAAAAATTAAATATATTTTTTATGTAATTCGATGTAAGTATTTTTTTTAATACGTACGTTACGTACCCGTTTGTCATCATACGTTCTTAATTAATGATAAAATAGTCAAACGTGTGGACGGTGCTTAATAGAAGCATTAAATAAATATTTTGTTTCGTTTTAATTATTCACGAGAGAAATGCAACAACAAATATTTATAATAATAATACTAATATTATAATAATGAGAAATGTTTTGTTTGTTTATTGTTCTAGATTAGCTCTGGAACTAATGATACACAAAGTTAGCAGATTAACGATGAACATAGGCTTTATATATTTTTTACGATTCTGTACCGAGAGGTCAATGTCCTTATTAAAAGCCCACGCAATACAAATGCTAAGGACTATTATCTAAATATAGCTAATCAGTTAAAATATTAACATAATATTTCTAACCTTATTACCTTATAACAATACACAGTATTAAGGACTCCATACAACAAAACTTGATCGTATTTTTTTCTTCCTGCATTACATACATTCATAATAATAATAATAATATATTTATTCTTCAGGCAACAAGGCCCATACTTTTGGTACAAGATAATTAAACATAACATTAGGTGATATACATTAATAATTAGAATCACAATCACACTCACAATCACAATCACAATCACAAAATAATAATAATTAAAATATATAAGAATTAAATATGAGCTAATTACATGACATAAAAAAGAGCAAATAATACATAGCAACATACATAGCAGCATAGAGCACTTATGAAGAAAACAATGTAACGTACAACCATCAAAGTTTTTGTACGACAAATGGGCTATTTGATGGCAAGTGGTCACCAATGCCCGTGGACATTGGCTTTGTAATTATAAAATAGAATCATTTAATAATTCTGACAACACCAAGGCTTCATGAACCTTGAGAATTAAAGTTTTGTTCCTTTTTCCTGTGGTTATTCACACTTCAAACTGAAATACAAAAATACTAATTATAAATGTTTAGCGTTTGAATATATTACTAGTGGGTGGTACTTATGGTACCACCATATTTATATTAAACAAGGATATTCGCCATATAAAGGTTATGGACAGGCTTCTGCTTTAGTTATTTCATAGATTTTTTTAGTGCGCGTGTTCGACATGTTATGTTACATTCTAAATCTTAGTAACTAGCTTCGTTCATGATAATTAAAATTTATTCATTATTCAAAAAGTTTCTTACAAGCCTTTTGGATAATCGTTTTACAAGATAATAATTTTACACAATTAAATTATTATATTTACTTATAATTAAAGTGATATATAGTATTATATATTATTGTATATTCTAAGAAATGGAATTCCTTACCAGCTCACGTATTCCCCTCCTCTTACGACCCGGGTTCCTTCAAACGAGGCGTGAAGAGGCATCTTGCGGGCCGGCAAGGCGAGGGCGGCTAGTGCAGAACCTTCTTCCCGACTGTACTGGCTGTCCTCGCGTTTGGACTCTACTACCACTTAACATCAGGTGGAGTAGAGTCATTTGCCCTCCCGGCAAATATAAAAAAAAAAAAATTTAAAAACCAAGAATATATTTCTTAAAATCTATGCTCAAGGATCACTTAACATGGGACCATTTTCTCATCTACCCTGATTAAGATATATAATAAAAAAGATATATTATTTACTATTAGAAAAATGTATATTTAGTCACAGTTATTACATTCTTGGTTGTCTGGAGATCGCTATGTAGTGATAAGGCCGCCAAAGTTGTATTTATTTGTTTTGTATTTTTTTAATCTTTGTATTGTACGACAAATCATGTTCTATTATATTCTAAATTCAAATTGATTATGAGTTTTCTCAAACAAGCAAATACGCCCAAATCTTATTACAAACTTTTATCTTTCAAATATTATTAATAAAGGGGAACTACGAGTCATTCCCTGTTATATTGGGAATGAGAAATGGAAATTCGTGCTGGCTGACAAATTGAGGTATTTCGCTCGAAATATACAGTTAGGAGCAAAGACAAATTTTTACTTAAGCCGAGTTCAAACAGTAACTAAAATAACACGAACTTATTATTAGGGCTCAGTTACACAATTGTTATTAATGTTAAGACAAAATTGTCTTTATGTTTAAAACTATTTTTTTTATTGTGTACTATATAACCTAATCTCCTAATCTCCTAATCTCGACATTTAAAAATAGAGATGTTAATAAGTACATCAAAATGTGTAAATACTAATAATATACTAATACCACAAACAATCAATATATTATATAATGTGGAGGGTATCTGTCATTTTATATAAACAATAATTATCTATATTTTTAATCTGGCAACAAGAACATTGACATATAGTTTTTATGGCGGGAAATTGATAGACTATGAACTTTTGCTTTTTACGTGCATTGCGGATTTTATGTTGAGGTCTAGTTCTTACAATAAATGGTAAATAATGTCGTCACAAATTATAAATTCGCTTATAAACTATGTTTTCTGACTAAACATTTGAATATATAAATAGATTTAGTGGAAGAGCATTCCGTAGTTTGATTATGTATATTGGATTAAGTGGTGTGGACAGGGAATGTAAGTGATCTTGTGAGCGTGTACCAGATCTCAAGAATTTCATTTAACTATGATGGAGCTTTTGAACCATTTAACGCACGGGGAAAAACTATGTAACACATTTTAGAGATGGGCGATTTTAAATTTTTATTTTGAAGATCATAAGTTTTTTGTAAGAAATTAACAAATTACTTATATTTATCTTTTTGTTAATGTACTGCACTGGTAAATTATTATGTTTTTGAATAATTATTATCCGTCTCATATCTATTCTTTTTTGGATTTTTTTCAAATTTCATACTAAAACGTGAGAAAAGTACTAAGCCGATTAACGTCTACCATTATTAAAAATATACTTTAAAGTAATATGTTCTTTCTAGACTTTTTTAGCGTGTGATTAAATATTGATGCGTATAATATATTGATATATAAATAAACATTGTTGTGTCTTCTTCTTTCGAATGTCAAATCAATAATGACAGAAAGGGAGAAATCAGTATTTAACAAAACATTCGCTTAGCAATATAACTAAGGCCGATAATGTAAGATGGTGAATTTACTAATTCAATGTTACCTTCATTAAATTATAATAAAATTATGAATGGGATTTTGAACAATAAAACAACATTTTAAATCCTAAAAATGCTTATTATTGCTAATATAAGATATGCTTAGAAGAATATATAAAATTACTTAGACAAGGAGGAATATACTTATATTAATATTAATTTATATCTTAAAATAATTTATAACGCTGTTATAAATTAATATAAGATATATAAACAACTTTATTATAGAAGGAAAAAGTATAAAACATAAATTAAAATGAAACCATACAGACTAATTATAGAAAATACTAATACATTTAAATAGAACGATATAATGGAAATAATCGTTAATAACGATTTCTACTTTACCCACAACTAAAAACGTAATAAAATAACATATTCCGTATTTTCATCAAGACAATTTTGTCGTAGTCTCAGTCTTCCGATATAAACGCGGCCGTCGTCGCATAAAATGAAGACATTTTTAAACGTCCCCCATGTCCCTTGAACTCACTGGAAGTGAATGTTTCGCATTAATCAAGATTTATGGATCGTTTTTATCCTTTAAATAGATTGCGAACTTCTGACAACCAAATATGTTGGAAGGAAACTATTACGGTCAAAGTATTTGAATTAGTATTGTGGAGGAGCGATTTTGGTATTTCATCTAAATAGGTTTGTAGCTAAGATGACTCAGTGTCCTAGTGCTCTTGTGCTTTATCTGTGTTTGTAATTTATCTGATGCTCGACTCGAAATCCTGTACATAAAGTAATAGTAAAGTGACAGCCTTTAAATAACCCACTACTGGGCTACGGCATCTTCTCTCTCAAAGAAGAAAATTCGAAGCTAATTTCATTTTCAAATGTGGCAGAATTTTAGTAAAATTAGACACAAGCAGGTTTCGTCATGGTTTTTTTCTTCGCCACCAAGCACGAAATGTAATATAAACAAAACTTAAGCACGTGAGAATTCAATGGTAATTGGCTGGATATCAACCAGCGATTATCGGTTAAAATTCACGCGTTCTAGCCACAAGCCATCTCGGCTCTTAATCTGCACGAGTTTGATGAAATTCTGCCACATGTGTCAATCAATCCGCATTTGAGCAGCGTGGTTGAATAAAATCGAACCCTTCTGTTCAAAAGAAGAGGGCCTTTATCCAGAAGTGGGACATGTGCAGGCTGTTACTTTAGGATAGAGAGAGAGAAAGTTTTGTTATTAATGGCTTCTAAAATTGCTTGTTGACTGCATTAAATCTGCTTAACCAAATAATAGATTTTATATTTTTATTTTCAAGATCAATATGATCTTTCTTATTCTATATTATGTAGTATATCATTAATTTTATAGTAAATAAAGAAAATATTACAGTATATAAAATAAAACTATTCTAACTAAAAAAAAACAGGTTAGTTAGCTATTTTGTTGAAATACAATTAATCTCACTAAAAACCTTTTTTGCCATTAATAGATACGAGCATCATAATAAATACTAAATGAACCAATAAATGTACTTAAATGAAACGTCACTTCGCATTATCTAGCCCAAACTAAACCCCTATAACCGCCTTAGCTATTAAGGAATCTTCGAAAGCGAAAGCGACAGTTAATTTCTCTTGACATAAATAAAAATGGAGGGGAGGCCTTGGAAAAAAATAAACATCTCAAAGTAAGAATACAAACAACGTATGTTAACATCTGTCGCGGCACGAGCGGTACTGTTGTTTGGTTAAGTCGTATCATTTCAAATTTGGAACGAAATGTTTTAACTCCATATTTAAAAATTATCTCGTATGAGTATCGTATATATTAGTATGACGTAAGTAAAAAATTTTGGCCCATAGTCTGTTTTAAAAGTATTATGGGATTTCTTGATTTAATTACGTGTAAAAAAATTACAAAAAAATATTAAGATATTTATACTATGTAAATATTTATATTTTTTACTTATATTTAAATATCAAGAGGATGTTTATATCTATTAATTTTTTTAATTATATCGTATAATAATGTCACTTTAAATAAAAAAAACTTTTTTTGTTGTAGAAGATATAAAAAAAAACGTTTATCTTTCAAAAATGGAAAATTATTGTTCTGTACATTCGAGCACGAAAGTCCGGAATGCTCGAAATTCTATACACCAGTGTTGATTGCAGTTAATTATAAATTCGTCTCCCTCGTATTGTCTGAACTATTTTTGGGAGAATCCTGCCTTTCCTGGCAGTTTAAAACCAACTCTTTAATCACATTATTAGGGTTCAAATTCATTTGCACATTAAAAATATATTCACTTCTTTTATCTGCAGCGATCCTAAATCAAATCCAAATCAGTGCTTAAAGGCGCTTTGAGAGTATTACTTCCGCCAATAAAATACTTTGCTTTGTCCGGTTTGTGCCGTGAACCAAAAATCCCTTAGCCCTTGAACATTTGGATGTCAAACAGCTTCAGTAACTCTATGATTTGATTGAGGGCTTAATTCGTAATTGTATTTACGATTTCTCGCTTCGTACTTCTAGAGTTAACTTATTAAAAATATTTTGGAACTGATTGTTGCGATAAACCGGATATAACCGGTTCGATAAATATATGATGCTACATTTCATATTATGATATATTATCTCAGTGTAGTTATACCAAGCGATTAGATTGTAGGGCGCTTCACCCGTGGCGTCGTAATTCTAAACTTAGACGCGAAAATTGTTTTCTCTTTCTTCAAAATTGAAGGATTTCCTTACAAAACTTTCATCCTCTTTATCAAAACCTAAGTTTAAATTTTCAGAACATTTATTAGTGCTAACCTATTGTGTAAAAGGTAACCGTTTCTAAATTGTAATGGTACCCTAGTTTGGGGTGTGCGTTGATAATTATGTCAGTTAATCAGTTATTCTTTCATTTGTATAGATTTATTGTTGAATTTCGAACCCATGGAGAATTACGGTGATACGTGACCACTTACCATCAGGCGGCCCATCGCTCGTTCACCATTACCTGTCGTTCGCAAGTATTGTAAAGTATTAACTAAAAGAAGCATATTTATATTTATATTAATGGATCGCATGATATTATATTGACCACTTACCATTAGGTAGCCCTTTTGGCCATCAGCCTACCTATTATATATACATATATATATATATATATATATATATATATATATATATATATGTATATATAATAGGTATTATATATACATATATATATATATAGGTATTATATATAGGTATTATTATTATATATAGGTATTATATATACATATATATATATATATATATATGTATATATTATAGGTAGGCTGATATATATATATATATATATACATATGTATATATATATAAAAACATTATTTTGAATTTGGTACTTTTCGGCAAAAGAAAGAAATGGTTTATACTAACAGCTTCCATATTTGTAGCAGTAACTGGAAGCCCATGGTAGTCCATTAACTAATCTGCTTACATGCTGTAGCACGACGGAGCGTTAGCAAAAAAAAAGAACAAAATCTTTTAAAAAATATTTTTTAATTTTACTCACGAAGAAAGTATCGATAGTAACAGTATTTCCATACATTGAATTTAAGTATTTACTGAGATTGCAATGTGATCGTAAATTTCGAAATTTTCATGCAATAAATTGACATGACTTTGTAAGATAAAGATTCGAACGTGCTTTTAAAATTTAATCTGTATATAGTTTCGTATTTATGTTTGCGAATATGAGTAAGCAGTAAACTATGAGTGTCCCACTGCTGGGCTAAGGCCTTTCCTTTTTTTTTTGAGGAGAAGCTTAGTCCACCACGCTGCACCAATGCTAGTTGGTGGATACACATGTGGCAGACATCCCACGATTATCGCTTAAGATTCACGCGTTCTAACCACTGGGCCATCTCGTTTTAGTAACAGAAGTAAGGAAACAGTAAAATGATGTATATAAAGGAATATATATTAAATTTGTTAAAATTATAAGTGTTTTGTGACCTTGTCATTGGTTTGCACTTTCCATTCATCTTCCATGCCATTCACTTCGAATATAACTCACATTATATTCGTATGTAATTCGCTAAATAACGTGCGATACTTTTGTTAGCAGTTCTAGTATCTTTTTTTTTAATATTAACAAATTAATAATATACACGTAACTATATACAGCGTGTTTAATATACAGCGTTTTTTTCCCATAACCTCATTCATGATACTTGATAAAAACTATTTTTTTCTTCAATCTAATCGTTAGAAGAATTTAGTTATCATGAGCTTAGTTTGTATTTAACTCGAGTTTGGCAGTGAACGATAACAGCGTGAGGAAACCTACAGAGTCAGATGATTCTGCCACATGTGTGCCAAACTGCGCAAGCTAAGCACCTTTGCACAGTTGTGGGATATTTCAAAGTTGATATTTTACTTTCAATCATATTAATATATATATATATAATATGTATTTTTGAAATGATACATACTCTTTTAAAAACTTAATTTAAAGGATTCAAACATTTCACCAGTAATACAAAATAAGCCAATGTTACACAATCGTAATTTTCATAATTACTGCACAAATAATTAAATAGATTGAAGTGTTTGAAATCACATTATAATTACATTATTTAGCTTATAAAATTTCAGTTTGATTGATTAGTATAAGTCTAAATATAAAATGTTATTTTAAAAAATATGTTGTTCTTTTTAAGTGATAATTAAGTAAAATTTACAGCTTATTAAAATGTTCCACTGCTGGGCAAAGGTCTCCTCTCTTCCAGGTTTTCCTATGCGCGTTAGTATATACCCATGGAGCAGAATTCCATCCGACGTTTTCTATCACAGCCGAGGAAGATGCATTACAAACATTAACCACATGAAACCTAAGTTGTCCTTGCTCGGGTTCTTCTGTTAACATTTATGTGTTCCAGCCGTTGGGCCATTTGGGTTCTGATTTTAATTAAAGTAACAGCCTTTGAATATCCCACTGACGACCTAAGGCCTCCTTTCCTTTTTTTGAGAAGGTTTGAGCTTATTCAACCACGTTGCTCTAATGCAGGTTGGTGGAATATATAGTGTATGGAATAACGTGGCAGAGTTGCAGTGAAATTGGACACATGCAGGTTTCCTCACGAAGTTTTCCTTCACCGTCAAGCACGAGATGAATTATATAAACTTTATTACATTATTTTACTGGTGGTAGGGCTTTATAGATTTATATATTATATTTCAGATATATTTCAGATATTCTACCGCAAAATAGCAATACTTAGTATTGTTGCGTTCCGATTTGTTTCCAGTGTAACTACAAAAATAAGGGACATAACATCTTCGTTTCCCAAGGTTGGTGGTGCATTGGCGGTGTAAAGAGTGGTTAATATTTTTTACATCGCCAATGTCAATGGGCTGTGGAGACCACTAAACATCAGGTGGCGTTTTTACCCGTCCGCCTACCTATAACATTAAAAAAAAAAACATTTGTATAAAAATATTCTTTTATTTTAAATTGACTAAAAATTGTAAAGTTGTTGTTATACCTATTATACAGCGAGAAAATTACGCAATCAATTTACATTAATTAATAAAATATTCTTAATATAAAATAATACAACCGTGTTCAATTATAACATTTAAATGTAAATGAACTCGGCCTTTAATCTCCTTGTTTAATCAATTATGCTAAAATATCATATGATGATATCGTTCTGACGCAGGTGCACTATATCTCACTTTCGTAATCTGATGGGACGGACAATCCTACACGAACGGAAAGAGTTCAGGCGCAGTACTAAACTTTACGTGCTTTTCGAGGCACGGGAGTTTACACTTCCAACTGGAAGTCCAGGCTGCTACTGAAATCTAACAGCTTATTATCGAACCTGGAGCCATATTAATCCAACGAGACACAATATCGTATAATATATACCTAAATTGTTATTATTAATGATGATCCTTCGACCCTTATAAACATTTGCCTTTAATTTTAAGAGGATCCGCTTCAAAGGTGATACTTAATTAATTTTATGTAAAACCCTAATTCTCGTATTAGATAATAGAATATTACACATAATAAGATCGCTTAAAATAATTCGTCCATAATTAATAGATTAAATCAAAATAAGGTTAAGGTTGTAATATAATTGCGCAAAAAAAAAAAAAATGGTAGACCGAAAAGAAATGTACATTCAACAAAAACATTTTAAAATTAAAAAAAAAAATCGAGCTCACGGTTCTTAATAAAAAGTATCCGCATGACGAACACTTGAATATCTCGCTGTCGGCATTTCAATTTTTTAAATTAACCCGTTACATACAACATCCAATACTCGACCTATATCTATATATATAGAAAAACCGTCACGGAGATATGTCTGTCCATATAATATATTTTTTTCATTTAAAAGTAAACTGTTTATTTATTTTCCACTCTACGCAATGTCTATTGATCATGCTATTGACAACAATATTATTTATAAAACTTATTCCAACAGCCAAGGGAGCAATACCCTGTTAGCACACGTGCAACTTACCCGACGACTGCTTCATCTTCAAGCCCGGCTAAACTCCAATAATATTTCCCTTCCTTTTCCTTACTTCGTGTTTACTATTCGTTCGTGCTCAGCGGTAAGGAAAAACCTGCATGCGTCGGACGAAGTTCTATCAAATGTCATCTACCAACATCCATTGGAGATTGGAGCAGCGTGGTGGAATAAGCCCCAAGCAAGTGTATCCCACTAACTCCTATTGAAATAGTGGTAGAATATTCTTCGAGGGTTTATATACATTCTTAGTTGCTTAATTTGTGTTATTAACAGTATATGGAGATTTAATTAGTTCGTGTTTTTTTAAACGTTTTAATTATTTGTCTCCCTCAATAAACAACAGTAAGCTTCAAGCCTAAGCGCAAAGGTGAGACATTTATCTATTTTATTATTTGACTTTTACTGTCGAAGGGCAATACGAGTGAATCCATGCGCATAGCACGTCTGTCATAATTTAAGCCCACTTAAATGGTTTAAAACAAAATTCATATAATTTATTCTCTTCGCATCCGAAGGCTCAGCGAAACAAAAGTGTCGGTCCATTTAATCATTTCCCAACAAAGGGCAGCTTAATACATACCTATATATCATAGCTATAAATAATATAAATTCATTGGTGATTTTGAAAATATATATATCGTGTTCGATATGTGTTTTAATGTTATGCATATTTTATGGATATGCCAAGTCGAGTAGTTTTACGTGTGAATGGTTTGTTCAGCGTCAGTTGTTTTAGTAAATACGAGCTGTAAGTATCTGATGTATCGGCGTTTCGACGCATGGAATTTTATAATCATTTGTTGGGAATTTTTTAACTTTAACTATATTATCTTATTTAATTTTAGAAGTAAATGAATCGTCCTGCAGCCTCTTGGAACTGGTCGAAAGCTATCCAGACCAGCCTAGAACTCCAGAAGTGAACGAAATTCAATTCTAAATATTCAAGAAAGATAACTGGCACACAATATATATAATAACATTTTCTCTTAAAAACAATACTTTAGTATTCGACTACAAACTTAATGAAAAATCTATAAAAAGGGTAACCGAGGTAGTACACCTCGTGTAAGGTACACTTGGGAGTACACCTCGATCATAAGCTGCTATTTAATAACCATGTTGATAACATTGTTGGAAGAGCATATCGGATGCTAGGATTTAGCCTTAGAGTGGGTAAGGATTTTCACTTCAAGTCCACACTCATTTTGCTATACAATGCCTATGTCCGATCCATTCTCGAATATGCCTCAACAGTTTGGAATCCTATGTATAAAAATATAGATGAAATCTAAATAATACAAAATAAATTTCTTAAACCTCTTTTATTAAAAAATGATGATTCTCACGCTAATCCTCAAAGTCTTAATATGTTAAAGTTAAAAGAACGTCGTATGGAAAAAGATGAAGTCTTTCTATTTAAATTGTTGAATAACTATATTGAATCTCCTTTCTTACTTAGTAATATATTCATTAGATTTCCTCGCATGCAAACACGAAATAAATTTTTGTTTGATGTTCCTAAATCTAAATACGTACGCAACAACTCCCTTTACAGATCATGCTAAACCATAATAATAAATTCAATGATCTTGATTTTTTTTAAAGGAATTGAAATCTATAATAAATTGTCAAAATAAATTGTCACCTTGAATAGAATTTGAATTTGTATATTTATTATTTTTTACTAAATTATTTATTAATTTGTCATACTCCGTAAAATTTAAATTTATTTTTAAATTTTTATTTGTTATTATTCTGCTATGTATTTTTGATTTAATTATTTGTGAAGACTTGATATGGGTATATGATGTTCTCTTAATGTGATAAATATTTTTGTATATGTCATAACTGTTTTTCTTCCTAAGATGGAATAAATAAATGAACAATTATAAAGAAAAAATACAGTAAGCAATTAAAATTACAATCTAGAAATTTTAATTGTAATGCTAACCGGAATTAAAAAAACATGCAGGCACATTAAACTACTAAATTCAAACAAAAGGTCAGTGGTATGCTTAAAAAAAAGTGGTTATCTCTGCGCCCCTGGCAATTTAAGAAGAATAAATCACATCTTACATATTCAATGCGTTAATGGAATCTAAGATGTTATCTCCCTAGTGCCTGTAATAACATAGATTCACCCTCACAGAAACAAAGCAATACAGGTATTGCTGATTTGTAGTAAAATCATTGGGAAATATATCCATCAAGATTATCTATATATAGTTATCTTTATATAACATCGGATGTTCTTATGAAATTTATTACTGTATAGCTAACAGTTTCAAGACTCTTTAATTATTCAAATAATCTTTGACAGTTTTAATTTATTTCATTCGTTTACCTGTTTTACCTGGTAAGTTTTTTTTAATATATACTAGCCACTATATATAAGGCTCTCTTGTTCTGATGATGATATTCTATGAAATTAATCTCGGACGAAAATTGTACGTGATCTCGCGAGATTTTAGGCGGTATAAGGGTGAAGAATTGTTTGGATTCTATTTTTTCGACTATTGTAGACGGCTAAAGGCCATTTCCCACAGCAGTTTACTTGGTAAAACTAGAAGCCATTGTTCGGACGACACTTTTTAAGTTTTCTGTGAAGTTATTTTTAAAATAGCGAAGAATTATATAAAGTATGATTTTTTTCGTTATATTAATGCTGGCATATCTTGGAAATTCCACGTAAACTGCTCATGTATAATTACTTGCTTACTAGTTGCTCACGAGAACTGATTGATTGATACCCGTGCTATGATAATATGCAACTTCTTCCCCTAAAACGACCAACAAATTCAACATGGAACAAATTCAATTCATATAATGTCAAATGTTATGTTTTCAAGATACCATTTATATGTATTTTTGATATTTTTTTTTAAGAATATATTTTACTTTTATTCTTCTTTTCTAATTATATATTCTTTTAAAAAAGCTAAGAAAAATCAAATTAAAACTGACGGTTCAAGTTTAGCGAGATCTCGTAAATCTCACGACATCGAAGTTCCTGATCTCGCGAGATTTCATCTTGGCTACAATCGCGAGTTTGCGTTCCCTACTAGCTGAACCAGTCCCGGCTTAGCACACATAGAAGTAAATAAGACGTTTAAATCGCAATACATAATATAACTCTACTGGTTCACACGGTACAAGCCGGTGCAGTTCCCAGTCGGTACGATTGCTTCCAATATTTTCAACAACCATTGTCATATTTAATATACCAACTGAATTGAATCATATATTCTTTCATAAAAAATTAATGAATTTATAGATGATAGCACATCTTGGGAATAAGACGACCGTCGCATGGCTATTTCTCTTTTTTTTTTGTAAACGAAACATGATAAATAAAACCCACTGAGTTTCTTTCGCCGGTTCTTCTCAGGGTTGTTTCTTTTCCGAAGCATTTAGTATTTAGTAATCAATAAGCAAGTTTAATGTTGAATAAAGTATTTTAAATTCGATTTTTGATTTTGATTCCTTCCATTAGTGATGACGATATAAAATTTATTATTTAGAATTATAAGTTCTTATATTAAACGGCTTGGAAGCGATTGTTTCATTCCCAGGATGTTATCTATAAAGTAGTTAGTTTTATAGTCATATTTGGCACACAAACGTTCCTTAATTATTTATTAGAACTATTAAGCAATTGATATTTTTTTAACGTTTTCAGACATCTTGTAAAGTGTATACATTTTAATACAAAGTAATTAGTAAATAGTTGTTTCTTTTATGTGCATAAAAAATTCACAATTTAATAATTATAACTACATTATTAAATATTTTGTTGCTTATATTTCAATCAATATTTACAAAAGGACATATGTTATTGCGGGCACTACGAGGAAATCGCACATTTATTAAATTTAACCTCTATATTTACGACCATTATTCTGACCGCGATTTAGCAAGCCGTTTGATTCAATCAGGGATGGGGATGGGTCATAAATCAGATCACAAATATTCGGTTTCTATATCGTGCCAAAATCTCTAATTTTCTATAGTCATTTCCATATGATTTTTCAATTTGCATAAACAATTTGTATTCAGCCATTTTCCATTCAGTTAATTGCACGTATGCTCGCCAAATGAGCGAGCTCTATTAAAACGTAATCAAAATTCATGAATTTTTAAGTTGTTAATTATAAAGGATTTACTCTCGCCGTTATAACAAATAGATATCCGTTATACTTGCGTTGATTAAATGTATATTAATCTACGTAGGTATAAATTACATTTAGATTTATGTGTATTTTAATTGCTTCTTCCACAAGATTTTCAGCAGTATATTTCAATGGACCGCCGTTGGATGTGAATTTCTCTTCTATCCCCCTCGAAACTATTAACAACCCTCGCAGTGTTATCTCCTCTCTCTGTCCGACAGATACTCTACTGGCACAGGACAGGTCCCTTATGTAAGTCAGTGCTTTCTGAAACGTCGCGCCGTGCAGTCGCGTCCGGCGCGTACGTTAATCAACATCGAAAAATGCCGAGCTGCGATTTCGTTAAGCGCGACACCGTTTACACTTTTTGTGAATTCATCAAACTCGTATGAGTAAGAAAATTAAGAGTGATTTAAAAGTGTTACGTTGTGTCTAAAGAATATGGGGTGTCAAAGCGTTTTATTTTAAAATTACGCGCAAGTATATAAATTAATCCGCGTAAACAAAATATAATTTTAGTTTATTTTTGAACTTCACAGTGAATGATGTCGGGTGTAATCCTAACACACGATCGCACTAAAGTTCCGATACGATTTATGTATAATGAGCCTTTAACAAAATAAAAATAGCAGGACGACATTCAGTAAGCGCTTATAATATATGGCATAGCATTAATTTTAACACTCGTAAGTGTCACTTCGTTATTTGTCAACGAGTTGATTAAGAACTAAAATAAATGTTGACAGATTTCGTGGTAACAGGTAGGGGTTTTAAAACGTATAATTTGTGACATGATCGTTTCTGCTCATTAAATACTGAAAAGTTATATGGGTATTTGATTTAAGCGTTCACTAATTAGGACTTAATAAATTAATTAGTTAATTAAAAGAAGATATATAGTGATAATGAAGAGAAGGAGAGTGTAAAGCTAAATAATAATATTAAAGTGTATATTGATAAAATAAGTAAAGTATATAAAATAAAATGGCTGCAGAATTGAAAAGGATAAAGTGGCATTTAAACGTCCTGAATGCGATTTTACTCTTCATCTCAATGATATACGGTGAGTATTGGTAATATTCTAAGCGATAAAACCTTTCGAGTCTTAAGAATTCGCTCGTCGTAATACTTTTCAATGTTCTACTTTTTTTTTGTTTGTTTTTATAATTTTAATGATCGCGGGATGCTTGGATTTTTGCCATGGAAGGATATAATTTTTTTTCTTTCATTTTTTGATATAAGAATATGAATAAAAGATAGTATCAACTTTTATTATATATTTATATTATCACATATAGAGTTTTACGTTTCGTAGTTGTAAACATATTCTTTTCAATATTTCTGAAGTGTATAGTGTCGATATCATTTGTAACAAGTAATATCCAACATAATATATTTTGTACGATACGTATACGTACAAAAATATAGAATTTATATAAAAATAAAATGGATCAGTTATGTTGATGATATTTTTAAAGTAATAAATATAAAAAATTAAGAAAATACCCGCTGTTTCTTTGGCGGTTTTTCTCAGGGCTGGGTGTTTCTTTTCCCAACCGAAGTTTCTGGTTTGACTATCAATAAGCAAGTATAATGCTTCAATGTTGAATAAATCATTTTGATTTTGAATAAAGTAAAATCGCGGTAAAAAAATAGATTTTAATCAAAATAAAAAAAAATGAATGTATCATCACATCACATGTCTTTATCTAATCTCAAAATTTTTGTGTGTTTGTGTGTGTATTCTACCTTCAAGATATATATGTATTGGTGAACCTTGTATTTGTATTGTATTGTATCGCTTACGTTCATCACAGCACAGGAAATAGTACAACCATAATACGTCTCCTTTTATTCAACACTTTTGATTTTTATTAAGCGTTGATTTCTAGAATTTAGTCGCTTTGTATATATCTCGATATCTTAATCTCTATATTGATAATCATAAGAATTATTTACACTGTTAACTTAAATAATGAGATACAAATTGAATTTAGTAGCAAATGAAAACTATATGGGATTCAGAGTTCGACTATTACAACTACTTACTACAACGTTTTTTAGATGAGATGTTTTCGAATATTTATTATTATTTATTCATGATATGATACATATGACATTTACTTATGTTTTTTTTTTGTAATTTTCATATGCTGACGACAACATTAACTTATCAGCTGACGAGTAATATTATAGTTAAAACATAAATAAATTTTAATTAATTTCGATATTTTTCTGTCTTTGTTTATATGGAAAAACTGCATGAAAAGTAGATTTTTCTTAAGAAAAATACAAATGGTAATAGCTAAAATGCTTGAGGAAAATTTTTACAGTATTCAATTTTAAACGTAGAACGAACACCCTTTCGACCTCTATTGTAGTAATACTAAAACTATTAACAAAGCTAATTTGTTAATAGTTTGATTTGCTTGAAAAATCTTGTGATTCGATAAACGTATTAAACAGTTTAAATTTTTTGCATTACAAACAACGTGGACTGAATAAATACTTTATGGCGCGATTTCGATAGAACCTATATCAATATATGTACAATACTTTTCCAGACGACATGGACATGGTATACTGTGTATATTGTATAGTATTTTATGAGTCTAAGGGGATCAAGTTTGGAGATGATAAAGTGCACTAAATAGATAATTCCCAAAACTGAATCTGTTTTTTTTTATTTACAAAAGATAGATATGACAAAACCCTTTGATATTCCTTATGCACGGTTACCGATTGCATCCTTCATGCCTGTGTAGGCTTATCTTAAGGTGATTAGACACATTCACCCTGAAGATCTTTCACTCGAGTGAATATTCATTCCTGCGCTTAATGCCAATTCAACATTGTAGGATTCGCTAATGAATTCGTGCGTCACTTTTGTTTCATTTTTTGTTTACATGTGTCATTTTGAGTGAAAGAGCAAATGATATACAACGAAAGATCGATGGTTCGAACGCGGAACGGGACTGATCAGGAACTTTTTTATAATTCTTATTTTTTAAGGGGCTTTTATAGCCAGCCTATATGTCGGCCCCATCGTTACACGCTAGATTAAAACAAAAAAGGCTCTAATCAATCAATCAATCAACAGCCAATCATTGTCCACTGCTGAACATAGGCCTCTCCCAAGGTGCGCCAAAGCTCCCTGTCCTCCGCCTTCCGCATCCAGTCGGTGCCCGCCACCTTCTTAAGGTCATCGGTCCACCTGGATGGAGGGCGCCCTACGCTGCGTTTGCCGATCCGCGGTCTTCACTCTAGGACTCGTCTGAAACTAAGACTAATTCAGTATGAGAGAATCACTAACAAATTCATATACTTTAATTGCCGAAATACTCGAAGGTTTACTAAGAATAGAATTAAAAACACCAATATTCATAACATTTAAATTCAGTTCGTATTTTAGTGTTTCTCTCAAATTGTGGTTACGAACACATTCCAATAACAAGTGTGAAACATCATCTAATACACCACATATTTGACAATTGGGAGTGTCACTTTTCCTCATTAGGTGTTTAAACTAGCCCAGTGGCATGTGTCTAAATCTAAATGCTATAACTAACTTACTTCTATTAATGTTACTATTTACAAAACCAGGATCAAGAACTATTGTGAATACTAAGCACAATGTAATTCTGATTTATTTTAAAAGAGCAACTACACGAGAATTTTACTATTGCTTCTCGCTAGAGGATGCTTTCCGCTACGATATTGACGAGTTGAAACTTTATATTATAAAACTTATTCGAATAAAATACATTTAATTTGATTTACAAAACGAACGGAAATTAAATGGTTTGATTCCACAATAACGTAACTATATGTAAATGGTGTTTTTTGGAAAATAAGCAGTTTCATATAAATCGAGCCTCGAATTAGTTAAGATTGTAATTGGTGAGTAACTGTTCTTCTACCGGTGAACATTTTTAGTATATTTTCTGGTAATTATTTTCTATATAACAACGTCTGTCTAGTATCTTTGCATTTATAACTAAGCTACGTTCAAAAAATAAATAAAATAGTATGTATGTCATTACTTTTAAATAATTAAAAATATCTGTTATAATATAGGACAATCATTATTTTTATTCTTTTCAATTTACATTCTGAAGAAATCTACTGTATGTTACTTAATTTTACTGGTTAATGTCATATTTTAGCTGTGATAAATAACAATAATAATATCCTGGGACATTATTCACACACGGCCATCTGATCCCAAATTAAGCAGAGTTTACACTGTTGAAACCAAACAACTAATATGCTACATATACTACTTTTCTTTTGTAAATACATACTTATATAGATACTGTACATGTATCTATATAAGTATGTATTTACATTACATGAGTATATAGATAATGTACATGTTCATGCACACAAATGTCTGTCCTGGGTGGGGGGAATCAGACCCACAACCTTCATCGTGAAAGGCAAGTATCTACCATCCACGCCAATTGGCTCGTCTCGGTTAGTAGTTATTTGGAAAATGTGTATTCTTCAATGATGCCATCATTCAAATATAAAATGGCCTAAAATTGCAAACTAATTGGTAAACAACGTTTGTCTGTCAAATGTTCTACAAAACTAACATCGTTAGAGATAAATACAACTTGGAAATTAAACGATCGTCTCCAGACTGTTTTAAAAACGAACATATAATTATTTTGAAAAATAAATATGATTTTTACAAGATAAGCATACTGGAATTCTTATGCCAGTTCTTCTCAGGTGAATTTGATCATATTTGGTATCAATCTCTCATTGATAAAAAAATCAACATTATCAATAAACTATAATTTTTATGATAATTCTATTCATTAACTTCTTAATTGTCATATAACAGTTTATTTCTTTTTATTTCGTTTTAAAATACAATTAAGCAGATCAGCTAGGCAGAAACTGCCACCTTTTAAGTAGTAACTTAACTTATTCCATCACGCTGCTCCAACCAAAGATATCAATGTGGCAGAATTTCATCTATAAACAAGAGATAAGCTAAAATTAATCACATCAAAAATAAAAATTGCCCGACTCGAACTGGCATTTTTCGTATTCTGAACAATCTCAGCTCTTAAAATTCTTTATAAATAAATAGTATAATACTTGAATAACTCTATACCAGTTATATATTAACACAATATATAGCCAGTAAATAAAAATATAATAAAGGTTAATGAGATTACGGTCAAGAACTTGAAATATAATAAGTACCAGCACGTCGCCTTGAAAAATCAAGTGCCTAATTAAAACGTATCATATTCCCAACGATGAAAGAGAAAAAAGACGACATCGTGACGAAGCCCGAGAAATTCAGACACATATTCAGCGGGAACCACACTGTAGCTTTCTCATTAAAACATGCTATAAAGATGAAAATGAATGGATAATATAAATAAAAAATATGTATATGAAAACTTGTATTGAAATACTCCTTTTCATTGAAACATACGATTTTAATATGATTTTTTTTTACCTTAGCGCTTTATTTTTATATATAAATTAGCATAGGTTTGAGCAAGCCCTTCTAGCTTGGTACCACACACTCATCAGATATACTACCACCAAACAGCTGTGTTCCGGATTGAAGGGTAAGTGAGCCAGTGTAACTACAAGCACAAGGGATATAACATCTTAATACCCAAGGTCGATGTCGAATTTACGCTATAAGGAATGATAAATATTTCTTACAGCGTCAATGTCTATGGGCTATGGTGACCATTTATCTATTGCAAGTCGTGTTAAAAAAAAAGAATGATCTTATGTTTATTTCATATTATTAGTCGCAGATTCGACGCCGTATGGCTTATTACCATAAAAGTCGGCACATATGTATTTTTCATCAAGAAGGTTTATATATGATCAACTTTATCGTAACGCGCGGCTATATGGCCTTGCAGCACATTAACTTCTATAGAGAAATCGCTATGAAAAATCTTATATAATATATACAAAGACAGGGTCGGAAATTTTATTAAGTCTGCTGGAGTTTGCTAATATAATATGAATTTAACGAAAAATTTATTTTTATTTTTACTGTTTTATCTTATTTTATTTCTTATTTGGTAATTCAATTCGCCAACGCCCATGGACATTGGCTTTAAAAGAAAGATTAACCATCGCTTACGTCGCCAATGTGCCTCAAGCCGGAACACAACAATACCAAGTACTGCTGTTTTGCGGTTGATTATCTGAAGAATAGGTTGTACCTACCCAGACGAGCTTGCATAAAACCCTACTACCCTACCAGTTTTGGGAGTAAATGGTTGTACACAGATAAAGAAAATTGATGTACACAATAAATCTTACAAAACCGTTTTCGATTGCCTCTTGATTCTTTCTTTTAAATAATAACCCATGATATAATACTAGATGTATATTAATTTGGTAAATATCAATTTTTCAATAGGATGTGACTTCAAATTTGCTAGTCAGACGTCATCACTTCTTTTAATGAAGAACATTTAGCTTCCTCCATTACTTATATACGAATTGATATATAAATTAAACATATATAGATTTGATACCCATAGTCGCCTAAGTGACTAAGCAAATAGCAGTTATGGGCAGCAGCGTACCCTTCGTAATACTCCTTATCTCTACTGCGTCCAATATATCTGCTGAGCTCAGCCAGTAATACCTCCTATGTTTAATGCTCCACTAAAATATCTACCATTTTTCTACAAGCACAACTTACTATCTCATTAGTTTAATAGTTTTCTATCTACTCAATAATGAAACTAGAAACGATTAACTATTTAAAAAGAACAAACGTTTGTAGCAAAAAGACTTAAAGTGCTACCAAAATAAGCTGAAAGTGTTACATAAAAAATCATTACTAGTAAACAAAATAAGCAAAATGAAAACAATAAAGCCGTTTGCAACGTCTGTCTGTGGCGAACCCAGCCATTATCATAACATTCTTGCTCAAATTTCGTTTACAGTTTTAGAGTTCCGAGTATTGTTTTGTTTCCGCGTTGACGTTTACTAAAGTTTGAATTGGGCTGGATAATTTGAAAGTTCATTCGATGATTATTTAAAAGAAAACTTTGTCAATATACACTTAGCATCTTGTTTCAGATGAAACCATATAAACGCCACTTAGCCCTTTAATAAACTTACTAATAGTATAAATGTGTTTCTATGTCTGGACGTTCGTTACTCAAAAATCACGCGACATGATCAACTTGACTGGTTCTAATAAAAATTGTGATTGGGTCATTTATTACTATTAGACAACAAAAAAATATGTTTTATATATACATACGTATAGTTTAGTTTAAGCGTGTAGGTGACAGTATTATGCATTTACTATGTTATGTAATTAATTAATGATTCCTGCACGAAAAAAAGAGTAAAAAAAATGATAATATTTTCATAGTATATCATAAACAGCTTGAACCATTTTTTTTAGTTACAACCTTTGCCCGTTATAGCCATGCCATACCAATTCTTACACCATCAATACACTGCCAATACTCTTTTATCTCTTATGCATTGGCACTCTGTACGCTGTCACTCACTTATTTAATATATAAGCGAAAATATGGAATTATTAACAAAACTATATGAAAAATAAATCAATTTATACTTTTTTCTTGTAGGCTTTTAAAGAACTTTTGAATCATCATTTTACAAGATTAATTCGAATTTAAAGTTATCGGTTAGAAAGGTAGATTTCACCGAGAAAAAAACCGACAAGAAACTCCGACGATAAAATGACTTTTTTAATTAAATACAATTGAACTATTATTCCTACTGGATTAAAACCGACGAATGCTAACTTCACGCTTTTTAACTTCTATATTATAATTTTTTATCTAGTACTACGCTTCATTTAGCATTTAGTTTTTAAACGAGATTTATATTTCTTAATTGAGATTATTATGAAGCTATGTCTTGAACGTATCCTCGTCATCCTTCATCACAATCAAATCTTATATACCAATATTGTTGCTTATAGATTTTATTCCCAGATAAACGGAGAAGGCATATGCTTCTTCTCTTTCATACCAACTCTTACGGTCATGAAAACAATACAACCTGATGGAAAACATAACAGGAAATTTTAAAACAATAATAAAACAGTTCTTCGAAACACATTTACTTATAAATAACTAAACAATTAATTTTAATGTTTTCAACTCTCATATGCTAGAGAACGTTTTAAATTCTTGTCAGCCATTCACTGTGAAACAAGTCCACAGGAAGCTTAATTAGACAGACCGGAACGGTTACGTAAGCAATTTATCCATTACCTTACATAATTTCTTCCTTCCAGTTCATAGTAACTGCTGTACAGTTTGTATTAATGAAACGACTTATTAATTACGTCTCGGTAATTAGAAAAGGAGATACGATAAATCGTATTTGATAATTAGCAATGGAAAATATTCGTGGAAACGATACGAGCAGTTCATCTGTTTGTTTAAAGTTGTTCACGTATAATAATAACGTGATGTTTTCTGATATGAAATAATAATTTATGAGTTTTTTTTTTTTTATAGAATAGGAAGGCGGACGAGCATATGTGTCACCTGATGGTAAGTGGTCACCAAACTTGCGCCACCAACCTTGGGATCTAAGATTTTATGTCCCTTGTGCCTGTAATTACACTGGCTCACTCACCCTTCAAACCGGAACACAACAATACACAAGTACTGCTGTTTTGCGGTAGAATATCTGATGAGTGGGTGGTACCTACCCAGACGAGCTTGCACAAAGCCCTACCACCAGTAGATAATTTGAATAAATTAGTACATCATTAATCTTATTTTTTCTTGGACTGGCAATTTACAAATGATGTCTTTCCGATTTTGGTCACGTCAGCCGTTCCCAAGGGAGACTTGCAAACTACGCAGAACATGATAATAGTCAAGTTTACCCACAATCAAGGAGCATTCTCTATTCCCTCATTCTCATTATGCGATTTGACGGCACGTTCGACAAACTTCTTTTTTTATTTATTTTATTTGGTTCTTCAACAATGTGCACGTTGATTAAAGATAAAAGTAAATTATATTGTCACTGTATGTTGTTTACTTAAAGAATATCACAGCATTCACAAAAAGAAAACAAAAGTACATCCTACCTATTAACCTAATATATGTAGCTTCTTATATTTAAAGCTATATATATAAAAGAAAGTCGTGTTAGTTACACTATTTATAACTCAAGAACGGCTGAACCAATTTGACTGAAAATTGGTAGGGAGGTAGCTAAGAACTGGGAGAAGGACATAGGATACTTTTTATCCCGTTCCCGTCGTTCCCGTGTGATGTGACATAAAATGTGGTATAACGAAACGCAACTGACATGTAATAACAAAACGCAACTGACAGCTGAGCATATTTTTAAAAAAGTCCGGTAGTATATAACAAAAAGCCACTGACAGCTGAGAATATTTAAAAAAAAAGTCTTGCCGGTTGATTAATTCGTATAAAACAAGGAATATAAATACTCTGTGCCTGTTTAAAACTTCTAATAAAAAGAAAGAAAAGCGAACTTCAACTTCTAATTTAATTTTTTTTTAATATCGTATTGCTGTGCCATTTATCATCAATAAAAATACCATGCCGAGACCAAGACGATCAAATCTTTCTCGACAAAGCCGTAATGCAAGAGTAATTCGAAACATTGCGAATGAAAGCACTGAAAAAGAGCAAGAAAATGCACGTGAAGAGCGCCGCCTTAGTATGGCTCGATTACGTGCTTCTCACTCACAAGAGCAATGGGAGGCAGCCCGTGAAACGGCTCGGTTGGCAATGCGAAATCGTCGAGCAAACCTCAGAGATCAACAGCTAGATAATTTACGAAGCACAAGAAGAAATTCATCAAATACTGATTTGAATCGGGCAGCGTATCAATACGATTGCACGACTGATTACTGCTTGCATACTAGCGTTCGCATTGGGTCAATGGACGTTGTTTGCGAGTATTGTGGCGCATTAAAGTTTTCCGGAGAACGGCCAGGATTGTGCTGCCTTAATGGCAAAGTGAAATTGCCATTATTGACTCCGCCACCTGAGCCATTAAATTCATTGCTTCGTGGCGAAACACCCGAATCCCGTCATTTTCTTGGAAACACCCAAAAATACAATAGTTGTTTCCAAATGACCTCATTTGGGGCAGACATTATTGAAAAACGAGGATTTAATCCTACATTCAAGGTATTTATATTTATTTAAACCTTCATGATTATCACTCATATTGATTTTAGTATTACGGGACTTAATCGCGTGTGTTATTTAAGCTAAAATTAATATTCAAGGTATTTATTTGTTTTTGTACTTATACACAATACAGTAGAATAATAACATATTGTATTTATTCCTGTAGTGTTTGTAAAGTAATAATGACTGTTTTTTTTGTAGATACAAGGACAGATTCACCATCGAATTGGATCATTGCAACCTCTCGATGATGGACAGCATAAATTTTTACAAATATACTTCATGGGCAACACAGAGGAACAACTTGATCGACGTCAAGAGATCAATACAGCAACGAAAAGAGCAATTCTTCAAGATCTGCAACAACTGCTTCAAGAACATCATGCGTTGGTCAGGTTGTTCAAGAGTGCATTGGAGCGCATGCCAAATGATGACTACAAAGTTGTGATCAGAGCGGATAAACGACCATCTGGAACACACGAGCGCACATTTAACGCTCCAACAATAGATGAAGTTGCCATTCTGATTGTTGGTGAAAATTTGGAATCACGAGATATTGTTCTTAAACGTCGCGATACTGGACAACTGCAACAAATATCTGAAACACATCGTTCATATGACACATTACAATACCCGCTGATGTTTTGGAATGGAGAAGATGGATATTATTTTAATATCAAAATGATAAATCCATTGAATGGTGAGGAGATACATAATCGGGCCTTGCTCTTGATCGAAGACATGTGTTATCTCATGTGCGGTAGTTTATTATTAGTCATTAGTTTTATTTTTTATTATTAGTCAGGTTAGGAATGCCAGCGCCAAATTGTGAAATGAATGACGCATTTAATCGAGAATTGGAACGGGAACGTGAATATGATCACCAGGAATTAGATTTAGTAGTTCAAACGAATGTACCCCTGATGAATCCCCAACAAAAAGAAGTTTATGATACAATAATGAAGGCAATTGATGATGGAAATGGTGGTTTATATTTCCTGGATGCCCCTGGTGGAACTGGTAAGACATTCCTCATGTCAGTAGTTTTAGCCACTGTTCGTGCAAGATCCAACATTGCGGTTGCAGTTGCTTCTTCTGGTATAGCAGCCACATTGCTAGAAGGATGTCGTACGGCACATTCTGCATTGAAATTGCCGTTAAATCTTCAATCTATTGAAGAACCAACATGCAACATTACAAAGCGCTCCGCTACGGCCAAAGTTTTATCAGAATCGAAGATCATCATCTGGGACGAATGCACAATGGCGCACAAACGTGCATTGGAAGCACTTAACCGAACGTTGAAAGATCTACGTAATGACTCGAGATGTTTTGGAGGAGCAATGATTTTACTGTCTGGTGATTTCCGCCAAACATTGCCAGTAATTCCCAGATCGACTGCTGCTGACGAAATAAACGCTTGCCTTAAATCATCGAATCTATGGCGCTATGTTAAGAAACTTCAGCTAACAACAAACATGAGAGTTACATTGCTGAACGATACATCTGCTGAAGATTTCTCTGAGCAATTGCTAACTATCGGCAATGGTCGAGTACCCGTCGACGAATCGAGCGGATTGATTTCATTTCCTCCGAATTTTTGTAACTTTGTCTCATCAAAATACGAACTCACCAACAAAGTATTCCCAAACATCATGACTAACCTCAAAAATAATGAATGGTTAAGTGAGCGAGCAATTTTGGCAGCTAAGAATAAAGATGTAGATGACTTAAATTACATAATTCAGGATGACATCATTGGTACACTGCATTCTTTCAAATCTATTGACTGTCTAACAAATGAAGATGATGCCACCAACTATCCCATTGAATTTTTAAACTCCTTGGATGTACCTGGCTTACCACCGCACAATTTACGACTAAAGATTGGTTCTATAATAATCATGCTTCGAAACTTAAACCAACCAAAATTGTGCAACGGAACACGTTTGGTGGTAAGTAAATTGATGAACAATTTGATTTACGCCACAATTCTCAAATTAAAATTCAAAGGTGAGGAAGTTCTCATTCCGAGGATCCCGATGATCCCAACCGACATGCCATTTCAGTTTAAACGGCTTCAATTTCCGATCCGTCTAGCATTCGCCATGACTGTAAATAAGTCACAAGGCCAATCGTTGAAAGTTTGTGGTCTTAATCTCGAACACCCATGTTTTTCCCATGGCCAATTATATGTGGCATGTTCACGTGTCGGAAGACCTTCCGCGTTATTTGTTTTCGCGCCTAATGAAAAAACAAAAAATATCGTTTATCACAAGGTGTTACAATAAATGGCAAATAAAGAATAATTGAATAATTATATCTTTTTTATTTACAATTACCCTAAGTTAAAAATTAAAAAAATGTGATAATGTGATATTGCCTTTAAGGTGGAACAAAGTTCACCGGGTCAGCTAGTATATATATATATGAAAAAGGGTGGATCAATCATCGATTGGACGTCATTTTTGGTGCGCTCTTTTTCATAGATGCAATAGACGTAGATCGACACTCATTTGTTACTCATCATAAACATTATATATTTGTGATAAAAGTTTAGAATCAGAACTATACACGTTCCAAGTTATAATAACGTAAGCACTGTCAACTTCCAGGCTCCTGGACTGAAATTTACTCCACAATATAACCTCGAGACCTCAAAACCTGCGACTTTATGAGCTTAATAATAACGAGGCAATCGGTAATACGAGTATATTAAGCATTGACATAGTTATTGCTTAAGTATATTTATCGCTGTCTACTAGTAACAATGAATGCGTTATTTTGTCTGATTTTTGTATAACATAAATTATTATATAAACCGATACATCTTCAGTAAAATATTCTGTTATTATTGGAATATAATATATTGAATGTTATTACCATAACCGCATTACGTGCCTAAGTTTTTGATCCCATCCACATTTATATGACAGCCCAGGCGCCATCTGCTCCGTGAAACTTTTGCATGTCATATTTTGTTGCTTCCCCCGGATTGAATAGCTTCTGTCGCTTATCGAATCTAGATGATGTATTATGCAATCTTTGTATAGAACATTTTTATTTTTATCCTGTATCATATGATATTGGAGTTTTATGGAATCGAGTTTTTTATCGTTCCATGTGTTTTATCATTGGACGAACTATTGAGATTTTGAAAATGGAAACATAGTTTTTGATTCGCTGTATCGAGAAAACCGTTTTTATTTCCAGAAATAAAATATTTACTTGTTGTTTTAATACATAAAATATGATCATGAAGAGATTCAATACATTCCTTTATGTTTTTCAATGCAAGACAGAGTCATATAAATAGTCGTACATTTTTACGAATAATATGTTACGCCTTTGTTACTTTTTCATTATATGTTAAGATAAAGAACATGAAAAGCATTGAATGTAGTTTCTCTGCAGTTTTTAATATATTTAATACAAATACTATATTAATAGCAACGTTGTGTGAACACATGAATCTGAACCAAAGATAGCGGGTTCGAATCTGAGCAAAGATCACCGGTTTTTACGAGTAAAATTACAAGATATAACTGTGACATTAGATCGCCAAGGTCCAGTGACGCAGCGTGGCGGAATAAGTTCTAAGCCTTCTGCTTAATAAGAAAAGTGGCTTTTAGCCAGAGATTGGTTACTTATTGATACTTTACTGACCCAGTGTGCTTTGTGTTTGGAACGATTAGCCCTTTTTGGTAATGAAGGAAGTACAATTCACTCATTTTATAGTCAATACGTCACCACCAATAAGATCTCTTACTATATTAAATATACATTTTATTATACATCAATCATATTTAAAATTAAATACAGACAAGAAATATGAATAACAGACGGCTTTATTTGTAGGATATTTTACACACCCTTTAACACGTGGCAATAAAATGTTTATTGTTTTAGAATATAATTAATTTTTAATGAACGGTATCCAGCCTATAGAACCAGCCAACTGAATGTATGATAACAGAAATAATATCACGAACACTTATTGATGTATAAGTTTCTTTTTTTTAAGAATAGAATTTAAAATAATACTTATAATTAATTCTTAAGAGATAGAAGATCATTATAACTTATATACTTAAGACTTACTCTTATATTAGAGTAATAAATAAAGTCACATCTTACTAGAGAAGAAAATATTAATAAAAACAACAAGAAAATAACTCAACAGAATGAAAATTTAAAGCAATAATTTATTCCATATCTCAATGTAGAATGCAAATGAATTTTATAATTAAAAAATATCAGTTCGCTTGTATTATTTTCTTAAATATTAATAAAAAAAAAACTTTTATAATAATGAAGAATATTTGATATCTAGGAAAATCTAATTCAGTCTTTACGGAGCAGTAATTGTCTATAAATATATAAAGAAAAATTGAAGGCTTTGACTATTTGTCTCGATTACTGAGGCTATGTACGATATGTATAATAGGCGTTATGTATATTAAAATAGCAGTTTGAATGATTTTAGTCACAAATTTATTTCCACGTTTTCGAAGCAGCGTTATTTGTCAATACGATTGGATCTACTATTAATCGTCGCTTGTATCATATTTTTTATATAAATGAACACATGTACATATATATTAACCGACTGTGTCTTAAGCGAGATTGTGTATTGTGTGATGTGTTCAAGAGACAGTCTCACGTATTTTGCATTTTTATTAAAATGGATTTCATTTTGTTTTATGAAGCATAAAAAAAATCGCTTAAAATGGAAATATTTTAATAAATTTTATAACCAAACTAAAAAAAATGATTAAGATATTTCGGTTTATGGAATGAGAATGGAAAAACAATGAAGTGAGCTTAAAACCAAGTGTTTGCGGTAAAATGAAAAAATAAATCATAACTTTTCGCGACAAAGGTCTACCCGTAAACGTCATAGAACCAAATATTAAGTGCTTTCAAAAAATAATAATTTCTATCTAAATTATTATTATTATTGTCCAATATCGAGATGTCTGTACTTCTATTCGGTACGATTCTAAATCACTAAAACAGAATATCCTGACGGGAACTTATGGCTTAAGTTCGAAGCGCCATCAATTACTTTATCGCTTTAAACCGGCAAAATTGTTACATGAAGTAATTGAAAAAATGGGTAGTGATTAAAAAAATAAATTACTATTACTTCAAATACTGAAATACCAATAACACTCAGATGTTTAAAGGACTTTCAAATTTAGAATTTAGAAAAAAACGGAAATGCCCGAAAAGGTTAAGCTGATGACAGAGATGTGTACGGTATGAAGGACAATAAAACATTTTTATTCAAAACAAAATAAAATAATACCACTTAAAAGTTGTAGTGGACGGTTGCGAAAACTTTAAATCGGCAGTTCCTACGATGCCAAATATTAAAAGATCTTTTATAACCAAACAAGCGTCCTCCATAGAAGTCACTTGGCGTCTAGCGTACACAAAGAGCCTGGCTTTTGCGTATAAAAGATAACCCACATTTCTCCGCGTAGGATGACAGGCACCATTTGCTAAACTTAAACTTGCAGAAAACTACGCTAAAAATAAAATTTTGTAACACGTTCGCTAACAATGTTTAAATATCGTTAATCCGTAGAACAAGTTTTAATATTTATAGTTGACAAATCAAAACAAAACTGATTGGAATTTTGAATATCCATTTTTTGGTCTACAGAGCATTTTTAGTCGCACCTGATTCACACAATTGCTCAATATTGGTATTGGTATGGTAAGTATATATGATAAATGTGAACGGATTTATGACAAATCAACCCTAGGAACTAATGTTATGTCCATTGCTCCCGTAGTTACAACTTCCTCACCTACCCTTCAAATCGAAACGCAATAATGTTAAGTATTACTGTTTGGATGTAAGAGGCTATGTGATGAGTTGGTGATATAAGTACCACTCACTAAGCCCGTGGGTGTTACCCAGACGGACTTGTATAAAGCCCTTCCACCACTTCCAAAATTCTAACTAAAAATCACGAACGTGTGGATCGGCAATAGAAGTCCAGCATTGTAATTTAGAATTTCGACTAATTGGCCAAAAAACTAAGCATGCCACCAGTGGAGGCAAAAAGATTAATTGTTTGTCATTATGTTTAGCACTATTACAAAGGAATTTATAATCTTAATATTTATACATGACTTTTGAAAGTTGTCATACTTTTTAGCGGTAGTTATAAAAATAGGTTAATGAAACGTACATACCGTTAACTTACACTTACAATAGCACTTTGGGTGGTATTCACAAAAAAGTTATCAGTATTAATTCGAAAGTTTAAGACCGAATTGCGACCACACACGATACTATATCATATTAATCATAATTATTTTAGTACCTACATAGCTGAAAATTCAACTTAAGACCGCTTTCGTTCACTATCTCTTTCGCGCCCACTAGATTTGTCTACCACCGTTTCTCTCTAGCCAAGTCTTTTAAATTCCACATTCACTGAATTTATTTTCTCAACTGCTTCAGTAAACAGGTTATTTTTCTCGGAATCGTATTCGCTAAAACAGCTTTTGTTGAATTTGTATTTATTCTAAATCTTTTCATTTATTTTTTTAACCTTGATAAATATAGAGCACTCAGTTTATTTGAAACATCTCGATTATTATTATGAACAATAGTTATTTTATTTGAAGCGATCTTTATAATATTAAGAATATTGTTGTTGCATGTTGCAAGACTGAATTGAGTCTGTTTAATAGAGAATGACATTTGGACACAGCGGTATACGTAGTTTAAAGTTAATATAACCAACCAATGGATGGAAGGAGGTATTTCCTTTGTGCCTGTAATTACGCTGCCGTTTATAAACCGAGACGTTTTTGAACATAATTGAAAGGTAATTCAGTGCCGGAATGTTGAAACAAACAAATAGGCGGCCGCCGCTTCACTCGTATAATATTACACGCAAAATGCTCAACAATATAACGACGAGCTTTGAGGATGAGCCTGTGTGTGCTGTGACAACGTCATGTTCATATTTCGGCATGACATTATCGTCAACGGATAATTTGAAGAGTATTCATATAATTCTGCACATTTTGCCTTAGTATTGCGCCGTGACGGTAAGATAGTGACGTAATGTTTTGTTATGACGATGAAATATGAAAGAGCCAAAGTTGCCTTTTTTATAGAATTGGTAGGCGGACGAGCATATATCTGATGGTAAGTGACCACCAATGCTAATAGACATTGGTATTGTAAGAAATTTTAATCATCGCCTACGTAGCCAAATCACAACCAACCTTAGAAACTTAGATCTTATGTCTCTTGTGTTTTACACTTACATTACACATTACACTGGTTCACTCACCTGTCAAGCCGGAACACAACAATATAATATAAAGTGTTACTGCGGTCAAAATTTTGTACAACTCTTTCGTCAGAAGTACGTTAGAAAGTAACTCAGTTATTTTGAGTCCACACGAGGTAAAATGCAAACTCATGGAGGGTGGAGAAACTCCAAAAGAAATTCTTGATTCGGCTTTACCACAAGCAATACGGATTCTTCGTAGGGTATCCTTATTTTATCCTAGTTTATTTGTACAAGGAATGACAGGATACGATTCCCTCGAAGTGCGACGACATATGGCCTTGCTAAGCTATTTCTTCCAGTTACTCAGGGGTACCATTTTCAATCTCTCAGTGTTAGAGCTAATATCGTTTAGTAGCGCGAGTGTATTCTGACAAATACACTCGCGCTCGATGACACAAGCTATTTGCGGTGCCCGTCTGTCGATTGGTACTGGTGAGCGAGTCACCTTTGATACGCAGGTTGACTTTGCTCAATGGTGTCCTGGCCTGAAATCCAAGCCTCGACTTGTTTAACTCATCACCTGCTGTATTTCGCAAAAAAACGGCAGCGGAATATATACATACTGTAATAATTGAATGAATAAGTGTATTAATTAAGTAAGTAAACGCTTTAGTTTCAACCTGTAATGTTTATTTATATTTTGTAAATAAAGAAATAAATAAACAAAGTACTACTGTTTCGTGGTTGAATATCTGATGAGTGGGTGGTATCCACTACTACACTACCCAGACGAGCTTGCACAAAGCAATATTACTGGTATATATTAAATAATTCCTTTTAATCTCAGTTTTCAGTTTCAGAAACCGAGATAGCTCAGTGGTTAGAACACGTGAATTTTATCCGATAATTGTATGTTCAAACCCAGATAATCACAACTGAAATTTCACTTGCTTAATTTACAAGTCGACTCATGCTCGGCAGTTTAAGAAACCATCGTGAGAAAACCTGCACGTATAATACATATCTGCCATATGTGTATCCACCACCAACCCGCATTGAACCAGCGCGGCGTTAAAGCTCTAAACCTCTCAAGGAGAGAGGATAATACAAAAGCCTGTAACATTGAAACTTAATAACATTGAAAGACATAATTAATTTAAACTATTAAACCATAATATAACCTGTTAGAAAATGTTGTCGTACTCAAAAAAAAAGCCGAGATGGCCCAGTGGTAAGAACGCGTGAATCTTAACCGATGATCGTAGATTCAAACCCGGGCAAGCACCACTGAATTTTCACGTGCTTAATTTGGGATAATAATTCATCTCGTGCTTTACGGCGAAGGAAAACATCGTGAGGAAACCTGCATGTGTCTAATTTCACTGAAATTCTGCCACATGTGTAATCCACCAACCCGCACTGGAGCAGCGTGGTGGAATAAGCTCTAAACCTTTTCCTCAAAATAGGGAGAGGAGGCCTTTAGCCCAGCAGTGGGACATTCACAGGCTGTTACGGTTACGGTTACTCAAATTTATTTTCTTTATACGCTACTGTTGTAGGTTCGTTAAAAAATCAATAAACTAAATAATTATTATTTTTACTTTTAAATAAAAAATAATAAGCAATATTATTCACAACGACACACAGATTAATATTTATTACAATCTAATTTTGTAATCTGCAAAAGAATTTGTTGGAAAAGCTTTTAAAAATCCTTTAAATTATCGTTACTTTGTAGGAAGCAGCCTCGAAATTACGAAAGGTTTGTCACCGAGAAGAAATCGTTTATTAAAAGCGAAGCCGGCAAATCGTGGGTCCAAAAGCTAATTAGATCGCTTTTTTAGATTCCCGTTCATTAAATTACGCTTAAGCATTACACGTGTTCTTTTGGTCCGAACATTTTTTGCTTGAATTTTCAATTTTAATAAAACCCTCCAATAAAAAATACTTAATTCGAATTGGCCGATAATTTGACTACCTCGTTGGTCTTATTATATGAATGCAGATCCCAAGGTTTTAGGGCCTCGAGCTATAAAAAAGGTTATATTTTTCAAATACATATTATTCAATGGATTTTTCTATTGAGAAATTCTCAGTAGCAGGTCGAAAATTGGCAATTGTTTATTTTAAAACCGTTGGTCCTGCGCTTGAACCCTTTCCGATAGTGTCGCATTTGCCATCGGATTATAAGAGTGCATCCGAGCTTACGCACACACTTTTGCACTATCATAAACTTATTAAATATTTAGATTTAATTCTTGTATTAAGGGTGGAGGCATTTATATAGATAATATTTCCTGACGAAAACCATAAGTAAAAATGTTGAAAATAGCTTCTTTTTTTTTTAAAGTGAAACCTTCTTTAGGCGCGTTGCGTGGGGGATTGACTCGAGGCTTCGCGCCACCGACATGCTAATATTAATATAATTAAACCGTTGAAACTACAAATAATTTAAGTATTGTGAAAATTAATGAGGATAATAATTATTGAAATTTATGTAATTACAAACAATATGTACAAATAATATAAGTGTATTTTAACTTTTATTTATTTTAATTAAGCTGTATTAATACTTTGAACCAAATTGTGACATACTGTGTATTTTATAGAATATAATAAAAGGGGGTATAATTATTACTTGGAAAGCCAATTGATGTGAAAATTTATCAAATATATTACACAGTTTCAAATTTTCACTTCTATCGCCAGTCCCTATTTTTTTTAATTTACTTTTATATTTGTTGTCAATAAATTACATGGCGGTAAGCTAAATGAAGCTACAAATTCTGAATACAAGAATAAGAGAAAAACAGGAATAAGACACAATCGAGAAATAATTAAAATTAACTAACTAGCTTTTAAAACAAGACTATTATAAAAAAAATTAAATTAATAGATATCAATAATAAACAAACAATTGTAATAAAATAGTAGCGTGTAAATATGTTATATAATCTACTTACCCATAGCATATACACAAATAAGCACACACATATATACTCATACATACACGACACTAACACACACACACACACACACACACACGCATATTCACAAGCATACATTATCGTTTTATTTATATAAGCATAAGTACTTATTACTAAATAATACATTGTAAAAGCTTGAGTCATTCTCCTATTTATTATAAAATTCAATAAATAGTTCCTAACCCAAGAGGGGGTTCCAGGAGACCCTTAGTGCAGAGCAACCTAGTTTGGCCTCCTGCCTCCCACATACAACTGTAATTACTATTAAGATATAAAAAATATAAACATAAATGTCTGTGGGAGAGAATAAATGAACGTATAATTATTATTAACTATTACGTACACTACAATATTTCGATTAAATAAAGAAAGGGACATAACCCGTTATATTCTATGGAAGTTGTCAAAGGGGAATGATGATATAGTTTTTCACACTTTCACCAAGTTTCTGCAGAGTTCTAACTTGTTACGGCGTGAAAGCACCGAACCAAGGAACTGCAAACTTTCTTTATGTTCCTATTAAGAGGGCTGGCTTGTGGGACTTGACGTCAATAGTTCTATATAACATTATCGGTGACTTGAAATAATATAACCTATATTATGTTATATGTTTTATGTATTTTAAATACTAAGAGCATTTTTAATAATTGTTGGGAGTACAGACTTTAACCAGTCATTGACGTATAAAGTCAGCCTCTTTAAGGAATATAAATATAAATGTTGTAAGCTATATATATATATATTTATAGCTTGGCGGGCGAGCATATCACCTGATGGTAAGCGTCACCAAACACCCATAGACATTGGCATTGTAAGAATTATTACTACTAATACTAAGATGTTATGTCCCTTGTGCCTGTAATTATGCTGGCTCACTATTCCTTCAAACCGGAACACAACAATACCAAGTACTGATGTTTTGCGATAGAATATCTGATGAGTGGGTGATACCTAACCAGACGAGCCTGCACAAAGCCCTACCGCCAGTGTGTGAATGACTGTTATATTTTTGGCTTAGACTCTTTCTGTGTTATGTTAGACCTGAGTTTTAAGTACTCAGCTACTTAACAAAATGCACGAAATTTTTAAACGGCTTCTATTGATTCTTCAACACTTATTCTTAAGTACAAAATAAATAGGTCTAAACTACCCAAACCACAGCTCAACTTGCTCATTAGTAGCCTCAGGCCTGATTACTTACTTGTGGCGTGGCTTTTGATTAGCTATTGACATTTGAGTACATATTGTATACTTCCTCTTGCGTTAAATTTGCTTTTATACTTATCTCGTTCATATTGTGCTCTCTCTTTCTTATTGTGCAGTCTCTATTTCTTATTGTGATTGGCAGTGAAGAACAGGTCTGCATCATTGTAAAAGCCGACTCAGGGATTTTTTCCCAAGTGTTTCGACCGATCTAAGACTTTAGTGAACTAGCTGTATAGTGTACTCTATGCCCTCGTTTATATTCAAGTGAAGTGACAATACCAGGTACCAAACAAAAAACAAAATCAAAACAAATTCGTTTTTCATGCAGATTTGCATTGCACGAACTCTGAATAACGAGAATACACATGTAATTGGTAATACTATTTTCGCCCGAATATATTGATCAATAAACTGGAACTAAGACATTTTCAAGTCGCACCTTAAATAAAAATTCCTATGTAGATTGATGTAGAAAAATTCCTATCATCACGCATGTGATGTTACTAGGCGCTAAGTTGCTCAAGGAAGTGCGCAAAATACGTCACTAGTATTATGTTTGCCACCGCTAATAGCAGCAGTAACAGCAGTATTAGTTGTTCAGTTTATTAAATTTATAAAATGGTTGCCAGTGAAAATGGCTTCTTGCTGCGCTTCGCCAGATGTGTGCCAAATACTCTTTGAAAATACCGCAAATACACGTCACGTCCCAGATTTTTAATTCAAAAATTACAATCAAGTAAATGAAATATAATTACAGTTTCTATGATAAAAAATACTTTGAAACATAGGACAAAATTACGATATAATTTAAAGCAGCATTCTAAAATAATAAATGGCGAAGATTTACTCAAATCACGTCAGTTGTGATAAATGGGAAGTTTGATCGTTTTATCTAATTCACGCAATTCACGTGTCAAATTATTTAGTTTAGTAGTCATATAAAAACATGTTTTGAAGCATGATGTATATGAAATAGGCTAGTAAATCAGTCGGGATTAAAAGTGATTTAAGTGTGTGATGAAAAAATATAAATACACAATGAATTTTAGCCTCTAAGCACCATAGCTATAAACAATATTATTGCAATACCTTATTTCACTACAAAATACAATTTGTCACAAAAACTTTAAAAGGTTCTGCAATACAAGTCTAGGTGCTTGCGGAGAAAGAGCAACATCAAAGTTGTTAAATTATACCGAGAAGTCGATAAATAGCTGTCGTCGTTTTCAGTTGCACTCTCGAGTTTCGAACTTCAAGCGTCTCTGCCTTAAATCATAACAAATTGCCCTTGCAATTTCTCCTGACTTGGCAACTTAGGTTCTAGGCACACTAAAGCATGCATGCGTGCAACATAATGGTAATGAAACTGGCTATAAAGTTATATTTACTGGTGGTAGGACTTTAAGCATAAATGGTTGGAGATGTATCAGCCATTTATTAGTGTTTCAGTTTAAATAATAAGTAGCATAGAGTTTAATATTCTATGAATAACAATATTTTAATAAATCGACCGATATAATGTATAATTACATAATATATATTAATGATTCCAAGTCGAGGTAACATACAACACTTACTTTCGATCTGCTTAATCTCATAATCAATATAAATTATTCAATTTACTTTTCGTAATTATACCTACCTAGATTGACGTTCTTATTTTTGAATTGCTAGTTTTTAAATAATGTGATATACTTAACAAAACATCATAATAATATAATCAGTATCGATTTAAATAAACCGCCTCTGCTAAAACAGCACTCCAAAATTTTACAATATATATCCCCCAACCCGTATTAGAACTCCAGGATAAACGCCATAGCCTCAAGAGAACAGAAAGGCCCAGTAGTGGGATATTTACAGTGGGTTATTTACTATACTTTACGACGATTTCTTAAAGAAAGTGCTATATTAACACCATAAGCTGTTGAGCGTTGATTCATACTTTAAGTTTAGTCTCGTTGAAAATAGATTAGATTAATATGACATTAGTGAGCTGACGTATCTTTTGGTGTACTAGGCACCTAATATCAGCTTTACCGCGACTTCGAAAACTCGGTTTTGCCGTGCCAAGACAAGTTGTGTGTTCGCAAAGGTTTTTGATGAGAGCTCACGGCTAACTTCACTCGTAACGTTTCTTAGCTAACTTCAGCTTATAACTGTTGTTAGAATATTTCAATGTAAACATAAATCGCGCTATATTTATGCTGTGTCAGGTCAAAGGAAGCTTGTGTTTACTTTGTAAATCTGAATTATGAAACAAAACAGACAACAGTTGTCTATCTTTATTGTATTTATATAAATGCAAGAGAAAACTGTTCTGATTTCCAAACTAACGTCTCTTCTATGTAACCTAGTTATTATTTATTTCATAAACTTTAACTCTGATCAAAACTTTTAATGATTGATTTGTTTTTTATCACGTTTTGTTTTTTTTATTTTTGATTCTATAGTTTTCACAGAAAGATATATTTACATTTTATGTAACATTGGAAATATTACATCATCATATTATATAAAGTTTCTATAAATTAAGTAGTATTTCGTCTTATATATTTTTTTGAATCAATTTTCTATGTCAAGTATACCATTAAATACCTTTATCTCAAAGACCAATTCGATAATTCTTCGAGCTTGATATATCCAAATAATGTATATATATTTATTTAAAATTGTTTTTTTTTTAATTTAAATTATCTATAATAGTCAACTGAGTTTTAGATTTAAAAAAAATATATAATATTAATAATACAATTTGGTAATAAAAGCTGTGCAAACCTATCTGGGTAGTCACTCCCCCACTCATATATTCTACCGACTAACAGCAATACTTAGCGTTGTTGTATTCCGGTTTGAAAAGTGAGTTATTCAGTATAATTATAGATAATAGGGAAAAAACATAATAGCTCATTAGGTTGGTGGCGCGTTGCTGTTATGAGGGATAATTTATATTTCTGACACTGCTAATATTTATTAACAGTGGTGACCACTTATCATCAGGTGGCACTGGCTAGTCTGCTTACCTAATACGATATATAAAAATCAATAAAATTTCATCCTTATTTTAGTATGTGATAGGTTTCCCGTTCGAAAATCAAAAATAATCACAAATCAACATCCATTGAAAATAATTTTAACATTTTCGAACGCCGAAATTTTTCCATGTACTCTTCTGTAACACCATTAAAATCGTTTTCTAATAGAAATAAGTACGTGGAAATATCGATAAGTAACTTGAAATATTGACTAAACATCCAAATGATATTTGCATTGCGTATATTCAGTGAGAAAACGTAATCACTGTATGTAAACAGACTACCGTCGGTATCTCTTGAACATATCAAAAATTGGTTGATCAAATAAAATAGAGATTTCAGTCCCATGTAATGAGGTTTCCATATCTTGGTGCTTTTAGGGATTTTGTATTTTTTTTCTTATCTCTTTAGATTACGTTATTTGGATTAGGAAATTTTTGTTGTGTTGGTTGTTTTATCATCGCATTTTTTTCTATCTTTGAAAGAAAAACGTAAAGTACCTTTTCCCACTGCTGGGCAAGAGCCATGGGATCCAAGAACCAAAAGCCATAAAAAGGACAAGTTAGATGGAGCTTTATTTAGATTTAAATTCGCGATGTTTGCTTAAAATCAATGGAGGGACATTGAGTCATCTCGGCTCGGCATGTAAGGTCTCAAAAGAGCTGTTTTTATTGTGTCTCTGTGTGCTGTTTCTCCCGCATGTCAGGGGGAGGAGGTTTGGTAATCTTTGTCCTTTTGTATACCCTGACAATCAAGTACGTGTGCGTGTATGCAAAATTTCATGGTAATTGGTTGAGTAGTCAAAACGTGAAAACGTAACAAAACAAGACATTGTGTGATGTTACTCGATTTCTTCGTCGATTTTAATGATTCTTTTTTCCACAAACAGGCAATTATCTAGACGTTTATGTTTATTTAAATTTAATATAAAAAAATCAACTGATAATAGTCAGTGCCAGCCATAACAAATAAATATATTTTTAAAATAAATTACGACTTCAACATGAGCTGATAAACTTATAATTAATAATAAATAAGAATTCTATTTTCATTAAAAATATCTTGTAAACTTTTATGCGAGACGGAGAAATAATCCATAATGTTGTAGTTTTAGAAGATAGCTCTTCACATCACATTCTTAACGCAATAATATATATAAAAAAGTGTTTAATTGCAGTAGACGTATTAAAAGAGGAACATTCCTTCCATCGAATTCGACCTTGAAATCTTCAAGAAAATCAAAGAAGGACTGTAAAAAGTTTTTACGCCCAGAAAAACCATTTTGGAGTTAAATTATCCGCTCATCACAAAAACCCATATTACATTCAGATATTTGTTATATAAATTAGATTTCCGAATTTGGTCACGTTGGCCAATATCAACGAAGATTAGGTACTGTGAAGGATACTTTATAGTGTACAAGTTCAAACAAACGTATGATCTCTTTCATTCACTGATCCTCGTTCTTATAATCCGATTGAACAATACGACCAGAGAGAATTCAGGCGTTGGATTACGGCTCTACGTTCTATCCGGGGCAAAATTTACTATTTTTTGCTGCTACTTGGGATTTCCTCTCAAAAAAACCCAATAATTTATATTGATTATATAAGAAATATTTGAGCTCATGCTAAAACTCACCTTACAGATTAAGCGACGGAATTTCATTTATTTATCGGTTACAGATAAATCTTTCATTGGTTCATTCGAAGGAAGGAGATTAACATTCTGTTAGGAAGAATTTATTTTCTTTTCTACTATTAAATTCGGCTGTAACGATTTATTCATAAAAGGCATGTAATATACAATGCTATTGTTCAATCGATTCGTATCTTATTTGTTGGGAAATACGTAAATTTTGGAAATTATGATATTGCTTTAAGTATACAAGATGGCTGTTTCATACTCATTTTCGTCGTTAAGGAAAATAAAATGAGGTAACCTATGGCGGAAGCAATTTTGATCTTTATATTTATCCAAATGATCTACCAATTTTCCGTAATTGAAAAAAGTCCTTCGCTGGCAGTGGGAACGTTAATGTGCCGTTCAATTCAAGCCGGGGCTTTTATCGAATGATCAAAAGCGAATTTAAAACGCTAAATCAGTAACGCTTCAAATCCACTCAAACGTACATACATAAATGTCAAAGTCAATTACTCTCTCAAATATAGTTCTTAATATTAAAGATCACAAAAGAAATATCAAATTTGACAGGGTAACGATTGTGACAGCGTTGATTGCTTGCCTGCATGCAGCACGTGCAAAATTTTAAAATCTCTCTTTGTTCTTTATTCAGGGACGAGTTGGATACAAATTTTAATGAAATTACCAATTTTGGATATAAATTACCAATTTTGGATATAAAATTAATTGCTACTAAAATTCAAAGCAATAAAAAACTAAAAATGGCCTTATATAGCTTTTGCATTGTCAATTGGACAGGATATATATGAAAGTGATATCACCCACTCATCATATATTCTTCAGCCAACTAACATCACTTAGTATAGTTGTATTCCAGATTGAAGGATGAGAACCAAAATAGCCAGGCACAAGGAACGTAACATCTAACTTAGATGGACAACCCAAGGTTGGCGGTATATTGGCGATGTAAGCGACGTTAAAATTACTTACAGCGCTAATTTGTTCGCCTGCCAAACTGCTCTTACTAAAACCAATTAAGGATATAAATTATTCGATATAATAATATCAGCTGCTGAAAAGATAAAAACTTCTTAGCTTGCTAGGTTAATACGCAATATGTAAAAAGCAAGGTAAATGGTTTGTATATTTGTCTCAGAATTGTGTGCGTCAATGTATTCTCTTCCTTTACATAATAGGGAATAATCAGGTCTCAATATGTTGGCTCACAATGTCAGCAACTATATTAAAAGATTCTATATTAGTTTCGTGTCCTACGATAATATTGCTTTTGCAGCATCACTAAACGAATATAACTAGGAGACGTGATTTTGTCTCTACGTGACTTTTTTTAAATTTGTCCGTCATTTTAACTGATTCTAAGTCAACGATATTGAAATCACTCATTAGTTAATTGAAAGACAAATCCCAACTAATACACCTTAAGCTAATTAAGAATTCATTTCCTTATTGCCACTATTATATATGTACATATTTTAATACGTGATCATAGGTTAACAACACCACATTTCTGGTCAAAAAAGGGCTCTTAAGGGGATATTGTAAAACAAAATTCGTATTATCCATAATACTAATAAAGATATTAGGTATTTTAACAGGTATCCTCGTATTTATTTTATCGTTTATAATTGAACAACTAGTTTATTTATAGTTACTATCTTTTAAACGTTTGAACATGTACTTTTGAATATTTAAACAGACAACAATAACCATATATTAAAATTTATGAAAACACCATTGACAGATAAAAAGAATGAAAATCTATGTCATTTATATTATTATATATAAAATAAAGAAATATTGTTCGATAAAAATAAGATAATATTTATTAATATCTGAAGATAACGAAGATGAAGTCTCAAGGATTATTCCGGGAAATCGTAATATTATCATACGTACGCCGCTAAGTGATTTTGGATTAATTTCAACCAATAGCTGTAATCCGTGTCTCGAACTAGAAGATGGGGGTAGGATAATATAAATATGCGGTTCACAGGATTAAAAGAAATGTTATCTAATAACGAATTTAGTTCTTAGTCTATTGATAAAGGTGGCTAATACAAGTATTTCGGGTAATATTAGTAAAAAAAAACTAAATTATATTTTAATTTAAGGCATCTAATAATAGCCTAACTAAGGCCTGTGCTAAGGGCAACCTAGTTTGGGCTCCTGTCTCCCACGTATAACTGTATTTATATATATTAAAAAAAAATGTAAGCATTATTGCCTGTGGGAGAGAATAAATAAAAAAATGTTCATAAAAATTGATTATTTCATAAAAACCAATTTAAGTTTCTTTTGATTTTATATTATAATAAATGTAAGTATTTAATGTTCCTTCAAACGAGGCGTGAAGAGGCATCTTGCGGGCCGGCAAGGCGAGGGCGGCTAGTGCAGAACCTTCTTCCCGACTGTACTGGCCGTCCTCGCGTTTGGACTCTACTACCACTTAACATCAGGTGGAGTAAAGTCATTTGCCCTCCCGGGTAATATAAAAAAAAAAAAATTCAGTATAATTGTAAAATGCACTGGTAACATAAAAGTTATATGTGCTATCAAGCAAAGACATATATTACGTTTTAGGTTTTTTTTTAGGGATTCGTTTATAACATTTATTTGTAAGTTGAGTTAATTTAAAGTCTTCTTAAGAAACCTACTACTTGGTATATATTATTGTATACATAATATATTATTACTTTTCTTAACTGCATCGTTGATCTAGTGGCTAGATATAACGCCGCAGATCCCGACATCCTCAGTAGTAGCCTGGACTGAATGTCGAAAGTGTGAACACTCTCATGCCTCGGAAAGCACGTAAAGCTATCTATCCTGCGCCTGAACTCTTTTCAGTCGAATCGAATTTGCTATCCTATCGGATCATGAGAATGAGATAATAGAGAGTGCACCTGTGTTTCCTTTTTACGTGCACTATAATATGTTCTGCGCAGTTTGCTAGTGGCCTTGAGATTGGCCTCTATGGCTAAAATCGGTCAGTAGTACATCATCATCATATCTCTTGTTAACACACATGATCATATACCATAATATATACCTCAATAGCAATTTGTTGGTGCTCTTAGATTCAAGCATATAATCATTTTCAATCATACTACTGTTTATGTTTCATTAACGCTATACAAGAATCGAACGATAACAAAACCAATAATTATATCTTTGTTCAAATATTATCGTCAATAAAATCAATTAACAGAGGAATTGTTGCGAATAGTTTTAATGTAGGCGCTTATGCTAGTTTATAGTTGAACTAATAATTTAGTAGACAAAGATATTTGAGAACAATTATATAACATAACTAATTACCGCCTATGAATGTCCCACTGCTGGGCTAAAGGCCTCCTCTCCCTTTTTTGAGGAGAAGGTTTGGAGCTTATTCCACCACGCTGCTCCAATGCGGGTTGGTGGAATACACATGTGGCAGAATTTCAGTGAAATTAGGCAGGTTTCCTCACGATTTTTTCCTTCGCCGTGAAGCACGAGAAAAGTCTGATAAATAATATAAGAATAATCAATCAAAATATTCGTTCAAGTGATATTTTTAAATTAAGAATCATATTAAATAGCGTCAGCCAAAATGTGCCAGTTGTTTGTGAACCATTAATAGTTGTAGCAGTAACAAATATTTTATGCGACCAGTTAAGTGCCAAGTCGTAAACAATACTCGGCTATAACCAGGCAGTTAAAATGCAGGCTGCCGTTATTGAATATCCGACAGTCACAAAGGCTATATCGTTTCTGTCATACTATCGATTTTGTATAATGCAGCTTTTTGTACCGAAATTGAATTGAAAATTACGATGTGATCCCTTGTATTCGTAAATTGCCATAACAATTTTGGAATATGTCTTTTTGACGTTTTTCTACACATATTAATTTTCCCATAGGCTTAATTTTAAATAGTAACGACCTATGTTTTGTTTGAACGTTCCTTTTTTAGATCCCTGCTAAATGATATTACATTGTAGTAAATATATTTCTTGATAAACGACTGATATATAAAAATATAATTATATCTTAATCTATATGTATAAATATATCAGTACAAACGTAAAGAAAATTGTCGATATGGAAGTGTTTTTGTTAATCGTTAAACATATATATATAACAATATTAACATAAAAAAGTATGAAAGAAAACTTTAAATATTGGATAAATATTGTTTCAAATAGGTCGATAGACTTGAAATAAAACATAGACTGTCATCTTAATATTATTTAAAAAAAATACAGTTTTATTATGTCCTTATAAACGACCAACATCAGAATTATTACAAAGCATTAAGTATTTATTTATTGTTGAAATCGAAATAGCCTCTAACGTGGAAATAGAGCCAGCATTCTTGTCACTATTCTACACAGATGATTAATTATTAATAATAATAATAATAATTTATTACACACCCAAAAGATACATGTACACAATTTGTTTACAGTATCATCTAACTCTAGGGTTTTTATTAACATTAGCAGCACTGGTGGTGGACCTCTGACTCCGAAACTAATATAAATTGTACTATCAGAGTCAGAATTAATTGATAACCTAATTTTATTTTCGATTTGTATGTACTTATTTAACTATTCAATGCCAATTATTCTTATCCAAAAGAATATATCTGTATTATGTTGTCAGCTGCAATGCCTCAGTGATTCTTTTTATTTATTAAATTACGAGACATTATGTAGATTTTATCGGCTAAGGTTTGAAGGTACGATGAATACACAGCCAAACCAACAAAAGTCTCAAAAATAAATAAATTATTTGGTCAAACTTACCTTTACGAGAAAGTATAGTAAATATACGAAATATATAAAATATATTTTAAAAAACCTTTCATGAAAATAATTAACTTCGCACCATTTTATAGCGAAATATATTATTATTGATAAAATATAAAAGGAACCAATTTTGTATCTATTAAATAGGTATTCCTTTATTAAAGAATAACTGGAAAATCGAACTTCAAATATAAAATTGGCCTTTGATCGTCAAAAATACTGCAGCCACTTGTTCATATGTATTTCAATGTGGGAGTGGAGTTCCATCTAGGGCTGTCACTGAAATCACAAATCATAATATTAATTGTATATGACTATTACATGTATAATTGTTTTATCGGTTTTTCTTGGTACAATCAACATTTTTGTAAGTATTTAATAAGGCTTGGCTTATTTAAAATGTTACCTACCTCCCCACCGACTACGTCCTGAGCCGAGGTGCGATCGTAGGAGGACAAGGACGTTACGCGGAACCCCAGACGGCTAAAATTTCAAGGCGGAGTCTAGTACTCGCCTCAACGACCGGTGAAGCTAACTATGCCAAGTCGGGCTAACAGAATACACTAATCAGAAAAAAAATTAAAATGTAAGAGAACAATAAATCTATCTGACCAGCAGTTCATATTCGGGGGTTTTATAGTAAAAATAGTATAGTACTACAGGGTAACCCCAAACAAGCAATGTAATCTTGTATAATGACAATTCAAAACTTGTTGGAGCCTACTTGAATAAAGTATATGATTATTTTGATCCTCTGTATATTTTTTTAGCCTAAATAAATTATTAAAGAATTAGTTTAAAGTAATCTATTAGCTTAGTACAGGCAGGTTTATTCTAATATTATATTAATTTTATTTCATTGTTTAATTTAAATTTATTTTTGATTTAATTTAATGGAATTTAATTTAATTTAATCTAATTTTATTTTATGTTATTTTATTTAGTCTAATATAATTTAACGTGATTGATTTCTTTTAGTTAGTGTGAATTTGAATTGATTTGATTTAATTCAAATTTTATTTTGATTTAATTTATTTATATTTGATTTAAATATTTTTAGTTTAATTTGAATTAATTTGATCTAATTTACAATATGTAAAATCTAAAATATTATTATTGTAATTTTTGTCTTTTTACTGTTTTGTATTTATGATCCTTGTTTGGTCGAAATAAATGATTTATTATTATTATTATTATTATGCTATTACTTCACATTTCTGTATCGTGATATTTTAATACACTATTATTTGCAGCAATCGGCAATAGCTACAAATTAAATATAAAAATTGACATGTAAAGGATAAAAAGATACTGGACTGATTTATCTTTACCTATTTATATATTCCTTCAAGTCACCTTAGTATGTAAATTATATACTATCATTATATTAATTTAAGCAAAGTCAAAATAATATGATATACATTACATAGATATGAATTTAAAGCTTACTTTTAAAATATGACTGTATAAAACCTCCGTTCAAGCTGAAAAATTCCGAAGAAATCCTAACGTGTTTGTACAGCCCTAGCTCGGACATGCCTTTGAGACTTATTAACGCATTCCTCACTCCCTCCCAATGATTCACGTTTGGATTTTTCAAACGTACTCATGTTAAAAGCAAAAAGCGTATTTCAGATACTAGACGGAATTTAATATGGCCGAATATTAAAAAAAAAAAAACTGACAACCGCTTATTACATTTTTTACGCATTATTAGATTTTTGGATGTACATCTGAGGGTGATATGAGTTAGATATGAAAATACTTAGGTGTCGAACAAATGAAATAATATATTGTAAGAGAACAGCCTAGATGAGACTATCAAGTTTGGTAATAATTGAAGTAAGGATTTAGAAAATAAAATACTTCTTCAAGATAGAGATTTTTCAACCTGTATATAAAGAAATGCAAACACATTGTTTATGTGATATTATAATGTATTATTCTAGCAAAATAGTCGTTCTGCTTTTGGATATAAATTATTCCCATGGCGATAGATGAACGATACAGAGGTTGATGTTCTGCAGCGCTATCTAGGGGCAAGTTATATCAAAGTGCAAAAACTTCTATGAATAAATATCGTAATAGTACTTCCCATTCCCATTAACATATATATAGATTATACTGAAGCTTATTGAAGTGAATTGGTCAGTAGTCTATGTAACTACAAGGGATATTGAGCAATAATACACTTGTCAATTTTGAAGGCAATAAAATTATACCTACTTTTATGATAACTAACACTGAAAGTAAACGATTTTGGAAATCTACAATCAAATCCACCAACCTGCACTTGAGCAACAGAATATAAGCACCAAAATTATTTTGTAACAGAAAAAAATGCCTGTAATTTGCAAAGGAACATTTAAATGATACCCATTTAGGATACCCAAAACAAAGTCAAAAGAATAGGTTTCCGCAATAGTTGCTTTAGTATTTAATAAACATCTATTCGTAACGATTTATTTCGCGAGCATTCTAAAAATCACAAGAAGTCTATCATTTGAACCATGGAAAAAGTGAATTTTTAGTACGCATTTTCGAAATGTTTTCAAAAGATTAAAAAAATTTTCATAATGATTTGTGAAGGTGGATATTATTAGCTTGGATTTGTGTAACATTTCTTCTTTTTTCTTCTCAACCATTATATCATGAATGTCATTTCGAGGACATTTAAACAATATAAATATTCTTATATAATCTTGTATTTTATCCGAATATATTTTCAGACTATTCCTTTATGTTATGTGAATGATATATTTTTTTATTTGAAAAGGGTTATATTTTCTTTCTCGATCATCAATTTCTTGTACTATTTGGTCGAATAACAACAGATATTGTATAACATTTAAATAAAATGAAATAATATCTAGCCTGTATTCTTCTTCTGATTTAATGTAAGATGATTAAATAACTAAATATTTATAAAAGTTATAAAATTCTAGTAACTGTTTTGTTGGACTAATGATTACTGTTTATCGTTACTACGAGGATCTGAGTCAAAATGATAAGTCAATATATAAGTTATTATATTTAATAGTATTTGTTATAAGTTAGTAGTCTTTGGTTCTATGACTATCTCCAGTCGTATGATCATCTAATCAGTTCGTGAGTATTAAGAAATAAATAGTTTATATTTCCTACGCAGCTGGCTTTTCCGGGATGCAGTCGTGACCAAAATTTGCTCATGTTCTAGATGTTGTTTGTTAAGCATCTGATGAAGTCTCCTCACAATAAAAGGAGAGCAAGCCTTAGCCAGTCGTGTCGGATTGTCGTCCCATCGAATTATGAGAGTTAGGGAATACAGAGTGCAACTGTGTTTGCGCATACACTTGTGCACTATAATATCTCCTGCGTAGTTGGCTAATCTCTCTTGATATTGGCCACCGTGACCGAAATCGGTCTGGACGAAATTATTATTAATATATAATTAAATATTAATATAGAGTTATAATTGACAGCAAGTTAATCCTTTTAAAGTCCACGTAATACAATGTTAAATTTTGCAATTATCAACATAATACAATAAGCTGTCACTTGGTCGAATCCCATTAAATTATGCAAATATATTACATATATTTTATTCAGATTTTATTGTTATGTTCCGGGTCGGAAAGAGTGAGTACAGTGAGACACAAGATACGTCACCAGACCAGTAGTACTCAAAGACATTGGTATTTTAGAAAATATAAATTTTTTATTACGCCTTTAATGTACCGCCAACAAAATAAATTATTAAATCACATATATCACTGACGAGATGGCCCATTAGTAAGAACGCATCAATCTTAACCGATGTACATGGATTCATACCCGGGTAAGCACCACTGAATTCTCATGTGCATAATTTGTGATTATAATTCATCTCGTGCTATACGGTGAAGGAAACGTCGTAAGAAAACCTGCATTTTCAATGAAATACTGCCACACGTGTATTCCACCAATCCGCATTGAAGCAGGTGAAATAAGCTCCAAATCACCTCCTCAAAAAGGGAGAGAAGGCGTTAGCCCAGCAGTGGGACCTTCACGGGCTGTTACTAGATATAACATTACTTATGTTTGCAAAATTTTCACTGATCATCCAAATAAAATAACAAAACATGACTAAGCGTATTCGCAACATAACTAAAGCACATCACATCAACTCAATCACCAAACAGCGGTCGCGAGTGCTGCAGATTTATTTCCCGCTCACAATCATGTTCGAATGGACCACAAACTGCAATTGCTTTCAATGATCCTAGTTGTATTTCCAAGCATTAATCAGAGCATTACGTACCGAATACGATCTAAATTGACATTTATGGTGAAGAAATTACCAACAGTAACTGCGATCACATTATTTACTTCTATTTCAATTTTCTTTTGTTTTAGTAAAATGTTATTTATAAGTTTTTTTATTATTGTATTTAACTTAGATTACTGTCTATCGTTGTAAGTCGTGCAAACAAATATTTATCAATCACTTGATTAGCTTTACATTACCAAAATTAATTGTAAATTATATTTAATTTACAATATAGACCCAGTGGGTAGACTTGAATGTTAACCGTAGATTGCAGGTTCAAAGTTTGAACTACAAAGTGAGTAGACATGAGTCGAGTTTTCATACAGTTAATTAGTATTTTATTCATCTCGTCCTAAGCATGAGGAAAACATCGTGAGAAAACCTGAATGTGTCGAATAAAATCTTAATATGGTTTACTTTGATGGAGAGCATTCGTCATTACTGCTATTTTCGTGGAAATACCATTCGTTGCCCTTAATATTTGACGTGTCAAGCTCCATTTAGTTCAAAATTCACTCCAAAGCATTCTTAGCGTAGTGTTTGTAGGAGTAAATATAAACACATTAGTGAAACCCGTTTGATGGCTAAGGTGGTACTCTTCACATAGCAGCGAACAAACAAACAATTGCTGAAATAATTTAAGTGTTTCTCCGGAATCATTTGCTGATAGATATGAGTTATTATTTAGACGATTTAGGTCATAAGTTTTTAACTTTTGTATTTTTCTGTTAATGTTATAATTTAAATGACGAATAAATTATCATGATGCGAAATTACTTTAATAAAGTTCTAATTTTGAAAATGTTACTCTGGCTTTTGTTGGACTAAATAACAAAATTGAATTTCTAAATATTTTATGTATTTTAGAAGTATAACATTGTAAATTTAAATTAAGAACACAAATTAAAATTTTATTTTTTTAAAACGAACCCTCAAACCAATTATTAATTTATTGTTATAATATAATGAGATAAATATTATATAACTTACAAACACAAATGATACCATTGATGTATTGTATGCTTGTTAATAGGAAATCTCATATCACAAACGCACTCCTATGTCAATAGTGAATCAAAGCTTTTAATAAACAAATAAGATCTGAGGTAACTAATGAGTGAACTGTGATTATGAACACTGGTCAATGTAATGATACATCTTGTGTACATAGACACAAACCAACCAAGATAATATTGTTCAAACATACGAATAAAAAAATCACAGACAAATACATAATCACACACACAAGCCCATACAAATACTATCAATGTCTGAAGACGCTTTTTGGAACAGTACTTTGATTATAAATAAATAGGATTATTTATTTAAAATCAAGCTCAACACCATTATATCAAATTTTATTCTGTAATAGTAAGATTTGAAAGTGCTTATTAAACCTACTACACTTGTATATTTAATTAAAGAACATTTTTTGTTGTAATTTGATTATGGACTAATTTAATTTTAATCAAATTCTGAATTCAAATATTTTAAGAATATTTTGACGAATAGTTTTGATATTGATGTCTGATGTTTTTGATAGTATGACTCTTGTTATAATAGGTTGTTGTTATAATAGGTTGGTTAGAAGTAGCATAACTCATTATATATTATATCCGATCTTATTATAAGAATGTCAACATTACACATTATGATAAACACAGATTGAATATTTCGAAAGAATCTTTTATTCTGTTTCTATTGCGATAATATTACTGTATGTCGTAAGGAATTCATTCCAAGGGCTCTGAATTAAATCTGAAACTTCATTACAAATCTATTAATAAAACTTTTAACGTTAAAAACCAAAAAAAAAAATTATAACTGAAAAAAAAAACGAATTTTCGTTTCAATTTAATCTATCAGAAAAAACATCAAGGAAGCAATTTAAGGTAAGAAAATAACGGTGTAATTTTCGAACTTCCGTAACATAGTATTTCTGATCTTTACCCAAGAAATAGTATTTTTTTCACCTATTTTGTACGTAAAACTTTTCCCTTAACTATATTTCTGCAGGAACTGTCAATAACAGCTGCTTATAAGACTCGGAGTTTCAAGTTTCAAAAGAAAATATCGTGTAAAATATTCATAGAAGATAAGTAGGGAGAATTTAGTTGCTAGTTGGAATTCCCAAGCTGCAAACTTGGGATTAACTTATTTAGTTTCGACTCCTTAAAGTACTTAAGTATTAGATGAATTCGAACTCACAGATCGAAATCCCAATACGCATATCTAAATAAATTCAACCAAAATTCGTTTGCTTAAATATTTGCATATTAAGAATATCATTCATCTACTTTTAAACCTCCTTTACATTGAATTTAATTTTATGACATGGCGATTCAAAAGCGCTCATTATAACCCGCTTGAATAACTGGTGGTAGGGCTTTGTGCAAGTTCGTCTAGATAGGTACCACAAACTCATCAGATATTCTACCGCAAAACAGCAGTACTTGGTATTGTTGTGTTCCGATTTATAGTTCCGGTAATTACAGGCACAATGGACTTCTTAGTTCCCAAGGTTAGTGGCGCATTGCCGATGTAAGGGATGGTTAACATTTCTTACAATGCCAATGTCTATGAGCATTGGTGACCACTGACCACTGACCCATATGCTCGTCCGTCTATCACCTATAAGAATAAGGTATAATTAAATGCATAATTGCATAAGTACCAATAATATTAGAACGGAAAGTATTTACATTTGTATACCTCAAACTTAGTTCTGAGTTCTTGAGTTTGACTCCTGCTGAGTTAATGTGTGTTTTTTTTATTCTTGTCGTATCAGTATAGAACTATTAAATTTATAATATTTATATGAATTAGTAAGCGATAAATAAGAATATTTAGGTGATTTCAGAAAATTTAACTTATAACTAATTTAATATTTACGACTTGTGACTATGTGGGGAGTGCTTGTATGGTCAATTACTTTGACAATTTCTTTAGGCATAAAAGAAACATACAATTAAAAAATATCACTCAATAAAAAAAAAACTTTTACGAAGAAACAAAACTCCCTTTGAAAATATTTTTGAACTCTTTTAAACCAATTTGAAATATACAGAACAAACTCCACTGCAAATGTATTCGTAAAGTCACCGCAGGTCATTTGAGATTAGCTAACAAACATTAAAGTAATTAAAATATTTAACTTGATTACTCAGGTTTCTGCACCAGACGCGTCCCTCAGGAATCCTAACTGTCTTTTACATTAACGAATTGCTACTAGCAATAGGTCTGTATTTCGTTTCTTATTTTGTATTTATTTTCAAACACAATCATTACTATAATATATAATAATAAATTTTACTGGCGGTAGGGCTTTGTGCAAGCTCGTCTGGATAGGTACCGTCTACTCTTCAGGTATTCTACCGCAAAACAGCAGTACTTGATATTGTTGTGTTCCGGTTTGAAGGGTGAGTGAGCCAGAGTAATTACAGGCAAAGGGACATAAAATCATAGTTCCACAAAATTGGTTGCGCATTGGCTATGTAAGCGATGGTTGACATTTCTTACAAATACCAATGTCTAAGGGCGTTGGTGACTTATAAAAAAAATGTATTTTTGATTAATTTGGTTATTTAACTAAAATGTATTAAAAATATAACTATTCTCTTTAAAGCTAAATTAAATGAAAATAGGAATAATTGTTTGGTCTCTTTATCGATGTTCATTGTGCAAGATCCCTATTGCATGTACAGAAGCAATCTCGTTGATTTGATTCGATTTATAGATAAGTCCTAAGCTGCCAACGATTTAGTCTGTTTCCAATGGATGTATAAAAATACCCACACAAACAGAAACTATTAAACATTTCATATAACAGAAAAAATGTTCCTCGTGAAAGGATACATACATTACAAAATATAATCTATAGTAGTTTTTATTTAATTTAAGGACTCAATCGTGTTGCACATACGAAATGTAAATAGCCAGATGCATGTTGAAAATTGTTCTTTAATGAGGATCCGAATAATGTACTCGAATAACTCGAATAAACAAAAGAATATCAAAACAATACGTATTTAAGAGTCGTGCAAAATTCGTTACCGTAACAAAATATTCATTAAATAATACGTGAAATTTAAAAATGTACGCGTACATTGTATTTGATATTAAACAGCTCCTGCTATGCAGGAATATACGGATGCGTGATCAAAAGCTATCGCTTTGACTACGGAGACGTGTAAACGTGGCTGGAACGCGCCAAGCGATATTATAGAATATACATACATAATATATACCATCACTTATGTATTATTTACAAGCTTGCTATGTAACATTTACTTGTAAGGTATATTTGTTATACTCTGTTTATTACGAAGAAAATTATGAATGATTATTATATTAACTTTCGTTTCTGAAACGCTTCTAAATGTCAAATTAGCTGTTTTTATTATAATCTGAATTGTAATTGGTCGATAGCAGCTGTTGACACTATAGGCGACCAATAAGCGTTCAGTATTTAAATTCAGAAAATTCCAGAATTTGGAGGTAAATCGATTTTGACAAATTGAGTCTTGAATGACATGATCAGATTTGTAGCTTGAATAAACAAAATTTGAAATTGGGTTGAGTCTGTTCAGTTTCAAATCGCTTCCTTTTTAACATTTAATAGACAAAAGTCCAACATAAATGTGTAATGTGTAAACGCGATTATATTTTCTAATTTTTTTTTTTGGTTAAATGATGACACAAGATATGAAATATAGCAGCCATTTTGCAATCTTAGTAAGGCTTTCTTATAAAACTTAAAATGTCACTTTCGGTTATTTAATAATGCTGTTATCAACGAATACAAAATAAAATACATTTTCGTTATAGAAATACGTTTTCAAGATTATATCTTTTTATCTGTATACTAATTTAAAATTAAAAAAATAAATCTTGCCAATTCTACATATAATTTTAATTGTACGATGTGTATAATAACAGTATTAGTGGTTGTTTTGAATATATAACCATAACAGTGATTTATATTTTAACTTGATTACAACTAACAAAGATCGCGACCGCTGATAGTGGTTTTGTAATATTTTCGGAAACGTATTTCTTTAAATATTGTGGAACTTGCCTATGATGACGTTCGGAATGTTAGACGTTTATTCTACTAAAAAGTAATATTTGACACTTTATTACACACTAGTTTCCACCCTCGACTTCACCCGTTTAAAGAGGGAGGTGTTAGGTACCTCATGTATATATGTACCTCCTTTACCCCTAGCCACGTGTATGCAAAATTTAATGATGATCAGTTTAGTTGATAAGGTGTGAAAGCCTAACAAACAATCACACTTCCGCCTTTATATTAGTAACGATATATTGCGCGATATTTCATGTCTAAATATAATTTTTTAATTCACCAATTAATTTAGAACTGAAATCCATTCTTCTAAAATATCATAATACCAAGTTGAGTATTAAGCATTTATAATGGAATAAATTATTTTCTTCAGAATACAATCACGTTTTCTTGGAAACGTAAGAATATTAATTAATTAATTAAATTAAGGGATGAGAAGCCTACCCCTAATATTGTTGTGTTAATTAACAAAGCTATCTATGAGATTATTATATTTTATGAATAAAACATTTATATCAAATGTTGGATATGAGGTTTAATCTTTGGTCTATTTTTGGTGAGAGGACCTGGTGTTGTGGTCGGTATGTTCTGTGTGTACTAACTAACTACGTCACGATTGCCTTAGCTGTAACTATGCTTAATAAGTACCGCAATTTAAAAGGATATTAATGTTCTCCAGACCGATTTCGACCACGGCGGCCAATCTCAAGAGAGATTAGCCAACTGTGGGTGTGCGCAAAAACAGGCGTACTCAATATTCCCTAACCGGAAAGAGGTCAGGCGTAGGACCAACGGTTTTACGTGCTTTAGGCACGAGAGTGTCCACACTTCCAACTTTCAGACTCCGGGCTGCTGAGACTGAGAATTTTCTAACAGAAAAACCCAATAAGTCTGCGGCCTTACATATAGCCACTAGACCAACGAGAAAGTCATTTGTAAGAATATTACACTACATATAAAGATAATTATAATCATTCAAAAGTGTATTAGTAGCTTAGCTATTAATCTTGAATTGGAACGAAATACTATCTTATAATTTAGATTTATTCCCTATGTATGAGGGGGACAGACTTTATGTGTCATATTCTGTTCTCCTGACAATACATATGCACACATGATGATCGGTTGAATTGTTAAGAGCGAAACCAACATATAAATAAAAAACACACTCTCACATTTATAAGTAAGTATGGCATGTCCTTCTGATCGAGTTTAAGAGAGCTTTTCGCATGTAATATTGCACATGTGTGTGCACCAACAAATAGGCATGTTCTATTCCGTATTTCTCAATTTTACCCCAATTTCCACGTTATTATGATGTGGTAAGAACCATTATGGTGACCGACCTAGCCGATATTGTAACATATATTATAAAGCAATCGCGTTACCGCATATAACCTACCGTTCATTACATGACCGCAGAAGTGTATCATGTGCATGGTTTGACGATTTGAAAATTATATCTATTGTCCAAGCCGAGATGGCCCAGTGGTAAGAACGCGTGAATCTTAACCGATGATCGTGGGTTCAAACCCGGGCAAGCACCACTGAAGATTTTCATGTGCCTCATTTGTGATTATAATTCATCTCGTGCTTTTCTCCTCAAAAAGGGAGAAGAGGCCTTAGCCCAGCAGTGGGACATTTACAGGCTGTTATCGATTGTCCATAAGTAATTACCAATACCAGATATGCTTTGAGCATTAATTATCTGATCTTAATCCTGAATGAGGTAATATTTGATCGAATTTTCTAGACAGAAATACGCTAGTAATGAAAAATTTTGTTTCTGGGAATAAATCTTTTTTTAATGTGCCTCTTTTACAGGCTTACGAAACTTTTAATTAATACTCTCGATTCCTACTCATGCAGTGTATTTCGTTTTGTTTTTAGAATTATTCATCCTTATTGCTGTATAATTTTGTACGAATATTAGTTTCGACGAATATACATATATTTAAATTCATAATAAATACAAATTATATTAGAATTGTAGCACTGTTAATTAAAAACGTATATTATAAGCAAGCATAGTTAAGTTTTCATGTGGTTATAATTTCATACAGTGCTCAGCGATGAAGGAAGTAAAGCTTCTTAAATTTTGTTAAGGCTGTCAGTGGACTATTTATGGGCTGTTCCTATTATACTAGAGAGATACTTTAAGGATAAATGACAACTTTAATATAGGTATATACTAAAAATGAAATTAATATATCCTTTATATAATTACTTTTTTTATCCATATATTTTAGAAACAAATAAATTAGTGTTTTTACAATCAAATATAATTATAATTAAACATATAAATATAAATACAAAATCACAAAAATAATAATTATTGAAACTTCAGTATCATCTTTCGATCAATGATCACGGTCCGAATGTATCATTTGAATCACTGAACTATGATAGTGAGGGAATAGGTATTGCACGGATATTTGCTCACATACTCGATCAATACAATATAATAAGTTCCTACAACAGAGACCTTGGATTTGGTCGTTAAGGTCGAAATCCGGCCAGGATGATAAATTACTTATTATTGCTATTTCATTTTGAAATAACTTTTTTTTTCGATATCACATTAAATAGTGGTTTGTGTGACGACACATAGACCTCTATCCTCTCTCGTTCCTAACCACGTCTCTTTAAATAACATAAGACTGTTTTATAAATGTTTCTGATCTCTTCAGAAGTTGGTAAGGCTAGGATACTGTTTTTTAATGGGTATTCCGATGCTCGGGGCGCAAAACAGGCCAGAATACTGGTGATTCCTATGAGTGTTTCCGGGATAAGGAGTACCCCTCTAACCCCAGGCCAGGATACAGTTGAATACCCCCATATTATTGAAATTATATAACGGGTGCTGCAAAAAAACGCCTGCTTCAGCCTCGATCCGAATACACAGATATCTATCTGCAAATCTAAAAGAGGAAACAAATTTAAAAATCGTTATTATCGAGAATAAAAAACTGAGTCGCATTGAACAAAACTTAAACAAGATTTTGAAACGTCAACTCCACAGTCAAGTTGAATGAACATCGAAGCCATCACTCCATTTCAAAATGAATGTACAAAAACAAAAAGCTTTGAAAAGAGATAAATGTCTGCGCTATATATGTATGTACATTCGCAATCTCGTCAGCCGTCACTAGATTTTAATCAAAGTGTTGTATGTCATGAATTTTAGGATTTAAAAAAAATATCGTTAGCTTTTTCCAAACCAAAATATCATATTCGTATATCGTTTGTATAATAATTTGTCGTTTCATTTATGTTCGTGGTACGGATTTGTGATACATATTTTAAGATATACAAAATGATAATAATCTGTAATATTATATTTTCGAAATATGTATAACTTATTTATTATTATATATTTCGAAACAATATTTTTCTTGTTAGAATAACTGTTTTCCATAATTTAAGGTACTTTAATTATTTACTTTTATATTTACTACAGTCATCATTTTAATATAAATTTAAACCGTTTAATATAAATCAAAACTATTTATTTAGTAAAATTAAAATATTTATTTATAAATTTTATTTTACGACCACCACTTTTTTATATATATATTTATTACAAAGGTACAAAATCGTACGTTTGGTCAATGGTTTTCTAAATTTATTCGAATCATAAATTTAAATTTATAACATTATAGATTAAAATCATTTGCGTCGTTTATCAGTATTTTTATATTTTTGTTGGTCTCCACCCGAGTTGGAGGTGGAGGGTAAGTTAGAGTCCAGTATGATAATAAAGAATAATTGTGATTACGAACTAAAGGGATATAGTCGATTAGGTTTACAGTGACGCTGCAAGAAGTGATTTTTACGTTCTACACTATACCCATATCCCATATAATTTAATTTCTTAAAATTGATAAATTCAACCTTTTTGGATGAATAATACATGACTAACCTAACCACTAGCCCTATATGGATGATGTTGGGCCTCAAGAGAGGCTAATTCTTGTCAATTTTATGTGTTTTTTTTTTTTAATTCAGTGAAAACCGCTCACGTATCAGTTTATGTGGATAAGAATCGTCACTAAAACCTATGCGATGGCCATTCTCGGAACGGATCGAAGAGGTTGCGGGATCGTGTTGATATAACACATCCCGTGCTGTGCTCCGTTCGTGGCTCGGCGGAGCTCTCCTCAAGGGCGAAGGCCCACCAGTGCGGACGGCAGCGCGATGCCATTCTGGCTGCCGTCCTCCTCAGGTACATCTGAAATAGGATACGTGAGGCGCCCACCTCACGCATCCACGGAGTTCTTTTCAAGCTGGTTTAATTTGACAAGTCAGTCAGATGAGACTCAATAAAGCTTACCTTAAGCTATTACATCTTTATATTATATTTGATATCGAAAAAATCATACATGGCCTATGTATAGGTCGTCACACTTTTAACAGGAAAACAAAATGAAATAGATTTTTTTATAAATTGAATATTATACTAATCTTCATTTAAATACATTACAATTACAATACAGTTGCAATATATAACTATATAATTTGTATTAGTAGTCGAACATAACATAACATAACATAAAAGTAAGTTAATTGCTTACAGCCGGTACGTAATAACGCGATTCAGACAACAGGTGCACTACACTAATACGAGCTGCATCAAAATAAACCAAGGGCTATTCCTTTTGTTTATTTACTCGACTGGAACAGTCAAGTATTTTGATTTCTCTGTGTGAGTATGCCTTTGTATGTGTGTGTGTTTTTGTTTAAACGTTGCTTATAATATTGTCTAAGCCGTGATGGTTTATGGGTTTAACACGTTGATCTTTCTCGAATATCGTGATTTCAAATCCGTTTAAGCGTTATTGAGTTAGATTGTGTATCTTCTAAATGTAGAAAAATATTGTAAGGACTTCATATGTTAAACGCAATACTGAGCTCCAAATAATTTTCCAAAATAATATAAAAGGATCTTACTGTAAAATATTATATGAAGATATATTTAATTATATGTAGTAAGTTATATGTATGAAAGTAAGTATGTATATTTATTTATATTTACATTTAATGTAGCCTATCTCTATTTGTTTCATATTATTAGTTAACAATAATTGTGGCGACCTCACTCGCAAATAAATAACTTTAAAAACAAAAGTCGAAACGACGATGTTAATTTTCGTATGAGCTCTCGATTCCATATTCTCAAATATTTAATGATAATAATAATAAGATCCTGGGACTTTATTCACACTCGGCCATCTGATCCCAAACTAAGCAGAACTTGTACTATGGAAAACAGACAACTGGTATACTACATATACTACTTTTCTTTTGTAAATACATACTTATATAGATAATTACACCCAGACTCAAGACAAACAGACATGTTCATGCACACAAATGTCTGTCCTGGGTGGGAATATTTATGACACTTATGTTATTTGGAAGCTTGGGTTTCACTTCATTTCAATGATTTTTTTTTTTTTATATTTGCCGGGAGGGCAAATGACTCTACTCCGCCTGATGTTAAGTGGTAGTAGAGTCCAAACGCGAGGACGGCCAGTACAGTCGGGAAGAAGGTTCTGCACTAGCCGCCCTCGCCTTGCCGGCCCGCAAGATGCCTCTTCACGCCTCGTTTGAAGGAACCCGGGTCGTAAGAGGAGGGGAATACGTGAGCTGGTAAGGAATTCCATTTCTTGGAGGTGCGACAAAGAAAGGAGTTGCCAAATTTCTTTGTGCGCGATGGAATTGATGTCACAGTTAGTCGGTGACATCGAGAGCCAGCACGCGTAGACTTGTGAAGGAAGGGGGAAGCAGGAATTAGGGAAAATAATGAATGACAACTAAGTTCAAACCCAGCACAAAAAAGGTGGTTTGGTACGTTTTAGAAATATTCATAGATGTTTATTTTAAGAGAACAATTGAATTATTTTAAGAGAAAAATCATTGCGAATCAATTACAGACACAACGCCAGTTATGTAAAGCATGCTTTGTTCCAAATTCAATACCAATTGGTAATAAATTTTTATACATTTCCTTAAAATATTTTTTTAATTAATTATCTTTCAACCTGTAGCTAGAATTATAAATATATTTTATCCGACAAAAGATATTTATTATAAAATAAATATTTATAATTTAGTTTGCATATATATTCGATTTTTTAAGTCTGTAAGAACCGAACTGGCAGAATTCCAATATATTGGTAGTTCGACATTCGAGCAGCATGTTTCCTTATCTACTAGAAAGAACAACCATCTTACTATCGATTCTTGGCTAAATGGATAACTTAACACGAATCTTCACTTGTTTTCTTACTAAAGACAATTCATTATATACGTACTGGTATTTATTTAAGTACATTAGTATGTATTTTAAAATTGACCGTGTTTTATGTCGGAGCAAATCGAATTATACCGATGTCAAAAATGTATTTAAAAAATATCAAATAATTTTAATAATATGTTTGCAAAATGTATTTAATATTTAGAATTATATTATTTGTGTTAGTACATTATATACCCGTCTGTTTTTCGTTGAGCTATTGCTAACCAATTATACATATATTTATAACTATACACCTACTTCTATTGTTTATATCTTAAAGATGAAAATTACATTTCTTTTATTGTGAAGTATGAACTATACTTAAGGTTAGGTTACGGTATATTATAAGATACTCCTTATTTAAATTTGCCATGATAATATGAACTTTTTTTATAGTAAAGGTTGGCGGACGCGCCTATGGGCCACCTGATGGTATGTAGTCACCAACGCCTGTAGACATTGACATTTTAAGAAATGTCAACCATCGCTTACATCGTCAATGCGCCACCAACTGTGGGAACTAAGATGCTCTGTCCCTTGTGCCTTTAATTACACTAGCTCACTCACCCTTCAAACCGGAACACAACAATAACAAGTACTGCTGTTTTGCGGTTGAATATCTGATGACTGGTTGGTACCTACCCAGACGGGCTTGCACAAAGCCCTACCACCAGTAAGCCGTAGAGAAAACATTTTAAAATTGTCATAGTCTTATAGACCAGTCTTCAGCAGCTTCGCTCACACGTGTGGGGTTGGCAGGTTATAGATACAAAATGGTCTTTTTCATACCCCGACAACGTATGTGACAATATCATAATGATTGGTTAAGTAGATGAAACTTGGGCAATCAAACTGACAGATTAAAATAATAATTTGGATAATTATTTTGATTTTTTTGTCTTTAACAAAAAAAAGCTCAATGGCGGCTCTTAAATAAAGTTTTTTATTATTGTCACAATATAGTCATTCGAAGCTGATACTGTCTAATTATAATATATAAGCTAGCGGAGCTATTATGTACCGTGTTAATCCTAACATAATCTTAATTGAACATACAATAGATTGTTATCTTTACATATCAGGATGGCGTTACGTAACGTACTTATAGATTAAACATGATTATCCTTTGTTCGCAGAAGCTGGCGGTCTCCGCACAACCGAACTTCACGTCATACCAAGAGTCGTACAGCGCGGCAGGAACGTGACGATGGCATGCTTATATCATATACATCAAAGCGAAATATATTCCGTTAAATGGTTCCGAGGAACGCAGGAATTCTATAGATATTCACCTCTAGAATCACCCACAACACGGGTGATGCCAGTTAGTGGGATTAAAGTTGACGTGAGTATCAAGTCATATTTATTTGTAATATGATTTTTTAAATCCAGCTGCTTTTGTTGGTTTTGTGTCGTTGTATTTGATTACGATCGTTGTTTTTTTTATTAGTTTTGTAGTAGTGAATAGTTTATACGTACATAAAATATTGTGCCTACAATGTTTTTTTTTGTCAGTAAGTCTTTGCTATAAAGTTAGCGTTGTTAGATGATTATTCCTCAGATGCGTTACGCTGTGAGTGATCAAAACAATCAATCAAAATATACATGTTAGAGAATAAATGATAATAATTAAATATAGACTTAGTTTTGACTCGTGTACGACTAATGGCAACACTGACAGTTACATGACTTATCGTGAGTCAGTAGAGCGGGGTTCGAAATCATTGTATTGAGAACATTCGACCGCGCCGCACGTCCACACTGACCTTGCCGGACTAACAAATTACATAAAAACGCTCGGCTTTCTGCAACATACATTATTCGAGGAGACTTTTGCGTGCACGTTAAATTGTTTTTTTACAAGATGTAATGAAATTTAAGATTACCAGCGGTTCGGAATGTAGATTCTACCAGAAGAACCGGAAAGAAACTCAGTAGTTACTCTTATTCTACAGTCAAGTAACACAAATCAAATACAATTGAATTTAATTATTTATCCACGGAAATCGAAAACCAACTTCCGTATATTTCAGTAAGCGAGTGTTAAAAAGTATAGAGCTTAAATAATAATAATAATAATAATCATTTATTCTCAGACAACAAAAGTCCATACAATTGAGATACAAGAACTAAGAACTAAGTTAGACTAACTAACTTACTTACTTAAAATTCATATAATTAAAAAAATATCAGTTATATATATACACTCATATGAATGACTGCTTAATTTACATAAGCCGATTTCGACATATATTTTGTAGTATAACTTGATAATTTTAATAAAATATTTTATCTACAGCTTTTTAATAATAAAAGTTATTATATTGAATAAAGAATAATATGCTTTTATTGAAATATTTCATCTTGAAAATATATGGATTTATTTGAACAAAATATTTCGAAAATTTGATCCTATTATCGAAGCTGAAAGCTTTATAAATTTCATATTATATAATAAAGATATTTTTAAACTTTCGTATTTTAAAATAAAAGTAAATCATTCCATTTTCATTGTTGGAAACAATATTAAATAAATTTTAAAATGTGCTTCTTAATATCAGAGATCTGATTTCGCTATACATAATCACTCCTACAGCCTCACTAGACGTAAATTATTTATTCATTTAGACTCGTATAAGCACTTTTGAGTCATCATTTCACAGTAGTAAATTCGATTGAGGGTTACCATCGATTCGAAATTTAAAATTTATCGCGCGTAACCGAAAGAACCGAAAAAAATACTGAAAATGGTAATAATATTATAAATTTTATAGCAATGATGGTTTGTAGAACATTATCAGATTATTTTTTGTAATCGTTTCTTCTCAGATCTGCAGTGATATTTTGTAAGAACTCACTTTGTGAACTGTTAACTTGTCTTGATATGATATGCTAATCTAATACTTGTATTCTTAAAATCTTATAATTATTATGATCAATGTCGCATATCATATTGACATTTTACGATCGTTTTCTGCGACGAGTTTGGTCTTAAAGAATAGTCCTACTGTGTTATTTTATATTAACCGGCAGAAAATTCAGTAATTAATATTTTCAACTAATTTTGTATATGAAATTTATCCTTCACGGTTTTTTATAAGCAATATAAACTTCGAGTAATAAATCTATTTTACACTAAATATTTTTACTAACAGGCAAAGTCATAATTGTTTACCGGTAATTACTTAATAATTTCAGGATTGTGAAAATTTAAATTAATTAAATTGTTACAGAGATTAAACTCGAATGAAACTCACGTCGTTCTCATGCGGGTGACGCCGGGCCTGAGCGGGAACTACAGCTGTGAAGTCATACAAAACGCACACACCTTCCCACATTACACAGCAACAGCCAGACTTGATGTTGTTGGTAAGTATACAAACAATTAAATTTAATTAAGGCGAAGGCTAAACGAAATCACACGTGTATCTCGTGGGTTCCGCATGAACGCTGTAAGCTGATTTAATAATAATAATAATTAATTTCGGAAAGATAATTAATTAATTAGTGAGAATTTAATATTTTGATTAGATTTAGATATCGTTTCCAAATAAACCTTCCATTACCAAAAGCTGACTTAGCGCGAATTAATTCATCATTTTAATCAATTTAATGCTTTACATATACTATTTCTATTTTTTTTATTAATCTTCTTTGTAAAATTATCTTAAGAGTTTAGGAAATAAAAATTAAATGAATCGTGCGTAATAAACAAAACATTTATGAATGTTATTCATATGTATTAAAAAAAAACATATAAATTAAGTTAATAAATTGATAAAAGAAACTATTGGTTTACCAATTTTAAAAATTAAAAAAAGAACCATTATTCAAAAAATCCTTGAAAAGGTAGGTCGAAGCTCAAATGGGCCACCAGATATATTAACAATTCCTTATATTGCCGATACGCCAACAACTTTGGAAACTAAGACGTTACATCCCCTGTGCCTATAGTTACACTAGCTTACTCAATGCTTACAAAATATTCAGAAACTTTACTATTAAATCGAAACGATACTGTAAGAATACATTCAAATAAAAAATAATATTTTAATCATTTTTTTATCTGTGCTCTACTATTATTTCTATTAAGGATAATAGATCACAATTATTTTATCATTAATCTCATCAGACTGTACTAACGATTGTAACTACTTTGCTTCTTTTTTTAATTATTTTAACTGAACAAAGAATCAGTAGCGTAATTCCCTTAATGGCACTTAATAAGTCGACTTAAACCAATCACAAAGCTGAAATTATTTAATTTTTATTTTTATTTAAAATATTACCCAATAAACGATAAATTGATTAAATTTACAAATATTTATTAATATATGGTTACAAATCTGATTTCACTACAATTTTGTAACCACATCATCGAATGTTATGTTACAATTCCAGTTTCGATGCTAGTGGAAATTTTAAACAAGTAACAAATGACAAAATAACAATTTCAATTCGTTCTTGGATGGAATGTGTTAATATTATAATCACCAATTATTATGGGTGTTATAATGTTGGCATATTAGTTACGAAGAATATAGATAAATATATAGGTTTATATAATTATCTTTACTATAACATATATACATATACCAGAGTATATGTTATGTTAAATTTATTCAATAAAATATATAGATTACAAAAAAGCGTGGAGTAGATATTTGTTGATTCTTATTCAGAATATATAATAATAAAATCGTGTTATTTCATTATATTATACATTAATATATTAACATATATTAAGACAACACATCCATTTATTTGAATCGAATGTGTTACAGCAATATGACGCCAGTAGTCTTGATAGTGCCTTTTGTTAGATGACCAAGTTATGACATTTAGAAGGAAAAAATGAAATCCACGTGTTCTGAGGGAAGTATACTCTAAGGATTTCTCTTGCTTAAAAGTACCTCGGCTTAGGACGTAGTCGGAATAAAGGAAGTACGAGATCTTCGTATTTATATGAGTGAACTGGCCACGCCCCTTTTACGCACGAACGATATTTTATTCTTGCTCCACTGTAAACTGACTATGTGTGTGTGCCTCACACGTTTTATTTCTTGTTAAATCTAACCGGATTATACTAGATATAACCAGATTCGTATAGCGCGTGTATTATATTTACATACACTTTAGGACACTAAGTGTATAATTTACTTGATGGTCGGGCTATGTGCAAGCCCGTCTGGTCAGATACCACCTACTTTACATATACTACCTCCAAACAGCAATACTTAGTGTTGCTGCATTCCGTTTTGGAGGGTCAGTATGCATATGCTACTTAAGTTTTGTATGTTATGTATATTTATTGTCAAAAACATTAAAAACAGTAACTGCTTTTGCAATCAAAATGGTTAATGACTACTCATCCGTAAAAAAATAATCGGCATGTATCATTTGATTAAAAATTGACAAATTATTTTTAGTTGTTTATCGACAAAGAGATCGTGAAAAATATCCCTCATTTTGAATTATTTTAAATTTTATTTAAAAAACGGGTTGTAAAAATAATTAATTTCACAAATTATTACCAGACAAATTTTCATTACATATAACTTTGATTTTATAGTTTCAAACTAATGTTTAATTAAGCACATTTTCAAAGTAAAAACATTGGTGATATAAGTGTTTTTGAAAATATCTTTCATAAAATTATCATTCGTCATACATTTTTTTGTCATATACAAGGGAACTAAAAACATTATATTTACGATGAGCTCATCCATTGAGTTGTCTGAACAAGCTATTTCCTTCATTGACAAATCCTTGACATATGAATTGTTATTTGTTTTAGCTACCAGTATCAAATCAAAATCATTATCTTTATATAATATACATAATTGAATGATTAAATATAATTTATTCTAATAATTTAATTTAAGTTATTAGGTAAGAGCCACCTAAAAGCCCTTCTAGGTAGGTGCAACGCATCTTATTCGCTATCGCTGTAAAGCAATATTTTATTCTATCTTATTGTACTTGTATATACTAAACATGTTCTAAATATGAATTAACTTTTATAAAAAAATTAGAAAGGAGAGCTTGAGTACTTTGGTTATTTAAATATATTGATGTTGAATCAGATGTTCCGGTTTGAAGGGTGAGTCAGTCAGTGTAACTACAAAGTTGGTTGTATATTTCTTACATTGTCAATGTCGATGGCCGAAGCTGAACTTACCGTCAGATGGATCATTTGCAGATGCAAATGTGCTAAGCAATAATAAATAATAAAACAAAAATAAGAAGTACGAAGTATAGTTACTTAGATATTAAAAATCAATATTAATGTGAATAGTACTCCCCCAATCTCATCCCGTGGGTGTCGTAAGAGGCGAAGGGGAAAGGGGGGGATGGGCAGCAGCGTCCCCCCCCATAAGCATCTTACCCCCTACTGCGCTCGCCAACCTCCTAATGGTAGATGCGCAAAATAAAAAGGCCCCCAGTTACCGGCAAGCCCGCTAGGCCCGACCAAGGTAGCGGTCGCGGTATTGGCAGGGCAGGGGGTGCAAAGAATCACCGGTTCATGGCAGGCTACCATAGAAAGCGATCGTTAAGGCTGGACCATCACCTCGCCGAATTAGAAGTAGAGCTAAGTCATATAAACTGGCATATACTGGGGTTATCTGAAGTCCGAAGACAGGAGGAGGACACGATAACTCTAGAGTCCGGTAACTTACTCTACTTCCGCGAAGGTGATAACCTCTCACAGGGTGGTGTCGGTTTTCTGGTCAAAAAGGATCTCTTTAGCAGCATTGTGGAAATCAGTAGTGTGTCGAACCGGGTAGCGTACCTTGTCCTAAAACTCTCCGACAGGTACTCTCTGAAAGTCGTACAGGTATATGCGCCAACTTCGGCATACTCTGATGATGTGGTCGAAGTGATGTACGAGGACATCGCAAAGGCCCTCAACAACACCTCGAAGGCCCACTACAATGTTGTTATGGGAGACTTTAATGCTAAAGTGGGAGTACATAATAGCGGTGAATCGAAAGTTGGACCTTACGGCTTGGGCTGCAGAAATCACAGGGGGCAAATGCTGGTAAACTTTCTCGAAGCGCAGGGGCTCTTTTTGATGAATTCTTTCTTTCAAAAGAAGCCCCAGAGGAGGTGGACCTGGCGAAGCCCCGATAACGTGACAAGGAACGAGATAGATTTTATCATTTCGAATAAAAGGCACATATTTAGATATGTCTCAGTGATCAACAGGTTTAATACCGGAAGTGATCACCGCTTGGTTCGAGGCACTCTAGATATCGACTTTAAAGCTGAAAGATCGCGAATGATGAGGTCTACTCTCCGACCTACCATGCTCCAAGCTGCTCAAGGTGCCGAAAAGTTCCAAATGGAACTTTAAAATCAATTTACCGCGTTGGAAACCGTAAGCAGTATTGATGAGAAAACCGACACGCTGGTCAAAATACTGCAAAACACATCCCGCAAGTGTTTTCTGCGGCAGAAAAGAGACAACGCACCAAAACTCTCTGCTGAGACACTCGAGCTCATGAGGAAACGACAAGAACTACCATCGTTTTTGTCAGATAAGGCCTTAAACCGAAAAATAAAAACGCTGACGCGACGCGATCTCCGATGCTCCAATACCCGTGCCATCAAGGCTGCGATTGAGCAAAATGAAAGGGGATTAAAAGTGTTCGCTCGCAAGTTTGGGAGGCCGCGTCTGACAAAACTTAAAACTGAAAATGGTGGGGTCGTTACCTCTAGGCCTGAGATTGTCGGAAAAGTAGAGAGGTTTTATGGGCAGTTGTTCTCTTCAAGATCGGATAAACCTGTGGAAATCAGTATTGATGACCAGCGCGCCCCTCTCACGCGCCATTACTCCGAGGAGCTCCCGGTCATTGACCAAGGCGAGATTAGGGCGGCTCTAGAACAGCTTAAAAACAACAAAGCTCCGGGACTCCGGTCCTGAAAGAGCTAGCAAGCCTCTTTAATTCCATCATCCAACATGGCAAGACCCCGGAAACGTGGAGCGGGAGTGAGGTGGTACTGTTTTTCAAGAAAGGTGATAAAACCCTCTTGAAAAACTACAGACCAATATCTCTCCTGAGTCACGTGTATAAGCTGTTCTCAAGAGTCGTCACGAACCGTCTCGCCGCACGACTTGACGAGTTCCAGCCCCCAGAGCAAGCAGGCTTTCGATCAGGCTACAGCACCGTGGACCACATTCATACTGTTCGGCAGATTGTGCAGAAGACCGAAGAGTACAATCAGCCGCTGTGTATGGCATTTGTGGACTTCGACTCCAACGAAACCTGGGCAGTGCTCGACTCATTGCAGAGATGTCATATCGACTGGAGATACATCGAGGTACTGAGATGTCTATACAACGCCGCTACAATGACTGTCCACATCCAGGACTGTAAGACGAAGGCGATCCAACTGCACAGGGGGGTGAGACAGGGGGATGTAATATCTCCGAAACTGTTCACCAACGCGTTGGAAGACGTTTTCAAGACGCTGGATTGGACTGAATGTGGAGTCAATGTAAATGGCGAGTACATCTCACACCTTCGATTTGCCGATGATATTGTCATCATAGCAGAGTCGCTGGAACAACTAACCAAAATGCTGCGTAGCCTTAGTGAATCTTCTCGGCGTGTCGGTCTCAGTATGAACTTGGACAAGACCAAGGTCATGTTCAATAGGCATGTTGTGCCGGGACCGATATACGTCGAAGGGAAACCTCTCGAAGTTGTTAGGGAATATACCTACCTAGGACATACACATACTATTACATTATACAAGTCGGTAGGAACAACTTCGAGAAGGAAGCTGATCCAAGAATTCGCTTGGGATAGGCAGCATTTGGCAACCTTCGTCAAGTCCTCACGTCGTCCATACCGCAATGTTTGAAGACGAAAGTCTTCAATCAATGCGTCTTACCTGCCATGACATTCGGTGCCGAAACGTGGACACTAACTGCGGAACTAGTCCACAAATTCAAAGTCACTCAGCGTGCTATGGAGCGAGCTATGCTCGGAGTATCTTTGAAGGATAAGATCAGAAATGAGATTATCCGGAAAAGAACTGGAGTCACCGACATAGCTTGCAAAATTAGCAGGCTGAAGTGGCAGTGGGCTGGTCACGTATGTCGTAGGACCGATGGCCGTTGGAGCAGACGAGTCTTAGAGTGGAGACCGCGGATCGGCAAACGCAGCGTAGGGCGCCCTCCAGCCAGGTGGACCGATGACCTTAAGTAGGTGGCGGGCACCGACTGGATGCGGAAGGCGGAGGACAGGGAGCTTTGGCGCACCTTGGGAGAGGCCTATGTTCAGCAGTGGACAATGATTGGCTGTTGATATTGATATTGATATAAAAATCAATATAAAATAGTCAACAATATTTTATAAAGCACATATGCTTGTAAATAAGAGTACAGAATTAAATTCTCAATGTCACACAGCTAGACCGAGGCCTTTCCTTTAACGAGATTTATTCAACGAAACTCTAATGCATGTTTGTGAATAAACACGTGGCTGATTTTGATCTGACACATGCATACATCCTTACACTGTTTTCCTACACAGCTGAACGAGACGAATAAATACAAATTAAGTACATGAAATCCCAGTGGATTTTCCTGAGCTTAAGCCCGCAATCTTTTGTCAAGAGTTACGTGTTCTGGCTACTGATCTATTTAACTTACGAGTTAGACTTTATCACCAATTGGTTTACTAATATCAAATATATACCATAAATATATCATACATAAAATGAAGTAACATTGTAGCCATTTTTTTCGTATAGTTTATAGAATGACCAATTTTCGCCCGTGGCCTCTTTCGCGTTTTTGGAGAGGAGATCCAGGTGTTAGGTGTACAGAGTAGTCTTTGATCTTCCTTGGGGTTCAAGCTTGGTTCATAAAAAATTTCATAATTTCAAAATCAGTTCAGTTGTTTAGCCGTATAGATATTCCTAGTCTATATATAACTGATATCGTTAAGCTTCAATTTAATTATTGCAAATGTATTTTTAGTTTTAAAAATAAATTGCTTGAAATTATAATAAAAAACGAATTCGTAAAAAAATATATAATATTTGTATGTAATATTTTATTACTACTTATTTATATTAAATAATTTTGATAATTGAGTAACATTCGTGTAACATCTGAAAGATAAATGATCATCATATGGAAAAGATAATTGCTCGTCGAAATGAAAAACATAACAAAATATTATGTATTAAATTAATTTTAAAACCATTTTACTTTTGTTAGGTTTTATGCGATCATTTTGCAAAGCTATTAAATTTTAAATCGCTTAATATTTTTGGACAATATTTTTTTGGTTTTTAAAACTCAAAATGATGACAGAAAACCTCATTAACTTGTAATGACCCGACCTGAGGTTTCAATCTAGGATTTCGAGATCTACGGTCTTATAGCTAGCCACTATGATTGACGAGGCAATAAAAACAAAATATAGCAACGTCATGGATTCATATTTAACTTGATCGCCAAGGTGATCTTTTGAAGTCCTTGAAGGAGATATTTAAAAGGTTATAAGAAAGGCAGTCAGTTCTACCAACAGGGCAATAGAGATAGAAAGGCCTGCAGTTGCCATTAGGTGGCATATTTGTTCCAGCGTAGTATACGTTGAACTAGTTCATAAGAAAAAATAACACAATTGAACTTGACTTTTATTCATATAATGCAAATTTTAACTATATATATTTTTTAAACTGTAGGCAGGCAAATGATGGTAAGTGGTCACCACCACCCGTAGGCATTCCTTCCATCATAAATGTGCCACCAACCTTTAGAACTAAGATATTATGTACCTTATGTCTGTTATTACACTAACTCACTCACCCATCAAACTAAAACACAACAATACTAAATATTACTACTTGGTGGTAAAATATCTGATGAGTGGGTACCAACGTACCTACTCAGGTGGGCTTACACGAAACGCTACTTTAAATTTAAACACACAACACTAATTTATTGGGCGGTCGTGTAAAAAATAACATTAATTCTTTTGCGCATTTAAATCATTCTGAGGCTTTTAATTTAGCATAATATATAATATTTTTAATCGTAAAGATATAAATTCAGATATAATATGTCAAACAAAACCGACGTTTATTATGTACAAAGAATGTACATAAACACAAAGGAGATCACCATGCCATGCGTTTATGTATACCTAACGTCTATTGGAAGTTTCGTACGGGTTGTATTTATGGCTTTGTTTTGCGTACGAAGCCAATAAGTTTGGGAATAAGTGCTCAGTTTCAGCCAGATAAAGGCACTAACGGCCCGTACACGCGATTCTCGCCTTTATCGTCACAGTAATGACATTTTTACGAGACTTTGATTCAGATAAGAGTATCGTTTGTAATTTTGATGTGTTGTGGAAATTCGAAGGTTAGATATTTAAAACGGTCTTTCTGCACGTGGACTCCGTGAGGAGAAATATTTAGCAGAAACCTTAAGACCTTACTTTCTGGGTTAAAAAACTAACTTATTTACTGTTTCCATGCCAATTTTGTGTGGATATTAACAAAATACATAGATTTTTGTTTTGTTTCCGTTATTAGTGTTATAATGATTAATGTGAACAATTGCAATTTATGTATACATTTATTTATATTCTTGAACGGCTTTTTTTTTTTATAGAAAAGGAAGGTGGACGAGCATATGGGCCACCTGATGGTAAGTGGTCACCAACGCTCTTAGACATTGGCATTGTAAGAAATGTTGCCAATCGCTTAAATCGCCAATGCGCCACCAACCTTGGGAACTACGATCTTATGTCCCTTGTGCCTGTAATTACACTGGCTCACTCATCCTTCAAACCGGAACACAACAATACCAAGTACTGCTGTTTTGCGGCAGAATGTCTGATGAGTGGGTGGTACCTACCCAGACGAGCTTCCACAAAGCTCTACCACCAGTGCTTTAGGCTTTTCAGAGTAGTAACTCCGATTGATTCTCAGTGTAATGTTAAGATAAGATCTTAAGCTAATACATTTTTAATATATATATATATATATAAATAATAACATTACACTGAGACTTTTTTATTTGCGCATCTAAATAGTATTTTTTAAACACCAAATCTAATTTATTAAAAACATTATTTATAAATTATTTTATACTTTACAATAGTTACTGTTTCTCTCTTAATTTGAATGCACTCATCTTTTCTCTTACAAAATCTCTTCGAAAGATCGTCATTAATTAATTGAAAAAATACTAATATAAATAATATAAAGAGAATAATTAATTGTAATATTTTTTACCAAAATTTAAATATATCATAATAATTCGTACTATATAACTATGTCACACGCTTCCCTATATAATATTTACTTATTATAATCATTATATATAATCTGTATTATGTATTTTACTTAATACTTATATTCCATCATGGATAAACTGTCACGGTAGCTTACACAGAGCATCACCCTTTGGTAGCTTACCGAAACTATCACAAAGAACAGAACATTATTTACACGTGGTAAGCCAAAAAAAGAGATACTGCGGCTAAATTTACGCTAGCACGGTTGTTGTCTGATGTTCTCTATATAACTACGTGTACTAAACTGGTATAATTTTAGCATGTTATTTGACAATGCCATTTGTTATGTTAATACTACTAAGCTAAAGGGGCGTCTATAAAAAGACGAGTTATTCTTCTTATTTAAACTTTTGATGTACGGGTATTCGTATTTTTTTTTTTTTGCTAAACGTTGACCATTTTTTTTTGTTCTTAATATATTTACCTTAATCGTTGATGGTGGTTTAGCCGATATCCAGATATTTTTATTTTTCTTTTTGTGCTTATAAAATTTATTTTAAAAGAAACAATAATAATCCTTAATTGCAGATTTCATTTAATATTTTTATTATTTATGATCGGTCAATAGTTGAAAAATACTTATTATGACACGTACGAAGTCTAATTTGTAATTGCATATTTCGTGTTTATAAGTTAAATTAACTTTTGATTTAATTTATAGAAAGAACTGTTTTAATTTTAATATAGACAATCCTTTTGGTAATTTTTCAAGTATTTTAATATTCGTTAAAAGAATTATTAATCCTATCATGTTAAATTGAAATAAATTAGAACGTATAAGCATTAGAGTTCCAAAGGGAATGTTCCAAAAAAATGAATGATATGAAATGATATGTTAGTTCTTATCTAGCAATAATATATGGAGTCTCTTAAGGCACTGCCTTAGTAAACTATACAGTATAGCGCGACTAGCGGAGTGTTCGTGTATTGTAGTAGTAAGTGATTTGCAAAATTAAAATAATGGAAGATTTTCATATCACATTTAACTAACATTCTCAAGATACCATTTTGTCAACATTTAATCTGATATAATAAAGCAACATAACATACTTTTATATACATATAAAACCATATTCTGTGTGTATGTGTTATATAAAAAAATATTTCTTTCAATTTCATTTTTGCTTTTAGTCCATCCTTATAGAATGACGTTAATGAAATGAATATTATTCATTCGCTTACTAAATCCATTTTAAAACAAAACTTGCTAAGCGATTACTAAGTAAGAGTAAATTATGATACTGAATGAGTCGTTCGAGTTTATTATACATAAATGCATTCGTTCTTCGTGTCTTTATTGTAAATTACAAATGTTCTATTTTTAAAACTAAGAACAAGCTTCAAAATTAGAACGTCTGTAATATACTTCTTTCTTTATTTTGATCTTTCATGAAATTTCTAATGGAAGATGCTCAGTATTGCTGAAATACAAAAAGTAAATATAAAATTATTTTTTTTTTGGACATTATTCACACACGGCCATCTGATCCCAAAATACGCAGAGCTTGTGTACTATGGAAACCAGATAACTGAAATACTACATATACTACTTTTATTTTTGTAAATACATCCTTATATAGATACACCTCAGGACAAACAGACATGTTCATGCACACAAATGTCTGTCCTGGGTGGGAATCGAACCCACAACCTGCGGCGTGAAAGGCTACTACCAACCACGCCAACCGGCTAGTCAATTTTAAATTCAACTTATAAATTTTCATACACAAAAATACTTATGAATCTTAATGATTATTTCAAAACTAACATTATAGAAAACAAACAGTGAACACTATCCGTCGTATACATTTGGACGCAATGCTAACTTTTGTCACGACAGTCTAAGAATTTCTTTGACAACCGAGAGACATTTACATAACGATAACACAAAGTACGGAAACATTGAAGCCTCCATTTACAACTCAAAGTGAATCTACCTTTTCTCCTCCCAAAGAAATATCACCTAATGAATTCCATTAAAAATACAGCATGTCCTGGAACGCAGGCGCTATCGGTAATTTTCTTTATGCTGTAAATGCCTACGATTCTTATTACGAAGGGCATAAAGACGATAATGGCTCAATATTTTCAACATCTGTGATCTTTAACACTACAAGCGGGTTTTCGCGCGTTGAGGGACATTATTCTTTGCATTTCATTTAACTTTACGATAAAACGTATTTTTATTGCTATCACCTTTTTTTCTTTGCTAATTTAAATGTGCTCAGAAAATATTTTTATTCTTTCTCCTTTGTCATTTACTAGTTAATGTATAATTATTAATGGATAACTAATAACTATTTTTAGCGAACATATAAGGTTTAGTTATAAAAATAAAGGTAAAAACCTGTAAATATGTTTCAAACCAACAAATTCAGTTTTGAATCAAATGTCATAATCTCGGGTTTATCTCGACTTTGTCAGCGTATGCTACATATAAACTTTGTCAAAACAAATCCAACTTTGATTACATAAAACTTATATCGCTTGAGAAAATGAAAGCAACCGAAAGAAAATAAGAGAATAAAATATTGACAAATTATAAATTTACAATTTATTATGAACGGCATAACGTAATACAGTTTTTAAAAACTGCTATTTTATTTCACCACAAACAATCAAGCAGTCATTGTGCACGTCTGAGTGGGTACCACGTCATCAGGTACCACGGTATCAGAGAACAATACTTTGCACAAGCTGGAATGGTGAGTGTGACAGAGTTATTATAATCACGAGGATTCAAGTTAGATCCTGTGAAAAGAGAGATTCATATTTCGCACAATGCTAATGTATATAGATAAAGGTTAAAAATACATTAAAAAAACATACAAAACCATTTATAAAAACAAATAAATTTAAATAGACTTGCAAAAATAATTAAGAAAAACTATGTTTGGTTTCCATAAAGTTACTTTAAAAGTAGCATTTTAAATTTACTGTAAGAATTTAATTTAAGAGAATGTAACGATGCAAAAGTATTATAAATTATTTGAAATATTTTCAAAGTAAAAACTAAATTAAATATTTTAGCATTACACGTTTTCAATTTACAAATATTAAAGAAATGAAATAATAAATAAACAGAAATATACAAATTATAGAAATATACGCAGTACAAAAATTTAAAAATTATTAATACTAAATAAACAAAAACAAAAATATGCTTTGTAATTTTAGTAACAATCCACTCAAAAGTTTTAGCATTAGCTGAAATTATTTTAACAAATTCATTTCATTTTAAATATCCTTTTTCTTGTAGAACACTTTTAGCTATTGTATTAAGTAGTGTTGCGCTCGACGCTCCAGGCGATGCCTCGGGTCTTCAAACCTTGCATCGGTGCTTATAAGTTTATAACAAAAGAATTCATTCTTCTTGTACTCACCATTTTCACGGTACACTACAGCTCTATTTTTGATGTGAAACTTTTTTGAGTATCGTAATCGTGACGTAACAGCCTTTGAATGTTCCACTGCTGCGCTAAAGGCCTCCTCTCCCTTTTTAAGGAGAAGGTTTTGGAGCTTATTCCACCACGCTGCTCCAATGCGGGTTGGTGGAATACACATGTGGCAGAATTTCAGTGATATTAGACACATGCAGGTTTCCTCACGATGTTTTCCTTCACCGTAAAGCACGAGATGAATTATAATCACAAATTAAGCACATGAAAATTCAGTGGTGCTTGCCCGGGTTTGAACCCACGATCATCGGTTAAGATTCACGCGTTCTTACCACTGGGCCATCTATGGGCCATCTTTTGAGTATGATGAAAGACTAATTTCAAGGTCGACTTCGCGTGCAACGTTTCGACATAAACAATTTTTATTACTGTTACGCACCTTAAAATGTTCTATTGTTGTATTTTCGTTATCAAATTCATCGTCGTCATCACTCAAGGACATCCAAGTATAAACAACAATTATTTACAGAAATTATAATAATAATTATTTAAACAGCAAAAAAATTAAATTGAAAATTCCAATTATTTTCTTGGTACTATTGAACAAGCATTAATCATCATAGCTTCAAAAACTTTTAGAGATTTTTAAAAGAAATCGACTATTTATAAAGTTTGAGAATCCTTGCTCGCTTCTATCTGCATTACGTTGTTAACAAAAAGGGGGGTTAGCAAAGGGGACCTTGTCCTAAATAACTTCTTACTTGAACAAATTTATGCGCTATCTTGAGATGCTTTTAGTTTAGTTTGAACATAAGACGTTGTTTTGGGATTAGCGACTATTTGAGGTTACTAACATGTTTTTCTTAACTTGATATTGTATCGTCTAGTTTTATGTTCTCTTTGTATCTTTTACTTTTGTATTAAAATTTATTGTTTCTTTATTTTGTGTTTCGAATAAACTTTTAGTACCTATGCTAAATTGAGTTTATTTTACTGTATTCAGTCTCTCATTTTGAACAGAATTGAATCCTGATTCTATTTAACGGACATTTCATCATCTTTAATAATGCCTCGCTCTTATTATAATAATAAGTGAATTAATAATAATGTTACGTTTTTACGACTTCACCGATTAAGGCTTTTGATGAAATTTCAGATAAGTTATACTATATAATATAAATAATTATATAATAAAATAGATAGATATAATGATTAAGAAATAATATCCAAATATATATATATTAGGTTAAATCTAAGTACAGATAAGAACAACGCTATATACACAAGTAGTATGATATTTCTGTGATAACTTAAAATAACACATCAGTATATAAAAGCAGGTTTAATAATTGCTTTCGTTCATTAAAAAACTTAGCGATATTCAAGTGATTAGATGAATATGGTGCTTATAATTTTTCTTGTCATCAGGTATTGGTGGTCTGCGAGCGATTGACCTAAGGATATCACCTCCGGTAGTCCAGAGAGGGTCAGATGTGACGTTAGCCTGCCTTTATGAGCTGACGGATGCGCCATTATACTCCGTGAAGTGGTACAGAGGACGACACGAGTTCTACAGATACTCGCCTACAGAGACGCCGGCTACGAAAATATTTCCGTTTGCTGGGATCAATGTTGACGTAAGTATTGAGAGGGCTTAAGATTGTTTTAGTCTATATATATATATATGCTATTTCATATCAAATCTGAAGGAACGTCAACAATATTTTCAAGATATATATTATATAAAAAATAAATAGGATTCAAAATTGAACTTAAGGCGACAAAATTCAAGTATCTCTACGAGACTAAAGCCACGTAATCGAATCGAAGGATCTTCAACATATTACAATATATACGGAATTTTAAGACTTCATCATAAAATGTGTAACTGAAAGGCTAAATAAATACTGAAATTGGCGTATGAGTAGCCATTAAGCAAAACCACTATCTAACTCATCGATCACCTATCAGATTATCCGATAGATGACATATTATCGTATTGTCGTTGGAATTACAATACTAGCACAGGTTCCAATTGGTATGGTGAATAACATCCACCTCTTAGATTTGTTTACAAGCTGACTTTCTTAGCTACATACAATATACTTAAAATTGAAGCTACTATAAAGCAAGTAAGAATAAAATGTTTACACAATATATGAATAAAAGTCGGAAACTTTACTCTATTGTTAAATATAAATTTTGCATTACTTTAAAGTTTGACCTTGAAATGATACTCATATATCTGAATCATATTTACGCCTAAATTCATACAAAAATATATTAAAAATACTAAACAAAACGATCAGTCGAAGTATGTTAAGAACATTTAACTTATTCTTAAATAATTTCATGGAGCATTGATCGATAATAATCACACTACTAAACTTTAACACTTCATGGTTATTAAGGGCAGCTAACTGCAACTAATTTATTCGTAAGAGCCTGAAACTTAAGTAATAATCAATTGTGATCCAACTTAGCAATGGATTGGGTTACAGCTATCTATAAACTTAAACACAAATTGAAGTTTTCAATAATATATACAATAAATAAAATGCATTAAAGTACATTTCCTACCCATAATTTAATTCTATGCCGTATTATTATTATATAAAAAAGCCGAGATGGCCCAGTGGTGAGAACGCGTGAATCTTAACCGATGATCGTGGGTTCAAACCGGGGCAAGCACCACTGAATTTTCATGTGCTTAATTTGTGATTATAATTCATCTCGTGCTTTACGGTGAAGGAAAACATCGTGAGGAAACCTGCATGTGTCTAATTTCACTGAAATTCTTCCACATGTGAATTCCACCAACCCGCATTGGAGCAGCGTGGTGGAATAAGCTCCAAGCCTTCTCCTCAAAAAGAGGAGAGGAGGCCTATAGCCCAGCAGTGGGACTTTAACAGGCTGTACTGTATTATTATTATATGCATATTATATGTAATATACTATTTATATTTTAACAAGAACTTTCTACGTTAAATAGTAATACTTTGTAGTATTTATTTCAAACAGCACTACTAAGGGAATAACTATCTTAGATACTCTGCCTTCCTCCTTGAATTACAAAATATTCAGAGTGAAAATTTGTATCGGTAAAAAAATGTTAATATCTTGAAATTTCTTGATGATCGTATTTTTTTCTTGTGTATTCCAATCAAAATTAACTATAACATCAAAACTATGTATACTATTTATATTCTTATCCATTATTAAGCAGTGTAATGAATAATAAAGTGCTTTGTCTAATACTATCTTTGAGGGATTATTTAAAAATAAGAGATCTTCGATCTTTCTTCAAGACGAATAAAATAAAAAATTCTGATAAAAGTATCGAAATAGTAACATTTTCATATTCTCAAGATAAAACCACTAGGTGTGTCATTTCTCTCGGGAGCTAACATTTAGGTTACGTACAATTTGTCTTACACTTTTGTGAAAGATGTCAAGTTGGTATCACTGAATACTCTAAAAGGGTTGGAAGGGTCCTTACGTGAGTCAAGTTCCTAAATATGTTCTCGCGTTTATCTTTTGGAACGAGTGCCTCAAAAGAATCTTCAATTTAATTCAGCCTTTATTGGGCCTTTACTACTAAAATGTTTTCTACTTAAATGTTTTCTTATAGAAAATTTTCTTAAATATTCAAAAAATGTATGATAATGTACATAAGTACTCAGTGATGTAGTCAATGAAATTTAAATGAAAGGATCTTACGCTCTCATACGGCCTATAAGCTTTAAGCGGGTGGCTAATTAAAAAATGCCTTGTCCTCTTCTTTTGAATGCAAATTAATAAAGACAGAAATAGAGAAATCAGTGTTGAGCTAATCAGCTGCTACATAACGTTTTTAAGTAAGGATCTGGAAATTTATTGATTCTTACTGATAACTTCTTATCCATTAAGAACCACTTATTCTTTAATTATCGATTTGTATTTATAATATTTTTCTCCTAGATAAAATCAAAGTCTGTAAATATCACGTAGAGGCAAAGGCTTCTTATCCTCTTAGGAGTAAATTACGAGCTTACTCACCTCGTTGCTATAGTGCGGGTTTGTGTATACACATGTGACAGAATGTTATCCGACAAATTTAGGTGTGTTCACAATTTTTGCCACGACATAAATTATAAAGACAAATTAGAAATAGCTGAATTTTTAAATCTGTTCTTGCCACGATTGGAACACGTAATCTTTGCTTATGACCCAAGCGTTCTATTCCCAGGAAAATCACCCGAGTTAGTAAACATATATACTCCACGCAAACACGTATACCCCAGGCAAATTCAAGTCAAATACATGAACAAATTTACAATAGTGCAGCACGAAAAATAAAGCTAATATTAAAATAGGAATCCCTGTGTACAAGAAATACATTTACCTAGGGAGAGGTTTACGGTCTGTTACGGGTAACGATGAAAATGAAATTCATTACTGTATGTGGCTATATTTTTCAGCAGCACTTTCTTGAATACTTGTATAGCATAATGTAAATTTTTATAACGAAAATAGAAATGAGCTTCCACGATTTATACCAACCAAAAGAATTTGCAAAAAATTCAAATTATAATATCATAAAAATGTATACTAAAATCATAAGTAGAATAATTATGCACTAAAGCTTAGCCCATTGCAGGCTGTTTACAGTAGCGTACATTTTAGACTAAAATTATTTTAAAATGTTAAGTATACTAAGAATACATTTCTCGGTTGCTGTTTATTCAGTTCAAAATGTTGAACAAAATTGGTGTTGTCCAAAACAGATGCAGGTAACCATTTATCATTTACGTTATTGTTAACAACATTTACCTACATTTCTCTTTGAAATAATTAAATTCTTAACTGAACTCCTCATAACGGTGTAAGACACAAGAGACTGAGCCATATTTCCTTACAATATAAATGATAATATACAAACCGTGTAAGATTTAGTTGATGATTGTTTTAGATTTATAAAATAAATATATATATGTCGCAGCGTCAGCACTGAGGCGCCATCTTGTTTTGCGAATTTGTTATCTATTAACCGTACCCTCATTTCGCCCACTCATAATGTATAATGCTTCGTCATATATTATATAGAAAATTAAAAAAGTAATTTGTGATCACACGGTGTGTATTGTAATATTTATTAAATTATTATCGCTAACAAAACTTTTTTATATATTACACATATCTATTCCAAGTTGTATGCTCCTTTTATGTATACACTTAGTAGCAGTACAAAGCAAGCATTTACCACAATATTCTAAAACACATTACAGACGTGAATTTTTCTGCGCATTGCGTAATTTATCGCCGTCTGGTTTTACGTTACCTTTTCTCGTAGCACTTTCATTTTCTGGTATGTATTCTATTAGCGCGCTACCTCTTGTCTCTTGAAACGTTTTCCAAGATACACAAAGAGCCCGCGCTTCAACGCGTCTGAACAATATTCAGTAATAGACCGTAATTGTTTTGTTAAGATCCTTTGTTGCACTGACATTTTGGAATTAAACAATTAATTGAAATTCCAGATATGATACACTTAATTTTGTTCAAACCCTCTGTCAAGACTCAAAGCTGCTTAAACATTGTTTATATGCAAATCCATCGGTTCAGTCTAAACTGGGACTGTTTGTCCTCTTGTATAACAAAATACAATGAATCAAACTATCTGCATAACAAACGTGAACTTAATTTAAATCAATCGATTTTACTGATGGTATGGCTTTATGCAAGCTCGCGTAGGTACCATCCACTCATCAGATATTCTACCGCAAAACAGCAGTGCTTGGTGTTGTTGTGTTCCGGTTTGAAGTGTGAGGCACAGGTACAAGGCGCATAGCATCTTAGTTCCAAGGTTGGTGGCGCATTGGCGATGTAAGCGGTGGTTAACATTTCTTACAATGCTAATGTCTATAGGCGTTGATGGCCTATAATCCTACTTATTCTACATAAATAAAAATAAAAAAACCAAATAAACAGGTTATGTCAAGGTTTCGTATGTAAAATCAATTTAATAATGTTAATATTTAATTTTATAGCTTTATTGATTTAATATTTGATTATAACATTACAGTATTAAATTAAATAGGTATGTTATAATAATAACAATATCCTGGGACATTATTCACACACGGCCTCTGATCCCAAACTAAGCAGAGCTTGTACTACGGAAACCAGACAACTGATATACTACATATACTTCTTTTCTTTTGTAAATACATACTTATATAGATTATTACACCTAGACATGTTTATGCACACAAATGTATGTCCTGGGTGGGAATCGAACCACAACCTTCAGCGTGAAAGGCACGTATTTACCGACCATGCCAACATTAAATACAATGATATTATTTATACTGAATGAGCATCAATGAATACTATTTCCATCCTTTGTTATCATTATAGTATAGTTTAGTTTAGCTTTATTTATAAGGGATTTTCTTATATGAGACTTAAATTTATTGATATAATTTAAGGAAATTATTACTTATATTAGACTAACATTAAATTTATATAACGCTAAGCACAAGTGATCTCTATTTAGATTCCATGAACGTCTGGCTGAAGCTTGGTCCGGTTTATGTAGTATCATTAACTGCAGTCGTCTCATGCGCACTAGCTTAAATTAATGAGTAGAGATGTTTTCATCATATCATTCATACAAAAGTACTTGCAATTTGAATAAATTATATTTTCTTTATTCAACTAACTGCAAAAGAGAATTATATATTAAATATGTTAGTATTTTTGAATAAGATATTGTAAGGATTACTGGTGGTAGGGCTTTGTGCAAGCTCGTCTGGGTAGGTACCACCCACTCATCAGATATTACAGATATAACAGCAGTACTTGGTATTGTTGTGTTCCTGTTTGAAGAGTGAGTGAGCCAGTGTAATTACAGGCACAAAGGACATCAAATCTTAGGTCCCAAGTTTATGGCGCATTGGCGATGTAAGCGATGGTTAACATTTCTTACAGTGCCAATGTCTAAGGGCGTTTGGTGACCACTTACCATCAGGTGGCTCGTATGCTCGTCCGCCTTTCTTTTCTATAAAAAAAAAGGATAAATTCTTTAACTATCATGTAAAAATGCTAGTCTTTGAAATAACCAGAAAACCAATGGCTACATAATGTCATCTTGAATCCGTTTCCTTATGAAGTCACGTAGTGAGCAAAATTTTGCTAAGTAAACTAGCTTCCTTGTGATAAAATTAAAGGGAATGTCCATATTATTGGACTAAACTCTTTTCTTTTGCGGAGTTAGCTTAGAGTTACTTTCAATCTGCTCTATTTGATTGGTGAATAAACATGTGATTTTTATACGAGATGAGTAGCTTTCGCGATATTTACCTTCACCGCCGGACATTATATAAAAATTAAGTACATAGATATTCAGTAAGCTTTTCCGATTTTTTTTTGTTCAAAGTAAAATGGATGGTTATACGTCACACCATTGATTTTGGCAATAGTGAGACTAAACCTCATTCTCTATAAAAAACCGTAGTGAAAGATTATGTTGACCTTTAGATAACCTAATATCCTCAGAGTGATACAAAAGACGTAAATAGCTCTTCCATAAAATAAATCTTCCAATATTAATCTTCGTATTATTCTAATCGGCATGATAATTATGATTCTTTTCCTCTCGGAAATGACTTTGAATTTAAAACGTACTCACATTAAACCCTCGCAACCTCTCTATGGTGAATCCAAATAAGATTACTTCTTACTCAGTTTTCTTAAGATTAAGCAATCTGAAAAGAAAATATGGCAGCGCTTACATGTGATATTTATCGTATTCGATATTTAAAAGCATATGTTTTTAAGAGTTAGAAAACATATTTTTTTATTTATTATTGAGGCGAGTCTGACTGGTGTGGCGTAATGGCAACCGGTTTCTTTAATTACAAATTGTTTCAAAAATATTTTGGGCGTCCCACGATAAACACCATTATTCTTAAGTGTGCACACCCTAAACTTTCTACCTACTAACAAACTTATTAGTGGTATTAAATAAAAATAATCTTGCAATTAATTTCATAATCCTAATCCAATTAAGTCCAATTAAGAGAACTGGCGACGGCATCAAAAATAAAATAAATCGCGTATATTTTTCCTCATTTCCTTAATGATGGTGATTTTTTTTTCGGCTTTACGTTTGATTCAAGTAAAAAGAGCATTTAGTTTGAAAACGGTTTCGAGAAACACGGACAATTATAAAGAATCTCGCGTGAACAATAACTAAAGGGTTATGTCAAAGGAGTTCTCACAAAACACCTAGATCATGCTTGCGTGTTACGAAACGACTATACGAGAATTTTCACGAGAGTAAAGCCATATTTCCCCGTCTAAGTTCTGGCAGATGGTCATAAATTCAACCCTTTACTAGTTCTTATTTCAAACGAGATAATAACCTGATGGGTCATTTTCCTTTGTTGTGAAGCCACGAATGGGTTAATCCGTCATGTGTATTGTAGTTTTGAATATTAAAATAAATTAAAGCTATATCATATAAAGAATAAAATCTAAATATCAGAATTTATATAATAGTTTAATTGATGTATTAAAATATTCACATTAGTAAATTGATGGTCCTTAAGGTCTATTAATTTTAAACGAGACTTATCATACACATTTTTTATTTTTCATTTTACAAACATATTTTTTATTTTTCAAATGGGTAGGTATCAACCAACTGATTATAAGTTATTTACACCGCCCGTAGACGTTACCACTTTTCACCTCAAATTCGTGCTACAAATATGTCTAAAACATCGGTAGTTTCCGATTCCTTGACGATTATCACTAGTTATATTTTGTAAGATTAAATATTTGTCCACAGCTGGCCAGATCAAATCAGAGCCAAGTTGTGCTAACCCGAGTCAGCTTCGGTCTATCCGGGAATTTTAGCTGCGAGGTAACAGCTGATGCACCTTCTTTCGCAACATCAATCGTGTCTAACACCATGGACGTTGTGGGTAAGTTTTATGTACTGTCTTATTTTATTATACCACTAATTACTTATTTACCGAAAAATATTCATAAGTGAATAATGTACATTGGATTTTTTTAAGCAAACAATTTTAGCAATGTGTCTTTTAAGACGTACCTATCCTTTTTATATTTTCGACCTTAACTAAGAGTTAAAATTCGCTAAACTAATGAATAACCCTGCGAAAACGTACCTGCCTGTACCGCTTTGAATTTATTTTAAACCTTTGCTACAATAATAACAATATTCATGTGATTATCAGCATGCTTTTATGTGATTCGGTTTATATAAACAAAAATGTAGGATGAACTTATATACTTATGTACCTTGATGATTATCTTTGGTCTTAATCAAGTTAGAACGGTCGGCCTGACTTCGAACTAAATAGATGTATTATATTAATAACATTATATATTTATTATATAATAGATATTCACTAATGTAAACGTATTTCTTAAGATAGAGAGTATCCATGTTTTGTAATAAGAAATTAATAGACTGTTATGTACGCATTATATAACATCAGGCTATTTATGATGAAAAAATACGCTTTTAATATAATTAGTTGAGATATGTTAATATAAATATAATATAGGAGTATGATATTAAGACACTAGGTTCTATCTCAGGAGAAAATAATTCTTGGATAATTTTTTTATTATATGTTGACTCCATGTTTTTTTTTTATTTGAAAAGGTATAAAGTCACGTTAATTTTATTGTTAAAACTATGACAATCTTATTACGTCAACAAAGTCGCTGGCGACTTGCTAGTATAAGATACAATGATTGCTCGTAAAGACATTGCTTATTATGTGTAATCTCTTTCCGTAGTTCTACCGCCATCCTCGCCAACGATTCACACGAGCCAACATTATTACATGCCGGGCGACGTGCTGAGAGGCAACTGCACGTCTGGACCTGGCCGTCCCCCCTCAGAGCTTACATTCTACATTAATGATATACCAGTAAGTATACCTGTTAAAGACGAGATAATCGTATCGTTAGAATACGTGAATAAAACTTATGAATTTTTACGACCTTAATTTGTGTCTATAATTTATCTCGTGCACCTGCATGGGTCTGATGAATATCAGCCACATTAACCAATCAGCATTTGAGCAACATTAAGTTGAGCAACTTAAGTCTAGCACATTTTCCGGATCATGAGACATTTTCAGGCCGTCTATGCATCAGAGTACATTTTAGATTTTAATCCGTACGACATACTATAAATTATTGTTATATATTCTTTTGCAGGGTGAATGTCAATGACTCACTAATATAATCATATGTATTACAGGATAATTGCGTTAGTGTCATTATAGACACAACAGATAACGACTTGATACTCAGAGTTGTTAGTACTTAGATCATATAATAAATATGTTTATTAAATAGAATTCTATTATATTAATTATATACGGGAGTAAAATAAACAATTTATATTACGTCTCCTTGTCATTTTAATATCACAAAAGCATGAATAAAAGGTCCTTAGGTTTTCATACACTAGATACAGTGTTTTAAATCTTGCATCATAATGATAATTTATTCGAAAAGTATATCAGCTAAGTAATCACTTGTACCTTCAAAGTATTAGTATTCATTTAATTTAATTTTAATCTATATACTTTATTATTGGAAATAATTAATAGTAGGTACTTTTATCTTCAACCAAAAATAATTCTTAAAGGTATTCAAATTTACAAAGAAGCAAATAAGAATGGGGGCGCCCAGTTAATAACTTTAAAATATAATTTGTACCAACTTGTCGATTCAGCTTTTCCGCTTCAAGGCGCTTTCTTACCAATCGCATAATTCCTCTGAAATCCAATTTACTCGGAGAAACTTTATTCACTATAACTTCTTACAACATCAACATTTCATTAACACTTTATTCATATGCCGGAAGTAAATCCGTCTCGGCACGGTTAAATTTCTATACAAGTTTTAATTCAAGCGAAGCTGGCTTGTGGCATATTTTGCAGCGGCACCAAGATTTACGTTTCGGTCTCGAGTTAGCTTATTGTTCTGGTTAGAATTTGTAGCGCTGTTTCTCAGCGACACTTCCACACATTTCAAGAGAATGCCACTAGAAATTAAAAGAGAAACAATGGCCGAGACGGTTCCTCGGTCTTTCTCAGCGTAAGAGTAAACAGTTGACTTTGTTAAGAACTTACGTGAACTGTTCCCGGTGCTCTCTTCCATTAATTTAAAAAGACTATAAGACACTTTGATTTCATTTAAAAGTTCTAACTTAATAATACTTAGTGTACACTGGAACTGATAAGCAAATTAAGATTCTTAATTCTATATTCCTTTTTATTTGAAAGTTGATAATTTTTTCTAAGTTAATATTTATATAAATAAAATTATAAAATAAATATAAAACTGAGAACTTAGACAAGTATCAAATAAAAAAATTCCTACGGTACAAATAATGTGCGAGGAGTGGTGATATGAATACTGCTAACGTTTAATCAGTGAATCGTAATTCCGATGATGTCGCCGAAAAATAAGCCAACCCTATCACCAGGAGAGGCAATAAAGCGGGGCGTTGTTTATTTAAAAAAAAAATTGGACTATTTTTGTCGCTGTTGAGACTCTTGGACATTATTAGGTTACTGGTGGCAGTGTAATTACAGGCACAAGGGAAATAACATCTTAGTTCCCAAGGTTGGTGGCGCTATCAATGTGGTAAGCGATGGTTAGCATTTGGTGATCACTTAACATCATGTGGCCCATTTGTTCGTCCGCCTACTATAAAAAAATAAATCTTGGTACTCTGAGGTTATACCAAAAACCGAAGACGATTAAAGAAAATATATTTTATGTAAATTAATCGATTACTAATTTTTAATTTATATTTTTCAGCCGTCTTTTATTATTGTAACTGTTCTTTGCTGGTGTGCTTTTTATGCAAAGCGTTCACTATATCAGCATCTTAGTCATGAATAATTCTAATGTTGTGGATCCACAATATAGTACGCTTTTTTTCAATGTCACGTTGTAATAGATTTGTACGGGCAGTATTTTTTATTTGATATTATCTTATTCTTCATTTTAGAAGGAATTATTTATGTTTATTATTTGGTTTATTTATATTTCTCTGTTCCATTACGAAAGATCTGTCTGTAACCTATAAATCGTATAGGAAAAGTTACAACATTGCATTTGACAAGGTTACAAATCAATTGATTGACCTAAAATAGCTACTATCTCAATGACACATGAAACTATTGTCACATAAATTACAGAATATGGCAAAGATTATAGCATAGTATTGAATGATGATACATTTTCAATGCTGGCCTAGTCTATGTTTATCATGGATAATGAGTTTCGTCCGCAATGGACGCGCTGTAAGCGTCAAATTAAGTGCCTGTGAAATGCGCTTTAGATATTCAAAATAGCATACTTTGTGAGCCTTACAATTCCTTCATTACTATCATTGATTCATATAAAATAACGAACAGCTAATTTTGTTTATTTAAACAATTCCTAGTTGATATTGAATATAGATATATAGTTTTCAAGTATATCATGGGAATCTTTTCAATTACAGTGATTAAAATAACCTATCTATATGGTAATCTTAAATAGAAAGCTATTATCACGTAGCGTTTCGAATTCGGTATGACTATGTAGACGTATTTCTTTTTGTATATGTTGTATGTAATTAATGATTTATTAGGTTATAATTTTCATTATGTGTTCTGTAATTTTTAGAAGCGATAATATTTTTTTTATTCTTATCTGTTCTATTGTGGTCTTAATAAGTTTTTTATTCATTTCACTTACAGATGTTTAATCATTAGTTGGAGTTATAGTCGGTATAAATAACATTGTCATGCCAAAGTGGTGCTGGTAGGAAAAGGTTTTCCTGTAAAAGGTTGAATATAACACGTATGAAAGATAAATAGACGTAACATAATTCTCTGTCTCTGATTCCTTGGCAATGATCCAACATGATGTTAGGGTCAGCTATACCTTTGTCCAGTGAGGTTTTAGCTCAATGGAAAAACGTTACCCATATAAATTACATACAAATTACTTGTAATTATCTTGAGACCTTTTGGTTCTTAAGACTTTTCGTCAATGACTACAAAATAACTTTACTTTTAGGGAATGATATCGTTCGTTTTAGTTCATTCCACGTACTGTTTATTAACGGTGTTTTAGTTCATTCCACGTACTGTCTATTAACGGTGTTTCTGCTGTTTATAAACATGCTATGTAACAGCCTGTGAAAGTCCCACTGCTGGGCTATAGGCCTCCTCTCCTCTTTTTGAGGAGAAGGTTTGGAGCTTATTCCACCACGCTGCTCCAATGCGGGTTGGCGGAATTCACATGTGGCAGAATTTCAGTGAAATTAGACACATGCAGGTTTCCTCACGATGTTTTCCTTCACCGTAAAGCACGAGATGAATTATAATCACAAATTAAGCACATGAAAATTCAGTGGTGCTAGTCGGGTTTGAACCCACGATCATTGGTTAAGATTCACGCGTTCTTACCACTGGGCCATCTCGGCTTATGCTAAAATATTGATAATTGCAACTAATCAAGATTAAGAAGTATAAAAATAAATAAAGTTAATATCAGAAACTTGTAATTCGATTCAAAAGAAGTAGAATATGAAGTGGTTAGTAAGATAGCTAGAGAAACATTTCAATGACTTCAACGTGTTTATACTAGATAATGAGTTGCATAAGCAGTTCCGTTGTTTGAAATTGGAATTGAGGGTTTTATTCTACATAATAAGTAACTAAGTGACTTATAAAATTATTAAAATAACAAAGACTAAATGAGGTTTAATATCACTACAGCGGGCTTTGAGAAACAAATTAAATTAGATGTATGCATTATATAATGTTATCCGTAGACTTTAAAATAAATATGATTTTAATAGTTCAACGAATACAACTCAATACTAGTTTGGCCTTGAAAGATGTCACTAATGAGGACTTAAAGAAAGATTCATAAACAAAATAAGTTTTATTATAAGCAAACTAAACGCTTGAAGCGCTAAGTTAAGCTATACTTAATTTATCTTCTAATATTTCATGTAAATAAAAAAGCGAAATTAAATAAATTCTCTAAAGATTCCGCTACAGATAGTGCTACAGTCGCTTCAACCTTAATTAACTGATATTATAAATTATGCTATCCTTAATGTAATTTACTTGGTGGTAAAGCTTCGTGCAAGCCCGTCTTGGTAGGAACCACCTACTCATTAGATATTCTACGGCTAAACAGCAATAATTAGTAATGTTTTGTTTCGGTTTGAAGGATTCTAGCCAGTGTAACTTTAGACACAAGAGATATAACATCGCAGTTCAGATGGTGATGTTATCAGGTGGTCACACCATCACCTTCGATCGTTTTTAATAATCTAATTTTGATGGGTTTATTTTTCAATTTTAATATGATATATTATAGCTCTTTATTATGCTTTCTGTGTTAAATACACAAATAGCTAGACCATGATCAAAATCATATACGAGGGGGTTAATCCCCGAAAGTTATCACAAAATCCAGTTACAATTGTTATAACAACATAACAAACAAATAATTTTGTACATCATAACTGGTGTACGAAAACTCCATAATAACATAATTAACTCCAACTGGAATCGTTTTAATGTTGCTTTTTCAATACAAAATTATGACACGATATACGAGAACAGAATTACGTTGGTTTCAGTACGAATGTATATTCGACCTTTAGGAAGTCTGTTTATCATACTTAATGAGTAAAGTCTGTTGCACTGCGCTTTGGACGTCAAATTAAATGCTCTTCGCTGGAAGAGTTTTATTTTAGCAATATTTTTTCATTGAAATAAAAATGTTTTATTATTTCGATGATATCTTTACTTATATATTAATATGTGTATTTTTCACTGCCTCGATGATTTTATAATTAACTGATGTGGCTGCATATACCGAGGTCTTATGTTTGAATTCTGGGTCGAATAAATATTATTAGATTATACCGTCAAAAAATTTTGAAACATACAATTCAAATTTATAACATTGCATACTATGTTAAAAAAATACAAGCATAACAGCATGAACGAGAACACATTCTACAAACATTTAATAATTACATATTCAAACATGGCTGAAAATCTCGGAAACAGCTGGTCTTAATGACAAAGTTTAAACAGTTTTCTTCAATTATGTTACGCTTAAATATTTGTTTATTTTATATTCATACAGTGTCGCTTAATTGAAGCGAAAAATAAAGTAAATTTATGTGTTCCTTTTACATCACATGCCCTGATTCAGGCTTTTATGTGGAGTTTTATAGTGAAATTTTAACAAAATTATATATATATATATTATTATTATTATTTAGATGTAATTTTTATTAAATTATGTAAGTAGTGTATTTCTCTATATTTATATTATATTATTTTTATGCTCTTATGTATCGACATTTAATGTGTTCTTGATTTAATTATTCTGATAAAATTTCAACGCCTAGTATTTATTTATTAATAATTGCGAAGTCTTTAAGAAAGACTTAACGCAACCTAGGCATTCTATACTATTTACGGATATCTAATATATAAATAAGTAAATTCAAAATATAAATTGGAAGTAATGTAAATTACAGGATAAAGAGATTATTTATCTTTTTTTTTTAAACAGCGTTTTATTAAATTCTAAGTAAGAAACTCAATATTGCAATAACATTATAGTAAAAGGAAATTTTAAGCTCCTTACTGAATACGATTGTATAAGTAATAGTGTAATAGCGACGATTTCAAGAACTAAATATCGCTCTATAACAGAGATGTCTTTGTGGAAAGAACATGTAGAATTTAACAAAGGACCGTAGGTGGACTGGTGGTAGAGCTTTGTGCAAGCTCGTCTGGGTAGGTACCACCCACTCATCAGATATTCTACCGCAAAATAGCAGTACTTGATATTGTTGTGTTCCGGTTTGAAGGGTGAGTGAGCCAGTGTAATTACAGGCACGAGGGACATAACAAATAGTTCCCAAGGTTGGTGGCGCATTGGCGATGTAAGCGATGGGTAACATTTCTTGCAGAGCCAATGTCTAAGAGCGTTTGGTGACTTACCATCAGGTGGCCCATATGCTCGTCCGCCTTTCTGTTCTATAAAAAAAAAGGTTCAAATCTGATTGAATACATATGAAAATAATTAAAGCATTTAAGTAGGGGCTAAGCTATTTCATAAACAATCTTTATATTTTAACGTCATATGGACCGCTAAAAGTGAAAGTTACAGGTTCGATTATGGCTTCTTGAGCAATTGTCTTATTCACTCCTAAGACATTTACGCATAGCTAGAAAGGGATATAGGATTATTAGTTATTTAAAGAAAATAGCATTGATAGTATTATATGAAAGAATATGAACTGACTGACAGATGATTTGTTGCGTTTCATTGTTTTGTAGCTTTAAATAATAATAATTTAAATATTTATACTTTAAAAATATACTATTTAAAGTATATTATATTATTTTATTTTTTTAATTTATATTATGAATTATTTAAATTAATTTGTTGTTTGTCTTTTTTTCTTTATTGTGTGTGTGTGTGTGTTTTAGTTCATAGTTAACTTTTAAATAATTATGTTTCATATGCATTTTCAAAAACCCTACCAACTTTTAAACGCCATATGTATATTCTACTCTAACCTATTTTTTAAAGTTCCCAAGGACATATGCGACATTAGATAATCAACTCTTAGCTTTATATACGTGAGCAGATTCACATTCTTATTTTTATGGATGAAAAATGTTCTTTATTAATTCAAAAAATTTACGCGTGAAACCTGTTTTCTGAGAAACCTATTTATAAAAACATATAAATACTTTTTTAAACTTTAAAATGTTTAAAAAAATTATAAAAAAACGTAACACTTATTTTATAAGTACTTTTTGTTCTCAGGTAACACCAGGAATGTACCAAGTACAGCCAGCTCCGGAAGGTCTATTCCGATCCGAGTTATACGTTCAGATCCAGTTATGGCCGGCGCATTACGAGAGAGGAGCGCCGATCCTCAGATGCGAGGCCAAAGTGGGGGACCTATATAGAGACAACTCCGCTGTTGCCTTGTATTCAGCTAACAGTGATCCCAAAATAGAGAGAGGTACATTTTTATTTAAATAATAAAATTTACGATACATAAATATTATAGATTTTAAACAAAGAACGAAATTTAAACCTTCAAACAAACCACAAAGTACGAAATTCAATTCCGGATTTTTCCAGTTCTTATTTAAAATTTGCAATGAAAATTTATGGTAAAATATAATGGAATTTTATCGTCCTCACCAATTCACATTTTTGTATACCTTCCCATTTTATAAAGACGCGAACAATTAACAAACAAACACACTTTCTCATTTATAATAATAGTTAAGATATCAAGATAGTTTTTCCTTTTTTACTCTTATATATATACATATAATTGCAATTTCAATATAATCTCGAGACATTTATAGTATTAAAATTGAAGTAGTAGAATCCAGACATATAAAGGTCATTCTATGTCCCAGCAAAAGAGATCGGAGACAAAAGCTTCGGCTTCGATTTTAATATTACTATTGTTAAATTTCAACAGAGGCACTAAGTACTAAAAGGCATTATGCTTATAAACGAAGGCCATAATTAAGACCTAGCTAGAACCTGTTTTGACCTAGATAACCTTAAATGCACTTTTACGTCAGTTTTATCAAAAATGCTTATCCTATTATAAAACACGTATATTTGAATAGAATTTGTGTGTGTGTGTGTGTGTGTGTTTGTGTGTGTGTGTGTGTGGACTGAAAGAAAAAAAATGTGCAAAATGTTTTTTTAAGATATCTTTTATTTATTTATGATAAATTTTATTAATTTTGAATAGTTCAGGTATCATTAGTTTTTAATCATTTTTGTGTTGTTTATGCGACGTTGGATCGATCTTTATATAAGTATCCTACTAATATCATAAATTTGGAAGTTCAGATGCTAGTTACTCAATCACACAGAAACTGCTGGTAGGTAATTAAAATGGTTACGCTAACAAATTATCACTAAAAGCTTATAAGTAACAACTAAAACTGGTAATCACACGTTGTCTTTAAAGGTGTACCAATATTTGCCTTAAAATATGAACCAAATATTTAAATTATAGCCAATTAAAATTTAAGAAAGATTATGTAATCAAATTACAAATTATAAAACAATCAATTCAATGATATCTTTGGAAAGACGTTGATGTCGCAATGAAACGTAAAGTAGTTTTCGATTAATATCTAACATTCAGTAACAGGCACTTACTTTCTACAAAGTAACATTACTAGGGACCATATTCGTTTATGGCGTCCATCAAGAAAATAACCAGCATACACAGAAAAATGATACCTATTAACGTAATAAATAAGTCTCTCAATTGTATAACAAATATATGAACAGGAAGCCATAGTAATAATATTACTGGTTGCAAAGAGGTCATTGAGGCTCAGTAAATTATTGCTCCCGCCTCATTTGCGAAGACAATTTCCTCTGCGTACAAAGTATCGTTGTTAAGGAATTATTTTAACTTGGCTCAACTCACAACATTGTTAGAATTTACAGGGCAGATATTGTTAGCTTTGACTAAGTCCAATAATGGCCGAGTAATAAAACCGATTTTTTATGGATTCATTTAAATTATATATCATTTTTATATTTATTTATTTTCAATAACATCCGATAAATTATATTTATTTAGAAGAATTTCGAATTCACCCAACCATGTCCCTGTATTAATAACTTTTGTATTGCTATATAACCAATATAATATCTTTTTTGCTTTATATTATTACATTCCGCTTTATATTTATATAAAATTTTATACGGCTTATAAATATTATAGGTGAATAGATTTACGTGTTAAAATTGAGTCTTTGTTTTAAATTAACGATTTACCTTAAAATAATGACACAAATACTATATTGTTATTTGTCTCTTATACGTGCTTAAATAAGCAAGTAAATATAAAAAAAACAATATGATGTCTTTAAGTATTCAACTTAATGTCCGTTCTAAAACCATTACTCGTAGAGTATGAATAGTTCGTACTGCAGAAAATCTATCGATACCATCAGAATGCGGTACAACTTCAAAGCGAATTCGGCTACATTCCATATTCAACTTCAATTTTATTCAATTTTTTTTTCTGTTGCAGTGACGTCGCCTGGTTCTGGAGCCAAACTGCACGCGTGCCAAATCCTTCTAGTGCTCCACATTATTGTGTGGGCTAACAATACATAGGCATAATGATCATACGTGTACTGAAGTGCTATTTCATTCCAATAAGGTGGTATAGAATGAGAAAGAAAATCGAGATCAACCAATCAAATTACAAGATTCTATTATTCGTTCTATGACCTTGATTAAACAGTTCTGATTGGTTATTTCAAATGTCGTATCTCTTTTTTCTATTCGCCTTACTGGATTGAAACAACACTTATTATAAATATTAAAATAGATATGAATTAGATGTATTCAATTCTGGTCAAGAGATAAGGTGAAATTAAAAATAGTTAACTGTACCTAAATGAGCTAATAATTATACCAAAGAATGTAAAGACTAAGAATATTGTTGATTTAATACAAATTATATGTCGAATTGTGTGTTTTAATTTCATCCCAAAATAACCTAATTTCCTTCTAAATATTTATTTATTAAGGACCAAAATCAGTCACTAAACTTACACATACAGACATACAGACTTAAGATAAGGTTCGCGACTTATATATATTTTTTATAAAAATGCTAACTACATTTTTATTTAACATTGGAAATAAAAAAAAATATTATAATTAACGAGTGCACTAATTTAATATATCAAAATAATAACATATAACAAAATATTATTTATTCAATTTATGTTTGTTTAATAAATAGTAATGAATTAAAATTGATTTATGTCTATGATCAACAATTGAGTTGACTGACCGTCATTTGTTTACCTATGGTTGATTTTCAAGCAGGATATATAAATTCAATTGTATTTTATGAAAATGAGATTTTTATGAGATTGTCTTTCATTGGTGGTTCAAAAAGAGTGACTTTCAAGTATTAAAAATACAAGCAGTGGTGGTTGATATTGTAAGATGACCCAACTGTACAAGAGTCTACTATAACAAAGTAAACTGTAATCTTTAATTTAGTTGTCGAAGCGTTTTTCCTCTACCAAACTACCCAATTTTTTCTTGCACATGTTATTTCTCACGCAGCTCATTTCAGTCTTACTCTTGCCTTATAGGCAAACTTATACCTAACACTTCCTATAATGTAATATCATTCCTTTGCATCACATGTCCATACCATGATATTCTGTTTTAGCTTCCCTCTAAATAAATATCATAAACTAGGGTCCGCCCGCAGTTTCAACCGCATGTGAGGCAGCTATTAGATACCCAATGTAATTTTTTTTAGGACGTCTATGCGAAATTTCATTATGATTTATTGAGTACTTACTACTACTATTTATTGAGTATTATATAATGACGTGAAAACGGAACAAAAAAATCTCATGCGTATTTATAATTCTAGTTAGATTTGTCCTCACAAAACTACTATAGAGTACAGTGTGCGTTAATTTTTCCCCAAAACGTTTTATATTAAACGATAAGATTCGGCACTTGTATTTATTATTAACTAACATAAGCCAAAGCCTGACAAGGGCGTGTTTATCAAGCGCTGCTAATCTGATAAATGTCAAGTCAGGAAGAGATGTCATGTAAGGGAGAGCGCGTAAGTCCACGCACGTCAAGATGGTGTCAAGTTCTTGCCAAGTAAGGGAATCAACGTGCGTGTCAAGGTGACAGCTTACAAATGTGTCGGAATTCCTTGTAGAATAGGGATGCCAGCTATTCGGGTTTTCCAAGACACGAGACTAAAACTTCGAGTTTGAATTTGAGTACATCATCTTTATTTTATTTTTTTAATTTATTTTCTACCAAACATATCAGTGCTACTATCTATAAAAACTCAGTTTTTTATTATAGAATAATTAGGCTTTAAATAAAAATTACTTATGTAATACATTCATTTATGTTTAAAAAAAAGCATTTGTCAACTGAGAGTAGAAGGACAAAATTTAAAATATAGGTTAATAATATAACATAAGCAAACACTAAGAAGAGATTTTTTAATATTTCAACTTAAGTAATGGGAAAAGAAATTTTTTTTGTACATACAGTCATTTTATGCTTAACATTTAATGATAATTTAATAAGTGTGACCATATCCTTCTGATCGAAATCAGTCACGACCGCCATTTTTGCGGAGATTTATCAAGTGCGCAGAAGACTTAGTGAATAAGTGTATTCACAACAGAGGTGCAACCGATGAGGTGTTTTATATATAATGAGATAGCAAACACGACTGGAGAAGATAAGGCGCTACAGCTTTATGTGATTTCAGAGGTACGAGACTCCGAGCTGCTATTGAAATCTTCTCAACAGACTTGGCTATTTTTACTGGCCAAACACGAGGTTTAATCTCAGGTCCTTGAGATCTGCAGCCTTATAAGATAGACACTAGACTAACAAGGCGATCAAATGTCAATATAATTAATAGTACGAGATAAATTATTAGAAAATATTCGAACTTAAAAATATTAAAATCTAGACAATCATGGATGTGACACACTTTTGAACTAAGCAACCTAATACTGAATGAATGGAGAATAAGATAACCTTTCATTTAATAAAAAATATATTATATAACTGATGAGGTTATATTAATGACTACAAGTCAAGTTGGGTTAAAGACAACGTAGTAAAAGTAGACTACCTATATTTTCCAATTCCTCGTGTTAAATTCTCTCGACTAATCTTCGATTTTCATCAATAACAAATCAGGGAAGTTGATCAAAAAAAGTGCATTAAAATTAATGTTATTTAACAGTGTTGGCCCGTGATTTAGCGAGGCAACCCATTGGCGACTTACATATTATCTAACTTATAAGCTTTGTCATCATCAAATAACAGATGAGGAATATACACCATATTTCTTATAACGTATATTAGACTATAATGAATCAGTCACTAAATTCTTACCCAACCTACATTCAATGAAGTTAAGTTGAGTTAAATTTAAATACGCTCGCAGCGCATCTAAATTCATAAGCCGATAATTAATGTTCTTCCAATCTTATTAAGACCACTTTGATCCAGTTCTATCCAGTTTCCAATAAAATTTACACTAATAAGACAATTGCAATCATTTAAGCCTATTTACTTCGTTGCAAAAGCTTTTAAACATATAAAATTAAATATTTTTGAATTAAAGTTATAAGCAGTGGTTACCCAGGATACAAGATTACCGAATATCAATACCTTTTTGAGTATACTGTAAACGCACTTAAGGACTTATATTAGACATACCGTAACATCGTAACAGCCTGTGAATGTCCCACTGCTGGGCTACAGGCCTCCTCTCCCCTTTTGAGGAAAGGGTTTGGAGCTTATTTCACAAAGCTGCTCCAATGCGGGTTGGTGAAAAATATCATATACATCAATATGGACATACATTCAATGTAATTACCGTAACAACGTAAATAGGTTATTCATTTTAAAAAATGGCATTGGCCTTGGCATTTTTTAAGCCAGCAGATGGAAAACATCGATATTTATGGTTATCGAAATAATTTACAATTAAAGAAAACTATTAAATACATATCGAGTAAAATAAATAAAAACGTTAATAAAATAATTACTATTATAATACTTATATAGGAATAAAGTATGGCGGAGAGGGGGAATGACGAAATAAGAGTAGGTACCGAAAAATACCGAAATATACTAATAGATGTCCTAAATAGAAAAACATTGGAAAAAATCTCGGTTTGTACAAATTTTACCTTGCGTGGTTATTTGATTTGATTTTGAGGTTTGATATTTCAATTTTCGTATTATCTATAATTATTTTCGTATTATTTCTATTACATAAATAATCATATATTTATTATTCGTTCATCCATTCATACAACCACGAATAATATTTGCATACTTAAATAAAACCACAAGCAAGATCAAAATAACGAAAATATTATTTTGTAGAATATAAATCTCATTAAAACTGATTATTCACATAAAAGTCGAAATAAAAATGTTCTGAAAACAGCGGTTATTTGGAACTGTAAATGAACATCATCTGTATGCGATGGAAATGTGATTTAAAAGTTCGCTTGCAACGCTCACACCGAATTTATTGCATTTCGCGCAAACAACTCGCTTCATATTTCAACTTTGCACTTACGCATCGGTTGATACAAATTTTATCTAGATTTTAACGATTGTTGCTTTAATTATTCTTTGAGTTTTGGGACTCAAATGAAACACAATGTTAACTGTGTTTACATATCATATAATGATAAGTTAAGTAACAGCCTTCAAAGTTACAGTTGGACTGGGTGGCAGGGCTAAACAGCAATACTTAGTATTGTTCCGTTCCGGTTTGAAGAGTGTAACTACAGGCACAGAGGACATCATACCTTCGTTCCCAAGGTTGGGGCGCATTGGCAAAGTTAATATTTATTACATCGTACAATGCATACATGTTTATGGGCGGTGATGACCACTTAACATCAGGTGACCCATTCGCCCGTCCGCTATACCAAAAAAAGCCTAAAATTTTTGCACTTTTGCGCAAATTTTAGGAGAACGTTTGGAGTAAATTTGATCAGTTTGATTTCGGTTGAGTATTGCGAAATTTTACGATTACCCTTTTTTTAAAGTCAACACAAGACTGGGTGCTTTTTCTCAGTATGTGTAATACGGCCGATATTATAGCTACTCTTGTTGATAGCATCATAATTTGGGGAAGCCAAGTGCGACTACGTGAGGTCTCAGAGAAACGTTGTTCCTAAAGTAGACGGCGAAAACGTACTTTTACATAAAACGTTTTTGGAACGGTTTAGATAATCTTCGAAAAGAAAATAAGATTATTGGTTTTTGCGTCTTTATATTATAAACAAAACAAAAAATAATATTTTTTGTTGTGTGATTTAATATATTAAAAAATATATTAAAAAGTATTGAAATATATCGAGAGGCGATATGAGAATTAGGCCAAGTCAATAATGTTCCCACCGATGTGAAAGCTAAGATCTTTGATGGATTTAAGAGAGCAAAAATTTTTCAGCCATTTCACTGATTAGAATTGACGTATTATATTTATATTACCTAAGCGTCACCTGTCCGCCTACCAATGACGAATAAAAAAAAGATACATTAAGCAACAATTACTACATATGTTCAATTTATATACTAGATATATAAGATTGTATAAGACGTATATTTTTCAGACTTAGTTTAATTGAACACGAATTTATAATTGACCGTGAGTTTTTTAAGAAATTATTAGGAAGAATAATTGATATAATGATACTATGATGAAAAAAGTTATATCCTGGTAACAGTTATTGTTCATTTATTGCTTCTTTTCAATTGATATTTTGTCTCTTACGCTCTTTGTTATTCAAGATCAATTGTGAGGATGAACAGTTGTTTAAAATATTTAGCAGAACCTATTCGGATGAATTATGTCTACCAATCGGTTATATAGTATACGTTAGGGGTTCGTATTTATAGACAAGTCCAATATTCAACTTCCAGTCAAATATACGTTGGAAAATGCATTTTAGTTTTCATTTCTTTCAATTTAAAAAATGGTTTTGCTATGTCACATTTTATCAAACGTGGGGTGTATTTTTTCTTTTTCATTTTCAAATAAAAAAATATTTTTGAAGGGACTTTTTATATTCCATATCCACCCTTTACGAAATATTAATATTATTTGTTTGTGTTTCGTTTTGAAATTGCTTAAGTATTAAAATTATGCTTCAAAAATTTCAGTTTATGTTTGCTAAGAAATTAGAGGTATTACTAAAAAAAAAAAAAATTGAACTGAAGATCGCTGGTGGTGTTCGGTACAAAAAAGTAACCAATGTCCTTCTTTGGAGTTCTGTTTGCTTGAAACCAAATTTTACCAAAATCGATTTAGTGATTTAGCCGTAAAAGCGTAACAGCGTAATATTTATAATAACATTATAGGTTTAGATGTGATATATACATACATCGTCAATCTATTGACTTATTCGTTGGTTTAATGGCTAGAGATATAAGGCCGTAGATCCTGAAGTCCTGGGTTTCGAGCCGATAAAAAGTATTAGAGAGAGGGAATAAGGGTGCATCTGTGTTTATGCACACACTTGTGCACTATAATATGTCCTGTATCGTTGTCCAGTTTCCCTCGAGAATGGTTACCGTGGCCGAAACCGGTCAAGGGGATATCAACATCATTAGTGTTCATCATTTAATTTTAATTATGATAGTTATATAGAATCATAATTAAAAAATCGATAGTTTGTTATTTAAAATAACTAGAATACAAAAATTAATGGACGCATAATAATTATACGTCTGTGTAAATAATATTGGACAGTACCAGTGTGTCGAGAATGGCATATTAAAAAAAAACTAGACAACACGTCGTTAAGGCATCACGTCAAAGAGAAAATTTCCATCAATGTAATGAAAGTATTTTCAATATTGATCTCTGTAGTATATTCCTATGATATATAAATCGATTCTTGTATTTTATGACGAATTAATTTACCAAACGTTTCTAGACTAATAGCGCGTATCAATTGCAGAATAATTTTAGGCAGCTCGTGTAAACAGTTGAATGATCAGTTTTAATTATCATCACAAAGGCTATGGTATGTTCAACTATAAATAATTAGCTTGGAATTAATTGGCTTGTAATAACTAAGCTAGGTTATGTCAAATGGAACGCTAATGATGTTTCTGAATCTCCTACTGTGATACATTAATATGGCTTAGGTATTAGGCTTGACGCGTCATATGTATTTTGATTTAGATAATATTATCAATGATAATGATAAATTAGACTAATGAGCTGCATAATTTCTAGTAACTTGTTATTGTAGTTTTGATAATTTGTGGCAGTTCAAATTTTTACTTATGCTCACCTATAAATCCCCCCAGAAAAAATCTTTGTTTCAGATTTGTTTATCTGTGTGCATGTGGGTGTTGATTTTGACGTGTAATTGAATGAATAATTGATATTGATTTTTTTATTACGACTGCATAAAACTTGATTTTTTTCATTTAAGATTGAAATGAGAATCTTTTTTTTCGAATTTTTTTTTCTTTTTTTGTTTTGTTAAAATATATTCACAATATATTTAACAATTATAAATGATTCATTTTTGAAACGGCCTGTGGACGATCATTTCATTCTAATATCGTATCATCTACAAAGTTAGAAAAAAAAAATTTTTTAAAAACTTTTAGGCTGCGAATGTTCTGTGACGGTTTTTTTAAGCCTTATTATGAAAAATTTTGAACAATTTCTCGCATCCCTTTGTAAAAATACATTATGTTTGGTTTGTTACTTTTATAAATACCGTGCGCTTCATAATTGCTAGAAATAATATTTATGTACTTTCGAACAGATAACTCGTTTAACATAATGCATATTAGCTTTGAATTATTAGTATTTTTTGTTAATAAATAAGATAATCAATGTAAAAAGAACAATTATAATTTTAACGAAACGTCCAAGGTTTGGTTTTTAAATAGCGTTGTTTCTTGTAAATGACCGTTTGTGGTTCAAAATGAATCGTTAAACTGCTTTTATGGACAGGTCGTGTGCTCCGTCCATTTATCGTTCGTTTTCGAATGAGAAATTAAATTAATCGTGCAATTTTTTTTTTACGTTACGGATCCGAAATGAACGAGTTGTGTTCGAAATATGTCGATTTTATTTCGCATTTGAAATTTTGCTGGTATTTGATGAAGGGTCAGTTGAGATTCTTTTGTTATGTTTTTGCGTTCATTTTAAAGTGAATAAAATGTTAATTTATGCTTTTCGAAATTGAAACCCGCTTATATATCGTTTATTGAAAAAATACCGAACACTTTGAGGTCTGAATTAATGTCTCGAAAAATAACCTCTGTTTTACGGACTTATAAAAATTGCATTTGTTTTTTTTATGCTAAAGTGCTTTAAAGCGAATGTATACCGTAAATGTATATGGTTTAATATTAGCGCTTAAGCGAAACACCGACTTGTATATTTAGTATAATCTTAGACGTATATATTAATCGTGCACGCAAGTTTACACTGTGCAGACCTGAATTAACTTAGGGCATTGAAAATTCTTTACTTATTTTTACAACTTAGCCTTCTTTTTTACAGGATAATAATAACATAACGGTCACGTTATGTCTGGAACCATGGCAGTATTTGAAAATTGTTGACTTGTTGGTCTAGTGGCTAGATTTGAACCCAGGACCACCGGGTCTGCGGCCTTACGGTCCTTGGTTCAAATCCTAGATCGGGAAAATAAAAACTTATTGGGTTTTTCTTTCAAAAATTCTCAGTAGTAACCTGGAGTCTAGAAGTTGGAAGTATGTTCCTGAAGTGTGGTCCTGGGCCTTTTTTTTCGGTTGTGTCGAATTGCCTTCCCATCGAATTACGAGAGTTAGATTTAGGAGGTGCACCTGTATTTGCGCACACATATATATAATACACAAGGTATTATAATTAATATGTCCTGCGCAGATGGCTAATCTTTCTTGAGACTGGTCGCCGCCGGAGAACATAGTTATTATATCATATCAAGTTGATGCCTCATTATTTCAAAAAATCCATCAACTTTTTTGACTTTGCTACATTTCATTACAATCATAAATGTTTTTAATTTATTACAAAACTCAATATTTACGAATAATTGTAACCACGTACTGGCAAACACTTTCTATAAATATCGAATTCATATTAATTGTGATAATCAAACTGAAAAAAAAAATTAACAGAAGTCCATAATGTTCAGTTAAAGCTTAAATATTCTACGAGTAAGGATTTGATCAAAACTACTTGTTATTAGTAAATATAAGATATGTAAGTGTTAGTTTAATGTGAGTAATATTTATCGAGGTTGTGTAAACAAACCCCAAATCTTACGTGATAAATATTTATACCGATATTATTGGAAATAACAAAAGCTCCCACGGCTAGGGATACAATAAATATGTATAATATGTGTGCTATGTATATAGTAGCCGAGATGGCACAGTGGTAAGAACGCGTGAATCTTAACCGATGATCGTGGGTTCAAACCCGGGCAAGCACAACTGAATTTTCATGTGCTAAATTTGTGATTATAATTCATCTCGTGCTTTACGGCGAAGGAAAACATCGTGAGGAAGCCTGCATGTGTCCAATTACACTGAAATTCTGCCAAATGTGTATTCCACCAACCCGCATTGGAGCAGCGTGGTGGAATAAGCTCCATACCTTCTCCTCAAAAAGGGAGAGGAGGCCTTTAGCCCAGTAGTGGGACATTCACAGGCTGTTACGGTATATAGTAGCCAATGCCTGTGACTTCGTGTGAAAGTTAGTTTAATTACGATATCTATGACAATATATTGTTATGTTACTCTTTGCTATCGTTTTCTTTGTATTCGTTTATTGATAAATTTATTCAATATACAGACATACGGTTTTTACTGCTTTGGTATATGTATATATATTGGTGTAGATTGGTGTTGTAATACCTCGTGGATCTGATGGTTAAATCGTCCTGTTAATTTTTTTTTTAAATATTATGACGCCATCTTCATTATTTACTTTGCCTAAAGATGTTCTGTATTTAGACAAACAATATCTACACATAGCGTATGTTTGTAGTTGTTGTGTGGCGAATCCGTTTGTGGTAAATAAGTAATAAGGTTTTTTTTTATAGAGTAGGAAGGCGGACGAGCGTATGGGCCACCTGATGGTAGGTGGTCACCAACGCCCTAAGACATTGGCATTGTAAGAAATGTCAACCATCGCTTACATAGCCAATGCGCCACCTGGCTTTGTAACTAAGATTTTATGTCCCTTGTGCCTGTAATTACACTGGCTCACTCACCCTTTAAATCGGAACAACAATATCAAGTACTGCTAATTTGCGGTAGAATATCTGATGAGTGGGTGGTACCTACCCAGACGAGCTTGCATAAAGCCCTACCACCGGTAAATAAATAAAAGTAAAATTTCATTTTAGTGTGACAAATAAATTTACCCAAAGTTTTAGTTCATTGTTCTCTTTTCTTCAGATATTTTGGATAAGTATCTCTTTTACAAAGATTTCGTATATCTGTTATGGTTGTGCTAGCGTTCATCCGAAAATCACTCAGGCGAACAATTTTCTTCCCGACCATTTTCACATAAGAAAATAAAAACTACAAGCGTAAAATGTATGTATCTCTATTTGTTTATATTTTTAATTCAGTTTTAATTTTTTAATGCTTTCGTGTACGTTCGAGTACATTTTTAATCTGTTATACTTATCATAATGTGAGTAAATATATTTCACTTAAAACCGGAAGACAACAATACTAATGCTATTGAGTGATAGAATATTTGATGGTTATGATAATAATAATAATTTAAGCAATATATTATACGAAGAATCAGTACTTGATTCCTAAAAATTTGATTGCTAAGTATATTTGTCGTTGTACTTTTGCATTCTTGATTATTTGAATTTGGAATGTCACAAAACGAATTGTCTAAAACTGAAACAAATAGATGCAGCAAAAAGAGGCATGATTTAGGAAAGGCCATCTACACCGCCGAAAAAAAAAACATGTTTATACGTCAGCCAGCATTTGAAGTAATGGAGCATCCACTGCATTCAGTCGACCTAGACCAGCGACTTTTTATCTTTTTCCCAATTTAAAAGAACATATCAGTCATGAACGCTGTGGAGATATTTTTGGAATCCAGAAAAATATACCTTTCTGACGGATCTAGGAAGAAATATTTCATACTATAGTTTTTCATTTCGTTAGCATTTTTTTTTAAATATGTACTGGACTCCTCGCCATTAACTATTATATAGGCTTTTTTACATAATACGAGAATATATGTTATAAAAACGTGGAATTTGTATTCCTTGACTTCCAAACCAGACACAAATTTAAAAGGGGTAACTACTGAGTATTTAGCCGGTTTTTCTACGGTATAATCTAAATTCCGAACCGGTGGTAACATTCTACTCATTTCCTGTTGTGAAACGATTCAAAAGTGCTTATAAAAGTCTTTAAATAAAATATACATTCATTATTTTTCTGTACTAAACTTTGATGAAGAGTATATGAATGTTTTTAAGAGTAAATAGGAGTGAGATAGTACAGTCAATCATATCATACAAATTTTTATAGATATAGATAGATATATATAGATATATTTTTTTAAATAGTTTTCATTAAGAACGTCTTTTTTGACAGCCTTAATAAGAATATATGTAGATTTCTATATTATATGAATTGTGCTAATTCAATTACACACGAGGTATTTTCAGCTTTAAAAAACAAATAAACAAAAATAAAGAAACGCAGTGTATATAACAATTTCACACAAATGTTTCACGTAACGGTCGAAAACGTTGTTTTTTCACCCTCAACGTTTACGTTACAACATATCATATAATTGAAACACGCGCACCCAACGAGGTTTGCATTCTTAATGCCGCAAACGGTCAAACTCCGCGTTCCTTGAATAATAAAGCGTTTTTAATGTGAAAAGTTTAAGATTATTGTTTATGATTATATCGTGGCGGGAAACTTATTTCAAAGTTTTTTAGACGAGCTTCGATTAAATTCGGTTTAAGGGAAAAGTTGTATTTTTTTCTTTGTTGCGTAATATTGCTCGGTATTTTGTTGAAGTCTTTGTACTGGCGTGAAATGTTTGTAGGGTGAGATTCCTGTAGATGTTTATTTAAATAAAAATGACGTTATAATTGTTTTGTTTCATAATACTTTAAGATTTATGCAGTTTGCATTTAAATTCAAAATGGCTTAAAGACTTAAAACATTTCGCATTACATTAATTGTTGTCCTTTGTCAGGTCAACGGCCTTGTCCTTTTATATTCGAGGTGACTTTCTTTGAGCCCGTACACAAAGCTGTTAAAAGAAATACTGCAAAGAAAAAAATGCTTATTTAAACATTCTAATTAAACGTTGTATTTTATAAACAGACATTTTAATAATGAATATCATATTGATGAAATAAAAAAAACAATGTGCGGTCTTTATAATAACTAATCATTATTATTATTAGCAACTTAAGCTTATAAAAGATTAGTTACCAGCCGCCACTTCCCCCCTTATGTGAGGAGGGGATGAGTTTAAGTCAAAAAAAGAACTTGTCCTTTTTTTCGTACCCCCTGAAAGTGTAACATACAAACTCACTTTCACATTTATAGTATATGTAAGGCTTTATTTATGACTTATTTATATATTGGATTAATTGTATTTAATATTGCATATTATATATTATAATAATAATAATAATAACAATAATAATGTCCTCCAGACCGATTTCGGCCGCGGCGGCCAATCTCAAGAAAGATTAGCCAACTACGCAGGAGATATTATAGTGCATAAGTGTGTGCGCAAACACAGGTGCACTCTCTATTCCCTAACTCTTATAATCCGATGGGACGGCAATCCGATACGACCGGAAAGAGTTCAGGCGCAGGACCAACGGCTTTACGTGCTTTCCGAAGCACGGGAGTGAACACACTTCCAACTTTCAGACTCCGGGCTGCTACTGAGAATTTTCTGACAGAAAAACCGAATATCATTTCATTGGCCCGATCTGGGAATTGAACCCAGGACCTCCGGATCTGCGGCCTTACATCAAGCCACTAGACCAACCAGGTAGTCCATTATATATTATAATAAAGTTATAAAAGAAAGACTATACGATATTATGCGAAAATATGTTAATTTATATACACATAGGTATGTTGTAGCTTAAGCTACCTGATCTCCAATGTCTAAACTTCCGCAACGCATCTGCTCAAGAACGTCAGTAAAAACTTGGAGCTGGTCCGCAAGCAAAACCTAGCTACAAACTTCACCGATACCAAAAGTTTCACGGACTGAGTAAGAAGGCAACAAGAAAAACATTACGACGTAGAACGCTTGACGTGTTTCCAATACTATAGAGCTATTCTGTGAGAACGATTTCGAAAGTCGAATTTCGAAATTCAAAAATCGAATTCAACTTCTACATATAACTCTTTTATGTTTTGTTCTGAAAATGACAAAGATATTTTATTAAAACAAGACGAAGAAAACTGCTAGCGTTTAAATAAGTGAATCTTCTACAACAAACTTGCACGGTGGATTAATAATTAATTTTATATATGTTTATTCAATTCGAAATAATCACAATATTGTATAAGTTTATTATTATGTTGTTTTATATTTATTTTGTGACTCTTGTAATATATAATTTATTAATAATATTTAGTGTGAACACCGTTCTATGATGTATTTAAAATATTATTTATTTTTTGTATATAAATAAATTATTTACCTTTTTCTTTAACAGTAAAGGATACCTAGATGGCTTATCATTTTTCAATATCATAGTTATTAATTCAAATATGGAATTAAAGTCTTCTAAATTCGAAATTCAAGTTTCGAAAATGTTATCCCAGAATAAGTCCTCCTTGTCTCGGCTTAAACAGCCGCGTCCGACAAAAACGCGAAACTTTTTAATTTAACTTTAAATCCCAGATCTTGGTTTCGATTGTTTATGTCAGTTCGGCAACTTTTGACCTGTTTAAGATTATGTACTAATTTTGGAATATATTCTTAACTCTACTTACAGTTATCAATACTAAACGAGTTTATTATTGAAAGATTACGATATAAAACTGTAGTCTACCTGATCTATTTTTGGCCACGTCACTAAATTTCTCATATTTAATGACGTCGCCGATACTTTATGTTCATTTTAGTATGGAAAAGTTTATACATAATAATTAAATTGTATTTCTTCGTACATGTATTAATTAAAGTGATGCAAAATGAGGTTGAAATTTTATGCGATTAATGCCTCCTTATATACTATATTAGGTGTATTATTTCGATTTGCTAGGACAACGATATCTTTGGAATTCATTTTGAAATCACGTCAGGCGCTTCAACTTCAATTATTTGTATAGATAATATTGTGATAATTTCAAATTAAATGAATATATATAACATTAATTACTACTAGGGTTCGGTCAATATATTATTAATATTCAACATTCTCAGAGTGCCTCAGTAATTCATCAAACCAAGTTGTCCATTTATCATTGAATGGATCCCATTGAGAATTATTATCCAATAGCGGGTTGAGTGATGCCTATGAACGCGGAATAGGTGACATGATTTCGGAAATTGATGTACGTATGCGATACTATTTATTTTTTTGATTGGTTGTAGGGCTTTGTGCAGTAATTGTGTTATATTTGGGATGTTAAGTGCGTCAGTTACTACAGGCACAAGGACATAACATCTTAGTTCCCAAGCTTGGTGGCGCATATTTCTTACTAATGTCTAGTGGTAGTGACGACCGCTTACCATCAGGCCCATCCGTCCGTTCTCTTTATATAACCATTAATATACATTTCATATATTTACGGAATCGTACCAACAAGAAAGCATCTAAAATTGGTATTACCGATATTACTCGAGTTCTTTAATCCGTAATAAAAATATCTCCGTATTGTGAAAACCTAATAACGGATATACGCTCCAAGTAATGAATAGATCCTCGGAAGATCCCCGCGGGAATCGTATGTGATTCATTATAAAAATGCGAAAATCTCGTTCGGTAATAACTCGACATGATAACCGTGATTACCATTGTGAGTAAAATGTTAGATATGTCGTACGTTGATGACATTTTTTTATTTATTTTATAAAAAGTTTCTATAAACTTGTATAATTTTTATCAACTATCTCGATTTATTATTGGTTGGCTGGAAAAGGTCTCTTATTGGGGTCCACCTTTGTACCGTAACAGCCTGTGAATGTCCCACTGCTGGGATAGAGGCCTCCTCTCCCTTTTAGAGGAGAAGGTTTGGAGCTTATTACACCACGCTGCTCCAATGCGGGTTGGTGGAATACACATGTGGCAGAATTTAAGTGAAATTAGACACAGAGGTTTCCTCACAATGTTTACCTACACAGTAAAGCACGAGATGAATTATAATATATATGAATTATAATCGCGTTTGGACTCTACTACCACTTAACATCAGGTGGAGTAGAGTCATTTACCCTCCCGGCAAATATAAAAAAAAAATCACAAATTAAGCGCATGAAAATTCAGTGGTGCTTGCCCGGATTTGAACCAACGATTATCGGTTAAGATTCACGCATTCTTACCACTGGGCCATCTCGGCTTTTATTGTTATTTGTGCCTTTGTGCGTTTTAATTTTATTATTTAATAGGGTACTACTTGCATGATCAATTGTGTGCAAAAAGGATTATACAATCAACTAATTCTCCTTTTTCAGGAAGGTCATCTACCACCAGGCAGTAATATTTTATATTGATGTGTTTCCTTTTAAATTAACCCAATTAACCTGGGCCAGTTTCCAATTTCGGTGACGTATTGGCGATGTAAAGGATGGGTAATATTTCTTACAGCATCAATGTCTGTGGGTAATGGTGAACACTTACAATTAAGTGGGGTATTTGTCAGTTTGCCAGATGGAAATCTATCATGATGTTTTCCTACACCGCTGAGAACGAGATGAATTATAGACACTATAGTACAAAAACCCTCAGTGATGTTTGACAGAACTTGAACCCGCGATTTGGTTTAGATTCACGTAATCTAATGATTCATTATATATTTACATTTTTTTTATATTTGCCGGGAGGGTAATGACTCTACTCCACCTGATTTTAAGTGGTAGTAGAGTCCAAACGCGACGACGACCAGTACAGACGGGAAGAAGATTCTGCACTAGCCGCCCTCGCCTTGCCGGCCCGCAAGATGCCTCTTTACGCCTCGTTTGAAGGAACCCGGGTTGTAAGAGGAGGGGAACACGTGAGCTGGTAAGGAATTCCATTTTTTGGAAGTGAGAAAGGAGTTGCCAAATTACATATGTACGTTTCATTACGTATTGACGTTTCTAATTATTCATTATATATTTAGGATATTATTTACAATTTATCACTTTACTCATAATGTCTGTAATGTGCGTTTAAATCATATTCAGAAGCAACTACTGATGCTTATAAAAAATCTAAATGGATTGAGTATTTTAAAACAAAATACATCATTTTGTTCATTTTATTTTTACTTTAAAATCACTCATATTTATCCCCGGTATGAGTATAATACTACTTGTATCCACCAACCCGCATCGGAGCGGCGTGGTGAAAAAGGAAAAGTGGGACCCAGCAGTGGGACATTCTTACATTATTAGGTTGTTTTATTTAAATTTAATTTTAATCGCTTTATTACAACTTTTTCATAAATTATAATAGTGATTTTGAAAGAGAGAAAATAAAGCTTAAAATTGATGAAAATCCTTCAAACAAATTGTTAGCATTAATGATTGAAAATTGTAGGATTTTACTATTATAACCACGATATTATAAAAACGATAGCACTAAAATTTTGAAACAGATCAAATATTAGATAATGATATCTAAATATTGACTTCATTTGTAAAACATACAAATATACTTTTAAATTTAATGGTTGCAATAAAATATCAATTGTACATTATTGCTTGCTTTAAAAATCATGCTTTTTTATACAATACGTAGGCAGACGGGCAATTCGGCCACGTGATGGTAAGCGGTCACCACCGCCCATAGACATTTTAAGAAATATTAACAATCTTACATCGCTAATGCGAAACAAACCTTGCAAACAAAAATGTTATGTCCCTCATGCCTATAGTCACACTGACTAACTCACCCTTCAAACTGGAAATCAACAATTAGTACAGTACATATTACAGTATATTTTTTTTAAATTTGTCAAACGACCTTGAACAAAGCCCTAACACCAAGTAAACCTGCAATATATTACCTGTACCGGACAAAGAAGGCTAGTTCACCGTTCGCCAAAATCTAAGCATTCTATTTCTTTAACTAAGAATTATTACAAACAATAATTTAATTTGGTACTAAAAATAATATTAGATACAGCAAATCAAATAACAACTGAAAAAGCAGCTTAATATAATATCAGATATCAAAAAAAAAGTATTTACATTATTTCAACAATTGTAGTGAACGATAATTACATGGTTAAATAAAAAAAGGTATATAATAAAGGAATTAATAAAAATATAAATGAATTTAATGGAAAAAGTTATGAATCCCCAAAAAAAAATTTGATTAATTATCTGGTTGTTGACCACAAAGTATTTGTAAACCATTCAGTAAGCTTTTTTTTTTAATCTAGTTATGTTTTTGATATGAGCATAATGTATACTATTGAAGTCGAGATGGCCCAGTGGTAAGACCGCGTGAATCTTAACCTATGATTGTAGGTTCAAACCCGGGCAAGCACCACTGAATGTTCATGTGCTTAATTTGTGTTTATAATTCAACTCGTGTTTGACGGTGAAGGAAAACATCGTGACGAAACCTACATGTGTCTAATTTCATTGAAATTATGCCACATGTGTATTCCACTAACCCGCACTGGAGCAGCGTGGTGGAATAAGCTCCAAACCTTCTCCTCGAAAGGGAGAGGAGGCCTTAGCCCAGTAGTGGGACACTCAAAGGTTGTTACTAAACTAATACTATTGCAACGTATTAGACTTAAAGCAATGTCGGTGTCCAAATACTCATTACACTGCAAATTTTCGTTCGAGACAATTCCAGAGCATTAATAACAAATTTATAGAGTTCACTACAATTATTAGAACAGTATTACATTTTTTAAATTAATGTTTAATTATAAACTAAGCAAAATATAAAATGTACCGCAAATTAAAATTATTAAAAAGGACGAATTCTATAAATATTTATAAAACTCGATTTAAATAATTGTTATCTATTGTTTAATAAATTGAAAAAATATAATTGACAGTCAGGTGGTATACGATATTTTATTCAATTTTATTTATATTCGAGTTAACGAATTTTTAGAGGATAGTAAATTACAAAGCGCTTAAAAATTATTAACACTTGGAATATCTTGTAAGAGTTCTTCGACTTGAAAAATATAATTTTAACTTAGAAGATGGTTATTAGTTATTTAGTTACTTATTTACTTGAGTGATTTTAAAGTAATGTGTACCGTCAAAAGAGTTTAAATAGATGGTTAACGATCGGTGAAATTTTTTAACATGAACTTAGTGGTATGGCTTTGTGGATGCTCGTCTGGATAGGAACCACCCACTCATCATATATTCTTCTGTGATGTAGCAATGCTTAGTATTATTGTCTTCCGGTTTGAAGAGTGAGTGAGCCAGTGTAACTACAGAAATACATAACATCTTAGTTCCCAAGGTTAGTGGTGCATTGGCGGTTAAATTCTTTAAAGTTCATAAATTAAATTTTATGAACTTTTTTTGTATTCTCTCCAGTTTTTCTTTGTAAGTTATATAATTCGGAGACCATATACTACAACCGTATTCTAGAATACAACGTACATAAGTAAAATATAAAATTTTTATGCATTCAATATTATTAAAAGATTGACATATAAGTTAATTATAGCCTAATTGCTTATATGCCTTATCAGTAATGAGTTCTATATGCTCTGCCATCAATAATTTAGAGTCTAATTGAATTCCAAGGTCACGCACTGATTTAACTTCTTGTATCGCCTTGTTATCAATATTATAGTTATATTCAATATTTTTATACTTAGTAGAAAATGTTATTTTTACTGTTTTTTTAATATTAATCGTCATTTTATTTTTTTCGTAGTAATGTGAAAGATTATCAAGGTCACGTTGCAATTCAATGCAGTCAGATGTGCTACTTAATACTTTATAATTTTTTTTATCATCTGCGAATAGTAAAAAACGGGAGTGCTTAAAACAATTAAATATATCATACAAGTATACGTCATACAGTAACGGACCTAATAGTGATCCCTGTGGGACCCCTGAAGTTGCGTATATGAGGTCACTACGAGCACTACCTATAACAACTGCTTGCTGCCTTTTTGATATATAGGAACAAAACTACCTATGCAAGTCACCTTTGATTCCAAGTTCTTGAAGCTTTTGCATTAGTATATCATGGTCTACTCTGTCAAACGCCTTTTGAAAGTCGGTATATATTACATCTACTTGCTCTCTATTGTCCATTGCCATGTAAACAAAATTAGTAAATAGTGATAAGTTTGTTACCGTTGATCGTTTTTCCATAAAGCCATGTTGTTGTACGGGTATGGAGTTATGGATAATAGGTACGATCGCCTTATAAACAATTCTTTCAAAGATTTTACTTATTGTATTCAATATGGAAATGGGTCTATAATTTTCTATTTTATTCCTTGGTCCTGATTTATGGATTGGTATGATTAGTGCTTCCTTCCATTTCGTTGGAAAAGCGCTAAATACATTGACAGACTTATTATATATTATTGACAGTGGCTCTGCCAATGCTTTAGCACATTTACTGTAGAATATGGCTGGGATTCTGTCACTTTCTGCTCCTTTTTTTATATCCAGGTCTTTAAGTATTTTATAAACTAATTCTTTGTCAATGTTGAGGTTACAAATAGTATCATTTGTATTAGGCTCTTGGATATGTGTGCTGTAAGCATTACCATTACGCTTGGCGAAAACACTTTCGAAGAACTCACAGAATCCCGTGCATATTTCTGTAGGATTATTGAATTGACGATCTCCTAAGGAAAGAGAGCTCGGATAGTCGTTCTTACAGTTTCGTAAGTATTTTTGGTACCACCATAATCGTGTTGGATCCTTTTTAATGTTCTCCTGCATTTTTGTTTGAAATTGGTTGTAATACTTATTTTGAGCTTTCTTTTGTCTGAATCGTAATAGCGAAAATTCATCATAATCACGTGGATTCTTAGATGATTTCCAACGTGCATGAGCTTTAAGTTTGTCTCGAATTATATGTATTAGGGATTTGCTATACCAAATGGGGTAGTGGTTAAGATATTTGCCTGTGGTATTTGGTACATGTTCGTCTATTATTTTGTTGATAATGGTATAGAAGTTGTTAACTATGTCATCAATAGAATTTCCGTTTAGAATAGATTGCCAGTCTAACTTAATGAGAGTATCATTAATAGCATTAAAATCCGCTTTTTGGAAATTTAATTTACTTAAAGGAGGTACATTAAGTTCTCTTAAAAGAAAATCTGAGGCATCAATTTCGAGACTGGGGTGATATTTATCTTCAGCAACTAAGTTTTGATTCGACCTTTGAACATCTAGATAAGTATTTTCAAAAACTAAGTCCAAAATGTTGTTACTACAATTTGATATTTTGTTAAATTGTGTCAAGTTCAAACCGCTGCAGGTTTCAATAAAATTAGTTGATACGGTCTGTAACAGTGATGATCCACGATTAAGGTGCAATGGCCCTGTTCCCTTCCAGTCAATGTGGGGAAGATTAAAATCACCCACTATTATAAAGTAATCTTCAGGTAAGTGTATTAACATGGATGACCATAAAGTAGTTACTGTCTCAATACGTTTAACTTGATCAATATCTGGTGGTATATAAAATACTCCGATATGTAAACTTTGATTATGCTTCATGACGTTTTTAGGGATTGTTATCCAAACTGATTCAACACCGGGCAAACTCCACTCTGGTATTCCTTGAGGCTGTAATATGGATTTCGCGCATATCATAACTCCACCTCCAGTATTTTTGGTTGATGTGCTAGTATTTCGATCCGTACGAAAAACGTCATATCTGTCATCGCACAGTTCTCTGACATAAAAGCCATCAGTAAGCCAAGTTTCGGTTATTAGAATGATGTCGTAATCGTTGATTAATATATTTGAACGAAGTTCTTCAGTTTTGGTTCGCAATCCACGGACATTCTGATAAAATAGTTGTAAAGCATTAATCATTTATATAGGCAATTTAAAGGAAAGCTTAAGTATATGAATAAATTATAATTGAAATTAACATTAATGGTGACGTTTAAATTTAAAATATTGTTGCATGATTCTAAAAATGTGATAAAATAGGAAATAGTATTATCAATTTGTAAATGTAAATGAAAAGTTTTCTCTAGACATATTACTCGTATTTGTTGTGATTTTAATAAAAGTTGTCCAGCTATACAATTGATTTGATTAAAAGTAAATAAATATAGTATAAGTAATTGTGTAGATTGTTTTAGTGTAGTGTAGCTTAGTAAATTGTAAGTAAGTGTAAGTATGACATGTATTTTTTGTATTGAATCCCACCTCGCCAAATCAACTAAAATAAGAAGTCTAAGTTCATAACTTTGAAAATTTAGTATAAAGTTTACAATATCCACACAATAAGAAGATTTCAATATTAAGTTATTATAATTAAAATCTACATAATTTTCCTTAGATCCTTTTCGGAGTTTATGTTTATTGCAGGGGCTTCATCGTTTTTTCTTAAAAAAAATATTGCAATTTCTTATCCAGACGAATTTATAAGCCTTTTCTGATGCGCGTATTTTTGTTTTTCTGAACAGATCTTTGTTCATGGGCGTTGGGTGTTCGTTGACGAAAAAGTTTCGAGGTGGGCCATTCAATCCTATGTGACTCGTATATACGATACCCCTGCATTTTCTTAATCCTGATAGAATCGAATCCTTTAAGTCGCGACTTTTTAATTTGGCCACGAGTGATTTGGGTCTACCCGATTTTTGCTGCATCGGCTGCACTCGATTTGCATTTAATTATAATGTATAATTATAAAGTAAACAAAATAAAAAATGTACCGCAAATTAAAATTACTAAAAAGGACGAATTCTATAAATATTTATAAAACTCGTTTTAAATAATTGTTATCTATTGTTTATTAATTGAAAAAAAAATAATTGACAGTCAGGTGGCATACAATATTTTATTCAATTTTATTTATATTCGAGTTAACAAATTTTTAGAGGATAGTAAATTACAAAGTGCTTAAGAATTATTAACACTTGGATTATCTTGTAAGAGTTCTTCGACTTGAAAAATATAATTTTAACTTAGCAGATGGTTATTAGTTATTTAGTTACTTATTTACTTGAGTGATTTTAAAGTAATGTGTACCGTCAAAAGAGTTTAAATAGATGGTTAACGATCAGTGAAACTTTTTAATATGACCTTGGTGGTAGGGCTTTGTGGATGCTCGTCTGGATAGAAACCACCCACTCATCATATATTCTACTGTGATGTAGCAATGCTTAGTATTATTGTCTTCCGGACTGAAGAGTAAGTGAGCCAGTGTAACTACAGAAATACACAACATCTTAATTCCCAAGGTTAGTGGCGCATTGGCGATGTAAGAGATGGGTAATATTTCTTACAATGCCAATGTCTATGGGCGGTGGTTAGCACTTACCATTAAAAACAAAAACAAAACAAAACCACTAAAAACATCAAATAATAAACATCAAATATAAAATCTTCATTTTTTGAAGTTTTTTTTTTTTTTATAGAACAGGAAGGCGGACATATGCATATGGGCCACCTGATGGTAAGTTGTCACCAAAAGCTCTTAGACATTGGCACTGTAAGAAATGTTAACCATCGCTTACATCGCCAATGCGCCACCAACCTTGGGACCTAAGATTTTATGTCCCTTGTGCCTGTAATTACACTGGCTCACTTATCCTTCAAACCGGAACATAACAATACCAAGTATGTGATCAGTGGGTGGTACCTACCCAGACGAGCTTGCACAAAGCTCTACCACCAGTGAAAGTTGGTTGAAAAAATATGATGGAATTGATAACTCCTTATTTTTGCAGTTGGAAATAGTAGGTAGCCGTTTTGTTTTTACAATATTTCACCAAGCTTTATAGCTTCTATTCATTATGTATAATCCATCCATATGCCAATAAATTCGATGTATAAACATCAATTAGTTAATATTGTAGCTCTGGGATATAAAAACAATAAAGACCAATGCCATATTTAAACGATTATTCCATTTAGCTATTGAATCTAAGCATCAAAAATATAATTATTGTATTTAAAATTCATATCTTGACAGATTAGGCCACAGTGGTTAATCTCAAGAGAGATTAGTAAACTACACAGGAAACGTCAGAAACAATGGCTTTACATGTTTTCCGAGGTACTGAAGTGTACCAATTTCAAGACAACCGGGCTGCTGCTGATAATTTTCAACAGACTCAAAAACTTTTTATTGGCCTGATCTGGAATTTGATCACAGATCCTCGGGATCTGCGGCCGTATTACCACTAGACCAACGAGGCAGTCCCATATACGTAAGATACGTTTTAATTTTATACAAAACGAATATCGGAATAAGCGGACCGGAACAAATTTCAGTATTCCGTGTTCGGATTCATCTGTAGTCTATTCACTATTCACTGAGCAAATCCAATGCAATGAGGGTATCCTAATTACTACTTCTCAGCTAAATGAAATCCCGTCACGGAAACTACTCACGCGATACTGGATACCACAGATTTTTTTCTTATGCTACATGCTATTTTGATATTTATGTTTATACTAATATGGGTGATTATTGAGTACATAGGTCAAGATTATATTATTCGAAAAAATGATACTCTTTCTGATTATAACAACCCATTCAATAAAAACAACATATTATTATGTATTATTTTATTATTCATTTGTTCATTCATTCATACATTGTCTTATATAAAATTTCGAGATGGTTCTTATGTAAGATCATTGCCAAAGGTGAATTCTATTCTGGACGAGTACAAATTATTTTTAAAGACAGTTACACTTGGGATTGAGGAAGGAACTGGGATGAATCCTAGTTAATATTAAATGAATTTTTGAGGGTCATATTACTGATCCTTATCACTAATTTATTCACAGTAGAACGGCTATATTTTGAGTCCTTATTAAACTCAAATGCGAGTGTAACACATGTGAAACATTTTAATCAGACATAAGCTGATATCCTCACAATGTTTTCCTTCACCGTAGAATTTCATCACATGAAAATAAAATGGTGATTTTCTCAGGGTTGCCCAAAAATTAGTGTAGAATAGAAAGTTATACCAATAAGTAATAATATTTATTTTTTATATTTTTTTTTCACATTGCTATTTTTGTCCTAAAGCTGGTTTGATAGTGGCCAGTATTTACTAAAGACTTATCCAGTGTTAGCATTAAATATTAAATAGATTAAGATCGGAGCGAATCTAATTTGAAGATTGATAACCATCTATTACTTTGATATCCAAAAACAAGAAAATTTATAAACGATGAAATTGGATAAACAATTGAAACTCAAATTGAATAATCATTTCAATTCAATTTGAGTGATAAAAACTTTTTGAAATTAAATAGAGAATAAGTTTAATTTTATTTATATTAAGAGAATCTCATTTTAATATATTTAAATTAGTTAATCTACAATATTATATAATCTAAATTTTATTAAATTTTTACTATTTCTTTTTTCTATTTTCGCTGGAAAAACATTAAGCTATACTTGATGGTAGGGTCTTGTGCAAGCCCGTCTGAATAGGTACCACTCAGTTACAAGGGTGAGTGAGTCAGTGTAACTAAATTCTCAGGGGACATAATATCTTAGTTCCCAAGGTTAATAGCATATTGACAATGTAAGGATAATAGGTAATAATGTCTGGGGGTGGTGACCGCTCATGGACCTGTTTTATATAAAAAAACTGTTCATGTTACTTTTAAATCACTAAGCTTCCGCTTAAAATAATTTTACAATTAAAATTATCCAATATTAATACGATCACGCAGATTCCCTGATGAGCATCGCTGACACTACTACTCCAAAAGAAAGATCTCGTCAGACTTTTATTTTGCTTGATCTAACCTGTATCCTAACTCATTGCTTTGGTACTCTATAAACAAATATAAGTCCTGAATTCATTGACTTATAAATCGAAATTTTTGCGACAAGTCTATTTAATTTATACTTCAACTAATTAAACATATAATTCTACTACTAGAATTATGTTAAATTAGCTTTTCCATCTTACCTTTGAAAGTTCTGTCATCACTTTAAGTTAAATGGTTCTTAAAATAACTTTTCTAAGTTTTTCCGAGCAATGATAGTCCACAAAGAATATCTCCCGTGATAAAAGCGATGCTGTGAAACCTATTCAACGCGGTGCAACTTCAAATACAGACGAGAGCTAGCGAGTTTTCTAAGAACTCAATAATACCATAGCTTAGTTAAGAAGCAAGCTCCGTCACAATGAAACGATTTCATTTAATATTATAAAAAGTTTTATTTATCTTTTTTTTCAAATGACAAGAAATTGCTGACAATTGATTTTAGTGTTTATATAAAAATCGGGAAATTAAAAAATGTCTGCCTTACCCAGAAACGTTACTTAGCGACTGCTTAATTAAACAATTACTTCTCTCTTTCTGACATTATCGATTTGACATTCGAAAAAAGAAGACACGGCATTGTTTAACTAATCACCCGCTGAACTGAACTGAACTGAAATAAGGGCGTATCAACGCAAATTCACTCGCTTGTCAATACTTGTACCGGTTTTTTTTATAGAATATGAAGGCGGACGAGCATATGGGCCACCTGATGGTAAGTGGCCACCAACGCCCATAGACATTGTTATTGTAAGAAATGTTAACCATCGCTTACATCAGCAATGCGCCACCCACCTTGGGAACTAAGATGTTATGTCCCTAGTGCATGTACTTACATAATAATATTCACCATATACTTGGAAAGTGCTTACGCCTCTCTTCTTACACTGTGACCATCCAAGGATAGGATTTGATGTGACTATATATTGTATATACATATAGTCTATTTAAACCACAATAGGAGAAAACCCAAATAAACACCTTCACGCATTGGAAGCTATGAAAGCTTCGCAAGCGTGTGAACATACCATTAGGGCATAGAATAATGAAACTGGGTTATATAGCATTTCTAAGTACCAACATTCATTTTAATAATTGTGAACTAAACTATAAAATTAATGAAGTAATTTAAAAAAAAGAACATTATTTGAGTAGAACACGATAGCTTTGTTCGAGTACATAGATACTAGTTATGCACTGTAATAAATAATTGTTTTTTTTTTTAAATATATATTTTTAACAATACCATTTTCTCGTAACAGCCTGTGAATGTCCCACTGCTGGGCTAAGGACTCCTCTCCTTTTTTGAGAAGAAGGTTTGGAGCTTATTCCACCACGCTGGAGCAGCGTGATGGAATAAGCTCCAAACCTTCTTAATAGATGTGAGTTGGTGGAATACATAAGTGGCAGAATTTCAGTGAAATTAGACACATACAGGTCACCGTAAAGCACGAAATGAATTATAATCACAAATTAAGCACATGAAAATTCAGTAGTGCTTGCCCGGGTTTGAACCCACGATCATCGGTTAGATTCACGCGTTCTTACCACTGGGCCATCTCGGCTTTTTTTACCATTTTCTCATTTGTCTCTAAGTATTGGTCTTGTAATTATTATATTCCAAAGTCTCCATACAACACGGTCTACGTTATAATGCCCTATTTTACATAATTTAGAAAGTCAGCATTATTTGCATAAGGTTGTTAATTATTCGCGCCAAGCCTTTTGTGTAAATTACTTAAATTCATAGCTCAAATGATGTTTGAATTTGATAAGACTGATGATTAAATGTGAAAATAATAGTTAAAAGATAAAACGACAACAACAAAAAAGCAACATTGTCAAATATGCTTCAATTCCGTCTTTTTTTACTTTAATTTAATTATTAAATTAATTTTATTATTTTTAATTGACATGGCTGTAAAACAGCTAGTGTAGTTAGATCGAGTAAAATATAAACTGATTTAAACTACGTTTAACAGTTATAAGATGGGAAGCTAAAGTTTTACGCTCGAAGTCATATGATCGTTTCAGGTGAATATTCTGACGTCAAATGGTAAAAATTGTGTTCGTAAAAGAGCTGCTGACTTTAAAAATAACATTTTAATAGGTAATTGAAAAATTTTTTTGTTCATAATATATTTGACTTCATTGTACGTTGATCTTAGCTCAAGATTGTTTTAAATATAGCAAAAAATTTAAAAAAGGAAAATAAATGTCCGGTAAATGATCTCCAAATATTACACTTCCAGGCAAAGATATTTCCTCTGATAAGAAAATTCGAAGCTTATTTCATAGCGCTGGTCCATTGTGGAATACATGAGGCAGAATCACATTCGACACATGCAAGTTCTCTCACGATGTTTCTGTTGTTATAAACACATACACAAGTATATTAAGAGTCAGTGCAAACAGCACTTAAACCGCAATCTAGTATATATATATATATACTAGATTAGATTATATATATATATATATATATATATATATATATATATATATATATATATATATTATTTATTTATTTGAATAAGTAAAATACATCTTTACACCTCCTTACCGCTTTACCTCATGTACACTCTCTATTCCCTAACTCTCATAACCCGATGGGACGGCAATCCGACACAACCAGAAATAGTTCAGACGCAGGACCAACGGCTGTACGTACTTACCGAGGCACGAGAGTGTACACACTACCAACTTCCAGACTCCAGGCTGCTACTGAACATTTTCGACTGAAAATCTCAATAACATTTTATTGGATCGTTTGTCAAAAAAAATAACGTCTTATTTAACTCAAACAAGATCGTAAGATTACAGGAAGTGATATGCGACATCGACTATTATAATTAGAGCTCTGAAAGGTACACATATCAAACAAGCGTATCACCGCAAGACTACGGTCTCCCATTAACTTTATGTGTACCATATACATAACGTCCGACTTTAGTGTAAACTTTGGATCGGCGTTCAACGCCAGACATATCATAGATAGCTCAGCAACGACGACTTGATAACAACAATAGTCGATAAACACTACTCACGTGTATTTTTTTTAAATCTAAAACATTTTATATTGACGCTAGACAGAATAACTAGAACCGAAATCCAAAGCGCTTTCGACTTCGCTTTCTAACGAACGCCAAACGCGTCAATATACAGACATCAGCAGTCTAAAGGACCTCAACATTGCATTTTTATAGTAAGCATCGTTATGTGTTTAGTAAGCGGGCAATGCTTTTTAGGGAGACTAGGCTGAGTCAGTTTTTAAAATTTCTTAAATGAGATACGAAGTGGACTCTTGTGAAATAGCACCGCTAGTAACATTAACATAATGAGCTCATTAAAAAAACGCAACATATAAACAAAGACGAAAGAGTATTTATTACATTTTTCAGAAAAAAATACCTCTTAAATATTATTTATATTTAAATGTTAAATATTAGTATAATTGCCAAAACATATATTATGAAGCTTTATCTGTTGGAAATAATGACATTCATTATGTATTATGTTTTTATCGCTTTACACATTTTGATTTTTTATCGTCTATTTCTCAGTGCGGTATAAATGTTGCAATCGATGTCAAGTTTCTCGAATTATTGTTATTAAAATCAATCAAAACAAAGAAAATACATACGGTATTATTTTTAAAACTACCTAAAAATTATAAAACAATTTCTCGTAGTCGGATACATAAATTAATAGCCCCACACAGTGATTGTGAATTTTTAATAGCTATAATACTCGCATTCGGGTTTAAACGAATACATGGAACGCAATATTTCAATTTTGACTTGGACTATCCCATTGTGTGGACAAATATGAAAAATAAAGTATATCATTTTACATACAAAATACGGTTTGAACAACGCCAGATGATTAAATTAAACACATGAGGGATGCATTTATTACGAATGAGTAACAATCTATTCAATAATGACAGTATCAAGTTGATTACAATGGAAACGTTAAAGCGAAAAATCAAGCAATTTTTCAACCGATTTAGTTAGAAATACTGATAGAAGATTTTATATTTTTATTTTTGATAGAAGATTAAAATCGTTTTCGTTTTACGAGTTGATAAAAAATATTGAAATAATACTACATAAATACTAAAAATTATTTGAAGGTATAAGGAGTTACATTCCTTGTAAATCTCAGTTGTCTCGTGGCTAGCACGCAAAGCCGTTGGTTCTGCGCCTGAACTCTTTCCCGACATATCGGATATACCGTTGTACCAAATTATTAAGTCATTTGTGCATTATTTGACGGGCCGGTTGGCGTGGTAGATACTTGCCTTTCCCGCCGAAGGTTGTGGGTTCGATTCCCACCCAGGACAGACATTTGTATGCATGAACATATCTGTCCTTAGTCTGGGTGTAACTATCCATATAAGTATGTATGAACAAAAGAAAAGTAGTATATGCAGTATATCAGTTGTCTGGCTTCCATAGCACAAGCTCTGCTTAGTTTGGGGTCAGATGGCCGTGTGTAAATAATGTCCTGGATATTATTATTATTATTATATGTAAATAAGAGCCTTAACCGAAATTGGTCAGATGACTTTATTCTTTGTCTATCTATACAATATAAAAGTTCACCATCAAAACAACGATTACCTTTAAATATCGTGTTGACATCAAAACTTTGATCGTCAGCACTGTAACAGCATGAGGTCCATCTGTGGTCATTATTAATACAAATTACTGAAGCAAGGCTTTAAATCAAAATTTCAAATTATGTTTGAGACCGAAAACGAGGGTTGTGCCATGAAATCGCATTCATCAAAACTTGGAAATTAGCTCCCATTCCTAATTAAAGCTACCGGTTGTTAACGCCGACCCCCGGGGCTTTGAATCTTGCGTAAATATTGAGCTTGAATATAACTTTTATTATTATAGACTTATTGGCGCCTAATATCCTTTTGTCGAATTGAGTTGATTCGAAATTTGAATTGAGGTCTACGTTCACCTTGAGTAATTGTTTGCTGAGGGCTTTTTCGCGTTGAATTTTCGGTATTCAAATAAATCAGCGACGTATAAAAATATGCGACGCGAAGTGGTTACATTTTAAAAATATTGCTGTTCGCTTTTAATATAAGGTACAAAAGGAAAAATGGACTTTATTTAATAATGTGGTAAGTTTGCTACATACTTATATTCAATTCAAATAATTATAAACAATAATGAATAATATGTGCCCGTCGTGGGACGTCTGCCAGATTTAAAACATCGAAATTGACCGATATTGAAAATAATATATATTTCTTATTATATAGTATCACGCACATACAAAGGAGTAATGAGCGGTGATGGAAAGAGGGCATGATGGCTAAAAAAGTGGATTTCAATGATGCTATTTACGTATTGAATGAATATTCGATAAAAAAAAAGTTTTTAATAGGAAAAATAAACACGTTAATCACGTATGGTTTTTAAGAGTTTTTTTTTATAATTTACAATACATTTATTAACTACTATTTAATATTCTTAGCAGTCGCCAGTCACGTACATAAATTGCTTATGGTTATTTATAATACGATACAAAAATTAATTTAATAAGATTCCTACTAAATCTTTATTCAGAAAGTAAGTAATGAGTGCTCGTCGAATTAATTCGTTATAATAATATTTTAGCAGTCGAGATGACCTTGTAGTTAGAATGCGTGAATCTTAACCGATGATCGTGGGTTCAAACCCGGGCAAGCACCACTGAATTTTCATGTGCTTAATTTGTGTTTATAATCACTTCGTGTTTGACGGTGAAGGAAAACATTGTGAGGAAACCTGCATGTGTCTAATTTCATTGAAATTATGACGCATGTGTATTCTATCAACCCGCATTGAAGCAGCGTGGTGGTATAAGCTGCAAACCTTCTCCTCAAAAGGCAGAGGATGCCTTAGCCCAGCTGTGGGACATTAACAGGTGTTACTGTTACTGTATATTTTAGTTTGAATTTATTAACACTAACAATATGATCAAATTTTCTACACCGATTAATTTTACTTTAATTTTACATCTAATAATAAATAAACAGTCGGTATGTATGATACTATAATGAAAAACTACTTTAAAATTTTACCTGAATTAAAGTGGACACAGAAAATTTTGCAGTTAACGCCTACATCCAAGCCATTGATCGTTATTTAGAAGTTACATAATATATGATGATATACATGAAATAAAGCGTCTGTGAATTTGAGATATTCTCAAATTTCTTAAATTCTCTTAATTTGTGATTATAATTCATCTCGTGCTTTACGGTGAAGGAAAACATCGTGAGGAAAGCTGCATGTGTCTAATTTCACTGAAATTCTGCCAAATGTGTATTCCACCAACCCGCATTGGAGCAGCGTGGTGGAATAAGCTCCATACCTTCTCCTCAAAAAGGGATAGGCCTTTAGCCCAGCAGTCGGGTACGGTCAAAATGCAATAAGTACGCTTATAATAACATCATGGCATTATATGACATATTATATGTGCAAATATATTATATATATTATTATATATTTTGATATCATAGTTATCACAAAACAAAATCTATGTTATTTTTCGTACCTTTACTTTGCCTTCGTTTATACGATTGAAGAAAAACTGTGTATATCCAGTTAATTTTGGCACTTGTGCAAATGTTTCTGATATATTATTACTCCCACCTAGGGAGTGCAATCGTAATGGATAATTGTTACAAAATAAATTTAAGAAATGCGATGCTGGGCTTTTCTTGGTAGTCTACAAAATATTTTAAAGATAATTAAATCAGTAATTATAAAAAAATATATATCATATTTATCACACATAAATATGATATATATTTTTTACCTGTATCACTGAACACTTCCAAAACGACTGGACTGATTTTGATTAAATTTTTGTGTGATGAGTGGGTCTTTGAATGGTTAGATTGGATCCGGTAAATGGTGCCAAGATTAGGTTAGAGTATTTTGTTCATTTCACCCGTATAATGTCGGGATAGATAACTAGTGCTATATATAATTTTTAAACATTTTTTTTCAATTAATCTTTTAAATAAGCGGTTAAGTTTGATTTCATTATGTATTTCGTTGCCTCAAATATTCATAACTTTGCAATATCAAAGTAAAAGTTGGTGACTATAATATGCCTGAAAATTTAATAGAAATCTCATCAAGATTTAGGTTTCTGTTCAAAGGCTGGTGACGAAATCTAGTTACAGTTCTACTTAGATCAAAGTCTTTAATGGAAGTGTTATTATATGTTTAAATTGCTTACAACATATAACATTTTTGTGTTAATTCAGTTATTTTGTAATATTTCAATGATGTTTTACGCCAGATAGGCTTCCCAAGAAGGAATTATTTTTTATTATTACGATAAGATGCACATTAATACGTGTTTTATAATATAACTATCGAGAATAAAAACTAGATTTTAAAAACATTCCAGTATTTTTTACCATCATTATAATTCTGAGTTAAATTATGATTTGGTAAGTAAAGTATGCTGGGTGCCACTTCTTCGTTATATTTTATTCTTTGGCCGAAGAAAACTGATGCTTAGTTATTCCACATACGATGTTCACTTCCAAGTACAAAGTAAAGTCTAAAGCGTGAGCTGTTTTGTTCTATTCGATACAAAATCGATTTTTACTTGACTAAGGTGAAGTTGAGTACGAAGATTTGGATCGTAACAACAATGAATGACACATTGATTAAACTAAAACTTAAGCTGCTTTACATTCGAAAATAGATATTATATTTAGAGTAATAGATAAAAATCACTTTGACGTTACATCAGGGATAATATTCTGAGTATAAATTAATTGTACTGTGACAGTTGACCGTGTAATGTGCTCGTTAAATTTTAAAGATTTCTATTCTACAACTACTAATTACATTTATGGTACCAGTGTTTAACTAGCATTCCAATTATCTCCACAAGACTACTTTTGTCAAGATTGGGTACAATAATAGCTAAGGGATCAAAATCACACCTGTTTCACATCGCTGGCTGATAAGCTATTGAGGATTGTCTATAGAAAACGGTGCGTTCCGGTATACATTTTGAGTGGTGTTATTGGGTGTCAGGGCTTTGTGTCAGCCTGTCTGGGTCGGTACTATCCGTCAAATATTTCAATGACCAGCAGCAATACTTAGTTGTAATAATTTGTAATTAAATTAATGTTATTATTTTTGGGTCTTATTGGAACAAACAGATAGTCATTGTTTTCTATTATAAATAAAATATAATTTACTGTAAAAAAAATTAACGTCAGAATTCTCGATGTGAAATGGTTTCACAATATTAATTTATTATATAAATAAATTCACTAATAATTCATTCGACTCATTTACATTTTTTTTTGTAATTTACTATCGTTAAAAACAAATTCCGTATCATAACCAGTAAAATACCTCACATTATAATAACATTGAAGTATAAATTTTGCAGCAGATCGTACGAGGAATAACTAAAGTCTCCGCTTTACAACTAACTTGGTTCGCCTTTGAGTTGAAACCAAAATCTTGATGAGATTTTTATTAGATTTTCAAGCACTCTTTAGTTTCTAGCATTAACTCAAGCTGCAGCGAAGAAGCGTAAATGAACTTTCCTTTCATAATATTAAACATAATTAACGATATGATATTATTTGCTTTACAAACGTCATCATCATCTATCATCATTATTGTTTTGTTTCATAGAAAATAAAATATTAACCAGTTTCTAGCTGGTTCGTCTCAGTAGTTTACATTTCGAACGGAATTGATGATTAATTTAACTTTTAATTGACGTTTTAAACGTGCTCGTAAGATCATACTTGCCAATATGTCTACTACATTGGTGCTTTAAGAAATATGAACTTTTACTTATGTTACCTTACATCGCCATCTACGAACCGCCAACCTTGGGCACAAGGAAATTGTCCCTTGTTCCTGTATTCACTCACCCTTTAAACCAGGAACATATTATATGCCATCGCCAAAGCATCAACCTTGAAAAGCTATTTGCTTTATGAAATTAATTTTATATATATGTCTGTGTATGTTCAAATATATGTATTTATATATGTGTGTTGTGTTCAAATATATGTATTTATCTATATCGAAAAACATTACGATACGTCTATTTATTTATCTCAAAGAAAAACATCCACATAATTATTCGAGGCATAGTTCCTCCAAAACAATTCTTAATTCAATCAACGTTTTCCTGTACAAATTAACGAGGTGCTTTATATTGCTCAGTATGATAAAGCGATCAAAAGTTCTTTTGTTGATATGATTAGATTTAGTCGGTTGTAAGAGAGCTTGGTTACGTGATAATTTCATCATCAACTTCAGGTTTCATCGACCATTGCGCTTGGTATTAGTATAAATATCGTAACATTTCTTAGAAACAACCCCAAAAAAACTTATATTTATGTTTTTGGAAGCGACATTAGTGTAACTTCAAGGTCAGATGATATCCTAATAGTCAGAAATAAGTTTCTATTAGCAAATTAATATGGCTTTTATTAAGCCAATCGAGCCACTGTTAGTTCCGTTTTGACCAAAACTATACCATCTTTATAACAAATGTCAAATTCACATATTCTTAAAAATATTAAATTGACAACCAACTAATATATACTGAAGGATGAAAAACTATTAAATTACATCGACAACTCGGTTCTCGCTATAATATTTTATGCGGGCTTAAGACAGTGCAAGATTTCCTTGGTAATGTTCATAGTACGTTTCCATTGTCATCAATCGTTGTCTGACTGTCAACACTCAGTCGAAACGGCTGAGTTTGGAAAGCTGAAATTTGTAAAATGTATTTGTTTTATAACGTAATCAATAAAATATAAAATTTAAGGGGAAATGGGAGGGATAACTTAGTATTAATTTTACCTATACGAATTCAGCGAAATTAACGTATGAATATGGAAACGAACATTTTTTGTTCCGTCAGCCGGTACGCTGTGACCGCTATTAATCTAGATGAATATTAGTGTCTATAGAAAATGATTCTTTAATAAGAAATAACTGTAATTACAAAAATAAACTACATTTTTCCTGTTATGTAAAAATTATATTTAAACAAAACACTCTTTTAAATTTGGTTAAGTCTTTATCTAAAGTATTTATCTCTATTATATAAATAGAATATATATAATATATATTCTCGAAAGAAAAGAATATATCAATATGGACCCTAAATCGTGGAATCGGGACATAAAAACACAAAAATGGACTGAATATCAAAATTTTGGTCAGAGGTGGCATGCTATCAGAGAGCTTTTTGCAGACATTTTGTCTTTAAATAAATAAAGAAAATACATCAGCAATTTTGTTTGCCGTGTGGCAATTTTATTGCACGACCTCTAAACTTCGTAAGCCATAAACAATAAAAATAACCATCAAGGCCTCGCGTTACGAGGTGAAAGTTGTAAATAAAGTGACGAAGTTATCTGCAGTTAAGTTAGGAACTTTGATTAGTTAGTTTAGTTTTTTATCCAAGTGTACAGAAATGTAAATAGCAGTAATGATATTATTTTTGTATAAACATCTCAGCACTTGGTACACGTTATGGACTAACTGAGATTTCGAGCGTCAGGACGTTAGGTCGGTTACGGACTTATTAAGGACATATCAGTGCTGAAACGTCAAAATATCATTTTTTGAAGGTATTCCTGGTGATATATTAAACGCATGTTTTTGTACATACCATTGTGACGTTAGGTGAATTCCCAAAATCTGTTTCTAAAGCGGGGATTCCCCATGCAGTATATCCAACGAGTTATTGATCAATGTAAATAAGCCTTTTTATATTTAAGCCTTACAAAAAGATTTTATCCTAAATTATTTATAATACTATTCTCTATATACATAGATGTAGTAATATTCGATTCGGAATTAGTTGTGTGAAAATGTATTTATAACGAGTCCTAATAAATGTTTTAAAACTCACATGCACCACAGTCAAATACGAAGTCTTAATTAATTTAGCATTTACGAAGCAATTCATGCAACCACTTTCAGAGAAACGTTTGAAACAAACAGTAAATCAGTCGTTTCCAAACGATAAAACTGTAACATAAATTATTCATCCACTGGAAACTATTCTGTTAGTGAAGTTATCTATTTGTGTTATTAATTCGAATAACTTTACGAATAAACATTCGACTATGCGAAACACGACGCAACTTTCGACAAACAATTTTATTGGTACACGAACTGCGCTCGCGATTTCATTTGTGGACGTTGGATATGGAAATCGGGTTTCGTGACTATCCCTAAGGAACCCTTTTGTATGGTTTCAGCTAGTATAACTCCAAGTCTTATTAATTCTATTCAGTGGTTTTGAAATAATGATTTGTCTGAAATGATTTTTTACTTGGTGATAGGACGTTGCACAAGCCTATTTGAGTAGATACCCACTCAGCACATACTCTACCGCCAAGTACTACTTGGCTACTTAGTATTGTAACCTGGTTTGAAGGGTGAGCGAGTCAGAGTAACTACAGATACACGGGACATAACATCTTAGTCCACAAGGTTGCTGTTTGTCGGTTTCCATGCCAATGTATATAATATGTAACGTATTAGGCGATATGTAGTTTAATAGGCGGTGGTAACTACATAGGTTTTGCTTTCCAATATTGTAGCTTTTATGGGATGATTATTATGGTATTATTACGGAAATATTTTTGGTAGATCTTTGTATAATACATTATATTTATATATTATCTGAATTGAGTTTGCCTACAACACAACCATATTGTACTTTTGTTAAACAATAAAAACTAATTCAATAAAAATACAGAAAATATTCTAGATTTCGCGAAAGCGTTTAAGATATTAGAAGCAAAGTAATAGCAAATATTTTACTGCTGAGCCCTGAGTCCTTTTGTTTAGAATAAGGTGTTCCGCTCTGTCTACTACGGTTCATGTTTGTATTATTATATTAATTTGTACATTAATCCTTTAGACAGTAAGCAGACTTCCCGATGATATATGATATGATGATGTATGATATATGATGGTAAGTGGTCACCAACGCCCATAGCCATTGGTATTGTAAAAATATTAACCATCGCTTACATGGCCAATGCGCAACCAACCTTGGACTTGGGAACTAAGATGTTATGTCCCTCGAGTCAGTAATTACCAGGCTCACTCACCCTTCAAACCGGTACACAACAATACCAATTCCTTACCAGCTCACGTGTTCCCCTCCTCTTACAACCCGGGTTCCTTCAAACGTGGCGTGAAGAGGCATCTTGCGGGCAGGCAAGGCGAAGGCGGCTAGTGCAGAACCTTCTTCCCGACTGTACTGGCCGTCGTCGCGCTTGGACTCTACTACCACTCACCATCAGGTGGAGTAGAGTCATTTGCCCTCCCGGCAAATATAAAAAAAATGTATAAAAAATAATTACTGGTTGATTTTCTTCGTTATTATATGTAAAAAGATAGTTTTTGACCGAAACTGGAATTAAATTTCCGAATGGCACCATTATAGTGGGATTAATCTGTAGCGTTACGTTATTAGCACTTCATCATAAAATGGCTGAACGAATTTCATTAAATATCTGCACGAGTTTTTTTTTTTTTATCCGGAACCGCAGAGTTCCTGTGGGATATCTATTTTATTATAGCTCCGTTATTCTTAGTTCAAGCTAAAATAGATAAAAGAATGATTATAAAATTTATATAAAAGGGGTTGTACCTTTTTAAAATAACAGATAAGATCATATTTAAAGCGGAAATGGACGGTTTACTCTGATATAGCCATTTAGCATAACTATGTGATTTTACATACTTAAATGGTGGAATGGATTTTGATATTACTGCATCAAATTTTGGAATGACACGGAAATATTTTTTATCACAGAAAAAAATTATACTAAAAATTGTGTTTAGATATATTAGTATCACATTTCCAGTGGTAACGTGGTCAGGAATTATTCGTACATATTATGTCGTGTCGCCTTCGTTTGTTTTTAAATTTTTATCAGGTATATACCAAATATACGTAAATCCTGAAATAGCTGTTTTCTAACAAAAACACATTACAATCAATTTAAGTATGATTTTCTCTCAATTTATATCATAAAAATCACTGTGAATAACAATCATATAAAATGTTTCCTCATGATAAAGTTAACGGTGACCCTGACCAGCTATCTGAGACCAAAATTAGGATGATGAGGAAACCCCGCAACGAGTATTATCCCAACTTCTCCAATTTACTTAAAGATTATAACAACGCCTTAATTATGTAAAAGCGTTAAGGGCCTAAGTTACAGGTTTACGACTAAACATTTAATGAAGTTGACAAAATGTTTTTCTCAAGTTCAACATTGTCGTTAAAACATATATGCTATGTGTTTTCCGCTATATTACCCACACAAATCTTAGCTCTTATTAAACCATCGTGATATTATTATTATACCCATTCCTTTGTGATAAATTGTACTTTGTTTAATTGTTCAATTTATTATTACCAATGAACTTAAACTTAAGGTCCTTTCCCAATGTTTAACGGATTTGTTTTTAAAGTAATTTAAATGTGATAATATTTGGATGTTATGATTTTACCCCTATTTATAATATACTCAGCTGTTGATGCCCGAAATTTAACAAACAAAAACCTTTAACGTTTATATAATAATCATGATTGTATTGTTATTATTTTCCATTAATATTTTTTATTAAACTATGATATTTACTTGGTGATAGGACTGTATGCGACTGTCTAGAAATGTACCACTTATCACAAATTCTACCGCCAAACAACAGCATTTAGTTTTGTTGTGTTCCGATTTTAAGGATGAGTGAGCAAGTGTAACTACAGACATAAGATACATAACATCGCGTTGGTGTAATATCTGGTGGTAAGGAATTGTAAAAATGTCTTACGGCACAAATGTCTGAAACAGTGCTGACCGTTTACCACCAGTTGGCTCATACATTATAATAAAAAGAAAACTTTTATGTACTTTATAGGAACTAAATATAAATATTACTCGAGATATTTATGTGCTGAAATTCGAATTATAAATTGGTATTTATAATTTGTGACATCAAAAGTGTCTTATGTATTAACTGCAACGTTAGTAGTCGTACGTTTGGGTGTAAGTGGGGAAGTCGTTTGTATGTCAAAGCTAAGCAGACCCGTCTCCAATGTGCTACAACTATTAATTATACCAAACGTAACCGCTTCGTAACCGCGTATACATGCTGTTCATATAGTTTGATCATATAGAAAATGTAATCAAAGAAAACAAATATTTCCATCGTGTTTTACCGACAATTAACCCTTATTATTATATACGTATACCATTCTTAATAAAATTATTTGAGGAATTAAACGATACAGACCAAATATACGTAAAACGGAATCCAGACTTTTGTGTAAACAACGGTCTGCATTCTTGCAATTTTCAAAAGCATGGCATGACAAATATGTCCCCCTCTCACTCTCACACTTCTTTGCAACTTAAATTCCTTTTCATGCATGCTCTTTATAGGCAGTGGAATATTATATTTAATCGGGACCTGTTATTGTTGGTACGTGACATAACAGGTAGTCATAAAAATGGCTAAAATTTCCGTATATTGATATATATCCTGAGGTGGACTCAAACGATATGCTCTATAGTTTTCTGTAGGCTATTTGCTTGTCTGTCTTTCAACTATAAATAAAAAAACATACACCATACCATAAATTGTAAATAGAAAATATATTTTACATAGACAAAATCATTAATCTCGAACATTACAAGTCCACTTATCAGTAAATGGTCTAAGTTGAATCGATGCATCAATTAACTGTGCTCCTACGTTGACGTTATCCTCAAACAGAATTTCCAAACTACAACTAAAATGGTTTTCCGATACAAGGCCGTTACATTATCATATTATTCATTGACTTAGTTTTATTCATGTTACTTATAATGGGCAATATTTAAAGATTTATTTAAATCTGTGTTTGTATCAGGTCGAGACGATCAAATAAATAGGTCAATATTTATGGAGCATATAATTTTGATAACTTATAAACCAGATATTTTATTAATACATTTGTTTGTTTTGTCGATTAAATTACCAGACAGCATTAAACATATGTTTTGCTTTTTAGAGTATTGTTTATTATTTGTTTTCATATATATTCATTTTAAATTATTAATTTTCAGAAATTTCAAAATTGGGTTTACAAGATAATTGTAAATATGGTTATTTGATGGGCCAACAAACATTTGAATTTTTTGAGGACTTTGTTTTTTTTTTAATTTTCTAAACTTATTATAAGCCTCACCATAGTATACTATGTTTCGTAGATACCAATCGAATTACGGAACTACTAAATATAGTATGGGACACAACTGTAATGTACAACTGACTGCCTCGTTGGTGATGTGAGATGTAAAAAAGGTGTATTCTATTGAAAATTCTCAGTAGCAGCCCGGAGTGGAAGTTGGAAGTGTGTACACTCCCGTACCTCGGACAGTATTAAAAGCCGTCGGACCTTCGCCTGAACTCTTTCCGGTCGTGTCGAAGTACCCCTATTGGATTATGAGAGTTAAGGAATAGGGACCTGTGTTTGCGCACACACTTGTGCACTATAGTATGACCTGCGCAATTGACTAATCTCTCTTGAGATTAGGCACCGTTGCCGAAATCAGTTCGGAGGACATTATTATTTTTACAACAACAATCTGGTAACTTATTGTTGTTTGTAGTTCGGATCCCCGAAACTTTTTATTAGTATTATAATATTTATAACATAATATATACCAAAAACATTTTAGTTATTCAAGTGTAAAAATTGGCAAAGGTAAGGTATTTGCATAAGCTTACAAGCGTTTTATATTATTTAGATCTGCTTTTATTTATTTTAATCCATATGTATTTCGATGTTTCACATGTGTGGACGTTCCACGACAGCTAATTTTTTTTTTAATGGATATTATGTTGTTTTTCTATATTGTTTTATCCTAACATGTTAATGGTTATTTATTGACATCTCACATCCCATAAACATAAATAATGATGTGCGATAAAGACAAATAGATTAACCGAGGACATTGTTATTTGTTTTACAAGCAATAAATGCTACCATGTACATGTTTTGGTTATTAGCTAATTATATTTAATATTATATCAAAACTACCTAATGAGTAAAGTAAATAAGGCTTTTTAATTACAGTTAGGGTGATAAATGATTTATTACATGATAAAAAACAGTGAGCAGTCTCGGGACGCCTTGCAGACGTGAAACAGTGAAATTATTTTGAACATGCATAAAAGTATAACGATGTGTTCAGGTTACTGTTGGGATTGCCGCGCTTTTGTAGTGCATCACTGATGTTTGCTGAAGCCCATGTGGATGACTTCTATGTCGTCTAGGCTAGGATGCGAGGAGTCTATAACGGTATCCTGAATGCATTGATGCTGAAAATGGATAATTTATTTGTTAAGCATTGGGGGGAACTTGATGTATCTACTCATTATTTTAGACCCCTTATGTATGCTAAATGATAATTAATATATCTACTAATATAGTTATTAAACTTGTAAATAACGCTGGATATTTATCTGTAAAAGTACAGTAACAGCCTGTTAAAGTCCCACTGCTGGGCTAAGGCTTCCTCTCCCTTTTTTAAGGAGAAGATTTGAAGCTTATTCCACCATGCTGCTCCAATGCGGGTTGGTATATATGATATACACATGCAGAATTTCAATGAAATTAGAGACATGCAGGTTTCCTGACGATGTTTTCCTTCGCCGTCAAGCACAAGACGAATTATAAACACAAATTTATTTATCCGTAAATAAACATTTATTATTATTATTAATAAAGTATATAACTTACTAATAAGTTAATGAAAGGAAATAAATTTAGTATTACCAAAAAATATACATTAAATTTTTTTTTAAAGAAAATGTTTATATTATATTAAACAATTAATACCACACCATATTAGATGTTTCATACTATCATATACTCGTAGTGTGGCGACTCATAACGTCAACATGCGGTCCGACGCACCGCATTAGATGTTTGATTATAATACAGGATTGTCTCTAGAAAGTCGTTAAGAGCGATGTAACATGAGGAAAGGTAATGTATCCGAAAAACCTCTGAAGTCAGACAACAGAGTGTATGATATGTAACCACGTAAAACGCACGCCCTTATCGAATAAGTAGCTTCGATTCTCGTGTGATAATAAATTATGACGTCAAATTTACAATACAAGTACAAGTAATGTATGTATGTACTTACGCATTTTAGCCAATTATCTTGTAAGAACATATTCAAAACTCACTTTAGAACACAATCGTGAATTGTAATAAAGTATTATGAGACTTTGACTTTAATAATAATAATACATTTAAAGGATTCAGACAATGATAATGATAATTTTATTATAACATCTTATCTCGAAAGTCGCGCATCAAATTCGCTATTTTTGATGACTGTAATTTGGTTTCAAAATTTCACGAGTGGGATACGAATTATATTGTAACGCTTCATTCATGTCTCGTATACTACACACAATCTTTTTTCTATAAAATAACAGCCTTTGTCCCAATGCCGGGCTTATGCCTCTTATTTTGAGTAGAATAATTGGACCTCATTCCACAACGCTGCATACAGGTTTCCTTACAATGGTTTCCTTTACTACCGAGTACAAGATGAATTGTAAATACACATGAACCTGAGTTTGAACCAGCAATCATCGGTTAAGATAAACGTGTTCGAACCAGCGGACTATCTAGATTTTTTTGGGCTATTAATTTATTATCAACTAAGAAGCTAACTTCGAAACGAGCTGAGACGTGTAATTATCGTCTCATTCTATGAGTTTCGGGTTAATGTGGCAATGGACGTAACGTACAGGGTTATTTCCAAGCAATTTACCATCATGAATCACTAGAAAGCATTCAGGTATGCAGGAATTCGAGACATTAGTTCCGACTTAATGCATCGGACATTTAGTCGGCAAAAAAAAATTATTAATAAAACAGTCGATTATATTATTTATTTTAAAATCTAATCATTTGTTTACTGTTGGAAATATTAAATGTTGGAGTAATAAAAAATATATTTCAAAAAAATACAAGGGCCTGTCTTTTTGCCGCCACTGATGGGAGAGCTGGTATAAGTTTTTGTCCAGAGAATCGAAATTGCGATTCAACGGAAAACGTTGCTAGCATTCTTGCGACTATTCTAAACGGTCATAATGTGACTTTAAGAGATCCATATTTGAGACGAGTCCGTATTTGAACACTATTCATTTACCTTACCGCATTGTTTAAGCAGTTTTAACCTTCTTGGGGAGGATGGCTTATATTAAAAATATCGTAATTTTTTTTCTGTGTCACGATGAACTACGTGGGACGGGGAACGTCATCGTGAAGCCTATTTAGGTGCGGTACCGGACACCGTAATATAAATTCACGCCAATTTTTTAGTACATTTTTTAATAATTATATATTAAATAAGAGAACGAGACTTGCTTCCACTAGTGAAATTAAAAAGTCGACATCTAAATTGTCAGCCATTTTTATTAACAAGTGTGAACTACAGCAAAACATTGCGGTGCACCGTATACGGCGCCGTGCTGCGGCACGACGCCGCGCCGTCTCCCGATAGCGGCGCAGTGCCATTACATTGTGCCCGGTGCCATTAGTCAGAGTAAAATTTAAAAAAAAACATACATTAAACTATAGAGATATTTTTGTCATCTACTAATAGAGAGGCATCCAATATTTATAACCGTTGAAAAATATACAAATATATCTGCGATATAAAATTAGTGCTCTAAAAAATCAATGATTCGATACTAATATAATGAGTGCCGTAATGCTTTCAGTGTGTCCTACTTTATAATATTGCTTATGAATACCATTATCTAATTAAAAAGGCTCTTCGTCTGAAATAATTCCTTCAATTATTATTGATATATTTATGTTAAAAACCCGTCATTTTCTGTGTATAAAAAGTATGAATTTCGATCGAAGTTAAAATCTGATTTAGTGAATTTAAGGTATTAAATTTGTGTATATAATAATTCACCTCGTTCTTGGCGGTTAGGGAATACATTGTACAACAAATTCTGACTCATATATCTGTAGTGGAGCAGCGTAATGGAAAAAGTTTCTTATTAAGAGGGAATATCAAGCGATATTGCTAATCTTTTATTTGATTTTGCATGAGTACTAGTTTAAACACAAACATAAAATATCGTATGTGCCTCTATTATATTTTCAAGAGTTGTGTTTAATCAAAAACATCACGATTAGTTTATATACTTAATTATTTACAAATAATCCAGAGCTGCCATTTCATTTTTGTTTGCTTTTGCTTTTTAAAACTATAAAACGCTTTTGACGCTTATTACCAAAACCACACCTTCTGTCACCTGTCGTCCATACTTTAAACATATATTTGTTTCATTCAGCGCTGAGGCGCTGTCGCCGGAAAAAAAATGGACTGCGCTTTGTATTTATTATCGTATTATATTTAAAAATAACTTAACCATTTTATTCTGAATAATAAGTATTCTAGAATGTAAAAAATGCATCGTAAATCATGTGTGTGACGCGCGGGTGAAATCTGAAATTTTGCTGACTTTACGCGCTCTCTTAACGACATAATCTAAGAAAGACGTTCCTGGAAATAAAAAATGCACATAAAACTTAATTGAATAATAGAAATATCAAAGACATGGTTATCCGTGTTATCACGAATGAAAGGTGAAATATAAAAAAAAACGAATACTACAAATGGAATATAAAATAGAAGTAGCATTCCCTTTTTTTATTGTTCAGGTTTAAATCCAAAAATTCTTAAAAAAATATTGACCTTGTAATATTTTCACGGTATGTTCGGTTATAACAAAAATATGTTTTTATCATAGGTCATATATTACGCACATAATTGAAATTCAGCGTCGAGTCGGTTTCAATTTATCATTGTCAAACACTAAATTGCATATAAACTCCAGGATAAAGTGCTAAACGAAATTAAATTGCTTTAGCATGGTTTGTGCGTCCGAAATTCGGATTAATGGTCAAATGTGTCAACATATACCCATTTATCTATTATATAGTTTTATACACATGACTTTTGAACGACTTGTTGGTTTAGTGGCTACCTTATTCTATTGCATACCCTTTCTTAGACTGTAGATCCCGACATCCTGGGTTCAAGTCCCGGATCGGGCCAATAAAAAGTTATTGAGTTTTTCTGTACAAACTTCTCAATAGCAGCCCGAAGGTGGTGCTAAGTCTATGTCTAAAAACACATAAAGGCTTGCATACTAAATCTCTCCGTTGTTGGATTGTTTTCCTATCAGATTATGAGTGCTAGGGAATAGAGAATGAACCTATTTTTCCACACACTTGAGAAATACAATATCCCCTGGGCAGACTAGAAATTGTTTAGAAGTACATTTTCATCAAGAGTTTTATACAAGAGAGTTTGAACAATCTTCACTTGGAGTCTTCTTCAACCCGCATAAAACGCGGCTTCACCTGCACGGAATTACGATTTAACGAAAATCCGCTATTTTAACGTATATTGTTATAAAAAACGTTGATATATTGCACATACATATATCATTTTGTTCTTCGAAAATAGAGCATCGCAGTCTCTATTTAAAAAACTGTATACGCCGTAGTCTTTTTTACATTTTTTACCACAAATGCGAAGTTTTTTGTGTGAAATTTTTGACATACAATAAAGCAAGTTTTACGTGTAGGCTGCGGTTTACGAACCCCGAATTCCCGAGGGAAACTAGCGGAAAAAGAGTGTCGGAGGCTCTTTCATAAAAATATATAAGGTGAAGTTCCGTTTATGTTCGCCGAATGAGATATTAGAGAGAAACGAGTTATTGTTTTAAAACAGAATTGGAATATACGTTTAAGATATTTCATCACAAATTGATGATTAGGATGAAATTTTACACCTTGCCAACCAAAAGTAAATTGAGGATGTTTAAAAAGTTATGAAATTAAAAGGATGATTAACACAACGTGCTCGAAGCCTATCAAAATTTTGTATTAAAATCGCACGCAGAACAGATATATAGACAAATACACGTTTCAAAAGATATTGATGATAGCATAAAGCTTATTGCTCTTATTACACCGATCCACATTCTGAACCGGTGGTAGTGCTTGTAGTAGGTAGGTAGTAGTAGGTGGTAGTGGTGGTAGTAGTGCTTGATGATTCATAAGTACTTGTATAAGTATTTGAATAAAACATTTTATAATTTTGAATTTGAATGTAATTAATACATATTTGAGCCACGTTATACTCCAATAATTTATATATCTTAGGAAAAATTATGAATGAAATGAATTGTTTTCTTGCATAAATATTAAAGTATATAATAAAATATAATAGATCAAAAAATATTAAACGCCTAATCTTAAGTCATTTGAAACGACTTGACAGTTACGAGTGTATTAAGGTAATACTAATCCCTTCGCGATACGATCCTCCATAAACGTAATCTAAGTACGTTCTTAATTACCGCAGTGGTCTTAAAGATTTTACTTATATTGGGGTTCCGTATCCGTAAACGCGTCGTAAAAACGAGTTTTTACGAGTATGTGAAAAGATTTACAACTTTGCGTTTATTGCACGTTCAAAATGAATAGACAATTTACTTAACGCTGGATACAGTCAGGTCAAGGTGATTTTATGTATTCCGTTGATTTTATATTTATTCTTCATAATTATTAACTTTAGAGAATATATTTCTTTTATTGTTATGTTTGTCATTGTAAATAATTATTATTATGATTCGAAAAATTTCAACAAATATGAACAAATTTTTGGAATTTTGGAAATGGAAAATTATTTGAACAAAAAGGAAGTCAATCTTGTTACTAGATGAAGAAGAGGGTTTTCATAGACATCAGACATTCATCTGAAACCTTCCGAATACTGAACTATACAGAACCACTCTACTGACTAATTTAACAATTAATTAATTACAGGTTTTGCAAGCGAGACTTGAGTCCGGCCCTCGCCACCGCCGGTCTTCTCAGTAACAACGGACTCCCCGAGAAATGTGCATCTAAGCCATTATATATATCCAAGACATACAAAAATTTCAATAGCGTGATGCAGAATCGTATCAGTCATTGGTGGGTTTGAAAGGAAAGCAAGCGTAACCGTCACGGTAAATGAGACAAGAACGTTATAAAAAGTATGAGAACTCGGATTGAATGTGAATCGATGAATTATGTATAATATTCTCTCAGAAAAAAATCACTAATTATCAACAACGCGTTAGTTACGTATTAATAACATACGTCATAAAATTTCCTGACAAAATTTATTGAATTCTTATATTTAGTGGTATTGTCCTTGAGAAACTGCAGAAAGAAGGTCAAGCAACCATTTACTCTTGATAGTAGCACATGCTTCTAATGATCATTAGACGATCACTTATGGTGAAGTGTTCGTCTAATATCGTCGAAGTTAAGAGCATTCACATAGCTAACTAGGTCGTGCCAGGTTTGTATAGCTTACCTCAGAACATCCATTATTTCGCCACTTTATAAAAGGAGACATGTCACGAGTCATTCACGTTATATGAACATTTACAACAACCTCATAGAGGTGGATGACCTTACACGAAAGACCTGAAAAAATATATTCTAATTTCGTTCGCAATATTTCGTACTCTTCTCAAACAAATAAGGTCATAATTCCCTTTCTTCAAGCTGATATATTCATTACATTTATGATCGGGACGTTTGTCGATATATCTGTGATTATAATACTCATCATTTTTATTTCCTTTTAATATAATCAAAACCAATACATAAATAATAGTAATTACCAAAGATTACGCCTACATGGCCCACTGTTTAGAGCACATAAAAACTAATTAAAGATTTCGGATTCAAATCGTTATCTATCATGGGTTCGATTTGGTGATGGAATGGATGAAACCTGCATGTGTCGAATAAATTTTGTGACATATATATTCCTCACATTAGAGCTTGTCATCTTGTGGAATAAACTCTCGCAAGTAGTTTTAGTAATTTCTTAACACTTATTACGTTGGTCACTGAAATAAGTAAAAATATTAAGAAATACTGTACAAATGCCGATTTTTTTAATTGATGGCAAGATTGCCAGCATATGTTGTCCTGTTGCATCACATTGTTTAATATGGAAATATCGTTATAGTAAAAACTTCAAAAATAAATAATAGTGTATTATTTACTTTTGACTAGATAAGCTATTTTCATGGTATCAGGTAGAAAGACTGACAAGTGGATTACCAGTGGTCGCCCTTAGACTTAATTGTAAGAAATATTAATCATCTCTCAAATCGCCAATGTGCCACCAACCTTGGGAACTAAGATGTTTTGTGCCTCGTGCTTGTACACTGGCTCGGTCACCCTTCAAACCAGGACGAAATAATACTAAGTATTGCTAATCTACCCATCCGACTTGTACAAAGTACTACCGCCAAGTAATTCGTAGGTCTAATCCTTTACAATTTATTATAATTGATTGAGTGTTTTTATATGAGGTAATATATCGCACTGTACAGTATAAAACAATTATTAAATTGATTAAATTTAATAATAACAATGTTATTGACATGTTAATCAGCTAGTGTTATGGGTTCTCAGATGTATACTCTGATAGTTCAATTAGATGATGATGCGGTAAGACAGATGAAAGATCTATAACAGCCTGTAAATGTCCCACTGCTGGCTAAGGCCTCCTCTCCCTTTTTGAGGAGAAGGTCTGGAGCTAATTCCACTACGCTGCTCAATCAAGTTGGTAGAATACAGATGTGGCAGAATATCATTAAAATTAGACACATGCAGGTTTCCTCCCCATGTTTTCCTTCACCGTTAAGCACGAGATGAATTATAAAAACAAACTAAGCACATAAAAATTCAGTGCTTGCTCGGGTTTGAATTCACGATCATCGGTTAAAATTCACGCGTTCTTAACACTGGGTCATATCGGCTTTCAGTAAAAGATATAGCGCAAAATTAATAATGTATGTGCTTTAAGATATATGGGAATGTAGTTCTGTCTAGTTTAAAATTCTAAAATAGACAGGTAACTGAGGAATCTTAAAAATAGAAAGACCATATAACTTTTAAATGGCAATATCCATATACGAATGACTTACGTATCTAAAGCCTCGTTTAACCATTACATCAACGAGTCAACTTAATGTATCCGGTAAGATACAAGACAACGTACGAACTATCCACATTACTTCCGAGGCAGTCACTTCTTAATTGCACTAGATAATATCGAAACTGGTAACAATGTTATCCTTATTTTACTCTTACGTTATAACACGAACTATGAATAATCTATTATAGTAAAACTGCCAAGCTTACGTTTATACATAATATACTCATTACTGCTAAGAAGTTCACTTTCTTTTATCAATCAATGTCCTTTCGATGTATCGTTGTATGATAACTTTTATGAGGGATAGTATTATAAAGTTAAAACACAATTGTAATTCTGTTTGTAAATTCAAAATGCCTATTTTCAAGTTTATTTGAGCTAAGCATTAATATATATTATATAATACCTATATTAAATAAATAATTATGTATATATTTCAAATTGATATTATAAACTATTTAATACCAATTGACTATGTAAAAAAATTATTCCGATTTTGTTGTCTGTTTACGTTTAGATGTCTTTATATTTATCAAACAAATCCTTCAGGGTTATTGTTAGACTTTTGATAGCTAAAAATCTGCAGCAGTCAGACTGGTATTTTTCATTTAAACAACAACTTAATATAAATAAACTGCCAACTTTAAACGGACGGCTGAGACTGCCCTATATAATGCTATTATAAGAGATTATAACTTGACAATTGAATATAGAAAAACTAAAACCTCGTTCTAGGAGCTGACCAAAATAAATTTCAATAATATTACTCAATTTTTTTTTATCATTAGCAATATTAATCAAATCTAAGATTAAAAGGTTTCTTTATATATGTCTTAAGTTTTAAGCATTGATTGTAACTTTTTTATTCGTCTACATAATCATTTTTCATTATTGTAAACGATACATTTGACTAAAACACGAAAAATAGTCAAGTCCATATTCACATTTATTTTAGTCGGTTTTAGTTTATACATGAATGTGAGTCTATTTTTTTGCTATAATCTCTTTTGTAGCTAAATGAAATAAGTGGTTTGTCAAAAATTTAATTTCTTATAAAAATAATTTAGATGTATTTTCTTAATTGGAAACGGTCTCAATTTTTTCTTAATTTTTTTTTTATATAAAATCTTGCAGAATAAAAAATGAAAATGCAAATAACTGATTCGTCCTATTCCATAAACCCAATAAATCATACCAGGGGCAAGTTAATAATTTGTATAAAGTACGCAGATATTTTAACTTTGTCAATTGATAAATTTAAATTTTATGTCAAGAAATCACTGACAAATAAGACATATACTCGGTACTCTATTTTATTAAGATTGCTAGATATGTCGTTTATTTGTTATAAAAGACTAAATACTGAGTTTTCGTCGGTTTATCTCGAGTCTACAGAGAAAATAGAAAATGCAGGTTATAATGTAAATTTTAACCTACATTCCGAACTTGATGACCGAAGGCTAATAGCCTTATATTTAAAACAAAGTTATATCCAGTTCCAACGTTCAGCCTGTAGACGACGATATTATTGAAAATTAAAGAAAACACATAAATTTGCACATTACTTTATCAACTATTATTTCCTGTTTTTTTAATGATAGCTCATCAATAGATTTAACAGACAACCAAATAAATATTCGATTGAAAAAAAGAGATACCGATTCTCAAAATTGTAGTGAACTGTTTTGTTTTTGTCTATTTATAAATACGAATAGATCGTGGAATGTCTACGCATTTGAATGAAGTATATTTTGATATTGATACAAATCTCTCGAAGCATAATAATCGATTATAAAATAAACAGTGTCTGTTGATACAATTAAAAGTTTTATTACGCCTGGAGCCCGGTCATTATGTTTCATTTTTATGATTATCTATTTAATCGTCAAACAGTCCTAACACTTTTATGTTGGATCATTCGAACCGAATTGTCTCTTGAGATACTTTCGTAATACCCGAGTTATGTTTGTTTCACAATCAATCTTCTGTTTTTATAAGTGTACGCTTATAATATTTGTATATAGTTTCCGGTAATTATGAAACGAAGTTTTATTCTATTTGACTTTTACACTACGATTGTTGACAATCGAATTATTTGTTATATTATTGGGCTTCCCTGTTTGTTGGTTAATGAATCAATAAAACAACTACTATCTACGATATGGTGATCTCGAATAAAATATATATTTATTTATTACAATGTAATGACATATGAAAAACATTTTTATGACTCAGTTTTCAATTATTGATGAAATATTTTAATTACTGCAAGTATATACAACACTTTATTTTGTTATACCCGCGTTATCGTGTATTATATACTTAAAGATATATTGGCTTAATCAGATATATGTATATATTTGTTTTGGTATACAACAAACTTTAAAGACGAAAAGCATCGAAAATATGAGGTTGAACATAACGAGCGCAACGCTCTCCTTAAAAAATACTTTATGTTATATAAATAGTTATGTAATTTTTCTGGTGGTAGGGCTTTGTGAAGGCCCTGGGTACTCATAAGATATTCTGCCGCTAAGCATCAATACTTTGTGAAAGGAACATAACATCTCAGTTCCCAAGGTTGGTGGCGCATTGGCGATGTAAGGAATGTTTATTATTTCTTACCTCGCCAATGTATATGGGCGGTGGTGACCACTTACCATCAGGTGGCCCATTTACCCGTTCGCTGCCTATAACATACATATATTTCTTAAATTCATTCATTCTTCATTACGAAACAAACGATTTGTCTACATTTTAAAAATATGTATACATTACAGTTACGGTTTACTGATTATAATCAGTAGAGCTTAACTGTAATGTGTATCAGTCGGCTGCAATATTGACTTTGTTATTTTATTTCTTAAACACATAGTCAAGATGTGGGATGCCTTTCCAGTATCCGTGTTTTCTAAGCATTACAATCCTTATAACCGCGTTCCATTTTAGACTGTATTTGTTACATTAAATATGAATACGTTCGAGAGAAAAATAAATATGTAACTTAATTTCATTCTTTTCAGAAATATTGACGGTCATATTCCGTCAAACAAATTTAATTTTGTGATGGGCAAAACCAACACCTATAAATGTATGTAACTGCATGGATGATGTTTATCACCGATTGATGGAATGTGCGCGGAATGCGTTGTTCCGGCCCCGTTTATTAAAATCATATAATGTGGGTATATGTAAGTTTGCTTGCGGTACCATCATCAAACAAAGCTGAGCTATTATTGAAAATGTGTATGTAGAATACTTGCTCATTTTCAATAATACCTTATAATAAAAGAAAAGATTATTGATGTATAATATTATTGAGGTAATGTTAAGTTAATTAGGTGTTAAGTTGTTTTGATATAGTATAATTACTATGTGTTTTGATTGTACGGGGGTGACATAGTCAATCTGATGACTGGTCCCTGGTAAAATACTTTATATAAAAAAAAAATTGACGATGGAGTTAGGAAAAATTATTCGGAATATTTCATTTAAATAATAATTATTTTATCTTAATCATATACAAGTTCAGTTCTGTTCTGTTCTGTTCTTAGAACAGGAAGGCGGACGAGCATATGGGCCACCTGGTGGTATGTGGTCACCAAACGCCCTTAGACATTGGCATTGTAAAAAATGTTAACCATCGCTTACATCGCCAATGCGCCACCAACCTTGGGACCTAAGATTTTATGTCCCTAGAGCCTGTAATTATACTGGCTCAATCACCCTTCAAACCGGAACACAACAATACCAAGTACTGCTGTTTTGCGGTAGAATATCTTATGTGTGGGTGGTACCTACCCAGACGAACTTGCACAAAGCTCTACCACCAGTCCGTTTCAAAAAAATTGTCCTTCTGAGTTTTATTGCTAGTTCTAAATTTTCAGGAATCACATTCCGAACCGTTTATAGATTTTGTACAATCAATATGTAAGTTTATTGCTTCTATGCAATATGCAAGTTTATTTTTCTATATTGAATAAATATTAAAAAATTGAATTTGAATCGAGGAAAACAAGTATCACAGTTTAGGAACATTCGAATCATTTATTCAGGATGAACATATTTTCGCCTACGATGGAAACATGTAACCGCTTACACAAAACTGAATTTGTCGGGAAAAAATGTAAAAAACGTCCATCGACCCTTGGAAGGTTGGCCACAATATGTTTCATGGAAAGTCACTTAGGACGAATCGTGAAGAGTTAGGGTCATTTACAACTTCAGGAACCTTCTATTTCAGACACTTACATTTCAATATCGAATTTGTTTATATATTCTTTACAATATTTTTTAGTTATAATTTTTTTTTTGTATAGAATATGTAGGCGGACGAGCATATGGACCTGATAATAAGTAGTCACCAACGCTCATAGACATTGGCATTGTAAGAAATGTTTAACATTGCTTACATCGCCAATGCGATACTTAGCTAGCAATACTTAGTATTGATGCGACCCGGTTTTGAAGGGTAACTGAGCTAGTGTAACATCACATCTTAGTTCCCAAATTTGGTGGTGCATTGGTGATGTAAAGAATGGTTCGGAATGTTTTATCCGTCATTTTCTACATTTATCATAATATTTCAACAAATTCTCACAAAACCTAAATAAAATTTACACTCAAAAAAGATTTCTATGGCACATTTCATATCAAGCAAGAGTTAATAAATCTATATCATCTTATAAAAATAGACTAAAATATAATTTATAATGAATAAACCTAAACTTATCTCATGAATCACTTCGTCCATTGATGAAACCCGTATGAAAATCTGTTTGGTAATTTTTGAGTTTATCACGATCAAAGTGACGACAGAGAGAGAGGGTTGCTTTGAATATTTGTACAATTTTTATCATTAAAATATTAATTGTACCTATATCTAGGTATATCGTATAAAACCTTCTCTTTTTATATTTCAAAATTCGAATTCGTTATAACTCAATGAAATTGAATAAGAAATATAAAATTGAGTAGGACCTTTAACATTATTTGCTCAATGCTCACTGAAGCTTAAGCAATTTGATTAATGGATAAGATATTATATAATATCAGACTTGTAAATGCTTTTCCATTACGACTACTTAATAATATTAAAATTTGATAAATAAAAAAAAACAATCTACTTATTCTATTTACTACATTTAAATTACCATAAAAAATATTCGTAATGTATTTATTATGGTAATTTATTTTAAGATCACGCTTTTTTTACGCGAGTAATAAGATATTTTTTATTTGAAATATTATTTTCATGAGTAATTAATGTTGTTTTCAACTTTACTACTATAATGTTAATTAGGAATGTCATGTTTAGATATAAATATTTCACAGTAACAGCGACTGAATGTCTCACTGCTTAGCTAAGGCCTCCAGTCCTTTTTTGAGAAAATGGTTTGGAGCTTATTCCAGCACTCTGCTCCAATGTGGGTTGGTGGAATATACTTGTGGCAGAATTTCAGTGAAATTAGACACATGTAGGTTTTCCTTCACCGTCAAGCACAAGATGAATTATTATAAACACAAATTAACGGCTTACTTAGCGAATGTTAATTTTAACATTGATTTGTCTCTTTCTGTCATTCTTTATTTTATATTCGTAAGAAGAAACAGTATTGTTTAACTAATAAAAAAAAATATTTAGTTTTTAAATAAAAAAAATATATATTAATTGAACATATTTGAAATATACAATTCCTGTTTCATAATAGTCTTGGTAGATAATTAATTTTTATTATATTTAAAATCTCTAAATATTACTCTTAAAAAAATATATAAATTTTGCTGCTTTGTGTAAACTTGAAAGGTTTTACTTATGCCAAATTTTATTTCATAAAAATTCATTACGGTTTCAAAAGGATTAGCTAATGCATTTTATACAACACAAATAAAACATATTAAAATATACTCAGAACATTGTAAGGAATCATTTTAAAAATCCCACTTTATAAATATAGAAGAAACTATTTTTTAATAAAACGAATCCAATGTGTTTAAATAAAGTTACCAGAAAGTGGAATGCTAAAATATTTACCTAAAATCATACAGAATTTTAATAAAACCGCTTCGCCATTAAGTTCTTATCCTACTATTGATTTTAGGCTCAAAGCCAAAATTCTAGAGCTTAGATTATTCTGAATTAGACAAGCTATAGTGCAAAATACGTTAACTTCAAACGACTATGTCTTTTGTGGTATATTTATATTGCACTTGCCAATTAAATTCATGAGAGTATTGTGAATATTTTGTCTTTTCCCGATTTGGTAGAGTACTATTTTGATAGCTAAATATATCATAGTCGACCAACACAAGGAATATTTTTTTACATAATTATATATTATATGAATACCCTGAACTTGGAAAAGACAATTTTAGACTTCACATAGAAGTTATAAGTTCTTAATTTTTTAACTATTTATATTAGCTGTTAGTTGTATGGGTCCCATGGTGTGATTTCCTTTAACTGAGGGAGCAAACACACTTATAGCTCGTATAATGTTTTTAAAGCTTGTCATGTGTATTCCTTGTTGGAGATTCTATTAAAAAAAGAAAGTAATAAGCATTGCTCTATAATCTTATAGTAATTTGTATGCTTATGTTAGTAACATTTTCGATAAAAAATATTTCCAATTCTATATCCAATTCTATTTCCTTTCTCTAATATCTAATAGGTAATATGTATGCTAAGTTTTTTTAAAATACATAAACGAATCTCCAAACTCGTATTGTCATTTTCATTGGTCAATATGTTGGTTAAATTAGGTTATGTTTTGCTTTTTTTTCTATAAGCGTGCTACCTGTATATTGCATGTCTGTGCAAGGAGCACACACAGTTATAGCGATACACTCAGTCACATTTACAGTAATGAAACAGTATATGAATAGGCAGCTAATTATTTTATACTGTTATTATTATTTTTTAATTCTTAGTAATTTTCTGTATTCTGTATTTTCTAAAAAAAAAACTAAGAAGATTCCGTTATTTTAGGAACGTGAAATTCAAAAAGGCAAACACGTAAATCCATTCCATTCAAGCGACAAAGCTATACAAACCAAAATATATTTTTCATACCATAGTTTTCCAATATCATTTAAATTTTTTAAAACCTGACAAATAAATATATCCTACTCATATTTCATTTGAAATAAAAAAAAAAGGTGAAACCGATATCTAATTGTACCTTTAATAAGATCTAATAAGTTTTTAGCTGAATGCAATTAAATCGGATTTCAATCCCAGTGACATTTAAACGGGCCTTCAAGAGCGATTTTTATACAGGCCTGGACGGGAGCCCGCTGGATAGGCTCGGCCCGTGCATATTCAGCTAAACGTGATTTGGAATAATATGGATAAGGCCAAGCGTTAATGAAATTAATCATTTTTGTCTTTGCGTAAGTAAATTATTTTTGTCCTTTCATATAAACATTACACGTTATATAATTTATATTCATAAATTTTTAAAACGAATTTCATAAAATTTTTGTAGGAAAATTGTAACGTCGGTTATGTTAGTATTTTGTTGACCTTGAGGTAGTCGATCCCCGAGAAACAATTGAAAATGATTATAACAGTTACAAAGAATTTCGAGACGGTTATTGTTTTAATATTTAAAAAAAATCTCTAAATTTTTCATAATATATGATTTATCTGTAATATAATACAAAATTGGTATTGTTGTGTTCCGGTTTGAGTGTGTGGGTGAGTGAGCCAGTGTAATTACAGGCACAAGGGACATAAGATCGTAGTTCCCAAGGTTGGTGGCGCATTGGCGATTTAAGCGATGGGTAACATTTCTTACAATGCCAATGTCTAAGGGCGTTGGTGACCACTTACCATCAGGTGGCCCATATGCTCATCCACCTTGCTTTTCTATAAAAAAAAAATCAAGATCTTTTTTCAATATAAAAGCATTACACTTGCTTATTGATCGCCAATTATCGAAAGAAGAAAGACTTCGTAACTCAGCCGTATTATTTTTACTATTTGTTAATACTAATTTATTATTATTTGGCAATAGGTCTATTTCCAAGGTGTACTATCATCTATGGACAAGTTAGTTTGATAACAAACGTTCTTTAACCGTTTTTTTGCTCTTATAACACATTTAACATGTATGGTTAATACTGTGTACGTCACAATTTCTAGAGATATAACCGTAACAGCCTGTGAATGTCCCACTGCTGGGCTAAAGGCCTTGTCTGTGGCCTTTTTTGAGAAGAAGGTTTGGAGCTTATTCCACCACTCTGCTCCAATGCGGTTTGGTGGAATATACATGTGGCAGAATTTCAGTAAAATTAGACACATGCAGGGTTCCTCACGATGTTTTCCTTCACCGTAAAGCACGAGATGAATTATAATTACAAATTAAGCACATGAAAATTCAGCTTCTAGAGATATAATTTAAATGATTAGAGGTAAGTCCACATTAATCTATCAGTTAGAGACAATGCTCCCTGGAGACAAGTGGATCGTTAACGTTGAAAATCATCGATATTATTCTCTGCACCCCCGAATGCAGATCTGTTCCGCTTTTTATTTCCACTTTTATCATTCGACCACGACACGATTCAGAGAACGACAAATTACATTAGAACATTTAATTAGCATCACTTGGTGGTAGAGCTTTGTGCAAGCTCGCCTGGGTACCACCCACTCATCAAATACACCACAAATAATACTACAAAACGCCAGTAGTTAGTATTTTTGCGTTCCCTTTTGAAAGGTAAGTGACTCAGTGTGACTGAAGACACGAGGGCCATAACATCTCAGTTCACAAGGTTGGTGGCGCATTGGCGATATAAGGTATGGTTGATATCTCTTACAATGCCAATATCTATTCATCGCGTCACGACTTATCCTATTGTGTAATGTATCTTAAGGTGTGAACACTAAGATTTTTTCTCAACCAAATCGGACTATTCTTTTTAAACTCAATAAAGATTTTCTTTCCATCGAAAACTGAATTTGAATTCCATTTAAGTTATTTCGTTTGAATTCTTAAATATAAATTTTCTAAGAATTTAAAATGACGCTTCGCGTTTTTATTCAGCTGTTACGTATTCTCATCATATTTTATTTTATATGAAGCGTAAAATTTTAGTTTCAGGCGATTGAACAAAACTAACAAAATGAAATTATTTTAAACCCGTCTCAAGGACAACCCATGATGTTAAAGCCGTTCTATCTATCCAGATAAAATTGCTTTTCGAATTTCAATTATAAAAGTAGCCAAAGTTTCCAATAAAAAAAAAACTATATTTAATTTATATTATAATTTAACCTAATTTTAATAAATACAAGGTGGGGCAATATGGGCCACTTGATGATTAGTGATTAAACCTATCCCTATTAATAATAATGCCCTTCAGGCAAATTTTGACTCGCTCGGTCTATTCCATTCATAAGATTAGTATGAGACCATTAATCTCATAGCCCGACTAAATATCAATTCGCAACGACAGGAGAAAGATCAAGCGTAAGACCAGACTTGACATACTTTCTGTAGCATGGGAGCTTATTACTGCCAGCTTCTTCCATCCGAGCTGATATTCTCATTCTCAAAATTTCTATACGGAGATCTCAATAAATATATATTTATTTATTAGACCAACATGAGATTTGAAACTAGATTTTTGTGCTAGCTACGAGACCAACGAGAGAGGTCTTTCCGTCCAAAAATTACATGCATAACTAAATAAAACAAACAAACTGTATGAAGGCCTATTTGAAAAAAAAGCTATTATTCTATACAATATCTAAAAATAAAAGAGCCCAAACACAATATATACATGTTGAATAGATAAAGAATTCCAATGGCCACCATGCAGCTCTACGCGGTGGTAGTCTCCTGACAATACATATATTCCAAACGTCATCTCAATTAGTTAGTAAAAACTGGTATAAAATTCAGTTGGAAGACCACCACATACCAACACGTATTTAAATAAATAAATGCTTGTGAAAATAACATGATTTCAAAGTTTCTCAACTTTGAACTTTTCCATAGATAGCAATTCGTATTTTAATACCGCAAATAATATACTGCAAATAACAATAGTTCGTATGACTGAAATTAATTATAATGCACGTACTTTGCATTAAGAGTATATAACATATAGTCAAGTGACAAGTGGACTTCCGTCCAGTCATGACAGACGTATAGAAAATAATTAGCATCGTATCGTTATTAGGACTTTACTTATATAAGAAAAGGTAAGGTATATAAATTTTGGGGACTCATTTTATCATATGTGTTTTTTTCACATATTAAGTGTTCAATTAATCATTATGAAATTTTGCACTTCTTCGTTTGCAAGCCGTGAACTTGTATATAAATAAATGAGAAAAACGTAAAAATAGTGATAAAAACGTAGCAAATCTATTTATGAAGTACAATTTAAACAAAACTTTAAAAGCTTAAAAATGTGCTCGTAACGTAAATAAAAGACTATCGAATAGCCACTGTATAAAACGACCATTTAAAAAAACACCATGTAGATTAACCGACTCATTTAAAATGATACAAGGCTCTCGACGCGGTTGCCAAATACTCCTGTTTCCTACTGTAGCGCAGTCTTATTCTGATTTTCAGCATTTTCCTTTTATCTTTTATTTCACATGAAATCCTTTTATGTATTAAATAAAAAAAACACCGTTCCATACTTATTTAATGGGAAATAATGAATGATGATATGAATGGGAAATAATGGATGATGATAGCATACAAGATCGATGAATGTTTAAAGATTCCTAAATATGAAGTTACTACTAAATACTTTAACCGGATTAACTGAAAACTAAGAAAACAATATAATGAAGTCTGCCAACCAAGCCTTACATGCCATTTCCAGATTTTGATAATTTGATCAAAAAAAAACTATCCAAAAATCCAAGCTACTCAACAGTAGCGAGAAATTATTCAGGTAATTTTTTTTTTATAAAAGTGACATCTTATAAATGTACCACCACTGGGCTAAAGCCTCTTCGTCTGAGGATAAGGTTTATAGATTTTTTCTAAAGTTATAATGTGGGGAATATACTTGTAGCAAATTTACATACGAAATCCGCGGTGTTCCTCGCAATTTTTTCCTTGCAACATGAAAATTTATAGCAATTCAGTATATAATGTAAATGTATATAATGTACTACTATCCAGAATAAACCCTCAAGCGAAAGCCGCTAAATTTAACTGAGTGCATAAATAACGTGCTTAATTGGGGATGAAATAATGCTGCAGTTTTGATGAACTGCTTGCATTTTTATGTTGCATTATTGGCTGTACATAAAGGTATGCTTTGAAAATGTATTATGCCATGAATAAAAGAAAATCTTGGAAATATTGACAGAATAATTAGTATCTGCTAAATAAATGTTGCTGCTGCTAGATAAATGTTATCAGTTATGAAGTTACATATATTATTATCTGACTTTGCAAGTCTAATTGCATTCGTCATATTATAATGCTATATAATATATTCAGATAAATATAACTAACCAATGAGGTTTCATTTCCTACTAAAAAAAAGGATATTAAAGTTAAAATGTCAGAATTCCAAAAATGTCTTAAACATTTTAAATTTGGAAGTATTCATTTTCGGGTTCCAATAGTTTAAAGATCCCAAATAGAAGCTACCGATGTCGCTTCCATTGAAATTTTTAAAACATCCAGACCGACTAACTTGGAAAATTCAATATTTTTGCTAGCATCCAGGCTGAAATCGTTGCCTTCAGAAAGTAATTTTCGATAAAACAATTTGTCGTGCGGCCGTTCCACACATCTGTGACGTGAGTGATTTTCCGCTAACCTACGGGTAAGTATTTGTGTTTTCTTTTATTAAGGTTCAGAAATGGAGTTTTTAGTTACGGTTCTGTTAACTTTCCTTAGTGACAGTGCTTTAAACTATTAAATCATTGATTTTAGTTCACACATTACATAATTATTTCGATAATATCAACTATTTTTAAGGCAAACTTAAGTCTTCAGGCAACTTCACTTGTTCTCGATAAATTAATTATAATGCACTTAAATATATAAAAGTATTTGCATAAGTTTAATTAACTTTCGATATTAACAGAAGACGATGAAGCGAAAAAAAAAAAGAAAAGAAATGTGTAAAACGCGCGTTAATCGGCTAAGTTAAACGAGTCCTTGTCAACGGCTTAAGAGTTGAGTGATTTCGAAGTTTCATTCGGTTCGGTGAAATTCAGTTTGCGACTGCGATTAATGACACGAGTCAAATTCGAAAAGTCGCGAAATCCGCTAACGGCACTTTTTAATAGACTTTTGGGAAATTGAATGTATTTTCAAAACTTTTTATTTTTTCCCTTAGAAAATACGGAATCATTTGTAAATTGATTTTAAAATGAAAATAAATTATCAGATAATACAACAAAAGGTCCAATATTAATAATCCAGTTTTTACATTTAATATAAAATTCGTGTAACTTAAGTATAAACGTGAATATTAACCGAAGATCATGGGTTGAATTTCGGACAATCGCGACTATTTTCATGTGCTTAATTTTTGTTTATAAATAATCTTAGGCTCAATGGAAACCGGTTCGAAGCATCGAAGTGTAGAAAAAGTCTAAAACCTCCTCAAGATGATTCCTTGCCAAGCAGTAGAACATTTATTGAAAACATATTTGTATCAATCAATCAATCAATCAACAGCCAATCCTTTTGTCCACTGCTGAACATAGGCCTCTCCCAAGGTGCGCCAAAGCTCCCTGTCCTCCGCCTTCCGCATCCAGTCGGTGCCCGCCACCTTCTTAAGGTCATCGGTCCACCTGGCTGGAGGGCGCCCTACGCTGCGTTTGCCGATCCGCGGTCTCCACTCTAAGACTCGTCTGCTCCAACGGCCATCGGTCCTACGACATACGTGACCAGCCCACTGCCACTTCAGCCTACTAATTTTGCAAGCTATGTCGGTGACTCCGGTTCTTTTCCGGATAATCTCATTTCTGATCTTATCCTTCAAAGATACTCCGAGCATAGCTCGCTCCATAGCACGCTGAGCGACTTTGAATTTGTGGACTAGTCCCGCAGTTAGTGTCCACGTTTCGGCACCGTATGTCATGGCAGGTAAGACGCATTGATTGAAGACTTTCGTCTTCAAACATTGCGGTATGGACGACGTGAGGACTTGACGAAGGTTGCCAAATGCTGCCCATCCCAAGCGAATTCTTCGATCGGCTTCCTTCTCGAAGTTGTTCCTACCGACTTGTATAACCTGTCCTAGGTAGGTATATTCCCTAACAACTTCGAGAGGTTTCCCTTCGACGTAAATCGGTCCCGGCACAACATGCCTATTGAACATGACCTTGGTCTTGTCCAAGTTCATACCGAGACCGACACGCCGGGAAGATTCACTAAGGCTACGCAGCATTCTGGTTAGTTGTTCCAGCGACTCTGCTATGATGACGATATCATCGGCAAATCGAAGGTGTGAGATGTACTCGCCGTTTACATTGACTCCACATCCAGTCCAATCCAGCGTCTTAAACACGTCTTCCAACGCGTTGGTGAACAGTTTCGGAGATATTACATCCCCCTGTCTCACCCCTCTGCGCAGTTGGATCGCCTTCGTCTTACAGTCCTGGATGTGGACAGTCATTGTAGCGGCGTTGTATAGACATCTCAGTACCTCGATGTATCTCCAGTCGATATGACATCTCTGCAATGAGTCGAGCACTGCCCAGGTTTCGATGGAGTCGAAGGCTTTCTCGTAGTCCACAAATGCCATACACAGCGGCTGATTGTACTCTTCGGTCTTCTGCACAATTTGCCGAACAGTATGAATGTGGTCCACGGTGCTGTAGCCTGATCGAAAGCCGGCTTGCTCTGGGGGCTGGAACTCGTCAAGTCGTCTGGCGAGACGGTTCGTGACGACTCTTGAGAACAGTTTATACACGTGACTCAGGAGAGAGATTGGTCTGTAGTTTTTCAAGAGGGTTTTATCACCTTTCTTGAAAAACAGTACCACCTCACTCCCGCTCCACGTTTCCGGGGTCTTGCCATGTTGGATGACGGAATTAAAGAGGCTTGCTAGCTCTTTCAGGACCGGAGTCCCGCCTGCCTTAAGCAACTCTGTTGTGATTCCGTCATCTCCCGGAGCTTTGTTGTTTTTAAGCTGTTCTAGAGCCGCCCTAATCTCGCCTTGGTCAACGACCGGGAGCTCCTCGGAGTAATGGCGCGTAAGAGGGGCGCGCTGGTCATCAGGACTGATTCCCACAGGTTTATCCGATCTTGAGGAGAACAACTGCCCATAAAACCTCTCTACTTCTCCGACAATCTCAGGCCTAGAGGTAACGACCCCACCATTTTCAGTTTTAAGTTTTGTCAGACGCGGCCTCCCAAACTTGCGAGCGAACACTTTCGATCCCCGATTTTGCTCAATCGCAGCCTTGATAGCACGGGTATTGGAGCATCGGAGATCGCGTCGCGTCAGCGTTTTTATTTTTCGGTTTAAGGCCTTATCTGACAAAAACGATGGTAGTTCTCGTCGTTTTCTCATGAGCTCGAGTGTCTCAGCAGAGAGTTTTGGTGCGTTGTCTCTTTTCTGTGGCGGAAAACACTTGCGGGATGTGTTTTGCAGTATTTTGACCAGCGTGTCGGTTTTCTCATCAATACTGCTTATGGTTTCCAACGCGGTAAATTGATTTTGAAGTTCCATTTGGAACTTTTTGGCACCTTGAGCAGCTTGGAGCATGGTAGGTCGGAGAGTAGACCTCATCATTCGCGATCTTTCAGCTTTAAAGTCGATATCTAGAGTGCCTCGAATCAAGCGGTGATCACTTCCGGTATTAAACCTGTTGATCACTGAGACATCTCTAAATATGTGCCTTTTATTCGAAATGATAAAATCTATCTCGTTCCTTGTCACGTTATCGGGGCTTCGCCAAGTCCACCTCCTCTGGGGCTTCTTTTGAAAGAAAGAATTCATCAAAAAGAGCCCCTGCGCTTCGAGAAAGTTTACCAGCATTTGCCCCCTGTGATTTCTGCAGCCCAAGCCGTAAGGTCCAACTTTCGATTCACCGCTATTATGTACTCCCACTTTAGCATTAAAGTCTCCCATAACAACATTGTAGTGGGCCTTCGAGGTGTTGTTGAGGGCCTTTGCGATGTCCTCGTACATCGCTTCGACCACATCATCAGAGTATGCCGAAGTTGGCGCATATACCTGTACGACCTTCAGGGAGTACCTGTCGGAGAGTTTTAGGACAAGGTACGCTACCCGGTTCGACACACTACTGATTTCCACAATGCTGCTAATGAGATCCCTTTGACCAGAAAACCGACACCACCCTGGGAGAGGTTATCACCTTCGCGGAAGTAGAGTAAGTTACCGGACTCTAGAGTTATCGTGTCCTCCCCCTGTCTTCGGACTTCAGATAACCCCAGTATATGCCAGTTTATATGACTTAGCTCTACTTCTAGTTCGGCGAGGTGATGGTCCAGCCTTAACGAGCGTCCATTGTACGTTGCCATGTTTAGTCGTCTTTTATGGTAGCCTGCCATGAACCGGTGATTCTTTGCACCCCCTGCCCTGCCGATACCGCGACCGCTACCTTGGTCGGGCCTAGCGGGCTTGCCGGTAACTGGGGGCCTTTTTTCTTGCGCATCTATCATTGAGAGGTTTTGCCCATACTCGCCACGCTGGGCAGGCGTGTTGGCGAGCGCAGTAGGGGGTAAGATGCTTATGGGGGGGACGCTGCTGCCCATCCCCCCTTTCCCTTTCCCTCAGTCGCCTCTTACGACACCCACGGGATGAGATTGGGGGAGTACTATTCTAAGCCGGTACTCCACGGCCATTAATTACATTTTAAGTAGAAATTAATTTAATCATATTTGTATGATTAAATTAATTTCTACTTTTACATTTTACATTGCGCTACTCTACAAGTATTAAATAGCAAAGTTTTGATATCTTTAAGTAATGCAAATAATATGCATGTCTCAAGAATGTTCTCCAATAAATAACAAAACAAGTTCCATAACGTAATCATTCATGCGATGATATTCGGCGTCAGAAAGTTAGACGAAGAAAAACTACTTGAAACTCAGGCTTTATAGTTGTAGTTGCTTTGGCTTCAAGCAAAACACGCCGATTTCAACAAACTTTTCGCTGTTTTTTTTTTTTTTCTTACTTCAAATTTGTTTTTGTTGAGACGAAAGATTATCCGTTTGATCTACGATTTTGTTTATTCCATTTTATTTAACTTTAATTAAGATATATATTAGAAATGAGAAAAAAAAATTATATACATTATTAAAGTAAGCAAGATTTTTTCTATTTATATTTATGTAAATGTTATCATATAATAAGGCTGTACAAACTGTGAGTCTGTACGTTGAATACATTTATAAAAAAAAAACATATGTGAGCGATAAAAAAAAGAGTAGAACACATATATGTATTTTTTTAGTGTATCAGAATAAAACCGACGTTCACGTAGTCGCGGCACAATTTTATAATAAATGTGTGTTTACTTTTGTCATACCTATTTATTTATGTTGTGTATCGTCATTGATTATTGTTGTTCCCGTTATTTGCTTATATATTTTATTTTATTTGCAACTCAAGGTCAACTGTGGTCGCTAAGCTGTATTTATAAGTAATAACAGCGATTTAATATTATACTAGCAACTATGAGCAAAGCTTTACGCTGGTAATACGGTGTTGCTACACGTTTTTTTTTGTAATTTATATATTAAATTATGATTAGTAGTTCCTCACACAGCTATTATAAGACAATAACCATAGAAACTAGAACTGACTTACTACTCACCCCAAATCTTTTCAAATATATCGTAATAACCTCAACATATTTGTAAATAATCATAAATTTACTAACTACTGGTGGTAGGGCTTTGTGCAAACTCGTCTGGGTAGGTACCACCAACTTATCAGATATTCTACCGCAAAACAGCAGTACTTGGTATTGTTGTGTTCCGGTTTGAAGGGTGAGTGAGCAAGTGTAATTACAGGCACAAGGGACATAAAATCTTAGGTCCCAAGGTTGGTGGCGCATTGGCGATGTAAGCGATGGTTTTCATTTCTTACAGTGCCAATATCTAAGGGCGTTGGTGACCACTTACCATCAGGTGGCCTATAAGCTCGTCCGCTTTCCTATTCTATAAAAAAACGTTTATATATAATTTCTATCAATATATATTAATACTATATGTAAAATAAATTAAACTACAACTATGCTTTGTTTATTACATCTTTTAAATATAAATCCTTATTGTGGCTTACCAGTAATAGCCTGTGAATTTCCCACTGCTGCTAAGGCTTCCTCTACCTTTTTGAGGCTCTTTTTGGGGCTCGGGTGAGGAGGGAAACCTCGATATCCGTACTGAGTCTGACTTAGACCAGGAAGCAAGAGTACTGCAAAAATTTTTTTAAAGATTGTAAAGTTATTTTTTTTATAATGAAGTCTTATTATATTAAACATGATTTTATAAATTTTATTGCTATGTACATTGACATGCATATTAGATATTGTTGATTCGAGATGGCCTAGTGGTTAGAACGCGTGATCTTAACCGATGATCGAGGGTTCAAACCCGGGCAAGCATCATTGAATTTTCATGTGCTTAATTTGTGTTAATAATTCATCTTGTGCTTGACGGTGAAGGAAAACATCGTAAGAAAACCAACATGTGTTTAATTTCACTGAAATTCTGCCACATGTGTATTTTACCAACTCGCATTGGAGCACCGTGTTGGAATAAGCTCAAAATCTTCTCCTCAAAAGGAGGCCTTAGCCCAGCAGTGAGACATTTACAGGCTGTCGTGACTCACTTATTTTTTTATAAAATTTTTAATGCTTTATATGTATGTTGTAAGTGTGTTTTACAAATATATAAATGATAGAAAAACTTGGATATTCGTTAATGTTCATACATGATGTATAAGTACGTGATTATTACATGTAATTTTCTTAATTGTTAAAAAGAGTAACTACAGAGCTTCATGATAATTTTCTCTATATAACATACGTTTCGAGCCGATAGTTGATTAAGGTTAAAATTGTTAAATTATTCAAAAGTGCTTATGGTATCCTACTTGAATCAAGTATAATTTGGACTTTGACTTTAAAATTGTCTCGTATATTGTATTGTACACCTTTTATATTAACTTTATTTCGTATAAATCAATAACGCCCTATAAAACAGTGATAGTTTTCCAACAAACTGGTAATTTAAAATGTAAATTTATAACAGACGCGGAAATGCAGTCATTATTACTACGTTTGTATTGTTTTTAACACCATTTGTAAATGTTAATTACCATTATATTATTAAACAAATTATTCCTTTAATTAAATTTGAACACACACATTGACAACATTCAAAATTATTCTTTAATTTGTGCTATAAAACAAACAGTCTAAAATATTTATGAGTTTTCTTCACACTAAGCAAAGATTTAGCAAAATATTTCGATTACTTGGCTTGGTGTTCACGTAAAGTTTGCTAAAGTAACGCGACCCGCAAGCCACGGCTGTATATCACTTTAGAACGAAATTTGTCTCGTCAATTTACGCTCGAAGAATAAATCTAAGGGAATGGTGTTTTAATAAAACGCGAGCATAGATTATGTAACGTCAAGGAAATTATGATTTACATTAACCTATTTAAAATTTAGAATATTATTAATTAAAAATATCTTAAACCTCGCTTGAGTTATAATTAGGTAAACATTTTTTTTAAGTAACACAAAGAAATAGCAATGGAGCTAAGATAAAACAAAAAAAACGTTAACCGAAGTTACACCGACGCATATTTAAATAGGCGATGTGCATTGCGTGCGTTACGCGAAGCATGAATGGTTATTTCAATAATATAATTATTTATAAATTACTTCCACTTTAGTGAATTATTCATTACATATCAATCATTGTTAACTCATTTACATTTTATATACATTTCATAGTCTGCTTTTTTTGTTGTATTATTTGGGGTACGACCACGTGTGCTTTGAAGGCAAACGGGATGAAGCTCACTTATATCGTAATGCCGCCTCTATTCCCTTGTGTGTATGTAAATATATATACATGCCTACTAAAAATATATTTATTTTAGTAATAAAATACTATTTTATACCAGATTTATTTATCGGTTAAAGAAGTAATTATAATATACTTGTTTTAAATTCCAAATTAATTTGTGTTAATAATTCATCTCGTTATCGACGGTGGACCGTGAGGATACCTGACTTGTATATTTGTAATTTCACTGAAATTCTGTTTAGTTTTCTTTTACAAGCTCATTTCAATAACCATCAATAGCAATGTAACACATCATCTGTCTCACGATGATATTCTCCAAATTAATACAATTAAAAACAGATCCTTTAAAATAATATATAGTGCCGTTTCTGTTATCTCTCTTCTTTGGTATGGAGTCTCCGCGTAAGAGTGGAGTGAGTTTCGACATTTCATTATGAGAATGAGGAATTCTGGCGCGCCTTGTGTGAATTCGAATTTGATTTTGTGATTGTTTTTAAACTTCGGTTATGATCAAACGATCTCAGTGAATTCGCTTGAAACGGTGAATAAGATTTGACAAAAGTAGGTCAGGTAGAAAATAGATTTTTAAAAATGCGGATAATTCCCTACAAAAATGTTATAATGATATATACAATAAAATATAAATCATCTAGAATTAAATTCCTAATGTATGTATATGCATATATCTTTGAATAAACACAAGTGGACTACTGCTGACCTACTCTAGCCGACCCGTGGATTACACCGAAGACTTCGGGATCAGCTGCCTCATATGCTAGCCACTGAAGCAAGTTGACAATAAAAAAAAATCATACAATTACTATAAAGTAAATATATTAAATTTATGTATCCATAACGCACTATTTCTTACAGTACACGCAAGTAAAATTAATTAATGAATTAAAATCCACAATAAGAAATGGAATCATGGCACACGTGACATAAAATGCATATATTTATTTTTGAAGAAAGCTAAAAAGTTATTTTAAAAAAAATGGACATGGATAGTCCAATTATAAATTTATTTAGAATAGCATCACACAGCGAAATACTCTTTGTTTGACCTTTATCAAAGCTCTGCATTTTGTACCTTCCCACTGAAATTTTTTATGCACCATTTTAGTTTTCGAGTTTTAATTTTTTGGTCTTTTTATAATCGGTCGGACGCGTGAGTGGCAAGCGGGCCGTGTAAAGCACGTGCAATTTGAAACATGATGATACGAAAACGTGTTTTAAAAATAATAAATTTGTTGTACATTGTGTTTCGAACTAAGCAATAAAGCGCTGGTCCAGCGATTGTGAAATTTTAAATATTTTTAAATTTAAATCGCTCTGCGCTTCAAACTTCCTAATGTTTTTATTTTAGAATTACATTCCACGATATAAGTTAAGAAGATACGTAATATTATAGTTTTTTTTTTTTTCTAGAACGCGCTTGTGTAGGCGATGCCTATTCACTCTTGCCTTTAATATTATATTTATTTATTGTTGGTATTCATTATGTATGTTGTAGGTTGGCCGTTGGCAAGACAAGATATTAAGTGGAGATGCAAATCGGCAAACGCAGGCTGCGTTCCTTCAGCCAGGTGGACAATGATATGCGAAGGCCTTTGGCGCATCTTAGAAGAGGCCTACGCTTAACAGTAAAATAAAGTTGACTGACTTTTGATAGTGAAGTATTTATCAGCATTCCACATTTCCGCCTTTCACTACACATTTGCTTTATAAATATTTTTGTTATGAATTTATATCGTAATTTTGTTCACCATGTTTTACATTATAACTTATCTAGTGAGTGGATTTACTTATTTTTATAATAATTACCATTTTTGGTAATGAATGTACTTTCCCATCTTCCATCCCGTAATTGTTAATAAGTAGCTCAAACCACTATAGAATCAGGTATGTTTATTATACTCAACTGAAGTTTTGAAAATCATCGCCTGATTGTATACAAGCAAAATCATAAATTATAATATTCATTTGATTCAAAATTAGCATTAAAAGCTTAGATACACGAGATTAGTTTTCATCTATATATTGGACCGTCCATCGTCAAATCCGTTTTACATCACCGGAAATAATTGATGATGCAAATAATTCCAAGTTAATGATATGTTAATCGCATTTGATTTACAACTTTTAATTAATGAATGTTGTCGCGGTAATTAGTGGACGGTTTCAGGCCGTTTAGGCTCAACGACTAATTGGCTGAAGAGTACTGCCAGGATAAATTAATTCACAGGATTTTAGTCTTTATTTGCCTGTGATATTGGATTCAAAATTGTACTCATCTTATACTGGACTAAGTGCCATTAATCAATGGTGGTAGTGGTTAAGTAGAAATAGTAATTTGTAGTCCTTTAATAAAAGTGCCTTCAACGATGCAACAAATTGAAAATTGTATTTTGAAAGACGATATGATAAAAACATTACTACTTACTAACACTCGCCTTATAACGTTTATGCACTAAAATTGCTTAACATTTTAGGAAACTGGATAATTTTGAACTTTTTGAATATATATTTTTTAAACCTAACGCACATATTGTTTTTTTTTTATCTAGGCAGTTTTTTCATTAGCAATATTCTAAAGAAATTTAGGTAAATAACTGACAACTCGAGAATATAAACAGTTCATCAATAAATATTGTTATATTAACCAAAGATATACTCTTAAGTTGTTCGAAATATTTAGTTTAGATAACAAGTTCGATCGAAATGTTTGAATATCGCTTAAGTTTCATAACGACTTTAGTTTAAACAACAAATGATAAATATTGCTTACATTGAACCTGAATGTTTTGTTCGGAATGAACACTATTAATACTTTATCAAGCAAATAAAGAATCTTTGCTTGATACTTGGAGATGAAACAACTATCCAAAAATAAATTTAGTAAGAATGAACTTCCGTAAAACTTTTGTCTCAAGTTTCAGGATTAAACGGCGATTAACTATTATTCTATTTTTAGCATTAATTGTGAAGAGTGAGTGAGCCAGTGTAACTTCAGGAACAGGTTATGTAATACCTTATTATCCATGGTTGGTGGTGCGTTGACAATATAAGGGTTGGTTAATATTTCTTGAAGTGCAAAAGGGCGATTGCCAGGGTCGACTGTCCTATGGAAATGAAAAAAATATCAATACACAACGCAAGGAGCTGCCATACACAGTTGAAAACCCAGGAGACGTACATCGTACTCATACTCGCAACATCCGTCTTCACCGCCTTCGAATCAAAAATGTTTGGACATCTTCTAGACAAGCGTGCTCCACCTTCGGCTGTATCATCACTTTCCATTAGTGACAACAGTCAAGTATTAACCTTTAAATAAAATGAAAAAGATTTCTATAAAACCAAAACGGTAATGCTTTGTTTTGTTCAGAACGGAACGAACTAGGGAGCCCGTGTAATGAGAGTCTTAATGAAAATAAATGGGTTTGCGTTGGTAACAATTATCCCATTCCTTTTACAACGTGACCACTTAGCAGGTGGCTGATTTACTCGTCTGCCTTTTTGCTGTCAATTAAAAATAAAACAATGAAATTTGACAATAGTCTTAACCCTGAAATGCTCTGTGTATTTAGAGACGTGTGTTAATATTTATCTACAATTTAATGGCTTGAAGAATATATTTATATAATAATTATAAAACGAATGAAAGATTTTACAGCCATTGATGATTGTCACTTGGATTGGTGAAAGGATTCTAACCCACATACACATCTATTTGGGCATTTAAAAGTTAAGGTGGAAAAAATAAACTTGCATATATGCAATAATTATAACATGAAATTTCAAAACTATTTAAAGTTATAATAATAATTATTTATTTACTTAAATAATCGTTATCAGAAATATGCTTAAAAACAGAATGTGCTACAATTGTAAATTATATACATAAGCATAGAAAGTCATTAAAGCGAACACCTATATTGATATATACGTTTCAGTACAATATATTAATACAAAAACAAAATGTTCTTTATTAAAGTAATCTATTGCAAGAACTTTTGCTATATACATATCATAATAAAAGTTGTGGCAAGAAAGCGTGAATCTTAACCGATGATCGTGGGTTCAAGCCAACGTGGAGCAAACACCACTGAGTTTGAGAGAAATTCTGCTACGTGTGTATTCCACCAACCCGCATTGGAGTCGCGTGGTAGAATAAACTCCATACCTTCTCCTCAAAAAGGGAGAGGAGCCCTTAGCCCAGCAGTGGGACATTTACAGGCTGTTACTATATCATAGTAAAAGTAAAGTTTCGTTTATTAATTACGATTCTACTGAGAGCAACCAGCAAGGAACTATATTTCACTAATTAAACTACAAGGTTCTATTAATTAAATACATTTTTTTTGTAGTAGGCGTATGAGCAAATGGGCCACCTGATGGTATGTGGTCACCAACGCCCATAGACATTGGCATTGTAAGAAATGTGGTTAACATTCGCTTACACCGCCAATGCGCCACCAATCTTGGGAACTAAGATGTTATATCCCTTGTGTCTATAATTACACTGGCTCACTCACCATTCAAACCGGAACACAATAATACTATGTGTTTTACATAATGACCTATTTGTATTATCCAAACATTACATCAATTTAGATTCAAAATAGTTTTATTAATTTTACCACAGATTAAAAAAAAATATGTTACGCAACAAATATTACACAAACATATATATGTACTGAATATCACATTCATATCCCCATAGCACGAGGAAAATCGAAATAAAATTATCAAATTTACGAGCTGGCCACTGCCGGGTTAATTAACTTAGCTCAATGAACAAACGGCATTGTTTGTGTTTTTTTACTTTTTGAACGCGTTACCGATATAAGCCACCTGTGGCATTATAAATCACTGTTCGGGATATCGTTAGATACAGCCACCATGGGGCCCAGGCGAAGTAATAATTTAATACATATATCATTAGTTGGCTGCGTTATGGCTTGGGTGGCTGCACAAGATTATTATGAAGGTAAGAAAGAATTTTTATAATGAAATTGTATTTTTATTTCAATTAACTATGTTCGTATCAGGAATTAAGTCAATTAATTGCTTGGACTACGTTGCAGTCATAAATATAATATGCTTGTATTCGTCTGATAAAGTACAATAACCATATCAAGACCTAGGAAAAGCCGGTTAGAAAAACTTGATGGGCTTAAAAACTTTTTAAGAGTATACTTTATACAATAATTCATTTTCACTCAATTTTTTTAGTGATAAATAGTACGTAGTTAAAAAGATTTAGATCTTGATATGATAATATTATCCTTACCGACTTCGACCACGACGGCAAATCTCAGAAGACATTAGCCAACTGCGCAGGACATATGTACACATGTGTCAGCAAACACAGGTGCACTCTTTATTGCCCTCACTCTCATAATTTAGTGGGATAGCAATCCGAATCCAGAAAGATTTCAAGCCCATGGCCAACGGCTGTACGTGCTTTCCGAGGCACGGGAGTGCACACATATCCGACTTCCAGACTCCGTGCTACTACTGAGAATATTCGACAGAAAAACACAATATACCTAAATTCTTGACTGATCTTGTATTCACGTTAAATAAGTAAATTCTTAATTAATTGTGTAATACATTTAACACAAGTTGTATGTTTTAGAGCGCCATAGAAATCAAATACGTCAAATAGAACACTTCACGGATATACCAACAACGTTTGTAGTGAAAGGCGACGAAGCTGTGCCTACATTCAATAATTACATTACGAATATCCAAGATTTGGCATCAAAGAAAAACTTAGTGGTAACATACAAAGTTAAAGTAAGCACCGCTACAAAAAATAAGCATAGAAGTTTTAAAAAAGATAAACTAAGCTACGGTAAATCGAAGAAATACAACGTCCCATTGAAGAAGAAGAATATGAAGTTATCGAGTTTCGAGATTATCCTAAGGAAACGAGCGAACGATAACAGTTTCAAGCATTATAATTATAACTATGAAACAACGACAGATATAAAAAATGTAATATATACAACACGACAAATATCAGCGGGTAAATACAAGCCAGTGATAGGCGCCAAAAAAACGAAATACGCAAAAATTATACATCCAGTTAGAAGTAAAATTATCACTTTAGATTCATAGCTTTAATCAATTGCAGTATTTTATAATTTTGCTAATAAATTATATAAAAATACAAATTCTTATTTATTATAAAAGTTTTAAGTAATAATAATGAAACCCGGTAAAATTTATAGCTACGTTTGTACGTCCAGGAAATGAAAAGGCTTCCAACCGCATCGACACCATTTTTTGCCGTTTACACGCTTTTGCGTTCCTGTTACTACGTAAAAATGTTTTTCCATAAATAATATCCTTTTTTCTCGGTATAAGCAAGTCAGATATGTGAAATCTTATCACTATATTTGACCTAAAAAGTAAGCAAAGTCGAAAGCACAAATTATAGTCAAAATTAATAACCTAAAAGGTATCTTGAAGCATACAAAATGAAAAGAGTGAAAAAAGGAGATAAAGGCAGACTGGTTGATATGCAGCTGAAATGCGGCTCAGACAAAATGCTAACACATTTGTTAGTTTGAAAAGAGTATTCATGCTCAGTGGTCAGTATGAGAAAAAACTTGCATATTGCAAACTCATGGTCAACAACAAACCGTCCACTATCAGTTTTGTTTCTCTCTCCATACAACAAGCGGAGCTTACGTAACATATTTCAGCTAAATTACTTTACGTTTGTCGTTGAAATTCTGGAGATATTAAATAAATTGCATATATTATTTTAATGATAAATAATTAATAATTAACGATAATAATTTTGCAAACCCGTCTGGGTCCCCATTATACTCATAGTATTTGGTCGATTTTGTTGTTGCACTTACCACCAGGTTGACGATTTACTCTTCCATCATGCCGTTCTAAATATACTGGTGGTAAGGCTTTGTGAATGCTCGTCTGGGTAGGTACCACTCACTCATCAGATATTCTAAGGAAAAACAGTAGTACTTGGTATTGTTGTGTTTCGGTTTGAAGACTAATTTCCGGCACAAGGGACATAGCATCTTAGTTTCCAAATTTGGTGGCGCATTAGTGATAAAAGCGATGGATAATATTTATTATAATGCCAATATCTACGGGCATTGGCGACCACATACCACCAGGTGGCCCATCTGCTCGTCCTACCTATTCTATAAAAAAAACTCGTTTATATAACGAATTTTACATGATGATTCAAATAAATGTTTTCCAGATCACACGCATAAAGCGATGGTCCGATATAAATTATTGTAAATTAGGTATTTATTTTGGTACTATTACAAATTGATCTTTAAAAATATCTTCGAATTTATTTGCATAATATTTTTCAAATAAGAATTTTACACTATTTATTTATGTACAAAACTGAATTGACCAAACTATTAAAGTTAGTACAAAATGCGGACCTAAAGCCGAAGTCATTCCCTACCAATATATTAATATATTGTAATACATAATATATATTACCCGCATAAAACGTAAAATAATATCTTAGACTATCTATCTTATAAAGGATTAAATCATAAACTATGAAGTACATACAGACAGACATTACCTATCAAAGCAACAAAGAAATAAACTAAATTAAATACATATTATATATCTGTGTTTATATTTGTCTGTATGGGAGAATACATTTTATTAAAGAATTTATCAAGACATATAAAGGGTTTATTACGTGGAAAAATATTTGCAAAATCAATTAGTATTTTATTCCACATAAATACATAGTCTTATATAGCTTATATATCTTAGCTAGTTATATATAAGTTTATGTATGTAAGTAACATCATGCAAAAGCATGCAAATTCGATCAGTTGCCACGGATCGTTTCTATTACAATTACAAATGAGTGAATGCTAAGTGACCGATTGTGTGATGCAAGATACCTTAAGCAGGAACATTAATTGTGTACGAAAATGATCCTTGGTGTATAGATAATAAGAAACAATTTAATATTCTAACTGTGTAGTGCTTAAGTTAATATTGTGGCTGAATTCGCTTAACAACACGATTAAGCTTTAGATATATTTAAAAAAAATCAATATCATCATGCAATAGTTATTGAAATAAAAAAGAATATCGTTGACTAGTTTTCGCCAGTGGCTTCGCCCGTCTTTGGGGACGAGATGGTGGAGTTATAAGATAAAAAAGAAGCCTATTTCCGTTCTTGAGGCTCAAGCTTGCTTCGTAAGAAATTAATTTAATAATTTATAATTTATCAAAATCGGTTCAATCGTTTATCCTTAATATCAGTATAGATTATTTTAATTACATTAATCTATACTAATATTATAAGGAGGTAAAGTTTGTGAGGTTGTAGGAGGTAATCTCTGGATCTACTGAACCGATTTTGAAAATTCTTTTACCGATAGAAAGCCACATCATTTGTGAGTGTCATAGGCTATATATTAACCCGAAAAATGAAAATAATTTTTCGTGGTAGTGGGGTTTGCAGTTAGTCGGAGAAAAAACGGTTGAACGAAAACGTTTCTTATGAACGCTGCTTTAACTAAGAGAGATATATGATTGAATTCTTAAGAAAAGTTGTTGAGCTTAATAATACCTACTAAAAAGTCAGCGACTGCATACGTCTAACTTTTATATTTAAGTCACAAAAATATATTTTTTAAATTAAAAAAATAATTTAAGTTGTTAGGTCAAGTTTATTGATCATATTATAAGCAATTATGAATTCTTATCGAAATAAGTAAACTTATCGTCTCGTCTTAAAAAAAACGACTACTTTTGCTGCATATAATTTGGACCAATTGTTAAGGAGATAATACGACATACGGTATCGAAAAACCACCGTGTTGTAATCTATTGAGTGATATTTCTATTAGACGGGTTTTTTTCACATACAATACGTCAATTTAATTAGAAATAAATTGCTTTATTACCAAGGACATTTTATTTAAATAAAATTCATTTTTACAGTTTGTTTTTTGGTTACATACTCTAAAAGATAATTTAAAATACCAAATACGCTAGACAATTTTATTAATATTCGGCCAATCGATCACAAGTAAAAATGTTTGCCGTCCAACGAAGTGAGCACGGGTAAGCTAGTTATATTATACAATCAATGCAACAAAACCCACACATGTATATCCTGCTTCCGTTATTCTTTTTTCAAAGGTTTGAATCTTATTCAGATACGTGGCAAATTTTCATCCCCTAAATATAAACACTAATTAAAAACATGACAATTCAGTTGTCTTGCCAGAGTTGAACCTGCAATCTTTGATTATGATTCATGTTATCTAGCCACTACGCCATCTCAACTCATACAATCAGTACCTTATGTATTTTTACCCTTTTACCAAATTTTCATTCACATCTTGCCCATTACACTGATTATAATAATCCATAATTATAATAGTTTTAATAAATATTCCGTATGCATACACGGCCCATTTACAATTATATATTTTTTATATTACACTATTTATACCAAAGATCTGAAGAGAAGACACATAGCTAGCAATTTTAACATTTATGAATTATTTAATTTAAAAAATAGAAACTCTTTCAAAGAGTATACCGCGTTATATTTGGAAGGAAAATATTTATGAGAGCGAAGTGTGTAATTTAAAAATCCTTCCTAACTCGGTGAGTGGCTCTCCCCACACCCGCACAGGCTGTTTCGCATTCTGCGGTGTCGTGAGAGCGGAAGAGCTATAAAGCCCGAGGGGTAACAACGACTGCACAAAATAAAATATCGTCTCTAAAACGTGACATATGTTATATCAAATTCAACTCATGATTCAACTCTTTTAATCTTACTATTGTAACATTAGGTTTCAATGTCTCCGAGTTTGTTACCCATTAGTTTCTGGGCAGAAAAGTGGTAGAATTTCATGCGGCGTTTTTCGGAATCATCGAATATGAGAAGGATTTCAAACTCAAATTAAGTATGAAAATTCGTCTCTCAAAACAATCTACTCGTTATATCCACAATTTTTTTTCACGCTGTGAATACCTTTAAAATGATCCCTTTTACGGGTTATGTGGGATTCTTACCCACTAAAACCAGGGTGATGGCGATGATACCTGTTCTATCCACTGAGCTATCTCGACCTTAATACTACGAGTCTAATAATATTTTAGTATTTGTAGAACTTTGTTCAAGCCTGAGTACCACTCATCAATTATTCTTTCAATAAACAGAAATACCTTCTATTTTTGTATTTCAGTTTCAAGGAAAACAAAGCCAGTATTATTACAGACACAAATGACGTAACATCTTACGTTGTTATGGTTGAATTTGATGATGTAAAAATGGTTAATATCTTTTACAACACCATGTATTAGTATTATTGTTATTATTTCTGTTGAATGCCTCGTTGGTCTAATGGCTAGATATAAGATCAATCCCAATGTCTTGGTTTCAAATCCCAGATTGGGCCAAAAAAAGTTATTTCAAATAATTAAATGCGTATGTCGAATAAAATTCAGACACATTTGTATTTATTAACTCATAAATTAGAGCAGCCTTATCCTACACATAAAGGCAGTTACATTAGTTCTCTGTTAATAAGATATCAAGATTACAAATAAAATAAAACAATAATTTATCTTCCAAGCTCCACATGTGTGAACTCGGCTTTACACGAAATACTGTCATCCAATAATTCTTGTTTACCTCAAACATTTCATGTATGTTTTATTGATTGCATGAGTAATGAATTAAAATTAACTTCACCATAAATAACGGACCAAATTGCCTGTGAAGCTGAACTGACATTCGAGTTATATGTTGCTAGTAATCACATTTCGCGAAAATATCTTGTTTGTGAAAGAAATTCATGAAATTGATAGTCTTTAATATAATGGATTTAAGATCATATTTCTATTTTGTTATTCTTAAGACCTTATTTACTTGGTTTATGCAAGCATGTCTGGGTAGTCACTCATAAGATATTCTACGGCTAAGTAACAATACTTGGTATTGTTATTTTCCTGTTTGAAGGGTGAGTGAGCCAGTGTAACTACAGGCATTAGGGACATAACATCTTAATTCACAAGGGTGATGGCGCATTGGTAATGAAAGGAATGATTAACATTTCTAACGTCGCCAATGTCTACGAGCGCTGGTGACCATTTCCTATCAAGAGGCACTATTGCCTTACCTAGCGAGGAGACTTTTGCCCAGCAGTGAAAACTTTTGGACTATTAACGTAAGATATTTGTTAAAATCAATAAAATGATCGGATGGTTGTTACTTAAGGTGAACTTTGCATGAAAGAGGGTTGCTTTGTGAAATTAATAATATAGAGTCGTGGAGAAGTTTCGACGCTCGTAAGATATATGATTTTACCACACACACTTAATAATATACATAAATACTAAAGTTTCTCGAGCGCCGCCGCATAATTATGAACTTTTACAATAAAATCTTTTAATATCACTGGGAATCTAAAAAATTCCTGGAATGAAAGAGATTTTATATATCGGACTTTTTGATAATTATTTTCTGAAAACAGACGAATCATTACGGTCATATTTAGTTACCGAAATAAAAATACAAATTCATATGTAAACAATTGATAGGTAGACTGACGAGTATGCCTGGTGAATAATCATAAACAGCCATAGAATTCAAAATGTTATGTTCTTTGTACTTGTAATAACACTCACTCACCCCTGAAACTAGATCACAGAAATACAAAGAGTTGATGTTTGGTGGTAAAAAAGTATTGAGCCAAGTGGGTGTTCTCACTGGACCTGATGGTCATCATGTACATCATGTAACATACGTTATATTAAATACTAAGATAATTAAAAAGGTTTTCAACAACAGACAATGTACACTTTTATTATATGTACATAAAAGAATATCCGCCATGTTGTAAAAACTGTCTGCAACATCGAATCATTAATCAAATGCAATGCTGGAGTTTTTGTACATATCGACTTCCGTTTTCCGAACATTTCATTAAATTTAAAAAATAAATATATATATTTTAATATCACAGGAGTTTTCGTCGTATGCGATGAAATATTTAGTAATATCAAATTTGGTATACAATTATGGGTTAAAAAATTCCATTCAAATCATTAATAAAGGTGGAAATCCTATTTGAAATGGATTCATGAAAAAGCTACAGTGAAATGTTACGGAGGTAGATCCTTTATTGTAATCAGATCGGCGCGGCGGTAAATATTGTACTCCCAGCTTAGCGAGTGATGCATCGCGATAGCCGGCACTTACCTCGACAATTAGGGATGCGCCTTAATTTATTTATCGATATATTATAATCATAATTCTTAAACAAAGTTAAATCAAGAAGTCAGTTGAATTTAAAAACATAAAATAAAAAACATTATATATTATGGATTTTTATTAATTTTATTGTTTGTTATAATTATGTAAGTCAAAATTTATATAAAAATAAGACATTTTAACTTAACATTATTTTGATGTAATAATATGTAATATATAATTATATCCACAGAGTGAGCCGAGATGGCCCAGCGGTAAGAACGCGTGAACTGATGACCGTGGGTTAAAACCCGGGCAAGCACCACTGAATTTTCATGTGCTTAATTTGGAATAATAATTCATCTCGTGCTTTACGGTGAAGAAAAACATCGTGAGGAAACCCGCATGTGTCTAATTTCCACCAACCCGCACTGGAGCAGCGTTGTGGAATAAGCTCCAAACCTTCTCCTCAAAAAGGGAGAGGAGGCCTTTAGTCCAGCAGTGGGATATTCACAGGCTGCTACGGATGTAATTATATATACATACGATATAAATAAAGATAGCGCTGCTTTATGATAATCAAATTTAACTTTGTTTTTATACGTTATATTAAATTTCAATGCTTTGATCCACAGTGGTTTATTTTGGTCGATTGCTATTTTTTATTGTAATTGGTAGGTAGACTGGCAAGTACGACCTTATGCTGTGTGATCAACCACCATTCATAGACATTGGCGAAGTAAGAAATATTAACTTTCCCTTACATCACCAATACGCACATACCTTCGGAATTAAAATGTTATGTCCCATATGCCTGTAGTTACACTGGCTCGACTCTTTAAACTGGAACACAATAATAATAAGCATTGCTGTTTGGCGGTAGAATATATGATGACTTGGTGCTACCCACCCAGACACACTTGCCACAAAACTTACTACCAAGTATTATTAATCATGTTTAAGTTCAAAAGGACAATTCGAGCACGTTGCAGTTCAGTCAGTATTTCGTTTTCGTATCGATAGAATGTCGTCCCTTAACTAACGTGTCAAGCGCTGCAAGTTGTGAAAGCGGTGATGCTATCTCCACGTCGAGGACGAGATGGGGCCTCGAAACTAATGTAAGCTCCTTAAAAGCCAACGTGAACACTTTACTTGGCTCGTGTGAATCTTTTGTACGAAATTAGTCTATTAGAACCTGAAGCACCTATTTCTAGATTTAAACTTCAATAAAACCTAACGTTCGAAACTGAGAATGGTCTAATGTGATTTATCTATCTATTTTTCTTATATATATATATATATATTTAATTGAACCTATTAAAATAAATTGTTAAATGTGTTTTCAAATATAAATATTATTTTAAATTAAATTCCGAGCCAGTGTAACTATAGGTTTATATATGGTTAGTATACCGTGTGGTGGTGACCATTTACCATTTAAGTAGCAGTTTGCAATTCTGCATACGCTTTTTTAATAAAAGAAGCCATTTATTGTCATATTAAGCTTCTCTTACCTACTGATTATGTAAAGCGTAAATAAATGTAAATCCGAAATTGGCTCGTCATGAATTACTTTTGAAAAGTCGTGGAAATCTGGAATGACTGAATATGGAATCACTTTTTGAATTTTATTAAATGAATATGAAAGAAAACAAACAAATGTTTGTGTGGAATCGAATGTGTTCGAAATTTAAAATGCTGAGTATGTTCCATTGTTTAATTATTTTATTAAAATTTTTATATTATGAAATTCAAAAAGAAATTTAACATTAAAATAAATACTCTTTATTACAAATATCTATTGGCGCGCCTTGGGGGTGAGACCGACTTGTATGCCGTGACGGCACACGGCATGACACTTATGTCGTCATGCACCCACTTCGCCGTCACTTGCACCCTAGGATGTGTGTATGACGCGTACATTATACTTCGTTGCTTCTTCGTGTGAGTTTAATAAAACGAAATAAACTCACACTGGTAAATATTTGTTTAATAATACGTCACTGTGTTAACATTATCTTACTCTATTAACATTTTATTAATCAACACATTATCTTATACGTTTTGAAAGGAAACCAGAGCCGAGATGGCCCAGTGGTAAGACCGCGTGAATCTTAACCGATGATCGTGGGTTCAAACCCGGGCAAGCACCACTGAATTTTCATGTGCTTAATTTGTGATTATAATTCATCTCGTGCTTTACGGTGAAGGAAAACATCGTGAGGAAACCTGCATGTGTCTAATTTCACTGAAATTCTGCCACATGTGTATTCCACCAACCCGCATTGGAGCAGCGTGGTGGAATAAGCTCCAAACCTTCTCCTCAAAAAGAGGAGAAGAGGCCTTTAGCCCAGCAGTGGGACATTCACAGGCTGTTACGGTTACGGTTACATTATCTTAATTCAGATTGCTCACGTGTCATTTGCTCATTATGTATATAATATTAATGTTTTTTGCACTTGTCAAACATGTTGATATTATCAATATAATTTAAATGGCCTGCATTTACTGCTTCATCTGATTTCTTCATATTTATAAGAAATATGATCATCAGTCTAAGGAGCAGATGTGAGCAAGTCAGTACAGTTTCATCAACCATACAATTAGTTTTTTTAACTTAATAGCGCTGTTAATTGACAAGTTCATTAATATTACTTATTAAAATAAAGTATATTACGGGGGCGAATCAAACTTAAAATTTCAAAGGTTATTGTTGGGTTTAAGGCAAAAAGAAACTAGGATTTACGCATTACGATGTGATATTTCGTTATTACAATATACGTTAATCGGTACACTATTAGGGACTAAGAGGCACAGATTATTTATTTATGGTAGACAAAAGTTCAGTGTTGCCAACTAGTGGCAAGTACGCAACATAAATTTTAAAATTGTTTTGTTTATACAGTATTCACTTTAGTTTTAGCTTAGATAAACTTTATTTGGATGAAAAGTTAAAATTTAATATCAAATACGATCTCATTGCTCTCATCATATATATTATTAAAAATAATTTGTAACTTTAAGGTACACTGAATAGTTGTACTTGTTATATTGTATTAACTATTTTTATGAGCAAAAATTCATTATATCTATAGTATTTTAAGCAGACCATAATTTAATTGCAACTTGCGACTAAGAGGTTCTCCTCTGAGAGTTCAATAAGAGTTTGTGTCTTATTCTGAAAGCTTAACATATAATCATTAAATTAAAACATCTAAATACGAGTCAGTAACCAATTTTAACTTTGGTCAGAACAATTAGTTCGCAAAACCTAGTTGGGCAATTGTCGCTCACTAAATAAAGTTTCCATTCCGTTCTCACATTAACAATAAACATTTTACTATTTGCTTCTATTATGACTCTTATATAGTTGTAATAGAGGTCATTATATTTAATACGGTATCATTTGAAAAGTTGGTTTTTATCTAACTCGGCTTAAGGGATTTTGGATTCAACTTTGATGCTAAACAGGAACGATTTGAGTTCTGTTAAAGGAAAGTTTTAGTCAAAACTAGTCGATAATTTCAGTTGAAACTTTGAAGCGGTAATTGATAAGTCTGTTTAGTATAATTGCCTTGGGCGATCGCTTCTAGATACCAATTTTCTAGTCGAGATAAATGTATAGGTATGTTGTGTAAATAATACATTATAAATTTACACAGGTAATGACCGGTTATGAGGTTTGTCTCGCTTGGCACGCGGATAAACAGAGCCCGCTCAGCGTAATCGGACAAGACTGCGAAGTTTGCGAGCAGTCGTATCGGCGATGCTCCGCAGGGAAATTGCTTGAACCACTGTATGTTTCTGTAAAACCGTCAGAGTCCAGAAGAAAACGGAGGAGCGGGATTGGAAAAAGATTTGTAGTTACAACACATTTTAGTATCAAGAAATTTATTTTCCCGTCAGCTTTTATAGTATAAATTAAAAATGAGAGCGTCACTCTGCTCTCTGTCTAAGTAATACGCCGTAAAATGTTCCAATACTGAAGCATATACCCGGTTAAACAAATATCCTGTTAAACATTCTCAACTTAATCAATCGAAAACGGCAAGTCCGTAGTCCGTGCTTGTCCGTATTCTTTTAGAATTTCATTAAAAAAAAAAAACTTGCCATGTTTTTCTTCACTTTAAGAGCGCGAAAGATAATTGAAATTTAAGACATACAAAAACTCTTGTCTTATCAATACTAAAGCTATTTTTGATAAAAAATAATTAATGAAATGGAAATAAAATTAATGTACCAGTCATTACACTGGCTCACTCTTAAAACTGGAACATAACAATATTAAAAAATTAAGCAATGCTATTTAGCTGTTGAATAAGTGTATGGCATTCAGACATGCTTGCACAAAGCCCTACCACCAAATAAAATATCATATTATTTTTGATTTTATTTAAAAACGCATATGTCGTATATTGACTTAAGTGATATTAACATAACCCAAAAGACACTCCAATAAATTTAATAAAGCATAAATAAAAATGAGATCATCTGGAGAAGAACTAGAGGTACCGGTCTGTGAAATTAGCAGACTGAAATGACTGGTCACGTAAAAGACCAATGACCGTTGGAGTTAACGATACCTAGACTTGAAATTGCGAGTAAGACAACGCAGCGTACCATACAGCAAGGTGTGCAATGATGGTGGCAGGACCCGACTGGATGCGGAGGGGGAGCGCTGTGAGCTATAGTTAATCTTAAGAGCGCCCGAGAGAGAGAGAGAGAGAGATGTTCAGCAAAAGACTGCGACTAGGTAAATTATTATGTTGAAGCAGCACAATACTATGTCTATATTAAAAGCGAGGCTTAAACTTTGTTACCATTATATTATACACCAAAATTCTCCATTGAATTCACAAAGGTTTCGAGATCATTCCAATATTAAACTTTTCATGGCGTACGATGGAGCCTTTAATTTCGACTTCTAGAAACTTCCACACTCGATAAGTTTAAACGCAAACAAGTTTATATATTAAATCGAGAAGTTCCTATGTTGCGGAATCAGTCGGCTCTTGTGTTCGGTAAATATGAATATCTGCTTCGTTTGGGGTTCTCTAGGCAGCATATTGAGATCGCTTTCATACTAATATTAATAGTAAGTTACTTTGGTTTGTTTGTCTTTTCTTAGATATAAACAAAAACATGCATGCCATTTTTTCTGTAATAAATATTTAAAAACATTTAATCCGATGGCTAAGGATGCTTACGTCAGTAAATTTATTGCACAGTAAGCTTAAAAGTTGTATGTATTTTGTAATGTTGCTAGTCGTGAAAACAGATTAATAAATACCGAAAAAAAAGATTTAATAGCTTTTATGATAACAAGTATGTTATAGCATATTTATAAAATAAATTTATTTTTCGAAAACCATATCCATGCTAATTGCCTTATTCCGGATAAATATAAGTTTCTTATTTTTTTTATTTTATATCTCTTAACAAAGTCGTAGTCCAGCTGCTTGAAATAGAAAGTCTTCGTTATTAAAAAAATAAGGGAAAAATTAAAAAACAATAGATCGATTATATTAATTGAACTCATTTGAAGTAAAAATAGTATTGTTCAAATTCCCTAGCTTTACATAACATTAGGTAAAAAAACAACACCATACGTTCCGAAGTCGACCCTATAACTTGTATATTCATTAAGATAACTCCAACCCTAAACTTAATTTGCGTATAGTTAATATACAAACGTTCCCTTTCAATAGCGTTATATTACATTGTATAAATGTTATTCTCGGTTCATTACATATATTATATAATAATATGTCAAAGCGACTTGGTTTATTTGAATTATTGTATTACAAAATATGAATATGTCTCAATATTCAATATGAATATGTCCAAAGGGTTCGAATCTATATTTTGAAAATATGTGAGTGTGTGTGTGTTTTTTTTATGTGTTCGTATGTACTTGTTGTACAAGTTTAATGATGTGTTTGGTTTCTTTAAAAATAAATACTGAGGGTAAAATGGTGTTTTTAAGATTACGCCTGTAATGAAATTGGCTTGATATCAACGCTCCATAATTAATGAACACCAAATTTAGAAAATCGTAATTATGAAGTGATGAAGTATTTCTTTGATAAAACTTAATTATAAGATTAGCAATATCAAAGAGCAATTAAAACGTGTCACGCGCTGAGAGATCAAATATCAACTTGGTCACATTATTTATTTTATCCAAGATAATAATATCCATAAGTTTACCACATTCGAGAGAATAAAACTGTGAGATGCGTGAAAGAATCCTGTGATTCTCATCTAGATTCGATAGATAATTTGTCTGGTTCAACAATAAATAATCAATGAAGTGTCGATAAGAGAGAAAGTTTGGCGCTTGCTACGCCGTTTATATATTCCTCTGATTAAATTACTCGTGGCCTGGAATCGGGCAATATATTTCGACGAAATTACCTTTTGTCGAAGGTCCATATCAAATCAGGCTGCTTGTTATCGTGAATAAAACGTTTTCGGTTATTCGTTTACTCGACATTTCCTTTGTTAGATTTTGTGAGATTTTAGATAATCGGTTTAATATATGAATGACTAGAGCCTGGTCACTATATTCAAACTATGCAAATTAATTGAAATTCAAGATATCATCGTTAGTTTTTGTTGGTTTTATTAATCTATTTCTTTTTTTATGGTTGTTTCGTATGTATAGGTTGTAATTTTTTTGTTTTCCTTTTTTTTTATTAGTCTTAGTATTATTTTATGATATCAAGTAGGCGTATGAGTCAGGCAGAATGTATCTTTACAGTCATGAGGATAGCCATTTTGCCTGCGTATGATATAAGTGTATATTGAAGCATTTTAAGCTTTCGATATTTTAATTAGAGATATTATATTTCTATTTTTTTATTATAAGGAGAGCAGACTGATGGTCCACCCTATGATCATTATCGCTAATAGACGTTGATACTGAAATAAAAAACAACACCATTACATCTTCAATACACAATCAACCTTGAGAACTGAGATTTTATGTCCCTCGTACCAAGTTACGCTATACTAGATAAATTGAGAAGGACGGCAGCCGGGATGGCTTCGCGCTGCCGTACGAGGAGTGCGGAGGGGCGAGACCTTCGCCCCATGAGGAGAGCTCCACCGAGTCACGGGCGGAGCAAATCACGGGAGAGGCCGCGGATCTCCGCCGCCGAGAATCCCACATAACCCAATTCCCCCCTCCATAGGAGCTGAGTACCTTTCTGAAAGTTCCACAGCGTGAAACAAAAATATAGATAATATAGAGTAGATAAATTAGATAGAATAAAGTAGATAAATTATTTATATATCATTATAACTTCCCGATAAATAAATAAATAATACGGAACCATCAATTTGTCGCTCCATCCGATGCTATGCACAATCAACAGACATTCAACCCGATGCGTTAGGGGACGACCGGAGTTACAAATTTAGTTTCAAAGTTCGTTCCCAAGTTACAGCATTTGACACATCCTAACTCAATAATCTCTCATTACGTATGTAATATTCTAAGTTGTTATATGAAGTCGTGCTGTGTTGTCTGTTTGTTACGTTTAATTTTGTGTGAAGAGTGATTTAATGACACGTTCAGCAAAATATAACGGAAAAGCAATTATGTCTTGAAGGATATTCAAAGCGATTTTATGCATGGCGTTATTGTATATAGGGACAGTTTTTTAAATTTTTCGTATACTTTTATTTATTACGACGTCACAAATAAATGAATTGTCAAAAATTTCTCATATTATAGGTATGATTAAATTTTTGCTCATGTCCACGTTTTACGTTTTACTTTAATAAATATTATAACTAATTTACGAATGGTTCAAAATTGTCTACAATGAAGGCCAGGAAAAACAAGCTAAATTTGAATAAAAAGTGAAACAAATTCAAAGTTTCTAAATAAATTGTCATAATACAATATTGATTTCTTTTAGAGCTATGCTTGTCGTACGTATAAATAATGATATTTTAGTTTTTCTGACGAAGCTTAGGCTAAGCTCAGATACCTGAGCTGTTATAACAGATATAAGATATGGATTTTTTAAATATATTATTAAAATTCACTGATTGGTTCGAACGCCTACCTAAATTTATTCTCTTACGATCTCTTTACATAAAATTTGCATTTTCGAACCTTATGTTGGGTAACTTCAGAAGAGATTATATGGGGCTCTGAGGTACTTAAGCGCTACGTAGTAAATTTGGTAGATTCAAAATATTTGCTAGGAAATTTAAGAGGATTTTTAGGCGCTGATTTTACGACGAGTGACGTCATATTTCAGGCCTCCGCCAATAAACTTGTTGATAATCTAACTTTTCCAACGCGAAATTCTTTATCATTGTGAATTGAGACGGGTTATATATTTTGGGACGGGCTTTAGGTGGCTTTTATCGGGGTCAGAGTGTCTACCTTTTTATTAGTCTACACTATCATTTTACAAAAACCTATTACGTCAACCTAGACCTCTATATGACACCTACAAAAGTCCTTCAAATACTCTTATCTTTTATATCTTATAAATAATATCACCCTACAAATACTAAATAATATATCATTTGGTTTACTAAAGGAGATAATTTATTGAAATGACATACAAAGAAAAGGTTGCCAGACAATAGAAAGAAATTCCATAAGTTTTTCAAGAGATCGTACACTCTAATGTTTGCAAAGTACACTGTTGTGTGTTATGTACTATAATTAATATTATTCTAAATAAAATAACTTATAACATGTCATAATTAATAACAGTGAATTTCCTTAAAATGTGTAAAAGTGAAATTAAAATTGAAAAAATCACGATTTTTATTTTCTTATAATTTCTTATTATCACTACCACCTATCATTGCGCTCTTAAGTGTAGTTGTACAGTAAACTATATAATTGGTATTGTAAAAGTTTGAATAATATTAATTTATAGTCTCATCTTCCATTGTATATATTATATTCTTTATATTTTTAAAATTTTAAAGGAATTGCTGACAACACGATATGCAAATTGGGCATTTATTTATATTTTTAGTAATAGCTTGATTACTTAAAATATACATAATTGCCCTTTTTACATTATTATTTATATACTTACATATTATTAACATTATTATTTTTCATTTTTAAGGGTTAATAAGTAATATATATTATAAAAGAAACAGCGGTAAAGCGTAACACAGTAAACTCTGTTTAAATAAAACTATTGTATCAGTTTTCCACCTTCATTACAGCATTAACTGCATGTTTTCTTTAAATTTTAATCGTTGCATACAAAATAATCAAATAAAATACACATAAATAGTTTTCATTTTTTCAAATTGCCAAGTAATCCATCATGCGAAAATACCGTTTGTCAGAAAATCTATTTGAAGTAAATTATGAACAGCCGAACATTCATAACGAAGTTTTCACACAAATCAAACACGTGTCTCCCTGTGTGTAATTCCACTTGAAGCATCACAACGCGTTCAAAAAGCTAACCTAAAACGTATAATTCATGTCAGACCGCACTGTAATCTTTATGACCTAACCATCTAGGATTAGCTCAGAATTTATTACACCTGGACGCCTCCCATTCAGCTTTGTTCTGTTATGCTTAACATCCTCTAAACTCGGATTAGGGAATCTGTCGCAGCTGTCTCATGTCCAAAAACATTAAGTAGAGGTGTCACTTATGACTTGTCTTTGTTCTATTATTCATATATTTGCATATGTCGCTTCGTATTGCTTATGGTTCATTCAATTGCAACAAAAATTAAATCTTAATATCATGCAGCAATTATCATTTTACTAAAGCACATTTTTTCCTATACAATTTCAGACATAATTAGAAACTGGAGTTAATAATTTTTTGTACTAAATATTAATTGTATTGGTTTTTCCTGGCTGAAATGTTTGTGAGATAGTATAATTAACATACATAAGGAATATTTTAGATCCAACGGTTGTTGCCTTAGGAGTACACTAAAATATAATAAAATACACATTATAGCTGAAAATTTTACTTAAAAATGAAACCAAAACATTATATTAAAGATATATCTTAATATTAATTCGCTTTAAACTTATAAGAATATATTTATTAAATTAAAAATACATATAAAATTAAAAAAGGAACTTGAAAAATCAAGACAATAACAATAAAGATTTAATGCATAGGTTAAATATAAAAGTAGCGAGACTGGTAAGATCTTGAGAACGCAAACGAAAACAAGCCTCTCAGACTAGCAAACATAATCTCATCTGCATAAAATAACAAAGTCAGCGATATTATATCAAACTAAACATAATATTAGCTTCTACTATAATAACAGTCAAAGCACACGTCATCCCGTATTCCGTTATCGATATTATAAAATTATTTTTAATGTTATATCTCTTTTTCTATATAAAACATTTTTGATCATGGTCTGGTTTTATTATGAAAAACACCGTATAATAAAACATCGTATTTTTATTTGAAAAATAAATTAGACAATTTTTTCTGGTACGACTGAATATTAAATTTGTGCTAATATTGAAACCCACTCATCAGATATTCTACCGCAAAACAGCAGTACTTGGTAGTGTTGTGTTCCGGTTTGAAGGGTGAGTGAGCTAGTGTAATTACAGGCACAAGGGACATAAAATCTTATATCTCAAGGTTGGTGGCGCATTGGTGATGTAAGTGATGGTTAATTTCTCACAGTGCCAATGTCTAAGGACCTTTGGTGATCACTTACCATCAGGTATTACCAGGCCCGTATGCTCGTCCGCCTTTCTTTTCTATATAAAAAATAAGCTTATTTTAATAAGTAAGGTGAGCAGTATCACGGAGAACTATGATATGAAAAATATATCATAATATTTTCAGTGTACGTCAAAGTTAAGTATTTTTTTAACTAAATATAATCAATACTATTGTTACAATTTATACCAAAAAGAGTTTAAGTAATAGGAAGATTATGTAATTGAGTATATTGATCATAATATGGTTATAAGATTTTGTGTTTCAATTAGCAGGATGCCAGTTTAATGCAGGCACGAGTGACATTCTTCATTACTCCTAAGTTACTGTAATTCGTATAACATTGACGATACCGTAAGTAGTATTTTTACAAGTATTTAATACTTCTTACAGTATCGGTGTCTATGATTGAAAGTGACCAAAAATACCACGGACCAATGACCAAATGTGACTCATTTGCTCGTCTGTCTTCAAGATAATAGTGATTTGCCAACAATGTGAGTGTAGGTTGCATTTATTCAGTATATGCTACCCGTCATAATGTTGAACTTACCCGTAATATCGCAATATTGTTATTTTAAATAACTACATACTCTGTTTTGTTTGTGAATTTTCAATATACCCAACTATTATAGATTATATTGCGTTGAAATTTATAATACTCCTCATGTGAGTGAATTTTAAAATTATTACGAGAAATAAATATCTTAAACCTATATGAGCTTGTCTGCTGTGAGCTGTATGCTATGAGCATCTGAACCCAATAGAATAGAGTCAAAATATTTTTGCTTAGCTTAAGGTTTAATATAAAAGTTCTCCAGATATATAATGTTACGAATTATAGAACATCGTGATGGAACAACCTTCGAAATCTGATCTCTAAGTTAAACAGAAAGAGAAGTCTTTAAGGTCTTTGTTTAGCAATAGTAGATTTAAGAGCTGTATAATAATGTGATACGATTACGGTGTACATTATAAATGCTGCCTTGTTTAATAATATTATATTAAAATTATAAATTAGGCAGCATTTCATGTGAAAAAAATTTCTTTATTGTTGGATCGTGTGAACGCCTGATGTCTATTCATTATTATTGTAGCTCGATGTCACCACCCGTATGTTGTTAGGCGAGCAAAATTGGGCTAATCCAAATACCATTTCCAGTGATATCGGCTAACCTGCAACCATAATGGAACGTAATAAAGTCGATAATCGCGTGACATTCTGCACAAATCGAAACGGATTTCTGGGGATAGCAAGTTAATTAACCTACTGCGATGCCAGCATGTAATATAGTTTGAAATATCCCCTCAAGGATTAATACGTAGATGTCCGTCCTTTATTAGGGTTGAGATTTTTGGGTTTAATTTGGAAGAAAAGGTGATTATTAATTAATATGAACGTTTAATTATTTAGTGTTAGACAATTGATTGATATTGCTTTTAAGAAATTATTTCATACGATGTCCTCTTGACCTATTTTAGACAACAACAACCACGCAAGTCATATTATAGTGCACAAATATGTGTGCAAACACGGATGCACTTTCATTATCCGATAGTACGGAAAATCCGATATGCTCAGAAAGAGTTCAGGCGCAGGAACAATGGCTTTGCGTGCTTACCGAGACAACGGTTGTGAACACTTCCAACTTCCAACGACTCCGGACTGCTAAAGAGATTTTTTCGAGAGAAAAACCCAGGTTTGAACCCAGGACATCGTTATCTGCAGCCTTATATAGACTAACTAGGTAGACAAAAATATTGATAATATAACTATTATATAAATAAATCAAATAACACCAATACAAATAGAGCCTATTTATAAATAAATATTACATGAAATGCGACCTATCCGCAAACAGCAAAGTAAATTTGTATAGAATATTATCAGACAAACAAACAGCTGTTTAATATTTTACTATTTTACTATTATATTATTTCCATTAGGTCCTAGTACTGTTTGTGTTCTCTTTTATTAAAAAACATTGCCATTGAAAAATTCAAAACATCACTGCATATATAACGAAACTAAATAAGAAAGTCGTAATCAACTAAGTGTAGTTTTACTGAATTGCACCCTTCTTAATAAATTACACCTTTTTTTCACATCAAAAACTTTGCTCCATTTTTTTCAACAGGGGCACCGGATTTATGAAAATTCTTTAAAAGAAGTAACTGCAACGATCTCGCTTGGAATATTTACAAAAAAGTAAACTTTGTAATCAATTTTATAACACATAAATTCCACTTAATTCCTCACCTATTCCGATGTTTGAAACACGTTTCATAAAAGAGGCAAACAATATAAACCGTGTACGGGAAAAGCGTCAAGTAAAATAAACGCAGAGTATAAAATGTCCAGGCCCAAGTGTATGGTACAAGAAACAAATAACTTGCGAAAGAATAACACGTGAGCCAAACTAAATTCCCAACATCTGCTGGCCGTCCAAAGAACCCTCCTACGTGAATATTGTTCTTCTAGATGTGGTAAATTGTATTATATTTTTTTGCTTTTTGCTAATTCAAGCCGATTGATTTTATTTTACTTTAGTTAAATTAAAAAACATAATAAAGTCTAATTTGAACTAGGAATGTACGTACATACTCGTAAGTGTTACACGTGTTTATACAGCTTCTACAGATAATAATAAAATTAATTGAATATTGATTATGAAATCCTCCTAAACGAGTTCCTGTTAATAACTTGGTAGAAAAGCTTGTTCCTTTCTATTTGATCTACATTAGATTTGAACCTCATGATCTACAGCAACAAGCAATCAAACAATAATAGTTTAATAATAATAAGCCGAGCCGGTTGGCGTGGTTATTAGATACTTGCCTTTCACGCCGAAGGTTGTGGGTTCGATTCCCGCCCAGGACATACATTTGTGTGCATATACATGTCTGTTTGTCCTGAGTCTGGGTGTGATTATCTATATAAGTATGTGTTTACAAAAGAAAAGTAGTATATATAGTATATCAGTTGTCTGGTTTCCATAGCACGAGCTCTGTTTAGTTTGGGATCAGATGGCCATGTGTGAATAATGTCCCAGGATATTATTATTATTATTACAAGACACTTCAAGTCACCTATATCATTGTAAAGAGGTATTGAAACGCTATAAATTAGCCGTCTTATCTCGCTGACCATTCGCGGCACATGCTCGCGGATTACTGAAAACGGAATCTTTTATTTCACATGTTAGTGAAGCGAGGGATAAACTTGATACATTTATTTTAAAAGCAGTATTATTTACAATTAAATTTATTAATCATGTTATTTACAATAATTTATTCTGTCAGTATTTAAGTACATAATCACGTCAGCCTCGGAGCGCCTGTCGAATGTTGCTGGGTGACATTTCGCGTGTAAACACAATCTACATTTTCGACACCTCGCCGATACGGCGGTGCTGTCAATATTTAATTTCTGTTTATTAAATTGAAATAATATCAGACCGCTCGGACGATCTCGTTTTGTACTGAACTCGTAATAATTTTATAAACTGTTATAACATTGTGGTATTTAATATGTATATTATTATGGTTTTATTTTATTTTCTAATATCAAGGGACCCAATTGGGTAGGACATACACGGGCACAAGTATGCCACATGACTGCAATCCGACACGACCGGAAAGACTTTTCAAGCTTTACACGCTTTCCGAGGCACAGGAGTACACTCACTTTCAACTCCTAGACTCCGGGCTGTGACTGAGAATTTTCCGATAGGAAAACCCGGGACCTCAGTATCTGCCGCTTTTATATATAACCAAAGTTAATTAATATAAATATCAAATCAATATGTAGCTATTACATTAATAAAAATCTATAATTGAATATAATTAAGAGTATTTTGTCCAACCTAATATTTCTTTGTAGGTAACTGTAAGGCTTAATATAATTAAGTTAAATCGATATTATGTTGCGCGTTTTGTTATTTTGTATTCTTCTGTAGCTTTTGATATTTTTGCCACACTTTTTGGATACTATGTGGAACGTAATATAAATAAAGTTAATATTAATTGACACTGACAAGGTAACGAGAATATATTTAGGTTGTGACGTATGTTCCTAACTCAACCGCCTTCAATAAAACGCGAAGGTTTTGTGTCGGATTAACATCAGCTTCAATATAATTTATAAGTACAATTCTTCTATTCAGCTTTTATCATTTTATTATTTCTTTATTTACAAAATATAAATAAACATTACCGGTTGAACCTAAAGCGTTTACTTACTTAATTAATACAGTTTGTATGTATTCCGCTGTCGTTTTGCGAAATACAGCAGGTGATGAGTTAAACAAATCGAGGCTTGGATTCCAGGCCAGGACACCATTGAGCAAAGTCAAAGCACGTATCAAAGCTGACTCGCTTACCAGTACCGACAGCCGGACACCGCAAATAACTTGTGTCGACGAGCGCGAGTGTATTTGTCAGAAACGCTCAACTATATTATTAGCTCTAACACAGCTTAGTGCTAAGTGCACACAGGGATTAAAAATGGTTCCCCTTAGTAACTGGAAGAAATAGTTTAGCAAGGCCATATGTCGTCACACTTCGAGGGAATCGTATCCTGTCATTCCTTGTACAAATAAACTAAGATAAAAATGAGGGATACCCTTCGAAGACTAACAACTTAAGTCTTTTAAAATACTAATGTTAGTTGTTTTGTTTTGAAAAGGATTATATATAATTCCTTATTAAATGGACGCTTTATTATCCACTACACAACTATTATTAAACAATATTATAAATGCAATAGTAACTCCGTCTGTGTGTTTTCTGAAACTTGTCTGACACTGAACTGATTTTGATGAAATTTGGTATGAAGCATGAACCGCGAAGCTCGACCAAACCTCAAAATCAACATTACTTACGTAAATGTAATAAATATAAGAAATAAATCTGAATGCCATTTCGTTTTTGCCACTTCGCTCTTAGTCAAACAAATCCAAATTCATTGTTCAATATTCAACCATTACATTTACTTATTGATCGTCAAATATTTACACCTGTAAGGCTATTCTGTAAGGGCTAGTCGAAACTCATCGCAGAAATTGATCGTTAAGTGTCAGAAATTGACATGTGACATTTGTCATAATAATCATAACATTCTAAGAATACATGCAAAGTATATCACCATAAGTCAGTTGTTCACATTTCACGAGCGAGTAATGAAGTGAATTCTTACAGGATATCACTACTGATTCGGAAATACATACATCAGATCTGAAAGGAACCGTCGAATATATTACTTTACCCTTATATTTTTCAATATAAATATGTATTATGCATATACAGCCTGGAGGCTATACCATCTACATATAAAGTCATTAGTTTTATACCTTTACCACACCAACATTTCTTAACAATTTCTTTGTATATTTTTCTGAAGATTCTGTTAGGGAAACTTATTTACAATATTAATTGCTTATTTACGATGTTACGATCGTCAAAAACTATATTGTGTTTATATTGTTTTAATGTTCTTCCAGGACAATTAAATCAAATGTTTATTCTCTTGTTGAAGGGAACTTAATACATATAAATTTTAGAACACAAGAACATGAAACTCTTTTTCACTCTGTTTCAATGTTATATATATTCAAAGTTATATTAGTTATGTTTGCAATACAGTAATGTGATTTTATTTCCAAGTACATACGACTACAGAAGACCAAGAGATGATGTATCAGAAACGACACATATTATCGTAGCCGCTTATGAATTCATGATAATATATAATATAAATTTGTTATTTAGTACACTCGTTTGACAGCACCATAACAGCCAATCCTTAGTCTATTTAAATATTATTTAAAAAAAAAACATACTATTTCTTAGATATTTCAATTTATTTTCAAATATGTGACATAAGATTCCAAATTCAAATATTCTTCACGCTTAGACACGTTGGAAGTTTTCGACTTACATATAAGGAGAGAAGGACACTTCACAGAACCCTCGACTGCTAAACTCAATCTTGCACTAGTGGTTACCAATGTGCTTTCGGCTCCTAACTTTTCGTGACGTAACTTGTTCAGACCTTCAATAAAAATTTGCTTACCGAATGTTAAATACTTACTTAATATTAATAATGATCGCTGCTGTACATGAGTGCATATTATGGTGTTCAAGTTTTATATAGTTTTGTAAAATATGATTAATATTTATTTTAAAACTTTTTTAACCACCACATTTTGTAGTAGGACAAGAGGCTGACTTAATACCTAAAGGCATTCTCTACCCGTCAACCTTTAGGCTAAGCAGGTAATTCGTGAAGGCGGTAATTAATAATCAAAAATATACATACATACAAATATAACAACAACAAAGAAAATAAAAAACAGAGCTATAATTTATATATATACATATATTAAAATAATATATATGAATAATAATGTATTACCGTAACAGCCTATGAATGTCCCACAGCTGGGCTAAAGGCCTCCTCTCCCTTTTTTTTAAGGAGAAGGTTTGGAGCTTATTCCACCACGCTGCTCCAATACGGGTTGGTGGAATACACATGTAGCAGAATTTCAGTGAAATTAGACACATGCAGGTTTCCTCACGATGTTTTCGTTCACCGTAAAGCACGAGATGAATTATAAACACAAATTAAGCACATGAAAATCAGTGGTGCTTGCCCGGGTTTGAACCCACGATCATCGGTTAAGATTCACGCGTTCTTACCACTAAGCCATCTCGGCTTTTTTTTTTTGTGTCACAAGTTTTTATTAATGCATTATGGATGTCAAAAATGAAGAGAACTAGAATTTTTCTGACAAAATATGCTCACGGAGACGAGTCTTGAAAGTAAATTTTTGGGGTGGCAGAAGTATGAATAGGAACAGAAAGAAGATAAGAATCGTTAGAGCGCAGCTGACGATTGTGATTATCACACAAAAATTTAAGCCTCTTTCAAATAATCAGTTACAAACCATTTCAAATATTTCAAATAATAATATTTAAGCATTTAATTTTTAAATTTATAAATGCTTTGAAGGGCTTTAACTTTTGTTATAGAAACCCATCCGATATAACCACTATGAATTCTCTTTGTGTAGTGTGACGGACCTTAGGGGAATGACACATAAAAAGGAAGCATTCAAAATGCTACGGATATATTATATATGAAACCAAGGGTTAATTCAAAAATAAGCTCAGGGTGGAAACCGATTAGATCAGGATGGAAATCCCACGGCTTAATATCTCCAGTGAGTATTGGATTAAATTTTATTTTTGGGTTACTAATTTTGACATTGTGGTATATTGTTTAATCGTTAATACTTTTGTATTTTGAAAAAAAATTAGCGTTTTTTTTATATATCTTACAATAATAAATTCTTGTATGTCTATGTTGTATATCTTAAACGATTCTAAAGATTTGGTACAAATTTTTGTACTTTGATAAAACTTACCTTTTCAAGTTTGGTTTTTGAGAAATACATTGCTGAATTTGCACAAAAAACAATCACTAAATATTAAAGACAAATGAATCTCACTTATATTTTATTAGGATTCCAGTGGTGTATCTCATTCTCTGAAACAGCGTTAATGCAGATTAAAGGAAAAATAATATAATATTTTAAAAAACATCCATAATACTTCAAAAGCAATCCAACTACTTATTTGAATGCAAGTTACAAACTCTACGAAATATAAGATTCGAGGAAAAATTTGATTAAAATCGAATACAGCTTTCAAACTAAAACAACAAAATTCAATCATCTTTCCATCGGTTAACTGAATTTGCCGAACGATTGCTACAAGCAGTTGTCCGAGAGTCCATCGCTCGTCAAACTGAACCGAAGTTAGTTTGCCACTATTTCAATATCAATTTAACGATGAAATGTTTAAACGAAAATTTAATATAGCTTAATTTGTCGCTTTACCCTATTTTCTTACTACACATTTTACTACTACCTATTTTGTTACTACAGATAAGGGACATAATATATCTTAGTTCCCAAGGCTGGTGATGTCAGCGTATGGATGTCGTAAGCGTTCAAACGTTTTGGGTCGCGTCTCCTACCATTTCGAACCACTGCAGCGGAAACCTTATGTCTAGCGTCTATTAAAGAACACGTGAATATTGCTTATCGACTATTGTTGTTGTCGTATCGTTTGCTGCTTAGATCTGTATTGATTATTTATATCCGCTGACGGTGTGTATGACGTTAAAACTTCAATTAGAATCTTACACTGAAGTCGGATGCTAAGTATACTATTTAATAGAAGACCGTAGCCTTATAAACGCTGTCAACAGATTTCGGCCATGGCAGCCAATTTCAAGAAAGATTATCCAACTTTTTATTGGACCAACCAGGGATTTGAATCCAGAACCTCCTGTGTGGGTTTGCGGCCTTACATGTAGCCAATAGATCAATCCCATATACATAACATTTATAGTTAAAACCGATAATTATTGCTTTTGATTACGTACCCAATAAGGTATCCGATTAATGAAGACTTTTCAAGAGTACAATTTGCTTTTGAGATGCAAGTTGATAATTGAGTTGAATAGTGAATAAGAACCAACTTTCACTGGTAATGATGGTAGCGTTCACAGTTTTTTTAGTCAAATATCTATGTGAGGTCAGGTGGAACGCAATACCATCATGCAAATGATGCAACCAGGGTTTAGTTTAATGTATTTATTCAGCAAGAACTCTATTGTAAAATTTTAGAGACTATTAGAATATTAATACATGTCTGGAATAACTATGTCTTTATACTTAGCACAATAGTGTAAACTCGTAAGTGGATTTCCATCATTACAGTATTCAGTGTAAAATTTGCTTTCTACAGAGCTTGCTGGAGTGACTTGGAATGGGAATGGATTCCATTATTGCAAAAACCTGAATCAAATAAAAGTCACTGTAATTACTTGTGCTATAAAACGAAATTAATTATAAAATTTTCAAAATATATCCTCATTGACGTAATTGAATCTTTCGGCATTGTCTAGTAAAATAAAATTAATCTGTTCAAACAAATGAACCGAAAATACAGGTTAATTGGAAACTGATGAATTCCATCAGGTTTGTCTGAACGACGGCCAATATCGTTTTACGTAACAGCCTCGCGTAAAGTAGAATTTATTAAGCTATGTCGGGGGGTGGAAAAAAAGAAAAAATATAAAGATAACTTCGAAGTACCAATCTTTCTATATTACCTTACTTTTATTGTGATAATAAATTATGTATTCCAATGAAACTGCTTAAGTAACTGGCCCCACTTTTTATACGACTCATTTATTTTCAAAAATGTAATTTAAAAAAAACTATAGCTGCGTGATTGATTGATTAAAATCACTTCTTACAACTTCAATGGACTGCCAACTACGGGATCTAAGATTATCTTAAAACTCTTGAAGAAATGATTTTTATTAAAGTTATTTAAAACTAAACATCTTAACGACTACTCAAAGCAGTGGTATATATTTTACAAAAACCATTCAGACAATATTCAGATGACAATCATATTATTTGGCAATCATATAGTTTTTTAAAAGATATTTTGAGAAAAACTCGCTTCGTAAATGTTTTGGTAAATATGCTTAATATTAAAGTTTAATTTAAAAACTCCAACCATTGTTTCCAAAGTATAAGCTCTGCTTAGTTTGAGATATGTTTGTTTGTTGGCCGTGTGTGAATAATGTCCCAGGATAAAAAAAATACTTATAAAATAATTACACAATGATAAATCACATGAATCAAATATTGCAGAGTATATTTTACTAAAATTATAAATTACATTTACAATATAATGTTACTATAATATTATAGGTTACGTTATCCTTGAATTAAATATACATCTGTCAGGCCAAATAATTTATCCGTCAATATGATCATTTCATTAAGAAGAAATTATGATATTAATAAGATTTGTAGACTGTAAAATAATGTTAAGCACTATACGTAATAGTTATAGCTGTACTTGATGGTAGGGCTTTATCCAAGCTCGTCTGGGTAGGTATCACCCATTCATTCGATACCACGAAAGCCAAATGGCAATACTAAATTTTACTGCTGTGTCCCGTTTTGAATGGTGAGTGATCTAGTGAAAATACAGATATAAGGGACATAACATCTAGTTCCCAAGGTTAGCTACAATTAGCTACAATTATATTTATTTTAAGTGTTACTAAAGCAAATCGCCTTGTTAGGCGCCTGATAGAAATTCCACTCACACACGAGACCAATATCATAGAAATAGCGAACACTTTTATTGGAGCTATAGATGTCTGCGCTGTAGTGTGTTAATGTTCGATCAACTAGTTTTATTTGTAATACCTATATTATGATTGTTAAATAATTATGTATTATTATTTACTTAAAACGTAAAAACAAGTATATATAGAATTATTTATCTCTCACAAGAGATCGCCAGAATCCCTATAATAATTTGCCATTATTTACGTAACATGTATATGAAAATTAACTAATGGTTTAGTCTGGTTAAAAGATTTTTTGTAGCATTATTAAGAAAGAAGAAAATGAAAAGAAATAATATTGCTGATTCGGAATGTCGTAAAAAAACAAAACAATCACATTATATTATATATAGATGCTGTGTTTATTGTTCAAATCATTTTACTTACGAATTATTGAAATTAATGCATTGACAAAACCTTAAAACTAAAATAGCAATTTCAAAATAAAAACAGAAGTTAAAGTAATGTTTTAATCTTTACATTAAGTGTGATCTAATTCACTCGGATGTGTTGTGTTATCTAGGTTGGGACCAGACATTAAAATACACGCCAGTGTAATTACAGACACAAGGGACTTAATAATCAAGGCCCTGACATCCTACAGATGGCGAGGTATTAGCTAAATCAAAATATACTTTACTTTAAGCATTTGAATCGTGCTTTCACAAGACTAAATTTAATACAGAGCTATCGCCAAGAAGAAGACAAGAATCTCAGCAGTGACTCTTTGTCATAATTTAAAATAAGAGGCCTTAGAGAGGCTTATGTTCAGCTGTGGATGGTGATTGGCTGATGATTGATTGAGTCATTGAATCGTAAATAATTTAGTTCTCTTTTTTTAAAATATTACTTTTTTAATTTTCCATGTTCTATTACAAACTATTTTGTCGTCTTAAAGAAAAAAAATTAAAAGAATATCCTAAGTTTAAATTTGGAACAGAAATCAACATTTGAAAATTATATCAGCATTGTCATAGTACTGAGTCTCGTGTACGCCTATCACGTAACCTTTTGGATATTTAATGTTACTCGAAAAATCAAAGAACGACGGACTTGTCTCCTGAATACTTTATAAGTTTGGATAAAAGACTGCTCCTTCCAATCAGACAAACGGATCAACTTTACGACTGTGACATATTGAGACTCTTCGGTAATAGCGTCTTGGTCTTTTAACGCTGATTACAAATTAAACTTGATGGAGCGGGAGAAATTTATTAAATTTAATTTCTGTTTTTCTTTTTTTTTTTTGTAGTACAAGACTCGTTGTGTGTTTTATTTGATTTTTGTTCGTGTAATGGATTTTTACTCTAAGCCAGATTTATATATATAGTTTACGTTTCCTAATTAGTCATGTATCTAATTATTGTTTAGTAGTATTAAAGTCAGGTTTGCCGTTACAGATAAAGTTATATCTTCTGATATATTTAAAACCTCAGGCAATTAATCTTTAAAAGCATTTTTGTTTATGTTTCATATTATCTGGTATATCTCCAAGAAATAAATGAATTAAAAATGCACATAACAACAATATGACCTGACAACACACATTTAATTCAATTTATTAGAAGAAATAAGACCGTGAAAAAATAAATAAATAAGATATTCTAAAATTATTTTTTACATTTTGATATTTTATATAGCACAATATTGGCTCATTTGTTTATTATTTCTAATCGTAAATAAGCGAGTGTTTCGACATCAAGATTCGCCATAATTATGGAAATATAGCTTTTTTTTCTAATGATACGCTGTAGTTGCTAATTAATGTATTTTTTTTTTATTTTTTAGCTTTCATATACGCATGGTACTGTCCACATCGAGAAGACTCAATTGTAAATATTTTCGGTTAAACGTATTACTGCATGTCAATGTTGATTATTGTAGTCAGTTTTGTAACTAAATAGAAAAATATAAAAATATTATTATGTCAAATGACGACATAATATTTCTGATAAAAGCATTCTATTTAATAATATAATGATATCTACCAATCGATCGCTGAATGATCCTCCATGCGAAGTTTCAAATGCTAGATCACGTTTGTGTTAGTGAAAATAGTGAATGAAGAAACGGTGTTTTAAAATTTTGTCCTCAAGATGCGCTGCACGTTTTCCATATCAATTTTATGTAAACGCAAACGTAATATTCTGCGTTTAAAAGTCACGATAGTGTGAACTAGATGACTACAGGGATCTAGAATGAAATATGTAAAGTAAGATACGAGTTAACAGCGATGCGCTTTCTTTAAAAATTATCGTAGTATTATATAATATACTCGTATGTATTATTATTACCAGCCAAAGTTAACATACACCAACCTTGGGAACTAAGATATAATGTCCCTTTCGCTTGTTACATTGGCTTACTCACTTACGATCATGTGATCAGTGGGTTGTAGAAGGGGATTTACTTAACTATTTCTAGACAACGGTCTTGTTAGGGATTCAAGGAATGTTTCAAAACGATATAATCATTTATATAAAATAAATGAAGAATATGTAAAACATACAAAATAAAACATGAAAACAAGAATGTTTGAAATATTGGACATCGTATTATTAACGTATTTTTTGATAAAACCTTTCAACAATAACAAAGTGAAAACATTTTTGAACCCGACAGAATATTATAACACTGATGATTGAAAATTTCTATCAACTTGGCAAAATATTTGTAAAGAATTCCTTAATAAAATATTCATGGATTCGACAAACCTAAAATGGGCTACTTTCCAATATTAAGCTCCGTATAAATTGTTTTGGATGGAGTCATAAAAATGTATGAGATTAATAACGGCATTATGATGGCTATCGTTGACACGATTATTTGTGTCGCGTTCGAGCATGCGCCGAATAGAAATAAGACATATCTTCAAACGTAAGCATTAATAGCGTTTGTACTGGCCGTTTGGACTCTACTACCACTTAACATCAGGTGGAGTAGAGTCATTTGCCCTCCCGGCAAATATAAAAAAAAAAAACAAATATATAATTAGTGTATTACAAGTTGTGCGCAACTTCACTAGTATACATCGGCGTATTTGTGTCATTAGGTAGTTCTAGTATATATTATGATTCAAATGGAATCAAAGTTAACGGCAATCAATCGATGACGTTCAAGTCGATGGCTACCCATTTGACATTCCCCCAGAGAGATTTTAACGCGCCACCAACCTTGGGAACTAAAATGTTATGTCCCTTGTGTTTGTAGTTACACTGGCTCACTCATCCTTGCACCATAACAATACATTAAAATTGTATCATACCACACTTATATAAGAATATATAATTTGGACGTCATTACGCCAATTGGTACCAATTGATCTCATAAAGCCAAGAGGAGGACGGTCGGGCTATTCAATACTAGTAAAATTCTCAAAAGTTTCGACTTAATATGGTTTCTTTTAAGGTGTCTTATTACACTGTCAAAAGACCGTTTTTATCATGTTATATTCTCTTAAAAGTTATAAGTTGTTTATATGTATAATTAACCCTAGAAAGTAATAGCCTCTAGATATTCTTCAACTAAAGAAGATGCCTTTTCTCCTCTAATGGAGGAGGTAGAAGGTCCAAGGCTTAGTCTACGAGTGTAATTTGGTTGATATACATGTAACAGAATTTCATTTGAGGCATGCAGGAGTTGACTATAAATATAACTGATATATAAAAACTAAATATTGCTCGCCCGGTTTTCATAGTTTTTATCTGGAATCTAGAATTGTAAGAATCAATTAAGTCAATTTAAAATAAAGATCTACAACAATGACACTTGCTAGCAATTGATGTTTTAATTTTAAAAAAATTATATTACATTTCACAAAGTATGAAAATATGTGACAGTCGTACGCCATCCTTCGAATAAATAAAATTATATTTTGATATTAAAAATGGATAAATAATAGCAATCTGTGTGTAATGAATAAATTTGATGAATAAATGAAGAATATTATGTTATATAGTTCGTATTTTAAGGTTTTACAATACCTGCCCTATATATGTTAAGTCTGATTTCACACTTTGGTGGCAAGGTGTTGATGATTTCCAGCCTCTAATTTTATTGGAGACAGCAGTAGATAAGGTAAGAAAAATTAAATTGCGTTTAATAATTATACTAATAAATAAAATCCCCACAACTTTTGTGTGCGAGTTTTATAGTAAATATAAAAAAAAAACTTTATAACTTATTCAATTCTGTTGAGAAAGCTAGAATTTATATTTACTTCATCATTTCAATGGCTTAACTAAACTGGAAATGGAAAAAATCTCATCTCCATGGGACGTTGTTGATTTAGGTCGGAATCATAAATTTGTTATGTAAGCATATGAAAATGATATGCGCTTGCGAAGGCTTGGTCCCGGTCAGCGGAAAGTTCAGTATGTATTCTACTGGGTCGGTGTATACCGAATACATTATAGGAATCATCTCATTTTTATGTATCCCTCACGTATGTCGGTACTGACGTATGACTACTCAGCATCGCAAACTTGAAACGTGTCTAGGACTTAAATGTCCTTTCAGATTCTTATTTGGCTAGCGGTTATGATTGCTTACAAAGTTGAAACCTTTTTTTTATTGGTGGAAATATCAAATCTTTCCATCTATGGCAACTCATATTAGATGCTCCAGTTGTTAAAATACGTGAATCTCAAACGATGATCGTAGGTTCAAGCAAGCGCCACTGTCTTTTCATGTACTTAATTGTTTATAATTCAACTCGTATTCGGCGGTTAATGAATAAGTGGAATGAGCTTTAAACCTTCTACTTAAAAAGAGAGGAGGCTTAAGACCAGCAGTGGGGCATTTACTGTTGCTTAAATTTTCAAGGTCCATACTTGTACTGTTTCTTAATATATTACAAAAAATACTAATTATATCTTATTTAAGATATCTTTTCTTTTATCTTTTTAGAGAAATATATATTAAAATGTATATAGTTGACTATGTACCAAATTGCAAAAGAGCAGCGTGGTGAAATAAGTTCCAAAACCTTCTCCTCAAAAGGAGAAGTATTTCATAATATACATTTCAAGCCGATTTACACTCCTGTTATATGACTATTCAAAAATACTTATAAGAGTCCACTTGAATGAAGGATAAGTATTTTGATTTGAAATAAAGCATAAAGTGTAGGTAGTTAAGTCTTCTAGTTTTTATACCGTGATAGGAATACTTCAGGCTTCGTAATTGGGAACTCATTAAAAGTATGCACTCAATACGTAATTTACGAAACCGAGAATTAAAAAATAGGTAAAGAAAATATTAGTATTTACAGACATACGGAAATTGTTACGTTACTGTGATGAAAAATTAATATAATTATAATTAAAAACGCTCATTGTTATAAATTGAAAATAATATTAGTACAGTACATAAACAGCCTGTGAATGTACCACTGTTGGGCGAAGGCCTCATCTCCCTTTTTGAGGTGTAGGTTTGGAACTTATTCCACCGCGCTGCGGGTTGGTTGAATACATATGTTGCAGAATTTCAGTAAAATTCGACACATGCAGCTTTCCTCACGATATTTACCTTCACCGTCAAGCACGAGATGAATTATAAATGCAAATTAAGCACATGAAAATTCAGTGGTACTTTCCCGGGTTTGAATCTACGATCATCGGTTAAGATTCATGCGTTCTTACCACTGGGCCATATCGGCTATAGCCGAAAACAATAAAAAAATAATAATGTCGTGGATATTCGGTGTGACTTAAAACAAAAAAAAAAGAAAATATCAATAAATATTGTAATTTACATCTCTCTCGTAACTCGTAACAGCCTGTGAATGTCCCACTGCTGGGCTAAAGGCCTCCTCTCCCTTTTTGAGAAGAAGGTTTGGAGCTTATTCCACCACGCTGCTCCAATGCGGGTTGGTGGAATACACATGTGGCAGAATTTCAGTGAAATTAGACACATGCAGGTTTCCTCACGATGTTTTCCTTCACCGTAAAGCACGAGATGAATTATAATCACAAATTTACATCTCTCATGTTTGGGCAATTATGAAATATAAAATAATAATTTTCCAGGCATACTAATGTTTATCCTTCTTATATATAATAATATAAATCGTTACTGTCTAGAGAAAACTTTTACATGTCATTTTGCATACAATTTGTAATATTATTAAAAGATTCAAGAGTTCATACACCACTGCATACGACTCCATATAACAAGGAGAAAACGATCCTTCACATGAGGACTTGAATTCGAAACTCAATATAGCGTAGTTTTATGATCCTAATTATGTCGAATCATAACTTTATAGTGAGTTGCTGAAATAATTGGTTTAGTTACAATAAATTCATATATTTTCTTCAGGCTCAAAGAAAGTTTTAATTTTTTTTTTTTTTGTTAATTGTTCAGATCTACTAGTACTAGTACTAGGTATGACGTGACGGTAGTTAGCATGGCGCTCTTGAGTCTACATCTAGTCGTTGTATGTGCGTATTATTATTATAATAATAACAAAAATATGTTCATTTTATTAACATTTATTTATTAATCTTCCTTAATTATAAAATTATTTTAATAATTATCAATTTCGATGATTTACATCTGCCTAACGTGACGGGTACTGTGCAAGCGTGTTTTTTTTTTATAAACTAGCTGATAAAGGTTGAACTGGTAAGTTTTAACAATACTTTTTAAATGATCGCAAACCCTGGGAATAAAACGATCGCCTCCAGGTTATTTCAAATTTAAAAAAATTATATATAATTTGGCTATTGTTGTATATTACTTATTGTAAAGGATGAGATATAAAAAAAACCCGCTGAGTTTCTTTCGCCGGTTCTTCTCAGGTCTCAGGTGTTTATTTCCGAACCGGTGGTTGATTTATGACAATCAATAAGCAAGTGTAACGCTTCTATATTGAATAAAGATTTTTGACTTTGACTTGACTGAGTCATTATTCATTGCTGAAAGTCGTGTCCACTCTGATCTAGGGTCTGGGTCACGATCTCTGTGAATTTTCTCCAGTCCTTCCTGTCCTCAACTTTCGTCAGGGCTGTGGTCACTTGGAGACCAGAGAGGTTGGTAACTTGGTCCGACCATCGTGTGGGGCAGCTGCCACTTGGTCGTTTCCCCTCTATTTTGCCAAGCATCATCAGCTTGTCAAGACTGTCAGGCTGCCTTCGCGCTATATGACCAAAATAACGAAGGACACGCTGGTAGCAAATACTTGACAATCTCGTTTTTATGTACAGTTGAGTCATTATACAAGATTGTATCATATTAAAATTACCACCGGTTCTGAATAACCGAGTAGAACCGTTAAGAAAAACAGTAGTACAATTTTTCACCGATTTAAATAGATAGGTATTTAATCATTTAAATGTTTATATAACATTTTATCTAGTAAGCATCTATCAATATGCTTAAAATTAACGTAAAGTATATCATTGTTAATGATATTTAGTATTGACAGATGAAATAAAATGAATCCCTTCAAACAAATGGACCGGCGACTAAAGGTTAATTGGAAGCTGATGAATTGAATTCCATCAGGTTCGCAACAACTACCAATATCAGTTTATGTAACAACCCTCGCTTTATATACCATTTATTAAACGATCTTTGGAGTAATATAAAATATTTAATTGAACAGAAATCATTGTTACAAATGACGGCTATTTGATTTAAAAAATATATAAGATTTTGATTTCAGATTTTTTTACATACATATGTTATTATATATGTTCTTTACATAGTTATCATATAATTAGCAAAACAAATTTAATATATTATATATATATTTATATATTTAATATATTATATAATTTAATATATTATATATATATTAAATTTGTTTAGCAAATTTTTTAAATGATTTTTATTTATTCATTTCTATAATTTGCTTTGAAAAACGTTCTATGATCATTTTTCTTTCAAGTGTTATAATTTTTTTTAAATAGAATCGTTAATCGCTGTATATCTGACTATCAGATCTGACGAGAGCTGACGATATTTTTTTTATAATTTTACTTGGCATTATATAACATTTATTATATTTGAATTAAAACAAAATTTTGTAGATAAAAATTGTAATTATATTAGAAATAAAAAAAAGGTTTAGGTTATTTCTTTAAAATAGTAAAATTGCATGTTAAGAAATAAATAGATAAAATTTATTAACATATAATATCTTCTAGCTTTATATTGAACTTTCTTCCCTTTATTATCAAGAATCATAATCAAAATAATCTCCATTCGATCAGGTTCTTATGAGAACTTTAAAATCGCATTTTTTTAGGAATTAAATCGAATGCTTAGCTACCAACTCAAGACAAAACTCAAAAACTCAAATGAAATAGCAACTATATACGATTAAATTTATTTGTTCTGCATATAAATCAAAGATTACGAAACGCTTTTTTACTATCTATAATATTATATCCTTTATGCTTAATAAGCCTCACCTACAAATGTTTTTATTAACATAAGATTCCAATTTCAACAGACTACGTTCTGCAGAATCTTATTACATAATTGAAAAATATTATCTACTTATTAGACTCCATAGTTAATATTCTCTTATTTCTTTTTATAAGTTCAATATAATAAAATATTCGTTCAAGCATTTACACGGCTCATGTTATCTGTATCGACGTTTAGATTCCTTTTATCTTACGTGATAGCTTCTGCCTGATCTCGGATGACAGGTGTCAGATGGAATTAACAAGCACAATACATGGGGTGTTTTGCTTCGTTCACTGTTTCCATTCGAACTCGTTTTGAAGTTTATTAATTACTAACTACCAGCTTACTTGGATATAATTAAGGTTTAATTTTAATATTTCTTAAAAGAGAACAAAAACTAGTGACTTGAGTAATGTTTAGTTTTTTTTTTCTAATTTCACCTCAAAAAATTAAAGTTCTTTTAACCTCAAAGAGACGTCCATCATTATTTTCATAATATTCAGCCCTTAAAAAAAGAATAACTCAATTTTGACATTATTTGAAGCTATCACGTCTATGTCAGACAGTGAAAAGGCATCTGGGTAAAATATTTTAGTCACAATCAAAATTGAGTGCGTATAAGCACGTCATGGGAAAGGTTTTGCTAACAATGCTCAATTTCACTTACTCGTATCTTGTAAGCCTTTAGATGTTTAATTTTACTCAGAGAAAACTCAAAAAACAGACTTATCTCTTGAATTCTTTATGGGTTAAGATTCCCTTTATTTCAATCAAGTTGAGTTGGGCTTGGACTTTGAAAAAAGATAATTCGTTTATCTTCAAAGAAATGTTTTCTATAACTGCTATTTCAATTTGTCCATCTTAATGATACCACTAATTATTTATTTAAGTTTATAGGAAAAGGTTGATATATGCCAATGCAAACACAAGGTTCAGAAGACACTGTTACTACCTTGTTGGGCTCCTTCGTTGGTCTAGAATATTGCGCCCCATTCAAAGTTATTATGTTTTTCTGTCGCAGCCTGGACTCTGAAAATTAGTAATGTAGTAAACATTACGCCCACTTGGTGATCTAATTATATTCAGTCATTCCTAGTTGGTAAGCTTCCTTTGGTATAAAATAATAGTGTGAAATATGCCTTATATTTTTAAGTTCACACACGTTCAGAACAAGTGTGACCACTGCATAGCACAATATCTTTGCAACATATATATGGAGAAAGAAATACATTTATTAATTCATTAATTCTTTATAACATTATGATAATATTTGTATGAATATGAAGATTAAGTCAAAGCAAATTACAAGTACATATCAGGTTTCTCAGTGGAAATTATATACCAGGATCTCAAATACATACACGTCTATGAAACCACCTAAGTTATTTAAAAGATCCATAAACGAATAGACTACAGACGAGAATTGATTCTGACAATCAGTCCTCGGGTAACGCGAAACTAATGCCGCTATTACAGAGACAAATACGCAGCGATCTTCAACGAATCGTGTGTTTCTACATCGTTCGCGAATTAGCGATAACGAGTATAGTTCGGGGTGACGGATAACTATAATTTCGTGAACAGCTGTGATCTAAGAAAGTGTTTAGTCGCTGCCTTTTTTTTATACAAATAAATGCATTTACAAATTTCCTCCAAAATCGTACTCGTGAAACGAAGTTAATATAAACAGATATGGTGCTTAATAAATATATATGACTAGTATTTGCTTGCAGCTTTGCCCGCGTTTGAGGGAGGAGCGGAGGTGTTTGGTGCGCTATGTACTTTCTGTACCCCTGACAATTTGGTTGTTTTTTTTTTCTTTTCATTGAAAGAATACAGCAAATATCCTTTTCAGCCTATTAATATCATGCAAGTTCGTAAATAATTCACTAAATTTAAGCCTATGTGTACCATTGAGATTTAACATAATATAGAAGACCAAATAAATATGGCCAAAATAAGATTAGAATTTTAAAAGAAACGCTGCCACAGTGTATAGACATCATTGGAAAATAATCCAAGTGGAATGGTCAGAACTGTACATGATACACTAAAGGGTATAAAAAGTGCAAACACTACTCATATTGTATTTTATAATTTAAAAAGATCTGCAATATTTTAATCTTATTATCAATTTCTATTGCAAATATTTTATGCGTAGCATTACTTCATTTTCTTTCTGCATAGATAAAATATATAAGTTAAAAACTTTGGTTACTCCGCAATTTTTCCACATGATTCATTTCTTGGATTGTGACATTACCAAGTTAGGAACACCGATATCAACGTTGAAGTTAAGATCATAATTTATTCGAAATACTGACCCGTCGTAGGAAGTGTCCGAACAAAATTTACTGACCAAACGTGAGGACTTTGTAATAATCAATTTTCGACGTAGCTATTCAGTAATAAAGGCTTTAATCGCTTGTTCCACTTAAGCTGCATGTTCTACTGAATATAAATCATTGTTGAAATTATGATGTATGATCGGAGCTAAGAAGTAATGCGTAATGCTTAAAATATTAGAAGAAAGTAGCCGTGTTATATAAATGTATAAGTTTAAAGAAGAAAGTGGTTTTGCAAATACTTGCAAATGGTTTAGTATACTATATTACTAATAACAAAAAAGGTTTTTATCAGCTTTTGTTGATCAATAACATGAATTCCTGATTCCTGATTATAACTAGTGACCATAGCATATGATAGTGTGAAATATGGCTTATATTTTTGTAATGATAATATTCAAGACAGGTAGACATTTAAAATCACAATACATTCTGTTCGATTTACGTCATTTATTTAATGGCATTTCACACAATATGTTAGAAGCTTTTATTTATACAAAACAGAAGATTCATGAGTCCAGTCTCGTCACACTTAAAGTCTTTTTCAATCTCATCTATATTTTATAGCACGTCTATTGGCTCGGTTCCTGTATTCAACGTTTTACATTCCCATCCGAGACGATCCAAGGAACTTGTGGGTGTTTCTACCGCACTATATCAACGTGCCATCGGAATTCAGCGTGCTTATGCAATATAGGTACTCCGGTGAACAGAAAATACAGTCATTTTCCAATGCAATTTCTGTAGGATTTAGTTCGGTTCAGAGCATTTACGTTATTATCAAAATGTGAATATATGAACATTGTAATATTAGGATATTCGCTTAGTAATATAAATTTAGGAGTTAGATAAATTTATAACTGATTTTGAAGAATTTTAATTCTAATTCTGATTAATTACGTGACATAAATAGATCAGTTTAGTATTAATTGCATACACAATGTTATATAAATAAATATAGATAAAATTAAATAATTTTTAGCATTTCAATCTCAATTTAATATAAATTCGCTGAGCGGATAAGTATTTAAAACTAAAAAATCGGTTCAGTTGTGCTTGAAAAATCTTAACCAATATATGAATCTGTTATATATAAGTATTTTTAATAGTGTAATATAAAAAAATCTGTAAGAGTACATCTGAGATCAACAACAGTTACAAATCCTAATAAAATATATTTGCCTTCGAAAACTCACTATGTCATTTGAAACTATGTATATTAAATACATCCGTGTTATAAAACTACACAAGGATAATGTCTTAATTTGAAGGTTTTAAAAAGATAGATAATAAACTTAGTGATATTACTGGTGGTAGAGCTTTGTGCAAGCTCGTCTGGGTAGGTACCACCCACTCATCAGATATTCTACCGCAAAACAGCAGTACTTGGTATTGTTGTGTTCCGGTATGAAGGGTAAGTGAGCCAGTGTAAATACAGGCAATAGGGACATAAAATCTTAGTTCCCAAGGTTGATGGCACATTAGCGATGTAAGCGATGGTTAACATTTACTGCAGTGTCAATGTCTAAAGGCATTGGTGACCACTTACCATCAGGTGGCCCATATGCTCGTCCGCCTACCTATTCTATAGAAAAAAATAATAATACGATATTATAGCTTCCAGGAGCATAAGATACAATTTCATTAAGGAATAGACGATTCCCAGGGGACATTAAAAAAACTATTTGCATATCCAACGTGCACGCGACGACGTAGTGGCGTAACTACATAAGCAATAAGCCGTTAGCTTGTTGTCTAAGCCCCTATACATTACGATATGGCCGTAGGATGTTTACGAGTTAGACCGTATCGGGGCGGCACCGCTTAAATCACCCAAGTGCAATCAACGTCCTTCGGTTTGCGAACCAAACCTTTAGATAGTTTATAGGTATTTCCAAGGAGATTGTACACAATGGAGGTTTTGCTTTAGTTTTGTGTTTGACTTTTATTTAGTACTGAGTAACTGATTAGCGATGTCACATTGTAGCGCATTTGTTAGATATTTTCATAAGACTAGTTAAAGTATAGTAACAGACTGTAAATGCCCCAATGCTGGGCTGAAGCCATTTTTTCCACGATTATGTTACTTGGTGGTTATGTACTTTCCGCCAGTCTGGGAATGTAAACGGCAATATTTTCTATTGTTTTGTGCCAATTTTAAAGGTCAGTTATAACTGAGGGCACAAGAGACATAACGTCTCAGTTCCCACGGCTGGTAGCGCATTGATGTAAGGAGTGGTTAATTTTTCTTACAGCAGTAAGGTCTATCTTTATATGGTAATGAGTATTTAATATCACCCAGTATCACGTAAATCAAAACGTTATTTACCTCGAAACAACCATTAACAATTGGAAGATAAATATGATTATTATCATCGCATCAGTATTGGTGTAGCATATAAGTTACCTCGTAGTTGTAGGGCTGAAGATTCTTAGGTCATAGTTTTCAAACTCAGATCAAGTCCATAGGAATTTTATTATATACATTTTCAATAGCTGCTTATACTAAGGAATTTGGTACACTTCAGTTATCAGAAATCACGTCAAGGCAAGGACGGATCTTGATATTTGATTACTGTCCCTCAAGTCGATTTGCCGACATATCACACTATGTGTGCGAGGGGAATACAGAGTGCACTTGTGCTTACATACACTGGTACACAATGATTATATATTAGTTATATCTATTCTATGCAGTGGAATAAAGTTTATGAGATTGGCTACCATTACTGAAATTCGATCAAGATTAGTATTATAGTAGTAGTATTTGAACTTTTTGTAAACTATGTTTTGACTTAGTTTCTATCAACTTCGTTCGATGTTAATTTGAATAAATTCAGTTAAATTTTAAAGTTTTATTTAAGCCTTTCCAGACGTTGCTAATTTAGAACTTATAGGTTCATTAGATTTTAGAAAAAGGTAAATAATAATATTTAATAATAAATAATTGTTGGGTTTTTTGATTCTTTGAAATCATTGAAATCGTAACAAACGATCATGCCTAAATAATCTCTGGCATTGTCCTTAACCTAATATAGATCACATCTGTTTGCATAATAAGACTCGTAATTTAACATTTAAGCATAGAAACAACTTCATATTTAAATATACTATAAAATATTTAATAATTTCAAATGTTAACGACAACTGGATTTTTCTTTGATCTTTAAATGTACTCAAGACTTTACAAGATAGACATGAAATATTTACATTTTCTTTATACAAAATAATATTTCACTAAGGAAATTTGAATGTTACTCTATTTATAATATGATATCGGAACGTTAGAAAAAGGTTTAGAGAGTCCTATGTAGAGACGTCATATATTTTTCAGGACCATTTACGGTTAAGATTTTCTACTTGCGAAATTGTTTTTTTTATATTATAACTTTTTGCTCGTCTCGGCTTCGTACGGGGATATAAAAATAAAATATTTTTTTTTTGTTTTGTTAATAAGTTCTTTTTTATATTATATGATTTCACGAAGTTGGTGAAAATTATGAGTGCAACACCAAGACGTCAAATAAATATATAAAATATATCTATGATCACGTCTACGGCCGAGAATATATAAAATGCTTTACATACCTCGCGAATGTTTAAAATCCTTAAGTGTGGTTCGTGGTACGATGTTTGTGTATGCATATCTCCAAAAATGCTTAGAAAGTATGTCCGCGTTGTATTTTCTGCATTCTTGTGACATACACGATGTATGTTATTTGATGCGAACAAGACATTCAGTGTAGTATGCCGATTAATAGGCGTAAGATTATACTTTGTTGTTTTTCAGTATATAGAAAATTAGTATGAAAGACTTATTATAGGATACTACAGATGTTTAACCAGTTTTTCTAAGGTAGTAAATGATATATTCCGTTGATAGCTTTTATTAGTTTTATCTAGTAGAATGTCTGTTCAAAAATGTTTTTATCTTGAAAAGAGTTTATCAAAATTTTGGTCTAAAATTTTCATTAACCACTGAACTTTAGTCTGATAATTCTGCAAATAAAAGATAAGTGACGAAGGTAATTTTAATATTAACATGATAATAATTTTTTCATCCGTGCAGTGACGGAGAAAGAATACATTTCACTGCCCCTTTCCCATGGGTGTCGTAAGAGGCGACTAAGGGATATCATCTGGTGGTAGGATGATAAACATCCGCCTGGCTTGTTACCACCGTACGCATGGTGAAAATCTCGTGAAGTGGCTTGCAGCCGCGTTTCGAGGTCAGCCAGCGTACAGCCAGTGCCCGAGCGAGCATTGCCGCGATGGGTGTTGGTCCAGTGGAGACGACGGCTGAACCAATGCCGGGGGAAACACGCCTCCACACTTTGCCCATCCCTATCGTGGCAATACGTCGCTCGCTTCACGTCTCTTTACGAGGCGTGAAGAGGCATCTTGCGGGCCGGCAAGGCGAGGGCGGCTAGTGCAGAATCTTCTTCCAGACTGTACTGGCCGTCCTCGCGTTTGGACTCTACTACCACTTAACATCAGGTGGAGTAGAGTCATTTGCCCACCCGGCAAATATAAAAAAAAAAAAAAAAAATTCATATTAAGATGAAAAAATTGTTAGGCATAACATACAGACTATAAAAACGAATAATAGAAAAACAGCATAAATTTTGTTTCTCCTGTCATTCAAGTGGTAGCAATGGAGTGGACGTTTGCCTCTTAACATTTTCAAGATTCGATTCAAACGAAAAAATAATACCAGATGAAAAATCCCATCACACATTAAGCAAATTTACATATTTTTATTAGATCCTCTTCTTCAAAGTGAATAAAGTTGTTTATCGTTATTTTTGAGATATTCGAAGTGACGGAAAAATTAAATTGTGCCAGTTTGATTTGGTCATAAGTATCAATATTTAAAAAATATAACGCTAGTTATAGAAGCTATTTAAATGGTAACGACCAACGTGCTACTTATTGTATGTTGTCAACTTTACCAATTAACTAAGTAACTGGCAATGCAAGAATTATGAAAAACTCCTAACACTCTCATAGCGGCGCCAGCCGGGCGGCAAGCCCTCGGGTATTGCAGCTGTCCATAGCGGTGGTAGTCCCTTTCCACCAGGTGAGCCCCCTGCTCGTTTACCCTCTTTTAAACAAAAAAGCCACGAAATCTTCTTAGATTCCAATGTTCTCTTAGGCATATAGGGAGGAAAATAGAAATTCATGGGTGTTATGATAAAAAAATAATCATGTCATGATATTATAATGGATGTAATTTATTTGTACTATCAGTATTTTCGCCATTATTGACTGTTTTTTATAGGTTTTTAAAGTTTATTAAATCTATATCTTACCAATAATGTTCGGTAAATATAATTAAGACAAACGTAGTGGAAAATACTTTAATGCAAAGTCCTATGCAAAGCGACAGCGACACCTGTGTCACAAAGCAACTGCAATTATTCTTTTTGTTGTCTCCTTTGGTACAATAATCTTATGTACATAATATGAAGCTACTTTGCATATGTGTTACGAATTTCCTCCAATGGCGTTCAATCTACTGATAAATTTTGATTGGTTGATGGTTTTGGATGAGGAATGTGGAATACTTAAGTGGCAATAAAGCTAAGTTTGTCACTGTGATTGTTCCTAATAGATAAGTACTACTAATGTTATAAAATTGTTTAATAAATGTTATTTGTGTGATTAGAATCAACAGGTTTTGTATAATATTAAAAAAGTACAGTAACAGCCAGTTAATGTTCCACTGCTGGGCTAAGGCCTCCTCTCCCTTTTGAGGAGAAGGTTGGCGCTTATTCCACCACGCTGCTCCAATGCGGGTTGGTAAAATACACGGGGCAGAATTTTAATGAAATTAGACACATGCAGTCTTCCTCACGATATTTTCCTTCATCGTCAAGCACGAGATGAATTATAAACACAAATTAAGGCACATGAAAACATGTTAAGATTTACGCGTTCTAACCACTAGGCCATTGCGGCTTAAAAAGGATCACATTAATTTAATCGTGCTCAATAAATTTCGAATACCATTAATATTTATAAGACGGGCTGGTTGGCGTGGTTGGTAGACATTTGCCTTTCACGCCGAAGGTTATGGGTTCGATTTCCACCCAGGACAGATATTTGTGTGCCTAAACATGTCTATTTGAAATGAGTCTGGGTGTAATTATCCATATAAGTATGTATTTACAAAATAAAAGTAGTATATGTAGTATATCAGTTGTCTGATTTCCATAGTACAAGCTCTGCTTAGTTTGGAATCAGATGGCCGTGTGTGAATAACGTCCCAGGATATTATTATGATTATTAGTGGTAACACCGTTTAAAGATAAAATTAAAACATGAAATATTATATTTGAAAGCCTAAAAATAGCTACACTGCAAATCATGACCTAGTGGAATGGCAGCAGGAATGCAGTAGCATTTTCCCCTTTGAATCGCAATTCCGGTTCCCTGGGCAAAAATTAAGCCATCCCTTCTGTCACCAGTAGTAGCAATAGGACAATTTAAAATTTAATAAAAAAAATTGTACAGTTACTCCAAGATTTCGATTGCAAGCGGAACAAAGATAAATAATTGAGAAAAAATAATTGTTGATATTTATAGTCGATATCATATATATTTTATTACATTTATCATCATTAACAAGCCTATGAGGTGATACTGTGGAAACGACCAACTTTCTTGCCAGTTGATTCAAAAGTGTTTCAAGCATTCTTAAGTAGGTATCTACCTGAAAACGTTCATTAAAAATTTTTGGTTCGTAAAACATTACATAAATTCTACTTACCTTACCTACCTACTTTGATTGTTTGATTTTGATAACACTTAACTTTTTTTATGGAATAGGTAGGCAGATGAGCATATGGGCCACCTGATAGTTAGTCGTCGCCAACACCCATAGACATTGGTATTGTTAGAAATGTTAACCATCGCTTACATTGCCAATGCGCCACCAACTTTGGGAATTAAGATGTTATGTCCCTTGTGCCTGTAATTAGACTGGCTCACTCACCCTTCAAACGGAACAAAACAATACCAATTACTGCTGTTTTGCGGTAGAATATCTGATGAGTGGGTGGTACCTACCCAGACCAGCCTGCACAGTCTTACCAACAGTAGCTACAATGTTATAAATAAACCAAGTTTAATTTATAATTTGATATATTTTTATATTAACTTTTAATCAGGCTGGAGAACTACAAATTTACTTTAAAGTTGGGAAAAGTAGAGAGATATTTTATAAGAAGCAATAAGTCGTTTAAAGAAAAGAGCAATAACAACGAAGTCGGTAGCTTTTACAATAGTAGTAAAGTTTGTAATAAAACTATTAACTGTTTCTTAAGTGATACTGTGATACTGATTCCTCTTGATTTTAGTTAAAAAAAGCATAGTAACAAATTTTATTTAATTATCCATCCCGTTTGTCAATTTTACCATACGATCCCGAAAATCATTGCATTAAGTTAGAAGAGGTTTTTTTTTTTTAATTATTGATATTGGCTTATTACTGATGGTGGGCATCATCGGCAATATTTATTTTTACTTTATAATATTTAACAAATATTACTTTGTCAGTTCGTGTTAGTCCACTGCTGGACATAGACCTCTCACATGGTACGCTACTGAGCACAATCGTTAGTTTCCTCAAATCCTTGCCTTGTCTTGCCACAGTCTTTCAAATATCATTGCCTCCCTTAGCTACAGGGCGCCCTACACAACGTTTGCCAACAAGCAGTCTCCACTCAAAAATCAATTTGCTCCACCGGCCATCGGTTTATAACACTGTAAATGCGCCGTTTACTAAATGGGATCTAAGATGTATGTATAAGTGCTTGTTTTTGCTAAATAAGTCGTGTATTAAATGATAAATATATGGTACGATTACAGATGATCCCTTAGTGTGGAAAACAAAGGACATTATTTATTAAGCACTTCATTTATTCATAATAATTTTATGAACAGTAATGTGATACTTATCAAGGCTTTTCTAAAATTAACTAAAATAATACAAGAATAATGAATACTTGCCTTCATTAACTGTTAAGTGGCTGAATTAAGTAGAATATTAATTTAATTTGCTAGCTTAATTACTTTTACATTTTGCAATTTTTACAAGTAATTAATAGATCAGATAGTTAAAACTTCTATTTTTCCTATAGATATGTGTACATCTACGTCCATTAGAAAACTGTCTACCTTTCTTTCAGCTAGGTTATAATGTTGGCTAATAAAGAGTTATTGAGTTTTTCTGTTAAGAAATTTTCAGTAGTAAACAAATTTCATGGAAACGATATGGAATTCTATAATGAAATATAATACAGTTATTACACATGAAATATTTGTAAAGCAACCGTTTTACGTATATAATTTTGATTTCCGTGTGAATATTTTTATAACAATTTTTTAAAGGATCGCACAAGATCTTATGAAATCTTTTAATGGACCAGGAAAATTCAAATGACGTTGCCCTAATCATAACCTGATGTAAACCTGTTAGTCGTAATAGATTGGACCGTAATGTGCTTTAATATGTAACATGATGAGGCGAGAATGGAAGCGATTATCATACATCATAATGTTATGGGTTAGGCTCATTTAAAATTCGGCCGAATTTCGCAACGAAACTGGATAAGGTTTATGTTGAAAAGGTTGTGAATGGCCCTTCGTTTTACATTTTAATAGCCTTTGTTCAAAGGTTATGTTCAGGTTGTAAAGTAAATATTAAACTTTTGTTTAATATTTTGGTTAAGTCTGATAATATTTTAAGAGTGCGCACGTAACAATAGGCCCACGTTGGGCGCCAAAATCGGAAACGTAATTGAATAATTCAATTGTAAATCTATTTGAAGTATATTTTGCAGGGTTAATTGCCTAAGATGTAGAAGAGCTTATGTTACAGTTATTGTCCTCTTTGGTTAATGAACAGGGTTTTATAGAAAATGTAAAACGGAATTACGTATAACAGAACAGGTATAACTCCGAAACACTTTATTAATATTAACACTGTTCAGAATAAAAGAATACGCAACAGCCGATAAGACATTGCAGATAAAAACAGATCCGTTAACAGTCATACCCCGATTCTTCTTGTAACCTCGTTAGTAAGGCCACTGACCGACGCTCCTCTAAGTAATTGCTAAATTGAGTTCCCCCTCAAGACGAAAGTAGGTAGATAAATGTAATATTATTGATGAAGTTACCGCTCTTAGTCTCCCTTGATCTTTGGTATTACGTTATTTTCTGTCGTTTTTGTTAACGGAGCGGAATGTTACGTCAAAAACGGTTAATTAAATGGACCAGAAAATGTCATGATTTTTATTCTCTTTATGTGTCATTTTTTGGGAAAAGTAATTTATTTTATCGTAAAATTATATCCGGTATATTTCCTAATATTAAAAATTTACTAAAATATTATATGAATATAATTTGTTTAATAATAATATTATTTTCTTCACAACAAATTACTTAGTAGTGAGTGATACTAGTACGCAATACGATTGTTTTCTCCAACTATACAACAGTACGACAGTAACAACCTGTGAATGTTCCATTGCTGGGCTACGGCCTCCTCTCCTTTTTTCGAGGAGAATGTTTTGGAGCTTATTCCACCACACTGCTCCAATGCGGGTTGGTGGAATGATGTTTTCCTTCACCGTCAAGCACAAGATGTGAAAATTTAGTGGTGCTTGCCCATTTTGAATTCATGATCATCGGTTAAGATTCACGCGTTCTTACCACTGGGCCATCTAAACTAAAATATTTCGATATTTTTTAAAGATTAACACTTTAAAAAAATATATTTATAGATGGAAATCGGTGAATCAAGTCAATGTAACAATTCCAAATTTGAAAATATATTTTATTTAAAATTAAAAAAATGTTTTACCACTATCTGCTTCAAACTATTAATTTATTAAATAAACAAACTTTTTCACTTATCTCGGTAAAGCCTTTAAAGCCCAAACATACTGCCAATTTAACGGGTGGGTCAACAAAAAATAACGCTGTAATAATGTGTAACGCTACCTAAACAAACACGCTTAATGGCGGGCGGGCGCCATGTTTGTTTTCACGCCCGTGTCAAACATGGCCGACCGCGGATTACCCGGCTGCAGAGGACCATTGCTGCAAAAGTACCGAAAATAAAAGGCACTCTCTTAAAAATATTTATGACGAGTACATACAATTTACAATTTTCATAAACATAAATCCCCTCTACCTTTTTACGTAGTGATAGCCTTATAATAATTGATCATTCTTACATTGCCAGTGCAATCTATGAGATTAAAGCTGTCATGTATTATTGTAATAACAGTGAGCACACGTTTTATGGGTAAGCGTACTTACTATTAACACATTTCGAATTTCATTAATAAAGAGTTGTAAATATGTTAAATGGTTCATGTTGTGTTTATTAAAACTTTTATTATTCAATTTACATATTATGATAAAAAATATGTATATATTCCAACACCAACTACAGTATTATAAGCCATGCCATGTTTGGTTCATACAGCAATTTAAAATAATATATATTATATAAAAAAATTAGGCTTAATTTCATTGTTGAGTTTTAAATAATACTATTTTTATACATATAATTGTTATTATGTGATAAAGAAACACCTTTTAAACGAAATTTTTTTAAGTTTTCGCTAATATAAATAACTTCCAACGATCCAAAAGAAGAACCCTTAACTACAGCCAGGTAATATGATTTGTGTTCAGCAATCCAGGTTCAACTCCGTTAACGTCATGTTCTATCAAACGGTGGCATTTGGAAAAATGCCAATTTATTATACACTTTCATTGAACCTTAAAACTTTACCATTAAGAATGAAAATCGTCCACCCCGATGTCAGTACTATCGTACAAAGTTGTGAATGCCCTCAAAGAGACTGTTTCTGCATCGTTCAAATGGATGAAACAAAGCCACGTTGTGTGAGTACGTTTGATAGACGTTTTCTATTTCAAGCTAAAACTAATTGAATCGTTCAAATTTGTCGATTTTTGTTTGTTATATCACACGTTCTGCAGCGGCAAAAGGCTGAGCTAATAGTTTCAAAAAAGCCTTTTATCCGATTAAGACCTCTTACAATTAAAGTGCTAATTTTAATTCTTTGTTTAAAATTAAAAGATTTTCTCTTCTTGAACTTCGTGCTCATTTCATCGGACATCGGAGCCGTGGTCCTACCCGACCGCGGCTCTCTCGAGTAAGGTATTGGGCAGCCTATAGAGCCACCCTAAGCCTTTATACTGACTTCTATACCCCTGAAAACGTGCTAGCAAAATATCGTGATAACTATTAATAAATATATACAAGAATCGCTCATTTGTCTAGTCTGCCTTCTTAATAAACTATTAAATAAATAGAACTCAATTGAAAAAAGTCATTGAAGCCTACCCGAACAAAACGCTACTGATCTGTCTAAATAAATAAGAGTAATAAGTTTGATCACGATAATGTTTGTTTTTAGAGTTCCACAGCTCAAAAGGAAAAGCTCTTATTACTCAAAGAACATAGTTCACTTAAAGAGCAATTTAACTAATTTCACATAGTAAAAAGGGTAGACAATCTTAAATAACAAAAAAATGACAGTAAATGTAATGTTATGACAAAATACAGCACAAATCCATGACCAGAAAAAGAAACTAACAATAAAAAGAACAAAAGATAAATAATAAAAAAATTTTTTTATTCATCAATAAAGTTTTTGGTGTTGTATGTCTGTTTTTGCGTGTTTTATATGTGTATGTGTACGTGTAGATGTGTGTGTGTGTGTGTGTGTGTGTGTGTGTGTAAGGTGTATGTTTTCTTTTTTTTTAATTGAGTGTGTTGTTTTAATCGTAAATATTTTTAGAAATAAAACTTTTTAACTTAGATTTAAAGGCAGGCAGGTGCTTGAACAATTTATTATATCAGCAGGCAAATTATTGAATTAAGTTACTCCGGCGAAAGGAATGTTTCTTTTGCCAAATTTTGTACGGGGTCTAGGCTGTCTGATTTTGTTTGTCTTCCTAAAGCTGTGTATGTACGTTCTTTGTGTGAATGATATTTCGGTATGAATGTCGCCGGAGAATTTTTTTTAAATTAAGACGCATATGTTATGTGTGTATGTTTGTTTCAGGTTAAAAATTTTAGTTTCTTGGTAAAATAATGGAATGTGTGTCAGTCTGTCATAGTTGAATAATACTTTAATTAATTTTGACACTCGCAATCAAATTAAAATCTATAGGGTACTTCGAGTTCCATAGAATCATGAAATTTGGCAAGAAAAAATATCGTGCAGCACGTGTAAAAAAAATCGGAAAGCCTATACATCACGAAAAAAAAATGCGATTACAAACTTATTTGCACTTGGTAAACTAACCGCGTCCTATAACGATGTATGGAGATGACAGTTTCCCACGGTAAAGTTAAATTTCTCCATCAATTTCGACTCGATTACCGTGATGGCCGAACTAATTACATACCTAGAAGTTTTGTACGGAACCCTTGGTGCGAGTCCGACTCGCACATGTCTGTTTTTTTATATTCACTGACGAGTTTCACATTCGTTCTTACAGAATAAACGAAGAGGCTAACGAAGTATTAATTGAATACAGAGCCAGATCACGCTCGTAAAACTTATGAGGACATTTCAGTAACATTTTCTTTTTATTATTGTAAGTGAACATCATACGTTATTGGGTCAAGAGAGGCGTCTTTTATGGTGTCGTTCAAGAACTTTTGTTACTAATACATAATATATTACCTAGCTGATCAATTTTCTACGAAATAATCATTTCTCGCTAAGATACTTGATATATGACGATGTCCTCTTTAACGATTTCAGTCAATACAGCCATTATCAAAGAAGACAAGCTTATTGTTTTATTGTATTAGGTAGGCAGACTTGCAAGTAGACCACCTGACAGTAAATAGTCACCACCATAGACATTGGCATTGTAAGAAATATTAACCGGAAACCGATCTTGAGAACTAAGATTTTATGTGGGTGGTTCGTACCTACCCAGAGGGGCTGCGGAAAGCCAGTGTCAGTATTTTTCTTACACTTCATACTTCTGTAGTTACAAAGTCTTTATCAGACCTTGAAATCACTTCAAATGATCAATGTTATCTACAACAGTTAAGTATTAGTTTTTTTTTTTAATTTTATCTACTTTAGTTTGAATTTTTAGAGAATAACATAGCTACTACTGAATTTTAATGAATACTCATTAAGTACCAAGTATATAAAGCTACTGTTATAAGTTTATGCTTGAGTAATATTATCAAGGTTACGCTACAAACGGTATCCTTACTTCGATACAGAACCATTCGAGCGATTTATAATCTTGGAGCTCGAGAATCTTCGGGATATTTTTAATAAAATAGGTATTCGTTGCCTGATACAATATATCTGTCGAGTATTTCGTAATTTCATCGACGTTTTGCTTGAAACGATTGAATAAATGAAATGAGACAAAAAAATAAGGTTAATATTTCTTACATCGTCAATGTCTATGGACGGTGCTTATTTGCCAGTCCGCCTACCTGCTATATATAAAAAAAACATACTTATCATCTATTGATATATTGAAATAATCCACGCTGATGAAGATATGCTGCATAATAGATTATAACGGAAATGACGTATTAATAAGCGAACGGAAATCACATTAGTGATCATCAAATTGAATTTATAATCAGCTTATCAGTCTTGAATTGTTTTATTTATGAATCATAATAATGGATTCAACAAACATGGTTGTAAGATTAACTTAGTAATAAATATATGTTGAAACTTTAACAAGTTTCTGAAAGCTCAAGTTTGCCAAACCTAACTTAAGCATTAACTTTGTAACCGGTCGTTTAATATTTAAACATAGATTAAAGAGAGAGAGTTTTTTCGTCTTTCTGTCTCTGGAATTTGTAAATAACTTAGTTAACAATATAATACAACCAAACAAAATGTATGGCTACAACATGAAGACTATTTTAATTTTGTTAGATAACCTGCTACGCGTCAAAGTTAGCAAATTGTCGTTCATTACATGATTGCTCAAAAAGGGAGTGTAATGTTTTCAGGAATGTGACAAAGTTATCCTGAGAGAGAGACTATAGATTTTTAAATTAAGAACTTTTTTTAAACATATAATACAAAATCATTAAACCCACTTAATATACTAATATAACCTTACATAGGTCTTAGATTATTTGTGAATTTAAGCCCGAAACTTTTATAACCTTAATTTGTATTTACGTGGTCTGAACACATTTATTAATACTGTAATACACTTGAAACGCTAATCTCGTATTTGACAAGCAAATTTGGTTAAATATGTTAGCTAATTTGCATTTAGCGAAGCAGTGTTTCGGAAACAAATTTTGATTTAATCAGCGATTAATTGGTCGATTAGTTAATTTTACATTGAAGAGCCTTTCAGGCTGACCATAATAGAGAGCTCTTTTGGATCTGAGAGAGGGAAGTCGAAATCAAAATGAATTTGATATCATGTACTTACAGTTTTATATTTTTAAGGGCGATCGTTTTCTTCATTACGTCCATTATTGAAGTAGTTTTATTTAGTATGTTTGCCTTAATATCAAAATTAGCGCGAATTATAAAAAAAAAAACAAAATGAAGCTTACGAAATAGTCTTGACATCTAACAAAAACCTTTTGGCTAGATTCTATTCTTAAGCTGACAAGCTTCCAGCAGTTTTAATATTAATATGGCTTGATATTAAATTCAAAAGTTACAAGTATATAAGTATATTGTATATGTACGCATTGTACAAAATTGCGTCACATATACTGACATAGCGACATGAGAATTTCATATTCTAAATACTTGATAACCGTTTAAAAAGCAACAAGTTGGACTGCTTACGGTAAAGTTTATCTACGGAAAGATGAAAATTCACCTATTATTAACTTAAATAGTGAGACACAAGCGCATCAATTATTACAAAAATGACTATATGTAGCCGGCTTTATATACCAATTGTGTTTCAATTTAAAGTACTTTAAAAATATTATATGTAAAATTATGTTTTGGTTATTATTAGAATTAGCTGTTAATGTAATTATTAGTATTAAGAACATTTATACTACACAGCATGGAACTCATTTACCTTTTTTCTTTTTTTTTTTTCTTTTATATTTGCCGGGTGGGCAAATGACTCTACTCCACCTGATGTTAAGTGGTAGTAGAGTCCAAACGCGAGGACGGCCAGTACAGTCGGGAAGAAGATTCTGCACTAGCCGCCCTCGCCTTGCCGGCCCGCAAGATGCCTCTTCACGCCTCGTAAAGAGACGTGAAGCGAGCGACGTATTGCCACGATAGGGATGGGCAAAGTGTGGAGGCGTGTTTCCCCAAGTGGTTGCCAAAAGGGAAACTACACTGACCCGCCGGACGGAAGGGCCCCCGAACCCCCCCGGAAGTGGCCGCCGGGACCCCACCTTCCGGTCACCAACCGGCACGACGGTCCACCCCGAGATTATGCGTGGCCTGGTGGGGCAGCCTCGCGTGCTGGTTAGGCACGCTCGGGCCCCTGTACTATGCCACGGGCGGCCAGCGGAATAGCCGTTTCTTCGGGTCTCCCAGTCCGGCAGGGCAATACAGTTTCCCCCGGCATTGGTTCAGCAGCCGTCTCCACTGGACCAACACCCATCGCGGCAATGCTCGTTCGGGCACTGGCTGTACGCTGGCTGACCTCGAAACGCGGCTGCAAGCCACTTCACGAGATTTTCACCATGCGTACGGTGGTAACAAGCCAGGCGGATGTTTATCATCCTACCACCAGATGATATCCCTTAGTCGCCTCTTACGACACCCATGGGAAAGGGGCAGTGAAATGTATTCTTTCTCCGTCACTGCACGGATAAAAATTCGTCATCATACAATCAACATCACACTTACACATTTACAAAGTACACATATGTAAATCTTATATACACAAATACACATTCACACATACACACCACCTAATAACCATATATTTTCTGACTACAAAAGTATATGTTAAAACCATTCACAACAGAAGCACGCGTATTCTTGTTAACTTTATTAAAACAATATTGTATACAAAAATATCTATATATTATACTACTATATATATAACTTAACATACTCTACATACTTGGCTTACTAAATTTATCACATTGTTATGGATAGGTCTCTTACTACTCAGAATGAAATAGACGATCTCGAAGTTAGTAGAGCAATGCAATGTGATATTGAAGACCTTAAGCAGTATATACCCGTTAAAGAAAACGACTTAACTATCATATCACAAAACATTAGAAGTATTTATAGTAATATATGCGATTTGAATGTTGCCTTAAATGTATTAAACTTTGCCCCTGACATAATTATACTAACCGAATGTAGAATTAATCCTAGTAAAACAATTCCAAACCTTTCTAATTATAATATGCATGCCACGACTCATCACCTCAATCAGAATGATGGGGTTGTGGTATACTTAAATAAAAATATTGTTTGCACAAAAGCAAAAGAAATTAAATTATATCATGCTTCATGTATTCAAATAAGTATTGGAACTACTGTTATTCTGGGCATATATCGTTCGCCATCAAACATAAACGCTGAACAGTTCATCAATTCATTAAATTCCCATCTGGAAACTTTAAAATCTTTTAAAAATATTATATTAACTGGGGACATTAATATAAATATTGTCGCTAAAGAAACAGAGCAAAGTCAGGAACGTAATAATAGATTAAACTATGTGAACATGTTATCGATGCACAGTTTGATGCCGGGTCACTCATTCCCAACAAGGGAAAACAATTGTCTTGATCACTTCATGTTAAAATTAGACAAAAAAAAAAAATTCTGCCCAAATCGCAGTCCTGAACACTACCATCACAGACCATAATATGATATTTCTTTGTTTGGCTTCACTTACATCTAAACATAAAGCACATATGAACATAAAAACTATTGTAGATTTTGATAGGGCTCTTGTTAGTTTAGCGGAGAAAAATCTGTCAAAAGTACTATTTTGTGATAACCCAATAACTGTAATTGAAAAGCTTATTCATAATATTGCTGAGTCCTTGAAAGATAACACCAAAACTATACGTGTACCTAAAAATAAAAGAGTTATAAAGCCGTGGATAACTCCCGGTATATTGAAATGTATTCGAAACAGAAATAGAATGCAAAAAAGGCTAAGATCAGACCCATCTAACGAAATTTTAAAAATCTCATACAAAAGGTATCGTAATTTCTGCAATAAACTTATCAAACAATTAAAACGAAAATACGACAGAGATCAGTTGGAAAAATCATCTAAAAACTCTAAAAAATTTTGGTATAACATTAAATCTATAACTAACTTGAACTGCTCAAAATCAGATAATACAGAATTACTAAACATAAGATCTTCTCCCACTGAATCAATTAATTATATCAATGACTACTTTGCTAGCGTAGGTGAAAAACTGGCCACTGATATTATCCAAACAAGTGGTTCATTTTTTTCCAATACTCATACAAGTCAGTTAAACTCCTTTGTACTTCTTGATACAGACTGTAAAGAAGTACATGATGTACTTATGTCTCTTAAAACAGATAGTGCCCCTGGATGGGATAATATTCCAACTAAATTTTTGAAAATAGCTAAATTAGTAGTTGTTCCAATAATCTGTCATCTAACGAACCTTTGCTTTAGAAAAGGAATCTTTCCGTCCCTGCTTAAACGATCTATCATAACTCCCGTTCACAAGGGTGGTGACAGAGATGACGTTAGTAACTATCGTCCAATTTCCGTTTTGCCGTCAATATCAAAGTTAATAGAAAAAATTATAAATGTGACATTAATTAATTATTTAAATAAATTTAAGCTTTTGTCAGACTCTCAATATGGTTTTCGTCAGGGCAAATCCACGGAGGACGCTGTTGAAGCTCTAACCTCGCACATTGTTAAGAGTCTTGATAGTGGTAAAAGGTCTTTGGCTGTATTCCTTGATTTAAAAAAAAAACCTTTGATACGGTCTCTGTCCCCATTCTTGTGAAAAAGTTAGAAAATTTGGGAATCAGAGATACCTCGCTGGCTCTTTTTAGGGACTACTTGAGCGACCGAACTCAAGAAGTGAAAATTGGACAGTTTATTAGTCGTGCCTCAAAAATAACTTATGGCGTACTGCAAGGTAGTGTCTTAGCACCTACCTTGTTTCTAATTTACATTAATGATCTCTGTAATTTAAAAATAAACAATGCTAAAATATTTTCCTATGCAAACGATACCGCAGTTGTTTTTACAGATACTAGTTGGACTAAAGTTAAAAATACAACAGAAAGAGGTCTCTTCACTGTCTCCTTTTGGCTGAAGTCAAATTTACTGTCTCTAAACACAACCAAAACAAACTACATGCCTTTTTCCATCTATAATCGAACCCAGCCAGATAGTAACTATAATATTACAGTTCATGTTTCCAATAGCATTAAATGTGAGGATTGTAATAACTGCTCCATGATCAAACGAGTGAACTCTTTCAAGTACCTTGGTGTGTTAATAGATCAAAGACTATCATGGGATGCACAGCTAGAAGCTATAGGATGTAGATTGCGTAAACTAATTTGGATATTTAAGATGTTACGCCACAAAGCCTCTTGGGCCTTATTACATAAAATATATAAAGCTTTGGCGCAGTCAATATTGGAATACTGTATTCCTGTATGGGGAGGAGCTGCTAAATCTAAGTTTATTGAAGTTGAGAGAGCGCAAAGGCTTTTGCTAAAAGTTATCCACTTCAAGCCATATCGCTTCTCAACGGACACGCTATATTCAATGAGCCAGATACTGACTGTCAGCCAAATGTATATCCAACGTATCATTCTTAAAGCTCATAAATCATTAAAATTCATTAAATCCAGTTCATTAAACAGAAGAATAAAACATAAAATTGCTGAAACGTATGGTGCTAAGACTACTTTTGCTAGCAACCAATATATAACACGTTCTGCCTACTTTTACAATAAAATTAATAAAATTCTAAACATATATCCCGAACAATATTTTAACGTCAACAGAAATTATTTGAATGGTTAAAAACAAAAACATACGATGACACCGAATTAATTCTGTTTCATAAAACATAATCTAATCTACTGTAATCTACAATACACCCACCTACACATACACACACACATACACACACACATACACACACACATACACACACACACACACACACACACACACACACACAAACACACAAGTAAAATTCATTTTGATATAATGTTAGTTTACCTACTGATTGTGAGTTTTAGTATATAGTAAGATATTGTTTATTCTTTTTAAGAACATGGACAGAATTGTATGTTATGGAAGAGCGGGTCCTTTTGTCACGAGTATTATATTATATTCACTAGAGGGTCCCAACCTTTATTTGCTATGTACAACTTGATAAAGAATAAACTATTTTTCATTTTCATTTTCATTTTCAAGTATATTTTCCTTAAAGAAGTAAATATAACCTGTTCCGTCACAGCCTGTGAATCTTCCACTGCGGGACTAAAGGCGTCCTCACCCTTTTGGACGAGAAGGTTTGGAGCTTATTCCACGCTGCTCCAATGCGGGTTGGTGGAATACACGTGTGGCAGAATGCAGAGGGACACATGCAGGTTTCCTCACGATATTTTCTTTCACCGTAAAGCACGAGATGAATTATAACCCATCCTTATAAAAAATTGCAAGCTACGATGGTAATTAAAAATTTTAAAACCCTTTTTTTATTTGTTTATTTATTAAGGATCTACAACAAAAGACACACTTAAGTGTACATTCAATTACATCGTGGAATAATGTTTAAAAATATGTGCGCTCCTTCAATTATAGGAGACCACATCAAGCACATAAAAAAATTGAAACAGAAAAAATAAATAAAAATAAATGTTACATAGTGTTACTCAATAAATTAATAAACGTACTATAAAAAAGGTTATTAAGACTATGTTGTGCAAATATGAGCTTAAGTACATATTACAAAACAAAATCTATTATCCATACATAAAATAAATTTATAATTGATCGCTGTCTGTACATGGAAGATATATGAGTAAAACTATTACTGGAGGCATTTATCAACGCAATAAAACCCAAAACAATCATTGTTAGAATCTTTTCATTTGTTTGTCTGTGCGTTTGTGCCCGCTAATCTTTAAAACGGCTCAACAGATTTGGGTGCGGTGTTCATTAATGTATTTTGGCTAACTTCACTTAAAATTTAGTGTTTGTTTAATTTCAATCTGTTCATAAATAATAAAATTATCTCAATTTAAAGATTCACGTCAAGCATTTTTTTCGATAAAAATGCTATAAAGTTTTGATATTATTTCAACAGATAGTTAAGTAGGTTACTTGAAAATATAGATAAGTATTTGTTTTTGGTTTGTAAATAACTTTGCAAGTTAAAGTTTACATGTTAGGTAGGTATTTCATAATTTTTTTTCTTAGTTTTATTAGTTTTATACTTAAACTAACCGAAGTTTGAAGAGTGAAGTAAATCCTTATATATATTCAAATAAAAATTAAAAATAGTTACTGTACAGATCGCGACCGCGTGGAATGGTGGCCGGAATGCTAGCAGCATTTCCCCTTTTTAAATCGCAATTCCAACTTTTTGGGTGAAAATTTAACCAGTTAGTCGGTTAGTTGATAATAAGTACTAATTAAAAAAAAACAAATGATTTACGTTGTAGTTTTATAAGGACACAATTTCCGTTGAATTTATCGTTTGCAGTCACAATAAATATAGCACACAGAAAGACTAGTATTTCGGAATAGATTTAAGGGAATGGTGTTTTTCTCATGGCCAATTGTATCTTGCCTTATCAAGATCCGGGTGCGGCGAAAACCAATAAATACTAATACCAAACGTAAATAAAACAAAAAATGTTGAATATACTGAAATATTATAAGTCTACTCTTAGTGATCTCTTAGTATTATTATATAAGAGGATGAAACCTTATATAGTAATAAAACTTAAAAAATCTATAAAAAACTTGTTATACATAGTTGATAACTAAAAATCAACAAGTATGTTTTGTCTGGAAAAAGTAAATATAACCTATATACATAAGACAATACAAGCGACGATAGTAATTACTAATTTTCACAATCCTTTTTTTTATTTATAATTATTTTCGTAACTAAGCGTTCGTTTTGCTTAAATAAGATATTACTCTAGTTAAAATTATTCTCTTTGACTGTTACTACTAAATAGTTCCTAAGAGACGTTCATTGGAAATAAACACTAACTTGTGTTCCTAACAGTTTAACCCCAGCGAGTTTAACCGCAAATCTAACACGCCTCAAACAAAATGGCCGCTACGGGAACATTCCATGAAGTTCTAGAATTTTTATTAGCTTGTTATGTTGGCACGATGTTTTGAATAGTTTCGTTTGTTTTTTTTTATCTGTTTATGGCAAATATTTTTTAAATGAATACATTATATGTATTCATTCAATAGCATTTTTTTATATGAAAGATCAGATAATTTTATGAAAGATTTTGTCAATTGACACTTAATTTAGCGTTTATTATTATGACGTCAACAAAGCTTGAACTATTGGTTTATTTTAGTTGCTCTGTCGTTTTTTATTTTAATTAAATTGATTTAAAAAAAATTAAGCTAGTAAGAAATCGTCTTAGGAAACTCATTACTTATTATATTTTAAAATTTTCCTTAACGTAAAAAAATAAAAGTAATTAAAATTCTTTATCCATAATTTCGGTTCGTATTGGATTTTCATCCCATAGTTAGAGCGAGAAAATAGATATTACACCTGTGTTTGTTCACTTGTGCACTATAATATTTCCTGCGCAGATTTTGATTAGTTGAGTATAGCCATCGTACCGAAATCGGTCAGAAAACAATAAATTTTCGTAAGATATATATTTAATTCTCATTTATTTTATAAAAGTGATTTCTGTATAATTTAAAATAAGACAAGTGAAGTAGTAGGTCGTAGATGTCCTATTGATGGGCTTAAAATACATCCTTATTTAAGAAGAGAGATAGCGGGCTTTTTTACCACAATGTAGGATAGTGGTTTTTTTTTTGTCGTATAGGTAGGCGGACGAGCATACGGGCCATCTGATAGCAAGTGGTCAACAATGCCCATAGATATTGGCATTGTAAGAAATGTTAACCATCGCTTACGTCGCCAATGCACCACCAACCTTAAGAGCTAAGATGCTATGACCTTGTGCCTGTAATTACTGGCTCACTCACTCTTCAAACCGGAACGCAACAAAATCGAGTACTGCTGTTCACATGTAGCAGATTTTTATTCGACACGTGTTAGAATCTTCGATTAAGACACATGTGTTCTAACAACTGGATTCTTTTATTTGCTCTATTAATAAACAAATAAATAATCCACGAATATATTTTTATATTCCTTTCTTTTCTCAAGCACATAAAATGATAAATATCTTGGTAATTTAAAGTTAAACCCATTTTGTTATATAGTTGGTTTCATTTAAAATAATCTTTGCTCAAATTCTTGGCTTCTAGCCTAAAATCAATATATAAGCACTTAGTGGAACAAGATAAGCTGTTAATAGCCAAAACGAAAACTTTATTTTTAATAAAGTTTTCGTTTTGGCTATTGGCGCTATACAATTTCGAGTTTGTCCGAAAAATTAGGTCTCGATAGTTTTAAGTTTTATTTAGCTTTTTTTGAATTAAAATGTATTTGGTTTATTTATTTTTTTGATAGGAGGGCAAATGAACTACATGATGGTAAGTTATATTGGTAGGTATCACTAACCTTGGGAACCAAAATGTTATGTCCCTTGTGCCTGAAAGTGAAACTTCACTCTCACGCTTACAACCGGCAGTAAGATATACGATGAGTGCGTGGTACATAACCAGACGGGCTTGCACAAAACCCAACCACCAAATGAACTAGTAAGATATTCCAAAGTAAAAAAGACCCGCAAAGCCTGATGCTTTGAAGACCTCCGGTGTTGCAAATATTAATGGCCGGTGATATGATCACTTTTCATCGAGTGAGCCACCCGCCAATCTGACCTCTCATAAATAAAAAAAGACTTTATAAAACAAATCTCGGAAGTCAATGAAACTTTTAATTATCATTGTCATTAAAACTTCGCAAGTTGATTGAACTTCGAACGACAATACTTAATTTGGTAACTAAGTTAATTTGATGACAGTATCTGGAATTTATAATATAACTCGAATCTTCTGGCTACTAAATCACTCTGGCTTCATTTAATTTTATTATACATTACCAAGAGCATTCGTTTTTTTTTTTTTTATTTACATTTTTTTTTGTTTATATAATGTCTTGGGGCTAATACAAGTATTATGCTCTTTTATAATCTAGATTATTTTTGTGTTATAATATAAATGTAAAATATTATATACTTCGAATAATTTAACTTATACAACGGTGTCGATAAGCAACCAGGCAAAAAACTAAATTCGATCCAATCTTTCAAACTTGGCACCAAAAAACAGATCCCATTCCGTCGAAGGTAAACATTTCAGAGCTATTTTTATGCAGAACTGGTAAAATATACACCTTTGCTTCCTCGTATCGTAAAATACGATTCGAAAAATATGGGTTATCGTATTTGCAAGCGATGCGCGATGGAAGTGCCCAAGTTATGTGAGGTACAATTTTAACCTACCTATGAAATGTTCTCTTTTCAACAAAAGTTATGTATATTTATGGCAATCATGTTGAGAAGGGTTATTGGTTATTTTAAGTGATTAAAAATATAAATTTGTATTTATATGTAGGCGTACATAATATGTGATGAGGTTGGTATTAACTATAGAAATATACCAAGATTATGACCGCGTTACTGCCATATTATAAGGTCAAACTCCAAGGCCTTGAAAACAAACCCTATGTCGGTACATCTTACAGTTATGGGTTTTTAGAGATATTATCTGTTAAAGAAAATAATATAATGAAAATAGTAGAATAAAAGTGTACCTGTTTTGGCGCAAACACTTGTGTACAGTATAATATCTTCTGCTCAGATAAATTGGTCAGGAAAGCAAAATATCAAGTACGGCTTATAATTAATTTATGTCAAACTTGTTACTGCATTAAGCAAGGTGTAATCAACAGTTTGCCAAAATTATCTGTATTATCGACTGCGATAACACGTGATGTGAATCATTCGCCGTGTTGCATGATAAATAATTTGTGATCGTATGATTATGCATAATTATTATATATTATTATATTAACTGCCTCGTTGGTCTAGTGGCTTGATGTAAGGCCAGGTTAAAAAGTTATTGGGTTTTTCTGTCAGAAAATTCTCGGTAGCAGCCCGGAGTCTGGAAATGGGAAGTGTGTACACTCCCGTGCCTCGGAAAGCACGTAAAGCCGTTGGTCCTGCGCCTGAACTCTTTCCGATCGTGGCGGATTGCCGTCTCATCGGATTATAAGAATTAAGGAATAGAGAGTGCACTTGCGTTTGCGCACACACTTGTGAGGTATAATATCTTCTGCGTAGTTGGCTTATCACTCTTGAGATTGGCCACCGTGGCCGAACGCGGTCTGGAGGACATTATTATAATTATATTAAAACTAGTAATTTCTTCCTTTTTTTAAACAACGTCTTAGAACAACAAACAGAAAGCTGATCATATATGTTGGACAAAATGTATCATAGATGTTTTCTAAAACAAACATATTTATACGAAAATGATTGATCCTTTGTTTAATAGCAATCGATGTGTATGAGATTGTCTAGTCTCTTATGTTATTGTAACATTATTATATTAATTTGGGTCAATACCGTGTCTAATGGATATTAATTGCCCAGTCATCCGCTACATATTCGCTTGTAAGTGACAAATTAGCTCTACTAGCTTCTATAGAAGCTGATTATAATTAAGTAAAACTAATACCTCGAAATATAAAGTATTATAAACATATAAGTTAAGGTCCGGTATGCGGTGCAAGGCGTGAATATATTTTTTAACTCAATCAATTATGTGTGCTCATTTAACACGATCAACATATGCTTTCATTCATATATATGCGGATGTGATGTTCTATTTTCAGTCACAGCATTCATTTTCACCCGGATTATATGCTTAAGTATGAGTGCGTGTAAGCACTAGTACTTTCTTTATTCTCTCAATTTCATAATTATACGCAGAACCAGCTTTTTGTGCTTTCCATCCTGAATAAACAGAAAAAAAAACATGAAATATACAGGAAGCTGTTTATTGACTCGCACCTGGGTTAGAATCCAAGACAACAAGATCTGTGGACTTATAAGCTGGCCACAAGTTCTTCCATGTAGAAGAAAATAAACAAAAACAGGCATTCAATATAGCTATGATATATTATTGATTAAATCTTTAAACAATGAAATGAAATCGTAACATTTTTCGTTGTGTTTGTAAAACCTTTATAATAATTTTTAAATGCTGTTCAACATACCTGTAAATGTCCCACTGCTGGGCTAAGGCCTCTTCTCCCTTTTTGAGGAGAAGACTTTGGAGCTTATTTCACCACGCTGCTCCAATGCGGATTGGTGGAATGTTCAACATATAGTTCAACATATAGTTATTGTAAAGATAATTTTAAAAAATAATATAATCTTAATAGCGATATTTATTACAATATTCAAGTATATTAAATTTACGCTTGCCGCGTCAGACTATTGACGTCTAAATTTAAACCAAGTGAAACTGTAAAGCGCAGTTACTTATTTTATAATATAGTATACTAAAGCCTTCTCCGAAGCGCTTTGCATCTTCTGGTATTAGTTTTATGTGAATTATTATAAGCATTGCAATAAAAAAGGAATTTGAATTTGAGTAATATCATTTCTCGGTGTAAGCGTTAGTAAATAATTTTGGACTTTTTAATATTAAAAATATTAACACGGACCCTTGCCTTGTTGAGCGTCACGTGATGAAAATTAATGAGGTACTTACGGGGTTCGTATAGGATTATGAAATTACTAACAGCTTAGGGGTTACAAGAAAGATCAACAAAAAATCCGACACAATAATATTATTTCGTTCTGTTGAATTTTGTTTTAACTTTATAAGCAAAATGTTTAAAATAACTTAAACATTTATTTTATAGCCATGTTATCTAAGCATATTATTATTATTATTTACACTCGTCCAGCAATATTGACATAATTAAAATATAATGTATATTATTTTTATCATTATTTGTGATGATTATATGACCTTCACCGATTTCTGTCACCGCTTCTACGTGCTTTTAGAGGCATGTCAGTCAAAACACTGCCAGTTCCAGATTCCAGGTTGCTATTGGGAATTTTTATCAGAAAGCAATTTATTTACAAATTAATTACAATAAGTATGATTTTTTATTTAATTAATTAATATTTTTTTTATATTTTTGATTTTTTATAACTATTAATATAACAATAACTGTCTAAATTTTCATAACGTGTTTTTCTTTCTAAATTATTTTTTTTAAAGAAGTGATTTTTGTTTATCGGTTGGGAACACTGCCGAGAAGATCAGGCTTGAGACGAGTCTCTCACGAACGCGGATGCATTTTGCCAAAATAACCCGCAAGCTTTTCTGGTCTATGCCGAGGATGGTCATCGCATGGGCTTTAATGGGTAAGAATATCACATAGTCTGGAGTCACCTCCGTTAGCGGTCCAAGTTCATTTCCGAAGGTTTATCTAGCGAGACTAAAAAAGTTACTGCCTTTATAACTTAATTGAAATTGACCAGTGATACTGTAAATTGAATTATGCACCTAAGCTTTCTATGCTGTAGGGTTTTGGGCCTTTAATTATTGAGAATTTATTTAAGTTAATTTTTCATACATTTCCAATGTCTATGAGCGTTGGGGACCGGCTGGTGGCAAAAATATTAACCGTAACCATAACCGTAACAGCCTGTTAATGTCCCACTGCTGGGCTAAAGGCCTCTTCTCCTTTTTTTGAGGAGAAGGTTGAATACACATGTGGCAGAATTTCAGTGAAATTAGACACATGCAGGTTTCCTCACGATGTTTTCCTTCACCGTAAAGCACGAAATGAATTATAATCACAAATTAAGCACATGAAAATTCAGTGGTGCTTGCCCGGGTTTGAACTTACGATCATCGGTTAAGATTCACGCGGTCTTACCACTGGGCCATCTCGGCTTTTTAGGTGTATCAAAAATATTAATTATGAACTAATAGTGCTTAATGTGTGGTTCTATACACATATTTAAAAAGTGTATTCAATATAAGGTTAGTAAATTCCTAATTTAGTCGCCGCTGTTTCGCAATAATCCCTAAGGATTCGATCCCTTAACCCTTACTTAGAAATTTATTACCAGCCTTGTGTTCCCTTTTTAGCCAATTAAAGGTTTTAAATAAATCTCACCCCAGGCATGAGGATTATTTTGCAGTGATCTTCTTGACTTAAAATATTGCTTTTTTAGTTTATTGTAATGGAATGTATGTGTTTACTTGATTTACGGCTTTGTGCAAGTGTGTCTAAGTAGGCGCCACCCACTCATCATACATTCTAGCGCCAAACAGTAATACTAAAATTAGTATAGTTATATTTCAGCTTAGAAGGTGAGTATGCCAGTTTAACTACAGCTACAAGGGATATGACATTGTAGTCACCAAGCTTGTAGCATATTGGCGTTGTAAGGCATACTTAATATAAATGACAGTGCCAATGTGTATGGGCAATGATGACTACTAACCATCAGGTGGCCCATTGAAAAAATCTTAGAATAGTTAACACTTAAATAAACAAGCCATTTTAACACAGCAAGAGAATCGATGCAATGGATAATAAATCCCATCATGAAACGTATTCCATTTTGACCATAACTTGCATGGAAAGACTAGCTGGAAAATAGATAAATACTTGGAGTTTTTGTTCAGTACATTTCGACCGAGCTTTTCCCGTTACGATAGATGTTAAGATTTGCAATTTCCTTTACCTTTTTTAAATGCTTAGGTCATTTTACCTGTTTGCTTATATTTTGTCGACTGAATTACTAAAAACATGCTGATGGAATTTGTTATATATAGTAAAGCTTACGCTATAGGGTTATCGCTTGAAAAAAATAACCTCTAAGATTGTGAAATACAAGTTCAATACAAGTATATAGTATATGTAACTATTATATATTTTAACGTATAATATAAACAGTCATGGTAGCATATTTAATTTATAATACATCTAATAATTATTGCGTGATGCGTTTAATTAGCATACAACATATAATTGAAATTATTATAATATGTATTTACTCATTTGTGAAGGCTTTTGCATAACATAAGTAAATTTCAACTAAACGTCCAATCAACCTTAGCGAGGCTGTGATTATTACATATTATGTGCTTGGCTAAAATTTAAATTATTTAATAGACGAATAATAATTAGTCTTAATGTATTATTTATCAAATGTGAATTAGGTCCATACAAGTGTAACGAAATTGTGTTCGATGACTACAAGAAAAAATGTTTGGAAGATCGTCTTTCTGATATAAATCAGAAGCTGTTGGAAATATTTTTAAATTTACAAAGCACTTAATAACTTTGTCTTAATAATAATTATGTAGATTAAATATTTAATATTTGTAGTGTTTCATTTTAATCAGAAAATAATGGCTATTTTACGTTGGCAGTTTACAGAAGCTATATACATATATTTATGGTTATGTCCTCCTGATGGCTATGGCGGCTAATTTCCAGGGAGGTTAGTCAACTGTACAGATCATAATATAGTGCACAAATGTGTGCACAAACACGTGCATGCGTGTTATCCGAGGCTCGGGAATGCGTATACTAAATACTTCCAATCTACGCAGTTACTGATAATTTTTCGACAGAAAAACTCAATAATATTTATTGGCCTGAACCGGAGCTTGATCCTACCTGGGTTCTAACCCTTGGGAACTACCTTATAGCTAGCGACTGGACCAACGAGGCAGTCTTGTTAAAAGTATTTCAATATTATTTTCATGCTTGCTCCTCTTGAGAATTATTGGAGCATATTTCACCTCCCTGTGCCGGAGTGGATATTTTACAAAACAATGCTTGCCCTCTTGTATATCATTCGATGCAATAAATAGAAATTTTGAGGACAATACTGAATTTCGATGGCTGCGACAATCAACGCCTATTCAGGTGTTTCTATTGTATTTTAGAAAACAAGAGCATGGTTTTGCGAGTCAATTTGCGCTGTTAATTGATTTACCGGGTTTTCACCGAGAGGTTACGATATTCATAAACATATTTTGCTGAATGATTTGTTTATGCTGAAATAATACAATTCTAGACAAAACGTTCATTGATTGCCTCGCTGTTGTATTAATAGCGAGAATATATCCAATTTGTGTTCGAAAACATAGTTTGAATGATAAAATAGTGTAGATATTTTGTTTTTTATTACAAATTTTGACTTTATTTTTGTTTTTGTCACAGAATATCGTGCAATATTTGCTATTTAAATTTAAACACAATGTAGACTTAAGTAGTTCAATCAAAAAACCATTCTGTGTGTATTTTCAAAACAAGCCATCGCTTTGACAACTTCAGAGAGAATACTTTTTAAATAGGTTATTTACTAAGTTTTTTTTTTAAATATAAAACTAAATATATTTTTATTTTTTATTCGTTCATCGTGATTTATTCATTGCCTGATTACTGTTTTGAAGCTTGAGTGACCCAATGTACAGGGTACGAGGGACATAAAATCTCTGTTCCCAAGGTTGTCTGTGCATTGGCGATGTAAGGGGAGGTCAATATTTCTTAGTGGCAATGTATATCGGCGATTTTCTTAGCGTCAAGTGTGTAGGTTATTTGCCTTCCTACCTACTTTAAATTAAAAAATGCAAATGTAAGCCCAAATAATGCAATTACAGTATGTAAGCCCTTTAATTTCATTTCAATAATATCTATTATTAACTTAATTACTTAATTAATTACATAATTAAGGGTGTGATTATATTAGTTACGGATCGATTATCATTAAAACGTTAATAGCTCTATTGTCATTCTCTACACAATTTTCACGCTTAGCTGGAAGGGGAAGCTGTAATTAATATCAGTAACGTATCATATTTTTGACTCACTTAATACTAGGATATGTAATCAGTGCGTCCTGCCTGTTATGACATACGGCACCGAAACGTGGACACTCACTGTAGGACTGGTCCACAAGTTCAAGGTCGCTCAGCGAGCTATGGAACGTGCGATGCTTGGGGTTTCTCTGGCAGATAGAATCCGAAATGAGGACATTCGCCAGAGAACTAAAGTCACCGACATCGCGCGTAGAATTAGCACGCTGAAGGGGAAGTGGGCTGGTCATGTCTCCAGACGCATCGATGGCCGATGGAGCCGACACGTGTTAGAGTGGAGACCACGCTTAGGCAAACGTAGTGTAGGACGCCCTGCAGAAAGGTGGACCGACGATTTGAAAAAGGTGGCAGGTACGGGATGGATGCGGGCTGCCCAAGATCGGTATGGTTGGCGTTCTATGGGGGAGGCTTTCGTCCAGCAGTGGACGGCGGTAAGCTGATATAAATATAAATAAAAAAACGCAGTTTTATTATTATTTTATAAAATAATTTAATAATTAAAAAAACATTTTGTATTACAAGCTTTTATATACAACATTTCATGTTTATGCTGTTGATCGTTGAGAAGTCTGTTTGTCTTGATCCAATCCTGGGTTTAGAATCGAATAATGCCAAATGGTTCCTAAATCTCAGAAGCTACTGAGAATTTCCAAAAAAAAAACTTGTTATTGGCCTCTCTTGGAGCTTGGATCCAGGACCTTGAGAATATTAAAAATACACATGCCTGTATGAGATAATTTACTGTCATAAATTAAGTCTTCGGAGAAATAATAAGCAACAATTTTTAATCAAATCAAATCAAAATATTGTTTTTCAAATAGACTTTTACAAGTTACAGGCTTGTAATGTCAATCCTAACGAGAAGAACCAGTAAGAAATTTGGAAGTAAATCATTATTCAAAAAAAAAGACGTGACTGACATATGACAACATTACATGACAAAATGGCATATGAATTACAAAAAATCCATGCATTTTTATCAGATGTATATTCAGAAATGGAGTATTTTTATTAACTAATTGAAGCCTGCTTACTGGCAATTCAAATATAGACTACGGAATTTTATTGAAAAAATATATAATTAATATAAAACATAATATTCGTTTCCATGAACTTGGATAAGAGTCCGATATCAAAGCACTTGATTTGAACAGTTGAGAATGTCTCGCAACACGATACACGTGCCGTCGCACTCAAAGCAACGATCTATATAATTCCGGCATAGCTTCGAAATACGTTTCAAATAGCGTACAAGTCACAAGCTGAAGCGATCCTAACTAGTATTACAAACGCATGTCAGTTTGTTATGTTATCACGTCTTAACTTCTCCACGGGCTATCAAATATTGGAATGGAATTTTGCTAATACCTTTTCATTGATCAAAAAGGAAGTGCTGTTGTATCACGGTAACAGCCTGTAAATGTCCCACTGCTGGGCTAAGGCCTCTTCTCCCTTTTTTGAGGAGAAGGCTTTGGAGCTTATTCCACCAAGCTGCTCCAATGCGGATTGGTGGAATACACATGTGGCAGAATTTCAGTGAAATTAGACATATGCAGGTTTCCTCACGATGTTCCTTCACCGAAAAGCACGAGATGAATTATAATCACAAATTAAGCACATGAAAAACTTCAGTAGTGCTTGCCCGGGTTTGAACCCACGATCATCGGTTAAGATTAACGCGTTCTTACCACTGGGCCATCTCGGCTTACTGTTGTATACCTAATCGTTATATACATATTGTTAACATACTTTCGATTGACGTCAATTATAAAATGAATATCAGCAATATATGCGTATTTGATTATAGAAGTCAGTCTTTCTGGTAATTATTTGAATTGTTGTTCAGCTACGGACCTGGTTTGTACCAGGTCTGACTTAGCAATAAGACTGCTGCTGAACCTATTTGCCGTAAGTCCATTTGAAGGTCCTTCGTGAATCGCGTGTAGCAAAATTGATATAAGAAATCGCGTGTAGCAAAAGTCAGTATAAATTTAGGATAAATGCTTCTAAATAAACATTAGTGCTAGTGACTGTTGTTATTTTTTTTTTAAATAAATTGTGTACACAAAGCTAATATTAAACCTCCCTCTGCGAATGAAGCTGCGGGAAACTAGTGAATGTATATAATAAATCTTATTACATAATAATTGCTATTACTTTTGACAATTTATACAAAAGAACATGAAAACCTGTCTTCGTGGAACAACCTGATATTTTGAGAAATTACGTCAATAAATGTACGTATTAAAAGAAAATTGCTTCACTAGACAAGTAACTAGCTTCTATGGCTGCAGATTCCATTGAACTTTAAAATTATTTTATATATCTTTATAATATAGTTAGATGGACGAACAAACTAGTTACATCCAAACACCAACATTGGAAACTATATTATGTCCCTTGTACCTCTAGTTTCACTGGCTCAATCACCCCTCAAACCGGAACACAGCAATACTAAGTATTGCTGTTTGGCGATAGAATGTGTGATAAGTGGGTGGTACCACCAAATAAACACGTGACGTGATAAACACCTAAGAAACACAAGAACGTGCACCTATGTTACCGATTAAATGTATTTCATCTTATAAATACAGGTTTCCTCGCGATACCCAAAATTTAATTATAATAAATAAAATATATGCACGGATGTTAAAATGTTTGTAAAACGCTTCCTTTTATGCGTTTTGTTTTAAAATACAAACTGCAGCGTGCCTAAATCGACGTGCATTTGTCCGCGTAATGTCTCTATTTATTTAGAGAAGGCCAGACGTGGCGTGACGACGGCTCTGGGTGTGGATGAGTTCAACTTAAAAGGCTATTGAGTTTTTTGTGAATAAAAAATACTTTGGACAACGATATCACTGTGTTATATGTACAAAATAGTGACTCGGCCTTGTTCTTGAAACGGGGCTGCCCGTCTACCGTATTTTATTTTCATCTACTTGATTTTCTTTCTAGTTTTACGATTGTAAATACTATATTTTTTATTTTAATAAATGTGATTCGTTGTGAATGAAAGTGTTTAATTAAAATACATGTTGTGTTTTTTTATTTGTAATAAAAACCACCAAACTTAATACAAAAATACAATTATCGTCCGCTTTTTCTTAAAATCATCACACCGTTCGTTCGTTCGGCACTGCGGCACATTCACAACTGTGTACGAATGTATACCGAACTCGAGGCGCGTTGGTATGAATCGCGTTCCGACCATTTATATGGAGATACTATACTGTTTAAGTTTTAAGTTTTTTTTTACTTATTAAGCCGAGATGGCCCAGTGGTAAGACCGCGTGAATCTTAATCGATGATCGTGGGTTCAAACCCGGGCAAGCACCACTGAATTTTCATGTGCTTAATTTGTGATTATAATTCATCTCGTGCTTTACGGTGAAGGAAAATATCGTGAGGAAACCTGCATGTGTCTAATTTCACTGAAATTCTGCCACATGTGTATTCCACCAACCCGCATTGGAGCAGCGTGGTGGAATAAGCTCCAAATCCTTCTCCTCAAAAAGAGGAGGGGAGGTCTTGAGCCCAGCAGTGGGACATTCACAGGCTGTTACGGTTACGGTTACTATACTGTTTATATAATACCGATATGGCCCTGTGATTAGAACACTTCAATCTTAACTAAATATGGTTCGAACCCAGGCTAGCACCTGAGTTTTATCTGTTAGTGTTTCTGTTGATATATCATCTCTTATGAATAAATATGCATGTGTCGTATGAAATTTCACTGCATGTGTTTTTTTTATTTCATGTGTGTGTTTATTTTATATGTGTGTTTTTATTTCATAAAGTTTGTAACATCAGTACATATATGTATTTTTTATAGTATCGGTAGGCGGACTAAGATATGGACCACCTGATGGTAAGTGATCACCAACGCCCATAGACGTTGGAATTGTAAGAAATGTATACCATCGCTTACATCTAATTTATTTATTTATTTTATTTATTTATTTTATTTAGGTTTACCAACAGTTGTTTACACTGAATATAACACATAAAACATTTAAAATATATACATAGAATAGCGTAACAACTAATTATAGGTAAACACCGCTTGTAACAACACATAAAAAGTAAAAAGTAGCTACAGCAAATTCATTTAACACAAAATATAGATAAACTAAAATTTAATTACAAAAATAGACATGAAGAAAGAAAAAAAAAATGTTTAAAAAAATATGTATACATAAAAGTGTCTTATAAAAGTAGTTATTTTATTAATCAATGTAAGATAAGCCAGTACAAGTTGATTTCAACTTAGTGAGGGAATCATAATGTAGATCGATTTGATCACTGCAAGCATTTATCACTTTACATAATCTGGAACAGGGAGAGTTGGCACCTAACACAGTCTTTCTAAGAGGTGGACAGAGTGGTGTGATCGAGCTGCGAGGGAGCCTAGAGGGTACACGCAGCTTGAATAGGCCAAGAAGCTGGGGACAGTCAATTTTGTGGCAAAAAAATTTACCCGCAAACATTGCATCCACTATATGCCTACGATTGGCCAGGGACTTCATGTTGAAGTGTTTAAGGCGACATTTATATGAGCGTATTTTTTTAGCTATGCCATTATGAAACGCAAGGTGCCATACAAATCGTTTTTGAATACGCTCAAGTCGCAGTGAGTGTGTAGCATAATGTGGCCTCCAGACCACGCTACAATATTCCAAGACACTACGAATCAAGCTATTATAAATTAATATTTTAGTTTTATTGTCGCGAAATATCTTACAATTTCTAAGAACAAACCCTAACATGCGAGAACCTTTATTTATTATTGTGTCCATATGAGGTATAAAAGTTAATTTTTTATCATATACCACACCGAGGTCGCGAATATGATCTACTTCCTTTATTTTATCATTGTTAATGTAGTAATCAAAAGCATTCAATTTCTTTTTCCGCGAGAATTTAATATGATGACACTTTTTAGAGTTTAAGTGCATTCCATTGTATTTGCACCATAGTATGAGCCTATTGATGTCGCTTTGTAAACGTATAGAATCTTCATTTGACTTAATTAAACTGACAAACTTTAAATCATCAGCAAACATAAAGACGTTAGAGAAAAGAAAACAGTTTGGAAGATCATTAATAAAGTAATTGAACAACACTGGTCCCAAATGGGAACCTTGAGGAACACCTGAAGATATTTTTTGTATATTTGACTCATAACCATTCACTACCACAAAGAATTGTCTGTTTTGTAGATATGAACTCAACCATTTTAGAAAAGAACCAGAAATCCCGTATGCACGTAGTTTGGAAATTAAAATATTGTGAGGAACTTTATCAAAGGCCTTACTGAAGTCGGTGTATATTACATCAGCTTGATGGCCCGAGTCTATTGCATCAATTAATAATTCTGTAAATGGAACCAGATTTGAATTGGTGGATCGAGAATCGACAAATCCGTGCTGATGATCGCTTAAATATAATTTGAGGTGCCTATTGATGTAAGGACAAATTAATGATTCGAATATTTTTGCGAGTGTTGATAAAATTGAGATTGGTCTGTAGTTGGAAATAGATTCTTTGTCGTCTGATTTATAAACAGGAACCACCTTTGCAACTTTCCACACTGATGGAAAAACTCCAGACTCTAAAGACTTATTAAAAATTATTGACAGTGGATGAACTAATTCAGAGCAGCATGCAGCGATAAACATCGGTGGAATTCCATCAGGACCGGGACCCTTATTGATGTCTACATTTTTTAGTTTTTTAAGTATAGACTCTTCGTCTAAAACGGGCTGACTTAAACATGGACTATAATTTTCTAATAATTTAATATACTCAGAATTGAATCTATTATCGGGACTATGTTCGGAACAATATACAGAGGAGAAGTAATTTGAAAATAGCTTACAAATTTCTGTAGCATCTGAAGTAGTAGTTTTTCCATCAGTCATAGATATAGGATAATTACTTGTGCCTCCTCTTTTGGTCTTCACATAAGTCCAAAATATGTTTTGATTACTTCTAATTCTATCTTCTAAAGATTTTATATAATTGTTATAGCATACAGTGGCTAGTCTATCACATTTTTTACTAATATATTTTAAATCTACTTCATCTAACGGGTTTTTATATTTTCTGTAACGTATTCTTATCCTATATTTTACTTTTAATATTTTGATAAGTCTGTAGTTAAACCAGACAGGATATTTGTTACTCTTAGGCACACGAAATGGTATAAACTCTTTGATGACTGCGTTCAGTATATCATAAAAAATCCGTATCATCCCATTCACATCACTTTGCCCCTAAACATAGCATCCCATTCTATGTTTTTTAATTTTTCACAAATTGATAGATAATCTCCCTTGTGAAAATTTGGTCTTGCTTTAATGCTTTCATACGGGAGCCTTGCCTCAATTTCCAAAGGAATTACAATATCAAGAGGTGGGTGCTGTTGATCAACATTACTTAAGGGGTTAACAGATTGATTGATATGACATAACGCATTCGTCGAGAGGACAAGATCTAGAATCCGACCAGCAGTGTTATTGATAAAATTAAACTGATTGAGTCCATTAACATGAATAAAATCTAACAAAATTTCACTTGTACCGGATAGTCCAATATTATTACTTGAACTCTCTGCTAATTGCCAATCAATGTTACTTAAATTAAAATCTCCCACAATATTCACAAGAGAGTCTGCTCAAAAACTGCATTACAGTGATCCAGAAAGCATTCCAGTGTAGAACGGTGCACTGGCGGAGGAAGATATACTGCACAGAAAGCTGCATGACAAGCAGAACGTAATCCAGGAATATCTATGACCACCCAGAGATCCTCACAACTACTTTCCCAGGCTTTAACTCGTTTAGATTTAATGGTTTTCTTAATAGCAATTAAAACTCCCCCTCCCTCTTTACACCGCGAACTAGAAGTCTCTCTGTCCCTCCTATAAACCAAGTAACGGTTGTCAAACAGTTCACTGCTAAGTACCGAATTATTGAGCCAGGTCTCTGTGAGAATTATAACGTCATAGTTATTACAACAAATATTGCGATACACTGTATGGGTCTTAGTTCTTAGACCACGGACATTTTGATAGTAAATTTGTAAACTAATGAATTTAAGCAATAAATATAGTAAAAGAGCATGCAACAAATTGTAAATAAAGATATAAAATACGAACTCAAATAATCTTACTTAAAGAGTCTAGGTTTTTAATTAAAATAGGATCTGTATTATCATTCTTCTTAACAAATATCCTACCATTTCTCACCCAAACATGCTTATAACGTCTCTCTTTAGCTTTGACCCTCGCTGCAGCATGAAGAGATTTGTTGGTTGGAGATAAATGTTCAACAACATAGACCGGCGTTTTATTGCCTGCAATCCCAAAATTAGCACTGCTAATTTTGTTCTCAGGGTTCTTTTTATTGTATTCAATAACAGCAGCTAAGAGCTGATCCCGTATTCTCGGTGAGGCTAACTGTACCACGATAGACCGGGGGCGTTTGTTGCTTTTATTAAGTTTAGCTATACGTGTGCAGTGCAGGATGTCACTGTCCTTCACTTCGGTACCGACTACTGAGCCTAGCTGCTTAACGACGGCGTACAAGTTTTCCAGTTTATACTCTGGTAGGCATTGTATTTCAAGGTTATTAGACCTAGCCTGTTGTTCAAGATAATTAAGTCTTTGGTTCAATTCTGAGACAGTGTTTTTTAATTGTAGATTCTCTTCCTGTAGATCTTTTATGCCATTTAATGATACAATATGTTCTGACTGAAATTCATCAAATTTTTTGGTGTGGAAGGACAGCGATTCTTTTAACTCTTGAACATCATTTTTTATTGGTTCCAACTCTCTATTAATGACGTTGACAATTGTGCCATTCATCTGCTGAAGCATTTTCGAAAGCTCAGTTTTTATGACGTCTTGTACTATAGAGCGGACATTTTCAGCAGTAACAGTAGTTATTTCTGGAGGAGAGTTTAAAGCCGGCCTCTTATTTCCTCTTGTTGTGGACACATTCCGTAAAGGGGTGCAATCTTTTTTTACAGTTCTAGGCATTAGATTCATACATTCCGGACAGATCCATTTGCAATAGACGTCAGAGTCGCTTGGTATTGCCGGGATCGATAAACATAGAAAGTGGTAGTGTTTATTGCATCGAATACAGGTTATATAATGATCATGATCAATATTATCATTATTTTCATCTGTGCAACATCCCCAAGATAGATAAGTAGATGCCATGTTTATTACTTAAATAATTATTTAAATCAGCTGGCCGGTTGTCTAAGGCGTTTTTAATAACAAACAATAAGTATTCAAGTTGAGATCGCTTCAAGTCGACGTTATCGGTGATCAATCGAGGTCGCGAGAAGAACGTCGTAAGCGCCGTGTAAAGCGTGTCGCCTACGCGTAATTATAAAACACTTCGCATGGACACTTGTGACGGTAATAAGTTTATAATTGCTGATTGAAATCACTAAATAATAGTTAATTAACACTATGTAGTGGCTCACCCTATTCACAGTTCGATGATAGATACTTTTATTAGTTAAAATTTCACTTAAACTGTTCCAAACAACTTTTTAAACGCACTAATGCACTACCAACCTTGGGAACTAAGATGTTATGGCTGTGTGCCTGTAATTACACTGGCTCACTCACCCTTTAAATCGGAACACAACAATACCAAGTACTGCTGTTTTGCGTTAGAATATCTGATAAGTGGGTGGTAATTACCAATACGGGCTTGCACACAGCCCTACCACCAGTAACCAGTGTTATAGATACATATACATTTCCAACACGCTCCAAAGCTTCCTCAAGAAGGCCTTTGTGCAGTGAGACATTGACAGGCTGTTACTTTACTTAGGTTACTTTAGTGTTACATTACTAGGCAATTAACATAAATTGAGGTATTAGAGTGTATTCCACTATTTTTGTCCAATTTTGGTATAGATTTTCAACTAACGGTTAGTGAGTGCGTTATAAAATAAAAATGAATAAAAATAATATCTTATAATTAAATACTTTTTAAATTCAATATTTTAATTTGAGCATTATTTATATAACACAATTGAATAAGTAAGTAGTCTTAACTCAGTCCAGAGCAAAAGGCAGAAGGAAAGTGTAAATATTTACCGCGAAGTAAATATTTGTATGTCTACAAATTAAAATAAAATATTTATCACTCGACAATATTTAAATGTATTAAATTAACAGATTTATAATAGGTATTTATAATCAGTTCGAAGGAATCATTACCTATAACAAGACAAGCATAATGACGTTAAGTACTCTATTCAGTAAGCACAGATAATTCCTTCTTAGGAAATACATAAGTCGTATACGTTCGTAAGGTGGCTCAACAACATTTATGTTGTTGAATTTTTATTAACATAAGTATTGCAAAATAAATTCTAAGAGTACCTCTTTACCAGCTATGGAAGATCAAGCTTCAAATATTTCCCCATATTGATAAAATAATACTTTGTTTCGTATTGAGCCATTTACGGACTATTAAATCTATATACTCCATTTTATCAAGAAAAATGTCATGTGTATAGAATTCATAACAAATTAGCTAACCGTTCTGGTTCAAAGTGGTAGAATAAGAGCCTAAATAAAAAGTTTATAATTTCAAACAAAGAAAAAATACTTCTTTTTATGATAAAAGCCTTCGCTAGTATACATAGAACACGTCACCAAAGTTTCATCACAATTGGATGAATAGTTCAGCAAGGCATCAAGGACAAACATACAAACAATTATATTTGTTTACTAAGGAGACGAAGAACAAAAAATTATAATTATACATATATAGTAATAAACATCAAAGTTTTAAAGGTTAAGTATGACCATTATAATAGTTCCAAATATTATTATTCTCTCACACTTATCGCTGTTTAAAGAAGTAACAAAATTGATAATCATAAAAAACAAATTGCACCTGAACATAAAATTATTTGAAGCTTTATTCAAATAATTTTAATAGTTATCCTTTTCCAGAAATGTTTTGTCAGGCAGACGCGTTTCGCTAATTAAGCATGTCGTGCTAATTGGGCGTAATCTGCCAATCATTCGTTTGAATAACTACATCTAATACAATGCAGCTCTTTGTGGCGCTTTTCTCTTCAAATCTCTTCGATTCCCTTTAGTATATCCAATATTTAAATTGTGCTAGCGTGCAGTAAATAGAATTTTCAAATAAAAATTGTGTCTATGTTTTTTCTTGAAAGTATTAATTAAATTAGTGATGTAAAAGTAATTTTAGTGTTTCCCTAGAACTGGTTTTATTAACTTGGAATGGGTGAAACATATTATGATAATGGCTCCCAAAAAGATAAAAGATTATTAGAAATATAGTGGTTTTATTCAAAGCGACATAAATGAACGCTTAACTTGGATTATGTCCGGTCGATTTCGCCCCATTTAATAACATTAACTCGTATTGTATAGAACAAAAGCAGATAAAGGTTCTATCACCGGTTAACTCAGACACAGAATAATTATTGTAGAAATGTTACATGAGTATGTTTATCACAGAGATCTATTACGTAATTGCAGTTGTATGCTTACTTTTCACAGTATTTTTTTTTTAAATAATTGAGATGAGTGCCCATGACTTAATCTAAAATGTCAACAACAACCATTTTTTTTTAAATTCGTGATCGCCACCGATCTGGTCAGATAAACTATCGCGGTATTTATGTACACGCCCTTTTAAAAATTCTACTGCTATTCTGACTTTTATTTTCTCTGTCGTTTCGACAGCCTCTTCTGTGACTACGATAAATATGTATATTGTACACAATTTTACGGATAGTTGATGATGTAAAGAGAAAAATGAGGATTTAGTGACTAAGTCCCGTCAGCTTGTAAACCATTTTCGATTTATTTTCTTCTTTGGCTTATCTTTATCTATTCCCATACCGGTACCTTACATCACCCTAAAGGGGTCAATCACCTTTGAATGTGGCATCCTAAAGCAAGTCAATTTAAGAAAATAATACAAAAAACTTTTCGAATAAATCCTATTTAGAACTTTGGGGTCCTTTTTAAGTTGACTCAATGGAAAATGATAAAAAAGAATTGAATGAAACCAAACAAAATAATTATTATGAGTCTCATTACCGAAAAATTTTAAGCTTTTAAAACAAAATCTTTATAAATTTCACATTTATAGGCTTTCGGTTTCATTTACAAATCAAAGAGGTTTTTTTCTAGAATATTTTAGAAGAAAAGAGAAATTCATGATTTCTGTAAAAAATAAAACAAATCTGATTAACCTCCAATGCTTTAACAAAGAAAATATTGTCATAATAAAAACATAATGAAATATTTTTTTAAAGACGTATTCAAGGCAGAAACAGCATAAAAATACCGTTTCATTATACATAAAAGTAGAAAATGGCCAATCCTTTTTGAGTATAAGACAAAAGACTTGAAGATTAAACTTTTGTACATAATTATTTATATGGCTGGGGAGAAAATTAATTCGCCCTCTTTTAACTTAGAAACTTCTTAGTGGTCTTATTAGGCTTTTGCTTACAAACAAGTATTTGCTCTGTGAAAACGCCTCCGAAAGAGTAACAAACAATGTGTTTCTTGATTACCTTCTTTACGCTTCATTTGTTCTGCCCGAAGCATTTTGCCGCGATTATTAAGGATTTTCTAAATAAACCCTCTGTGGGAGTAAATACTAGATTTTCGCCTTTAAAGAATTATTTCATATTTTTGAGTGGTAAAGCTTCGTTCCTTTGATAATTTAAGCTTTCAATTGCCTTATTGGTCCAGTGGCTAGCTTATAGACTTGTAGATCCCGAGGCCAAATCCCGAGCTGAGAAAAGTTATTAGGATTTTCGTTAAATCCCGGACTGAGCCCCAATAAAGAGTTTTTGGGTTTTTCTGTAATTAAATTATCAGTAGTCCACAGTCCTGCGCCTGAACTATTTTAGATCAGATCGATTATATTATTTGGTGGTAAGGTTTTGTGCAAGTCCATCTCATATTCTATCATCAAGCAGCAATACTTAATATTGTTGTAGTCAAGTTTCAAGTGTGAGTGAGCCAGTGTAACTGAAAAGCACAAGGGATTTAACATCTTAATTCTCAAGGTTGGTGGCGCATTGGTGATGCAAAAGATGTTTAATATTTTTTTACGTATAATCGGAAAATCAATATCAGATTATCAATCCCATCTGCGTAGTTTCCGCGAACATATTTGTGCACTATAATAATAAATCCTATGCCGTTAGCTAATTTCCATTGAAAAAGGCCACCGTAATATAAAATCGGTCAAGAGGACATCATACACCAGTATGGGTACAAATCGGATTGCTCATTATTATTCAATCACTTTGATTGTTATAAACACGACGCTAATATCGCTATTATTGTTAGTTCGACAAACTACCACGAAATTTGACATTTAACGACTATTATCTAACATAGATAAATAAACCTGCGTTCACTAAATTTTAACGGGAATATTATTTCGTTTTATCATTTGAAATAGTTATATAGGGTAGGTACCCATTCATCAGATATTCTAACGCAAAACAGCAGTACTTGGTATTTCTGTTCCGGTTTGAAGAGTGAGTGAGCCAGTGTAATTACAGGCACTAGCGACATAACATCTTAGTTCCCAAGGTTGGTGGCGCATTGGAGATGTAAACGACTTTTAACATTTCTTACAATACCAATGTCTATGGGCATTGGTGACCATTTACCATCAACTCACCAATGGACGTCCGTGTAACTCATTCTATATTTAAAAAAAAACAAACTTCCTTTTGCATTTATAATATTAGTTAGCGTAATAAGAGTAAACAACAATTTATTAGCCGTTAAAGTGTGTAAAAAATCTCTAAGATTAGCCAATGGCGTGTTCTTACAAACTTCTAGAGATGTAAGCGTCTTAGCGGATTTCAGACTGGAAGCAAGATAAAGATGCAGATCTTCAAATTTATTTCTTGAAATTATGTATTTCATAAAGTTTGTAACATCAGTATATATTATATGTATTTTTTTATAGTATCGGTAGGCGGACGAGGATATGGGCCACCTGATGGTAATTGGTTACCAACGTCCATAGACATTGGCATTGTAAGAAATGTTAACCATCGCTTACATCGCCAATGCGCCACCAACCTTAAGAACTAAGATGTTATGTGCCTTGTGCCTGTAATTAAACTGGCTCACTCACCCTTCCAACCGGAACACAACAATACCAAGTACTGCTGCTTTGCGTTAGAATATCTGATGTGTAGGTGGAACCTACCCAGACGAGCTTGCACAAAGCCCTACCACCAGTAAACATGCTCTGCCTTTCTTTGTAATTTAAATCTCAATACTTAGTTGGTACCAAGCTTGATTATAAGTTCACATTTCATCTCTCATTTTAGTTTCTTATATAATATGTTTGTTTAATTTGTTACGTTGATTTCCTAATTGAATGAAGTTCCTCCTATTTATTCAATAAAGAAGCATTTCACTTAATTATTGTGAAAAAATCTACCACCGCTTTGTTTTATTATATTAGCGTAGAGTGCAATAAAGTTTTTATATATTCATCTATTTTGTAGAATTGTTAAATTGTATCAGTGTGCCGTCCTCGTGCTATAGATTTCGAGAGGAACACTGACTTGGATGATATTTTTAAAGCAAGCAGAGTGCTTTAAGAGCAAATGCAACTGATTTTCAAAAGAATAATATTTCAGGACCTGTCTGACATCAAGTCGTGGTCGCCATCTTACTTCTGGAAGATTTATATTGCAATTAATACACTTGACGTTATTTAACTAACGAATGGTAACTAAGTATTTCCGAAACAAATTGTTTTAGATGTTATATAAGGATTAATTACAAAGTATTATTAATTAAGATATTGGTCCAAATTTAAATAAAAAATGCCATTTAATTTCTTTCATGCAGGTGCACCCTGCACACAGCTGGTGGTAGAGCTTTGTGCAAGCTCGTCTGGGTAGTTACCACCCACTCATCAGATATTCTACCACAAAACAGCAGTACTTGGTATTGTTGTGTTCCGGTTTGAAGGATGAGTGAGCCAGTACATAAAGTATGCTAAGGGGCTTTATCACTTACAGTGATCTCTTGAAGACAACCTCTTTAAAAAAAGAAAAAAAACATTAAGCAGGAACAATAAACTTACAACTTAAAACTAGAATCTATTAAATATGAATAATACATACATATTAAATATACACTTATATACTCATACAAACAAAAAAACTTACATAATTTTATAAGAAATAAATAAGTATATGTATAATATTATTCTATAAATATTTTACATTTTATTTAACCTTCTAAAATTCCGATGAAATATAACTTAGAGCTAACTTTAATTATGTATAATTATTGTTTTGTTAAAGTTTATTTTCCTAATAGTTTTTCTCATAAATCTTATTACTATTAAATGTTTCAGACTTCGAGATAAAGTTTGCGTGGTGAATGGTGCATGCTTGATACACGTATCGCAGCTTCCTGTGGTTTTATCTCATATAACTTTCATTTTCCACACTAACTTGTGAAAGAAACAATATCAGTAAATAAATATAAGTAAATAATGTTTTATACGAAGGAAACTATTGTTTGCCGCGATTAAATAACTCATGTAATTTTATTTGCAATAGTATTTTCTTGCTGGTAATATTACATATTGAATTTATTTTTTAAATTATTTGATATTATATTATATATCTCTAACTTAAGCGTTATGTTATAACCATTGTATGAGTGATTATATATTATAATCTCTAGAGTTTTAATATTTTTTAAATAATATAACTTCGAACACATCAGTGACGTCATCAAAGTAAATACTAACTTAACAAAATAAACTCTTAATATTAAATTGCTATGAAATAACGTCACCTTGAATAACAAGAAAACCCTCGATGGTGAGTTAATTGAATTAATTTATAATCAAATCAAGCCACATTTCGGCAAAACAATCCTTTACGGTAGTGTATAAATTCTCTTTATTAGGAGGGTTCTAATATTGGGCTGGCAAAAATAGTGGTTCACCGCAGACCCGGGGGACCGAACGTAATAGAAGCGAGCCCGCATTAAAGGGTTTGATTCTCCCTATTTGCACCATTGTTTTATTTTGAGCGATTAGTGAGGAATATATAGAATAATATTTTACTCGATCACGATCATTTATAATAATAAATAATAATAATTGTTCGTGTAATAAGTCTCAAAAAAAAATCACGATATGTCATCAATGATATTTACGTAATAGACATTCCTCCAAAATAAATTAGACGAGTGCACCAGAACATTAAAAAAATAGCCATAATAAGTCCTATGTGGTATTCCTCACCATCAACTTTTATACTAAATTTCGTTGGACGTTAGTTAGTAGAGAATATATTTTCATAAATTTCGATTTCACTTACATTAGAAATAACTATATTGTAACTCAACTCACAATGAAATACCAATAAATTACGTATATTTATTATTTATTAGTGCATCCTCAAACTGAATAGTTATGTACACATTGTCCAGCCATTCAAGCGTGATTAAGGAACGTTAATAGAAACAAGCCTTCGCTCTTATGTTTCTTCTGTAAACAATTCACGATCACTAAAAATTGTAATGGAGTCATTTTTAAAACAGTTTAAAGTAGTAGCCGTTCCTCTTGGCTTTAATCAAATAGCAATAAATTTCCATAAAGTCACAATGTGAACCTTTTATGATCATAAATATTTTATAAAATATATTAGATAAAATATTTTCATCCCTTTCAAATTAAATATATCTAAAGAAATAACAAAGGCAGAATAAATAAGATTATGTGCCTTGATTTTATAACAAAAAAAAAACATCATATTCAAATATATTTCCATATCCAGCAATAATTTTTTTTTTAAATAAATAAATACAAATCAGTAACTTAGTTTACCGTCCTCGACTCTGGACTATAGAATAAGTAAGAATTCCTTTGAAGATATTCAGATTTATGAAAGGTATTTCTTCTAAATATACAAAATCGTTTGTTGATTTAAATTAAATCTTAAGAGAGGTCTTCGTCTAAATACTTTAACTTACAAAGTCGTAATAGTTTATCCAAAAATTACGTCTGAGTGAAAACGATATTTTATCATCGGCATTAATAAATCGAAATATCAATTGTAGGCTTTGTATGTAAAAAGCGTGCCTTACTATTCGCTCGTGTCCCTATAGTAACTACCTTCAGGACTTTTACAGAAAGATGGAAATTTCCAACATTTTATGACATTGGATTAAAGGTTAGATTACTATAAATAATTAATAATGATAATATTTTATCAAATTATTGACAGTTCTATAAATGTCTGGTTATAGCTTAAAATCAGCTGACCCGTCTCTTCAACAGCTCCCAAAAAAAACATTTAAAAATGATAATATTTACTAACACTATATGACCCTGGCTTGTAACAAATGTTTTTTATTATATTTAGTGCTTCTAATTTTTTGTTTGTGATATTATTTTTTTTACACAAATATAATATATATTAAATAGATACAATTAAATTATAATTTATTCTACAAGAACGTCAATGAATACTAACTACAAGTTTATCATCTATGTGGTCTTTTATCGAGCCGAGATGGCCCAGTGTTAAGAACGCCTGAATCTTAACCGATGATCGTGGGTTCAAAACCAGGCAAGCACCACTGAATTTTCATTATAATTCATCTCGTACTTTACGGTGAAGGAAAACATCGTGAGGAAACCTGCATCTGTCTAATTTCACTGAAATTCTGCCACATGTGTATTCCACCAACCCGCATTGGAGCAGCGTGGTGGAATAAGCTCCAAACCTTCTCAAAAAGGAAGAGGAGACCTTTAGATCAGCAGTGGGACATTCACAGGCTGTTATAAGGTACGGTCTTTTATCGAGTAATATTTATCAATGATTTTTTAAATTTAATTAAAATATAATAATAGGCAAAGTTTAAATCGTTTGGGGAATCTCGTTACAGGAACGAATACGGGCATAATAATTTTATTACCTAAGTTTTTAATGTTATTCACAGCCTTTTGTATACGCTCTGAGTTTATTACAGAAAGCAGTATCATTATTCTTTTGCACAATTTAAATTAGCACAATAAAAAAAAATAAAAATCGAACTATAAATAATGTTATGGTCTCCAATACGAAATCTATTTTTTATTGTTTAAAAAAGGAACGATCATTTTAAGTGACCCAATAGCACTCGAACTAAGTCTTTCGGTCAAATCAGGTTCGACACATTGGAATCAAATTCACCCACCCGTAAATAGAGGCCGGTATCCTGAAATTCTACTTACGAATACGAAACAATCCATTACCAGATTGTTTCTGAAACAGCCAAGCTTGAAATAATTAAACTCGGAACATAGATACAGAGTGTAATGGGTCTAAATAAAGACATGGATTCATGACGAGAAATATTTTTTTTATTTTAGTCGGTGATTGTTCTCATATTGTGCTGAGGTGTATTGGCAAGAATATTTGGATCTCAACTAAAGATGGTTTGAACCCTAACAAGCATCATTCAATTCAGAAAACCATCGTGAAGAAACCAGCATTCGTTGAATAGCAAATGTATATGACTGTGTATCTTCTAGTCTAGTAAATATATACGTTTGTGATGTATATATTTTATATATAATAGCTGTTAAGCGCATGCGCTTAGCCCACTTTGCCATTACTGCTTCCCATTCTCGGGTAAGCTTTTTTATTAAATGGGCTATCAAGCACAAATATTCTTCAATTCGAACTGGTAGATCTTGAGATTAGCGAGTTAAACAGTAGGACGTGGGTCATATATTTAAATACATCATTATGTATTCTGATATTGGAATACACAATTGATTTTTTTGAGTTGAAGCAATATTTCTCCTACTACAAGCTTTAAATTTAATTTACCCGGTAGGCCTTTGTGCTGAGCTGATTGAGTGCCGCACGCTCATCAATTATTCTACCGCCAAAGATCATACCGTGAATTACTATGTTCCGGTTTGAAGGGTAACAGCGTGTAATTACGAGGATATACCATCTTAGATTGGCAGGTTATTGATCGAGTTGTTTATACTTCAAGTTCCTGTGTATATGGATTTAGGTTGACCCTTATCATAAGACAGCCTCTTGGCTCGTCTGCTTCCCTATTATCAATTGCACTAATTTCGTTTATTCTGTTTTCGTTTGAAAGGACAAAAATACTTGCTTGCTTTTTTAAGCCTACATATGAGATGAAGCAATATTTTCATGTCTCTCAAATTTATTTTCCATAGATATCGTGTAAAACAAGATAGAAATCGATTGTGATTTTCTTGATTCTATTTCAGAAATGAGATTATTTTCCCTGGGATAACCGAAAAGCCCATAAATGTCAAACGTATTGGGCAGCTTGCTCGATTTGGAACTGACGATCTTCGGTTAAGATTGACATTTTCTATCCACCGAGTTGTCTGGGTCTGGTCTGTCTACTTTACACTAGTCTACTTTATACATTCAAAAATTATTAAAGGTTTATGTTATGATAAAAGTCTTATGCTATAGTTTGTGCACCAGCCCTTAGAATATGTCTACTAAGATTTCCTAGATTACTACGCACATAAGTGCAAGCTCTTCATTTGAAATTGAAGGCCTGTTGATAGCGTTTGTCGTGAATGGAGTTTTAATCATCGTCGCTTACATTAAAATATTTTAATTTTCACATGCAGGTTAAGACATCCTCGTCATGATTGTTATTAAAGATATATAAGGGGGTTCTAAATCATGTCATCTACTAGTGGTAGGGCTTTGTGCAAGCTTGTCTGGTACCACCCACTCATCAGATATTCTATCGCAAAAAGCAATACTTGGTATTGTTGTGATCCGGTTTGAAAGGTGAGTGAGAGAGTGTAATTACAGGCACAAGTGACATAACATATTAGTTCCCAAGGTTGGTGGCGCATTGGCAATGTAAGCGCTGGTTACCATTTCTTACAATGCCAATGTCTATGGGTGAGGTGGGTGTTTATGGGTGTGACCACTACCATCAGGTGGCCCATATGCTCGTCCGCCTACCTTTACTATATAAAAAAAATGTTGTTTTTTTATTTCAATATTTTCTTTGCTTAGATTATAAAATAACTCGTACAAAAAGGCAGCGGTGAATATGACACAAGAGACATTGCAGGTAATTAGTACTAGTGTAATATTGAATGTTTCAAATCAATACATGAACCCTAATAAAAGTAAAATGACGGCTTATGCAACTATAATAGGATATAATGTTTTTATTTTTATTTTGTTAAGTCGTTTACATAATAATGGTATTCATAATTTTCCAATGTTATTTTTTCATCAAATAAAAACACGCAAAAAGAACATCTCTTCCAAAGCACACACTTGAAATCATTTTAACAATTTATCCTTAAACAATACGTAACGCAACTGTTCAGTATTCAGAATATGGGGTTATATAAAATACATCTGAACTCTCAGTAGATCATAAAAGGGTGTTTTATGGTTGATCCCGCGACCAAATACCAAGTGGCTGATCGGAGGAAGGGTATACCCATAGTACAGGAGGCAATATTATAATAATCAAGTGTTTTTGTTTTCCGCAGTACACATTATAAAAGTCACTTAAAAGTATTTTAAAATTGTACCGAAATAGAAACATTAAATACGTAAGAATGTTACATAACTTAAATTACATTTTATTTTATAGCTGAGAAATAAAAATACCCATCAGTTGGAACCGTTTTATGTTTAAACTTTTCAGATCCCCGCTGTAAATTTTTAACATTAAATTTCGTACAAAACGTAAACGTTTACTGCCCTAAATAAAACACTTAAACCAAGTTACATATAAGACAGTAATCAACTATATCTTTTTTATTTCAAACTAAGTGGCAGATGGGCCATCGATAGTCAATGGTCAGCACCATCGTTATAGCTGTTTGGTGCTAGAATATATGATAAGTGGGCGGTACCTAGCGAGACACCTACCACGAGGTAGCAATGTAGTTCAAGCAATCTGTAGAGGGGATTTAGGAGAGCGGGACATGGTATGGGTCCTCTACGGTACAGCCCCGACGCCCGGGTCTTAAAATATAGGGCGTATTCCTGGGGCCGTGGATCGTGAGGTGAGGTGGCCTCGCGTGTTTTATTTCAAACGGCCCTGAAGAGGATGGCAGCCAGGATGGCCTCGAGCTGCTTTACCCCCTAGGGAGCCTGGTACTTTTCTGAAGATTTACACTGCGATGATATCTATACTTGTGCCTACGTATATTCGACTTTAGTTCCCCAAACTCAGTGTCTTCTTAATTCACATCAAATTATTTCAAATGCATTTCTTTACCCAATAAACCCATTTTTTGCGAAGCTCTGTATTTATTGTTTCCGTATGGACCATGTGCTATAAGCAGAGTTCTCTTACACCGAAGAGCATGAAATTAAATAAAAATACAAACAAAGGAAGTAAAAATCTGAACGTAGCTCTCTGGGTAATCTTTACTCTGCGCCTATTGACATACGAATTAATATTTTGTACTGTAAAAGGAATAACAACATTCTGAATTTAATAAAGAAATAGTTTTGTTCGTACTGATCGTTTGCATCAATCGTGATGGTTGTACCACCTTTATATTGATACAGATGGAGAAAATTTTGTACAATTGAAACCCACCTACTATATTGAACTTGGATTTATTTTTCATTCAATAATTGTTCAGAGGAAAACATACTTTTAATGTATTCTTAATAAACACATATATATACAAAATACCTTACCGTAACAGCCTGTGAATGTCCCACTGCTGGGCTAAAGGCCTCCTCTCCTCTTTTTGAGGAGAAGGTTTGGAGCTTATTGAACCCAGATACATAATACCTTATAAAAATTAAAATAAATATTTTTTTCTTCTACTATCACTGTCCCATCTCAACCCATAGTTTTTGGTATGAGCTGATTATGAATAATATTAATAAAAGGGCATCAATTACACAAGTTCTTGAACGGTTCAACCGCGATGGTGATAATGATCCAATTTACCGGAAAACGATTCCCAAAAAGGATATTCTCCTCATAGATGTACAATTACCAAATGCAACCCCACATAAAAGAAAAATGCAAGCAAATGATTTAGTACAAAGTCTCCAAAGTTCTATTTTTATTTCAAAAATAGAATAACAATACAAAATACAGTAGCAAAAAATCGACAAACCACGTACATATATATAAACTAAGAAAACATCTTCCCGTTAAGGTGTTGGTATAATCCATATAGATTGCCTGTTTTTGTTAACGACGTGCGAATCACTCCCAATACACTCGTTCTTACCTATGAGTCAGTTCTATCTTATTTATACACTAAGGATTTATTCACAGAACTTAACATACATTAGAAATACTTTAAGTTGAATGACAGCGGTAACATCAAAGTTAATTAAAATTTCAAGGTCATAATTGTGTGCAACATTAGTTGCACTCAATTATGCAATGTTACAAAGACAAGTTGTTGTTACTTATATTGCGTAGCATGCTCTTTAATTTATAATTTTAAAATTGGTATTATTATTTGGCATGCTGCTATTTTTTTTAATTAATAATCATATTCGTATAGGTAACTGCTAATTATTTAATTTAAACAATACATTAACTAATTAACTTTGAGTTAGTATCTTATGTACATATTATTATTTATTATCGCTTTATCTCATTTTGTATATAATTAACCTTAAGTAAAACTTAAGCGAAGATCGTTGGTTGCTTGTGCTTAGCGGAAATGAAAAACGCCGTGCGAAAACCTGCATGTGTTGCATGAAATTATGCTATACGTGTTTCCAACAATTGGCATTAAGCAGCTCGAAACCTTTTCTTCAAGAGCAGACGAGACCTTTGCCCAGCAGGACGTCATTCAAGACCTGATACTTCTAGTATTAATGAAGGCATTACTGACAACATACCACTTCCACAATGTCCATTGTTCTTTGCTTATCAGTTCTATAAGCAAGTATTGTGACCATATTATATGCTCAGATTTTTTGGTGTTTTTTCAATACTAAAACAATTGACAGAAATAATTATTTAATGTATTTAATATTTCCAGATGTTTCGACATATCATCCTAAATTTTAATATGTCACACACACACTTATATAAATCACTGAACCACAAAAGAATAATGATAAAGGCAGAAATTTGGGATTCGTCGCATACGTGGTGCGCGGGCATTAGTTATTGAATCTGACTGTTGATCCAAGATGGCCGCTCCACTAACATCGACCCGACACTTCACCAGAGATCTGTCAAAACCACTTGACACTCTTTTCCGACAAAGGTAACTAAACATTAAAAAAATCATTAGGCTTAAACTAAAGCAATATTTATTAAGTTTACTTTAAGTGTGTATGTACATATTTAGATCTGTCACTATCCTAATAGTGACAGTATTTAAATGTATAAATTTGTACTGTAAACTATTGATGGCAAACGTATAAACCTTAGTGGTATTTTAGCTGCTATCATTATGTTAAATATTGTACTGGATAAATTTAAAAAAATAATAATAATCAAGTTGATGCACCATGCGCCGTCATATTAACCTTTGGGAATTAATTTAATATAATTCCGGTTTTCCTAATATTTGGTCATCCTACAGAACGTAACTCACAAGCAATATCTGTGGCGGCATTTATCAAGTTTGACATGTTTCTATTGTACATAACGTTTTCACGATCTATTTACTATAATATTTACTTGAGATAAGGCTGTTATTAGTTTGAGCTTTGATTTTAGTGATAATTTCAACAACGAAAGATGGATGAACAAATATCGGATCAATGAAATAAATGAAAAAATATTTACAACGCACACTAGATACATAAACAAAAGATTAACAAATCGCGATTTTAACATTTTGCCAACTCCATTCCAAAATAGCTCGAATAGGATATGTAAGTAATACTCCTTCCAACCATTTATTTTACTTTTGACAATAAACACCTAAGTATACCCTAATTATTAAGAAGCAACTATGGACAAAAAAATACAATACTTCATGGACTCTGTTTTCTGTAAGCGACATGCTCTTTAGCCGTCTATACTGATTTTGTAACGAAGTTGATTGAAGTTGATTTTTCAATGAAAAAATATAAAAGTTCAATTTAATATTTTCTTTTTATTAACATTACTATATTATATATATATCTCAAACCAACGTTATATTTTTTTATTCTTTCGATGACACTCGGAACTTCAGATATAAAGCTTAATAAAAGCCAATTAAAACTCATTTTTTAATAAAGTAGATTTTTATAAATCGAATCGGTATCCTATTAGGACAACACTAATTAATTAGAACTTGAGCTGGAAAAGTAAAAAGGTTGGTCGAATTATGAGTTTAATTCCATTTTTAATTTCTTTATTATAATAAAAATATATTAAGATGAAACGTAATTATAATAATAATATCTGCACTATTTATAAGATGGTCAGCTTGGCCTAGCTCTGCTAGGCACGTATTTCTACTTAGTATGAGAAAAAAGATGTAACTCACACTAGCCTAGTGCGGGTTAAAGGCAGTAGACGTGCTAACTTAAGCTTCACACATTTTCGAGAACTTTCAGACATGCACGTTTCACGACATTTTATTAATCGTTCAAGATTAAAGTTGGCAAAAAATTACTAATAGATATGGACATAACTTCAATACAGAAGGAGGTTCCATTTTATTAATATTTTATATCTATACTTTAAAATTAAATAATTCATAGCATCATTATAAAATAATTATTATATAATATAAGGATTTTTATCACAAAATGAAATTCACGCGCAAAGCAGTGGCTTCAGGTGGTTATTGTATATATAAATTACTAGTTTCTAAGGTAGAAGGGGTTTGCTTTGGTGTTACCCTATGGTATTATCTGTATCATAGACAACGTAAATGCAAAATGTCATGATGATCAGTTGAAAAGTTAAGACATAAAATTGTAACACAAAAACAAACTCACTTTTGCAATAATTATATCAGTAATAATTTCAACAATAAACTACATATGTGAGTGAAAGAAATTAAGGCGTTTCATCCTAGTTTTATTCTTTCCATTCTTACACCGAAAACAGCTATAGAATAACGAGGCTTAAACAACAATGGGACGTATATATTATATATTTAAACATATTCAAATTATATTCTTTCCTTTTTATCAATCTGTTGTTTGCAAAAAAACAAAACTTGATAATAAATATATGTAGATTTTCTGTTTGTGTCAGCACACTCGTTACGTAGACATAAGATGAAATAATAAAAATTCGAATATTTTGTTGTGATAAATTTTATTGTATCATATTTCTTTTATCACCGCCACCAACTTAACAGCAGTCTCATAAATGTTTATTGTGTGTGCGGATTGCTTTAAGCATATACTTTTGTTACGGCTACAGCTTCAGATTTTAATAAATAAAAATATAATAATTGCATTGATAATGCCGATGATCACCAACATTGTTTGCAAACAAAGCTGCGCTATCTAAGACTATTCACACTCTCATAATCCTACGGGAAAGCATACGACCGGAATGTATTTAAGAGGAGGACCAAGCTTCACGTACTTTCCGTGGCACGGGGATTGTGAGCATTACCAACTTTAAAACGATTGAGGATTTTTGACGGAAAGTTATTGTTTATGCAGCAGAGTTACAAGCAGAGAATTCGTGCAGAAGCACATTAGTTATAACATTAGTTTTAAAAATAATTATAAAAGAAATAATCTAATGCTATAGACTGTGTCAAATAATTCCATGAAATATCTTCATTGATTTCGGTTCTATGGAATAGCTGCGCGTCGGGGACTCTTTCGGAAGTTAATATATGAAACGATGACGTGAATACGTTTGAAGTTTCGTGCCTGATACTGGATCACCCTTTGACGTCACGATTTTAGGATAATTTATGATACTTCAATACATCCTACTATTCTACACATATAATAAATGTGTAATAAAGTTTTGTTTCGATGTTTAATACCGCTGGACGGATTTGGTTGAAATTCGCATTGAACATAGCTCATACCCTGACATGATACATAGGCTACCAAATAGCTGCTTCTGGTGAATACTACCCTTCCTATTTTATTGTCATAGTATAACTATTAGAAAGTTTTCATATCAGTGTTGATTATTTTATTTAATATTAATAAATTATTTTTTATCTTAATGTTTTAAAACCAACTAGAAGTTACGAGGAAAGTTACATATACGCAATGGGTACAAATATGTATAGTCTGGTCGCTGTGAGAATGCGTTCCTAACAACTGATGGAATGGACTGTATAACTGAACAATATACAATAAAAATATTACTATCGTTAATTTATCTGACTAACGAATAACGAATCAGAACTATCATTATGTCGGCTTACTATAAATGTTATAATGTCATTTTGTGCTGTTTTTGATCACATCTTCAAATTCAATATGGATTCAAAATATATTAGAAAGGACTTATGACTTTTTATTTTTGTAGTATATCACTAGTCACGTTATAACTGTTTATGAAAAATATTTTTTGATCATAATATCGTTCTTCGTACAGAAAAAAGACTAATGATAGACAATGCAAGTTTTTCGTTTTCAATATTTACAACATTGAGAACAACCGAGCCTTGCGTTTGTCGTATATATATAATGTAAAACCATTTGAAACTAAACCTTATTCCAATAAGCATACAATCCAAGCGATTCGCAATCGAATTAAAGGCGACACTAGTACAAAGTTCTTTAACACTCAGCTACAGAATTTTCAGCCTTATACCCTTGAGAATAAAGGTAAAAGAACGGAAAATAATCATTTCATTTCTGTCGTTCACGTTCTGTCAGACCGTTTAAATGGTACAAATTGCCATTGAAAACGTCATCACGTTTTATGACTGGCAAATGAAAACTATTCTGTATTTTGGTGTAGATTAAAATTATATTGAACATAATATTATATGTATCGTTATTAACTATTTTATTGCAAATAGACCAAACGATTGTACAAAATTTGTTAATAAAAAATTACTTATTTAGCTCTTAAAAACTAGGAAGCTTTATACAATTGATCTTTTAAGAGAAATAGAAGCAGGCCTTTGTGTAATTGGAAAGGTCTACAAAGGTTCATCTGGAAACACGAACCAGTTGCTCTACTGACTAACAGTGAAATTGTGTTATTTTTAATGTTATTGCTGTGCTCTATTTTAATAGTAAATAATCCAGTTTAATTACATTACAGGTGAAATCCCACGGTTCACGTATTAATTTGTAGCAAGTGGCTTATATTCTTATCATGCAAGTGTCTTTTCGCTTAGTTTATTAACCAATTACATTGTGAGTCGAATTTATTGTCTGCCTTCTTTAAATAAATAATTAAAAAAAATACTATAACTTCATCAGCAACTTATCATTAAAATTGACAACTAAAACAGGTAATCATACAAGGTGATACGTCTTTCAAGGTATTAACAGTGCAGCACAGTACAGTAACAGCCTGTTAATGTCCCACTGCTGGGCTAAGGTCTCCTCTCCCTTTTAAGGAGAAGGTTAACAACATTAATTGTATATTCTTTATTTACCGCTAATAACATAATATAGAAAATGCTTAGAACTATGAAAGAAACATGAAAAAATGTGTTTGACAACGTAAGGATTTATGACTTAATAGCCATCTCTTCATACTATATCTGAGATCATACAAATATCTGAGACCTAAGAGATTTTAAAAACATATTCTGATTAGGTAGTGTCGTTAACTGGTGGTGGTGGCTTTGTGCAAACTCGTCTGGGTAAGTACCACCACTCATCATATATTCTACCGGATAACAGCAGTACTTAGTATTGTTGTATTCCGGTTTGAACGGTGAGTGAGCCAGAGTAATTACAGGCACAAGGGACATAACAGCTTAGTTTCCAAGGTTGGTGGCCCATTGGCGATGTAAGCGATGGTTAACATTTCGTACAATGGCAATTTTTATGGGCGTTAGTGACCACTTACCATCAGTTGGCCCATATGCTCGTCTGCCTACCTATACTATAAAAAAATCATACATAAAAATATTATTCATTAATACGTATATAAAAAAGAATATAAACTAATAATGTAAAACTATAAACACTAGACACCCACGTGTGAACGTTTTGAAGATTTCTTGAACCAAAGTTTGAAAATAAATTATTTATGATTATCAAACAATACAATATCACAAATCCCATACATACTTTTGCTGTTAGTTTAGATATATTTATTTATAGCTTGAAATATCATCCTTCTACTTTACGGAAATAACATCGGATGAACAATCCACAATTTCATGCGGTTAAATTTTTCGTATTGTTCGAAAATATTTTTTATTGAATAGTTTTTTTAAATTGTTTGTAATTACGTTTAGAATTCTGAATGGACGTTATTGTAGACTGTTGTACATATATTTTGAAACCATTAAACAATTGTGCTTGTGGGGTGTGACCAATATCAACACCCTTGTGAAACAGAAGGTGGGTCAGGATAGCGAAATAAGTTTTATGTAATTATAAACAATATTTATTAACAGGCAGAGTAACCACCCTGCTCAAGTTCAACAATAATTATATCCGTTCATTGTAAATAATTCGCTATTTATACCAAAGTCTAATCATTTTTAATGTTGGTAGTTGTAAAAAATATCACGAAATTAAATGACATTGAAACAAAATTTATAATCAACTTAAATAAATATTAGATTATTCTAAATTGTATACGCGTTGGTCCTATCGTTGAGTTTAACACTTATTTTTGGTAATCAGACTCAAAACAATTAACAGACGTTGGTCGCTTTATATAGAGATGGGTTGTTGGTATTAGTAACGTAATACCAATATTACGTCAAACGGCATGTGATGAGCTTATGCAATTTTAGCAAAGAAAAAATAATTATCTTTTATATGATTTGACAAATGACAAAATTTGGTTCATATTTTACTCAAAAATGTCTTTTTGCTCTTTTAGCACTACCTTACAGATTTAATATTGAGATGAGCCTAATTACCTACAAGTGATAAAATAATATTTTATATAATAAAACCCACTAACATTTACCGAGAATAACATTTTACTCTTACATTTAGAACATATAGAAGTCATACTGTGTAATACGAGTTTATACAGATAAAAAATATAGACGAACAAATAAGGCTGAATGAATTACCTCTTTCTTTTTAAATTCAGTCAATCGTGAGAAATTTACTATACCTACAAAATTAAATCGAATATTATTTTACGTTTACTACAGATAATAATTACAATATACAAACGAATCATAAAATTATTTTAAATCTGATACAAATCCGTTTCTAATTCAAGTCCAAATCTAAAGCGCAGTAGCTTTTCTCAATAAAACAATAATAGTTCGAAGTAAACTGGTCAATATATCAACATACTCTCAAAGAAACTTGTAACAGGACCCCGATTGTTTTCACAGTGGTCTTATAACTTTCATCTATCGGAAGTTTCTGTTAAATCTCAAACAATAATTTGACATTTTCCATCTACACTCGCTTGATCATAACTCTCAGGGCAATAAAGTTGCTCTTGAAGAATAACTGTAATAAAATTTATTACCGTTGTATCGTAAAAGACGATTTTTATGTAATTTTAAGTACAAGAACTTCTTTATTTTATGACTTGACTCGTGACAGAATTTAAGTTACGTCATCAGCATCGATTGGGATCGCGTATAATGAGATTTACTTTGTAATTGTAATTCTTAGTTTTGTAATAGTATCCCGATGGTAGGTTGTGAGGCACCAATATATTGTTGTTGCTATTTAAAACTAATGAGGACTTTTGCTCTGGACATTATAAGGAAATGTTGTCTCAATTAAGTTTTATTTAAATAAATGTAATATTTACAATAAGAACGGCAAATGGGCCACTTGATGTTAAATGGAAACAACATGTAATAATTTTAACCGTAATTTACATTGCCGATGTGCCAAATATGTCATTCCCTTGTGCCTGTAATTACACTCACCCAAACTGAACAACAAAAATACTAAGTACTGTTTTTTGTTGATTGAATATACGATGAGTGAGTGCCACCTACCCAGGTTATAATAATAATAATGTCCTCCAGACCGATTTCGGCCACGGCGGCCAATCTCAAGAGAAATTAGCCAACTACGCAGGAGATATTATAGTGCACAAGTGTGTGCGCAAACACAGGTGCACTCTCTATTCCCTAACTCTTATAATCCGATGAGACGGCAATCCGACACGACCGGAAAGAGTTCAGGTGCAGGACCAACGGCTTTACGTGCTTTACGAGGCACGGGATTGAACACACTTCCAACTTCCAGACTCCGGGCTGCTACTGAGAATTTTCTGACAGAAAAACCTAATAACATTTCATTGGCCCGACCTGAGAACTGAACCCAGGACCTCTGGGTCTGCGGCCTTACATCAAGCCACTAGACCAACGAGGCAGTCAACCCAGGTTATACGGGCTTGCCTCACCACCAATTAGATAAATCGCTCTTATTTTATTTTAAAACTTTTTAATAGTATTTAATAGAAATAATATGTAGAAAGAATTGTATTAAGAAGAAATAAAGGTGAGTGTAACAAAGAGAAGCCGATCGTCATTAATATTAATGAGCATTACAAGTCGTTACCGTCTTTAACTAAGAATCCTATCTTCCAGCGGGTGGATAACCAAGTATTATTATAGTAAAATATTTATAGGTTTCGGTAGAATCTTTATCACAGTATAAGTATTACAAAATGAGGAGCTTAATTAAATATTAATTAAATACTTTGTTTAATTATTTTCTATTCATACATACTCGTACCAAGGGAAATTGAAATCTATATAAACACGAAAATATAAACCATTTCGATGCTTCTTGTAATGTTTTTAATTAGTTCATAGTGGGTCTTTAAAACAAGACAGAGATTAATATAATGTGATTAAAAAAATATATCGGTTTTTCTTTTCTTAACTAACATTATAAAAGCGAAAGCAGGTTTGTCTGTTTGTTTTCCTTTACATTTAAACTACTGAATCTATCATCATTAAATCTAGCATATAAGGACCGATATATAAATTATTATTTTTTTTCTCAGCCGCGGTCGACAAGCATGCCGGGAAAACATTGGATTGCTTGTCGACCCCGTTGCCCAGGGTGCCCCACGTGGAGGTGACTGGTACCCTAAGGTACCCTACGGTCCCTGACATATGCCCTGTCTATCACAAGCGGGCTAAGCTGTAGGAAATAAATCTATAATTATTCCCAAAATATTTGTTTCCATCACAAACCCGCATTCCAGTGGTGCCGTAGAATAAATGCCAAAATCCCGCGAGAAGACAAGATGCCTTTGCTCAACAGCTGGTCATTTACAGGCTGTTACTAGGTTACTTTTCATGACCCTATAACCAATTATATATAAAATATTTCTATAAAATCCTTCGATCCTTTGGTGGTATGTATTTATATTCACTCAATTTCAAACTGATTACTTTCGAAACTCTAAGTCTGGCATGTTCTGTGGCAATGGATCCGACACCTCGCTCGTACAATGCGACTCAAAGGAGACGGGACCGTCTAAACTCTGCGAGTTATAAAGCGCTCGCTTTACGATGCAAACGCCATAGTGTTTTGTTGTATGGACTAAATGGAAGACGGACGAGGTTCCTGTCTGTAGTCTGTAAATATATTCTATATATCTGACTATTTAGGTATTTGGTTTTTGTGTCTAAAATTCTCAATAGTACATATTCTGGAGTCTAGAAATTGGCGGAGCACTACCGTGCCTAAAAATACGTTAAATCGTTGGTCTCGCACCTGAATATCTCCGATCGTGTCAGATTTGCTGTCCTTTTGGATCATGAGACCAAAGAAATTCGGAGTGCATCTGTGCTTACGCGCACACTAGAGCACCATAATATGTCCTACGTATTTGGCTAATCTATTGAGACTGGTCGCCTCAACCAAAATCGGTCAAAACGACATTATAAATTGTAAGTATTATAGTGTCTAATAAATATAAATCACTGAATATCTCTTAAATGCTCCGCTAATCACTGGATCTTCTATGTTAGATCTTCCGGATCTATAATAACCTACTCGAGAGCTGCTTTGAGTGTGTAAGAACCATACGCTTAATTTACCGCGAACACAAACGCTTCAAATTTCTCTGTTCATTGAAATGACATAACAGCTTATTGTCTATTATCCACCAAGTTGCTCTAATTCAAGTTACTGGATATACAATACATGTTGCAAAATTTAACCGAATCAAGCTTGTTTCTCAAGAACTACATACATAACCCACACAAATGAATTATATCGAAAACAATGCGCTTAAGCCAGCGATATACATATATATGTATAGTAATGGCATGGCAGTATTGCACTTATTCTTTATGTGTGTGCAAGTTTACATTTTTAGGAAGGATCACACAATCTTTTTTTTTATTGACCTAGGTATATAATGATTGTCGCCTTTGATGGGATGTTATTATTCTTGAGTGTATTTTATCTGTCTGTAAGGAGGTTATCTTATTGATCGTGATTTGATTAAGAATTATATCTCTACTTCTATTATTAATAAGAAACTAGTTTATTATTTACAGTTTCTCCGATTGGACCATACATGAAATTTAGCAATTGCAGTTCCTACATACTGCAATTGACCACACCACTACGTAGCTTCCAACGACAATGTAAGTGATTGCAGGATGTGGCTTTCAGCTCTTACAAACTCCCATTGATATCCTGGAACAGCATCAATGAGTGTAAGCTCTTAATGTATGGATTATTGGTTGTGTATATAAGTGCGAGTATTGAATTTTAAATTTAATTTGCAACTATTAAAATAAAATTAAAAACTTAACCAGTTTTCTAATACTTTGCATTTGTTTTCAATATTTTTAATACTTTGCAAATGATGGCAGGTAAAACAGCAGGTTGTGTTCCGGTTTGAAGGGTGAGTGAGCGAGTGTAATTACAGGCACAAGGGACATAAAATCTTAGTTCCCAAGGTTGGTGGCGCATTGGCTATGCAAGCGATGGTTCATATTTCTTACAATGCCAGTGTCTAAGGGCGTTGGTGACCACTTACCATCAGGTGCTTCATATGCTCGTCCGCCTTCCTTTTCTATAAAAAAAAAAGATTGGAACATTTACTTAAAAAAATTGTAACACAGTAAACAATCATGCTGTTAATGAATTTGAAATCTAATAAAGAGTCAACTCTGTTACATTTATTTAATTAAATGTAACATTATCAATATTGCTATCAGAATTAATAACGTTAAAAAAATTCACACCTTCATTTCGAAATTCGAATCCGTCACATTCATTCGATACATCCAACATTAAATTGACCCGTATCTATTTCAGTTTCAGATCACATTGACGTTTAACGTGACACCGGTATTCGTTCAATCAGAAAACGTTCGTTCAATAAACGGATTGAATGAAAGACAAATACAATGAGTCAGCTTTTTGGTCACAGAGCAATTTAAATACAGAAACAAATATTGGACAATAAAATTTTGTTTGCAATGAGATTTTACTATTATGGCTCCCAAGAGAGTTTTGTTTTTTTCCTTTTAATTTACTGTATTTTTTATTTCATTTTTATATATATTTGAGTTTAATGAAAATATCTTTTAATTGGTCCTAATTATATCTACAAGGTTGGTAAGACAATAATAAATAATTAAATACTAATTATCCGTCCCGACCTAAGCCTTTACTTTTAAATAATTTTAAAGGTTAAGTTAAGGTTTTATCTTACCGTACTGTTTAAACTGAGATTTATAATACGTAATTGTATGATTTAATGTTATTTGTCTTAATACATAAATAAACTTAAAGTTTTCGAGCTTGTGAGTAATATCTTTAGAGCTGCTGGTCCTTAGCGCAACAAGCAATGTCTAAGTGGCAATTTTTATTTAAAAAATGCTTGAATTATATAAAGCTTAAACTATTTACGTGTATTATAAGTATTTTAAAACTAGTTTTTACTACTTAATAATTACAAAAATGCACATAAACACCGATCTTGATTAAACTGTCTATACAATTACTGTATCTGTTAATGATCTCATTAAGAAAATCCCTAGAAACAGCTTAACAGGAAGGTTGCCTATGGCTTCAAATGAGTCGTTCGATGAAATCCGATAGAGCTTATAAGGCTGGGAACCCACAGCATTCACAATGCTATAAGATTATTGATTTCTTACATTAAATACAGACATCTATTGGATGATATGTTTCAATTCCAAAAATCCAATTTCAAATAATATAGGAAGGCAGCACTGATTTTTTTATGGCTTATAAGCAGGTGGACCATCAAATAGGACACTACTGATGGTAAGTGGTCCCCACCGCCCACAGTCATTGGCGATGTAAGAGTAACCATTCCATACATTGCTAATGCACCACCAACCTTGAGAACTGAGATGTTATATGCCTGTGACACTGGCTCACTCACCATTCAAAGTGGAACGCAACATTACCTGGTATTGCTGCTTAGGTGCAGAATATCTGATGGGTGGTACCTACCCAGACCACCAGGGAATGTTTCTCTAATATAATTATAAGTTTCTAGCGGTGAGTGCATATCTGCATAATACAATAATAATAAGATGGTGGTCAGCCAGAACAATGTCGACCATGGCATGGAGTGTTGTGTGTGGTCGTACGAAAATGTAATTGCGTACTTGTATTTAATATTTTGCGTACGCGTATTTGTGATTCCACACAACAGACCATGGCCAACCATCAAGCTAAGATACTTGTCTCGAATATTTGATGACATAACGCAAGATAGAAAAAACAACATCTAAAATGTGGCGTTTTATCCAGTGGATGACAGACTTTATCCAGCCCGTATAAATTGAATGGGAAAGCCACCTAAACATACCCTTAGAAATAGGCGTTCCATAATTATCTTCTCCCTTTTTACGTGACATTTTCCGAACTAAACCTTCACTATATTTGAATGGACGAATTCATGAATGATTCGCTGATATTGCTCTATTTAATTCCGATGTTTATTTCATTATTTATTTTTTCTTCCTTGTTTTATTCTCTTTATAAAACATATATTAAATATATTCAAGAGAAAGTTTGCAGCTTTCAACATACTGATCCAATGATTTTTGATACACATGCAGGTTACCTTATAATATTTTTCTTTACCGCCGAGCACGAGATAAATACGAACACAAATTGATTACCTGAAAATAACACTTGCCTAGATTTAATAAAACAACCTTTCTAATAACCTTGGACGTTTTCTGTTTCAAATAATTTCTAGAATTATTAAATCTGTGAGTGCTTGCCTACAATTTGCCGAATACGCTTAAACATTAAAACAAGAGGCTTTTCATTTATATCAAATATTGATGCTCTTCAAAAATATATTTTTTTAATTATTTTATATACGTATACGGTTATTCATTCGTTAGTGAACGTCATGATGACGAATTTCAATTGTTTTCGCTTAGTAGATTCGAAGAAAATAGACAAAACGAACCGACATGTAGTGTTTGTATTAGATTGTCGTTATATACAGGGTTACAGGGTAATATGTCACGATCCTTTTAAAGGGTTATAGTTCAGGACAATAGCTATCAAATGACCCCCAAAATGCTTATGCAAAAGTGTATCGTTTTCGAGTTATTAATTTTTTAATATTTTTTTTATTTAAAGGATGTTTAAGATTCTAAAATTCAATAAAAAAAAATCAACGTATTTTCCCTATTTTTTTTTGTATTTCTTGCTAGGGTACATCCTAGTTAATAATAACCAGTTATAAAACAAAAACAATCTTCAAGCATTTTTAAATTACAGATCCAAAACTGTACAACTTTTCGATTTTTAATTTTGATTCTTTAAGTTACTCGCAATTTTTTTGTAAAAATCACTATGGCTCTTATCGTGCGGGTCATTTTAAAAACATCTGCGTTTCCTTAGCTATCCATCGGTACATAAAAAGTACAGTAACAATCATAAACTCAGGAGAAAATTAGATAACAGAGACCAGGTAGGAAATTCTAAGAAATGCTATTGTTAAGAAATTAAATCTGGATCAAAGACAAAAGGACCTCAATGCAAAGTAGTTAAAGATTATTTTTAATAGGGGTAATAGGTAAAAAAGGAGAGATAAACCAGAGCTGTCATTGCAATTTTGAATTTAAATCAAAAACAAAATACTTAATCTTTTTAGTTACTCCATACTTTCGAAATTACACTGTTTATTATTCATAATTCGTGTTCAAAATGAGATCCCCTATTTCGTATACAAATACGCATTCTTTTTCTTAATTCACTTTTTACTACAACACTACTCAAGCATTCTATTCGACATGAATAGAATTTGCATCATTCATTATTCTTGTTTTGAGTTCTTCAATTGTTTGTACTGGTGAAACATCATAAACCAGGCTTTTCATATGCCCCCAGACATAATAGTCCATCGGAGTCAAATCTGGACTTCTCGCTGGCCATGGGATTGGTCCTCCTCTGCCAATCCATCTATTACGATAATTGCTGTCTAGCCACTGTCTTACGGACATTCGAAAGTGTGCGGGGCAACCATCATGCTGGAATATCATTCTATGCCTAAGTTTCAGCGAAACATTTTCGAGTAACTCATGCAGGATTTCTCTAAGCAAGCTTTCATAACTTTCACCATTTAAGTTATCAGGTAGGAAATGTGGCCCAATAAGATTATCATTGATAATCCCCATCCAGACGTTTACCGAGAAACGTCTTTGGGAACCGCTTAATCGCTTTTTGTGAGGGTTTCCCTGTTCTTTTTGAGACCAATATCGAATATTGTGGTAGTTAGTAATACCATCTTTGTCAAACTTTGACTCGTCTGTCCATAAATTTTTTCTCAAAAAATTGGGATTTTCTGCATCACAGTGTAGCATAAATCGGCAAAAGTCTTGCCGATTTATGCTACAACCGAAATGAAGAAGGAGATCCTGCAAGACGTAAATCTTGCCGATTTACGTCTTGCAGGATCTCCTTCTTCAATCACGTGTACGGGTGTGTAATGATAGGGATACAATCCAGCCGCGTGGACCCCTATTATTATTACCCCTATTAAAAATAATCTTTAACTACTTTGCATTGAGGTCCTTTTGTCTTTGATCCAGATTTAATTTCTTAACAATAGCATTTCTTAGAATTTCCTACCTGGTCTCTTTGTTATCTAATTTTCTCCTGAGTTTATGATTGTTACTGTACTTTTTATGTACCGATGGGTAGCTAAGGAAACGCAGATGTTTTTAAAATGATCCGCACGATAAGAGCCATAGTGATTTTTACAAAAAAATTGCGAGTAACTTAAAGAATCAAAATTAAAAATCGAAAAGTTGTACAGTTTTGGATCTGTAATTTAAAAATGCTTGAAGATTGTTTTTGTTTTATAACTGGTTATTATTAACTAGGATGTACCCTAGCAAGAAATACAAAAAAAAAATAGGGAAAACAAGTTGATTTTTTTTTTATTGAATTTTAGAATCTTAAACATCCTTTAAATAAAAAAAATATTAAAAAATTAATAACTCGAAAACGATACACTTTTGGATAAGCATTTTGGGGGTCATTTGATAGCTATTGTCCTGAACTATAACCCTTTAAAAGGATCGTGACATATTACCCTGTAACCCTGTATATAATTCAATTTATAAATCTCAGTAATATATATGTAATAAAAATGATTCCAGATTTTTTTATATTTTAAGATAACAAACAGCAACAGCCTGTTTATGTCTCACTGCTGGGCTAAGGCCTACTCTCCCTTTTAAGGAGAAGGTTTGGAGCTTATTCCACCATGCTGCTCCAATGCGGGTTGGTAGAATACACATGTGGCAGAATTTTAATAAAATTAGACACATATTTGTTCCGTCACGATGTTTTCCTTCAACGTCAAGTACTAGATGAAATATAAACACAAATTAAGAACATGAAAATTCAGCGGTGTTTTCCCGGGCTTGAACCAACGATTACCGGTTAAGATTTACGCATTCTAACCACTAGGCCATCTCGGCATAACGAACACAAATTTGTAAATACTTTTGTAAACTTTCTATTTTCAAAATCCGTTATAAATTATCAATGCTCATAATATTTACAGTAGCTAGCGACCCACACTAATAGCTAGATAGGATAACTAGGATTATAGTCTGCGGATAGTTAGTCGGATGAAGAACTAGTTTTGTAGTATGGGTTTTTATCAATTCTACGACAATTATTATCAAAAAAAAATTTTGCTTTTACAATGTCTTAATCCATTATCTTCTTACCATTATGGTCTAGCGAATAAAAAAAAATGAATCACAGCCAAATGTCTCGAATTCAAATCAAAGCAAGGCAGCAGATTATTCCATAAAAAAAATTATGTATAACTATAATATACAAAAAAAATCAGTGTCTATTGCCTGTTACTCTCAGGTCAGTCATATATTTCAATTACCGATCCAATTACTTTGACCATCAATAAGTAAATCTAATGTTTCTATATTGAATAAAGAAAATTGAATTTGATATTTTTATTTTTATATATTTAACGATTTATTATTACAGCCGTTATATAGTGTCAAATAAATAAAAAACTACAATATCCCGTTACTGAATACTTTTCACTGGCTTCGTAACTTGTTAAAAGAATGTTAAAATTTACAATGTTGCCACCATAAATAATGAATCGTCCATAACACAACACAGTATTGAGGTCATGCGGTCATATAAGGGTTACTCCTTGTAGGGTTGGCATACGTGATTTTTATTTATGCATTAATTATTTAAATATCATAAATTTTTTATCATGAAATATTCATGAGTTGAAAGGCATATACAACTAAATAATTCTTGTTTTTTTTTTCTTTTGGAGTTAGCCTTATTGGCCTTTTCAATGTCACTAGGACTGACTGACTACAAAAATCTACTCCAAATTTGTGAATAAAAGCTGAGTCGAATGAACAGGAAGGTGGGCTTTATTAACATACCTACCTGTTAGTAATTATTTAATCATGTATATTTTCATTTATTCAATTTTAATTGAAAACGCTTTTTAATGTATAATAAGATCATGTCCAATTTGTGTTACAGATTGACAAACATATTCTTTATAAAGTTTGGGTTCTGCCATATCTGTTGTTGTTGTTATATTATATCCCCTGGAGACCGATATATAGCTTTGGCGGAGTGATGAGGGGATAGCCCCACCAATAAAATGTTAAAATAAACGGTTAAGTGATACAAAATAATGCATTATAGTTTTTTCACAAACTGTCAATCAATCAATCAGATACCTGCCAATTAATATATTTCAGTCTGTAAAAAGCTATTATAAGCATTAGACAATCGTTTACGAAGTACTAACCACGTGACTAAAGTTTGTTGTTCTTTGTTATTGACCTTTTAAAAATGCACAGATAATATTTTAAACATACTAAAGAAGAAAATTGAAGGATACAAAAGTTAAATTATCCTAATAAGCTATTTCTTCATGTAAACCAAGGTGCAGACAGGAAAATTAATCAAGAAAAGTAGTTAAAAAGTTATAATGTCTTACGTCTAATTACACTGGAAAACTCACGGTTCATCAGTAATTACACGAAACAGGAAGTTATCATATTAAACTAACTTCAATAGCTCAAGGGAATGGAGTAGTGGAGTAAAATTTGCAGCTTCGAGCCTGATGGCATAAAAAAAAATTACACGTTATACTTAGTTAAAAAGTAAAACAGGAGTACGACTTTCTGTAATAAATGTTTTTATTATTCTTAAAAAATGTGTATAGCAGACGATAATTGTATCATATCTTTTATTTTATCGGAATGCATCATAAAATACATAGAATATTAAGACGTTTTTAAGAAAATTAATTCTCTAGTTGATTTTAATGTCTAATGTAAAAACAAATTGAATACGCAACGAATCTTTAATACCTTATAGATAACTTTTATATAGGTGACAAAAATGAAGCTTGTAATGGTGGTCACCTCTTCCCATAGACATTGGCAAATCAAAAGTATGTGTTTTTATACAAAGTAACGATGAGTAAGAGAGTCTAGATACAATACAGAACAACCAGGACTGACTCAAAGTACAAAGACATCTTTGACTTATGCAAATATGGATTTTGTTCTAAAGTTTGAAGGTTTGATACGCCTAGAAATGCACGCCTTACAGACATTTCACTAATTTGTGAAACGTGTAAAGGTGGTATACGAAACACTAAGATAATCATTGACTAAAACTTCAGCTAAAATGAATTTACTATAACATTCTACCCCACCTTGAAAATGTTATCCTAACCCTATCCCAACGAGGGTTTGATACCTTGTGATAAAAACGTATTTATGTCAAACTGTACCGGCTGTGGCTTCTCCTAATATAGTTACATTTTTGACAGTTCTATTCCCAGTGAGGTTACACGTTTATTTCATTGTTTGTTCTAATTACGGTGCTCATAGCCTTTAAATTGTGTATGAATAATTGTCTGCGATTATTAACCTAAACCCTTTCTCTAGGATATATTACATAAAATTGGTATTATAAATGAGACGGACACAAGCGGACTAAGGTCATATTAAAACTGAAATATGACCCAATAGCATTTTGCAGTTAATTATTTGGCATAATATTGGGCCCCTAGAAAAAAAAAAACGAATCAGAGGAGTCGAGATGCTTAGCTTAACTATCCGATGCGTTCCAATTTAAAATGATCGTTATATATTTTCGAACACCAATAAAATATATACTTACATAATGTACATTACATTGATACAAATTTATGAATTAATAAAAACGATATTTATTTCTCTAAAAGCATTTTTGATTGTAATATATAATTTTTTTGACATATTGAGTGTAGAATAATATGGCCATCGAACAAAATAATGTTGGGCCTATCATATATGAATAACTTATGTTAAAGATAGTCAGCCAGTTATTGATGAAAGTTTAATAAATTCTCATTATCTTATTAACGATTTTGTCCGGGTAGGTACCACTCACTCGACACATATGCTACAGCAACACTTAGTATTGTTGTGTCTCAGTTTAAGGGGGAAGCATAACATCTTAGTTCCCAAGGTTGATGGCACATTGCTGATAGATTGTTAATATTTCTTATAATTCCAATGTCTGTGGGTGGTGATGATCAACTACCATTAGGTGACCCATTTGAAAGACATCCTTTGTATTTTATAAAAAAAAAACAATATAAATAAATTAAATACCAAAGAAAAACACATAATGTAAGTGTGTTGGAGTAAGTTTTTGTGTCTGTGAACGTATATATAAGAAAGTCCATGTTTGTTTTTAGAGATTACAACCCTAGTTCTGCTTTACAAAAGGAAGCTCTCTATAGATGTGGTCCTGTACAATCTAGTTCATCGTGCCCTACCTTCACTTTATACTGTGGTATTCACGTTCAAATGCGGTATTCCTGTAAAGCTTACTCTTAGAAAATACTACGATATTCTATAAATGCTTATTTACTAATACTATGTCTACGATTTTATGTAATTACGAAAGAATGATTTTACTTAATTAGATAGTCTTAACAGAAAATTTAATCGCAAATGGCAAGGGTTTCCTCCTCTTGGAGGTTTGTAGCATATTACATCACGCCATTCCAATATCGGACGGTGGATACAAATGTGGTAGAATTACCAACCCTATTCCAATACAGCAAGGTTGTGACAGACGAAATAATCATAAATTACATATAGATAACTGTTGATAACTGACTTAAAAAAAGGACGAGGTTCTCAATTGGATTGATTTATTTGAACTAAAAAAATTAATAACAGAAAATAGGAAGACTATACGTTCCAATTTTAGAATAAAAAATAGTTTTATTACAAGCTTTAATTTTTTAAATTTTACACTTTATTTCAAATAGTTCAACGTAATACTTCTATCAAGACTCGAACCACGCAGCAATTGTACGCGTAATTATTGTGCTCATTCCCCAAGCGCGATTGTTTAGAACATTGTTCTTGAACGGCATCCGTTGCACTCAAATGCCCCGTATAATACCGTCCCACTTCTAATGAAATAAAGAAACGTTTTGTCTGCCCACCCCATTGACTGCAGACCTACATACGTTGAATGCTTTACTCTGCCCTCCTTCCCTTTATCTATAGAAATCGATATTCAGGTAACACTATATTTCAAACGTTATTATTAGAGCGCAAAGTTAGTTCTCGAAATTTATCCTGAGATATACTTTACAAATCATGTGACACGTTACCAGCTATGCTAAGGAACTTAGGACCTTTATACACTAAAATTAATGTTAGAGAAGAGAAAAGGTGAAGTATCTTATATAATACATCTTCCTCTAATATTTGAATTGTTTGATTTACTTAAAATTAAATAAATAAATTTAAAAATTCTAGTTCTAAATTTTTTAATTTTGTAAGATCAATTTTAAATATTGGTATAATACAAATAATTTCAAATTAGACCAAGCGTTACGTGACTGTTGTAATTTGCATTAGTTAGGTGCGAAATCAATTGGTGCATTGAGTATGCTAATGTACTAAGATTGCGGCTAAACGACCGTACAAATGACGCTCCCTATAATTATGGTAATAGACAAATACATAATATAATATGACAACCTTTTTAATAAGAGTTTATGCAATTTAAAATTACAACTTATTTTATTGGTTGCGAAAATATTCAAATTCCACTCATATCTCGAAACTTAGAGACAGGCTATCTCTAGTTTTATTGACTACAAGCTGTTATGATTGATGATGAACTATGATTAATACTAAGTTTGCGGCATTTTTATTATACAAAACGCAGGTGCGGTCTTGCGTTGAATATTGCTCGCACCTTTTAAGATGGCTCCGCTAAGTACCTACAGAATGCCTTGGATCGGTTACAACGACGTGGGATTCGCATTATTATTGGCGACGCAAACGTCGCTAACATCCTCAAGCCTTTGCAGTTGTGTCGAGAGATAGCAGCGCGTAGCGCTTTCTATAGAATGTATCACGGCGAGTGCTCTGAGGAATTATTCTCCCTCATTTCCGCTTCCCCTTTCCTTCACAAGTCTACGCATGCTGGCTCTCGATGTCACCGCCTTACTGTGACTTTAATTCCATCGCGCCTGAAGAAATTTGGCAACTCTTTTCTCTGTTGCACCACTAAAAAATGGAATTCTTTTCCAGCAAACGTGTTCCCCTCCTCTTACAACCTGGCTTCCTTCAAACGAGGCGTGAAGAGGCATCTTGCGTGCTGGCAAGGTCCCCACTGCCAGCCCGCAAGATGCCTGCGGCTAGTGCAGAACATTCTTCCCGATTGTACAAGCCGTCCTCGCGTTTGGACTCCACTACCACTTACCATCAGGTGGAGTGGAGTCATGCGTTCCCGGTTATTAAAAAAAAAAAAGTTTATCCCATTTTTTTCCGTAGTTACCTAAGCAAAAAAAGAAATGAGCGTCTCTTTATATACTCTCTTTAATTAACGATTTTTAATAAAAGTGTACAAGTTTTTAAAGCAGTAATGTTGCTGATATCTTATTTGAGTAGAACATTTCAGTGCAAAAAAGATAGTATTTTTATTGGAAATCACTAAAACAATAGGAACACCAATCGCGAAATTGGCTAAATAAATCCACTGGAACTAGCAAAGGGGTTACAGCAACGAGATTCAATGACGCATTAGCGAAAGTGAGATTTATTCCCGAATTGAATAATAAAGCTCCATTCAACGATGAACGCTGAGAACGGGCGAATTTGAATAAAGGGCCCCAGAAATAGCGTACGCCTGGTAAGCTTAGAAATGGCCATCAAACGGCTTATATTTTGACTTTTGCTGACCGAATTACTGTTTTTATAATCATGAAATCGAATATCAATTTTATAATGAAACCATTTCACTGTCAAGAGTTAAATCCAATTTGAATAAAGCTAACTATTTAACAAAATACGTTAAAGGTACAGTGAAGGTAATAATTGTTTTTATGAGAACATTTAAATTTTGGCTTGTGCAAGCTCGACTAGGTACCACCTACTCATCAGATATTCTACCGCAAAACAGCAGTACTAGCTATTGTTGTGTTCCAGTTTGAAGGGTGAGTACAGTACACTTTATTGGTGGTAGAGCTTTGTGCAAGCTCGTCTGGGTAGGTACCACCCACTCATCAGATATTCTACCGCAAAACAGCAGTACTTGGTATTGTTGTGTTCCGATTTGAAGGGTGAGTGAGCCAGTGTAATTACAGGCACAAGGGACATAAAATCTTAGGTCCCAAGGTTGGTGGTGCATTGGCGATGTAAGTGATGGTTAACATTTCTTACAGTACCAATGTTCAAGGGCGTTTGGTGACCACTTACCATCAGGTGGCCCATATGCTCGTCCGCCTTCCTGTTCTATAAAAAAAAAAAAAGTAACAGCCTGTGAATGTCCCGCTGCCTGGCTAAGGCCTCCTCTCCCTTTTTGAGGAGAAGGTTTGGAGCTGGAAGGGTGAGTGAGCAAGTGTAATTACAGACACAAGGGACGTAACATATTAGTTTACAAGGTTAGTGGCACATTGGCGATGTAAGCGATGGTTAACATTTCTTACAATGCCAATGTCTATGGGCGTAGGTGGTCACCTACCATCAGGTGGCCCAAATGCTCGTCAGCCTACATATTCTATAAAAAAAAGGCGTGGGTGCAATAACGCGTCATACGAAGAACTTCGTATATTATTCTGACGACACTGATGAAACCGGAAAACTGATAAATAGGGCACAAAAACTATCAAGAAGGTTCTCGACTATAATTTTACAATGGTGATTCAGGCTGGCCGATGGTGTCCCAAACCAGCATAGGAATCCCACTAAGATCAATTGACAAAAATAAGAAAGACAAGTCATTAGAATAAATACAATTTGATATCCAAAAGTTTTAATTGCGATGCTGTCTGGAAATAAAATCATGTAGGCACATCAAACTATGAAACTTTAAGTTATAGATAGATTTACCAAATGCACTGACAGTATGTCTGTGCGGAATACAAACAAAACAATAAAAAATAAATTACATTTCAACAATTGTCTTGTTTTAATTCATCGTCTGCTGCTTATGTCCTCAGAGAATACAAACGCAGATTCAGTCCTCAAAAAAGGTAGTGGTCATGGCCACCCGAAAATCAGCCAAGTACGAGTTGGACTACGGAGTCGTTAATAACCGATACATTGCATTTGTACTCGTACAAAATTGAAGTTTAAAAAATGTATTCCTCCCTGGACCTTCCTATTACCCCAACTAAGGGTAACTAACCCAGGCTCTTTCCATGGCGATGGCGTCTACTTCCGAATATTTATCGTAAATAGCACCATGTCGTGGTTTATTGCATCATTATTTATAGCTCTAATTCATATTTTAGTTGAACCTTCCTTTAATCCGATATTCGAACAAGTCACAGATTCGAATAATTTGACAACAATTATTACTACAATCTGTTGTAAGTCAAACGTGCAATTGATAGCTTGATCCAGCTGTAGAACTAGTTCAGCAAAAGCGGTGGATGTACAACCTTGCAATCGTCATAAATGCTTGTACAGTTGAACTATACCGTTTGTTGATCATTGCTAGAATTCAGTTTAGTCTGTAGTAATAGTAGGAATTTATTGGAAAATATTCTTAAATACCATTCTGCGTATTATATGAGGCAATTTACATAATATTTATTAACTATATTATTTTTATCAATATTGATTTTTTTTGTTTTAATTATATGCCAATATATTTTATTAAATTTTCTTCGTTTTTTTTTTAAATAACATTCACTCACATAATTATAAAAAAATATTAGGTATATGATATAATATTATAGATAGCTAACTGATAAGAAAATATATCACTACTTTAATTATTTTATAAAAGTACAAATTTTTGTGTTCTGCAAGTATCTTGGGTAAACACTATTAATTTGGACCAAATTTTCAGTTTCATGCGGCCACGCAAATGCAGGATTCTATGAAAGAACGAAACAATAGCATCACGTTAACGCTTATTTATATCAGGTTTTAGGTTTTGCACACTTTAATATAATATTTTGACAATAAATAACGTATTTTGAATTAATATAATTCAATTCATTAAATATAATTCAATTGTATATCTAAATAAAAGCTTATTTTTAGAACTTGCAAATAGTAAATTTAGTTTGAATCCATTACTCGCGTGTAGTTCCTTTATTTTTTATAAACTTTAACATGATTGACTTTCAAATAATAAAGTAATAATTTGTAAATGATGACTTTAGATAGATGCTTTTTATTGAATTCATACTCAATGTTATATTTGAGCGATCTGCTGCTTTTATAGGTATTAACGGTCACTTAAAAAAAAAAAACGATAGTAAAATTATTTGAAGCGTTACAAAACTTACCAGAAGATAATAATAGATACATACATCCTTACAACGTGCGGCTTGTAACTACGAAATTAATGCACAATACGACTACGTTTAGTGATTCTATTCTCCTTACAATATTTAAGCTACACCTGTCTTTCCAATATCTGATATATTTTAACCAGTATATTATATCGAGGTTCAGAGTTAATGCTTACTTACTTACTTTAATTGCACGATGATCTAATTCTACACAGAATCTAATTCTATACAAACCATGTTTGAATTTTTAAGGAATAATATAATAATATTGACATATTTTGTTTCAAATAATTTACGAAATTCCTTCTGAATGAATAAAATTTAAGTAAATTAATAATATTAATTTAATGTATAGAGCGAGTACTGAGTACTTTATATCGTATTAACAAAACGCAAAAACGTCATTGAAATAATCTAATACGCAAAACGTCAAACTCAAACGTCAGTTTATGTGAATATTGTTTTTTTCGTATTATTAATTCCAAAAATTATCAAATTTACGATATTACTATTTAACCGTATTTAAGAAAAGATTTTTTATTACCAGTGCTTATGTACCTTATTTAGATCATAATATTTTGTGTCACTTCCGTCATTGCACAACAAAGAAACCATATCTAAATTGTAATTGTTAAAAATCTGAAAGTTTTATTCGCTATTAAAGCAGTATGGCACGCAGTATGACTATGGATTACGTTACAGCACTCAAGATTCTTGTAATTGGAGAAAGTGGTGTTGGAAAATCAAGGTAAGTGTTTGATTCGTTCGACAGAATTACATGACTCATGAAAGGTGTATAAGTACTATCCCTAATTTATTTTATGTACATAAATTATAATTGACTAAGATTGTATTTACCAAGCCTTAACATGAAAATTAAAATACTAAGTAAACATTGATATTATCAAGAACAATACAATACAGAATACATTTTTATTGTACTTAAACTTGTTAAAGTATTTAATATAGATAAAGAAAATTTATATTTCAACTTCCCAATTCAAATTTATTCTTAACATTTGTGAATTGTTTTAAATTAAAACGTTTAAAAACTTTTGCTTAGTATTAGTTTAATTAAATAATGGAATCTCTCTTTCTGTCATTAATAATTTTACATTTGAAAGACGAAGACAGCATTGTTCAACTAATCACTCGCAAACAATTAAAACTAAGGTTGCTAGTTACTTATTTTGTTTGCTTCGGTCATATATTAGTTTTTTAAAGTGTCATTGCCTTGTTTTGTAAGGTTGGTAATGAAAATACTTTCTTTTATTTGTAATGTTAATGAAATTGAATACAAACTGATGCTTTAATTATTATAATGATAACCTTTGTTTACTTGCTTCAAAGATTCATGTATGATCGTGTTTCTTTGATCAGATAAATAAATTAATTGCTATAATTGGTACATATATTACAAACAAATGACCTCTTTAAATGGATTCTTCCTACTATATACAAAATAAAATTAGTAGATTGATTTTTTTATCTACATATACAAAAAGATTATAAAGTTATGTAGGTCGAACCTCTTTGTAATATTTTTTGTACATTATTTATTTATCTATTATGCTATGAATTCAGTTGTAAGCGTTTATAATATCACTATTATTGACTTCTTCGGTCTTACTATATAAATATACATTTTTATTATATCATAGGTAGGCAAACCACCAACTGTGTCATGATGGTATGTGGTCATCAATAGGTGCCATAAGAAATACTAATCATCACCAAAGCACCACCAACCTTGGGAAACTAAAATCTTATATTACTTGTGCCTGTAATTACACTGACTCACTCACCCTTAAAACCGGAACACAACAAAACTAAGTATTGCTATTTGGTACCTGCTCAGATGGGCTTGCTCGAAGCCGTGCCACAAAATAAATGTATAATAATTATTTAATAAAAGAATGATTTACAGGGTAGATTTTTGTACAAATTACATTGATAACAATATGACAATGGCATTAATGGTTTCTTATCATATCTATTAATGATTTTTAATAATCAATTAAAAAAAAACTATTATATGTTTTTTAAATATTACTAAATACATTGTAGTTTTACGGAAACCTTGACCAAATATTGCAAGGTGAATGAGGCGACTGTTTTTGCAACAATAAAATTATTGAATCATAAAAATTTTGTATACAAGCATATAAATAAAATATATTTTTATCATATAAAATTATGATAGTTAATATTTTTATCATTTGAAATGACTGTTGTTGGCACTTATGTACTTAAAGAATCATTTCACATAGTTTTCTAAATAATGTGAGATCAATACTAACATATACGTTAAAGAGTTTGTTGATTTCAATAGGCTAACCTGACGCCAGGGTAGGGATACCCGTATCTTTTAAATGAAAATGGATAAACCGGATTAAGAAACCCACCAAACTTTTTATTTGATTTACTTTTATTTTAGTATAATCCTAGCATTTACAACTGGAGACTACAATGCCTCCTTCCCAGCCACCATAGGAGTTGACTACAAATGTAAGGTCATGGACGTCAATGGTTTGAAGGTCAAACTTGGTATTTGGGATACGGCAGGACAGGAACGTTATAGAACATTAACAAACAGTTTTTACAGGTAATTGGAAATTATAAATCTTTAATTATTATTTTTTTAGTTGTTTTCATTCACATAAATCACATTCATAAAATATATAACTAAATGTACACAGATCATGATCACATGGAATGCTGGCAAGAATGTTAGCAGCATTTTCCTGTTGAATGGCAATTTAGATTATTTGAGACATACCCAAAAATGTCAACACTAGAGTCAAAAATAGTGCTTATTACTTTTTCATTTGATTGATTATATTTAAAAATTTTCAATTAACTCCTCTATCCTAAAACTTCATCATAATATTTTGCAGTTTGTATTATGTAAATAAAAAAAAAACTGATAAAGAAAATTCCTATTGTGTGTGTGTGAGTGAGAGAGATGATGTTTAAATTAAAAATGATTTCAACTTAAGGATTTAATGTAGGATCATTGTTCTAGAGACGCACACGGAGCTATTTTAGTTTATGACCAATCAGAACCAAAAACACTACAAAAGTTAAATGAATGGGTCGAAGAGTTACAAGTGTATTCTACAAAGAAAAATATTGTATGCTTAGTTGTTGGCAATAAAATTGACAAGGTATGTTGTATTTTATCTAGTCTTTCCAATTTCCACAGATTTTTGGTTTTATTTCATCTAATTTAGTAGTTTGATGGGCGTTTTTTTATTTCCAGTTAGCATCTTCAATCAATATCAGGATTACAATTTTTGTTTGTCTTCATTCTTGTGTGCCTTAGTTGCCTAGTTCGTTACTTGTGTAATTGATCTTAGTGGGATTCTGCATTCCTAGGCTGGTCTGGATAGTATTTGGTCAGCCTGTACATGCTATTAATTATAGATCGTCATTATAAGATTGTAAAAATGTGAATCACCTTGGTAGTCGCCGTTTTTGCTCCTTTAAACACACTGACACACGCACGCACGCACACACACACACACACACACACACACACACACACACACACACACACACATACACATGCACATACACACATACACACACACACACACATTAATTTATTTTGCCCATAGATTTATTTGTGAAATTAAATTCAGTGCTATCAAAGTGATAGCACCTACTTGGTAGTTTACGATCCAGTGTTATTAATATAGTTTGCAAGACATTGGCCTAATGACATCAGCTTAAACAGATTTCAATTTCTGTACCCTTTTTTTTACAAGCTCATCGGGGTAATCTCCATTACTATTCCTTCATCGCATCTTTTTCACATAACCATATTTTAATATATTTTTTTGGAAACGTATTTGTATTAGATAGTTTTACGTAACACAATGTTGTACCATCTTTACTCCAATACATTTTTCTACTCATATATTTAGTAAAACGTCCTCTCGTTGACATTGCAAACCAAACTATACCAACTCATTTCTTGAATCCAGACTTGTTACTTAATATGATGTTGTTACACAGCATACTTAATATGATGTTGTTATTTAACAATATTTAAATTTGGAAAATCAGTTCAGTATATCGCAATGTTACAAATTGTATCGACATCGATACATACTTTTTAGTCGTCGGTATTAAAATAAAAACAGTTTTTGATTTTAGCTATGAACACATTACTGTACCGTACACATTTTCATACGTCAAACGTTCAATACGTCTGTTATACATTCAAAAATCTGACTTCTTCCAAGGAACAGTGCTGACTGACGCGTAGTCTCCGAATCAACTGTGTCCATTATAATATACTATAACATAAAAGACTTACGATTAACAATAAACTTTACAATATAGCTAACATGTTACATAATCTGGACGCGTCCTGTTAGGTCATTAACAGAGTAACCATAAATTAATTAATTTTAGACTAGTTTTTTCTTGTCGCCATTCGTTTGTCCTTCCATACCCTTCTGTCCATTTTTTTTGTAATTGTCAAAGTGTGTTTTTGTCCTCCATTCATGTCTATTTTTGGTCATAGAAATAAGTAATCCTAGTTCAAGCATATAACCTTTTTGCTTTTTTAGTGTTTCCATGATCTCTTCTCTTGTTAGCCTATTTTCTTCATATCTACTGAACGAAAACAGTATTCATACTTCACACATTTCTTATTAAAAAATTAAATTTATTCCTTGTAATACATTTACATGTCGATACCAGGACAAGAGTTTTTTTTTAAATTTCCCTTTACTGTATTGAAATAGAAACCACCCATTCAAAGTTTATCCTTGTTCGAAATAATATGACGTTTTACAGCTTCGTAAAAAGAACTGCTTATTAGTGAGTGTGTCATGTCAAAGTTTCGCTAACATGTAACGACTGCTTGTAGCCACGTGCTGTATCCAGAGAAGCTGGCCAGGCGTTCGCGCAAAAACATAGAATGCTCTTCATAGAGAGCAGTGCGAAAACTCAAGAGGGAATCAATTTGGCTTTTGAAGAGTTAGTACAAAAGGTAAGATTCAAGATTACAATATCAATATATTTTTCTAACCCAATTAGTCACATTTTTTTTTACTATTTCACTATAATTATAGTTATAATCCCTGCGCATTTGACCTTGAACTGTGACACACATGAGCCGCCCAGTAGTAGCCTCGGAAAGTTGGCTAATTGTTATTTACTACTCGGTCCCATCGGATAATGAGAGTCAGGGAGTCAGTAAAGAGTGCACCTATGCTTGCACACACATTTGTTCACTATAATATGTCCTACTTAGTTGGCTAATCTCTCTTGAGATCGGACGCTTTGCCCTAATTTGGTCATTAGGTCATCATCATCATCATGTGTGAACAAAGCAATGATTCGACAAACTTATTATAGATCATTGAAACGCCGGGTCTCTGGGAGTCCACCGGTTCGTCTTCTAATATCCGCATATCAAATGATGAAAGAAGACAACAAGAGGAATCTACGTGCTATGACTATTCCTGTTCTATTTAGTATACCGCTGTGCATATGTATTTCACAGGTTGGCTATTTGGAAAAAATATTATTTCTTATATACAAATTAAGTACATGATATAAATACATTATTGAAGGACTAATTTTCCTTGACCTTGAAAAACATGACCAATATCTGTATGTCTTTAAAATACAATAGCATTTTAAATAAGTACATTTATCATATCATTTATTAATTTATTGTGAGGATATTTCAAATACAAAAAGTCAACCTTTATGTGCAATGTGATATTTTATAGTCTGCTTTTGTATATAAATATTTTAAAAAGTGTTCACAGATATAGTATGGACTCAGGTGTTTGCTAAAGTTGCGATTTATGAATGTTGGGCATTTCATATTATACGTATAAGTGACGCTAATAAACTGATGAAAGTATTTTTTTTTAAAATTTATGTTCTTGAATTAACAATTCTAAATTTAAATATTCAACTGATAAGGGAAAGTTTACACTGACGTATTTTTTTTTTTCGAATCATAATTACATTTTTTTATCCAGTCAGATTTTTCTAATAAATCATAATCAAATTATACGAAAAAAAAAAGAATTTCACTGAATTAGGAACGCTTAATTATGGTTCGTTCGTTCTATCTAGTCTAGAAACGAGAAAATGATCCATCAAAGAGTTCTGAAATGGCAATTATTCTCGCCCAGTATCAACCTCAATGTCCTAAGCTATACTGACGAGTCATCAGAACTCTGACAGTCGATAACGATGACCAGGGTTTGCGTTTCTAGACCGACGAAATTAGGTTAGATATCTTTGAATTTATGACTCGATAAAGTCGAACTAACCAATAGCAGACAATTTATAAAAGACGCAACGAATTTTGTTTTGATTTTCTATCTTATGGTTTTAATGATAACGTTCAAAATCGTTTCGCATATTATTAATTACAGGTAGTCCATGCTAGATCTTTAAATTAAAATAAATTAGCTGTCACTCACAAAATTAGTCTTGTAATGAAATATAAAATATAAGCCTTTTCTATGCGTAGAAAATTATGTAAGTAAATTCTGGTTAATATTTTTAGGATATGTGTAAGAATTCTAAATCATCCCCAATAGAATGTTTTATTTTTTAATTGTTAATAAGGCGCTAGTGAGCTATTGTTGTGTTAATCATTTTTATAATCTGTGAATTTATTATCTGTGGAATATTTAATGTGGGTTTTTATAGGACCAAAGTGCAAAATAAAGTGCTGATTAGTAAAATGTTTTTGATTTATAAAAACCGTATTTATTCGTTACAGTTTTTTTTAAATTATTTTTAAGCCTAAAAGTCAGATTTCTATATTAAACACAGATTGTGTTTAATATTTTTACTGATTGGTTTAGTAATATATTTATAGTTGATATCTTTTTTTAACAAATTACGTAGTATAAAACTTTATTCAAACGAATATGAAGCTCGTGGATCCCAATACATGTGTTGAGTCAAATAATCTTACATCTCTTTTAGTTAAACGTTGCAAAACAACAATAAACTTCGCACATTTAATCGCGTTCAATGAAGTCTCTTTGAAAAACGAACATTCTTATAGTATCTTAGGTATGTCCATACCTATACATGTCGCTTTATGATTTATAAATTGCGAGTCCGATTATGTAAATTTATGCAAATGACGTGCATTGATACATATAGTTAATGACACAGATTGTGATTTATAAATATAATTTAGACGGCTTGTTTTTGCTATAAATTTGTAATGAGTATTTTTTTTAATTATGTATATTATCTGGTCTGTACATAGTTTACTATTAAAAATTAATTAAAATAAACTTGTCTTTACATTAGTCATACAAATAAAATAAATAAAAGTTATGATAAGACATCTATGAAATACAATGCGATCAATGTTTGAGAAGTTTTTTAGCTTAATTTTATATAATCCGAATTCAACATTAACGGAAATAAAATATAATTTTCAATCGTGAATTTAATTGCTAACAAGGGACATTGAATTATTAGTTACGTTAAACGAAGCGTTCATTCAAAAGAGCGAATGAAAGAAGTGAAATTATAACTTTATAACTCCTAAATAAGTTTTGATGTAAATTAATAATCCATAAGTACAGCTTCAATACCGTCTATAACGTTGTAAAATTACGGTACTTGAGAAAATTATACCCATACGAATTCACCCCAAGAAAATCCAAAATGACTAACATTAAAAATAATCTGTAGTTGCAGATAGCAGGTGTAGCCGTAGCTTTATAAATTCTCCATTTCATTTCACACATTTGAAAATAAACGACACTACTCTTGCTTTGGTTACTACCTAAAATACGTACTCAATTATTGTATCCATTTATGATAAATTACTATACAATTAGTGTTTCACAAGTGAAGTCATGAATAGAAACAAAATCGGGGATCGTCGTAATTGAGCAATGATTCAATACTATTATATTAAAGATTTGCCTTTTATTTACAATTGGATATACTTTGTAACAAAATTATACGAACTCTGAAATCAATTACTAACACCATGAAAAAGCCGCACTAATTTTGCCCTTTGTCTACTTAACATCTTACTCTGACTAATAACAGTGACCGGCCATTTATCACATGCCTTGGACAAATGCTCTTCAAGGAAGCCTGCCCTCAATGGCCCTCCGAAGGAGTCCCCACTAATGAGACGTCATCAGTCAGGAGCTTGGGATAAGCGTTGACAAATAAAAGCAGGGCCCAGTGATTTACCGCTGTTTACTTCGAATCATTTATAATCTGTAGATAAACAGATAACATATTAACTTGCGTGCCTTGGCGGGAAATACTTGACTTATAACGTCGTTCAGAAACATACGGTTTTTTTTTGTTTGACAAAAACTGGTCTTTCGTTTATATTATTTTAAAAGTTATTATTTATCATTTCCAAAGTGGTAGAGGGTGTAATGGGGTTCGTTATGTACCCAGCTCTGGAAGGAATCATACTTATAAATATCGTTTCAATTATATCAATGGACTTAAGGATTTAAATTAATCGGTTTATTTGTGGATAAAAAACTTATTTCGTTTGCAAAACAAGTTACACGCGTTGATTGTCGTATAACAATATGTCGTATAAAATCACATAGGTATGTATTTATATTTATTAGATACTAAAGACTCCAAACAGCTGTTATTCAATAAATAATATCCTGAAAATGATCCACTGTTAGGTAAAGTTCTCATCTCTTTCAACGAAACAACTTGGAGTTTCTCCCAGCACGCTGCTTCAATGCGGGGTGGATAAACATGTGGCAGAACTTCATCCAATACACAGATTTTCTCATGATGTTATCCTTCATCGCTAAGCGTGATATTAATTATTAGTAAAATATATTAATTTCTTAAGAACTTAGTATTGCTTGTTCTTATCACTGAGCCATCTTTTTATATCCGTTATATACTTATTCCGCAAATATATTATACCATATTCTAGATTGGGAATTTGTTTAGTTTTATAGATGTATAATAGAAAATTATATCACTTTATTTAGACAATCAGGCCCAAAACTTCCCGTTTACATTAATTACTGTTTTAGTAACAGTTAGCAATCATTATGATGTTCAGTAGAAACAATTATATGGGACCAACAGATAGAACATTATTAATGTCACCTTACGGTGCTCATAATGCATTGGTCATTGATTAATGAAGGGACTCGATAAAATATTCATAAACAATATTTAATAATATTCATTTCCAATATCAACCGAGATGACCCAGTAAGAACACGTGAATCTTAATCGATGATCGTGGGTTCAAAACCCGGGCAAACACAACTGAATTTTCATGTGCTTAATTTGTGATTATAATTCATCTCGTGCTTTACAGTGAAGGAAAACATCGTGAGGAAACCTGTGTGTATCTAATTTCATTGAAATTTTCAACCCGCATTGGAGCAGCGTGGTGGAATAAGTTTCAAACCTTCTCCTCAAAAAAGGGAGAGGTGGCCTTTAGCCCAGCTGTGAGGCATTCACAGGCTGTTACGGATTTTCAATTTTACAAAGACCAACAAAAACATTTTTTTTTTCTATTTTTTTTTTCTATTTTTTTTTTCTATTTTTTTTTCTTTTTATTTAATATGTGCATTCATACAAATATCATTAATAAAAGCCGTTTAAACAAACAAGTTTTGATATATGTAAATATTCCCTTACGTTAAATCAACGCCAGCATGTTGTGTATCAAGTAAACCGAAGCCGTCGAAATTCATAGACACGGATGTTGAAATTTCAAGCTGCATATCCGACAACCGCTTATCTTATCAAATTAACAGGAAAGCACTCGTGAAATAGTATTTCCAAATGGTCGAGTATTAATACTGGAGATGAACGTCCAATTTATTGCACCAACTTAAAATGGTTGGTTTTATTTTTTTTCTCTAATGGTCCTCCGAAACGTTTAGATTAATAAAATCATATAATTTCGAAAACCGAACCGATTACATCAACTTCCAAATTGAGAGCATTAAAATGATAACTGCAGTGCTATTCTGTAACAACTCACTTCATTACTCACTCGTGAAATGTTCACTTATGGCTATATACTTTGATGCGGGTATTCTTTAAGTGTTATAATTGATATGGTTAATGTTGCATATCCCTAACGAGTTTCGAGTTTCTTCTTATAGAATAGCGCTACTAAATCAAATAAGGTGTAGGATTAATAAAGCTTGGACCATTTAAAATCAAATCCGTAACCGTAACAGCCTGTGAATGTCCCGGTTATTCCACCACGCTGCTCCAATGTTGGTGGTATACACATGTGGAAGAATTTCACTGAAATTAGACACATCAAGGTTTTCTCACGATGTTTTCCTTCACCGATCTTCCATCAATCTAATAATTTATTAATATTTAAAATACTTTAGCCGATGCAATATAGACGTAGACGCTTTATAATTTATATAATGTCTTACTTTTATGCTCAGTTCAGAAATAATCGAATGCAAAATGTGGTATGTCCCGAGAAAATACGTGTTAAAATCAAGCTCGAATTTTGTGAAAATCAAGTAATTCACATGCCAGCTAAATGTGCAAGCGACTCACGCACTTCATATTCAAGTAATAAATGTCATATTTACATAAATGATTTGGGCAATAGTCCTCTTTTTTATGATATACTAGTAAATATGTTAATACAGAATAAAAAAATCCGATTTTCTATAAATGTATTGACTTAAATAACATATCTTGTAAGAAATTCTGCTAAGTATATTTCTGTTATTTATATTTCTATTGTTGCTAGTTGGATAAAAAACATGTTAAATTCATAATCATCAGCACTTTATTTCTGTTTTCATCAAAAAAGAAGCGATAAAAAGCGGAACTACCGTCTTATCAACGGATTCCAGTTTAAAAGGTAAGTGAGCCAATATAATTCCGTGATTATATATCGATGTGCCTGTGCACAAGGGTAACAACCATTGGCGATGTAGGGAATGGTTAATATTTCTTACAATGCCAATGTGGTATACTATGGGTGGTGTTGTATTACCATCAAGTGGCCCATACGTCCGTCCACTCACTTATCTTATAAAAAAATATAAGTTATGTATGGACTTCATAAAAATAGGTCTAAATTTATTCACATAGTAAAATATAAAGGTATTTGATTTTAAAACGGAATCAAGAACTTTTAAACGAAAGCGACGTAAAGTCAAAGACTTTCGACATGGAATTTCTTTAGGATGCTCCAAATTTATTATGCTTCTAAAAATGCATCCAAAATATTTTAGTACATTATGAAACTAAAACATTCCTTTAAAACGTTGAATACTTATCATATTATGAAAATACATAAAACGTTTATTATATCACAAAAAACTGTTAATTCAATTTAATATAATTATTATATATTTTATATGATACCATATTGGTATTAACGCATAAAGCTACGACCGATAAAGCGATAATATGTCATTACCTTCTCCTCGAAAGGGAGAACAGGCCTTAGCCCAACAGTGGGACATTAACAGGCTGTTACTATGTCATTACACCAAAAACTTTTATTTCATATTCGGGTTCTAGGGTAGGTGTATCTATGACCTATTTTTTCAAAAATTTAAAACTTATTGCTGATTAATAGCAGAAGACGTCTTTCGTTCAAAATCTCTTTAATAAAAATAAGGTAAACATCATTAAAACACCTAACATAAAATCAGATAGCTACCAGTTCTAGGAATAAGGGAGTTGCAAATTATTACGCCATTTTTAGACTGCAAGCGGATAGTGTTTTAGTGGTTTTGATGTAAAAATCTATTGCAGATATTATACCCTTGTGGTGATAACGGCTGGACTGTTGATTTACCTTTTATTAAAATTTTATGACATTAACAATAATCACAATTAACATTATAATTTGTATTTTTGTGACGAAAGATTAAAATGATTTAAAACACTCGTTCCTCTGCCTAATTATCTCTAACACAAACTTGGCCATATGTATAATAATATATTACTAAGCACTTTATATACTTTTTTAGGCTATATGTTAAATCATTATAAAATAATCTTTAAAGGTTATACAATTGAAAATACACCGTAACTGTAACAGCCTGTGAATGTCTCACTGCTGGGCTAAAGGCCTCCTCTCCCTTTTTGAGGAGAAGGTTTGGAGCTTATTCCCCCATGCTGCTCCAGTGCGAGTTGGTGGAATACACAGAATTTCAGTGAAATTAGACACATGCCTTCACCGTAAAGAACGAGATGAATTATTATCCCAAATACACCATGATCACATATTGAAGTCCAGTCACAATAATTGATATTATTTCCGAATTAAAATAGTGTTTCCTTACATATTTCGAAATAATAAAGTACATTTTTATATAATTGTGTATGCTACTATCTAATATGAAATGAAAAAAACCCCATTCCATATCTTATACGACATCCATGAATGAAAAGCATACTAAGCGCCATCAATCAGGCCAAACTAAAAAAGTGTAATTAATTCCATAAATAAATATTACTTGTTATAAATACAAAAAGGATTATTTCATAAATATTTCTCAAAACAAGTACCGAGCTGGCACGGGTCTGCAAACAGACAATGCTGGTTGATTTATGTAAATAAAATACGTACAACTTAGAACTACCTGTAAAGTAGAGCTGTAAGAATAATTCCAAGTATTTGCAATTCAAATTCAGGTAAGTTCAGGTAACATTGACATACCATTACAAACCACAAACTATTATTTTTAATTTTTAGTCTATTTTAGGGTTTTGTGCAGACCTGTCCGGGTAGATAGCACCCACTCATCAGATATTTTACCGCCTTTATTGTGATACGGTTTGAAAGTTGAGTGTGTCTGTGTAATTATATATAAAGGTACATAACATTTGAGGTCCTTTAGCTCTGAATCTGTCTACTACCTAAGTCACACACTTGTCGGGTAATAAAGAAACAAAATAGAAAATAAAATGCGAACCCCAATATACAGTAATACACAAAACAGTATTGGCGTTTATAGCATATCAGCAGTCGTTTAGCTTATTCCATCCCGTCGCTCCAATTCGGATGATGGTGATGACATAAATGTGGCAGATTTTCATCAGATATCTTACTTTATTTTCCTCTACCATCGAGCACGAGATCAATTATAAACACAAATTCAGATGTTCGATTAATTTTCACGTGTGATCTATTTTTAAAAAGGAATTTATTTTCCTTTTTATATAAGCATAGATGTTTTATAAAACCCTGCAGTCAATCGTGTTTGAATATGACGGATGGCAGGATAAAGTAAAACGTATGACTGTCGCTATACAGCGAGTTTGATTGATTGCCATTGTCTAAGCGATCAGCGTTCGTCATTTTGATTTGTTTTGTTTTAAAATTGTATCAGTTTTATATCGTTCGTTTGTATAAACTTTGTATTTTATTATTTATTATAAACTGTTACAGCTTAAGAATGATTAAGATGCCTCTTATACTATGACAGATTATAATCTATGGAAAAAAAATTAAGTATATAAACAATTATATGTAAGGAGTTGAGTTTTTGAGAAGAATAAGAGATTTTTTGAAAACTATAATGTTTTAATTGAAGCAATGGAAGTAAAATATACATCTTAATAATAAGTCGCTGGTTTAAATTTTGGCGAACAAATCTCAATTGTTTTTCGTGGGCTAACATAGGATTCAAATCGCAATGTTATGCGTTCAAGCCCTGCGTTGGGCCAATAAAAAGCTCTTGATTTTCTCCGTTAATATTTTTCTGAACTGTCCGAAATCCGGAAATCAACAGCTTTAACATTCGAGCCTCGGAAATCAAATAATAATTTATGTGCTGCAATAACAGACATTTATCTAATATTTATCTATAGTAATAACAGTGATTGTCTATCAAATTTGATGCTAGATGATCTAACACATCCGCAAAGCATTGTTTGTGCATAATACACAGATTAATAACTACTATGTGGTCTTGATTATTCTACAGTGTATTAAAACAATCATAATTATAACACGTCATAGATATGTTTAGATAGTAATCTCTAATAATACGAGAATAATTACGTGAATTGAAGCTTTTGAATTGTCCATTCGTTTCTGAGATAAATAAATACGACTTCTGTTATAAGCACTAGAAACTGAAATCAAGTACCTATACAGTACAGTAACAGCCCGTTAATGTCCCACTGCTGGGCTAAGGCCTCCTCTCTTTTGAGGAGAAGATTTGGAGCTTATTCCACCACGCTGCTCCTATGCGGGTTAGTAGAATACACATGTGGCATAATTTCAATGAAATTAGACACATGCAGGTTTCCTCACGATGTTTTCCTTCACCGTCATGCACGAGATGAATTATAAACACAAATTAAGCAGTATTTTTTTATTACCTGTACATGATTTAAATAAATGCAAAGCTACCTGTTCGGCATCGGTTCTACTGAGAATCGCTACCGAATTAATCGAACCAGTATTCACTCTTTTTATGCGACTGCCCAAAAAAGGAGTGTAATGCTTTCAGAGTTTATGTATGTATGTGAGTTTCTTTATTCCACCATACATTTTAAATACCTGAACAAGTTTGGATTTATGGGGTATCGTTAGAATTCACATAGATGTATTATTAATATAATATTAATACATTTTCACTCTTAAGCAACTTTTAAAACATAAAATGTAGAGACAAAAAAAAAATTTCATTCAAGTGCATAATCCTTTTGACTGGGACCTTTTTTTTCAGATACAACCTTTTATTTCAACTCATTGTGATTTAAAAAAAATATGTATTAGACAAAATGGCAAAATATGTTCGTTATATATATATATATATATATATATATATATATATATATATATATATATATATATAATATATATATATATTATGTAATAGGGAGTCGGACGTGCAAATGGGCTTGCAAATCTGTTTGTAAGTAGTCACCAACATCCATAGACATTGGTGCTGTAGGAAATAAACCGTTCCTTACATATCCAATGCGCCACCAATCTTCGGAACTAAGATGCTAGGTGAGCCTGTAGTTACACTGGATCACTCGCCCCTGAAAACAGAACACAGCAATACTTATTACTGCTGTTTAGCAGTATACTGGTGGTAGAGCTTTGTGCAAGCTCGTCTGGGTAGGTACCACCCACTCATCAGACATTCTGCCGCAAAACAGCAGTACTTGGTATTGTTGTGTTCCGGTTTGAAGGATGAGTGAGCCAGTGTAATTACCGGCACAAGGGACATAAGATCGTAGTTCCCAAGGTTGGTGGCGCATTGGCGATTTAAGCGATTGGCAACATTTCTTACAATGCCAATGTCTAAGAGCGTTGGTGACCACTTACCATCAGGTGGCCCATATGCTCGTCCACCTTCCTTTTCTATAAAAAAAAAAAAAAAGTAGAATATCTGATGAGTGATGAGCTTTCACAAAGACCTTTTAGCCAGAAAACGTCTAATTGGTGAAGTAAATAATATAATTTCACATACTTGACTACATTATCTTTATTATTTCTACTCTAGTCAGATGAAAGCCAAGTGATGCTCTTAGTAAACGACGTTACGTCGGTTAAGAGAGAAATAAATTGTTTATTTAATTTAACATCACGAGCTCGTGTGAAACGAACGAAGCCAGAAAATATCATAAATTCCGTTGTAATTTGCGATTTCATTTCGTATAATAGCGAACATTTTACTTTTTGAAATACGAGAAACTTGTATTGTTTTAAAACCTTTTAACAGACATACTAAAACTATAAATTACTATATGTATATGTGCGTTAAAAATTAAAGTTTTCAATTGTAGCCACTAATCGTATCGAGGTAGAATTATCAAATACAATATAATTAAATATATAATAAATGCTAATGAGTTGACGTATTCGTAACATTTACTCACTCGGATTTCTTTATATATATATTCTTTATATATATATATATATATATTAAATAAATATAATAATTATGTCCTCCTGACCAACTTTAATCACGCCAGCCAATCTCAAGGTAGACTGCAAGCAATTGAAGACTGCTTCAATTAATCGGAAGACAAAATACCTGATGGAGTGAAACTGATATCTTGGGAACGGAAACGAGCTATATTGTAGGATGCTACACATTGACCCCGTCTTATGGCAATGAAATAACGATAAGGGCCGGAGCCGCGAAAGTTTGCAAATTCCGAACAACGTTGGGTCATCATTTATTCTATCGTTATACATCGAAACTTGGAATTGCTGTGTTCTTGTTGAAATAGTGAGTGACGTAGTATGTTAGATCCCGTGGTTAGATGCGCATTGGCATAACATTTCAATTGCCAAACGGTGAACAACTTCACCACTGGCGAACAGCCTTGACGTTGTACGTGTTTTTTATTTCTTGTCAATGTCTTGTCAAACAGTGAACCGCTTAATCAAGCGGCCCATTTATTCAACTGCCATACTAAAATAAATTAAAATAAATACATGGCCGTGATTAGCGATATTCACCGATTCCTTGATTTTATTCTTCTTGTAACAGCTTGTGAAAGTTCCACTGCTGAGCTATAGGCCTCCTCTCCTCTTTTTGAGGAGAAGGGTTGGAGCTTATTCCACGCTGCTCTAATGCGGGTTGGTGGAATTCACATGTGGCAGAATTTCAGTGAAATTAGACACAAGCAGGTTTCCTCACGATGTTTTCCTTCACGAGATGAATTATAACAAATTAAGCACATGAAAATTCAGTGGTGCTTGCCCGGGTTTGAACCCACGATCATCGGTTAAGATTCACGCGTTCTTACCACTGGGCCATCTCGGCTTTATTCTTCTTACTTATAGCTTAGCCCCAAACCTTCTCAAAAAAAAGGAGAGAAGGCCTTAGCCCAGCAGCGGGACATTCACAGGCTGTTACTTACCTTTAGCTTGAGCTCGATTATACAGAACGGTCAATTAAGCCAAGGTTAAAGGCGATAATCGTGTTTTCCACTTAAAGTGAAATCTAAGTAGAAAACACGATTATCGCCATCGGCGTTAAATCTCGTATACCTATTAGGAGATCCAATATGACCAGACATTCTACTATTAAGCAACAATACACCACATTTTCGATGTAAATACATATTTGATGGATTAAACCAATGCAATCAAGAACGTGGGAAACTTAATCACTTCAATTCACAGGACTCTAACGTTGCTCAAGGTATATGTGAATATATACTGTAGGTACGTAGTGAAATTTTCAAGACAATCAAGATCAGATACCGTCATATGCCTAAAAACGTGACATCTATTTATAAAGGAGACTTGTAACTATTTTAAAATTAGAATATAATTAGTCGTAACGTTAGTGTTTAAGGTATTTATTAGTTATTCTATTCTACAATGCTGGCTGTAAAGAAATCTGTAGTAGCAGTCCGCTAATATCCCCCGGCTAAAGAGAAACTCCTTTTAATGAGAAGTTTTATTGAACCAAAAGGAACATGATGATGTCCGGAACTGAATTAATGGATCGTCATGAAAAACCGAATTCGAACTGACAAGTCAGCGTTAGGTCTCTATGGATTCATTCAGGAGGAGGTTTTGTTGTAGTTTTTATTTTGATGCCTTAGCCGCAAGAATACTTTATTTTATCCTATTGAAATTCTATTGTTTCTAAATCTATCTTTTATCTAAATTTTATTTCTACGGTAACTTTCACCACAACGTTTCAATAAACGTTATTATTATTGCGTATTTATTAAAAGAGAATAACCCTTAGGCAACTTTATATAGTGAAGTTACATCTATTATTTTCTTATCAGTCTCATTTTAATATCATTTTAAAAACTAGTCGGAGTTAAAAAAACTTAACTGCATTTAAAGAGTATTGCGAAATAAAGTGGAAAGAAAAAATACGGGCAATGATAGAACCTCGCGTAATAATAAAAGTTTCCAAGCTGAGATGTTTAATTAATTCAGAATCTGACCGTTAAATCATTTTTAAAGTTTTTGCAAAATTTTGTTGAATAAATGCTTAAAGTAACTTGGTGAAAGTGTATGGTCGAAGATGATTTTATTATTTAAAAAGTATTTATTCTCTTCATTTATTCATGCCTTGATTATTGCTTTTGTCAAAGAATGACAACACTGGCATCAGACAGTTGCCAGAGCTACATTTCCCCTTGAAAAGCACACGAACTAATCCTGCATATCTTTAGTCACGATAAATTGCTGTCGAGTGATCGGACTATGTGACTTAAGGAATAGAGATTGATCTTTGTTTGCACAAACACTATTACTATAATATATTTTGCATAGTTACCTAGTATTTATCGAGCGAGTATGACGTACATCCATCCGTAAATGGCACACCTATGCAATTGAGTGATTGTAAAATCTCTTTGTAGCGTTATTTCGCTTGGTCGCTCAGGTTTGGGCGCAGTTGTAGATTTCATCACAGACGTTTCCGTTTTGCCTAGCCGCCCATTAATCCTCTTTATTATACATAGCCATCGTATAACTGCAATATTATCATTTTAATTTGAATAATCGATACTAACTCATTATATTTAAATCGTTCATTTGATAAATTACAAATTCGTTCGACTATTAAAATAGCTGTTGTATTGGTTGTGATATTCACGATATTTATTATGTATTATGCGAATTAAATTATCACATTCGGTACGGGAATTTTGTATGTTTCCGGACCCAAACGAAACCGGTTCGGTCGTTGTTGGCCTTTGCATCCGGATAATATAAGGAAAACGAGAAAAAGGGCACTGTTGTTCTTTGTAAATGACTACGAGAATAATTTTTTTTTTGCTTGATAAAGTTTCTCTTTTTGCGCTTGTATATTCTTTATTATTATTAGATAAAATCATTTACAATGGCTTATATTATGTTGCTTTTGGGGATCGCTATTACTGTTCACTTATTTTTTTTAAATGAATATAATTATATTCAGTTTGAATACATATTTGAATTTTATAATATAAATATTTTGATAACCTTACTTAGAAGCCTTGTGTCATATGTGGTAGGTGTTTAATTAAACACTTCCTTTATAGAATAGTTAGACGTTAAATGGGCCACTTGTTGGTAGTTGGTCACCAACGCCCATAGATATAGGCATTATAAGAAACATAACCCAACCCTTACATCGCCAATGCGCCACCAGCCTCGGGAACTAAAATGTTACGTCCCTTGTGCCTGTATTTACACTAGCTCATTCATCCTTCAATCCGGTACATTAAAATACAAAGTTTTGCGGTAGAATATCTGATAGTACCTACCCAGACCGGCACAAAGCCGTGCCACCAAGAAAAACAATGTTTTGTTTTTTCTGTGCTCATTGATTTGACATTTGAACCAAAAAGGCACAGCATCGTATAAGTAATCACTTCCTATGCAACATTTATAGGTAAAGCCGTAAGAATTCACTTCGATTACGCTAATTACGTTAAACTATGAATTTATGAGATAAAATTTAAATACTTAATTTTGTACTCTTGATTACTTTTTGAACTAACACGGCATACATTATATTATGAGCATACATATATGAGATATTTTTAAGTATAAAAATCTATGTGTATTTGTTATGATTTATTTTTCGATATGAGTATTTTTTTGTTATATTTCCACATATGCAAACGCAACTTTTTAAAACGTCTTAAAATTACAGAACGCTTATTTATGTTCAGCCCGTCATCTATACAATATATTAATATATATATTTTTATACATAATAAAGTATTAAATACTTTTTTACCGTTAAAAAAATCTAAACAAAACGTACCATAATAAACCAATTTATCGAGTATCCTAAGACAAGTTTCCGCAAAAGTTAGGGCATGATTGAAAGTGGTATTTTACTGGGGTTCAATTTATAGAGGGCGGTTCAATTGATAGCGTGCTAACCGCGGCCCTAAGGGATACTGATAAGGATTATCGGCTTAACGGATTCTCTTCCGAAAGTTCGAGATCAAATAGGTTGAAACTGTGATTGTGACATGATTCTATGTCAAGACTATAAATTGTTTGGTGATTCGAGTATAAATAAGCTTACCATAATATTTATAAATATTTTTACAAACGATTTTTCAGATGACCAGAACAATTGAATTATACGCTAAGGGTCTTGTTTTTGTGACGCTAATAAAATCTTACTTGAAGGTTACAAAATATTGCTAAATTTAATATTTATATTTACAATCTATCTTTTTTGAAATAAAGACCTAGAACAATATCTTCGTTTACCTTAAAACATTTATTTGAGATTTGAAAGTATATTTTTAGGGCTGAAAGAAAATGGTTGACGTTAAACATATAAGGTCTATTGGGGATTGCTTCTGCTGGTACCTTAGTTTTTATCAAGATATAGATTTCTGTGGCATTAAATGCTGATTCATTGGTTGATAAGAGGTGACCCGACCCTATTTCACTCGACTGGATCCATATGACTAGAGTGAGAACCGATTCTGCGACTTAAACATATTTCTACTTTCAATGGTTATAACAAGAACTTAATAAGAAAGATAAGCCAAAATAAAAAAATAGAGCTGAATGTGTGTAATAATTTGTAATGATAATATTTTCGGGAACGTATCTGTAGGCCCGGTGTTGCAGGTGTCCATGGCCGGTACTTTCCATCAAGGCAGCCTCCTGTAACATAAAAAGAAACTTAATAATATACCAATCTTCATGGCGATTAGTCAAACGATGTCAAAGTCAATTACTCTCAAAGCAGCATACAGCAACATAAGCCTTTTTGATGCTATTCGCTTTGGTTACAATTACACTGGCCGCCCCAGTGTAATTGTAATAACAGGTTTTTGTTTTTTCAGCCTTTTGCCGTCCACTGCTGGACGAAAGCCTCCCCCATTGTACGCCAACCTTCCCGATCTTAGGCAGTCCGCATCCATCCCGTGCCTGCCACCTTTTTTAAATCGTCGGTCCACCTTGTCACAGGGCCGTCCTACACTACGTTTGCCTAAGCGTGGTCTTCACTCTAACAGGTGTCGGCTCCATCAGCCCTCAAATGCGCCTAGAGACATAACCAGCCGACTTCCACTTTAGCGAGCTAATTCTACGCGCGATGTCGGTGACTTTAGTTCTCTGGCGAATGTCCTCATTTCGGATTCTATCTATTAGAGAAACCCCAAGCATCGCGGGTTCCATTGCTCACTGAGCGACCTTAAATTTGTGGACCAGTCCTACGGTGAGTGTTCACGTTTCGGCACCGTAAGTCATTACATATAGGACGCACTGATTAAAGACCCTGGTCTTAAGTGAATAACAGGTACAAGGGACATAATATCTTATTGCCCAAGACATCGCATTAATGTGTTTTCTTACAGTGCCAATGTCTATTCCATGGGTGGTGGTTACCACTTACCATTAGGTGACCGAATTGCGAGGCCATCTACTTATATAAATAAAAAAAATATCTTCACAAAGTTTGTTGGCAAAACAATAATGGTGTACCAAAGATTCAAATTCTCTAAATAAATAAATAAAATATCACCTATAAAAGAATCCTTAATACTTATAAGGAGTGATCGACCGAACGCCGAACCGATCGGACGTATTGTTGCAAGCTACAAAGTGCACATTTTTTTGTATAAATAAACAAAAGAATATTCCGATTGAAGTATAACAATGAGCGAAATATAACGTGTGGTCTAAGTTATCGACTATGGCGGGTCAAGTTATAATAAACGAGTTTTTGACTTTCGTTCAAAATAAAATTGATATCTTGGATGAATTAAGCATTGTGCAAATTTGTGTCACAAATTTCACAGATGCTGAAATTGAAAACGGAAAAGAGATAGTATACAATACATGTTGCGATCGTGGCGTAAGAAATGTACAGAGAAAGGGTGAGGATAAGAAAAAAAAGAATATTAAGGACGTCATAAAATTATTAAAGGAAGTCGACCCGGATGTTCAACCGACTTTTGTGGCGAAGGATTTAAATCGCTTGCCACCAGTTTCCTTCGATTATGTGGACGTAACTCGGTTCCTTAAAGATATGGCTATAATGAGGACAGAGTTATCGGAACTTAAAATGAAATTCAGCCATGAGCTGGCAGATATTAAGAATACATTTAAATCGCGTAAAGATCGAGATACTAGCATACCTCAGACAGTAACTAATCCAGAAATGGTAAAAAATGTACAATCTATAAAACCGCTACCGCCTATGTCTGCACCACAACCTGAGTGTGTACATGAAGAAGCTGCACCTAATTCCCGTATACCCACATATCGTGATATTGTGTCTAGTGACGATCGCTCGCGTCAAGCGAAATGCGCCCGTATGAAAAATGTAATTACGGAGGGGATTTCTGGGGCTGCTAATCATTCGGATGTGCGCGATTTACCAGCAACGACTAAAGTTAAAGTACCCACAGATGATGAGTTTCAAATAGTGAAGAATAAAAAACGTAAAAATAAAATTATGAATATGAGAGGGACGTATTCTGCTCAATGCAAGATACAAGTCACTGACCCGGAATGCTCGATTTATATCTCTCGCGCCTCAAAAACTGTAACAGAGTCCGATATTAAGGAACATATTCACGATATGGGACAGGAGTGCCTTAGTGTTGAACGTCTTCCACAGCACAAGGAAACTGCTTTTAATTCTTTTAAGGTCAAGATACTCGCAAGTAGGATGAGTACATTTTTAGAAACCAATTTTTGGCCCGCAGGTTTAGTATACCGACGCTTTAGAGAACGACAAACACGGAACGCTTTAAATAATAAATACGATGGGTAGTACGACCAGAACAAATATCACATTAAGCACGTTTAACTGCCGTTCTATTAAAAGGTCTGTCGAACAAGTAAGAGTTTATTTAGTTCTCAGCTCTTGTTACTCTCAATAATATTATAAGTAATTTGTAAGTTTTTTTTTTTTGTATGTCAATTGTATGGACCTTGTTGTCTGAGAATAAATAAATGAATAAATAAATGATTATAACTGTACACTGTAATTAGGTGAAGAACAGTTCAAGCGTTAATTTAATCAAATCGAGGAAATTGTAATTTGAGTCAATTTGCTCAACTTATTGAAACGAATTTGTGTTTGCGGTAAAAATCCGCGGATCCGAGAAAATGAACGGTATTTTTATAAGTTTGAATTAATGAAGCCATCACGATAGAAGATATTTTATTTCTGACAGTCACGTGTTTAGAAAGTCGCTGAAACGCATCAACACATTTTAGCTATTATTCTAACTTGTGTCTGTGAACGTGAGCGTTAGTTTAGCACGAATATATGTATATACATATGTGCCTGAGGGATATTTCATTTCGTATGTATTCATATGTAATATCATTGTGTGAGTTGAGCGTATTTGTTCAAAATTAATATGGAGCTTTCATATATTGACTTTTAAAATGGTACTTACAATTACGTACAAAATGAATATTACCCTTTGAACACAACAAAATGAAAGCAATCACAATAAATAATAAACTTACTCGTTTGATAACGAAACAGCGAATTTAACAATGAAAAATTAAATTAACACAAATTATTTCAATACCGTTTTTGATGTTGTCGAATAATAAAACTTCATACGGGTTTTAATGTATCAAATGACTGCAATGGCCATTATTTTCCAACGATAATTACGTCTGGTTGAAACGGTACGAGAATGATAAATATAACAATCAATCAATGCCAGTAATAATGACATTTAGGCGGAAAAACTGCTTCGGGTCAACTCGGTATCAAATTGTACATCCTTTTGGTTAAGGCAAAGTAAGAGGAATATATTATTAAATAGAAACGACTTATTAAACAAACTGAACAGTAGAAATGAACTATAAAATTAGTTTTGTTAAGTCAAAATTAGATTTGAAATTCTATCCATCTAATCTGAGCCAATTTGCTTTAATTGGGCCTACCAAGGGCTTTGTGCAAGCCCGTCTTAATAGGTACCACCCACTCATGAGATATTTTACCGCTAACAAGCAATACTTAGTGTTGTTGCGTTCCAGTTTGAAGGAATGAGCCAGTGTAACTACAGGCACTCGTGACATAACAGATTCGTTTCCAAGGTTGGTGACGTATTGGTGATGTAAGGAATGGTTAATATTTCTCACAAGCCAATGTCTATGGGCATTGGTGACCACTTAAAATCAAGCAGACCATTTGTCTGTCCGCTTACCTATATCATTAAAAAACATTTGGATTACGCTTCAACAATTTCCTAAGAGAGAAGATTTGCAGTGGGATATTTACGTGCTTTTAGTTTAAGGCTCCGTATAAGTCAGACAAATATCAAGATTAAAAATCATAGGTTTTAATCTTCCTTCGTAAGTCGTAGGCCGTCACCCAGCTGTGAGATGTTGCCACGCTGTCACTTATTTTATAAGTAGAACAGATTCGAAAAATGAAACGATTTTCGAAATAACGTATAAAAGTTTATAAGCCCCTTGAAGCGATGAGGATTTATTCCGAATGGTATTACCCTTAAAGAAACAGATCAATCTACATCAAAAAATAACACGTGACATTATATTTGTTGAACATTTCCCAGCTCAAGCTGATAACGATTACGTAACACCGCTTTGGTAAATGATGATAATTTTGCTTTTTAATTAATTCCAATTTGTTGTTCGACAAATGGAACTGGGACGTGATAAATATAAATAAAAAATCTTTGTTTATTCAAATTCATGAAATTCTGACATGGAACTTATAGTATGAAGGGTTTTATTAAAACTAGATGTTACTATACTGCCTTTTATAATAAGATATTACGATATATTTTCTGTTTTAATAGGTATAACTTGTGATTTTTTTTTAATATGGGTAGGTGGACTGGCAAATGAGCCACCTGATGGCAAGTGGTCACAATCGACCATAAACATTGACGATGTAAGAAATATTAACCATTCCTTATATCGCCAATATGCCACCGACCCTGAGAACTAACATGTCAGTACACGTGCTCACCCACCCTTCAACGCAACGATACTAAGTATTAATGCTTAGCGGTAGAATATCTGATGAGAGATAGCAAAGAGCTTGCACGAAGCCCTACCAACTAGTATTATATAAGGATAAGGATGATAGCCCAAGATAGCCGCATCGAATAAATTTCGAAGTAGTTAGCTAGTACATTGGTTACAATGAATATAGCCCAGATGGCCCAGTGGTAAGAACGCGTGAATCTTAACCGATGACCGTGGGTTCAAACCCCGGCAAGCACCACTGAATTTTCATGTGCTTAATTTGTGATTATAATTCATCTTGTGCTTTACGGTGAAGGAAAACATCGTGAGGAAACATGCATGTGTCTCATTTCATTGAAATTCTGCCACATGTGTATTCCACAAACCCACATTGGAGCAGCGTGGTGGAATAAGCTCCAAAAACCTACTCCTCAAAAAGGGAGAGGAGGTCTTTAGCCCAGAAGTGGGACATTCACAGGCTGTTACGAAACATAGGTTATATACCTAGTAATATGTGTATACGTTAAGTCATGTAAGCATTTTTGAATCGTCGTGTTACAATATTAAATTGATTGTACTGCTACCGCCTGCTTGGAATATTTAGATCTTAAAGAAAAGAACTGGTAAGGTATTTTACATGTAAGCGAAAAATAACAGTAATCTGTTTTGTATATTATAAAACCGAAATTCTAAAAGTAATATATTTTAGACTGAAAATAAATGGAAACTTGTAGGATGAGAAATGATATGTAACGATTTGACATTATTCTAATTTCAAAATTAATTTAGTTAGTTTCAACTAATTTAATTTAATCTTAATTATCTGTAGATATTACTGTAGATAAAACTGTTGTTTGTTAAATTGTTCGTGAAGTTTGACATTCTTAATTATTTTATTTTCTTAAATTATATCTCAATTTTCTTCAAATGAACATTTAATTAATTTCAATTAAAATTATATAATATTGCATTTTCATTTACTCATTGTCATAATTTGTTATTAATTTATTAATGATTATAAAATGCAATTAATGTTATATTTTGGTCACTCACTTGATACAGAATTAATAATACGCATGCAGTCTGTTTTTAAAAATGCAAATTTTGTCTAGCCTACACTATGCTTTATTATCTTGTTATATTGTAACTTGTTGATAGTTTGGTATTAAATAAAGTATAAGCAAAGAGCATCGCATAATGTCGTCGCACTTCTATTTTAAATATATTCATTATAATTTATTGGTAGAGGAAGTAGCTAGTTCTATATAATTCAGATAATAAAATAAGTCGTCATAATATGATAATGGTAATTAAGTCATTAGGACTGTAAATATGTTTTTTGTCATTATATACGCAAGCTTACTCTTATCATATGGCGCCCAACATGGGACCCATAATATGAGCGAGATGGCGTTATTAGAAAATTTATTAATTGTCAAAAATACAATGTCCATCTTTTATTGTCTTACTACACTGTATCACTCATTTTTTAACTAAAATAGAACAACACAATTTATTTAAGTGATAATCAAGGTAACGAAATAAGTGATTTTAAATAAGCTTTGTATTTAAACAAAAAATATAATTTCATTATGGTCCAGTATCCCCTTATGGTCCCTTATGGTCATATAAGTTCAGCTAAAAGTGCTGAAAAAAAGAGCATGTAAATTAAACGTTACATAATGAAAAGTTGTACTTGTAATTTCACTCTTATTATCATTGATTCAAAGTTCTTTTTTATATTGTAGATCACGAAAGATTTCCCAAAAAAGTTCATAAAAATCAGTTAATTCCCTCATGCAGGTAATAATAAAAATAACACCAAACACCGCTTCGTATAATATTAAGTTATTTCTAAAAGTGATTCCGTAGTCTTTTCCCACCTTCTCGTATAAATCGAAAATTGGCTAAAGCTAAAAGCTGTTTTATATTCAAGCCGTGAACAAACCTTGTCAGACTGTCTGCCTCACTACAGGTATAGAACTTGTTTATACTTGAAATATGAATTTATCAGCATACATTTTTTTTTAGTTTTATTTACATTTCCGTCTAAAATGAAAGCACATTTTCCAATCGTGGATTTTTTAGATTTCCACTTACCAAGTTGAAGAGATACTCGATTCAATTCATCAATACTATGAATTTGATATTTTTTTCAATAGTGGAAATAGATTGCGGTAATCCATAAATCTATGAAGCTCTGAAGACATCACTATTATTTTTATATTTGTTTTGGATTTAAGTTTTATTTCCAGACCGGAATTGAAGCACAAAATAAGGAAGTGAAGGCGCAAATAATCATATCTAATTCCAAATTATATGTTTACGGTATTTGGAGTTGATATAATTGGACTTGTTACTTGTAAAAGTGCAAATATATTTTTAAAACATATAATACTTACGAGGGGTTAGTCCGAGAGGTGTATCAGGTTACGGGCTCCCACTTTGCGAGCTTATAGTGTAAGTATCAACCAAACCCCATAATTGTAGGTGCCAACTCTGTTTCATTTTCGACAAATCGCCAAAATGACGCAACGAGGCAAGTAGCCTAAGTCGGATTACCGTCCAGACAGGGCTCCGGTGCCGAGATGGTACCTACAATTTTGGGGTTTAGTTTGTACTTACCCACACTATAAGCACGCGCAGTGGGAGCCCATAAATTGATGCACCTCTCGGACCGTCCACTCGTTAGTCTTATTGCTTTCACTGCCTTCATTCAATTGCTTAATTTCTGTTTGTAATTCATCTCATACACGATTCCGAAGGAAAACAAACTGCATGTGTTTGATATAATTCGAAGGAATAGTTTTCACCTAGCTGTAAAATTTTTGCGCACTGTTATTGTAAAAAATTAAGAGCTTGTAAGCGTCCCATAGATGGTCTAAGGTTTGTTTTTTTTTTTTTTTATATTACCCGGGAGGGCAAATGACTCTACTCCACCTGATGTTAAGTGGTAGTAGAGTCCAAACGCGAGGACGGCCAGTACAGTCGGGAAGAGGGTTCTGCACTAGCCGCCCTCGCCTTGCCGGCCCGCAAGATGCCTCTTCACGTCTCGTTTGAAGGAACCCGGGTCGTAAGAGGAGGGGAATACGTGTGCTGGTAAGGAATTCCATTTCTTGGAAGTGCGACAAAGAAAGGAGTTGCCAAATTTCTTTGTGCGCGATGGAATTGATGACATCGAGACATCGAGAGCCAGCACGCGTAGACTTGTGAAGGAAGGGGGAAGCAGGAATTAGGGAAAATAATTCCTCGGAACACTCGCCGTGATACAGTCGATAGAAAGCGCTCAGCGCAGCTATCTCTCGACGCAATCGTAAAGGCTCGAGGGTGTTAGTGACCTTTACGTCGCCAATAATGCGGACCGCACGTCGCTGCAACCGGTCCAAGGCCTCAAGTAGGTACTTAGCGGAGCCATCCCAAAGGTGCGAGCAATATTCAACGCAAGACCGTACCTGTGTTTTGTACAGCAGGCACAGTTGTTGTGGCGTGAAAAAACGCCGCACCTTGTTCAGAACTCCGAGTTTCCGTGAAGCTGTTTTTATTACAGCCTCGGTGTAATCCCTTGGACTAAGGTCGCAGCGAACGTCCATCCCCAGCATGGTGATTTTGCTTTGTATCACCAGCGGAGTGCCACAGAGGGAGGGAAGAGGGGAAAATGGTGACTTTTTTGCTGTGAGAGCGCATACCTGTGTTTTCTTGGCATTAAACTCAACAAGATTATCTGAGCCCCATTTGGCGATAAGCTCTAACGTCCTATTGAGTTCAATGACAAGATCCTCCCGCCTCTCCTGAATTTCCGCTCGCCCAGCCACCGCGCGTCCGTGGTATCCACCATGCACTGTACTATCGTCTGCATAGCAATGAATGTTCCCGAGAGAGAGCATATCATTGATATGCAAAAGAAACAGAGTGGGGGATAGCACAGATCCCTGGGGGACCCCAGCATTCACTACATAGAATTGTGAAGCGCAACCATCAACTAAAACACGAAGGCTGCGCTTGTGTAGGAAGCTGGCAATCCAGGTGCAAAGCTGAGCAGGCAGACCATATGCCGGCAGCTTGGAGAGAAGACTTCTGTGCCAGACCCTGTCGAAAGCCTTGGAGATATCGAGGCTGACAGCCAACAATTCCCCATGCTTGTCGATAGCTTCACCCCAGAGGTGTGTTACGTACGCTAGAAGATCACCTGTAGACCGTTTTGGTCGAAATCCGTACTGACGATCATTAATTAAACAGTGATCTTCTAGGTAATGGATCAGTTGGTTGTTAAGAATCCGTTCCATCACCTTACAAAGTACTGAGGTGATAGCTATTGGCCGATAATTTGCCGGGTCAGACCGATCCCCTTTTTTAGGATCCGCTTGCACATTAGCTCTTCTCCAAGCCTCCGGCACACATCCCGAAGAAAGAGAAAGTTGGAACAGGCGCGTTAACACAGGAGACAGCTCCGCCGCGCACTTCTTCAGCACTATGGCTGGTATTCCATCGGGACCGCTAGCTTTCCGTACATCAAGTGATTGCAGCTCCGCTCGCACATCACGCTGCCTGATTTTGATGTCAGGCATCGTGTGGCCACAAGAAGGTATTACTGGTGGCAGAGCACTACAATCATCGATGACGGAGTTGTCGGCAAAGAGTTTAGCCAGGAGATCAGCTTTCTCTTGCGGACTGTGAGCTAGCGATCCGTCCGGACTTCTGAGCGGTGGCAGCGAAGGTTGGCAGAAATTGTTTTGCACAGACTTGGTCAGACGCTAGAAGCTACGGGAGCCCCTAGGATGTGAAATAAGGTCATGACCAATCTGTACAATGCGCTGTGCATCCGCTCTCGTGTAAGCCTTCCTACAGGACTTGGAGTTTTTATTGTAGATTGCTTTCAGTGAGTCAATGTTAGATGCCCCGCTAATGCAGCCATTGATCCACTCACGATATGCCGCCTGCTTAGATGATACAGCGTCGGCACATTCGCGAGTGAACCAACGGTAACACGCACCCCTACTGTCGAGATCTGAGCTAGGAATGTAGTATTCCATTCCCAACATGATCTCGCCAGCAACAGCAGCGGCACCAGCTGTTGGGTCATTCCCACTGAAGCAACATTCCTTCCAAGGGACTGACGCATAGTAATCGCGCATACCGTCCCAATCTGCCGACTTGTAGTGCCAAACGCGACGTTTGCATACCGCTGGTGGCGGCAGCTTGGCCTGTGGCACTTTGGTAGATATGAGGCTCTGATCCGAAGAACCAAGTGGAGCTTGAACCACAACCTGATATTCGACCGGGTGAGAAGTCAGCAGAAGGTCCAGTAGAGAAGGCGCTTGCCCATCAATGTCTGGGATCCTGGTGGGCTGATCAAGCAGTTGGGTCAAGTCATGTGTGAGAGCAAAAGCATGAGCAGTCCTCCCAGCATGGTCAGTTTTGAGGGATTTCAACCATGATTCGTGGTGAGCATTAAAATCCCCCAAAAACACCAATTCCGCGTTAGGAAACTGCTCTTGCGCAGCATCTGCCACCCGACTAAGGTGGTCGAATAATCGGCTTGTCTCCAAGTCACCATTGTGGGATCTGTAGAGGCACACGTAGACCCGACTCTGACGAACCAGATCCACACGTACCACCAACATGGAGAAGGAGGGGTCCTCCAAGCAGCGCAGTCGGTGACAGCAAACATCCGTCCTGACGAACAAGCATACTCCGGCTTTCGCTTTGAAGGATTCTTCAAGCATGTAGCCGGGATAATTAAGGTAGCTGGTATCAGCAGGACGGAGTATTTGTGTCTCCGTTAGAAACAACATTGCTGGCCGTGCTGTCTCGAGATGGTGGTGGACAGCGTTGAGGTTAGCGTGGAGTCCACGGATGTTAGTTAACTCGACCTCAAACAGCGTGGGTATGGTGGGGGTGTGCACCGCTGTACGACCGTCATTCCTGCTTTGATGCGCTACCATATGGGAAAAAAGAGTGAAAAAGAGTCGTGAAGCGAGCAACGTATTGCCACGATAGGGATGGGCAAAGTGTGGAGGCGTGTTTCCCCAAGTGGTTGCCAAAAGGGAAACTACACTGACCCACCGGACGGAAGGGCCCCCGAACCCCCCCGGAAGTGGCCGCCGGGACCCCACCTTCCGGTCACCAACCGGCACGACGGTCCACCCCGAGATTATGCGTGGCCTGGTGGGGCAGCCTCGCGTGCTGGTTAGGCACGCTTGGGCCCCTGTACTATGCCACGGGCGGCCAGCGGAATAGCCGTTTCTTCGGGTCTCCCTGTCCGGCAGGGCAATACAGGTTCCTCCGGCATTGGTTCAGCAGCCGTCTCCACTGGACCAACACCCATCGCGGCAATGCTCGCTCGGGCACTGGCTGTACGCTGGCTGACCTCGAAACGCGGCTGCAAGCCACTTCACGAGATTTTCACCATGCGTACGGTGGTAACAAGCCAGGCGGACGTTTATCATCCTACCACCAGATGAGCAGATGGTCGCTCAGATATCCCTTAGTCGCCTCTTACGACACCCATGGGAAAGGGGCAGTGAAATGTATTCTTTCTCCGTCACTGCACGGATAAATTATTTTGGATTTTACGGTTTGGATATTATTTCATAACGATACTCCAATGGCGATACTCATGAGGCATCACCATGCATCATCATCATCATGCATACTCGTAAATCATGCGACATAAGCATGGTAGGTCAAAAATAGTCATTTTCAATCATTGTTTTAGTAGTAACAGCCTGTTAATTTCCCACTGCTGGGCTAAGGCCTCCGCTCCCTCTTGGGGAGAAGGTTTGGAGCCTATTCCACCACTCTGCTCCAATGCGGAATGGTAGAATACACATGAGGCAGAATTTCAATGAAATTAGACACATGCAGGTTTCCTCACGCTTCACTTCCTTCACCGTTAAGCATGAGATAAATTATAAACACAAATTAAGCACATGAAAATTCAGTGGTGCTTGCTCGGGTTTGAAGCCACGATCATTGGTTTAGATTCACGCGTTCTAACCACTAGGCCGTCTCGGTTATAGTTATTTTGAATACCGATTATAGATTTTGATTGTTTTATATGAAAGCAAAGTAAAGTATTCACATATAATATTGCCTGAACATTGAAGGACTGATTATAAATTTGAATGTTTTATGCAATATTATCGAAATACCGTGACGATCTGGGTAAGAAAGATTATTTAAAATAAGAGAGCATAAAGGTGAAATAACACTCAGTACTGAAGAGAAAGAATATGCAAGTTCTGACGACAGCATATAGGAACGCTTTGTACGAAATTCATAGTCATATTTGCGAAAACAAAATATAAAATCAATGAAGTCACTGAAGCTTATGATCTTAAAACGCTATGTGGTGATAAATTTGGATATCGCTTACATACATATGGTGGAGAGAAGATATTCATTTAGAGATCGAATTCATGATAATTTCAAAGAGAACAGGACACTACATTTATATGTAAATTAAGTATTACATTTAAAATGACTTAAATATTAAAATATGACTTATATAAAGAGAGATTTTGTTTGTTTCAAAAATCAATAGTTCTTAATGTGAGTGACCAACGACTGGTTAAGCTGATAAACATTAATCTAAGCTCAATCAGAGCATATTTTTGTTGCTACTATTTTATAAAATAAAAATCGTTGAACGAACAGCGTCTCTTAAATTTTACCTCAAATTGTAATAAAACGTATTATCCTTAAACACTCATGTAAAAAAAGGATGGGCTTTTTTAGGCGAGCCTAGCGTTTTGCTCTTAGATTTAGATTTGAAAATTTGAAGGAATTCCCTTACGATACGTAAATTGGACTTTATTGCAATAACACAAGCCTCCATTTGCCTTGTTTGGAATTTTCAATGTAACACAGTTTTCTGCAATCTCAGATCAGAACGGGGCAAATCCAATGGTTGAACGGAGAAAAATGCGGATTTTATAGCGGAGGTTAAAAGCCAGGGCGAGAGTCTCAGACGTTTTTTCGTCGGAAGCTTACTCGTGCCGCTTATTGGTTTAAACAACACAAACGTTTCTACTTTATTTAATAGGTAATAATAGCAAGTAAACAAAATCAGCTCGCCTTAACTTATTTTAATGGGATTTAGGAAAAGATTAACATGTTTTGTCATTATGTCTAAGCGCAATGGGCTTTTATTTTCCTTATTTTATATTGTTTTTATTCTATTTTTAATATTTTAAATCTTCGTTTTTTATATTTATAACAAATTAATTATCAAAAATTAATAAATATTGTTATTGAAAATGTAAGTAATAAATATAAAATAGGCCGAGATGAGATGATGAGAATCTTAACCGATGATCGTGGGTTCAAACCCGGACAAGCACCACTGAATTTTCATGTGCTTAATTTGTGATTATAATTCATCTCGTGCTTTACGGTGAAGGACAACATCGTGAGGAAACCTGCATGTGTCTAATTTCACTGAAATTCTGCCACATGTGTATTCCACCAACCCGCATTGGAGAAGCGTGGTGGAATGAACTCCAAACCTTCTCCTCAAAAAGAGAGAGGAGGCCTTTAGCCCAGCAGTGGGACATTCATAGGCTGTTACGGTAAGTAATATGACTATATTGATATAACTAACAGGTTGAGTTGTGGCTTTAGCTGAACATCAAAAATATTTTACTGGTGGTAGGGCTTTGTGCAAGCTCGTCTGAGTAGGTACCAACCACTCATCAGATATACTACCGCAAACAGCAGTACTAGATATAGGTTTCGATTTGAATGGTAAGTGAGCCAGTATGTAAAAGCGCGGGAAAGCTATTTTTTATCTTTATCACTAAGCAATACTAATGACGTTCTGAAACCGATTATATATATATTTTTAAATCAGATACATTATAAAAATATATAATTTATTAAATTTATTAATTAAAGTACATAAATAAATATTTCTAACAATCGTGAACCCGAATTGAGAAACGAAACACGATATTTTTATTTAATAGGCAATTAACTAACATGAACGTAAGACCTCCATAGAAAGTGGTTGTCCTCTTATATTATAATAAAACCTATTTAAACTTAAATCATCTGTTAATATACCAAAAAAACTCAATTATTTAAACAATTCTCATAGCTATACTAACTTTACTCTTTTAAATTGATGCGATATAAAAGTTCAAACGAAAAATTAAAAGTAACTTAAAACCGATATATTTTCGAATTTTCCGCATTGAAGCCCGTATGGTTGCACCGTGGCCTGAATATTAATGGCTTGGTTACTGGCGTCCATGAGAATAAAACAAAAATATTGACCTTTGCAACTCGCTTGAAACGAATACTTGAATGTTTGGAATTGAAATATTTGTTTATATTTTTTTATTTAAATTGTTCTAGAGTTGAATAAAAGTCACAAATAATCAATTTTCTACTGCTGCTCCCGACACATGAATGTTTTCCTACGATGTTTTTTCTTCACCGTCTATAAATATATGAATTTTATACAAATATTGAACACCTGATAATTCATCGACACTTACCAGAATCTGAAATTTGCCGCCCGCAATTTGGTTAAGGTCTTGACTCATTTGTTGTAACTGCTGCGATTTTTATTGTATAACGTGCCAATTATTTTTAAAACAGGCAAACAGCTTAGTTTTTGTATATATTAGATTTTTTATTCAAGGAATATAGACTAGTTCTTCACGCATATACAGTAAAAAGAAAATAAACTTCTTACGTCATTAATACAAAACAATTGAATCAACCATGGGTTCCAGCATTTGAATGGAGAGTGATCTAGTTTAATTACAAACACTAGACATATCTTCTATCCCATAGCTAGCAACGGCAACTATATAGTAGTACTTCTTGTACTTAAGATTTCATTTAGTACCTAGTTCGGACGCAGCGACCACTTATTGTCAAATATAGTTATTTGTTGTATTGTTGTGTGTAAATATAGTTGAAGGCCCTAGATCCCGCGGTAGGCCCAAGAAGCGCTGGCTCGATATTGTGAGGGACGATATGAGAGCGGCAAGAAAGCGGACCCTGGCATTTCTAGGCCGGGAAAACGCTAGGAAGAAGAAGAAGAAGTTCCTATTATAATACGAAAACAAAAAACACAGAATTCCGATTAAATAATATACGTATCGCGTTAATAGGCGATAAAATTAAATGTCTAATGATCGAGATAGCAAATAAACAAAGAGAAACGGTAATAATAAGGATCCGATTACGTGGATGTGAAAAATGGGAATATCTTCAAATGGAAAAAGAAATATCAGGTTGAAATACAAACGTACAACTCAACTCAGTTTTAATTAGATTCCTTGCTGCCTTGTTTTTTATCCGTTTCTCACCTTTCTTTAAAGGCCCTATAATGAGAAAAGTTTAATGTTCGAAGCAACTCGATAGAACTTTATGCGTTGTTTAGTTATTTATAAGTGGCAATTTATTTTACTAATAATCTTTTTATTTCTTCCTTGTTATTCTAGTGATTAGCTGATAAAACTGCTCGAAAACTTTCTTGGAAATACAAATGTAACCAATAGTTGAAATTTAGGTGCCAGGATTAGATTTTGTGCGAGCTCTTCTGAGTATTCGTTATATATAAAATAGCAACTTCCTTACATAATAATAAAAAGAACGAAAATAATCCAACGGTTTATCCAGACATTGACATTTTTAATGATAATATCATTTGCTTTAAGAAAAAAACAATAGTGTACATAAATTATAATTTATAGACTATAATAATTCAGTAACTCCAATCGGTTATCCTAGTTTTAAGACATTACATACAAACTGAAAATTAATATTCCTATGTATAATTCAAACTTTCTATTTTGATTATGACATCTTACAATCTCTTACAATGTATTTAAACTCACAATTGATAATTTTGCTTAATTTAATTAATTTAATTTATTTTTAAATTTTGACATGAAACTGTATTAAGACTGTATCCGATTGTCTCTTTATTTTTATTAATTCTATAATGTTTTATTTTATCACTTAACTTTTTACAATGTTGACTTATATTATAATTTCCAAGTAATCTTAGAACACCTGTAAAAAAGTAGGCAATTACCCATTTACGTATTATGACTTTTGTTTAATGTGTAGTTTTGTTGTACTACTTGTTGGTGTTGTCAAATAAATAAATAAATAAATAAATAAATATATTCCACCGACAAACAACAATACTAATTGTTGTGTTCCGGTTCGAAGGGTGCGAGTGTAACAACAGGCACAATGGACATAACATCTTAGTATAAGTCTGGTAGCGCATTGGCGATGTTGAGAACTGTTAATATTTCTTACAGTGCCTATGTCTATTGACAGTGATGACCATTCATCATCGGCCCACTTGCCAGTCTGGCTACCTAATACAATAAAAAAACTCATAATTTATGTGTATATATATCGTAATTTATATGATTTCTATGATAACTTACAAATAGTTGTGTTATACCTCTCGTCCTAACCAAACCTATTAAACCCGTGGGTGTATGATAGCCGACTAAGTTAAATATTTGTGCTTAGCGCATCCATCAACACCATGATGATTTAACGCTTCGACCACTGTTTGTGGCGGGAAATCAGAGCAAACGCATTACGCATTCAATGATATTAAAGTATGTCGTACACTTTTTCTTGCAGTATTAAAAAGCGCTTGCACCGACCCCAATTAAATATGTTAAGGAAGAGTTGATGATGATGATGATGAATTAAATATCCTATTGGGGATACTTGAATAACGTCTAACGCTCGATCAAAACGATAGAGGTTCGATCTAATAGTGCTATTCTGTAATAACAAACGCGAAACTCACCGCACAAATCAGCTGTGAAATATCAGAAAGTATATGCGACATTGAACATGTTAATTATAACATTTGATAGAATACATGGTTCAAAATACTGTATAAGTCGATTGTCAACATTTCACCAGTGAGTACTTGAGTGAATCGATGAGATGTAAAACTAAACCAAAAAGTTATTAGTAATAATAATTACGATGAGACATTTGTAATTTAGAATTTAGTTGCTAAAGATTGTCTCAATATGAATCTAATTTCAAGTTCTTATAAAATATAATCTACCGAACGATAACGCGATTCAATGTGTCGCCATCTATCGACAGAAAGATTAAATTATCTGCGTTACGATTTCGAGAGCCCGCTTTTCGAAAACGTTTTACATTTCATCGTCTTTTAAAAGTAAAGTAGCAGCCTGTAAATATTCTTCTTAGCTTTCTTTCTCTCCCTCTGAGACATGTGCTTGAACCTTATACCAGCACACTACTTCAATATTGATTATTGGATACGTAAAATAAATTATAAATACTAATTAAACACGTCATCCGCATTCATCGGTTATGATTCACGTATTCAAACCACAGCACCCTTTCCCTCACTAAAAGAACAAAGAGAAATAAACACATTACGTTATTCAGTTTTTAATTTCCTATACTCAAAGTTCGTGAGATAAACGAAAATAAATCGAGGAACAAAAAAACAGATTTCGTTTGCAATGATTCTTCATTTTTTTTGTAATTCTCTAATTACAGTGCCAATATCTATGCGTGGTGACCATTACCACCAGGCAGCCAATTTGTCCGCACAACTCCAATATAAAAAAAATGTAAACTATTATCTAATACAATTTGCATTAAAATAATTTCCTTGTTCAAATGTCTGCCAATTATCTTGACGATCAGTTTGGTATTGAAGTTGTCATGATGCAGCGCCATCTAGTAACGAGATACAGCATAGTTGATAATATAAAACCTACATTATAAAATACATACATATATCACCTTTCATGGTAATCGATAAAACAGAATTTATTTCAGATAGCTATATGAACATCTATTTTTATAAAAGCGATACACGTATAAAATTTTATTGATCCGCCAACAGTGATTAAAATGGAATGAATGAAGGACGATAAATAGCAGAAAGACAACCATTGAATAAGTGATTTAAATAAGAGCTCGTTAAAATGTTCGAAGATCTTTTCAATTTAAGGGCCCTTACCAGATTTTTAAGCAAGATACTTGACGGAAAAAAATCATTAAAAAACAACATCCTTCGTTCATTTTGTGCCACAGATATCATTACATATACATAAAAGAAAAAATTATAAATATTTTATATCTAATTCAGAATCCAACCATACATATTTTTTTATAAGACAATTTCATTTACCTAAAAAAATAAAAATCCTTACTACAGAATTGTTTTCATTAAAGCCTTAAATATATAGAAATAAAAATGTACTGTACACTGTACAAATCGTGGCTGCATGGAATGGTGAAAACAGCATTTCCCCTTTGAATCGCAATTCCGATTATCTGGACGAAAAATGAACGAGCCCTCCTGTCATCAGTAGAGATAATAATACAGGTGTTAGATTTTAACGAAAGTTTTTGCACTATTACTCCATTAATCTTTACTTAATAATAAAGAAAATACAGTAAACATATACGAGTTTAGTATATAGTTTAAATGTACCCCCAATTTTTTCAGATCATAATTCTGAACATTGCAATTATATTATTACATAATAAATGCATTTTTTGCAGAGTAGATTAATCAGCTTACCCCATTACGGTACTTCAATATAATCCGCATTGGAGTAAAGTATTGGTTGATGTACGTAAAGGCAGATTTCCATCCGATACGTCCATGTATTCTCACTATTTTTTCCTTTACCGCGGAACACGAGATGAATTATAAACTCATATTACTCCAATTAAAATTCTCATCTTTAACAAAATATCATATATAAATATTTAAACGTTATTCATTTAGTGCACTAGTAGTATTTTAGTTAAAATATAATGATACAATATTTAATAATAAAAAAAGCTGAGACGGCTCAGTGGTAAGAACGCGTGAATCTTAACCGATGATCGTGATTTCAAATCCGGGCAAGCACCATGCTTAATTTGTTATTTTAATTTATAATTCATCTCGTGCTTGACGGTTAAGGAAAACTTCGTAAGGAAACCTGCATGTGTCGAATTTCACTGAAATTCTGCCACGTGTATATTTCACCAACCCACATTGGAGCATTGGTGGAATAAGTTCCAAACCTTCTCCTCAAAACGAAGAGGAGGCCTTAGCCAAGCAGTGGGACATTCACAGGCCGTAACTGTAATAATGCAAATAAAACAAAATAAATATCGAATTGTAGTTAACGACATTGTGATGTTGACTTTATAAAAGTATCACAATTAATCAAATAGATGACAAAGTAATTAAAACCCTGTTTACATAAAACAAAACTTAAGTTTCGCAGCTCAAACGTTTCCAAACGAAATAATGTAAAACAAACAATATTTTCGCAACCAAGCAAAATTTTAACAAAACCGCAAGTCGAATTGTTACGTTTACTTTGAAATTATGACTAAATTATACAATTCCATGCTCATTTTAAGATGACTCTCCTTAAAGTATTCTTTGATGTGATAACGCGAAGGCACTTATTACTAATTACTCCAAGCGTAAATTATGTAATAACCATAATATGGACGATATGCGCTTATGAATCGCTCTTAATTTTGCGAAAGGTAATTTCTCGCGTTAAATCAACATTAAGGTTTGCGTATTTAAATGTAATTAGATAATAATAAAAATTCTATACATTAAATGAAATTGTATTGTATGATTTTTTCGAACGATACTTGATAATTAGTTTTAAAATCACTAATTTTAATGGGATTAAATGTATTCTTAGCCCGAAGCTATTCCGATTCATTTGCGCCATAATTCTACGCTGTCGTGATTTGTAAATTGATAATTTTAAATATTCAATAATTTTACTTCGATGGCTTTGCAAGCCCGTCTGGGTAGGTACTAATCACTCATTAGATACTCTACCGCTATATATAGTATTGTTGTGGTTCAGTTTGAAGGGTGATTGAGCCAGTGTAAATACAGGAACAAGGGACATAACATCGTCAATATTTAATATTTTTTACTGCGTCAATATATGGATGGTGGTCACTTATCACCAGTTGACCTATTTGTCCGTCTTACTATCTATTTTATAAAACAAAAAGGTCTAATGAAAAAATTAACAATGATTTGAAAAAAGAATCTTTATAACAGCGAGCTTAAACTCGATGCGTCACTGTATTATCATGTTCTTAATTGCATTTTATAATTTAGGTTGTCTGTTTTGAAAAAAAAAACATCCTGAGGACGCTTATTGACGTGGATGAAATCCTTCCACACATTTGTCCATCATGAAGGAGCTCGAAACTTTCACCTCAAAAGGAGCTTAGCCCAGCAGTGGGACACTTACAGTCTTCGCCCAGCTCACCCTAATATAATATTAAAATAAGGGTTGCCTTAAAATATACGAAAACAAGTGAAATGGATTTAGTTAAAGTGTTCCTCGCGGCAACTTGTTTGTATCACAAATGGAAAAAAATGTCGCGTAAAAATGTACACGAAAAAAAATCTAAACCCCCAAATAATCCTGACATTGTTCGCGATAAAATTAAAACTTCCTTTTTGCGTTTAGAATTAATATTTTATGTACTATGTTTTGGTAATGTTCAGAAACTTTGCGCAGTTGTTTTAATAATAATAATTTATATAATATAATGTATTTTTATGTATTACATGAAAAAACATAGGACTCATGTGAAAGTATACCATTTGCTTTAGAAATGATAACAATTATTATAGTCTATATATATTTACATATTCCATAAGAAGTAGTAGTTTGTTTAATTGTTTTTTTCTGTAATTTTTATCTAGAACTATTATGTAAAAAAGCGGTACTTACCGCGGCACGACCATCGTGAATTATCGTAAAAATAGAAATATACGACATTGACTATGCTTATTATAATATTCAAAGGACACAAGTATCAAAATAGCGTATCACCGTTAATCTGTTATCAACATTCCACGAGTGAGATACATTGCTTTTACAGAACACGCTTTATTTAAACATTGAAGAATCATTGCAAGAATGCCAGGCTTTATTTAGTTAAACAGTAACAGTACAGTACAGTAACAGCCTGTTAATGTCCCACTGCTGGGCTAAGGGCTCCTCTCCCTTTTTGAGGAGAAGGTTTGGAGCTTATTCCACCACGCTGCTCCAATGCGGGTTGGTAGAATATACATGTGGCACAATTTCAATGAAATTAGACACATGCAGTTTTCCTCACGATGTTTTCCTTCACCGTCAAGCACGAGATGAATTATAAACACAAATTAAGCACATGAAAAACTTCAGTAGTGCTTGCGCGGGTTTGAACCCACGATCATCGGATAAGATTCACGCGTTCTAACCACTAGGCCATCTCGACTTTAGTTAAACAATAAATTAAATTTTTGTTAACTAAATAGGTCTATGTCGTTTGTATTATATTATTTGTTTATTTACTATCCGTGCAAACTTAGCACAGCAGTGCTTTTACCGGATTCAAAAAAGGAATTTCTATATTCGACTGTTTTTTTTATAAATTTCGTATATATTTTACAGATTTCGATTTTTTTAGCATCAAATATTTAATCATAACAAATTTCATTTTTATATATAATAATTTACATAACAGCTTCAGGGTCAACACGTACTCATTATGAAGAAGTCACCGGTTTCCATTATCGAGGATCGGTTATAACAAGGATTATGTTTATTACCACGATTCGATATATTCTCATAATTAACAACAATTAACGTCACTACAGTTGCTGTGAGTATGAAAATATTGCTTTGAAAAGGCACTTTTGTAATTAAATTTAAATTACATAATAAAATATAATAATACTATGTATGTATATTACAATTGTTTACCAAATATAAAATTAATTTTTGTCATGTTTGTTTAATTAATAATAGGCACAGAAGTAGTGTAGGATTGGGCTTTTCCCAACAATGAACATTGACAGTTAACGTTCACTTTTCCATTCAATAAATTGCAGCAGCTTTGTTTTAAAAAAAAACTTGCACCAATATAGAACGGCTTGGTGGTAGGGTGTCGTTGCAAGCCCGTCCGGGTAGGTATTACCCTCTTATCACATTTCCTACCGCCAAACAGCAATAAATGTTATTGAGTGAGCCAGTTTAACTACAGCCACTATTCTATCCACCACTAGTCAATTTTAAATAAATAATAATACCAAGGAACGTTGATACGTTCCTTGGTTATTACGTCATAGCCATTGAATGGAGGCCAATTATTATTTAATTTGTTTTGCTAACGAAAATATATTAATATAAAAAAGACGTAGTTTTCAAAATAAATTAAGAATAATGCGTATTGTAACCAGCATGTATGTTCAAAATGAAACTTAGATACCTACTGACGGAACTATAAAAGAATTAAGGTTCAAAATCCGACCCACACATCTTAATAAAAATTTACGAATCAATTTATAAGCATTTCAAATTATTTTATAATCTGTGACACTAAAGATATTACCCTAATTATTCAAGTAAATTGAGACCGGACAAGAAGAGCCAACAATGACATAACAATATAATACTTCTCATATTTGTAAGCGCCCATTTAAAATGATTTATAACAAAACTATCCAGCTTGATGTATTGCTTTTCTTTTATTAATAAATAAAAAAAAAAAAACTTTTTAGGCCGAGTGAATTAATTCCTTTGTGTTAGGAAACAATGGCGATGGTAATGAAAGCTGCTTTTTATTCCTCCTCTATTGCAAATTCATTCTGAAATAACACTACTTCGCATCTTAGTCTTGATGATTTGCTAATTACACCGGAAAGTCTATGTTTATTTAAAGAACGATTATTTATTACATATTTACTGGTGGTAGGGCTTTGTGCAAGCTCGTCTGGGTAGGTACCACCCACTCATCAGACATCATCATCACCTCCCACACATCATCATCATCATATTCAACCGCAAAATAGCAGTACTTGATATTGTTGTGTTCCGGTTTGAAGGGTGGGTGAGCCAGTGTAATTACAGGCACAAGGGACATAACATCTTAGTTCCCAAGATTGGTAGCGCATTGGCGATGTAAGCGATGGGTAACATTTCTCGCAGAGCCAATGTCTAAGAGCGTTTGATGACCACTTACCATCAAGTGGCCCATATGCTCGTCCGCCTTCCTATTCTATAAAAAAAAGGATTATTTACATTAACGACAATCGCCGGCTTAGCGACAAGGCCCGCCTATTGTACATCTTATGACTAAGTTCTGTGACATAACATAAAGAGATACAATAAAGTATATAGGCCTTAATTATAAATATTGTTTAGCTGGCGATTAGTTAAACAATGCTGTGTCTCCTTCTTTCGATTGTCAAATCAATAATGTCAGAAAGAGAGAAATCAGTATTTAACTAAACAGCCGCTAAGTTTATAACCATAACAGCCTATGAATGTCCCACTGCTGGGCTAAAGGCCTCCTCTCCCTTTTTGAGGAGAAGTTTTTGGAGCTCATTCCACCACGCTGCTCCAATGCGGGTTGGTGGAATACACATGTGGTAGAATTTCAGTGAAATTAGACACATGCAGGTTTCTAATTTCAGATGAATTATAATCACAAATTAAGCACATGAAAATTCAGTGGTGCTTGCCTGGGTTTGAACCCACGATCATCGGTTAAGATTCACGCGTTCTTACCACTGGGCCATCTCGGCTTTTTTTTTAAATAAAGTTTATAAAGTTTATAAATAAAGTCGTCTATACTTCTTTTTATGTTATTGTTAGGCGGACGGGCAAATGGGTCTCTTGTTAAGTGGTCACTACCACCCATAGACTTTGCGATATAAAAAATATTAAACATTCCTTACATCGCCAATGCGCCATCAACCTTGAGAACGAAGATGTTATGTCCCTTGTTCCTGTAGTTAAGCTGGCTGGCTGGAGTATTGCTGTTTAGCGGTAGAATATCTGATGAGTGGGTGGTACCACTCAGACGGTCACAAAGCCCTACTACCAAGGACATGTATTTTATTGTAAGAAATATATATTTATTTTAGATTTATAATGAATTATATGACATTAATTTTAATAATAAAATTATAGTCAGTCGCCATATAATTAACATGAAGCCGAATGTGTCTCTAGCTCTGCGGACTTCGACCTCGCAGAAATTATAAATGACTTGGTTAAATATATACAGCTGAAAATATATACCAGCTGCTCATCACGAATTTCTACGTGTAAATTCATACAAACTTACACCTCTTCGTTTAATGTAGTTGAAAACTTATTCCTAATTCCAGATGATGAAAATTTTGTACAATATTTACGTAAAATCCATCCTTAGTGAGCGTCTATGATGTGAAATGAGTATGACAAAAGAAAAGTCTTATAGATATTGAAACATAAAATTGAATTATTATTGTTTCAGTATTCATTTGTCCGAACTTTATAAGTAATATTAAATAAATAAATTAACAAAACTCACTGCGGGGCCAAGGTTGATAACCAAAAAGCTTGAATACAAGCTTCAACCACCACCATGCACCAATTAATATATATGTATATACTTGTAGGAGAATTTAAGCTGACATGCAGATTTCCTCACTTCCTAAAATTAAAACTAAGCTACAGGATTAATCACGCGATCATCGAATAAGATTCACGTGTTCTTTTCACTAGATAATTCCGGTTTATGATATTATTATTTTTTTAGTCCACAAAACTGACTACAATTATATAGATATATAGATTTACATAAGAACAAACACATGAAACTTATGAAAACTATCACCTATAAAATAAAAATAAATAACTTTACGGCAAGACAAAATTAAAAAGTAAATAAATACAAAAAAAAATGATATTAAATTATTATTGATATTAAATACAGCACATTATGAGTGAGCCAGTTTAACTACAGGCACAAGCAACATCTTAGTTCCCAAGGTTGGTGATGCATTGGTGATTTAAGGAATGTTTAATATTTATTATAACTGTATATATATTACTGACTTGACTGCCTCGTTGGCCTAGTGGCTCGGTGTAAGGCCGCAGACCCGGAGGTCCTGAGTTCAATTCCCAGGTTGGGCCCATAAAAAGTTATCGAGTTTTTCTGTCAGAAAGTTCTCAGTAGCAGCCTGGAGTCTGGAAGTTGGAAGTGTGTACACTCCCGTGCCTCAGAAAGCGTGTAAAGCCGTTGGTCCTGCGTCTAAACTCTTTCCGGTAGTGACGGATTGCCGTCCCATCGGATTATGAGAGTTAACCTAGAGGAATAGAAAGTGCACCTGTGTTTGCGCAACCACTTGTGCGCCACCACTATAATATCAGCCTGGAGTATATTATTATTATTATTTATTATATATATTATTACCGGGAATTGGGGGCCATGCATTTGTGTTGTCGCTCATTTGGGGGGTTTGTTGCCTTAGTCACCACGCTTGGCAGGGGGGTTAGTGACCGCAAACCACAGCAGGTACGGAATGGATGCGGGCTACCCAAGATCGGGATGGGTGGCGTTCTATGGGAGAGGCTTTCGTCCAGCAGTGGACGGCGGTAAGCTGATATATATATATATTACACGCTCGATTATGACTGTTGACGTAACATTCTAAGTTACGTTATAACAATATAACGTTTTGTGTAATTTACAAGGGACAAAGTATTAAGTTATATCAAGAAACAATTCTTCGCTTCAAGATGATTAAAACGTTTTGAAATGAACGGCTTCAAGTTAAAATTGATACTTAATTCACTTTTCCATCGCTTTTGTAAAAATCCACATTAAACGGATTTCGGGATAAAAAGTTAGAAAACTCTCGGTCATTTTCATTGGAGTTGATAAAAGTTTTTTGTTCTTATGAGTTTTTTTTTTATTTTGTAAAAATATGCCTTAATTGAATTTGATTATTGGGTTATACGTTTCGTTTGTACAAGATCTATGTACATTTTGAAAATTTTGAACATTTACTTAATCGACTTTTCAATTTAGAATTGAATTAACATTCAATATTTGTAGATCTCATAAATACCTACGGTTTTTTTTCTTAAGTGTCTAATTTACTACTTTTTTCTGTAAACCATCAACTCAAAGTTCAAGTCAGATGAGCATATGGGCCACCTGATGGTAAGTGGTCAACACCACATAGTCATTGGTGAGGTAAGAAATAATAACCATTCCTTACATCGCCAATGTGCCACCAACCTTTCGAACTGAAATGTTGAGGTGAAACGTTACTTTACTCCAGAACAATTGCACAGCGTATACAAAGCACAAGTGAGGTCTTGTATGGAGTACTGCTCTCACCTTTGGGACGGCTCTGCTAAGCACCACCTTCGGGCTCTAGAGTTGATTGAGAAACGTGCCAGGAGGCTGATAGGAGACCACACATCGGTCGAATCTAGACTCCAAAGTCTTGAACATCAACGTGTGGTTGCATCGCTTTCTGTCTTCTGTCAGATACATTTCGAAGAATGTGCGCAGGAATTACATGACCTAATTCCTACCGCCCCCTTTTTCTATCGGACGGTCAGGCAAACGCGACACGCCTACGTACGAAGCGCTTTGAATCCAAATTTATTATTCGCACTGCGAAACTGTGGAATGCTTTGCCTGAGTCCATATTTTCAGATAGTTACAATGTAGGTGTGTTCAAATCCAGGGTAAACGGGTTCCTTTTCGGCAGGCGCGCTCCATCCTAGACCGTGACTATGCTTAAGATCAGGCTTTTGTCTTCTGTGCCTGTAGTTACACTGACTTACTCACCCTCAAACCGGAAGGTAACAATACTAAGTATTGCTTCTTAGCGGCAGAATATCTCATGAGTGAAACCACCAGAAATATATCACTATAAGTCAGTCAATGAAGTGAATTCTTACAGAATCGCACTACAGGAGTAAATTTCATTAATATTATATTGAACAACGTATAGTTCTAATTAATCAACATCTATATGAACGTTTAAGGACCAAGGCAAGTTATTCCAGTAAGGTTTATCTTACTATGTGATAATAGACGGAGTTTGAAGTTAACTGACATGTAGACACAATATCAACAATGACTTTGTTTGCGTAGCGTTGCTTTAATTAGTAGTAGTGTAACAGCCTGAGAATGTCCCACTGCTGGGCTAAGGCCCCCTCTGAGAGTTAATTAGGATAGTATTGTATATGAAATATATTTGTATAGGTGAAACATGTTTATGCGTGCCCAATGGGAGTAAGAACGTTTCGAATATCGTAAAGGTGAACGGTATGATGTTCTCTTATACCAACATGCACCCTTCTGCCGCCGTTTTCTACCCCTATAAATGAAGGTGATTCGTATACTATATACTTCATTGCTATTTTTTATTATAATAATTAGAAATATATATTTTATTAACGAAACCCTATGTTTTAATTTATTTTATTCTATATTTATTTATTAGTGTCGTTAAAGAATTTTTTTTATTATTATTAAATATAGAAAGTCAGGCAAAGGCTCTGATGGTGAGTGGTTTTTAACGTTTATAAGAATTGGCAGTGTAAAAACCGTGAATCATTCCACCAATCGTGATCTCGATGTTGTGACCCTAGTGTCCGCCATTACACTGGATTACCCTCCAGACCGACAGAAATACAAAATATTGCTGTTTTAAAACGAAGCTGGAAAGGATAGCAAACAAAGTGTGTACTGTCAATACATGAGCAGAAATTCGTTTAAATTAAATAAGTGCCCTTATGTCACTTACACGGGTGAAGTATTTTCATTTACATAATTTAATAAATTATATAAAAAAATAAAGTAAAGTAATATAATGTCTCATAACTGGACAAAAGCTTCCTCTACATTTTAAGCGAATTTTTCGAGCCTATTCCACCTTGCTGTTCCAATGCGGGTAGGTTAATATACATTCAGGTCTCCTAGCGATGTTCTTCAATCTTCTGTTCTGATCTTTAACTGATCGAATGATTCATTAGGAAATTTAATTTAAGCAAATGAAAACTTAACTTAGTTGCCCGGATTAGAAATCACAATCTTCGGGTACAGATTTACGTGTCCAGCCATAAGTAAAATACATTTATTCCAAGTTTTCCTTGGTTTTGTAAACGTACTTGAGCCTGATTTTATTCTTACGTCATAAAATTATCCTTATGTATATTCACTATCAAAAATATTTAAAAAAAAACATTCCCTTGTGTACGTAGTTGGCTTAAAATACTCAAACAAAAAGAGCCATATAAAATCGGTTAGATAAAAATCGTTAGTACATATATATTACCAGAGAGTGTTGCAATCCTCGCGTGGCCTATCGCCTCAACTTGGCGTAATAAAAACCTGACATTTCACTAAGACGTGAATGGTAAAATAAGATTGAAGCGGAGCCGCTGTCTGCTTGAGCGCAGTGGAACATTTTCACACGGTGTGTGCTAATATATGGGCGGGCAGCGTCTAGCTAGATTTAGCGTACAAACTTTGTTTCAAAAAGTTGTATAACAATGTGTTAAAATTGCAATGGCAGAGAAGGATTCAACTGTAAGAATTTAAAAGGGTTGTGCATATTGATGTTATCTAAACCCATTTCGGACATGGCAGCCATTGTCAAGGGAGACTTATATAGAGCGCAAGTGCATGTGCAAATACAAATGTGCTTTCTATTCTTTTAATCCCGTAATCCGATTGTACAGTAAATCTGAAGCGACTGAAAAGACAAAACAGACAAAAGTGCCAATGGCTTTACTTTTGTTTAAGGTATTCCTGAGGGAGTGTAAAAGTTGCCACTTCCAAACATCATGTTAATATTGACAGAAAAATCTTTTGAGAAAACTTTATGTAAAAAATTCCTACTATCTACCAAGATCTTTATAACCTTGAGATGGTCTACGAAGTTGTAGTTATTTTTAATTTCAATAATTAATTTTGTGCTATTTATTAAGACATCTACAAAAAATTGAATTAAATAAATATAATATAGAATTTCTTTATCCTGTGACTTAAACCTTATCCCGAGTCTGGACGTGAACACAATATAATGAGGATGGGAGTAAAGAGAGTTTTCAGCGAACTCAAAAGTGCTCCAAGTAATTTTTCCTGCTTGATTTAAAACGATCGTATCGAAACCCAGTTTCAGCTCTTTGCGGCGTATACTTCAATTGTTGTCCCAAGTTTTTAATTCCGTTAAAATATCAGACGTGAATTCTGTAATTTGTGATAAAAACGCAAAACGGTAACCAGCACTTTACCTAATTACGTATGGACCGATACTTCATTTGAGTTAATATGGAAATATGATTGCAAGTGTGGAAGTATGATAATGTCGTTGATTAAATTTGACTTATATATTTTTTTTATTGGGTCACATTATTGAAAGTGATCTTTCACTTCCACTGCTGGGCTAAAGGCCTCCTCTCCTCTTTTTGAGGAGAAGGTTTGGAGCTTATTCCACCACGCTGCTCCAATGCGGGTTGGTGGAATACACATGTGGCAGAATTTCAGTGAAATTAGACACAAGCAGGTTACCTCCCGATGTTTTCCTTCACCGTAAAGCCCGGGATGAATTATAATCACAAATTAGGCACATGAAAATTCAGTGGTGCTTGCCCGGGTTTGAACCCACGATCATCGGTTAAGTTTCACGCATTCTTACCTCTGGGCCATTAAATTTATATGTTCATGAATTGAAACTCTTGTTGCGTATAAGAAATATTTGTCGTAATAGTAGTAGAAGGTTCTCATTTCTAATTACAAGATAAGATTAAAGATTTTTTTTTCATAATTACATTTCTATAACTGTCCCTTTCCTTTTATTAGTTTTTCTACTTTAATACTGTTTGAAATAACTTAATACGAAACCCAAGAGGCTCGGGGGCATAGGGGCTTTTCAGGAGAACTTATCTCGTCACCGTCTCACTCGCACACAATTCGCATCTCTTTTGTACAGTGAGAAATGAAATGGCGAAAATTAATTCAATTTCAATTTAAATATTTGTTCGGAATAAAAATATAATTATTTAAGTAGACTCGTACAATGATATTACATTTTCGAACTAAATTTAAAGTAACCACAGTTTCAGAGAATATATTATTTTAATAATAATATATTTTATTTACTTGCATTACATTATTGATACGATAACGATACGTTCAACATACAGGAAAATATTTAAAAATAAATAAATTTTGAAACTGTTTTTTCTGTCGTGCTGATATAATAGTAATCATTTTCATTAAATATTTGCACCTTAAATATTTGCCGTTTTTTATTTAGTGATCGCTATCTTTGACAGGCCGGTTGGCGTGGTTGGTAGACTTGCCTTTCACGCCGAAGGTTGTGGGTTCGATTCCCACCTAGGATATACATTTGTGTGCATAAACACATCTGTTTGTCCTGAGTCTGGGTGTAATTATCTATATAAGTATGTAATTACAAAAGAAAAATAGTATATGTAGTATATCAGTTGTCTGGTTTCCTTAGTACAAGCTCTGCTTGGTTTGTGATCAGGATTATGTCTCAGGATATTATTATTATTATATATTTTATTATTTTATTATAGTCGAGGTATTGATTACACAAAAACAAGTTGAAAATTATAGTAAAAGAATTTTAATATGAAGCTTTGTACGGTCTTATACACATATATTTGCCTTTATCTAAACGTTTAATCTCACTACACTCGACGTTGCGTCTAATATAGCAATTAGTGATAAGGCTTCCACAATCATATATATAAATAGATAATATAACTAGATACTTTTTTGATTTTCATTAAGAATTTATATATCTATCTCATTTTATTATTAATTATTTTAAATAAAACTGTATTGTAATCAAGAGCAGGGCTTAGTGCTTGAAGATTCTTGATTAGTTAACCTTTTGGCTAATCAGAAATACTTGAAGGCGGTGCTAAAATTACTATAAAAAAAAACAAATATGTCACACGCATAAACGCAATAACGAATTTAAATATATAATTTAATGAATATAATATATATTGAAACAAAATATCTGATAACTATATAAAATTAAATTAAAAAATAAATCAAAGTCAAATGAATATAATTTACAAAAAACATATATTATAGGTTAATATCATTAACAAGCTACGTATATGACGCCGCGAATCGTTTTTAAACAGTATATTTAGGGATTGAAGGCTTTATCTATCACACTCTATCATCATTGATTGGACATTCGAAAGAAGAAGACACGTTATTATTTAACTAATCACATCCAAAATAGCATTTACAGGGAAAGCCGATTATTTATTAAATTACAAATTTTCTATGAATGGAATATAGTTTTGTTAGTATAATATGTTCCACTTAATAACTTAGAATATAGTATGTTAGTTTAATATATTGTACATAATAACTTCATCTCATTAATAATATTAGCATATTAAGTAATATAGAAATTAATTCAATTTCGAAGCATCCCACAACTTGTATTGAATCATATCGAATTTAATTAATCCATACATTTAGTTAGTAAACCAAAATCTGACGTTGACACGAGACGGCTCTAAAGATTAAAATTCGTCAACGTTTCGCATAAACAAGTAAATTAAACTTAATGCTATAAAAACCGTGAAAAGTGATTTTCTGCTACCGTAACTATACTGCGTTAAATTTTAAAATTTAACTTTTTTTATGGTATAGGAAAGCGGGTGGGAAAATATCCATCTTATGTTAAATGGTAAATGTATAGACATTGGCGATGTAAGAAATAATGTTATATCCCTTGTACCTGTAATTACACTGGCTCACTCATCCTTTAAACCGAAACACAACATTACCAAGTACATATGTTTTTATGGACAAGCGTCGCTGAATTTTCATTGAACGGTGAAGGAACACATCGTGAGGAAACCTGCATGTGTCTAATTTCACTGAAATTCTGCCACATGTGTATTCCACCAACCTGCATTGGAGCAACGTGGTAGAATAAGCTCCAAACCTTCTCCTCAAAAAGGGAGAGGAGGCCTTTAGTCCAGCAGTGGGACATTCATAATCTGTTACGGTGTGATGAGTGGGTGGTACCTACCCAGACGAGCGTGACAAAGCCCTACAACTTTGTGAAAGTGAGGCGTCGTGTTGTATAGTCTTCTAAATACGTTAAAGACCAAGTGCTTACTTAACTATTTAAAACAGTATGAGTCATTTTTAATCTTGAAATTATAATTTATAAGGCTTTGTGCAAGCCCGTCTGTATCCGTCCGTAAGTATCACCCTTTCATCGCTACTGATTTTTAATACTTTGTAACCTTTTGTTCGAGCTCTTGAGGATGATCCTCCGATCGTATATTTAACGAATCGTATTTTAGTTACGAGTAGTTTAGTAGAGTTTTTATGTTACATGACTTCGAAACTTACTGAACATTTTTAATTAGGACGCTTTTGTATGACGCGTCCGAGATATGTGTGTGTGTAAATGCGGTTGCTCTGAACACATTTTATGAGCTTAAAGTCAGTACAAGCTTATGTTACACTAACCAACTTCGGATAAGTACTACGGATTTCGTCAGAAACCATGTAACTATATTGAACTGACCCGAGTTTTGTACCAGTGACCTCAAGTACCAACATAAAATTTCGCCACTAAATACAAAATTAATACATAATATTACATTAAAATTTAAGGGTATATGTACCAGCAGTTCAAGTAGCTACTAACCGGTTTCTGCTGCAGGCTTTTAAGGAATAATTTGCGTCACTAAAATAAAGTGCATTCTCAAAGCTAATTGTTCTGGAAGCGAATAGCAGCTTAATCACAAAGTTCGAGTATAACATTGCAATGCTATGAACTATGTATACAAGAATGTCGTCGAGAAATAGTAAGCGCTTAGATAAGAGATTGTGATCTATCAATAGTTTGTGCTCCGTCATATCTCCTCCGCAGTCAGTCGTCTCCGAGCATTCGATTTACAATTTTTTTTTTTGTAAATCGAATGCTCGGCCTCTTTTAAAAGCTTTATTTGATTACATGTATTTTTATTGTATTAGAACGCATTGCAACGATCATCAAAATGCGTAATAATTAAAAAAAATACATTTTTTTAAAGAATAGTGATTCACCCCCGGCTTCGCCCGCGTCATAATTGAAAATCCAGTAAAACGGTGGAATTTTGTCATATTTGGAATAACAAGCAACGCCCCAGGTGGACCGATGACCTTAATAAGGTGGCGGGCACTAACTGGATGCGGAAGGCGGAGGACCGGGAGCTTTAGCGCACCTTGGGAGAGGCCTATGTTCAGCAGTGGACAATGATTGGCTGTTGATTGATTGATTGATTTTGATTGGAGTAACAAATATTCACAACACACAACCTTTCGTATTTATGATATGAGTGCGAGATCATTACTATTCTAGTAATTAAAGATAAATGTACTGAATTATTGTAATGCCTCCGTATATACTATATTTGGTGTAGTATTTCCATTTGCTAGGACAACGACATCATAGGCCTGATTTACACGTGAACACAACTTAATTAAGCCCTACAACTAAGGAATAGGTAACCTTAAAAACAAAGTAATCAAATGTAAAAATAGAACAAAATTACAACCGAGTTAATATTTTATATTTATATGCTGAATCAAAATACATATATAACTGTTCTGCACTTATTAAAAACTAATAGTATATACTATATTTTTGTGTTTAATTGAAATATATAAGTTGTGTACTTCTTAACACGCCAATGTCTACTGATGGAAGTCGGTTATCATTGCTGTGCACTTGGCTATTTAATAACAAAAAATAAAATATAAAATATGAAATCCATTCCATATTTGAAATAAGCTTCTTTTTTTTATAGAATAGGAAGGCGGACGAGCATATGGGCCACCTGATGGTAAGTGGTTACCAACGCCCTTAGACATTGGCATTGTAAGAAATGTCAACCATCGCTTACATAACCAATGCGCCACCAACCTTGGGAACTGAGATTTTATGTCCCTTGTCCCTGTGATTACACTGGCTCACTCACCCTTCAAACCGGAACACAACAATATCAAGTACTGCTGTTTTGCGGTAGAATATCTGATGAGTGGGTAGTACCTATCCAGACGAGCTTGCACAAAGCCCTACCACCAGACACAAAGCCCTACCACCAAGCACAACCTTCTTCATAATATTCAAAGAAATTCCCGAACGAATTCAAAGGTCAATCATGATTTTATAAAAATTCTATACCAAAATTGCACATAATATGTTATGCTCTGACATATTCAAGTAAACAAAACCTAATTTCCCATAAACTATTTCAAACAGTTTAAATATCCATAATTCAAACAATAATTTACAACAGTAAATTGATTGAAGCTCGGCTTACAATTATTAATTTTGAATCATTTTCAAATACTTGAGAATTCATTGTATTGTGCAAATATTTTACTAATAACTCGTGATATGGAATTATTAATATATAAATAAATTTATTAACAGAAAGCCATGATGGCTCAGTATGGAAAATACGTTTATCTTAAAAGAATATAATGTTTTATTTTCTTAAAAATTGAAATAGCAAATGGGTCACCTGTTGGTAAGTGGTCACCAAGACAAAATGTAAAAAAATATAAAAAATATATTAACCATTCCTTAGGTCATATTTAAATCGGAACTCAAAAATACTAATACTGCTGTTTAGCGGTAGAATATTTGATGAGTGGGTACCTTCTTAAAAGGGCTTACACAAAACTCTACCACAAATAAACCAAGCGAGTATTAAATTACTTGATGTACTTCATTTATGTTTATATTAAATTTATTTTGAAAATTTGTATATATTGCATGGTAACTCACACAAATTATCGTAATTATAGAATGTTGACTATGTAGTTGTGTCAGAAGAAGAAGGACCTCCAGATCGATTTCAGCCACGGTGGCCAATCACAAGAGAGATTAGCCAACTGTGCAGGAGATATTATGGTGAACAAGTGTGTGCGCAAACACAAGTGCACTCTCTTTTTCTTAATTCTTATAATTCGGAAAGAATTTAGGCGCAGGACTAACGGCTTTACGTGTTTTCCGAGACACGGGAGTGTACACACCACCAACTTCCAGAGCCCTGGTGGCTACTGAGAATTTACTGAGAGAAAAACCCAATAACTTTTTATATATCCGACCTGGGAATTGAAACCAGGACCTCTGGGTCTGCGGCCGTATATTTTATGCCAGACCAACGAAGCAATCGAAAACCAAGTATAATTATGACGTCGCAAACATGCAACCATTGCTACAGTCACGTGATGATTGATATTACGTATTTTTTTGTAACTTCAATAATTATAACAAAAGTTCTGATCTAAAAGTAAAAAGATCGCTTTGTATAAGAAAAAATCAATTAATAGACGAGCTTTGTTCTACGATTATAACGGAATACTATTCCTTAGAATAGATAATATTTAGTACAATACACTTCGAACGTAAAATATAACAATCGTCAAAGTGATAGGCTCGGAGCTGAAGTAATCAAAACTAATTACTTTCTCGAATAGAAAAAAACTCTTTTATATTTCTTTGGACGAGCTTTTCCAATTATCGTACTAATATTACAAAGCGAATATTCGTTTGTCTGTGTCGGTATAGTCCGTATTAGCAGGCTGGGTGTTGATTTTTAGGTTGAGTTATTAGCCAATGTAATTAACATTATATACATAATATACACGTGAAATAATATAACATGAGGAATATAAACATACTTTTTTCTTCACATAAGTTCGGGCTCACAATTAGTTTTGGTATTGGTAACAGCCTGTGAATGTCCTACTGCTGGGCCAAGGCCTCCTCTCCCTTTTTAAGGAGAAGGTTTGGAGCTTATTCCACCACGCTCTAATGCGGTTTGGTAGAATACACATGTAATAGAATTTCAGTCAAATTACACAAATTAGACACACAGGGTCACAATACTTGAGGTCCGAGATGAAGTTCAGCATTTTGAGTTATGTATCATGTGTCAATGTAATTTCTATCATAGTTATGCGTAACCACCAACACACAAATGCTAATCAGCGCTAAAAACCTTTTCCTTTAGATTAGTGAAGCTTTCCCAGCTGTTGGATTATTGCTCCTTTACTTGAACAACTAAATGCGCATTCAATAAGATCCAATGCGATTAGATCATACCAATACCAAACTTTTTCATTTATAGAATAGATAACTGACGGACAAATGTCGGTCACCTGATGGTAGGTGGTTACTACCGCTCTTAGACATATTAGCATTGTAAAAAACATTAATCATCCCTTACATCGCCATTGCGCCACCAACCTTGGGTACTAATGTTGTGACCCTATTCTGTAAGAATTCACTACGTGAATACTCGTGATATGTTTTATCCTTTACATGTTATATTTATAAAAGCGAATGTCGCATATCAATTCAACGTTCTGCGGCCAGCTTTGAGGTCGTTTTTACAGCATTATCATTTCGATATATATTGGAATTTAAAATTTCAAAAAATTAAGATGTTTATTAGTAGATTTAACAAGTATATTGCAACAAAAATATAGAGGGTACAAATTCGGATTGCATTTACTAAATTTTTCAAGTGCTTTGTCAATAATTTGTTTTGTTTCGTTCATTTTAGAAAAAAAAAAAACATTTTTTTTCTTTTATAAAACTACCTCCGCTAAAACGAAATGATATTTTTTATACTTTCTAAAAAGCAGTTAGTGCTGATAATAGATATATTTAAAAATTTATATTTTTTTATTAAGCAAAAAGAAATATTATTATAAATATAAAGTGACAAATATAGTTAGATCAATCAACCAATAGTCAGTCAGTGTGCCCGAACGTCAATTGTCGGACACTTATAGGTCTAAATAAGTAGGCATAAATATATTTGCATTATTAAAACTTTTTAAATATATACAGATATAAATTAGCGTACTATCATTTATAGTCTGTCAACATTTCACGAGTCAAATTTATCAGTAAATTAAAAATATTTTCGTCAATAATATTACAATTTCAAGTTCCTGACCTACTTCATCATCTCGACTCTCTTTTGTTTTCGACGACCATTATTGGAGATCGACTAAGATACGCTGTAATTAATCACTCTTCAAAAACAACATCTTTTTCTGAAGGAATTGTTACGATATTTATAATTAATTATACTATTGACAGGGCCTGGCCCACGGTTATTGTTATATTTTATTGCAAACCTGGAGAGCGTCCGTGCTCTGTTCATTTGGTATTCATTGCTTACAACTTTTTCTAAAAAGAAATAAAACTGATTTGGTTTTGCATTTCTTACGCCATATTTTATTTGAAGCAGCGATATTTTAATGATGTTCTAATAAATAATAAAACAATACATAGCGATTCTAAATTCAAATACAGAACCGTAAAACCATATATAAGAATATGTATGTAGGTATATCACATATTTAAAGTTTCTAAATAATTCATAAATTTTAATTATAAGTTAATAAGTCAACGTCCGATTATTATTTCTGCCTAAAACATTTTTTTTATAAAGTTTGTCTGGAAGCGATCACTATAAGTGATAATGTCGCCTTTGCATACTTTATTTACTATCTGTTCTTTTATATAATGTTTAAAAATTGTGTGCAATAAAAAATAAAAAATAAACAAAACAATATCTATCACATTCGAATTCTTTAAACCGTAAACGAAATGAAAAGTAAAAAATAGTTAAAAAAAGCGATGAATGAGGAATTAGCTATAACGCGATTTTATTTTCCGACTCAAAGGCTTTCCTTTCATATAAAATTGATGAAAATTCCTTTGCGTATGTGGTAAAGCTGCATTTAAAGAACCTATCGAGGATCGCTTAATTATTCAAACTTTATTTACAAAAGCGATCGGGATTTTGAAACTGCGTAGGCCTTTCAAACTTAAGTGCTCTTAATATTAACGTGATAAAATATATTGAATATTAAATATGTGGTCGTCAATTTTAACTGAAAATTATATTACTTTGATTACATCAGATTAATGATATAATTGCTAAAGTGTGTCTATTTTTTACCACTGAACTGATCGTAATAAATTTTTTACTATAAGTAGCCTGGGTATAAGGAGATATGTATAATACAAATTATGGGATTTACGTTTAAATGAATTTGAAACGGATTGAGTCGTGAGGAACAGCTAATTAAAGAGGCGATTGAATTGTAAACTCGATTCGCATAGAAACCAATGAGACAGATTTAAACAATATACAAATATCAGTCTGTCTTGATTTTTTACAATGTGCAATATTGATTTCCAAGACACTATAAAAACGGAAGCCGAGATGGCCCAGTGGTAAGAAAGCGTGAATCTGAACCAATGGTCGGGGTTCAAACCCGGGCAAGTACCACTGAATTTTCATGTGCTTAATATTCACATATTATAATTCATCTCGTGCTTTACGGCGAAGGAAAACATCGTGAGGAAACCTGCATGTGTCTAATTTCACTGAAACTCTGCCACATTCACAGGCCTAAATTTTGTTTCTTCGTATTTAAATAAAAAACTATCAAGCTAGATTAGAACCGGTATACACTGGCAATATGCCCAAAATGTTGTAGAAGAATGATGTAAGAGATATAAAAAACAATTTACTTGCCGAAAAATGTAATATGATATTTCCATTCCGTTACAACAACGTGCCGAGTGAGCAGACTGTAGCAGTCATCTATTATTTACGTTTATATACACGACACACATTTCGCCACAACCCCCAAAAAAGCCTACAAAATTTCTTATGTTGTACTTTGAATAAAAATAATACTATTCCTTTAAATAAAAGAAAAAATATTTTTCCTTGGATAAAGTATCATTAATGTTGATGTATCTGTATCATGCTAATGCGAGGATAGGAAGGTTTTTATACTATCCACTTTATTGTAACTCGCCAGTGAATAATATCTGAACATCTATACAGTTTTAACGGTTGCCATAGCTCTTAGTATTTGAGAGTATATAGATAAGAAGTATTGCATTATATAACTGGCATTTACTATTGAAAAATATATTTAAAGATTTAAACGAATAAAAGATTTTTTCTTATCAAACGACCAATAAAATAAAATATTATTTTTACATTTAATATTTTTAAACTACCATATTTATTTTCATTAAGCATTACGTAAAATGACTTTAAATAGATTTTGTATGGAATAATCCTATTGGGAACTGAGTAAAGCAGAACTAATTTTACGCGAGCGTAATCCCAACAGGCGTCGAGTATGATATATTTTACAATGGGAATTATAAATTCCCTCCAAATTTCTTAGAATGATCAGGATGAGTTATTTTCCTTAAAATGTTTGTACACTTTTCATGAATATTGGTCGAATCTGTAATTAGTTTACCAATCGTTTGAAACATAACACCCACTTAGCTAGTATGAAAGGGTTTGGACATGGTCGCAATTCAATCCGGGACCATTGGTCGGCCACTAATGACTCTACCAACAGGGCCAATCGTGATTTATTTGCTACCGACGACAAATGTTGTGTTGGTACACGTCCATATAATTCAGCGGAATATAAGCATTAACAGATATTAAAGAGAAGTTTCTAGAAATTATAGTGTTCATCTTTTGATTTGTTATATGTAGTAATAGTTCATCATAATTTTTTTAAAACTATTTATTTTTTGAAATAAGAGAAGCAAATTGGCCACCTAATTGTTAATAGTTACTATCATCCACATCATAATCTGTGTAAGAAATATAAAATGCCATTACCACTTTAATGCAATCTAAGTTGTCAGGTCTCTCGTACATTTAACTATACTGGCTCATTCAGCCTTTAAACTGGAACAATCAAAATAATGGTACCTACACAAATAGGTCTGGGCGACTCTACAGATCTAAATTACTACCACAAATAATTACACTTTGATTAATAATTAAAACACATATTACGAACAATTGTTCCAAGCATAGTTCATATATAGCTTTTAACCCCCCTCCCCAGATTATTACTTCATTTCCTTTTTATTGGGTTTTCTTATCAATAAATTCTTAGTAACAAGCCGGAGAACTAATCTGGCAGTGTTGCACTCCCGTGTTTCAGAAAACACCTAAAGCCGTTGACGCCTCGCCAGATCTCTCTCCGGTTGTGTTGGATTACTAGAACGCTTGACTATGAGAGTTAAGGAGAGTAAACCTGTATTTGGGTTCTCACTATAATAGTACGCAATTCGATATCAACGGTATGAACAAATGGCCGAAATTTATGATTATTATTTAGTGATAGTTAATTATAGTGTAGCTGAAGTAGTACTAATAAAATAATAATGTCATGTGGTCCATTCTTGTCCTTTATCGGTTTATTTTATCAGTAAACCAATATGAATAAAGATAACTGATATTCAACTTTGTAGATAAGTAATACATTCTAAATTACCAATGTTTGATCCAACATTTATATCTTTACACCAATAAGTATGTATAACCAATCATTCGTTAAAAGAACTACTTAAAAATATAACGTATTTCCTAAAATTCTTATTTTAATTTTAAAAAAAAAACCTTCTAATTTTCAAAGCAAGTCTCGCTGTCTCTCATAACTTAGTCCCGTCTGTTACTCACACCTGCTACTAACTTTCGATATTCCAACGCAAACGATAATTGGTTTCGATTCCAGTTGTTTGGGTGAAATGACGCACCAATTAAATTTTGTTGAATGAAAATCTAGTGACAAGCTTGTTCAAGGTATCGGTTTACTGAGCGTTGTTTTACGCTTAATTGATGTAAATGGAAATAGAAGCAGTTCTTTTAAGGAATAGTCATTAAAATATAAATACATAATACAGGATTTCTGTTCTTTAAAATTTATATTTTAAAGTTATTATAATAATCGGTCAGATTTTGGAGGTACAATTTCATGTTGTTTGTGTCTTCAAGAGTTATGAATACGTATTTATGTATGAATTATGTATGAATAATCGATGTATGTATTTATGTATATTCGGGAATATTGCTTAAGCACATACTTGTAATAATATTGACTTCAAAGTAATTGAGCCCGAGGCGTATTGTATAATGTTGAACTGATAAAGTTATTACGAAAATCGATAACGCAATTTTTATTTTTACAAAAGTACGTCGATAATAGATACATGTTTTGCTCATTATCCTTTTTAATACCTCGAGGCGCCAATTAATGAGACAACACTAGAGTTTTTTTTTTTACTTTAATGCTATGCTAATTATATGCTCTTAAGGTGATGTATTTTACTAAGTGCCAGCGTCTTGGGTACAATGCCATAGGACAATCTTTTAGACGGCGTGTTCTTTCTTTAAATTTGTATGTGTATTTTGTTCTTTTTTTTTAATATTGTATTTTATAAAAATATCTGTACATATCACAATAAATTACTCTTTATACTAAGCGTATAATATGTACAGAGTTTTTAATCGCCCACTTATTTTTTTTAATCTTAATTGTGCTTGTGACTGCCAGTCACATTTATTCAATATAACAAAAGAATTTTTTTCTAATTCTTTTTATGTTAACATTCCGAATTTAAACCAATTAATATCTGTAACATGGCCATTGAAACGATCTTGAAATAAGATATTTCGACCACGTCAGCCATATTCAACGGAGACTAACCAACCGAACAGAATATATCATAGTACACGAGTATTTACGCAAATAGAGGTAGACTCTCTGTTTCCTCACTTTAATAATCCGATAGTATGTCAATCCGACACGACGGCAGAGAGATCAGGTGAAAGATTAACAGCTTCACCTGCTTTCCCAGGCACAGGAGTGTACACACTTCGAATGTCAAAACTTTGGGCTCATATTGTGATTTTCTTGACGGTGAAATCCAATCGATTATTTTTTCCTATCCCAAGAACAGCAACCATATAAACTAGAAGCAATGTAGCCGTTGTGTTTTTAAGTGTAAAAAATAGCAAATGTACTTACTTTATTAATATATCTTAAGTAATCTTTGTAACATTTATAATTAACGATTATAATTTCGCGCTGGGAAGCTGTGAAGATGTATTAGTCAGTCTCCATATAAATACAATAACTCAGCGCCACATGCTAAGCCTCTTAGCGCATTTACTGCGATTAAAAAGTACAACTCATTCTAAAAATATTATATTTTACTCAGTTTAATAACCAACGTAATACACAATAGAACAAACATAAAAAGTAATATTATCTTTGTGTCTCCTTGGAAATCTTATATTAATTAGACTAATATTAAAAGTTGAAGTCGAGATGGCCTAGTGGTTAGAACGCGTGAATCTTAACCGATGATCGTGGGTTCAAACCCGAGCAAGCACCACTGAATTTTTATAGCAAAATTTAGTGGCAAAATAAGCTCCAAACCTCCTCCTCAAAAGGGAGAGGAGGCTTTGGCCCAGCAGTGAGACATTAACAGGCTGTTACTGTACTGTTACTGTAAAAGTTAAATGTTTTTTTAATTATTATAATTGGTAGTCAGATTAACAAATAATGGACTATAAGTGGTCATCACCACCTATGGCAATGATTCACATCGTCAACCAGTGCCACCAACCTCGGGTGGTATATATGGGTCATATGTTATGCTCTTTGTGCCTATAGTAACACTGGCTCACTCATCCATCAAACTCTAATATAACAATTTTTAACAGTTTGATAGTAAAATATGAGGTAACTACCCAGCCCACTCATCAAGTAAGCCTTATCAGAAAGAGTCTTCTTCAAATATATAAACATTTACATTTAATTTACTATAAAATATCAAGCTTCGGACATAAAACAGACAGTAACTAAAAGGGATATTTGCTGTTGGTAAGAAATTTACCCGAGAGATTTTGAATTGTAATCTTATATTTTACTACTGAGTGTAAAGTAGTGTAAACCATTTATAAAGAAAATAAGTTAACAGCTTCTGGGAGTAGTGTAAGGTTGCCATTAAATATCGGCTGTAGTGACGTAAACAAAGGTCGAGAGGCGCGGCGTTTCGTCTGTCCACACATACTATATTCTATGGGTCCCACAATAACTCAATAATTAAATATGTTCTTGTTCGATAAGATATTGCATTATTAAAATTATATTGTATTTAAAGAAATTAAAACAGAGAAAAACAGCAAATAAGTCTGTCATCTCCCTATTGGCCTAAGTACTTCTCTCCCTTTTGAGGAGAAGTCTTGGTGCTGATCCAATACTGGTTGGTGGATATACATGTGGAAGACTCGTGTTTATATTTATTCATTCGTTTACATAAATTATAAATTATTTCAATAACCGTCAATTTAACGTGAAAGCGTTGCGGGCAAATTTTTCCAAGAAATTTTAATCCTATTTTGCCCTGAGAATTTGTAATTAAACTAAACTATTCATTGTAATCATATACGAATCTACCTTCCACGTATCCAACTTGAACCGCATACATTCATACGTTGCAATATCAATAAATGTAAAGTTAATTTCTAATTATGCAGTTCGAAGTTAAGCTATTCATTTAAAACAAGCATTCGCAGTTTGAACTACGCATGTTCAAACTAGCACTAACTGAAAAAAGAAAATACAGTGCCCATAGTGTTGATTTAATAAGTAAAGTGCAGCATAATTCAATCCCATAATTGCGCAAATACTCACGACAAGCGTAGCTGCTTGCATGAGTATGATGCTACGAGCTACGAGTATATTCCTGCTGCGTACATATGTTTACATGGACTAAGACTGTGGACCTAAGAATGAATTACATACATTTAAGTCCAGCCATACTTTGAGTTTTAACTATTGACTAACATCAAAGTTATTATAATAGTATAACTTCTACTAATCATAGCAATTTATATTTGAGCATGTAAAAAATAAATTGCTTAAAAATATATACATACGTATGTCTATATATTAATAAAGCTTTGACAATAAATATTATTTAAAAATAGAATCCAGCAATATTTCATAATAAAAATTCTTCAAAATGTTCTCTCACATAAATAACTTAAACTGGCTTAAGACTGCAGAACCATAATTCCTAATAAAGTTATTCCTGGAGGGTCAATGTTCAGCGCTAACTACATGAAATTGTCGGCAAAGGGTTCCGCAGTCAGCTCCTATCTAATTGAGCCTTCGTGACTGCCGCTTCCTGTCTTCCATTAGCACTCCCTACCTTCACAAAGCCAGATTACGAATCTAATATATTGTGACGCGTCCATTGCTGTATTAGTCAATTTTATTGACGAATGAATCATATATTTTGTTTCATGAAAATCAAAAATAATTTTAAAAAATTACTTAAGTTGCATGTTAACTACTATAACACCTTATTCAGTGAAATATAAAAACAGTCAGAAATATTCGACTTAAACGTTATATTAATTATAAAGAACACTCAAATTTGTCTTTGAAATGTTACCTACATCGTGTACCCAGAAGTTTAACTTCATATTTATAAATTTAAAAAAAAAACATAATTATAAATAAAATGTTTATTAAAATTATTCAAGTTAAGAAGACTCAATCTAAGAAGGCTAACACCTTGTCAAAGACGTAGACTATATTTAAAAGAATAACAGTAACAGCCTGTGAATATCCCACTGCTGAGCTTCTCTCCTTCTTTTAAGGAGAAGGTTTGGAGCTTATTCCACCCCACTGCTCCAATGCAGGTTGGTGGAACACACATTTGGCAGAATTTCAGGGAAACTAGACACATGCAAGTTTCCTCACGATTCTTCCTTCACCGTCAAGCACGTGATGAGTTATAAACTCATATTATGCACATGAAAATTCAGTGGTGCTTACCAAGGTTAGAACCCAAAAATTATAAATCAAATTATTATGTATGTTATATATTTCATACATTATATTCACGATCACTCAACTCGTGATGACAGGCGCAACTCGAAAATTCGGGCTAAATAACACAAAAAATGTATGATCATGTAAAAGTGACGGTTTCGTTTTAATTGTTTTCCACAGATAAAATATTATTTTAAATGTACAAATATCATAACAATGTATTAATTACATTGTTACATAGAATGATATACATTAATTACCGTTCCATTCGATTTAATTCTGCAACATGACGATTTAAAAGATAATAAGCAATAGATGTGTTAAACTCAACGCTAGGACCAACGCGTGCATAATTTAGAATAACCTAATATTTATTTAAGTTACGTTGATTATAAATTTTGTTTCAATGTTATTTAATTTCGTGATATTTTTATTTTTTACAACTACCAACATTAAAAATAATTAGACTTTGGTATAAATAGCGATGTATTTACAATGAACGGATATAATTATTGTTGAACTTGAGCAGGGTGGTTACTCTGCTTGTTAATAAGTATTATTTATAACCACACAACACTTATTTCGCTATCCCGGCCCACCTTCTGTTTCACATGATTAAAGAACATTTTGGTTTTCATTTTGAAAGTAAATTGCTATTACTCGTATTGTCAGATGCACTTAAAACGAAAATGTCTGGTCATTATAACGAAAAATATCCCTTACATATTGGTTTTCCAAACAAGTTTTTAAGTGTTTGTGAATAATAATAATATCCTGGGACATTGTTCACATATGGCCATCATTCCAAACTAAGCAGAGCTCGTGCTATGGAAACCAGACAACTGATATACTAGTTATCTACATTAAAAAGAAATTTTAGTAGTGCAAGTATTTTAGTCATTATTCAATAGGTTATAAAGTATGCTTTGTTGTAAGCAATGAATGGTGCAATATTATTTCGATTCAGGGTTTTTTGTCATTGTCCAACGTCAACAGATGTCGTCCGGTCACGTTTGATCGTTAAAAGTCTAGACAGAAATCGTTTCGATTTCTTGTATAGTCCAATTTATATAAGCGATAGTTTAACTTAGAGTTATTTATTGGTGAAACGTAAGACTATTTTATTTTTATAGTTTACGTTCCACGATCATAAAATTAATACTGTTATATTTAATCAAAATATAAAAGTTATAGTTTAGACATAATAGGCATAGATTTGTTAGGTATCAGGTATATGGATGCAGAGTTTTTGATCCTGTGTTCAAATCACAGGTCAAACCTAATAAAATAATAAGGAGTTTAGATACTTTAGACATAAGTAATTACCGTTCGTAATCTGTGCAAAAATAAGTCATTTACAGTTCAACAGCTGCACACGAATGTTCACTGATAAACAATAAGCACAAGCACAAGAAAAGCACAATACACAAAGCAAAATATTTCGGACTAAAGAGTAGAAGAAATAAGATTGAAATTGAAACACTATTTGGAAAATAAGCTAATTATTTATACGAAGGATTAAATATTTGTATTATGCGCGTTAGGCAGAAAAAAATAGTGTAAGCAATATGCGATCATCGACGGGACGGGCAATCGACAATCTTTGGTGCGATGCGCTGGAGCGTCCGCTGATAGTAACTTTTGGAAGTGTTTTCCTAATCTACGGTCCGAAAAACATCTCATCTAAACGTATGATATTAAATAATTTATTAATATTAATGAAATAAACGATAAAGTTTATAATGTAAAAGACTATTTTAAAAATAATTATTTACATTAAAGCCTTAAATATATACAAATAAAACGTAAAAATTGTTGCGGTATAAATCGTGACCCGTGGAATGGTGGCAAGAATGCTAGCGGTATTTCCTCTTTGAATCGCAATTCCGATTCTCTTGGCGAAAAATGAATGACCCCTCCTGTCACCAGTAAAGGCAATAGGACGGGGTGCTATTTATAATAATAATAATTATTATAATGTATGAATGAATATAATAATATAATAGAATTTTATATATTGTCAGAAATATATTCCAAATGGGCGTGGCGTAGCGGCTTGACGGTCGCCAGCGGCCACTTGATGGTCATCGTGGTACGGATTGGCCCTGCCGAGTTCTTCGGCCGGCCAGGCTAGCGTTACAACACTTCTACTTGGACTCTCGGTTGTAGCGGATATCTCATAAATAATATTTCAGCTCAAATTTGATTCTTTTCTTCTATTTTTGTGTGTAAATTGTACGTGTCAATATACGTTTACTTTACTGTTGTATAGTTGTTTTGGTATATGATTTAAAAAAAACCTATTTCTATCCTGATTCCTAAAAAATATCTTTATATATGTATATACTAATGTATGTGTACATATATAAGGGGAGGGAGGATTTATAAACGTGGTTCTTACGGGGAGTTTCTCTAAATAAATACAAAGCAATAGCGTAAAGTTGGTGCACCTGATTTATTTCCTGTCGATTCTAATTTATTGTCTAACATTTTGTTGATTGTGTTTGACCGAATGATTAAATTTTTAAGTCGAAATTTTAGTATGTACAGTGTATTTTATTAAATATAAGATAAGACATGGTAGAAAGTCACTGTTCTTGAGAAGATATTATAAAGTTGTTAAAAAATAATGCAAAAGAAATAATTTTATATAATAAAAGGATAATTGTTAAGCTAGACTTTAAGCGACTCAAGTTACTTTAAAAATGTATGTATGACAGGCTGGTTGACGTTGTTGGTAGATACTTGCCTTTCACGCCGAAGGTTGTGAGTTCGATTCCAACCCAGGATAGACATTTGTGTGCATGAACATGTCTGTTTGTCCTGAGTCTGGGTGTAATTATCTATATAAGTATGTATTTACAAAAGAAAAGTAGTATTGTTTAGTTTTGGGGACCGAGTCACCCTCGTCCTCGTCCTCGTGGGAGAATACCCATAACACGTAACCCCATACGTGGTCCCTGGGTGGTGCCAATCAGGTGACACTCTAACTGGTGGTAGGCTTCAGCCGTGGTTAGTGACCACCCCACCGAACAAAGCCGTACCGCCAAGCAACGCAGTTGTGTTCCGGTACGATGTCCGGTGACACCATTCCGAGAGTCGGGTCAGAACAGTTGCGTCTCTGCAAAAGATCGAAATAATGCACACTGGAATCGCCACATCGGGAGACTAGTCGCGGAGGGTAGCGGGATCCGAGGCACGGTGCACCGCTGGCCGACCGCAGATAGATGGGGGCCCAAGTAGTGAGCTAGCCACTCACAAAAGGCTGCACCGCCAACTGTCGAAAAATCCCGAGGATGCGCCATCGTGCCGGTCGGCGACTGGATGAGAGGGCCCGATGGACATCCATGGGGGGGCTCGGGCGTCCCCGCAGTCTCCAGCCTAGTCCCCCATCAGTGTACGCGATACTCCAAGTGTGTATCATTGTGTCTTAGCAGCATGGCGCCTCGTTCTACTTCCGACTCTTGCCCTGTATCAAGTACTCTGATGTTACAATGGTCAAGAAACGAAAAAAGAGGAAAGTTTCACAGCGGTTGCACTCCCTCTCGCTTAAAGTGCACCTCAGCAACATTAGAGGGTTGCACTCTAATATCGTGCCAGTCCACTACCACCTTGAGACTGAGAAACCCCACCTCTTGTTTCTTACGGAGACGCAGATCGGTTGTCCGTCCGACGTATCGTATCTTTTGTACCCAGGGTATACCCTGGAGAACAATTTCAAATCACGAGCAGGCGTATGCGTTTACGTCCGGAATGACATCTGCTTTCGGCGTCTCCGACGATTTGAAGACACTACATTATCGGTACTTTGGGGTTTGGTGGACACGGGTATGGAGAAAATCCTGTATGCCTGTGTCTACCGTTCGCACAGCGGGAATCAGGAGACAACAAGGCTCACAGAATAACTTAGTGAGGCAGCTGACGCGGCTCAACAGTTGTACCCCACTGCCCAATTAGTGTTTCTGGGGGGTTTTAATGCCCACCACAAGGAGTGGCTATATCCATACCAGGACACTGACCATGCTGGGTTAGAGATACGAAAGCTAGCTTTAGCGTTATATCTTACCCAGCTGGTCCGTGGTGCTACACGGGTACCCGACGTTGACTCGCATAAAACCTATTGCTTGGACCTTCTACTGACAACTGATCGGTCTGGCCGTTACTCAGTAACGATCTCTTCACCGTTAGGTAAGTCCGACCACTGTCTGGTGAAATCTGTATCTCGCATAAAGCCTATTGCTTGGACCTTCTGCTGACAACTGATCCAGACCGTTACTCAGTAACGATCTCTTCACCGTTAGGTAAGTCCGACCACTGTCTGGTGAAATCTGTATCTGTCTACTCCCCGCCCAACGCTTTAATAAAGCCGCCAAGTCATGCAAGAAAGCTATGCAAAAGTCACGCTTCGATCACATTAGTTGAATAGGGAAAAAACTGGCTTCATACCCACCGGGTAGCAAAGCGTATTGGTCTAGCTAAATCGGTCGAAGCGAACTTTTGTCGCCCCTCACTGCCTCCCCTTCAGAAGCCTGACGGAACGCTAGCACACACCGCTGAAGAGAAGGCAAATCTGTTTGCGTCTTTATTTGCGGAATCTTCTCGTCTTGACGCTGGTAGCGCGACACCTAGAGCAACACCTAGCGCCGATACTCATTTGAGTGATATACACATTCGGCAAAAGGAAGTTCGCAAAATGCTACGCAGTCTGGACGTGAACAAGGCTAGCGGACCTGATGGCATTCCAGCAATTGTCCTGAGGAACTGTGCGCCTGAACTGTCTCCTATCCTGACACGTCTGTTCCGCCTCTCTCTTGAGACAAGTAAAGTGCCTAAGTCTTGGAAGCTAGCTAACGTGCAGCCCGTGCCTAAGAAGGGTAGTCGTGCTGACCCTGCCAATTACAGGCCCATCTCGGTTACGTCAATTCTGTGCAAGACAATGGAACGTATCCTAAATACTAGGCTCCTGACGTACCTGGAAGCCAATGACCTTCTCAGTGACCGACAATACGGATTCCGCCGAAATCGGTCCACTGGTGATCTTCTGGTATACGTCACACACATCTGGAGTGAGGCCATCGAGAAACACGGAGAGGCACTTGCTGTCTCTTTGGATATCTCGAAAGCCTTTGACAGGGTTTGGCATGATGGCCTTATCAGCAAGCTTCCTGCATATGGCCTGCCTGCTGGCCTTTGTGCATGGATTTCAGACTTCCTGAGGAACCGATCGTTACGAGTGGTGGTTGATGGCCACTCGTCGGATCAAATGGCTATAAATGCCGGTGTTCCCCAGGGGTCAGTGCTCTCGGCGACACTATTTCTGCTGCACATTAATGATCTGCTGATGCCCGGTATCCATGGGTACGCAGATGACTGCACAGTTGTCGAGAGCTACAGGTCCAACGCAGGAGCTAGTGAGGCCCTAATTCAGGCTCAGAGAGAAGCTATGGTTGAGCGACTGAGCATGACCCTTAAGGCAGTGTCCGATTGGGGCGATGCCAACTTGGTCATGTTCAATGCAACCAAGACGCAGGCGTGTCTATTTTCCGCCAAAAAGAGGGAATTCCAGCTACCTCCTTCTTTCCGAGATGTGTCCGTACCTATAACTGACCACCTTGACCTTCTTGGCGTTACTCTCACGTAGACTCTAAATTTCGGCTCTTTTATTGAGTCCAAAGCCCAAATAGCCGCCCGAAAGCTTGGTATCCTCGCCAAGGTGAGACGTTACTTTACTTCAGAACAACTGCTCGCCTTGTACAAAGCACAAGTGAGGTCTTGTATGGAGTACTGCTCTCACCTTTGGGACGGCTCTGCTAAGCACCACCTTCGGGCTCTAGAGTTGATTGAGAAACGTGCTAGGAGGCTGATAGGAGATGACACATTGGTCGAGTCAAGACTCCAAAGTCTTGAACATCGACGTGTGGTTGCTTCGCTTTCTGTCTTCTATCGGATACATTTCGGAGAATGTGCGCAGGAATTACATAATCTAATTCCTTCCACCCCCTTCTACTATCGGACGGCCAGGCAAACGCGACCAAAGCGCCATAGGTACACAGTGGAACTTCCCCTACCTACGTACGAAGCGCTTTGAATCCACATTTATTATTCGCACTGCGAAACTGTGCAATGCTTTGCCTGAGTCCATATTTCCAGATAACTACAATGTAGGTGTGTTCAAATCCAGAGTAAACGGGTTCCTTCTGGGCAGGCGCGCTCCATCCTAGACCGTGACTATGCTTAAGATCAGGCAAGTCAACGGTCAAGCGCTTGCCTATTAACGGTAAAAATATATATATATATATATATATATATATAAAAAAAATTGTATATGTAGTATATCAGTTGTCTAGTTTCCATAGTACAAGCTCTGCTTAGTTTGGGATCAGATGGCCGTGTGTGAATAATGTTCCGAGATATTTATTATTATTATTATAAAATGTTAGGATTCTGATTTATCATATTTGTTTCTTTCCAGAAAACAGCAATACTTAATATTGTTGTGTTCCAGTTTGAAGGGTGATTTAGCTAATGTAAGTATAGGCACAAGAGACATTTTACTTCCGAAGGTTCGAGGTGCATTGGGAATGTAAGGAATGGTAATATTTTATACATTGCCAACTGATAACCACTCACCATCAGGCGGTCCATTTGCCCACCTATCTATTTCATAAAAAAGTAAAGTCATCGCAAATCTACGTACATTGTCTTACCTGAAAACCAAAATAATCTTTTGAATAGAAAACTTGAATCTTAAGCAGAATTCGTGAGTTCAAATTGGTGCACATACTACTAGAAGTGATTTTACAATTCACCATGTGTTTGGTGATTATTAACCAATAAACCGCAGTACGATGAGATCTCCAACCCTTCTTGAGAAGAGACTTGGGAGGTCAATGGGATTGTGTGGGATTTAAGCGAAACATTAAGATAAGGAAAACTTTAGCATAGTTCAGCCAAATGTCATTGCATACTTCTTCTAAGAAGTGACAGTAATTCTATATAATATCTTCTATAGAAAATACAAGAAACTTTATCGACGTGTTCGCTAAAATATAACCACCTTTAAGCGTATTACGAATTTCTCGAACCATCGGATGACGACAAATTCACTTTTCCTGTTGTGGGGAGTTCGTAGAGTACCTCTTCGTGACGTAATGTTATTACTTTTTAAGGACCCCGAAAGGCGTCATTCATACGTTTTTTTTTCCTAGAAAGATTTTTCACGTGTGAAGTGTGACGCAATTTCCGGACGATTTACTTTCACTTTCGGCTTGGTGATTTTATATAATATATCTTTATATGTGGCTTATGAATGTGTTCTAATTTACGTATATGTAACTAAAGATAGATAAATAAATATGTATATTTATTGTACAACACACTAAAAAAATATTTAAACGTATTTATGTATCTAAGTATCGTATCTCGTTTCATTCAGACAGCATTAGGAATAGAAATTTACTTTCCCGTTGGAGGAGTTGGTAGTGACCTTACCTTCCGCTCTGGGGTTGCGGGTTCGATTCCTGTCCCGAGTCTGAGCTTATTATATATAAAAGTATGTATTATACTTCTATTTCAAATTGTATTATATGTGTATGTCAGTTCGCTGTCACCTACAAGATAGCCATTAAATTAAGCCTACCTTAGAAAATAACTCGGTCACACACTCGGTCGAGTGTAAAAAAAAATTGTTATAAGTATCCAATTCATTATTTGTTAATTTATTTTGTAATTAAAATATATAAAATTTATATGAAGGTGATATAATTATGTCCTAATCTAGCTTTTGTGGCGCTATACGCGTTCTAATTTATATCATTATCAGTAATAGTACCTGTGTGAAATTAATCTAAATAAATACATACATATTATACACTAACACACACACATACCATTCATTTTTTAAATATTTGTCTCGTGGCCTAAAAGTAATAGGTATATCTTTAATACAGTTCGCCGTTTAGTATTTCTACACAAATTCTTATAATTTTATGTAAACAGAAATAAAGAGCCGTTTCCGAACTAGCGTTAAAAAAGTCAAAATAAACAAACCGCCGCAGACGGAGACGGAATGGAAGCAAGATTTGATTACCACTCACTGAAGCGAGAAAAATGAATTTGTCGCGAAGTTAGTCGGAATATTCAAATTTCCTTTTTATTGAAGCGATTTAGACATGATGTTACGGTTAAGGAAATATTTAACGACGAACTGCTATGCCCGTGATGGTCTAGTGGACGTAATCTTTACAAGTGTAAGTTCGATGCTTCAATACCGCAATGGCTTAATAAACATCGCCGGTTTTATCAAGACCCCTTGGGCTTGTCGTCCTCATTTCTAACACATCGCCAGTTCAAATCCAATTATTACAATAAATAATAAAGATAAATTGCTTTAATAACAATTCGTTTCGTGGTGACCACCATCACCATTCTCAATGGTGAAAGAATATATATCCTGTATTTACAAAACCAACAGACCGCAGTGAACTGTCCTCTTCATAACAGGAGTTGAGGTTTATGAGATATTTTATGGACGAGTTCTGTTATTTTACTATCACTGAACATTGGTAGCGGATGGTATTTAATTTCGAAATTATGGTATTTTAAAGTCTCGCTTTATGTATTATAAGAAGAAGACCTCTGGCTTATATTTTAGTATATAGCTGAGAAGGAAATGTAAGAGTTTGACGTCATCGTAGACTAATAGATCTGTGGGAAGTAACTTTACTCAAGATTTATAATATACTATTTTTCGACACGACTTAGGGAAGGGGGGGGGGGCAGGAGCTATTTACCTTCTATGTCCTTTTCAGTAACCATGACAACGTGTGTAAGCGTAACAACACTTTCACGTCTATAATATTAATATTAATTTATAATATTATTATACGCCTGCCTACTATATAAAAACGCGCGCACCAAATTATTGCTACACTGCATTTGTATTTTGAAAATCGAACGAGTGATTTCGTACACTAGAAACAAAGCCTCCACAAAGCGAATTTAAATAAAACGTGTAACATGTTTCTTTTATAATTTAACTTTACCACACCGCGTAAATTCCCGTAATATCCGCATTTCGTATTCAGCATGATTGACACACGCTGTCAACGGCAAAGCCACGTTCAGTCGATTTCAAAGTGGCCTATTTTACGCGAAAATAGAATTCAAACGTTTGGCATTTCACCTACACGATTTACGATAGTCATTGCTTTTATAGAACCGACGATTCAATTAATAACGTTACTTCTCATTAAATATCACGTCGCGTCGGGTAATGATGGAATATTCACTCGCGTTTATTTACTATCCTCTTAATTTGAACGCCAAAGAATATTTATTTATTCTTTTGTAATTTATTTTTTTACTAGTGTGAGTATGGGTGATTGCGTGTGAGTGTGATTTATTATAAAGAAATTACGTTGTGTACATCTATATGTCGGGTTATAAAACACATTCACACACACACTCGTGTTTGCTCAATAGCACATAAGTTACGAACCTGTTCACATTTTTTTTTTGATTTACAAAAGAACAATGCTTATACTAGGCAATTGTAATATTAATTATATATCTTTTTTTAATTCCATAGCAAGCTCCAGCCACTGTGGATAAAATTTACGAAACGCGTCGTAATCACCACATGCATAGATTTGCGTATATTAATGGTAGCGATGTTTGTGTGAGTGTATGATTAATCAAAAAGGTTGGCGCCATTTAATTCTTAAAGTGTCGAGTTGTCGTATACGATAAAAACAAGCAAGCACAGCTCAAGTAACAATCTTATAAAAAATAATATAATTAATAAGAATTTTTAACTAATTTGTACAAAACAAAAAAATTACAATACAATGTCACGAACACGTTGTTTCTTCGCTTAGATTTTAAAATTTCAACTTTGTTTTTAATGAAATAATTAGTTTTTATTTATGGAAAACAATGCAATCAATATCTACATGATATTAATTATAATATAAATATGCTCAATTTTATCTAATTTGTTACGATATGTTATTATTTATTATTTTAATGTTTATGTTGATGATTTTCTTTCCAAATTTTGTTTCTTTTAATTTGTAATTTTACCTGCATGTTGTGTCTATTTTGCTTTGAAATGTGTGTAACACCTATAATTAAGATAACATTTAGATTTTAATATTAGTTGTTTAATTATGTTCTACTCGCTTTTGTTAATGTATATCTTGTTGGTGTTAATAAATAAATAAAAATAAATAAAAAAATAATTAAAATGACGCAAAACAGTATATTTTCGATAATCAACCCTTAAAGGGTTCTAATGTAGGAACGTATGAAAAGTCCGAAATACATTCGAGAAACTTCTTATTTACTCTTTAAGTGATACCTAAGGGAACAAAAGGGTAACAAGGTTTGTGTATGAAGTGTGATGTTTTTACATAGACGAAGTTACAGAAACGAGATAGTTTACTTATAAAACTACAAACAAAATTATAAAGGACATACCTAACATCGGAATAAACGCAGTACAGCATCTTGAAGTTTTACTATGGGACAATTGTCATAATGTATATATTCCCCGATTTCGTCAGCAATTCTCGATATTTATCAATCAATCAATCAATCAATCAGCCAATCAATATTTTGTCCACTGCTGAACATAGGCCTCTCCCAAGGTGCGCCAAAGCTCCCTGTCCTCCGCCTTCCGCATCCAGTCGGTGCCCGCCACCTTCTTAAGGTCATCGGTCCACCTGGCTGGAGGGCGCCCTACGCTGCGTTTGCCGATCCGCGGTCTCCACTCTAAGACTCGTCTGCTCCAACGGCCATCGGTCCTACGACATACGTGACCAGCCCACTGCCACTTCAGCCTACTAATTTTGCAAGCTATGTCGGTGACTCCGGTTCTTTTCCGGATAATCTCATTTCTGATCTTATCCTTCAAAGATACTCCGAGCATAGCTCGCTCCATAGCACGCTGAGCGACTTTGAATTTGTGGACTAGTCCCGCAGTTAGTGTCCACGTTTCGGCACCGTATGTCATGGCAGGTAAGACGCATTGATTGAAGACTTTCGTCTTCAAACATTGCGGTATGGACGACGTGAGGACTTGACGAAGGTTGCCAAATGCTGCCCATCCCAAGCGAATTCTTCGATCGGCTTCCTTCTCGAAGTTGTTCCTACCGACTTGTATAACCTGTCCTAGGTAGGTATATTCCCTAACAACTTCGAGAGGTTTCCCTTCGACGTATATCGGTCCCGGCACAACATGCCTATTGAACATGACCTTGGTCTTGTCCAAGTTCATACCGAGACCGACACGCCGGGAAGATTCACTAAGGCTACGCAGCATTCTGGTTAGTTGTTCCAGCGACTCCGCTATGATGACGATATCGTCGGCAAATCGAAGGTGTGAGATGTACTCGCCGTTTACATTGACTCCACATCCAGTCCAATCCAGCGTCTTGAACACGTCTTCCAACGCGTTGGTGAACAGTTTCGGAGATATTACATCCCCCTGTCTCACCCCTCTGCGCAGTTGGATCGCCTTCGTCTTACAGTTCTGGATGTGGACAGTCATTGTAGCGGCGTTGTATAGACATCTCAGTACCTCGATGTATCTCCAGTCGATATGACATCTCTGCAATGAGTCGAGCACTGCCCAGGTTTCGATGGAGTCGAAGGCTTTCTCGTAGTCCACAAATGCCATACACAGCGGCTGATTGTACTCTTCGGTCTTCTGCACAATCTGCCGAACAGTATGAATGTGGTCCACGGTGCTGTAGCCTGATCGAAAGCCGGCTTGCTCTGGGGGCTGGAACTCGTCAAGTCGTCTGGCGAGACGGTTCGTGACGACTCTTGAGAACAGCTTATACACGTGACTCAGGAGAGAGATTGGTCTGTAGTTTTTCAAGAGGGTTTTATCACCTTTCTTGAAAAACAGTACCACCTCACTCCCGCTCCACGTTTCCGGGGTCTTGCCATGTTGGATGACGGAATTAAAGAGGCTTGCTAGCTCTTTCAGGACCGGAGTCCCGCCTGCCTTAAGCAACTCTGTTGTGATTCCGTCATCTCCCGGAGCTTTGTTGTTTTTAAGCTGTTCTAGAGCCGCCCTAATCTCGCCTTGGTCAACGACCGGGAGCTCCTCGGAGTAATGGCGCGTAAGAGGGGCGCGCTGGTCATCAGGACTGATTCCCACAGGTTTATCCGATCTTGAAGAGAACAACTGCCCATAAAACCTCTCTACTTCTCCGACAATCTCAGGCCTAGAGGTAACGACCCCACCATTTTCAGTTTTAAGTTTTGTCAGACGCGGCCTCCCAAATTTGCGAGCGAACACTTTCGATCCCCGATTTTGCTCAATCGCAGCCTTGATGGCACGGGTATTGGAGCATCGGAGATCGCGTCGCGTCAGCGTTTTTATTTTTCGGTTTAAGGCCTTATCTGACAAAAACGATGGTAGTTCTCGTCGTTTCCTCATGAGCTCGAGTGTCTCAGCAGAGAGTTTTGGTGCGTTGTCTCTTTTCTGTGGCGGAAAACACTTGCGGGATGTGTTTTGCAGTATTTTGACCAGCGTGTCGGTTTTCTCATCAATACTGCTTACGGTTTCCAACGCGGTAAATTGATTTTGAAGTTCCATTTGGAACTTTTCGGCACCTTGAGCGATATTTATACTAATGTTCAATTGTCATCAATTCGAACAAATCGGGGATGTTGATCAAAAAAAGTGAATTGTAGTTAATATTAATTAACAGTGTTGGCCCGTTTAGCGAGGCAACACATGCGATTTATCATGTACATATTATCTAACACATAATCTTTGTCATCATCAAATAACAGATGAGAATATATATTTCTGATATCGTATCTCATTTTATTACATAAAAATCTTGACAACCGTTAAA